>OY728142.1:1983584356-1984899356 GCA_963277665.1 Viscum album
ACTTAATTGTTTTATGTGTGGATAAATTTAGAAATTTGTAATGAAATATCCAAAAAAGAATTATTGAGAATTTTTTGGTAAAGATTATAATGAAAAATGTCATAGGAATAATTGGATCCAAAAATTGACATAAGATAAGAATTCAACCATAATTAAGAAAAACATCCATGGGAAATACTAATGATTTAAGTTATGTAAAAATGGTAGAGTTTGACTGCACTAAAAATAGTTCATCATAGGATGGATTTCAAAATAAATTAAAAACATTTATGGATTATATTTCTTGTAATAAAGATAATTCAACCATTAAAGAAGAAGATGGTGACCAAACCTATAGGTAATATAAGTTATGATTTGAACTTATAAAATTTTTTCAAAAAAGTATATAACTCACAAAATACGTTAGAATTTTGATGACGTAAAGTGAGAGTAAAACTAAAATAAAATAAAAGTTTAGTAAAAGGGTTAACCATTCATAAAATAAATAAATAATATCATGAAGAAATTTGTAGAATAGGGAAATATGGTGTAGGATCATAATAAATTTATTTATGATAAAAAATATGTATTATAGAAGATGCAATATATACTACTAAAGGATAAAAATAAACTATACTAGGTGATTGAATATTTCAACAATGCTAAAGCATAAACATCTCTAGTTGGTGGAAAAAATCATCCTGAGAATCAATTGAAATATAAAACCACTAAAAAAACTCATCAAATTATTCTAACTATGATGGTGTTAGAATAAATAATATTACAGTTTTGGTATATAATATTATTTCAAAACATATCACATAAACATAATATAATCAAAAATCCTAAAATAACAATTCTACACATCTAGGGAAATAAGGTTATGAATATTATTTTACATATCAGTAAACATGTAACTGGTAAAGACCATACTTATTTAAAATACCATGGTTAAATGTAATATGTTTTTTATTGTGGGATATAATGGAATATAGAATATAATTATTGAAACAAACTGTCTCTTCCCAAGAGTTTTCATGAACAAATGGGGGCAGGGTTTGGAATAGGGGAAGAAAATTGGGTTATTTTTAGAAGTTATCGATAAAAAAACTTCCTCAAATCTTAGTAAGGAAAAATTATTTGACATCTTGGTGAAAATTTATTGACAATATGACCAACCTAGTCACCATGCTAAAAAACATTTTGTTAATATTTTTGTGGAATATATCCCTTACCAAAAATTATACTGAATTCAAGAAAATGAAAGTTAAAAAACAAATATTTTATTGTTTTTTCAACTCTATAAGTTTTAAAAATGAATAAACCATATATTAGTTATACTGTTTGTTACTCACATATGATAAGTTATATGAAATTTATTAAAACATATTGATCAATTTGAGAGAGGAGTAGTTACTTTTGCAAATGATATTTCCTTAAAAATAAGTGGAATTAATACTTCAAAAATTAAATCTTAGAAGTTGAAATCTAAAGATGTTTTTTTGTTAGTGTGATTAAGGAAAATTAATTAATTTTTATACAAATCTATGATGATGGTAAATAATTTATCATAATAAAATATTTCTATATCATATGATGTATGAAATACACAAAATTTGATATATAAAGTGAAAAAACCAGTAAAAATCTATTACAGAGTGTAGATCATCTTAATATCTTCGAGTCATGTACCTAGGATGATAACAAACTTTGGCATCTAATACATGGGAACCATTTTCTAATGATTATTAGAACTATCACTAAAGAAGATAATAGAATATATTTGAGGAAATTGAAGATGATAGATGATCTGATTTTCAAAACTTTCCAAAATGAAAAAATGGATCGTGGAATATATAAGAATGTTAAAATCTAGTCCAGTAAACTAATTTATTTTATAAAAATAGAGTTATGTTTGTTTATAAGATATCAATCAGAAGAAGGTTATTTTTTCATTATTAATTCACTATTGATTTCACTCAAATGACTAATGCACTATTCATGAAACCTAAATCAATATATTATGAGTAGTTTTGATCATTTGAGAGAGAAGTCAATAAAGAGATAATTATTTTATATTTAATATGGAAACATGCTATAAAACTACTCTAAAATTAATTCCCTTATGCCCTACCCAAAGAAACATGAAATTAAAAGTAAATATATTTATCCCTATACTACTCCAAAAATGAAGTAGAATAATGAAAAATTATAATCTAATTATAAATGGGAATAAATATGCTCAATAAATTCAAAATAAAAAAGTTATTCTAAAAGGTTGTTATTAGTATTGTTTTCCATTATCTAAATCATCATTTTATTTTTCCAAAATAAATAATAAATCCTCATTATATGTTGTATATGAAAAAACATAGAGTTAAGTATTTCATGGTTTTGGTATTTCGTTCATAATAATGATCAAATATATGAAACCTAGAATGTTTGATGAAAAATTAAAGGAAATAATTTTCATGGGATATTCGACTGATGAAATAAGTTACAAATGATGTAATAAATTATTTCACATGTTTTTTGATACTTTTTATTTAAAATTTATTGAAAAAAATTCACCATAACAAAATTTGGTCAATAATAGGATAATGATGAAAAATAAGATAGAATGAATAATTGAAAAAATATAATGAGGGTGAAGATTATTTTGATCCAAATCATGTAAATTTTTATTCTTATTAGCCTAATTCTGAAGAATGTAAGAAAGGTATAAAACTAAAAAAATTGAACATTAAAAACGATGGTTGAATATGATGACATTATTGGATATCATAAATCCATAATTCAGAATAAATGGAAATTGAGACATTAGAATTTGAATTTAATTACCTCATTGGTGGAACTATAATATGTTTTATAATTGTTTTATCAAGAAGAGTGGATAGATGTAATGAATGAATAATTGGTTCAAATTTTGATGAATAACACCTGGGATCTTGTTTCTTAACCAAAATGAAATAATGTTTTATGAATTATGTGGGTGTTCAAAAAAATTTGAATAGAAAATGATAATGTTTTAGAAAAAAATAATGTTTTGTTTAGAAAGTATATTTATTTAAGGAAGGTGTTTATTTTCAAGAAACTACTTCTCATGTTTGATGACATTAAACTATTTTAATTTACTAGGATGTAGCTTGTCATCAAAATTATAATGTCTATTAGGTGGATGATAAGTCAACAGTCTTAGTTAGATAATTTTAATAAGAATTTAGTATTGAAAAACCTCATGGATTCATAATTGATAACTATGGAATCATGATGTGAAAACAGAATAAATATTTCTATATGTTGAAATATTCTCCCCATGCCTTGTATTAAATATATGACAATTTCTTAAAGAGGTTGAAATCATCTGAAGGAAAAGTTGAAAAAATATTATATTTGAAGGATCTGATCACATATATCCTAATTTTTATTGTTTATATTGATAATAAAATATTCACAGTTGTTAGGTATAAGACATGTGAAAATTATTATGAATAAATAAATAATAACATTGACATGTAAATAATTAGAGAGTTTAATTTCTTTCTAGGATTACAATTTAAAAAAAGGGAAGACACATATTCCTCCCATAACAAAATTAGGCCAATGAATAATTAAAAAATAATACATAATAGAATTTAAAATAATCTTCTATAACTTTTTCTGTTGTCATGTGGATGACCAAATATGATGTTAGGAAAACTATAAGTCATAACTATTTTGAGAAATTTATTATAATATTTCTCTATCTTATTACTCATGGTAATAAATTTCTTATTCTTTATTTTTTTGTGTAAGATTCAAGAGTGATCTAAATGAATACAAAATAATAGTAGAAAAAAATTCACAAATATATTAAAGGAACATAATATTATGGAATGATGTATATATAAAGTAATGAGTTAAGATTTCATGGGTATAATGATGGTATTTTTGTTAGATATTGTAATTTCCTAAAATAAAATTTTTGAGTAAATTTCTTCTTAGGAGCATACTGTGTGATGAAGCATACTAAGAATGAATGTTCAATTACTATGACTAATAGTGAATAGTAATATGATTCTTCTACGAAATCATGAAAATAAATAATTTGGATCAATGTATATAATGATGATTTTAGTGTGATGTTTTGAAGAACATTGAATAATTATTCTAAAAAACAATGTTTTATTGATCTATCTAATAATTTTATAAAATATCCACAATTATAGAGAATTATTGTTAAGTGACATTTTATTTATGAGAATAATTCTAATAGGTGTGTTTTTCTTGACTATATTTCAATAAAATATAAAATTGTGGATATTTTCACCAAACATATTCCAGTGGAAATATTTGATAAACTGAGGCTTAAACAACTTCTTTAGAATCCCCCATTCACTTAATAAATTTCTTCAGAGAATCCCCACTTTCATTATGAATTTATTTCAAAAGGGGAGTGGAATTATATCTTCTTTATCAATATTTTTAATCCATAGTAGGTGATATCATAGAAAATTGGATTAATTCTATATATTTAATGGGATTGTTATCAATATCATTGAAAAAATTTATTTTCACTAGGGGATGTGATTACTCCTAAAAAAATTATTCATATCGTAGTATGGTGTGACTAAATTATCTATGAAAATTTCTACATTTTAATGAATTTACAAAAAAAATATAATGTTTCTAACCAATATAATTGGGGGATTGAAGATCCTTTGATTTGGTTTAGAAAATTTTATTATATCAAATTTCCAAAAAAAATTAAATGTTTTGGTATTATGTTTTTCAACGTTGCGGGAAATACAATGTGTTTCCTTCCTAAAAAATCTAGATGATACATTACCAATCCTAATTTTACCTAACATAAAAAATATATTCATGATTCATGTTATGTCTGTAAAAAGGGCATGTGGTTGTACAAACCAAATTCATATCTTGAATTATCTGGACATAAATCTTGTACAAATTTTACATCACAAATTTTTAATCTTCAAACTATAAAAATAATAAATATATTATGGTTATTAGTATATAAATGTTATTAGATTTATTCCAAAAGACACAATATAATTAAATCAAAATTTATCAGCTTTTTTTGAAATTCCATAAAAGGAAGGAATCATTGAATGATACTAGATAAAAATGAACAAAGTGTACCTAAAAGACCTGTATGAAGTACATAAGATAGAGAGAGATGATAATGTTACCCAATGCAAGAACCATACAGATATTTCTGAATCTTTTAAGTTAGAGTGAGGTAGTGAATCAATAAAATTATAATAGACTGAAATTTACAAATTACATGACAAAATATTTTATATTTTTGTATAATAAAAATATAGTACGAGATTTCGGAATAATGAAACTGAAATTTTATCAAAATAAGAATAATTCACCAAATATATTTTATTGGAATAAGTTATTCATTCTGTTTTAATTGATAAAATTTAACCAGAATGAGATATATAAACACACTAGACATAGGGAAACTAGAAAAATAATAATTATATAGAAAATACTAGATAGAGTATATGTGAGAGTATTTTGGAAAAAACATACCTATGAACATTTCCAAATGAATGAAGCTCGAGTTTACTAGAAAAACCTAATCAAATGAAGAAGATCAGATAAATATGTGATTTAGAAATTATGGATAGGGGATATCATGTTAATTAAGTCAGATGAAAAATGATTGAGTTAATCGAAGATAGTCTTCCAAGAAGCTTTTATAAATATGAAGTAGCACCAAACAAGGATTCACCTGATTGAGGAGAACCTATATAATAATCAGACATAGATGGTCCTATAGAATATAAAACAATATTACCATCATGTTTTCACTATATAAAGGTTTTGAATTTCCTTAAAAAAAACATATAAAGTCCCCCATTGTGGTGATACTGAGTCATTCCATCTTATTTTATAGTTTTTGAATGTTCTAGAAGCCTTGAGGGTGTCCTAATGATATTGTGTTGATTTGGAAAATTCAAATTTCAATTTTGAGAGTCTTGGATGTCTCATTATTTTTCTAATGATGTTTTCTTGTAAAAATGGGTGATATGAACATATGAGTAATTTTTTAATATGAAATGAGATATATCATAATAAATAGTTATTTTGAAAGAGATCAGTGCGAGTTTACCCTAAAAACTAAATTGATCAATGATGAAGTACCAAAAAAATAGATTGTGGTCAGAGAAACTAGATATAGTTAATAAACATAGTGTATCTTACCAATCCACACAAACTTTATACACACTATATGATTTTTTTCTATATAATGACTAAGGTGAACTAAAATGAGTATTACTGGATGGATTTGTTCTCGAAATAGTATTTTTGAATAAATTTTTCTGATCATTATTAAATTTTTCATATTTTATATTTTCATTGAGAGGATTAGAAAATAGAATTTTTGGTGGGATCTATTATAATTTCATATAAGCATATTGAACTATCATTATCTGTGTAAGATCACTTGTACTCACTTCATTATGTGAAAATTACATTTAAAAAGGGATTCAACAAAGAAATGACAAATGTGTCTACTATCTTGGAGAACATTGTAAAAATATTGTGAGATAATATTTACATTATTTTTATTTCATACATGTACTGTTTACATATAAAGTTATGAGTATTAAAAATATTTTATTTTACACTTGTTCTTTTTATTAAAAATGATATTTTAAAATATCACAACAAATTCCACCAACATAGTGCTCTTTATATTCCTAGGAAATTTATAATTCATAAAGGGTATATAAAACATGTAGTCCATTATATTGAACCTGATACCCTTCATGAAGTGGAAACTATTTATAAAATGAATAGAACACAAGATGTTCGTATAATAGGTGTAGAGACCCGAAGCAAGACGTACATGGACATTACATTACTTTTGCGGAATACTTAATACATAACAAAAACAGACAAACAAGGATCGTAATAGTTTAGTGTCTTTGGAAACTCAGAATATAATCTTCTAATCCTGTTGAAAGATCTTTAACAACTCCCATAAGAATCTTTCCCTTTTTGTTTCCTTACCTAAAACATTTCTTTAATTCCTGGGGAAAATAAAACATAAAAAGGGTTAGCTCAAATGTTCAGTAAGGGAAAACATAGAGAACATAAAACAATCCATAAACATTTGAAAGAAAAAACTTGAACATGAAATTTAAACAACAAAATCTTGAGCAAAGACATAAATCATGGAAGTACGTAAGGCATATATCATAATGGAACATCAACCATGATAAAATATAATGGGAATAGAACATGTAATTTTGGAAACCATTTATTACATGTTATGATTTCCGTAGTATCCAAGACATTGCTGCCAAGACCATATTAGTAGACAAAGTCCCTTTCTGAATCGAGATCACTCCTCGTTTCAGTCCTGTAACACTAAACCGAATTAACTTACCATTCCAGCCATGTCTATCTCATGAGATATAAATCTTTTCCCAATGAATTTAAGGGAGATAATGGTCCCACCATCTCATAAGGAAATCATTCTTACTTGTGCCACAAAATAAGCATTCATCATTCATAATAACCCAATAAATAAAATGCGCTTCATGAACATCATCCCATCATCACATAATCCATATAAAAGAAATGGATATCATTTCATAATAAGAAAAGTGAAACCATGTAAATCATAGATACATGATACTTGAAACATAAACATATGAAATAATGTCATCTTAGATGAAAAATGGTTTTGATAAAACACTTGAAATAAATTCTTGAGGAAAATATCTTTTCTTCTTCAAAATAAATCTCTTTTCCCAAAATGTCATGCAATTTTAAAAGAAAAGTATTTTTTTGAAAATAGTCATAAAATAATTTGGAGGAAGATTCATGAAAATAAGGCTTTTATAAAACTGTAAAAATCTGTTCGTGCCGCATAAGTTAAAAAAACATTCTTCTCATACATTTTCCGGAAAAGTAAAAAAGTACCTCGTAAAAGAAAGATTCCATACATACCATGTCGTAAAGTGAAAAGTGGGTAAAAAGGACATTAAACATACATGAAGAAAAATTTAGAAAACAAGGACATTGATGATAAATCTAACCCCAGTAAATACTTACGAATAAACAATCTCTGATAAAAACGAGATTGGAAAAGTTATCCCTTACCTTAGGTCTGATATGCTTCGTACATATCTGAACCTCCTGTATAATGATTTAAAAAATGTCATTGACTTATTACAGAATGATATTAATTGTTATGATATCATATATGTTTCACTTATAACTTTATATTACCCGTTCTTTTGTCAATTCCATGTTAAATCAGTGTTTTGGGTAAAATCATTTCATTTATCATATTTGTTTCGACTTGTCATTCATGATATTATTACTTATATCCTGATTTACATAATTCCAGAATGTAAAACATGATTTATATATAATATATATTCATCATATACATATATATATATTACAGATCGATAAAAGTAATGGAATACACCGTTAATGGAGACAGTAGGCCGTACGTACGCATGAACACTGTTTTCGTATCTTATTGAATTGAATGAAACTAAATAGATGACATACATATATACATACATAAATACAGTAGCATTATTATTTAATATATTTCATTATTATTCATTATATAAACTTTATGATCATTCATGTATGGTTAACATGGAAGACGAATCTCATCGCGTCGTGGAAACGGTAGTCCGTACGTACGCACAAGCGATGATATCGTTCCCATAATTATTGAATAGAATTGGAGTGGATGGTATAATATATCATAATCAGTATGATGTTATAATATCCATATATAGTTATTCTTTACACCATTATACCCATCCATGTAAGGTGTTTGTGGAAAAACATATTTCACCACGGCGTGGAGATGGTATTCCGTACGTACGCACGTGTGGTGATTTCGTTTTCTGTAGGATGGATAGATGGTGAAATAGGGTTTTTCATACATATAATAACATATCAGTATATGATTTATACTAACGTTATTACTTCATAATTAAAAAACTAAATAAGAATAAGTGGAAGAAGAAATAGAGTTGAAAGAATCGGTAACAGACATTGGCTCTTCTTTGAAGCGCCTCTTTGAGACCTCCTCTTAGGGCACAAAAATTGTTCTTTGAAGAAGACCAGAACCTCTATGATGTTTCTATGGAAGTGGAGAAGAGAATTGGGCATGTTTTGGACGATCTTGAAGGATCAATGTGGTGTGAGGAAGATAGAGAGGAGGTGCCCTTTTATAGGGGAGGAGAGGGGCATCTTTGAAAAAACAAAAAATATTATTTTATTATAAAGTCATATTCAGTTTTTAATAGCACCAAATTGATTTATTTCTATGATAATGTGGGGATGGGTAGAAATACTCTCATCCAATAGAATTTGGGCAAGTTTAGGTTTCTATTTTAACCATATCATTTAGATTTAATCTTAAGTTAAATAATTTTACTTTTACCGTGTCTTCTTGTTTTCTTAAACTATACAGTTAATAAACATACTATAACACGACAAAAGAACCCAAAGTTGTTTATTATTAATATATATAACCTTATATAAGTCATTTGGCCGAACCTTAGATTTTTAGGAATAAAATAACAATTAATATTATAATATTTGTTTTAAAGACTATTTTATGTAAATTTTGACACTATTTGGTAATAGATTTTTGTGAAAATCATAACAGAATTATTAGTTAAACAAAAGTTACTTAAATCAATAATAATATGTCATATTAACCTAGAAAATTAGTGGAATTCATAAAAAGTCTCAAATTACATTTATTTGGGTATTTTTATAACATCAATTATTTCAATATTTCATTTATAAGATAATTACTACATCATCTTTGTGTCATAAATAAATTAAATTATTTAATGTCTAAAAATTATAAATAAAATACCATTATGTATTAAATCTTTTTAACTTTCTAATAAATATTTATAGTTGAATTTATCTTATGTATAAAACTATATTAAAAAATATTTACATATTAAACTATGATTTTAACTATTTTAACCCTTCTTTAGATAAATTAATATTAAATGTCCTAATCGAATCCAAGTGGGCCTAAATGGTAATATTTTATTCCTAAGATTGTTTTTGGTTTAATTACTGTTATCCAATAGAATTAGGACACGTGTTAGGGTAATAATAATATCATTTTTACCCTTAATTATCCTATTTACTTTTAACCGTGGTAAATAAAAGTAAAAGGTTACTATTCACCAAAAATTATTTTCAGCTCATTGAACCACATTCTAGTCCTTGATATTAACCGTGTCTCCCGGATTTTTGAAATTCAATTCAAAAAAATGGTAAAATTTAATTTAAATTATAAAAAAGTCAATTTTTTAACTACCCCTAAGTGGTTTCACTATTCATTGACAATTGACGTTTTTCAGAAAAATACCAAATATTCAGCCTAAGCATTATTTGATATTCCGAATTTAAAATTGATTACTTTTTTTACAATTTGAAAACATAGAAGTGGCATTAATTTTTTTTTTAAATTAATTCCCGTTATCAAAACAAATAGAGTGGTTTTAAGAAACAATAACTATCAAAAGATTGATACTTGTTTATATCCAATTTCAAAGTGAAATTAATTCCAATGACCAACATTGGATTAAATGGTAAAAATATATTCTAATTAAACTTTAAAACCAATTAAAAAGATAATCTAACCATATAAATTATTACGATGAAAAAATTTGTTTTTAATTAAAATATAGCGTGTTTTTACTAATCATTAAAATATGAAAGTTATCAGAATAATATGAAAAAAATTTCCGAAGTAAATTTTTATATCCTGGTTCCAAAGAAGAATTTTATTTTGTCAAATTGAACTTATAGACATGTCAAAAACAATATTTAAGGTGGGTGCACCGTCAAAAGGCAGCAAAACTACATTTTTTTAAAAAAAATACAAATTTTACTCGAAAAATTGATTTTGTTCTCATACCATGTTCTAGAAAATGTGTATGATGTATAATAATGTTATAAAATTCAAAATTTAGTTGATACTATTCATAACGGGTAGTTCATATAACATATCGTTGTTTAGCGAAACTCAGTATTGCGTACAACACACGCTATAGTGGAAGGTCGTGATTGCGTGTAATGCAAGCCAAGTCAGGGATGCACGTTGTGAAAGCATTTTTTAGTGTAGCGTACAACACAAGACATTAATGAAATTAAAAAGAATATTTTTCATAAAATCACGGGGTGTTACATTCTACCCCCCCTTAAAATGAATTTCGCCCTCAAAATTCGTTGGGATTATAAATGGTTTACTAATCGAAAGTTTCACTAATAGAAACCTACATCGTAAAAAGGAATACCAAACATGGTTTTAAAAACTAAAGTATGAAACGTAATGGTTACCCAAATTAACTAATCACTGGGTTTCCATATAGGAGAACATAGATGAAAATATAAATATGGAAGAGAAATCTAACCGTCATGTAATGATGGAGAGTGGTAGAGAACATGGCTATGAAAATCCAACAATCACAAAGAAATAAATTTGTGATGATCTAGGGTACCATCTGATTCATTGGATATAAGGGCACTAGGACAACATTTTTGGTTTTCAAGATCATTTCCCTAAAGTAGAAAATTTTGAATTAGAATAAACACTTACATTATTTTGGTACAATATCACTATTGTTCGTGCTTTGAACAGTTTCCAATCCATCTCTTAAAGAAATGAAGTTGAATTTGTTATTCGTGAAGTGTTAACAGATCATGTGATAGAATGATGAGTCATTCCATTTGTTCCAAACAAAAGGTTAGCAAAAGTTATCATATATACATAAGTCTATCTATGGTGAGGTTAATCTTATATGATTCCAAAAATGAACTTATACTTCAAATATCATACCGCTTAATTAAATAAAATTGGTTTCTACTAACCATGGACTTCCTGTAGGCCAGTGGTATGCGATAAAGGCCAGTTGCACTTCGGTTCGATTCCCACAGCATTGTCCGACGCGATGGGCTTTCTTCCATCCTGCAGGTTGTCCTTTTTCTAAAACTACATTTCTATAACATCCCATCAATAATATCGAAAAAACTTCTATCATTAAACAATACTAACTTCTGTCCAACATAATCTATTCCAATCTTTAGGCTTATCCATAATACTACTGTCCACTCTCATATTATAGTGAAAACGATTACCAGAGATTTCATATAACAAGCATGTTAATACCATCGTTGATCCCCATATATCATAAGATATGTCTTGTTGGTCACATTCCATACATTCGAAGGCCTTAATCATGTATTCTATTCAAAAAATGAATACCCATTGAATCTTACTGAAAACATGAGTGCTGTCAAAAGTTAACTCTTTCCACATACCAAAACCCCAAAATTCTATATACTCAAACCATGATATAATTGTTTCCTTATATCAGTCATGAGCTCATGAATACTATCAAACATTTCATTTTCTCCTTATCCCTTCATTATGCGCATATCATCTTTTTTCCAAAAATATCCCATTCACTTTCCATGGTTACTGGTACGATAAAATCATTGAAAACCATAATAGACTAATAAAAAAATATTCTAATACACCATAAAATTACCTCAACAACATTATTCTTGAATACCAATACATAAACACTTCAATCCATCCTCTTTAATGATTGTCTTGGAATAAGTCCTTCCTTGATTTAGAAGTAACTTTTTAGGTTCGGGCATTGAGTTGGGTAATGCCCATGTTCTCCACAAATAAGGCATTGAACTCCATAACAGTTTGTCACTCTATTACCCTTTTCTCCACACAGATAACATCTACCACTTCATTTGAGGTATTCCCCAAGGTTCTTCTTCCCTTCTTTAGAAATACCAATCTTCCTTTCTTTATGCTAATCAACATACGAACTTGCATAAAAGTCTACCTTCCTCTTATTTGATGAATTAGGCATACCACTAAATTTCACCTTGTTAATCATATTTCGCGATGACTGATTCGGCATAATCACAACATATTTTACTCTAGGAATTACGAAATTTTGTTCCTCATAGTCACCAATTTTTCCATTGGATCCAATGTTAACCGAATACCATCTGGTTCCCTCCATTGACTAAAACACAAAAAGAATTTTGTGAGAGGAAAAAATCATGCTAGGGAAAACAACATAGTAAAGGGGGAGTACCCTCAATATCTAACATCTAAGGTTAAATTATAAGATCGTTACCGTAGTTCTAGGACTATATCCTATACATATACTTATCCTTAGGGACATCCCTATACATACCTTAAAAATATCTCTAGGGATCTCACTAACGTTTTCGCATCCTAGTTTCCAAAGGTTAACTAATCATTTCCTCTGATACCAACCGTAGAGACCCAAAGCTTGATGTACATGTACATTACATTACTTTTGCGGAATACTTAATACATAAAAAAACAGACACACAAGGATCATAATAGTTTAGTGTCTTTGGAAACTCAGAATATAATCTTCTAATCCTATTGAAAGATCTTCAATAACACCCATAACGATCTTCCCATTTTTTGTTTCCTTAACTAAAACCTTTCATTAATTCTGGGGGAAAATAAAACATAAAAAGGGTGAGCTCAAATGCTTAGTAAGGGAAAATATAGAGAACATAAAACAAACCATAAACATTTGAAAGGAAAATCTTGAACATGAAATTTAAACATCAAAATCTTGAGCAAAGACATAAATTTTGGAAGTATGTAAGGCATATATCATAATGGAACATCAACCATGATAAAATATAATAGGAATAAAACATGTAATTGTGGAAACCATTCAGTACATGTTATGATTTCTGTAGTATCCAAGAAATTGCTGCCAAGACCATCTTAGTGGACAAAGTCTCTTTCTGAATCGAGTTCACTCCTCGTTTCAGTCCTGTAACACTGATCCAGATTAACAAACCATTCCAGCCATGTCTATCTCATGAGATATAAATCTTTAACCAACGAATTGGAGGATGATATAGGTCCCACCAATCTCATAATGAAATCAATCATACTTCTACCACAAAATAAACATACATCATTCATAATAACCCAATAAATAAAATGGGTTTCATAAACATCATCCCATAATCACAAAATCCATATAAAAGAAATGGATATCATTTCATAATAAGAAAATTGAAACCATGTAAATCATATATACATGATACTTGAAACATACACATATGAAATAATGTCATCTTAGATGAAAAATGGTTTTGATAAAACACTTGAAATGAATTCTTGAGGAAAACATCTTTTCTTCTTCAAAATAATTCTCTTTTCTGAAAATGTCATTCAATTTTAAAAGAGAAGGATTTTGTTGAAAATAGCCGTGAAATCTTTTGGACAAAGCTTCATGAAAATAAAGCTTTATAAAACCTTAAAAATCTGTTCATGCCATATAAGTTAAAAAACATTCTTCTCTTACTTTTTCCCGAAAAGTCAAAAAGTACCTCGTAAAAGAAATATTCCATACATACCATGTAGTAAAAGTGAAAATGGGTAAAAAAGAAATTAAAAATATATGAAAACATTTTTATAAAACAAGGACATGGATGATAAATATAACCCCAACAAATACTTACGAATAAACAATCTCGGATAAAAACGAGATTGGAAAAGCTATCCCTTACCTTAGGTCCGATATGCTTCGTACATATCCGAACCTCCTGTATAATTATTAAAATAATGTCATTGACTTATTAAAAAATCATATTAATTGTTATTATATCATATATGTTTCACTTATGACTTTATATTACCCGTTATTTTGTAAATTCCACGTTAAAGCAGTGTTTTGGGTAAAATCATTTCATTTATCGTATGTGTTTCGACTTGTCGTTCTTGATATTATTACTTATATCCTGATTTACATAATTCCAGAATGTAAAAAAATGATTTATATATAATATATTAATCATATAAATATATATATAATATAGATGGATAAAAGGAATGGAATACACCGTTCATGGAGACGGTAGGCCGTACGTACGCATGAACGTTGTTTTCGTTTCCTTATTGAATTGAATGAAACTAAATAGAAGACATACATATATACATACATAAATCCAGTAGGATTATTATTTAATATATTTCATTATTATTCATTATATAAACTTTATGATCATTCATGTATGGTTAACATGGAAGATGAATCTCATCGCGTCGTGGAGACGGTAGTCCGTACGTACGCACGAGCGATGATATCATTCCCATAATTATTGAATAGAATTGGAGTGGATGGTATAATATATCAGAATCAGTATGATGTTATAATAACCACATATAGTTATTCTTTATACCATTATACCCATCCATGTAAGGTGTTGGTGGAAAAACAGATTTCACCATGGTGTGGAGACGGTATTCCGTACGTACGCACGCGAGGTGATTTCGTTTTCCGTAGGAGGATAGATGGTGAAATAGGATCGTTTAATAATTATAATAACATATAAGTATATGATTTATACTGATTTTATTACTTCATAATGAAACAAATAAAGAAGAAGAAGTGGAAGAAGAAATAGAGTTTAAATAATCGGTAACGGACATTACCACTTCTTTGAAGCGCCTCTTTGAGACCTCCTCTTAGGGCACTAAAATTGGTCTTTGAAAAAGACCAAAACCTCTAGGATGTTTCAATAGAAGTGGATAAGAGAATTAGGCAGGGGTTGGCCGAGCTTGAAGGCTCAAAGTGGTGTGAGGAAGGGAGGGAGGAGGTGCCCTTTTATAAGGGAGGAGAGGGGAACCTTTGGAAAAACTAAAAATATTATTTTATTATAAAGTCATATTTAGTTTTTAATAGCTCCAAATTGATTTATTTAGAAACTAATGTGGGGACGGGTCGAAATACTCTGATCCAATATAATTTAAATAAGTTTAGGTTTCTATTTTAACCTTATCATTTAGATTTAACCTTAAGTTAAATAATTTTACTTTTACCGTGTCTTCTTGTTTTCTTACACTATAAGGTTAGTAAAATTACTATAACAAGACAAACGAACCCGAAGTTGTTTATTTTTAATATATATAACCTTATATAAGTCATTTGGACGAACCTTATATTTTTAGGAATAAAATAACAATTAATAATATAATATTTGTTTTAAAAACTATTTTATGTCAATTTTGACACTATTTGGTAATTGATTTTTGTGAAAATCATAACAGAATTATTAGTTCGAAAAAAGTTAATTAAATCAATACTAACACGTCATATTAACCTATAAAATTAGTTTAATTCATAAAAATCCTTACATTACATTTATTTGGGTATTTATAACATCAATTATGACCATATTTCATTTATAAGATAATTATTGCATCATCTTTGTGTCATAAATAAATTAAATTATTTAATGTCTAACAATTATAAATAAAATACCATTATGTAGGAAATCTTTTTAACTTTTTAATTAATATTTATAGTCTAATTTATCTTATGTATAAACCTATATTAAGAATAATTTACTTATTAAACTTCGATTTTAACTATTTTAACCCTTCTTTCGATAAATTAATATTAAATGTCCTAATCGAATCCAATTGGGCCTAAATGGTCATATTTTATTCCTAAGGCTGTTTTTGGTCTAATTAATATTATTCAATAGAATTGGGTCATGTTTTAGGGTAATAATAATAACATTTTTACCCTTATTTATCCTATTTACTTTTAACCGTGGTAAATAAAAGTAAAAAGTTACTATTCACCAAAAATTATTTTCATCTCATTGAACCAAATTTTAGTCTTTGATATTAACCGTGTCTCTCGGATTTTTGAAATTCCATTCACATAAATGGTAAAATTTAATTTAAATTTAAAAAAAAGTTAGTTTTTAACTACCACTATGTGGTTTCACTATTCATCAAAAATTGATGTTTTTCAGAAAAATACCAAAAATTCATCCTAAGCATTATTTGATATTCCGAATTTAAAATTGATGTATTTTTCCAAATTCCAAACATATAAGTGGAGTTAATTAATTTTAAAATTAATTATCGTTATCAAAACAAATAGCGTGTTTTTAAGAAACAATAACTATCAAAAGATTGATACTTGTTTATATCTAATTTCAAAGTGAAATTAATTCCAATGACCAACATTGGATTTAATGGTAAAAATATATTATAATTACACTTTAAACCAAATTAAAAATATAATATAACCATATAAATTATTGCGATTAGAAAAGTTGTTTTTAATTAAAATATAGCATTTTTTACTATTCATTAAAATATGAAAGTTATCAGAATAATATGAAAAATGTATCCAAAGTTAATTTTTATATCCTAGTTCCAAATAAGAATTTTATTTTGTCAAATTGATCTTATAGACATATCAAAAACTAGATTTAAGGTGGGTGCACCGTCAAAAGGCAGCAAAACTATATTTTTAAAAAAATAATTATTTTACTCGAAAAATTGATTTTATTCTCATACCATGTTCTGGAAAATGTGTAAGATGAATAATAATGTTATAAAATTCAAAATTTAGTTGATACTATTCATAACGTGTAGTTCATATAACATATTGTTGTATAGCGAAACTCGGTATTGCGTACAACACACGCTATCGTGGAAGGTCGCGATTGCGTGTAATGCAAGCCAAGTCAGGCATGTGTGTTGTGAAAGCTCATTTTGGTGTAGCGTACAACACAAGAAATTAATGAAATTAAAAGAGAATATTTTTCATAAAATCTCGTGGTTTTACAATAGGATGTGGGTCATTTTATTTCTTTAAAAATTTTATTCCATTCCTACCAGATCACTAATCTCCTATGGCACCAATCAATATATGGGATATTACCCATTTTATTTATAAGAATCCTCGAGTTAAAAAAATGAGATCCTTTGGCTAGTATAATCTCCTAAACAGTATGAGGATTTTTTTTCTACAACATTGGTTATGTTTATAAATCATAAAAATAAGATATACAAGATATATTACACCTTACTTCATGTATTCTTGATTTAGGTTCTTCATTTATGCATGTTGATATTGTCGAGGATAGATCATTAACAAATATGGGTTTTATTCCACTTCTAGGCTCATATTATGGACACCCAAAAACTATCAATGTTATCAAATCCATGATATTTTATGGTTCAATATGTTACATTCATTACCTAGAGTATAACATGTTTTGTATAGTTTAAACTTGATCTTTCACACTTTTCATTATGTGACGTGTTAATATAGTTTCAAGTGATTTCCTAAGGGTATGCTTATTTGATAATGTATCAAGACTTGTATCATTAAAATTATTATTTTTAGATTATTTAATATGTGATGGGAATCAACATTATGATAAGTAGTTAACATAATTTTGATACTGAGGAACACCCTAGGTTATTAAGATAATGTATCCTGCATCTTATGATGAATAAATGTAGTATCACTTCCCCAAAACATAATATGGTGTTGAGTGTCAACATAATATGAGGTTATCACTCAACATTTTTTTTCAATACACATTATGGTAGTGGTATTGGAATTATGTAATGTTAAAATGTTATTTCTTGTATAGGAAACACCACGACAATACATCGTGAGACGAAATTTTGTGGGACACTAAGATGAAAATACATTAAGGGTAAATTGATCATCAAGAGGTAGTAAAAATTAAAATTGAATAAATTTTTTATATTTAGTTAATCAATTTTATAATTTGTAAATTATTTATAAATTATAATTACAGGGATTTATAAAATGTTATTATAGAACATGAAATTTAATATTGAAATTAAATAATTTTATCACATGGTTTGAAAAATAAATAAAATGTATATTTATTTTATAATTTTTCAAAATTATTATTTTCTAAATTATTTATGGAATTTTCATATTATGTATATATATTTTATTTGATAATATCTTCTAATAGATATATCATTGGATTACATGTAAGGTGTGACTCAAAAACATTTTACCTTCATAATCCTTGACCTTGGTTTTTTATAGGTATGATCTTGAGAATATATATTGAATATAGTTTTCTATATTAGTAATATCCTGAATTTAATTCTCTCGTTAGTAAACTCTCCCTTGCTAGAGGGACTTGGGGTTGGAAAAATCACTATTCTCAAGGCTTATACATTGTTCTATAAAGGGGAGGGGCTGACTTTAAATCTCTTTGGGTTTAATCATGTCGATATTTTCTATCTCAAATAACTCTATGCCTTTTGATGATAAGTCCATATACAATATTCATGATATGAATGAATGTATGTGTGAATTTTTTTGGATTATATTTTTCATTATGTAACACAATCTTTTGACGTCATTAAATAGATCCACTAGTAGAAAAATGATTTTTTTTTATGAAATGAATATAGGGGTGAAAATTTTATAGAAAATTATTCAAGTGAGGAAAATGATATGAAAGAGAATATAATACCCAGAATAATTTTATTATTGTCCATAGGGAGGGAACCAAATATTAAATAAGGAGTTGGTAGTTATGTTTGATCACATTTTTGATAAAACAAATGTTAGCTTAATATTCCCCTCATTCATAGAATAAAAAATTTTATTTTTGGTTATAGTATTCTCCATGAGTTCCTAAATATATATATAATTTCAAAATGATAATAAACATTACCCCATAAATATTTTGTACATTAATTAATAAAAATAAACCGATCATATATAAATGATTTTGTATTTACACATGTTATTTTCTGTAAACATAGAAAGGGATTCATCTTGGATGGAGGTTCCCTCTCCATAAAAGGACTGTAAATAAATGAAGACTTAGAATTTATAGTCAAGGAGAAGGAATCCACTATACATGATCCCATGAATACATAAACCATTAATATTGAGTTTTACCCTATAACATGGAGTAGTCTGATACACCACACATCTATTTTTCTCTGAGATACTCATGGGGTGTTTTTTTGTATGTGGAATTAGGGTAAAAATATTATGAAGTGGAATTGACCTTCTGTGTATCATGAAAATTTAGAAAAAATTGAAAAATAGCCTCAATTTGAGGAATGCTTCATTAAGAATTAATCATTAGTGTTGGACAACATTGTGGGTGTCATATATCACTATGGAAATTTTATTGATGTGAATGAATTGGCAATGGGAATTAAATTTAAAACCACTATGAATACTAAAACTGGATAAAGAAATGTGATTTAAAAATCATGATGTGGTTTCCTTCATCAATGTAATCTGTGGATTATGTGTCACTAGTTTAGATTATTAAACATACGCAACAATGATTGAATGTTATTAAGATAACATCACAGTAATTTTAAGACAAGTTAAATGGACTTATTTTCAAACTCAACATCCAAGGGATGATCCTTATTTTAGGTACACTAAAAAATAAATTTGGTCTTAATGGTAGTGAAATTGATGTAGATATTATTAATTAGTTAATTTTAATACTAAATCTCATGAAAAAAATTGTTAAGGAAGATGAAGTGATGCCTTATGAATGAGAAGAATAAAAAACGAATTAATCATGAACATCCAAATACTAGAAACATAAATTTTTTTTTCCCGAATATTCATTTATAATATCCTCTAATAATTCAGATTAATATGAGTTCTAAATAAATATGTGGTTTAGATTATAAAATACGGAAAAAAAGAGATTAAAATAACCTAATTTTCACTCCAAAAATCAAATTAACCTCTATCAATGACACATCGATACTTATAATTAATTAAGGAGATATAATTTTGGATTCCACACTAGATGTGAGGCCCTAAATATTTTTTATACCATATTTTATTATAGTTACAATATGTCCATCCTATAAATTTTTCCTAATTTTATTTCCAATAGCTAGACTTCTATGAATGATAAGCTTACATTGAGACACAAATTAACTTATGTATTTTAAGAATGGTTCCCCATTCATTAATAGGTATTGCTTCTATATACCAATTAGTACAGTGAAATCATCTTTCCTGATGAGTATCCGCAATGAAACTGTAAATAATTTTCTCAATACGTCTAATAATTGTCTTCGTAGTTCTGCAAATCAAGATTACATGTATAGGGATATATGAAAACACATTGTTCACCAAATGGACACATCCCCAAAATGATTGAAATCTAAATTTCCAATTTTTAATTCATCTATGGTTTTATTACAAATAATTTAAAATTATGAATCCATTCATAGTAAAGTATATAATTGATTTAATCCAAAGGAAAATTCATCTTATAAATATTGAACATATCTACTATACTCTTAGATCCCCTAATAGTGTAAGATTTATAGATACAGATTCCACTTTCTTAAACTTCAATGAACATCCCAATCCTAATTCAATATTATTTTGAAGTCACTATAATGTTTTTAATGAAATTTTAATTTCAATTAATAAATAAAGAAATTTCATCTATAAAAAATAATATATTAATTTTAATCCTTATCAACATTTATAATGGTGAATCAAGCAACAATATATATGATGTTAATGAATTAATTTAGTGGGTGGAATAGGATTTTGAAACTAAATCATTACAATGAATCTTACATAGAGTAATAAAACCAAATATTATAAAAAATTCATGAGATTCAATGGGTTTATGATGAAAAAAGTATATTAAATTGGTGAGGCATTTAAGAGATCCATGAAAATAAGAAGTATAAGATCCATTATATAAATACAAATGTTAATACCATTATTATTCATTATGAGTGACACTAATGGTTAGGTGAGAATTAATTATCTTGTATAAGGAAATAAATTAATAATGTGACTATAATATTTTTGTGACTCATTTATGGTGTCTTATTATGTTACACTAGCTTGGTAAACCTAACAATAAAGATACTAGACGAATTATGTTGGGGGTATATTTCGAAAATCAATATATATAAGAATCATATATGATATGGTTGAAAATGTATGTTTCTATAATATATAATCGCGTATTATTTACATTCCCATATCAATTCAAGTTATGATGAAATATTTATCTTGCCTCTCAAAATATATATGATATATGGGGTTATCTTTTTAGTTAGAATATCGTCATTAAAATTACTCGATGAAATGATACAATACATGATACATAGAAAATGATATGTGTGAGTAAGTGGTTATGGTTTTATTCATGACAGACATGTTGAGATTCCTCCTAGGTAAGCCCTATAGAAATGTTTAGTATTTGTATATAATGTTGATAAGTGTTCTCAAAGTGATGTATATATGGAATATAAATTTGAATATTTTATATGAAAATTTCACAAACTCTCACCTGTGATTATTTGAGGTATCACACATTTGAGCTGATAAAAACAATTATAAAGAAAATAGGGAATTGAAAAAAAAGTGGAGTAGATATATATGTTTTCAATGGAGTATGAATTTATATATTAGAGGCCAACACATATATTCTAACTTTCCCAAGTAGAGTAATACTATATCTAAAGAAATATTATTGGATTCCATTGATTAAAAGAATGATTTATGTATCTTGTTTTGAAAAGAAGGAATTCTCATTCACAATCATAAACAAGAGTTTATATATATATATATCAAATTTTCTAAGTCCTTTTTAATATAATAAACATTAAATATATTCTAGATATGGAAATTTTTGTTTATAATGTTTAGAATAATATGGTCAACATTTATTCTAATCCCACCTAACATTTTCATTGTATACTTTTTTATATATAAACAAAAAACACATGAAAAAATCCATAAATATGTATTGATGGATCCCTTATATTATGATTTTTTTTGAAAATTTTCAAACATTATTATTATGAAACAATGTTAAACCTGTGTTTTAGTGGAAAATTTGAAAGATATTGTAGGATATGGGATCACATATGTAGTGATGTATGTTGACCAATTAGTATCCATGTAATAGGTTATTTTACATACTAAATTAACTATAGTTCATATTTTGATACCTATAGATATGTGTATATGATAATAAAGAAGTATGATATTTTGATAATTTAAAAATATTTTAAATAAAGAACAAAATCAACTAGGAAAGAGTATAAAGACTCTCTGATTGGATATAGTTGGTGGATATATAATCAATGAATTCATTTATTATATCATGTATTGTGAAATTATATTACAACTCACACCTCTTTGAATGACACAACATAATGATATGTTTAGAGGATAAGTCATACTTTAATAGATAAGGTGTGATCAGTGACGGGTTAGTGTGACTGTCCTCCGTCATTATAGGGTTAAGCTATAAAGGATAATAAGTTTCTGTTAAAAATGTTCTGTCTAATGTATACATAAATATTCCATATGAGATATTGAATAAAAGACCTCCCATTTTTTATTTTATGAATATTTACGGATGTGAAGTAGTCGTATGAAATTTGGATTATGATAATAATGACTCTAAACATGATATATTATTAATTTTATTGGTATCCCAAGAAAACTATGAGATATTATTTATATAATCCTTGAGAAAAATAAGTGATAGTGGCGTGAAATGTTTTTTCTCTTGAGAAGGAATAGAAAAATCAAAGATTTTGTTGGTTGAAATTTCAACATGGATAATTTTGAGACCAATAAAAAAAGATGTTTTCCTAAGTTGGATGTTAAGACAGGACACAATGATTTGTTTAAGAGGAATATATTGAAATTATATAAGAACATTAAATGTCTAGTAGTATTCATCAATATAATGTGGGATATGGATTTCACATAGATAATTATAATACTATAATTTTTATATCAGATAAACATACCAACAACTAGGATTTCAAAGAGTGTTATGATTTTTATAAATGTTTAATATACATTGATACTTAAATAGACTCTACATACACATTCCATGTTTATTACATGAAGTATGCACCTGAAGGGGTGAGATATATAGGGTGAAAGTGTTTTTTATATAAGAAAACAAACATGGATGATAAATTTTATACCTATAAGTCATGTTTTGTTAAAAAAATGTTGCATGAAATTTTGTAGTATTGACTATGGAGTAATGAGTTCAACTATTCCAATGATAAAATTCATTCAGATATTAATTACTATAGAAGATGAAATTTATTCTCAGATATATCAAATGGAAATAAAAAATACATTCCTGTTTAATAATTTTTTTGAGGACATGTTTACAATACAACCCATATGTTTTGAAGTTCCAAATTAGTCTGATAAGGTATGAAGGATTTACTGATCCACTTATTAGTAGATGAAATATTCTTAACGTCAAAATATCTTGATTGAAGATGAAATCAAAGTAACTAGACAAATAAAAATCAAGGACAATTCCTATCAATATAAAAAATAGTGGTAGTGATCTCATTTTTAAAAACATTAATGTATATGATATTCAATCTATCAAAAATGACATCCTCACTCTTAACATTGTGAATATGTGGCTGGAAAAGTGTTTATTAATGAAATAAATTGGTGAAGAAATCAAAATATTGGGTACAATGATCTATAGATATATAATTAAGAGGTTTATTATACACATTAAGAACACTTACATTAGTAAAGTGTTATTGTGGTATATCAATGTGAAATCCAACTAGGGTTATTTGACATTTTTTTCTAGAACATGTCAAAGAAAGATTATTGATCCTTCAAATGAGTTAGAAAGGTTGAGGGAATTTCATATACATTCATCATAGGATCTATACGCTATATTATATTTTTTACTTGACATGATTTCACCTATACTCAAATTATAATTAGTATATACTAAACCAATCCTATTGAATGTCATTGGATTGTTTTGAATAAAATTCTTACATAATTGAGAGGAACTAAATATGTATGATTGATATTTTGAATAATGGATTATATCTATATAAAGGGACATAAGGATTAATGTTTCCCATATAACAATGAAAAAATCTATTTGGTTTTGGTTTTGTCTCAACAAATGAGATAATTTGGACCAGTTCCAGTCAAAACACCCTATTGGACACCAAAATATATGAGGAATGCGTATTTGTGTCCTTTTAGGTGAAGGTATCTATTTTTATCGAAAATTTCTTAATTAAACTAGAGGTGGTTCATAACCTTACGGAAAAAATAAAGATTTACTATCAAGATGGTGGAGTATTTTTTCTAGATAAGGAACCCAGATCTCACTCATGGGCCAAACCAATCATTCAAAAAAACCATCATATGTAACTAATTATTGAGTTGTCTATGTTAGGATATTTTGCATGGATATGGAAGAATATGTAGTGTATCTAAAAAAGAAAATTCTGGAACAAAAGAAGAATGACTGTTATGTATGGTCTCTTGGAATATGATTATGTAAAAGCTGTAATGGTTTCATAATGTTTCATGTTATTATAATAAAGGTAACCTCAATATATTATTCATTCATGTGCACTAAAATTTATATAAGATGAATATTGAAGCGATAATATCCCCTCAAAGCATGAATTTGAGTTTTCCCTGATCCCTGGTCATCATAGGGTAGTATGGGTTGTAATGATATATCATGATTAGAGTGAATAATAGAATAATTAGATAACAAGGATAGAGATATTTCTTGGACTATTATACCAAGTATATCTTATGAAATATCATAAAATAAATAATATACATAGGGGTTTATAACTATAATAAATCATTTTTACCTATGGTTAGTGAGATAACTACTACGATAGCCTTCATACATTGACATCATTCTTACATATGTTATTTTTAATTTTCTAAAATATGTGTGGTTAGGTATTTTTCTAGACTTGTATCTAGATAGAGGATGATCACAATATGGTTTGTCCACTCAAATGAAGAGTAATGACATATGTCACTTGATTGAATTAGATATAGTAAATGAGTGACATAGATTATTTGAGCCACATAAGATGTGTCTCAGAACACTGATAAGGTGCTTGTGATATGATCATATTCTAGATGAATTACATGTTATGTCAAGTGGCCCAAATTTTTTAATAAATTAAGAATTTATGAGTGGGATAATAATAAATTATCATTCTTCCATGTATTGTGGTCAATCGTTGTCCTTGGAAAATAGATTATATAAGTATTAATAGGATGTATGTGATACATCATATGCTATTAATGTTCATATAATGATATGAATTTTATTGATATATATCATAGATGAATCCTCAATATATTGAGATACAATGTTTCATTTCCAGGGGATGTTCATTTTTTATATTTATGAAATATAGATTTCTAATTTTATTTCTACACTGCTATGGCCGGTAAGGAAAAAATGTTGATACTTTGGAAAAATATTAATATTGGGATAACTTTTTATTCTAAAATTAATATATCCGGAAGGAAACGTATGCCAAATAGTTTGGATTTTATTAAATAGGTGTGATGTCTATCATAATGTATTTTTGGATTTTAGTATGGGTTGAAATTGTTTGGTGTTCATTAGAATGATATGAATATGATTCATATGAATTAAGAATACATTTATTCCAAATTATCATTAAACATGATCCTTACAATACATTGGTTCCAATGTAGTTTTATGTGTATCTAATGCCCCATGTTATTATACAGAATATTCTATCCATAATCTATATGTTTGTAATTCCAAAAAAGTAAATAAGTTAATGGAAATTAATTATATTAGGAAATAATTCATATAGGATAGTAATTTTATCAAAAATAATTTATTCATTCGTAATTAGAAATTACAACATAAGAACATGAAAAAAAGTACATCATAAAATGGATTATTAATCATTATAGACTAGTGCATCTATCAAAAGGGAATAGATTAAAAGAATAAATAAAATAGAAAAAATACTACTTTTTTCAACACTAGGAGATCTCTAGGATCATATTCACCTTTGAGGACCACTAATATCAAAAAAATATTATAATAAGGATAAACATAATCAATAGAAAAATCATATTGCAGATATAAAATGAAAACTATAGAAATCAAAACTGTGAATGGAATATGTTTAGTATTACTATATATTGAACAAAATTTAGTCATTAATAATAAATCTTTTTTGAATATAGGCATTGAAAATATTATCATTGCAGACATGGTCATTGGATATTCATACAATAGGTACATTAAAGTAATTTTCTGTTAAAAAATATAACTCACAAAAAAAATATATGATATTAAAGTATTATATATATTTATTTATTGAAGAGTTATGTATAAATATTATTTTTTTTTTAAAATATTATATTATTTATATATAAAATTCGAATAAAAATTTCAATATCAGTTTAGTAGTAAAAATTAAATATTAAAATACAAATAATTAACAAAGGGAATTCAGTTTGAAATAAATAATTATTTTTAAATAAACATTTATTAATTATTTTATATTTTACCATGAAAAATAAAATATAAACTTTTAAAATATTATTTTATATCAACTAATATTTTAAAATAATTTAAATTTAAAATCTATGTGAAATAATATTAAGAAATAATAATCTATCAAAAATCCATTTTTCAATAAAAGTGGTACAACATTTAATTTAAATTTATTATTTAAAACCTAAATCTATGAATTTCATAATTTTAATTTTTCTAAACAAAATTATTTATTTATATCAGAATTATGTTATTATGTTTTTTCAACATTTTTCTCAAATATTTGATTTTTAGGTAAACAGTTAAAATACCGATTTTCCTAAAAAAACCATTTTTATAAAACTAAAATGATATACATGATTATGAAACCCTTTTGATATAAACAATATACATTTAATAAACAATATAAATCATTAGACAATAGAATTTTGAATTTATAAAATTCTAATTTTTTCATTTTTTAAACTCAAGTAATATTTAAGACTAAAAACATTTTTTACATACGTCAATTAAAATTTAGAATTTATTAGTTTTAGGAAATAAATTTAACCAAATTTATTTTATATTTTATTTAAAATTATAAATTTCGTTGAAAATGTATATTTATTTTTTCTTCATACGGATAATATTAGTATAATTAAAGTTAATTACCATGATAATTGTAAAATATTTTTTTTTGAAATGATTTATTAATATCGTGCAGGTTTAATATAACTAATGAAATTTATATAGTTTAAATTATTAATATAGTAATAATTTTAATCATATAAATAATTATATTATAAATCATTCAATTTTAATCATTTATAAATATTAGTAATAACAAATAATGGTTTAAAGTGAATTCTTCGGCAAGAACTATTGATATATATAATATATTTTAATTTGAAAGGTTAATTATATAAAATTTATAAATTCAAATGTACTAAATTGATATAAAATATCATCTTAAAATGTAAATATTGGTTAATATAGTGTTGTAAATATTTTTTAGTTAAATATAAATTATTTATTTGAAAACAAGTTACCAAGGTAAAAATCGAAATGTGATAATGTAAAAACATATTGTAAAAGAGTTGAAATGTGATTAAAAAATGTATGGAATGTATTGGTTACAGTATAATTGATCCAATATCAGCCCAAAATCCCTAATAATGAATTTTTGGATACATTGGCCATGTCATAATGTAATGATATCGTGGAAGTGTAATGGATATTCCCAAAGGATCCCCTTTCTTCACTTATTAAAGGGGATCAATTCCACCCCCTATATGGTTTCATTTCAAAGTATAATTTCCCTTTAAAATATCCGAAAATTACATCTACTATAATTCCTTTGTCCACTCTTAATCCCATGGTCTCTATAACCCATCTTAAGGGCTTCTTTTATAAGGAGATCTATACGAGATTATCATGTCTCCAATGAATGTATTACCTTCTTCATAATTTTTATTCTTTAAGATTCCTTGTCCCAATATCATATATCATAAAAATTTAATGAAAGAAGTATCTTTATTACACTTATATTTTATTATATTAATTGAATAACTGTTATTTATTCCCATCCACCCACATATAAAAAATGTGTTATTAGTGCATTGAGCGGACTACCTCCCCCACAATGCTCCATCTTTAGTTTTTCATGAAAATTACTTATGGTTGTAAAAAGGTGGTAATGGTTGAACAAATATGTTATCTATAATATTACTATTATTATAAATTATTATAATTATTTTTAATAATAATTCGATCAAATTCATCATGGAATGAAAATGTTAACCATTCATTGTGAGGACTACCACCACCTTGAAGTAACATTTTTCATTTTTTATCATAATTTTTATTATTTATCTAAATAAAATACTATTAAAAAACTAAAATTTATATAAATAACATCATTAAACATATTTTATGATGATATTATACAATTGAAATACCCATACTCCCCCATCAAGATATATCATGATCATTTTTTATCAGTTTATCCACCAACATGAATAATACTACATAACCCCATAATGTATGACGATGTGTACATTAATAATAATATTACTATAATTTAATAGAAAATAAATGGGGTTTTTCATGAATTTTTATAATATTTTTTCATATTATTGAAATAACAACTTCGGTCACTTAAACTACCGAAATAAGCCGACATTGTATAAATTTGTAAGAAAACATATGAAGACACTATAGACTAAGTAAAAAGTATGTGAAAATAAATGGACCCTATTGAATTAAATATATGTGAATAAGGTTTAAAATGTGGTATCTAATAAATATGATTTTATAATACAGGATGTTAGGCACATGCCCAAGATGAATTTGGAATAATGTTTTCATTTCTGTCACAAACAATATTTATTAAGGAATGATTTTATATTAAGTTCCAATATTCATTTATATTGTTTAAATATTTACCCCTTGACATATAGTATATTAAATAATTTTTTAACTTGTAAACATTACTTCTATTCATTCTCTTTTTAATTGTGGTATATGATTCATGTCATCAGCAAAATTTAAGGGACTTTCATAACTCAGTTATATTTTATGAGTTATAATGTTTCTCTATGAGTTTCTTCTTTCATTTTTATGGAATAAATTATTTCCTTATTTTTTGAATTAGTTTGTATTCAAATATTCTTTATTTTGTAGTACTATTTATTATTTTCAATTAAATAATGTTACGAATAATTTATACACCATTAAATGAAAGTTTGTCCTAACTTCCCATTATTTCCCTTCTCACCAATGTTGTCAATTTTAATTGAAACAGAAATATGGGTTATTTAATGTTACATTCATAATTAAATTATTTTGTTTTCAAATTTGAGTTTCAAAAAATGTTTTTCAATTTTTTATTTAAAAAAATTATTTTAAAATGGTTTTTATTCCTTGATAATTTGTTGATTCATCTAAATCAACAACAAATTATTCATTCTTGTTATTTTTCCAACATAATAAAATAATATTTACAAGAAATTATTTTAATATTTTTTATATGTTTGTGAAATATATACCTATTTAAATATCCTTTTCATTTATAGGGTTATATGTTGTTAGTTCTCTTTGATATTATCACTTTTTTGTAAACACCATTTAACGAAACGTTCTTTTTTCTTCTCTCATGTAAAGAATCTCCTCCATTAAAAAAATTAAACCATTACTGTATTATTAATACCCTAATTATTTTAAATATATCCCACTTGATTGAAATATTGTTTGATGGAATATAATAACATCTTACCTTCTATAAAAAATATCTTATAATTTTAATTATTCATTCATGTGGAATGTTTTTATTTTTTCATCTCATAGAGATTTCTCATAAAATTTTCAATATTAGAACTCAATGTTAAATATCTATAATTATTTTTAAAATGTTAATATAAAAATAATTTAATTCTTTATATAATGATAAATATTTTTGAATTATCCTTTGGTTTTTCCTCAAGCCAAAATTATTAAACCCACTTTCTAATCATGGGGCTGATCATGCTTATAATTTACATGTGGTTTATTTTCCAAAATTTTCATTAATATATATATTTCTTATTCATGTGATAGGTGATAATGGAAATATAAATCTCTATAATTCATTGGATAATGATTTATATCTCATGATTTTTATGTTTTGGATTTGGGAATGAACGTAATTCACCATGAGACTATCTTTTATGTATTTGAAAATATGGTGTGAACCTTATCCATCAAGTGAATTTACCCACATAATAATTATATCCATGGATGTAGCCCATGATATATGAATATGATATCATTTGTATTGTAAATTCAATGTATTACATGATTCCATGATCTTATGATTCTATTTACTCATCCCATGTTTCCGTGCTTATGATCATCCTCTTTATGATGTCACAATATGACTCTTAATTCTAATGTTAAAATTTATATCTGTTCTTATTCCATTTTTGGGATTTTATATCACCATTTTACTTATATAATTTCACATGATATCCTATGTTGTTTTCGGTGATCTATGGTTGTTAGAACCACTATGTGACATTTATAAACAAGATGATGTGTTTATTCTTAAGAAGAAGAATTTGTATGTATAATATTCCTATGAAATTAAAACTACATATAAATGGTTTCTATAAGATCCTGACCAGGGAGAAACTATACCGGTCACACAATTCAGTTTATCACATTACCTCAAACGCGCCTACACATACACTAGAGGTTTCATACTATTAGCGAGGGACTAAGTGTCACATGGGGAGACAATTACCACTTTACCAGAGTAGGAAATATCTGAAAATTGAATAGTGGAACAAATATAGAATAACAAATGACCTTGCATTAATAACCATCTCTATAAATCAGTCTCAAACCACAACCCATAGTAAATATGTCCTATCATACTACAGTTCCAAGTAAAACCAATCCCAATATAAATACAAATAGTAGAATCCCCAAAATAGTCCTAACACCATGTCTAGAACATCATCCATGTAACTCTAATGAATGACACAACTCCCATGAACAGGGATATTTCCAATTTCCTAGCCTGGAAGCATGAAATCTACTCGGGTACCCCATGGAAGCCTAAGTAGCTTGTGAGTACAACTCAATAGGCCACCAACATCAGTGCCCTCAAAATAACCAGTCTAGAAAGATAGTTCTTGACTGTATTAAATAAATTACATGTACAAAAAAGACACATCGAGTTCTATTTTCTAAAAACGTTAATATTAGCTATTATTACCTTTAGAAAAATTCATCATTATCAACTTATTTATTACATTATTAATCATGAACATATAATCCATTGGTTGCAAATTTATATAAATCACACAATGATTCCGGGAATTTAACATTTTTTATAATGGAATAAGTCAAGTCTCTATCTCACTAGGGATAATACATCACAACATCAAAATGTACTAACTTATAAGACTCAGTATTGGTGGAATGTAAATATTAGGGTAATAGACCATTATCTCATTCCCTAACCCATGTATAGTGGGTAGAGATAGAGAATTAGTCCAACTCGACCATTGGGATGAGCCTCAGTACTTTATCCCACACCTCAATCTAGCTTCACATTCTTTTTCATCCATTCACCACACACAAACCATATCAAAATCAACTAAAAACATTATATATAAAAATTCTAATTCCTGAAAATGAACATGGAAATTTATCATTTTGTCACACTAAATAACACAATTGATATTTATGTTACATATCCCATGGAACCCATTTCCCATTACCATGCCTAGAAAACATAGAATATTCAGTAATTTCCTTATATCAAACCATTTAACATATTCATCAATTCCCTTAGGAAACCCCATTTTTCATATTTCCCTTTTCACTTACCATTACTATTTTATCACATTCACTATTTTATATACATTAACTCTCATACATATTTCTATCATAATTCATTGGACACATGTTTCGATCTCATTTAACAAAATTAACCCATTTTGTGTCATGAAAAAAACCCATATGACATTTCATATTCTCGACACACTACCGATATTATATTTTCACTTCCATTAAACATATCAACATACTCGATAAGGGATCTACATTATCACACAATGACATTACACTTACATACCCAATTTTTAGGCAATGGAAAAATCGGCGCACCCCATGGGTGGCCCTAGGTCAGTCAAATTACCCCTGATGAATCCCATGGGGACCATGATAGTTTCTAGTCAACATATAGACAGCCCTTTTGACAAATCTCACTAAAGTAATCTATATCCTAACAAGGGATAAATAAGAACAAAACTAAACATGCACAAATCTTCAAATAAATAATGGGAAATAACATGTAGAACACTATATATGAATCGATTGATGGACACACTATTAATCAAATATTTTGATATTGATACAACCACCGTTTTTATCCTCAATGTAGATATCACTAGAAAAATAGGATTTTACTACTTCAGATAATGATTGGAGGGAGATTCAAACCCTAAACCTAAAAGAGAATCAATATAGGGATTATACTCACTCGGAACATCGATCTACAACCCATGTATCACCAAATGACATTGGATTGAATGAAAATAACCTATTGGATACTTTGGTTGATAGTGTTATTAACTAGGTCATAGAGATGGATAAATTAGAGGAAAATTGTGAGAAGTTCATAAATCATGTAATGGAAAGCTTATAATTTATATAACTTTTACAGGGGAAAATAGTTTACCTACACAGTTTTCCAAACTATGCACAAACCATGTAGAATCCAATATCTAAGGAAAAGTGTCTGAATGGTTACCTAAGAAGCTCTGAATGGTTTAAAAACCATTCTCCAACCATGATATATGCCACTATCTGAAATTGCTTGATTTTCCCTCCCCTCACAGGGTTTTCACTAACTGTGGGAAAACTGTGCAATATGCATAGAAAGATCCTTTCATCCTTCTCATTCATGTACCGAACCCCCAAGACACCCCAATACTTTTCATGAACATGGAAAATATTTATTAATACAAATAGATAATAATTAAACAAAAAAATAAATAGAAATATATCTTAAGAAAATACAGGATCTTACAACCTCCCCACTTTATAATGGCTCGTCCTCAAGTCGTGATTCCAAGAACTATTGAGTTTCTAATTAGAACAGATTGGTCCATTGGGCCTGGAAATCTGACTCTCACTACCATGTTTCTTCTTAAATATTTCTAGTCTTCTATAAAACATAAAATAATGGCACAGTCTTACCCCGAAATTCCATCTTTCTAGGATCCATATTACGAATTGGATTCTTCTAAATGGATGCATCAACCACGTGATCCACATCCTCAATATTAATCACTTGAGATGGATGTTGTTCATACTACCAGAGTTGAGAGACCAAAATAATATCAGACATGCCACTATACATCTATAGAAGAGAGAATCGGTAAGCCACAGGTCAGATCCTCTCCATGATCTCAAGGGGCCCCAAATACCTAGGTTCTAACTTTCCCTATTTACAAATTCGGTAGTGACCCAACCTTGGATAAACCAATAGAAAACAAAATATCACCCTTGATAAACTCAAGTGTCCCATGAAAAAAAAATATAAAATGATTTCTAGCTTCTCAGATCCATTATAATGTTCTTCAGAATCAATTGAATTTTTTTGACGTCTCATGCACGATACTCTATCCCAACAACACAGACTGCCCAACTTCTAAACAACACTAAATAGATCTACATGGCCTCCCATTTAGTGTATAAGAAAATTCCATCTGAATAAAAGCCTACAAATATTGTTTTAGTCAAAATAATTAAGAGAATAAATGTTTTTACCAAGGACAATTGAAACCCATTACACATGATCTCAACAAATCCTCCGACACTTGAATTGTACGCTCTAACTGATCATCCTTCTGTGGGTGATAAGATGTACTCAAAAGCACCCAAGTACCAAGAACCTTCTATAATCCCCAAATAGATGTTAGATATAAACTATGAATCCTGACATGAAACTATGGTTTTGGGAACACTATGATACCGCACTATCTCTCAAGCATATAAACTACCCAACTGATTAAAGTGTAAGTCTCTTAGATTTGAATGAAATGGGACACCATAGTCAACCAATCTAAAACTAATAAAACCAAATAATTATTCTGATGTGTCCTCATAAGACCCACTATGAATTCCATCATTAATTCATTCCACATTAACTCTAAAACATGTAATGATTGTAACAAACCACTTGCATGTTGATGCTCGGCCTTTAATTGTTGACTTGCAATGCATCATTCCACAAATCCTCATTCTTCATTCTTGGCCAAAAATACTACCTACAAAGATCACGATACATATTAGTTAAACCGGGATGAACTAGGTACTTAGATTCATGTAACATGTGTATAAACTCTAGACACATACACACATGCGCTACCACATGACCACAAACACTGAAAATTCCATCATCATGAATAGCCCAACTATAAAGAGACTCAAATCCATTAATTCATTATTTTATAGAAAAACACTGCATATCCTCTAGCTAAATATCCTTGACCTGACACAAAAGTGCAGACTCAACTTCTATAAACATGATGGTCATTTTCTTTACCCCATCATGCACCTCCTGCTTCATCTCAACAAAGAAGGTCATCATTCTCCACTCGTAGTTTTATTCCTAAACCACCTTATTCGAAGTCTTGTGTCTTACAGAATCTATAACATTACTCCCTTTTCTTGGTGTATATAACAATTATAAATTAAGGGATTATAATTAAATTACCATCCTTCACTTCTGCAGATTCCAATCCCACAATGTGAAAAGGTACTTAAGACTATTATGAACAGTAAAAACTATGAAACTCTATACCAAAAAGTTATTCCTCAAACACTTTAAGGAATTAACCACATTATCTAGATCAAGATCTTTAGTAGAGTATTTTATTTCATGAGGCATATATTGTTTTGAACCAAACACTACAACCCAATATTCTAGCATCAAGACTACCCCCTGTCAAATACAAGATACATCAAGGAACAATGTGTCCCTCTTACCTATTTTGGGTAAGATTAGAATCATTGTGATATTCAACTGCCTCTTCATCTCTTGAATAGAATTATCGCATGCCTCCAACCACTCAAACATGACCCCTTAATGGTTAATCCTATGAGTGGTTCCACCATTTTGGATAAATCCCTAATGAACGTTTAGTATTATCTGGCCAATCCTAGAAAATTACAGACATTATAAACATTTTTGGGCCGCTCCCAAGACACCACTGCCTTCAGTTTCTTTGGATCTACCAATACACCTATTTCAAAAATGTTTTGATCCATGAAATTCACTTTATTAATCTAGAACTAAAATTGTGAAATCATTTTATAAACCTATGATATTTTAGTGTAATCATGATGATGTATAAATGTTTATAAATATTTCTAAGAGTTCATGAGTAAACCAAGATTTCATCAACATTGGAAATCACGAATGATCTAGATATGGGTGAAATATTAGGTTCATTAAATCCATGAGCATAGCTAGTATATTGGTCAACTAGAATGACATCACCACATACTCATACAACTCATACCTACTCTATAATGTTGTATGTGGTAGATCAGAAGGTCTAACCCTCAGCTAATGGTATCCTAATATCAAATCAATCATCTAAAATACAGATTCACCCCTCAGCAGGTTGAACAGATCATCAATTCTGGGAATTGGGTATCATTTATCAATAGTTATCCAATTCAACATTCTATATTCATAACATAATCTAAATGATCCATAATACTTCTTGGAATAAAGAATGGGAGACCCCATGGCAATGTACTAGTAAGGATAAACCCCTTTCACTCTAGCTCTTATAGTTTAACATTATCTTCATGTAGTTATGTTGGTTTCATTCGATATAGAGGAATGGAAAACGGTTATACCCCTGTAGTAAGTTAATTATAAAATCAACATCTATCTTGGTTGGTATCCCCAAGTAGTCTTTTGGAAACAAATCTTTAAACTGATCCACACTATGAAGAAAGACCGGTGTCTCCCTTATTTCTTCGTATAGAAAAATACAATCCACACATGATTTATATTCACCCAACTACTATAACATTGGCCATGCATGGCCTAGTCAAACGTCCCACTCACCACAATGGTCATCAGTATATCTATCATGGGATTTTAACTTCTCCTGGACATGGTAACAATTGATATAGGATTGATATAACACTATCCATTCCATACCAAAATTTAGGCCAAAGATATAAATATCAAGGATAAATAGGCTCCATAGAAAATGATATCCAGCAAAAAATAAAGCACATACCTTGAATTGTCTAATATTAAAAATTTTCACCCCCAAAAAAGTATCAATTAACATAACCCCTCATGAACGTTCCATCGTTAGTTCCAACACAACTATTAACTGTGCATAAATAAAAAATTCATAATACCTGTGCTAAATAAATAACTATATAGAACAGAAGCTAAAAAAACATACCTCAAAATGTAGCTACTCCAGCCTTTCCAACTCTAGGAGTATACTGAAATGAGTGGAAATGGCATGCCCTCAATCCTAGGATCTAGACTAAGTATGTTGCACTGAACTGTTCTATTGGTAAGAACGATCCCACCCCAGAGTTCCATGTCCACCACCCCTACTGGTATGACATGTGGAGATCCAATTGTATACCTGATTTGGTGAGAGATATTTCCTTTCCACAATCGGCATCACACTCAGTCCTCCATTTGTGCCTCGCTTCAGAGGATTCTTAAAAAACTGTTGTATATTCCCAAACCTTCCACATGATCATAACATGATTGGTTTTAAAAAAAATTGACCATGTATGTTCTCTATCCTTCCACACTAGTAATAGATCACATCATCACCACCTTGAGAAAACAATCTCTCTCTTCTGATTACTCATTTCACTTTCACCCTGTTGGAAATTCCCAAAACAACGCTTCCTACCCTCGGAAGCTACACCACTTTTCCGCGCAGCTAGGACCACAATTCTACCTCCTGAATATTTCTTCAGGTTACCTTATAAGAGAAGGACATGGTCTAATACCTTTTCAAACCTCTTCAGATGGAATATTTTTATATGAGACCAAATCTCATGCCTATGCCCTTCCTAGAAGAATTTTGCTAAAGTCATCTCATCGCCAGACAACGTCAGAATGCAGTGGTGCAAGTCAGTGAAATGACTAGAATTATCCATAACTGATACAAACCCATATTTTAATCTCATAAACCTTAGATCCTTCTCCTACCTCAATTTATCTTTCTAATTGTTTTCTAGAAACATTTCCTTAAAATCCTTCCATACCATTCATTTCACCTACTCTATCTAAACTATAATGTACCACCATTGCTTTTCCTAGCCCCATAAAATATTTACTAAACTATAGAATAAAGTCTCAATATAATCAATGAATTTTGGATACAATCTATCTATTACTTGGTTTCCTCTACACAACCTCTATGGTAATGGTCGGAGGGTGTCGCAGCTGAAACTCCCTAGTCAGCTCAAACATACTCGGTTAAACCCTCTCTTGATCTTATTACTTTTTCTACATAAAATGGGAAATTTTCTCACATAACATCTCTCCATGATTATCTAGAACCAATAAATCTTATTTCTCCACTATTAGGGGATCATTATCAAAATATCCCTATTATCACCCAACTAGCACACATCTTCATGGTTGAATTTCTCTATAATGCCAAAAATCAGATTTTGAAAAAATAAACAATAATGCTTCTAGAATATATAATGGAAGGATCAACACTCTCGATAAACAAACCGATTCACAAACACTTTTCAAAAAGGACCTATCATACCCAGAACACTGCCCTCAATTTTCTCTACTAAGGCCACAGTTAACACAAGGTAATTAACTCAGTTGGTTGCAAGACATACATCATACACCATTTAAAAACCATTTTTGTGTAATAACATACTTATACAAAATTATAATTCACATAACACCCCTTGTTAAGAACAATTATATTATTATTATTTATCATTTTACTTATCTTTTAACCCATTTTCATCATTTCACTGAACACGGTTTTAATAATTTTTACAAAAAACAAATGCATCCAACTATTTATGTCTCACACACTCGTCTCATGTGTGTTCCTACCATGAATCATGAAACATATATACATAGGTTCCTATAATTTTTCATGAATTCACTACCATGTTTCATTCTTGTCCTGAGAAAAATATCATGAAACAATCACATAACACAACAATTTCCACACCAAATATTGAAATATCATCAAATTTAACAACACACAATATGAACAACAATTCCCATCCTAGGAGACATGGGTTTCCCTAGTACAAGGGTTATTTACTCCAAAAAACGATCTCATTACAAAGGACTAAGACCTTCCTAACCATGTGTCTACCTCCCCAAATAGTAATTCATAGAATAGATCTCCTCTAATATAACATTGTAACGTCCCTGATTAAGGAGGCACTAAACCAGTGCCCTGAACCAGGTCATCACATAACCTTAATTACACCTCCTTATATGCCAAAATTTAATAACTAGAAGTAGGGGTCTAAGAGTCTTGTGGGGAGACTATACCATCTTTACCAAAGTAATACATCACGTAAAACAAATAGTAAGGAAGATAAAATATAGAATAACCAATGAACATAAATAAATAACCATCTCATAAGAATGGGATGAAACCAAAACAAACAACAAATATTTCATGTCGTATTATAGTTCCAAGTGAAATGAAACAAAAAAATAATGAAAAATTGAAAAATCACAAAAATTGTCTTGACTCAATGTCTGGAACCTTATCCATGTACCACTCAAGCATGAATGAACTTCCAAGCATTGGTCCCTTGCCCCACTCTTGACCTATGAGCATGAAATATTCTAGGGTAATCAATAGAGGTCTGAGAAGGGCATGATTACAACATTGTAGGACACCACCAACAATATCTATAAAATATCCAGTCTAAACATATAGTGCATCTAAGTAATAAATAAATTACATGTAAATAAAAGCTAGTTTGGGTGTCACCAGTGAACAGTCATTACTTTAACTATTAATACCTTTAGAAGAATTAATAATTTACAGCTTCTTCATTTCATAGTTCTTCAAAAAAAATATAATACATTTTTAGGTATTAACATCATTCACATAATTATTCTAATAATTTATTATTTTGCATAAGGGAATAATTCTGGTCCATATCTCACTAGGGATAGTAAATAAAAACATCACAATATTCTCTACTTGGAGCCTCGATATAGGTGGAATACAACTGTTAGCAAAATATAGCTTCTTCCCTTTCTTAAACACATGCATTGTGGGTGGAGTTAGTCCGTCAATCTAACTCGACCCATTGGAGGAGCCTATGTCCTTTATCACAAACCTCATATTATGTGCACATACTTATTTATCCCTTCACCACACACAAACCCTATCACAACCAACCACAACCATTAAATATAAAAATAATAATCCATAATAATCAACATTTTAATTCTACATTATTCCATTAACCAATAACACATTATCCATATTCATTAAATAGCCCATTTAGCCCAATTCCCATTCTCATGCCTTACTCACTAAGTATATTAAATAATTCCTTCATATCCGCCTATTTCACATATTCATAAATTCCCTTTTAAAACATAATTTAATATATTTCCCATTTCACATACAATTACCAATTTTATATATTCACTATTTCATTTATATTAACTCTCTTAGAAATTTCAAACATAATCCATAGGCCACATGTCATGTTCACATTTAACCAAAATACCCATTTCTGGTTCATTAAAAACCACCCCATAAGCCATTACCAAGTCTAAACACACTTCCAATATTCCATTTTACCATAATTAAACATATCATCATACTCAATAATTGTTATACATTATCCCACAATGACTATTCACTTACTTAACTAATTTCTATCCCAGGGAAAAATCAGTGCACCCCATGGGTGGCCCTAGGTCGATCAAATCATCGTCGATTCATAACAAGGGAACCATGAGAGTTTCAATTCATCATTTAGACAACCATTTAAACAAATCTCACAAAATTTATCAAAATAGTGATAATTTATAACCAAGGAAAAAACCAAAATCCACAAATCTACAACAAAATAATATGATATAACTTATAGACCACCTACCTAGAATCCATTATTGAATTCACTCTTAAATGTAGACTTATATCATTATTAAACCAACCTTTGAAGGAAAAACATATATCTCACTAGAAAAATAGGGTGTTAGCACATAATATGAATATAAGAGTGAGATTAAAACCAGAAAACAAATTGAGAAGTATGATAGGAATTAGTCTCACTCGTAGCTTTGACTTGTAACCCACGATGATCTAGATTTTTTTGGATCAATATATCATAAAAATGTGTAAACTTATGTCAGTGGGATTTATTAGTAGGTCATAGAGGATAAGATTTAGGAAAAAATTAGGTGATATTATTGAATCTTGTATTTTAATTTTTTAAATTTTTAAGACATTTACAGGGGTGTAGGGTTTACACGCACTGTTTTCCAAACTATTTGTAACCCAATATCTTAGGAAAATGTATATAATAGTTACATGGTAATATATAAATGAGTTTGAAACTATTTTCTAGGTATTCAATATGACACTATCTCAAATTACATGTTTTTTCCTTCACCTCACATGGTTTTAACTAACCATGACCAAACCATGAAACATGCCCAGAAAGCTCCATTTTATTTCAATATTGTGTCCTAATCCCCCAAGACACCCTTATCTTTATCATAATATTGGGAAAAAATTAATTATCGATGTATAATACACTGAAACATAAACATAATGATAAACTAACCTCATGAAAATCATGGATCTTACATTCTATTTATTGGTTATATATGGGAAATTTCTTAAATACAAGAGTTTCTATGGTTTGGTAATCTATAGTTGGTCGTATGAGAAGGTATAGTTATTTATATATATTAGGATGAGATAACATATTTTAAACCCCTTATAATAATCATAATATTATAAGATCATGGTAAAAAAATTAAAGTAGATATTGTGTTTTTTTCTAGGAATTACATCCCTTTTTAGATACTACAAAGTTTGCACAAAAAAGACACACATTTATATAGGTCTAATCACCTAAAAAGATTTTTTTAGAATTGAATCGATCATCACTCCAATTCATGATAAGTAGGCATAATACTAGACACTTGTATAGACACTCCTAGGGGATTAATTTGGTTGGTCATATACCGGTTATGAACCACAATAGAGGATTTATTTTCATGTTATTTTGAGGTACTATGTTTAGAAATATTAGATAACCATACATAATGTAACCTAGTTTGGTATATAATTGATATAGGTTGAACTGAAAGAATTATGCGATAACATGATGACGTAAATGGATAAAAGGTTTTCTAAAGTTGAATCAAATTTATGTTATTAATTATGATAACCCCTCTATGATGTTAAAAGTTCATGACTCACATTATCCCTTTTGGTTTTAGTGTTGGATAAAACCAGAATGAATCATGTTAAATCTATGTATGTGGGTCAATTTAATTATTAACTCAATGATCAACCAATTATAATATGATAAATATTTATTAATATTGTTATTATGAAAAAGCATCTATCACAAAACATGATTAATAATCGTGCATAAGTTTAAATCCTTATTACCCCTATTAATACAAGTATAGAGTCTCATGAATGTTAAAATAAAGATAATGATGATGGAAAGAATAATGGATTTCTATTAGGTCAAAATGATGGGAACTATCCATGGGATTTTCATTAAGCGTAATAATATATTAACTAATAGTGGAATACGGTGTGATAAAGCATTAAAATATCATTGAAAAGGGAAGAGGTCTGTTTACACGATGGGCTGGAAAATGTGCAACAAAAAGAAACCATAATGGGAAAATTCCATAGGTATATAGAATTGGGGTATTATCTATGTTAATTATATACTCTAAAGGATAATAAGAATTATAGGAATAAATTAATTTTAAGTGAAAGGTAATAATAAAATTCATATTCTATCACATCTACAGAAGTGAGTTCCTAAAATAATATGTTGTGTGGAACATCATTCATCCACTAAAAAAATTTATTTTTATATTTATATATTTTTTATCCAACTCATTTATAACAATAATATTTTCTAGTAACATAATATCATCAACTAAATGGATAGATATTTTATTATTAGCAAAATATTAAAGTAGTGTGATTATTCTTTCCTAAGTATATGTTTATGTGAAAGTGTATTTTGAAATTATCATTATCCTTCCTTGAAAAGGATAATGTTATTTTTGAAATGGATATATTCTCTACACTTAGTGGAAAAATTATTATGTATGAGGAGATAAAGTTTTATATCTATAAGAACCTGACCTTATAACATTACATAATCTTGAATTAAATGAATAATTCACATTGAGGATATTTTCCGGTTTAGTGTTTTAGAGAATCAGGCTATTACTATTACATAACAACTTGAATATTCCAAGTGGACACTACTGCTCTGTATCCATTTTTTTCATAAAATAAAAACACTTAAAAATAAATATATCTTGTTCCATATTTTAGACAGCATGACTTTACCTTGATCTCATCCTTGAACCTATTAATCTTTAAGTCCTGTGGAAAAAATTTCAAAAACATAGGATGAGCATAAAAATCTCAGTAAGGGTTATAAAATAAGGGAGGAAAACATTATCCCATCAATAAATATAAATCAATGAAACCCAAGTTTTCAATTATAACATACCATACGAAATCAAAATATTTATGAATAACAAACAAAAATCATAAATTATAAAGGTTACTAATAGACTCCATATCAAAAATAAATTGTTGCTATCATAGCTACATAGGGAGTTATACTTGGAATACCCATCACAGTATATTCCCTAATTCTCTTAGGATAAACATTGCATTTACCTCTGTCACGTTACCCAATGCATTAGAGAGCTGTCTTGGGCTCACCTACCCTAGGTTTATCACAGAACCTCCTGTATATGTAAATAATGACCAATAACCATAACATAATCATAACACATGACAAAAGTTTAAAGGAAAGATAAAGTTTCCACATTCCAATATATCAAATCAATATATTGAAATAAACAATGTTTTATCAAATCATTTTCAAAACAATTTAAAAGGAGATTTTTGAATCAAAGTGTCCCATACCACTTTGAAGGTTTTAAATGAATTATCATTTGAAAACATTAATGTCCATATAAATGAATCCTAAAACACATTTTAAAAACATGTACATTAATGATAAATTTTTATAAGAATAAACCTTTAAAACATTTAAAATGAGATTTTTGTTAAAGAGTTTTTAACAAAAAGAGAGATGCTTGAATACAAATAATTGAAGAATAAAATTAAATTAGAACATTATAATATCATGAGAATAAATGGATTAATGATATAATATGTAAAAGCACAGTATGTACACCATATAAGAGTTAATTGGTGCATAACAACAATGATGTCTCATTAGAAATATAAATTGAGATGAAATCCCTTTTAAAGAAGGTATCCTTAAATTAAGGATAAATAAATCACATAATTATGTGTGTAAAATATAAATACACCCACTATAAGTGGATATTTAGTGTAAAATAATCATAGGTCATTCACAAATATTTATAGGAGGATATATTCAAGAAGTACAAGTTGAACCCAAAGAATTGAAATTGGGTTAAGAAGTTCCTTTGTAAAAATTCGACAGCCTAACGACATCACTTTAAAATTCAGAAAATGATTTAAAGTGATAAAAAGGGTATCTCATCACATGGAAATAGATTTTACATCAATAAGGATATATAATAACATATCCCAACATAATAATATGTAAATTTAAAGGCATAAAAAAGAAGTCTTTTAAAAAGAGGAGGGTGAAAGGTTCCCATACCGATTTTGTAGCATACAAAACGAACACCACATGAAAGAAGGATCATAAAATTAAGATGTAAATACACATAAATGAAATTATATTACACAAATAGTACAATAATGGGATGTAAATTCACCACACAAAAGTAAATAGTGTCAAATATACTATGAATCTCACAGGAGTAAAAAGTGAGACGAAACCCTTTACCACATTGTAATCAACTGAGTCATATGACAAAAGTTAATAACCAACAAGTGAATGAAAGAATTCCATGAATATAATGAAAATAATGATAATATATATCAATTTTAATTACACAATACACCACATGCAATGAATAAGGGGTGAACAATTTAAATCTCACGGAATAAAAAGTGAGATAAGAAATCCCTTACAAAAATTCGGCAGCCTAACGACGCCACATAAAAATACTTAAAATGAATTGATGAGAGTAAGAGGGGGTCACTCATAATATGAAAATGAAAATTAAAGTATGTTCAACATAAAATAAAATTCTCCAACATACGAATATGGATCATAAAATAAATGACATAAAATAGAGTACTTGAAAAGAAAGAGAGAAGTCTGATCCCTTACCTCGTGTCCGACTTGACTCGATCATTCTTTAATATCCAGGATAATAATCTAAAGTTAAATTATACATTCTTAAGAACATTTTTGAATTTTATTATTTGTTTTATATCACTTATTACTATGTTATAAACATTATGTAATCATTTAAGTTAATAACATTGATTTTGTCGATATTTGGTACTTGAGTCAAAAATGAACTCCTAATATTTACATGTTGTCCATGTTGTCAATAGTCCATTATATCTAGAATTAAATTAATTATTTATATATCATATATTTCATATATATCCAGTATATATATATATATATTTATAATAGTACATATCATTTGGAGGTAAGAAATGAAATGCACCGTTCATGGAGACGGTAAGTCGTACGTACGCATGAATGCTACTTTCATTTCTATTTATTATTTTAATAGAATTAAAACATAGTGATACATCGGTATGTTATAATTCCAATATAATTTAATATATAATATCATATATAATATCATTAACTCCATCCTTTATATGTCCCACATATTGAATTAACGAGTCGTATCACTTTGAGGGGGCGGTAGTCCGCACTTCCTCTAATGAGATTATCGTGTTTACCCATAATGGAAACCATAAAGGCATGATATAAATGTAAATTAAAGAAGAATAAAGGAAACATAAACATAATATATATCATATATAAATACAGTTCTATCATAATGGCTACCATGAGAGGTGGTTGGATATATTTGAACAATCATCGTTTCGTGAGGCGTTAGTTTTCCATCCACCGAAACATTATGTTCTTCATCCATTAAATGAAGGTGTGTGTAAGTTTAGTTATAATACTTCTCATAAAAACATCCTAGTATGTTGAGGATACTAGTGTTGTTACAAAAGAAAGGAATAATTAGAGTTTAGGGGTTGTAGAAGTAAAATAAAAGAAAACAATTTAAGAGAAAATGTTACCTTTAATTTGGGTAACTCCCTTTGGTTTGAACCAAAGGACTTCTTTTAGTGCTTTCCTCCTTAGGTAAGGCTTCTCGGTAGAGGAGAGCAATGTAGGGATTTTAATTGGGTAGAGTTTGGATGATCCAATGGCTTGAGAGGTGTGAGGAATTGGTTAAAATTGGTATCATTTTATAAGAGCGGGGATGGGCTCTTTAGGAAAGTGTGAAAATATTATTTTATAATATAATGATATTCGGTTTCTAAAGGCCCAAAAATCATTATAGTAAAAGATAAGATGACTCATGGTAGAAATGTAATAATCCAATAGGAATTGGATAGGTTTTGGATAATATTTTAATAATTATAATCTAATTTATTTAAATCATTTATTAATGAGGTAAATAATACATCATTATTGTGTCATGAATAATTTTATTTATATGATGTATAAAAATTATAAAGAAAATACTATGATTTTGAAAATGTTTTTATTTTTAATATGAATATTTATAGTCTAAAATATAATTTTAATAACCCCTTATAAAAATTAATTTACTAAACAATATTTTCTTTTGTCATTTTTGCCTTTAATTTTAGTTAATTAATCTAAATTGTCATTATCATTCATAAGTGGCTCCATGGGGTCCCAAAATCAACCCAAAAATACCCATGGTCAGCCATTAATCATCCAATAAAGTTTGGACAAGTGTTAAGGTAATTTTGAATTATTATAATATTGTTTTTACCATGAATTACCCAATTTACCTTTAACCGGAAAATAATAGTCAAAAGTAACTATTCACTATAAATTATTTTCATATTAGTGAACAAAATGTTTCTTCTTCATAACAACCATGTATTTCAGATTTTTTAAATTCAATTCACAGAAGTGGTAAAATTTCATTCAAATGAAAAAGTTAGTTTTTTTAACTACCACTAAGATGTTTCGCTATTCATCAGAAATGGATGTTTTTCAGAAAAATACCAAAAATTCAGACTAAGATATATTTGATATTCCAAATTTAAAAATGGTATCTATTTTAAAAAATTAAATACATAAAAGTTTCATTCATTAATTTTAAAATTATTTACTGTTGTTAAAACAAATAGCGTGGTTTTAAGAAACAATAACTATAAATAGATTGGCACTTGTTTATGTCCAATTCCAAAGTGAAATTAATTCCAATGACCAACATTAGATTTAATGGTAAATATATATTCTAATTACACATTAAAACCAATTAAGAAGATAATATAACCATAAAAATAAATTATATTAAAACATGGTTTTGAATTAAAATACAATAATTACACTATTCATAAAAAAATGAACTTTATCGGAAAAATTTCAAAATTTTACACAAAGTAAATTTTGATGTCCACATTATAAATAAGGATTTTATATGGTCATATATAATGTATTAAAGTGACTAAAACTATATTTAAAGAGATCTCTCCATTAAAAGGCGGTAAATCGACCTTTTAATGTAAATTATGCTTAAATTTAGATTCACTCACATTTTAAGCCTATAGGATTTATTGGATAAATGTAATTACATTTAGCAAACTGTATATCATATTGTATTTATTCTTGACCATTCCCTCCAATACAAAGACTAGAAGTTAAGGACCATTTAAAATAATAATATTATATTATTATTTTGAAAGATAAGATTTCAAAGAAACATGTTGTTTTGTATCGGGTATGCTATCGAACATAGCATCCCCTTTAATGTAATTTTAATATTTATTTCACAAATATTAATAGATATGAAAAGTGTCTTATTTCTTATTTATCTGGGATGTTACAATATCATCCTATGATATTACATAGATGGATGATAATAAATTCTATTTTAATGAAAATTATACATTGTGAGTCTCGATAAATAATAACAAAAGTCTATGGGCTCAAATGGTTAGAGAAAAACTATATTTTAGGGAAAATCCATTTAAATAGTAAAAATTTATGTTTCATAAATTTTTAAGTCTTATTTCAATCTAAAAAATATATCTTGAGTCACTTATATCTATAAGAAACCATTATAAATTTTCACTACTATGAAAAAATTATAATTTTAAGAATGTATATTAGTTATGTGGGAGAATATAGAACCGCATGTTTTAAAAAAAATATTCTCCCTATAATCCATATGTATATAATTTCAAACTCTTTTTATATATGTTCAATTAAATTAAATGTAATAGGAAATAAGTTATACGATATTGGAATTAAATCAACAATACTTTATTAATTCTTAACAATTACTTTAAAAAGGGCATGAAACTAAGTATTACACCCCATAGATTAATAATCACAATGGACTAGTATATCCATAAAAATTTTATAGATTAAAAGTGGAAAATAAATATAAAATAATAAAATCATCCACACAATGAGATCTAGTGAATCATATTCACCTTAAGAATCACTAATAGGCAATGAAAACCAACAATGGGGAACAAAATCACGAATAAAGAAAGAAAATTTCATTATCCAAAATGCAAACTAGAAAAATTAGAACTTGGAATGGAATGAGATAAGTGAGTATATATATAGTGACAAAATAAGGATTTATAAAATATGTTCATTTTGAAAATAGTCATTGAAAATATGGTTTCTGCAAATATTTCCATTGAATATTCATCTAAAAGGTATGATAAAGTCATGTATTTTTAATAAATATTAATCACAGTAAAATAAAAATATGATATTAAATTATTATCTATTTATATATCTATGTGTTACATAAATTTATTGATATTATTGTTAAAATATGATATTAGGTATATATAAATGTATAATAAATATTTCAAAATTTATAGATTTGTAGAAATTAAATTTTTTTAAAAAAAATTAACGGATGGTAATTGTTAAAGAGTATTTAGTATAAAATTAATATTTATTTTTAAAGAAAAATATTATTGAGTATTATATATTTTTTATAATAAATTGAATTTAAAATTATGAAATATTATTATATATGAACAAATATATTAACAAAAGTTATGTCATAAATCCATATGAAATAGTATTAAATCAACATAATGATTAAAAATTTCATTCTCCAATAAAATTAGTTTCATAATTAATTTATTTTTTTCATTTAAAATATAAATATAAAAATTTCATAATATTAATTTTATAGAATAAAATTAATTTTATAGAATAAAATTAATTTTTGAATTTATTAGATCAAAATTATCATAGTATAAATTTTTTGATTTTTTAAAATTAATTGATTATTAGATCATTAATAAGAATACCAATTTTCCTATAAACTATCACTTTTATAATACAAGAATGAAATAAAAGTTTAATAACATATTTTTATATGAATTATATATTATTTAATTGATTTAAATGGTTTAAAATTTGTATTTTTTTATTAAAAGCAATTTTTATATTTCTGAAACTTAAGTAATATTTCTCACTAAAAACAATTTTTACCCTCTAATATTAAAAATTAGACTTTATAATCTTTTTAAATTCAAAATAACCAAATTTATATCCTATTTTATTTAATAATTTCAATATTAGTAAACATGCTCAATTTATTTTTTAGACATAATTATAATATTATGAAGAATAAAGATAATTACCAACATAATTGTAGAACTATTTTTTAAAAAGAATTATTTTTTTAATATCATTTATTTTTTAACAAATAAATGAAATTGATATACTTTCAGTTAAGAAATTAATATTATATTTAAAATAATATATAATTATATCAACACTCATTCAAGTATTAATTATTACTAAATATGTTTAAGAACACATAATGGTTAAGGGTAATTTTTGTACAGAAATGATTTTTTAATATATACATATCTATATATATATATATTAATTTTATAGAGTATTATACAATATTTTTAAATTATGTTACTCTAAATAGATATTAATCAAATAAAATATAGTAATAGTGGTTACATTTTATTTTTAAATAAAATATAAATTTTTTAGTTTTATATTAGTTAACAAGGTAATAATCAAAATGTTTAAATGTAAAATCCAATGGTAAAAACATGAAAAATTTATAAAACATGTGTATAATGGATATTGAGATGATTCTATATCTAATCACATAAAAAACTCTAATATTATGATATTTTTGGATTCATTGACTATGGAATTGTGTAATGATATCATGTATGGGTATAGGGTATTCCCAAAAGTGCAATTTTATTTAATTATAAAAGGGGATCACTTACACCCATCCATGTTTAAACTACGTATTATAATTCCCCTGGAATATATACCAAAATAATCTCTCCTAAAATTAATTTTCTTTATTGTTAATCCTCTGGAATATATAATTTATCTTGAGGCCTTTCTTTCTAAGGTCATATCTAAGAGAAGATCAACTCTCTAATCTAATTATTACCATCTTCGTAATATTTTCCACTTGATCCCCCCTTCAAAATATTTAATATCAATAAAAATATAATTAAAAAAGCAAAATTTTTATAAATATTTTTTTTATATTAAAATAATAATCATTATATTTTAATCCTTATAAACTAAGGAAAGAAACAACATCATTAGTGCTTTACAAAAACTAGCCTATCCACAAAGAGACGTTATCCATTTTAAAACAATATCTTTCATAGATTGAAAAAATTATTTAATGGGTAAATATATGTGATATATATAATATAAATTTGATTATAAAATTTCCTAATTATCATATACCTTCATCCCTTCTCATTATTCAATAAAAGAAAAATGTTAGTCAGGCATTATGTGGACTACCACCCCCACAAAGGACCATTTATCAGTTTTTATCATGATTTTCATTATCTATCTAAAACATAGAAAATATAATTAGAAACATAATTTTTTTTAATTATATCAAAAAAAAATTAAATTATGATTATGTTTTACAATTTCAAAAACAAACAAACCCATAGTGATATAGTCTATCCTTGTTTTGTTGGTTTAACCACCTACTTGAATAATTATATAAAAATATATCATGGATGAGAAGGAAGCTCAAATATTAATATTATTATAAGTAAATAATAAATTAATGATTGTTTTTTATTTCTGGAATTGTTATATTATGTATTTAACTTTTTATTAAACTATCAACATCGAAAGTTAAATCTAAATAAATATGCAAACATTAATTCAATGTTCTCAAAAACATAACAAAAAAATATATAATAAATAAATAGAATATGATTATAAATATTCAATATTAAATTAAATATAGAAAAATTAGGTTCATAAAATGTAATATAATAAAAATAATTTGACTATTCATTAATTTAGGAACATAAATATAATGAATTTGGAACAAATGGGTTTCCAACTCAATAAACATTCATTGAAAAATGCATTGATATTAGACATATATCATCATTTGTATGGTATAATTACTTACCCCACCAATTAAAAAAACATAATTTATTATTGAACATTTAAACTTCATTTACATGCATCCTCTTATTACAGGATATGATTTATGTCACCCCTAAAATAAAAGGGTCTTTTTTAACTCAATCTACATTCATTAGAATTAATGTTTCTCCTTTAGTTTCAAATTAAATTTAATATTATCTAACCAATATATATCTTTTTATGATCACTTTTTATTCAAATTTTCCATATGATTAATTTAATTTCCTTCTAAAAATATGACTATATTAAGAATAATTTTTGTAATCTTAAATGACATTTTCATATCCTTAACAATAATTTCACTTCTTGTCAATGTTATCCTCTCTAATTTGGATCCTAACTATAGTTTATCTCATGTTACCATCAAAATTACCTTATACAATATTCAAAATAATTTTTTTATTTTCAATTATTAAATCTAGAATTTAGAAAAAAGTATTATAAAATGTTTTTCCACACCGGATGATTTATTGGATCTTCCAAACCAACTTCTGGTTATACATTCTCTTCTTTTTTTATCATTTATTCATTATTATTAATAGGATATTCGTTTAATATTTTATATACACCAATTATATATATATGGTTATATATACATTTTATTAATATTATTATATGTGTTCTTAGTTCCCTTTAATATACACACTCTTATGTAATCATGATTTATGAGAAGTTTATTTTCTTGTCTCATATCAAGAGTATCCTCAATAAAAAATTTTTAAACTATAAATAGATTAAAAAAATTATTTTTTATATAAAACTCCTTTAACAATTTTTATTTTATATAAAATAATAATATCTTTCCCCATAAAATAAATATTAACTTATAATAAATATCCCATTTTATTGGCTTTTATTCATTATTGTCCAAGATACATCTTATGAAATTATATATATTATAATGAAATATTCAAGGATAATGTTTTTAAAAAAAAATTAACATCCAAATGATTTAATAAATTACTTTATTTTAAATTCCTATGCTTTATCATTTGGTTATACTTTGAATCAAAATTATGAAACCCACTTCATTCTCATGGGTTTGATCATTCTTATGATTGTTGTATGGATTACTTTCAGAATGTTACATGAACATGTATACTTTTTATTTAGGTTATGGGTGGGAACAGAATTATATACTAATCTAATTAATTAAGTAAATCATTATATCTCATGAGATTTTTTGTATGGGATTAGGGATTAAACCTAATCCATCTTGTGAATAATCCCACTATGTTTATGAGAATTAGTTGTGAACCCAATCCACCATTGTAATTTCTCCACATTATGATGATGTTATTGGGAGTGACCCTTGACAAATGTTTATAATTTAATCTCTTATGTTGTTGCAAAATATTCCATTATTACATGACCTTGTGGTTCCAATTATTTATATCATGTTTCCATTCTTATGATCAACTTATTTATGATATCATGTTATGCTTTCTAACTCTCATGTTACAATTTATATCCATGTTAATACATTTACTATTATCTTTATATTACCATTTATGATATGAACTTTTCCTAGGATATACTATATTCATTTGGATGATATATTATAGTTAAGATCACTATTAAATGTTTTAAATTAAGATGATGTTATTTTTTTATGATTATGTATTATAATCTATAATCGTCCAAATACACTAGACCTCAAGAAAATCAGTTTGTATATGTTATAAATTTATGAGAAAATGAATAATAAAAGGTTATTTGAGGTTTGAGTCCCTATAGATGTTATAAAAGTATGTCCTAGTTATGTTTGGATATTATGAAGATAGAAAAATATTTAAAACCGTAGATATATTCCTATAAATAATAGAATATCCTAATAATTTTGGTTAAGTATATATTAGTTTTTATTCCTAAAAATCACATCCCTATCTAGATATTGGAAAGTGGATACGAATTTTTTATAGATAAACCTAGGGTTAATCTCCACGAAAAGGGTTTTTTGAGCATTGAATTCATCACCACTATGATATATAATAATTGGGCCCAATAATACATATCAATCTATACACACTAGATGGATATACATTGGTTTATCATATACTCTTCATAAAGAATGATTAAGGTTTAATTTTATATTTAATTGAGGGAACTGGATCGTATGTATAAGATAGTCTAACATTAAGTAACCCAGGTCAAAAAAAGATCCATATATAGGTTGAACTAAAGGAATTATGTGCTAACCTGGTGATTTAAAAGGATAAAAAATTTTAAGGTTGAATCCGTTATATTTTATTGAATATGACAACCCCCTATGATGTCATATTTTCATTACTCATGTTAACACTATTTTTATTTAAGGATGTAACTAGACATAACTAAGGTAACCATATGTGTGACGGATAATGGAATGATTATATTAATGATCAACACATTTTAATGGGAAATAGACTGTGAAATAGGGTTATTATTGAAAACCAAATCTACAAAAAATTCATTAATAATATAACCACATTTGGAATCCTGATTAAACCTATGAATATATTGATGGAGTCTCATGATAGTTCAAATTAAGATAATGATGAAGGAAAGGGGTCTTAATTTCCATCATGTAAAAAATGTGGTTAAACACCAGGGGAATTTCATCAAGGGGTTTGTGAAATTATTTACATGTGCAATATAGGGTCATAAAAAATTAAACTATCATAAGAAATTGAAGAGTATGATTATCATTTTTGGAGTAGAAAACCTGCATAAAAAAAGAACCCTTAATTCTTTAATGCCTTATGTGTGGAAAATGGTGCAATTATTCGATTCAAACCCTTTATGTAAAGGATAATAAGGATGATTGGCCTGAAAACATCTATGGAAAAAGGAAAAAAACTATATTCAATAGTAACTAATTAAGGTTTATTCAAATAGGATGTGGAGTGGGGAGCATAGTTCACCCACTCAAGAAATGTGATTACTATTTTTATATCTTTTTAAAACCCTCCTTTGTATACAGAATGTTTTATAAGAATGTTAAATGGAAACCTTGATGACCATATGTTGAGTTATTAAATTTTACTTCAAGTAGTACTATTATCATTTTTGAAGTTTAAGTTTATGGGAGTGTGTCTTATGAAAATCATACTATCCTTGATATATTTAATGTGATTTTTGAAATGGATTGATTCTCTCTAATTAGTGTAAAAAAAATTTAATAAAGAGATAAAATTTTATATCAACCTATAATATTATATGAATATATGTCTCTGACATATGCCACTCTCTTAATAATGGTATGATGGTGTGACAGTTTGGAGGCTTTAGATGGGTCCTCACTGGTGTAACGAGTGGTCAAGATCATGATTGAGATATGGCTGAGGTGGTCAGATATCATGGTTATATGGACACAATCTAGGTGCGATCTGTCTATGATGGTGATCTGTATGATGATGGGAGGAAACCTATTTGAGGTGGTGATGGTCTGGTAGTGGTGGTCATCAACAGCAATGGTTATATTGGTTGCCGGGTTAAGGTGTGGATCCTGAATGATTTTTGTTCATTTCCCAACTCGGCCTTCAGGTCGTGAATGATTCTACTAAGGAATTTTATTCCCATGAGATGGACCTTCAATATTTTTTCCATTTTCCTTAAATCTATGATGAACCATTTCTAGTTTGGGTCTCTCTACCATGTAGTGGGTTCCCTCTTAATTAAAAGGGGATTTATTTTATATTATTTTATTGAGGGGCATGACCACAAAAATTTTAGGTAGTTTTATTTATAACTAATATATTAATTTAAAAGGTAAATATTGAATTTTTATAAATATAATTTTATAAAATAATCATTATTTTGTGTTTTTTATATCAAAATTATCATAGTACGAAATTAGTATATTTTTCTAAAATAATCTATTTCTAGTTTAATATAAAAATATTGGTTTTGCTAAAAACTGTCACTATTATAATAAAAAATACCTAATGGTTTAAGAAACCCTTATGTTATAAAATATTTAAATTTATTAATTTATATAAACAATTTAAAAAAATATGCTGAATTTATAAAATACATGTTTAGCCTTTTTGAATCTCAAGTAATATATCACACATAAAGATGTTTTCACATGATTATATTAAACATTAAACTTTATCACATTTATAAATTTAATATAGCCATATTTGTTTCATATATGAGTTAAAAATTTCAATATTAGTTAACAATTTCAGTTTTTTTAATTACAAAGATTATATTAGTAAGATTAAATTTAACTTTTGTCATATTAGTAGAATAACTTTTTTAAAATGAATTGTTTTTTTAATAGCTTGTAATTTTTATCTAATATAAAAATTGATATAATTTAAATTATGAAGCTAATATTATGTTTAATCCAATATATAATTATTTTAAAAATTATTCTATTGGTAATCAATACTAAATAATATTAAGAAGACATGATGGTTAAAAGTAATTTTTCTATATATATATATAATATTTTATTTTATTTTTTATTTTTAATTTATGATTTTTAAAAATTAAAATTTATGAAATTGGGATTAAATTTAGTTTGAAGAAATAAATAATCATTACAGGTTGACTTATATTATTAAATAAGATATTACTTTCTTACGTAAAAAATTGTTACCAAGGTTTAAAAAAATGTTAAAATGTAAAAACCTATGCTAAAAGACATCAAACTTGTTTAAAAAATGTGTGGAAAGTCATTTTTACATCACTATAGATCAATGTTCTTCGAAAACGTCATTATGAAAAAATTGGAGTTATTCACCATGGAATAATGTAATGATATCATTGAAGTGAAAAGGGTATTCCCAAAATATCCCTTTTTTATAATTTATAAAAGGGGATCATTTCCACCCATCCATAGTAACACTTACCTTTAAAATTTTCATTGAAACTATGAAAAAATTACCTATAATAGAATTGAAATTCCCTTCTATAATACCTTGGTATATATAATATATCATAAATCGTTCTTTTCAAAATAGATCACCAAGAAACGATCAAGTCTCTAACATAAGTATTACCTGCTTCAAAATATTTTCTGCTCTATATTCATCTTCCAAATATCATACATAAATAAATCTTTTAATGAAATTAGTATCATAATTATATGCATATGTCATTATATTGGTGGAATAATGATTATTTATTTCTCATTATCTTCTAAAAAATTAAAATCATTTTTAGTGAGTTGCATAAACTACCACTTCCACAAATAGACATCTTCTATTTTTCATCACCATCATAAATGTTCTTTAAAAATGATGTAATTGATGAATTAATATTTTACATATAATATAAATATGATCCTAATATTTTATAATTATAATTTATCTTCCTTACCTATGTTTGTTTTAGAAAATAACATTTTAATTGTGCATTGTGTGAACTGAAACCTCTAAAAAGTAACATTTATTTTATTTATCACATTTTATTTTATTTTATCCAACCCACATTAAATATGATTCAAAAACATAAAAACGTATAAATAATATCATTATAATTATATTATAATTCTATTATATAATTCTATAACCATACTCAACCATAGATATATAGAGTGTTCATGTTTGGGTTGCTTAACAGCCTACATGAATAATGTCATAAAAACTCTATTGGATGTCTACATGAACTAAAATGGTAATAAAATTATAATATAATAATTAATTGATAACTTTTTCCTAAATTTTTCATATTATGTATTTAAGTATTTATTAAAATATTATATTCAATCTCTAAAACTACGAAAATAAGCTGACACTGATTCAATATTAAAATAATCAAGAGAAAAAATGGTATATTCAATTAAAATTATAAGATTACAAATAGTCATTATTAAATTAAAAATATAGTAATAAGGTTTCATATAAGTTATATAATAAACTAAATTTTATTATTCATGATGTAAGGAACATGAACAAAGTGAATCTCAAACAAGGTAAGTGTTTTTATCTCAATAATCATTCATTGAGGCATGCTCTAATATTATTTCCCAGTATTCACTAGTATGGTGAAACTAGTTCCCCCATTACATATAACATGAAAAATTATTCTTTGACTTATAAAATTAAATTATATTCATTCTATTCCATGTTTTTGTATATGATTGATATTGCTACAAAAATATAAGGGTCTTTCATATCTCTAACTTCTTTATTGAGTTATAATGTTTCCTTTATAGTTTAATTTTTTATTTTTTATTTTATACCATATTATTCACTTGGGGAAATCACTTTTGATTAAAATATACCTTATTTAATAGTTATATTTTATCATGAAAATGAAACTGTGTTAAAAATAATTCAAATCCAATTAAATGATGGTTTCACCACTATTCAAATAGTTTCCCTTACTGCAAATGTTCTTCCTTTTAATCGAAAACCTAGTTTTTTTGTCTACTGTGAACATCGTAATTCAATTATTATAATAAAAAAATAATTTTTATCATCCCTTTTTATTTTTTGGATTTTTATGAAATTATTTTTAAATGTTTTTCGTTCCATGATCTTTTTATGGATCCTATGAACCACCCTCTAATTATAATTTCCTTTTCTTTTTCCCCCTTATACACATTCTTCTTCATATTAAATTATTTTATTTTTTATATATATCTCTAAATATATACCATGTTAAATATAATTTTCATATTAGTTTTATATGTTTTATTATTGATGGGTTACTAATGATCATCATATGATCATATGTAGTAGTAGAAAACCCAAAATCAAGAAGATTTAAATTTAAAAATTGATATGTAAATAAATTTTTAAAAAAAATTCCATAGAAAATTATGATAGTATTAATAGTTTTCATACTTGTAGAAATATAATGCCTGGTAAAGTATAAAAATTAGTGAACAGAAGCATCCTTCCTCGGAGGGGGGACACCGGAAAAAGAATTTGTGATCATATCATAAGAATACACAAATAATAAAGGGGTTTTAGTCCCATCTTCTCAGATTATAAATAATTTTATTGGACGATGAGAGAATTCACCAAACACTACAGAATATGAAACCATCCTCTTTTATTGATATATCTTGAGGATCCTCAAATCATATGTTTTTTATAATTTTGGGTAAATATATTGAAATTTTTCAACTAGTTAATATTCATCCATTAAAACAAACATAATGTTTTATAAAAAATAATGAAACTATTGCAGATAAATAAATATATATCATATATATATTATTAGATAATGTTCATGTATTAAAGATATAAATATATATAATATCATATATTATATATTTATTTAGTTCACATCCAAAAATATCCAACTTCAACTAAAATACCATAAGGAATTCATGCCTAACATCAAAACTACATGTCTAGCCCTCAAAACCCTTTTGTGTGAAATTTTTCATCAAACTCTCTTCATTTAGAAAAAATTATTTGAACAATATTTTTCCCATATACAATGGTCTAACAGTGTGTCACTATTGTGCCATGTGAGTATCACCAACAACTATGGAATCTCAATTTCATAGATGAAATAAAAGGGAGACCTCTAGAAATACTTCATTGCTACTCAAGGTAATTAAGGGACTGGTGTGATCTCTATTGAAAATTATCATATCTCTATGTGAACTGGTTTCAGTATATGATGTAACATATACAACATATATATCTTATATAATTTGTTTCCCATGACATTTAGTGACCACTAGACATGGATCATATCAATCTAGTGGTGGTTTGTTATTATTTTTTGATTCACTAAAAAATAATGAACACATGGATAAATAAATCACATGTAATTATTCTATATAAAAAGAACATAAGAATTCACTAATCCAAGTAGTTGAATAATTCATATGTGTAACAAAAAAGCATGGGAATGAATTTACTCAGTCTTAGTTAATCATGGTCTACATGTCATTTCATGTCATAAAAGAGGACAAATCATATAGTTGTTTCACACCAACTTATGAAATTATTAACCGCATAACCAACTACTCATGATTAGCTATATTGATATGGTAACGTTCATAAGTATGGTATTAATTTATGGTGGTAATTATTCTTGGTATCTCACCAATCTGAGGTTATTAGTAGTGAAAATAAGCATACACCCCTATGGAAATCCATGACCTTATGAAATTCAATGAGGTGCACTTTAGAAGATAAATCAATGTAATAAGTCTATACATATTAAATCAAGAATCTATTATTCAATATCTCAAGTAAAAACCTTTATAATAGATAGTATAATTAATTAATGATAACCTTTACATGTCATCACAACCCATTATACTATATAATGATCATTGATTAGGGAAAATTCAATTTTTTTACATTGGAGGGATATTTATCCCATTACCATTGATGTAAAATATATTTCAGCATACAGGAATTATTGCTAAAAGGATATTTCTTTTATTATAATAACATGATAAATTTTTAACCATTACTGCCAATATCTCATGTTTTTAACACCGACAGATTCTTTAGACGTTCCTGTTTTTTTGTGTAAAATTTCATATTCATCAATATGATACATTCTATATTATAGCTATCTAATTTATCATTACATTTCCCCATTAAATGATCTCCCTTATGATATGGTGTTTATTATGGATGTGTTTATACCTTTGATGGGACTAGTTCTCCATAACATGAGAAACAACATTGTTTTTGTCACAATATAGCTTAATTTATCCTTTCATTCTAGTAACCACTCCATGTTCATAAATGATCTTCATGATCCAAGAATATTCATTCCCATTATCAAAGGAAGTTACATATTCAACCTCAATTTTGGAGTCCTATGTATGGACTTGTTTAAGTGTTTTTATTACTAACTTCTCCACCATTAAGGCAACAAACAAATCCTGATTTATATTTCATATTAACTTTTTTGAATAAAAAATCATATCTATAACCCGTTATATATAGATCATCCACTCCTATAAAGACTTGAAATATATCCTTATTCATTATAAAGTATATAAGGATGTCATTCACAATAATCCATTGAATCTCACTCAGATTAGATTGATATCTACATGTTATTCTTAATGAATACAAGACATAAATTTGAGAATATAATATAGAATCAATGATAGATCCTATGGAAAAATTATAAGAAATAATATATATCCTCTCAAACTATTTATTAGTATATTTAATCTTTCAAATATTTTCACAATGAAACACTTGTAAATACACTTTTAGAGGTCTCCATGATAAACCATTTTAGAACCATACCAATATTTGTTTTTTAATTCATACCGAGTATATTCCTTGATCTATCTCTGAATGTCCTCAAACTGAGTCTTTATGCTTCTTCACCAATGTATTTCATTGAGAAAAATTTACTCGAAACACATTCAAAGAGTGAAGTGATAGAAAATAATTTTCAAAAATAAGTCTCTCATCAACATACAATAGTAGAAATTATAATATATTCCCACTAAGTCTCTTGTATTCATAGGAATCATTATATTGTATGAAAACAAACTTTTTTACTGCATAATAATACTAGATATTCAAACTCTAAGACACATTAATCAGTATATAAATAGACCATAAAATCTAAAAACATAGAATTATTATTTATAACACTGAAACCCTATGGTTTTATCATATACACTTCCTCAACTGAATTCGTGTCCCGAAATGTCGACTTAACACCCAATTTAAATATCTCATAATCATAATGAGCTAATTTTTCTGTAAAAATACGAATTAAGTTTATCATCAGAACAAGAAAAAATATCTCTTAATAGACAATAACATATACTTGATGTTACCCTTTTCCAACTGGAATTATTTATAGGTAGACTCTCTACCGACAATGAAATTTTTATTGAAAAAATAAACATTCACCCAATGGGTTTAACCACATCTATGGATTCAACCAACATCCAAAAATGGTTAGTGTACATTGAGTTTATATCATATTCATTATATTATAACTATATCTTCAAATCCAAACTATCAATTGTCTCTTGATAGGAAGTAGTTTTATCTCCTATAAAAATTATTTCATCATTATTTTCTATGATATGTACATATCTACTGGGTATCTAATGAATTTTTCATGGACATTCTGGTTCTTATGTATCTTTAGTCAGTTCATCTTCTAGAACACTCTTTGGAACCAACCCAACTTTTTTCAATAGAAAATTTCCTATTTGTTTGTCTTGAACTTATCATAGTTCAAATTTCAACCCAAAAACACCTAATATTACATATTCATTATCAAAATATATACTAGTTAAATCCCAAAAAACATTGTGTTTAGTGAGGTGATATAATAAAAATCCAATGGTTTCTATTGGAGAACAAAAAATAAGAATTTTTCAGACTTGGAGTTGTGTTTCTCGGATGTCAAATTTCATAAATAATCTCAACAACCCAGAATATATAAATAATAAAATATAAGAAACATATCATACCATATATTATATGGTTTCATTATGAATCCATTAAATAGAACAGATTTTAGTATGAATGCCTCAGTCTCTATAGGATAACCCCATAATGAGATAGGATGGTCACATATACTCATCATCAAAGAAACCATATCCAATAAGGTATTATTATATATTTAGGATACATAATTCCAATGTGTTATTCTAGGAGGATTCAGTTTTGAAACTATTCAAATATCCTTCTGATGGGAAATGAATTATTGGATTAAGTATTCACCACCCTAATCTGATTAGTTAACATTAATATATTTTACCAGCTGATTTTTGTAATTCATTTTGAAAAACATTGAAATTTTGAAAAGTATCTTAATTTGATTCATTAGAAACACATTCCCAAACTGAATAATTTCATTGGTAGAAGAAAATAAAATTACTTATATCCAATATTTACTAGTTTACACTTTGGTACATAAATATCACTATGTAAAAGATCCAATTGTCTACTATCGCTCTCACCTTTTCTCATAAAAGGTTATTTTTTCATTATTCCAAAAAAAAAAAATTCATATATATCAAATGATTCATAATAAAATGAGTCCCAAAATCCATTTTTGTTGAGTCTTTGAACATGTTTCTCATTTATATTTCCATGGTAAAAATGTAAAATGATTTTGGGGGTTATATTAAACTCTAAACCTCTTATTATAAATGTTATAAATAGGATTATCCATATCAATAATATATAAACTATTCATAATATTTTCAATTCCATAAAATATATCAATCCTATATAATTATTTTTATTAATAATGAATAATTAACCAATCTTTTCCAAATAATATATATAAATAAAATTCTTGTTTATGGAGGGAACATAACTGTAGTTTTTGAAATCTTGAAAAAATAAACATGGAAAAATTATATCATAATTTTTTTTTGTAATGGCTCAATTTTTTCTCCATTAGCCACATTAATAACTACAACACCATTCCAAAATTACTTTATATATCTGAGGTAATATTTTCAGAAAAAATTTTTGATACACTCTAAGTACCAAATACCCATGAGTAAAAGTTATAGAAAATTATTTTTATAACATTAAATTTTGGGTAATATGAATGTTCCTCATTGAGAATATTTCTCATCCTTGATTCAAACCATTAAATGATTCATATTTTATACCTATTATTAATCTCTAACTAATTAGTTTGATGTATTTCATAATTTATAATAAAGGCATATCAATAGTTTATTATAATGTATTATATAATTTAATTAAGGTATTTAAATGAAAGTGGTCCCACTTAACAAGAAAATCCCATATATCATATCCATTTAGTGAGACAAGATCTATACTTCATTGAGAATTGAGTCTATTATAGAATTTCTCTCAGCTCTCTGTTTTTTATAATATAAATTATCCAAAACATAATAGTTGAGACTCTTTGATAGTCGAGTGGACATCAATTTATCGAAATCCATTATATGTATTCACTCAACCCCATTACTCTAGTAAATTAATTAAATAAGTGACTCTAGGATATTCTAAAAACTAGAAAACACCAATTATTATCTTAAAATGGTCAATACATGGGCACCCAACTATTGTATGGCCTTCCCAAGGATGTTCCAATGTCACCCATTACATGATTTCTTTACAAAAGACAATACTAGGGAACCCAACAATAGAATGACCTACCGAGTTGTATGATTGAGGTCCTGAAAAGAGGATATTTGGAATGAATATCACACTTAGTATTTTAGGTATTTTAGTAACATAAATATAATATAAATTATATTCATATTAAAATAATAAATTATATTTAATAATTATATTTTCATGTTTTATTTTTATTTGTCTATGAATGCCTCTAATAAATTCATTTTGGAATCCCTATTGCAACAACAAAATTATTGTTTTACACCACTATTCTTTTGTTAATCACCAAGAAATATATGTTATGTATACTCATGAATAACTAGATTCACCATATTCATAAGGTACATGAATACTTCATGGAAATTCACACACTTATATGATATTGAAAAAATCTACTTGATAAAGCCTGAATTGAAAAATAGACAACCCCGTTCAGTTTCCTATCTAAGGAAAGCCACCTGGAATGTATGTAGTCTAACCCTAAGAACCTCAACATAAGATTACATTACTCAATTAAGGTCTCAATTCATGAAAAATCTAACACATAAGAAGAAGAAAACATTCCCAACCATTATTCTCAAGAACATAAATCCAATTATGAACCATGGTTAAGGTAGATGAAAAATAAAATTTTTTATTTCAAACCTATAATGATATAAAATTCTCACACCTAGAAGTATTTTATCATATAAAATAGCATAAAAATATTCACATTTTATTAGAAATGAACTAGACATGAATATTATTGATATTTAGAAAAATAAAAAATTCCTTTATTTTCCAAAATATAAGACATTTATAAACTATTTATAAATAACTGCTAATTAGAAATATTATATTAACTAACATGAATGTAAAAATATTATATTTATTTCAATATGAATTCATTCATATTTTATATTAAATGGAATATACAAGTTATTTAATGAATCATCAAAATTCTGTAGTTTGATATCTATTATATAATAATTTAATATAATTTGAATATTGTATATGCCGATATTTATAAACACTTTATAAATCATCTTGTATTATTTCTTAATAAATCATTGATTTCAATATCCTAAAGCATACAATTTAATTTCTAAAAAAAATTTAAAAAAATTTATCAATTAAAAATAAATATTTTAATGATTATTAATTTATAAAATTATTTTTTACATTTTTCTAATATTTTAGAGAATAATTATAATTATTTATAAACAATATATAAATAAAATAATTTCATCCCTAATTAAATTATAATGATTAATTTTTTTTATATTAATAAACAATAGTAATAAATATTATCATTTCACACATGAAAAAGGTTTATAAAACTAGTTTTATTTAACACAGATTATTAATGGTATTATTATTTAATAAAAAATTGTATAAATATGAATTAAATAAAAAAATAAGTTAACTTTTATTATTTTTTCAATAAATATAAATTTTCATATTTACTTACATGCCTGAAATATCTCATATTACAATTTTTTATTGTGTTTTTTCATTAAATAGTATAAATGTTTATTCATTAAATTAGAGAAACTCTTAGATACCACTGATGGGTTTCATATGATCATTAGATGACCATATGCAGTGGAGGAAAACTGAAAATAAGGTAGCACTGTCTTCCTGAATCAATGTTTAAATAAATCCTTATATAAGAGTAACTGGAAAACACCACTAGTAGTATTATTATTATACCTTGAATAATGGGAAGGCTTGAAAAATATTCACAATGAAGTGAAAAAATTCACCCTTCCTTTAAAGGGGGGACACTAGCCAATGGATCAACAATCGTATATTGAGGATACCCGAGTATTGAAGGGGTGTTAGCACCTTTGTCTAAGATTGTGGAACTGTCTATTGAATTAATATATCACACCCTATAGAAGAGGAAACTATCATATTATATAGACAAACGATTGGGCTCTTTAATTCATATATTTATTTTATATTTGGTAAATTCATTGATAATTTTCAATGAATTAATACTAAGGCATTAAAAAATTCAATAAGGATGATAAATAATAATAAAACCATCAAAGAGATATAAATATATATCACATATATACTTATATTATTGCATCACCAGAATGTATTAAATTCACACTTATATATAAAATCATATCATATATATATTAGTGTACATCCAACATGGAGTTCCCATTAAAATTCCCACTTTGAATTAAATCTGATTTAAGGGAAGGGTTGTATTTCTTATATTATTTAAAATATCAAATCTATAAAGTGTTTTTAATAAATTAATACCTTAAAACCATAATTATTTCATAAAAAACCCTCTTGGATTAATTATGGATTTATGGAAAACAACAAGGTCATTCCTTCATAAAAATATCCTTTACTTATAAATCCTCAACTAAGTTGTATGTTTCTATTATATCTTATCCTTGATCCATATTCTCAAATTCTATATATTAGAAATAAATTATCAATATCTATTTTTATTTTTCAAATATGAACATCCAAATTATTTAATTTCTTATTATATCTTGAATCCTTGTTATTTAGCCTTCACTTGAGCCTCGAATAAGATTTCTGACACCCACTTCCTTCTCATGGGTTTGATCATGATTTTGATTAATGTAGTTTTTATTTTCATCTTAGAGAATTTCTATTTATTATTTTCATTTATTTGATGGGTGTTATTATAATTATATACTGGTCTAATGAATTGTGTAAATCATTATATCTCATGATATTTTATGTTTGTGATTAGGGAGTGTAACACCCCGATATTTTATGAAAAAATATTCTTTTTAATTTCACTAATGTCTTGTGTTGTACGCTACACCAAAAGGAGCATGCACAACATGCATCCTTGATTTGCCTTGCATTACACGCAATCGCGACCTTCCTCGATTGCGTGTGCAGTATGCAATAACGAGTTTCACTAAACAACAATATGCTATTAAAATATTATTAAAACTAGCCGTTATGAATAGTAATAACCACCTTTTGAAATTTTGTAATTTTATTTTTCAAAATGGAATTCATTTTTGGATTCGTAATATCGAAATTAGCTTAGGGTGAAATTTTGGTGATTTTCGGATAACTTTCATATTTTGATGAATAGTGAAAATTACTAAATTTTAATTAAAAACAACTTTTTCAATCGAAATAATTAATAGTGATAAATTATTAATTTTAGTGGTTTTAAAGTATATTTAGAATATATTTTTACAATTTAATACAATGTTGGTCATTGGATGTAATTTCACATTTAAACCAGACATAAACAAATGTCAATCTTTTGATCGTTATTATCTCTTAAGAACACGCTATTTGTTTTGACGACGGGAATTAATTTTTAAATTAATTAATGCAACTGATATGTTTTGAATTTGGTAAAATAGAAATCATTTTTGAGTTCATAATATCAAATATATCTTAGGCCTAATTTTTGGTATTTTTCTGAAAACATTCAATTTTTGATGAATAGTGAAACCACTAAGTGGTTGTTAAAAAAACTGAATTTTTCATAAAACATAATTTTACCGCTTCTGTGAGTGGAATTTCAAAAATCCGAGAGACATGGTTGTTGTCAGTAAGTAAAATGTGGTTCAATGAGATGAAAATAATTTTTGGTGAATAGTAACTTTTTACTTTTATTTTCCACGGTTAAAAGTAAATAGGGTAATTATGGGTAGAAATTATATTATTATTACCCTAACACATGTCCTAATTATATTGGGAAAGTGTAATTCGACCAAAAACAAACTGAGGAATAAAATATGACCATTTAGGCCCACTTGGATTAGATTAGGACATTTATTATTAAATTATTTAAAGAAGGGTTAAAAGAGTTAAAACCAACGTTTATTTACGAAAAAACTTTTAATATAGGGTTATACAAAAGATAAATTCAATTGTAAATATTCATTAGAAAGCTAAAACGATTTACTAAATAATGGTATTTTATGTGTAATTTTTAGACATCAAATAATTTAATTTATTTATGACACAAAGATGATGCAGTAATTATCTTATTAATGAAATATTGACATAATTGATGTTATAAATACCAAAATAAATGTAATTTAAGACTTTTTATGAATTACACTAATTTTCTAGGTTAATATTCCCTGTTAGTTTTGATTTAATTAACTTTTTTTGAACTTATCATTCTGTTATGATTTTCACAAAAATCAATTACTAAATAGTGTCAAAATTGACATAAAATAGTTTTTAAAACAAATATTATATTATTAATTGTTATTTTATTCCTAAAAATCTAAGGTTCGGCCAAATGACTTATATAAGGTTATATATATTAATAATAAACAATTTGGGGTTCGTTTGTCTTTTTATAGTAAGTTTATTAACCTTATAGTATAAGAACACAAGAAGACACAGTAAAAGTAAAATTATTTAACTTGATGTTAAATCTAAATGATAAGGTTAAAATAGGAACCTAAACTTGTCTAAATTCTATTGGATGAGAGTATTTCGACCCATCCCCACCTTCGCATCGAAATAAATCAATTTTAAGCTATTTAAAACCGAACATGACTTTATAATAAAATAATAATTTTAGTTATTCGAAAGGTGCCCCTCTCCTCCCTTATAAAAGGGAACCTCCTCCCTCTCTTCCTCACACAACTTTGAGCCTTCAATCTCGTCCAACCCCTGTAAAATTCTCCTCTCCACTTCCCTAGCAACATCCTAGAGGTTATGGTCTTCCTCAAAGACCAATTTTGGTACCCTAAGAGGAGGTCTCAAAGAGGCGCTTCAAAGAAGAGGTAATTTTCGTTACCAATTCTTTCACCTTTATTTCTTCTTCCACTTCTTCTTCTAAGGTTTTTTCATTATGAAGTAATAACATCAGTATCACTCATATACTGATATGTCATTATAAATATGAAACAACTCTTATTAACCTTCTATCCATCCTACGGAAAAAGGAAATCACCGCGCGTGCGTACGTACGGAATACTGTCTTCATGCCGTGGTGTAATATTCTTTTCCACAAACACCTTACATGGATGGGTATTATGGTGTAAAAAATAACTATACATAGTTATTATAACATAATAATGATTATGATATATTGTATCATCCACTCCAATTCAATTTAATAATTATGGAAATGATATCATCGCTCGTGCGTACGTACGGACTACCGTCTCCACGACGCGATGAGATTCATTCTCCATGTTAACCATTTAAGAATGATTATAAAGTATATATAAGCAATAATAATTAAATATATGACATTATAAAGCTACTTTATTTATGTGTATATATATGTATGTCATCTACTTAATTCCATTCAAGTCAATAAGGAAACGAAAACAGTGTTCATGCGTACGAACGGTCTACCGTCTCCATGAACGGTGTATTTCTTTCCATTTACTGATTTATTATATATATGTATATTCTGAATATATATATATATATAAATAATGTTTTATATTATGGAATTAAGTAATAATGATCTAAGTAATCATATGAATAATTACAAGTCAAAACACGGACGACAAATGAAACAATTTTACACAAAACTCTCTTTAACATGGAATTTAAAAAAGAACGGGTAATATAAAGTCATAAGTGAACCATATATGATATCATAACAATGAATATGATTCTGGAATAAGTCAATAACATTATTTAAATCATTATACAGGAGGTTCGGACACTTACAAAGCAAGTCGGACCTAAGGTAAGGGAAATATCACAATCTCATTTTTATCCGAGATTGTTTATACTTTGGTATTTACTGGGGCGTATTTTATCATCCATGTCCATGTTTCCTCAATATGTAATGTTATTTCCATCCACCTACAATTTTTTAAATCTAAATTTACCCTTCGGTGAGTTTTTAGTAAAATATATGAAAGGAATCTTTTGTCGTTTTTCGTTAGAGGTACTTTTTGACTTTTCTGACAAAAGTACGAGAAGAATGATTTTTTTAACTTATACGGCATGAATGGATTTTTAAAACATTATTTCCAAGAAGCTTCCTTTACATTTTTTCAAGTTTATCTTTAATCAACATCTTTTAGTTTAAAATTTTATGACATGTTAAGAAAGGAAAAATGTTTTTGAAGTAGAAAGGATATTTTACTCAAGAATGGAGTTCAAGTGTTTTATCGAAATTATTTTCCATCTAAGATTATAAAGGGTTCTGTTTCTATCCCTATTATTACATTAATTTGATTATGTTGTGATGGAATTATTTTTATGAAATACTTTATCTTATATGAATTGTTTTATGATGTCATGTTGTTTAAGAATCCCATTTTTATTACATGGGTTATGCTATGATGTATGGTTTATGATTTTGTGGCACACATAAGAATGGTATCATTATGAGATGGGTGGGACCTATATCTCCCTCCAATTAATTAGGTAAAGATTTTATATCTCATGAGATAGACATGGCTGTAATGGTAGGTTATACCGGTTCAGTGAAACAGGACTGAAACGCGGGTGACTCGGTTCAGAAAGGGACTTTGTCCACTAAGATAGTATTGGAAATGAGTCTTGACTAACAAGAAATGATTCTCTATGATTATGTGTGTATGCCACAAAGTTTCATGTTTTAAGTTATTATTATTGTGATTACCTTTCACTGTCATGATTTATCCCATGTTATGAAATTATGATCTCTTTTGTAGGATAAGATTTTCAAAAGTTATGTGCTTGTGTATACGATGTGATTGATATTTCTTTTGTTTACCCTTACTGAGCATTTGAGCTCACCCTTTTATGTTTACTTTTCCCAAGGATATAAATAAAGGTTTTAGGTATAAAAAAAAAGAGGAAGATCTTTATGGGAGATGTTGAAGATCTTTCACCAGGATTAGAAGATTATATTCCGAGTTTCCAAAGACACTAAACTATTACGATCCTTGTGTGTGTGTTTTTGTTATGTACTAAGTATTCCACAAATGTAATGTAATGTCAATGTACGTCAAGCTTCGGGTCTCTACAGGGAGTATGATAAATCCACCATGGGGCGTTTTTGACAATGTTTATGGGAATCGAGAGTGAACTCATTACAACATAGGTCTTTTAAAAAAATCTCATTTACATGGGATTGATCATTGAATTATTTTTATGATTTTATGTATTATGTTTTTTCAACTCTTTCGAAATTAAAATTTTCTTGAAAATATCCCTAAAACATATGGTTCGTTAATGTGGTGAAGTAATAGTGCATCACCACCAAAAAAATGTGTTACAATCATGTGGTATAGAACCCAATAATTGATATTGAAATCATATTTCACTTTACCTACCTTTAATATCCAAAGTATCATACACAAATTTTTCCACCCTCAATGTGTGACTTACCTCCATTCCTTGGTAGTTGAGAAACCTACACTTCCTAATGTATTGGGTTATGTACCATATCGTGCATACATTGTCATAAATCTTATGTTGTTTATACATATTACATGATTAATTGATATTATGATTACATATACTTATACTATATTTCCATTATTATGATCATACTCTTTATGATATTACCTTACACCTCTTGACTCTCATATTATGCTTTATTTCCTTGTTCATTCATTTAATAGCCATTTTAGTTCCCAATTTTCCTTATATATTTTTTCCAGGATACCCAAAATACTTTTATTTTATCAATTTTCATTAGGATAATTATGGGAATTTAAAATAAAAATGATGTTATTATTTATTAGTTCATGTAATTGATTGACTAATATTCTAAAGACACTATTCTTCTAGATCCTGAGTATACATTTTTGGAAAATCATTTGAATAAATATAAGTATAAGGTCTTTTTAAGGATTGGGTACCCAAAACTACATTGCACCAAATGTTGTGTGTACTTAGTGTGTGTAACCATCAATTCACTCTTACATAGTTTAATCAATTTTAAATCAAAGTGTTGGTCTATGTATGGATTATGTATTCATTGAATGAATTCAATGAATTATCCTATATAAATTAATGCAGAGTTTCTATGGTAAGACACCCAATATGTTTAATATATATGATGATATTCATTAAATTAAGGTCATAAAATATAGATATAAATGGGATTTGATTTCTAAAATATTTTGGAACAGTTTATTATATTATTTTTTAATCACTCTTCTCTCATATTTTTTTTCAACATGAACCATGAAGTCACTATCATCAATCTTTGTGTGCATGAATGTTTATTTTACAAACTATAATCCTTTTTAGGTGTAATACCCTTGGATGTAGGAGGCTTTTGTCTTATTTTTTGGTGATATTTAGCAAGCATACAATAAAGTGGAAATTATAGATTGAATATAAATTTAAGTAAACATTATTTATTTTATTCATTTATACTTGTTGATACTTTCGAGGATATATTGATACAAATATACCCAATTACCACTGATGATATTTGGGTAGTCATAAAACCAACAAGACATTAGATGAAATCCAATATTTACGTCTAATTTATTCTTGATATTATAAACATTCACAAATTAGGAACATAAATAACGAATACCAGAATTGATGTGTAATTCATCCTTTACTCTTCATTTTACGCTACATAAAGATCACCAATGTAGAAAAAAGACTCTCCTAGCTTTGAGGGTGTTCTATATCCAAATGATACCAGATCATAACCTAAGGATTACAATACCAATAGATGTGCAATATAGCCTTTATGTTTCCTGATGAAAGAATCAATGGCATAAGAAAGATTTGATGGCCTTGAAATATAGTGGTCTAAAACAATAGTTTGGATCATATCCCATTATATAAAAATCCTCGATGATAGTTATTTATTGAATATTTTCATCCATATTTAATTAATTAATATCTATATCAGTGGATGTCTTCAGTACTTCCCAATAAAGAATCCATTTTACTTATTTACTGAATACGAAATCTATAAATAAACAAACCTTTTCGTTTGTAACTGATGACACTATGTGACAGTGAAGTGCGTATTTCACACACTAATCACACTATAAAATAAGAAAAATATAGTCTTGAGTTTCATCACTTTCATAAAAGACTACCTTGGAACCAGAATATCAACCAGATTAAGATTAAGGATTTTTCGGCACCAACTTACACTTACGTATTATTCATTATATTCATATCACTTTAGTTCATCATTAAAATTCTACCAATTTCACTAAAGTATATAAGGAATTTATAAAGAAACATCACAATTATTTTTGAATGCATCCATCCTATTTTTATATGATTTATCATGATATCTTGATAATTTGAAATAACTACTATTCCAAAACATAATTATCATTTAATGGAAATCAATGTATGTCTAGGAGCCATTATAGAATTATCAAAAATAATGAAATCCTCTTTTTATATATTAACACAAATAGTAGCCTACAGAAAATTATTAGTGCTACTCATTATATTAATGATTCCAGTTTGATCTCTACCGAATATAATCATATATTTTTACATTGATTTCCACCAAAAAATATATTATAGATATCGAATGTGTACCTATATAATCACTTTTCATATGACATTGAAATATTAAAGTACATGTTATAAAATAATTCTTGTATAGGCCAACACGTTTTTAATGATTCTATAAAAATGACTAACTAGGTTGATTAATAAATCACATTACTTTCATCTATATCAAGATAATATAACATTCCCCTCATTAAAGTTGTTGGACACATGTCATGTGACTGAACAAATAAAGACCACACATTTCCTCAATCAAATCTGGTTATGGGCTATAAGTCTTTAGTTATCATATGAGTGGCCAAATACTATCTTGGTCAAGGTATAAATGATGAAATGAAAGGATACATACCCAACTACTCCATTATTAGTTAAGTTAAAATTTCCTTTATAAGAATGGTATCAAGGTATAAAGGATTTCATGCTATGTACCTCTCCAATGATAGCTAAGTAGGATTTATTATAAGAATAAACCCCTATTTATATTAATTAGTGAATGACATTCCCTTGGATATACATAGTAGGTCAGTAGAAATAATATGTCTCTACATATTATCAAATGATTCCACTACTCACACTAATTTGGACATATAATCAAATCCCATAATAATCTTTAATGATCATAAATTATAGACAACTCACCGTTATAATTTTATGAGATATTATTATTCCACGATTATGAAAATAAAATTGAAACCCATATGAATGAATTATAAACATAGATTACATTTATTATAAAAATTTTGTACATTATTAACTCATTACACCAATATCTTATGTATTTTATACCAAGAGATATTACACATAATACCCCAGCTTGGGTCACTATGAATAGTAACACGCCTATTCATCCATGAGACTTCAGGCGCACGTCCCGAAATCCCAGATCCAACCGACTAGAAATTTGGATTTCAAGTGGTACTGTAGAGACTCTATACTCCATGTATTGAAGTGCACATAAAGGATAAAGTAACCATGATTTATACAAAAACCCTAACAATAATATTATAGGGATAAATAAATTTAGATTAATAATAATATATGCTTTAGAAAATATACATATATCCATGCAATCTTGATCACCCATTGGGTTTGTCTCATATGATGTTGAAATTAAAGAAATTAAATTAAAAATATGTCAAAAGGGTTGGAGCCTCTGATAAAATCATCAATCCTCACCACGTCCCAACATAAAACTCCCATATGAGCTACTCTGGCTTGATCATGTAATATTTGGGAACATGAGCCTTAGCTCGGTAAGTGAGGAATGGACAAGTGAGTCTAGGAGACCTAAGATCAAATCTTGGAAGAGCCATATTTTTTGGGTAATATAAAATTACAATATCAGGTACTATAATAGTTACTATTGTATGGATTGTAGTAGGTAATATTTTGTACTGTAGAAACTGGAACTATTTATGCATCTTGGCCTTCGGGCCACTAGTTTGGTTCTTGAGTCCTTTAAGGCCTTCAGGAATCCCAAGGCCTTTGGTCCAGTTGCCTCTTAAGGCCATAGGGCCACCTAAAAGCCTTCATACCACCTTAAGGCCTTTGGGACACATGAAAAATGTAGATAAAACAATTCATATAATTGGGAACAATGCTCCAAATGAGGATTAGTGTATGTGCATCCACCAGAGTTGAGGTAACTGGATATTGAAGATTGATAGGTTATGGAATTTCTGTCAATATCAATCATGTAAAACTCTTCACATGACATCTAGCTAACTATCCTTGAGAAGGTGGAGTGCTGATATCATGACATTTTTTGGGGTGGGGCAGTTCCATTTTGTATTATCTGCATGATTTCCTCTATGACCTATGAGTCATGTAATTATCACTTAACCCTTTGGGCCTTATAAGGGTTCTCCCTAAACCCTGAAATGGGGATTATAAAAACTTAATAAATAATGTAAGGGTATTCTACCCATTCAAGAAGGTAATAATAGGCCATATCAAAAATTATTCATATAATTTTCATTTAACATTTGGTTGAGGAACCAATTGTGATGGCAACCCAAGTATGGTATGAATAATAAACTCAATTGGGAACCAGCAAAATGATACCATGATATATTGAAAGTTCAATGATATGTTATTGTGACAAGATTAGAATAAATAAATAAACTACTAAAATAGATAAATAAAATAACCATTTATACCTACCTCAACTGGATGTTAGAACGTCATTGATCAGGTCATGAGGATTGTACCAACCCATAAATTAGATTCTAATTGGTGACAATCCATCAGTTTAGGACTCCAATTGACAATACCCACATCTTGTTCTTCTAAGGTGTCTTTGAGAATGTTTGGATGATCACAAATCCATATAATTGATTGAGTTCTCCTCAGTATACATTATAGTATCTTGGACATCCCCGGTAGGAGTTCTCTCAATATGAGGATTTCCTTTATGTAATATATACCATATAATTTTTCCTAGAAATATCCAACACATTAGAATAGATCAATACCAGACTCAAAATCTATAGAATCACCACTAATAGTATCAGATACCTATAATATCGTATTTCTCTCATCCAGTTTAAAAGCTCAAACTATCATAGAATTCCTCGATGATAGTTTTCTTAGCCAAATTTCACATATCAAACACCATCACTAGGTAATTTCCCAATAATTAATTAAACCTCCTTGATGGAATATATTGTGAACTAATTCAAATAAATGAAGGAATCAGGGTTTTATAAATGGTTAAACCCAAAATCAATTCCCACATCTCATTCTCACCCATTCACTAGGGTTAATAAGTCATGAGGGAACCCACTGGGGTTCCATAGGTCACCACAAAAGTAGGGAACCCCACTTGGTGTCCCTAATCTTTAAAATGTATCATGTAATTACTCATAAACCAAACGGAATCAGGATCATTGGGAATATTACTAGCACACATGGTTTTACAACCATCCCATGGTAATCCATGCAATCAAAATTCAGGAGTTGTATCTTAATAGCTATCTCATATCTCAAGGTTTCACTAGGTATGTCTGTTCACCAGACCAATTTATATCCTCCCAATGGTTACATGATGATATAATGGTCTTGAAATGAAATACAAGTGCAGATCAATCTCCAGGTCACTAAACAAGGATCTCCAAATTCCAATTCCCAAAGGCCTAACATATACCATAGCGTTCTCTATATCCAGTGTAATACAAATATAAAACATGATTAATTTACTAAACCCCATAATTTAATTGTAAATGATAAATTTAATTTAATGATTTTTAAATTTAATTTAAGTAGTTAAATTCCCTCAATATCATGATTTTATACCACATTCATCATAAAACACACACCTAAAACAATAAGGTATGTCTTGGAAACACCTACCTTTTCAGAAGTTACATCCCTTTTGTTTTAGGGCACAAAAACTCACAAAATGGCTCATCCATGATCAAACAAGGCCATTCCTACACCATAGGACACTACCCACATTATTGGGAACCTAACTTAGACAATATTTTACATATTAATTGTAACACCCTGAGATTTAATGATTTTTTCCAAATTGATTTAAGTATTTGGGTATTCTTCATTTCATGCAAAAATGAATGTCATTTTTATATATCAAAGAACTATGTTTGGCTTGGATTATAATTAATACAAAGTTAATCATCAAATACACATAACATAAAGGATACCGTTATCAACATATAAAAAAGAGGTTATCTTATTCAAGACTTACTTTCCTCAATGCCTTGAGTAACACACAACACGTAGATTTAACAAACAAATATATAATATTTAAATATTAATATTCAAATATTGTTATTAAATATATTAAAATATAACCGAGATATTAAATTAGCGGTTATCAATAGTAACAACTAACATATAAAAACCTATGGTTTTCACAAATATAAAATTAATTCATTAGTTTTAATGAACCAATTGGATATAATGACAAAATGATTATAAAAAACAATTTTTATGCTCACAAAGCTATTTTATCATAATAAATTAAATTAATTACAATTAGTGATTGATATTAATGTAATACATATATTATTTATTCAATAAAATATTTTTTATATTCATCCAATATATTTTATAGTTATAAGAAAAGAACAACACAAATTTTACACAAAAACCCTATATTTTATTGAGGTACTTTTACCACATTTTGAGGGTGAGGTTGTTTTAAATATAAATTATGGAACATTTATGTAATTTATATTAAAAATTAAATATCATTTTTTAAATAGAAACATAAAAATTAGGTTATGGTGAACATTTAGTATTTTCTGTGAAGTTTCATTTTTAATGAATAGTGAAAAAGACAAAAAATTATCTCAAAACTGCTTTTTCATCTAATTTATTCATATAGTTAATTTATATTTTCATTTGGTTTTAAAGTTCAATTAGATTAAAATTTTATTAGAAAATATAATTTTGGTCAATGTAAAAAAATATCATTTTGAAATTTACTATTGAAAAATAGAAAACCTTGGAACGTTTTGACATTACAAACTCACATTGTTGTCTCGTTTGTGAGATTATATTAAAATTAATTTCCACCACTAATTTTTTTAGTGTTTGGAAAAAAGGATTCAAAGTTCTAATAATCATAATTTTTAATTTCTAATATGGTCAACATTGTTTTGGACCAAAAATATTCGTGAAAGTAATTAACATTAATTATAATGACTAAGGTTAAATTAAGCTTAATAAGGGATTAAGACATATCCTTATGGAAAAAACAACCAATAAACTTTTCCAAAATCCATTTAATAGTACAATTTAGACCCTATACTTAATTATATATACTTTTTACAATTATTATATCCACTTTCAATAAGAAAATCTGTGTGGGGTTTCTATTTTAAATTATATTACAGGAGTGCCACTCCTCCTCAATAATAAAAGGTAGTTCATCTTCCCAATTCGTAAAACCTCTCAAGACAAATTGGATAAAAAAAAAACTAAAAAAATATCTTCCCAAAATCCCAACCTTCCTCTATTAATCCTCTATTTGGTAATAATAAAATCCAAGGATGACCATTGGTTAAACACAAAAGGAGTTTCCCAACGAAGATGTATCACCCTCCCTCAAAATCCTTTCTTTTTTTCTTTATCAACTCCCTCAAATATTCTTATCCCATATTTTTATAAAAAAGACCATTATACTCAAAATACTGAGATACTATTATGATAATGTTTCTACCTACACATACACACACATACATCAAATAGGTAACAAACATATTATTTATGTGTACGGTGAACTACCACCTCACTAAACAATGATTGTTCATTTTTCTATTACTACCTAAAATGATGGAAATTATAAGGAACAATATATCAATATATATTATATATTTTTTATTATTATTTACTAAATACTATTTAATTATTTTACAACACATATATTTATACTTTAAATTTTTTGTTGATACGATAATTTCGTTTGAGGAAGTGTGGACTACCGCCCCTTCAAAACGATGTGATTCATTCATACACTACATGGAATATATTAAGGATGGATTTAGTTAATATATATGATATTAAAAATCTAATTTAATAATTATATATATATATATATATATCATTTACACTATTTTATTCAACATAATAATGAAATTGAAATAGCGTTCATGAATACTTACAAATTACCGTCTCGATGAATAGTGTATTATGTTTCATACTTCTATATTATATGGACTATTGTGATAAAAATATACTGTATATAAAATATTTATAAATAAATGTTAACATTATTAAAAACGTGATATTAGTATAATAACCAAAGACAAAACAAATTATAACACACGCAAAAAACAAAGCGGATATTACCTGAAGTGAAACCTTAATATGGAATTGTTAACAACAGGGTAATATAAAGCCATTATAAAAACATGTATGTTACTATAAATAATAATTTAGTTCATTTAAAAATTTATAATAAATTTATAATTGTTATATAGGATTTCTTTATGAGTACGAAGAGAGTCAATACATTCGGTAAGGGAATTTCATCTCACTCCATATTTCTATCAGATAACTACCTTATTCACCATAAAACTCTATAATGTGTTGTAAATACTACATGTTAATGTATTATATTCCATTAATAAATAAATATATGGGTATTTACAGAACTATTTTATGAAATTTTATCATGGGGTTCATGTCTCAAAATTTACAAATTTGGAAAATTTATTTGGTCTCTATTTTCTTCTTTTGAGAAACATTCCATGTGAAACACCAATAATTTTATTTGAGGTGTATAAAATAAATTTTCCATGTTCTAACATGAATCTCCCTTTTTAATTATATTTTAAATCTTTATGTAGTTAATTTTTTTTATTGGGAGTATTATTAAAATTTTTCATGTGGTATGAATTTATTGAAACAAACTCGCTGTTTATCTAGATTATTTATAATCTCATTTTCATTAATGAATTATTATGATTAATAATGGGAAAATACTCATGAATTTTATTCTCCTCTAGATATTCATGATTTATTCATGTATTAAACTATTTTTTCACTCAAATTTACATAATATAACTTATAAAATGTTTTGTTTTGAAAATATGACCCTACCACACCCTTCGGTAAGAAATCAATGTCATTTCAAAGACCATGCTTTCCAAAAATGGATTAAAATAATATTTTAATATTCTCCAATGATTATTAAAGAAAATGTTTTCAATTTTTTTCTTTTACCAATTTTCTCAAATAAATCTATGTCTCTCTTCCCAAATAATTAATTTTTATAACCTTTTACCATGAAATAGTATATTCTTTTAACCTCATATAACATGTACTAATTTACCAACCATCATTTCACTGATGGGTACATTTTATGTTTAAAAGGTTAATTTTAAAGATTTTTTTAAGATATACTTTGAAATAATTTATTTCCAACAAATTTTCATGATTTATTTTTATTCTTTCAAACAAAAATTCATAGAGATTGGTTTTCAAAAGGTTTTCATGCCTCTTTTATAATTTTTCAAGCAAAACGGTTTTCAAAATGTTTTCATGCTTATTTTATATGTTTTCATGGAAAAATAGTTTTATAATGGTTTTGACCTCTTCTAAAATTTTTCAATGTAAAATGTATTTAAAAATGTTTCAAATGCTTCCCTATAAGTTTCCAAGATTATTTTCATAAAAATTATTCTCAAAAGGCTTAACATTTAAAGAGGAATTTTATAAAGATTTATTGACAATTTACTAATGAATTGTGTTTAGAAGATCTTAAAAATCATTTCCCTTGTAATATAACATTTATTGGTGTTACTCGTTCCTTTCTATATAAATGATTAATTTTTTATAATCATATTATTTCTCTTAATGGTTTATGTCTTATGTCATGACAATTAATAAATCCATTTCTCTGTCATGGGTTATAAGATTTTAAAATCTGTTTATTTTTGCATTTATTTTTTGGATTAAATGATTATGAAACCTGCATCATGTTTTATAGGTTATGATATGATTACTTTTTTATGATACCCACTTAATTTAATGGGTTAGGATATGATTGTTTATCATTTTTTGGAACGTAAATGTATGATTTCACTATGAGATGGGTGATACCTATATCTCCATACATTGCCTTGGGTAATGATGTATATCTCATGAGATAGACTAATATGGTCTTGGGGGTGAACCTTGACTTCTAAGATGGCCATGGGAGTGAACCATGACTATTGTGATGGTATGAGGAGTGAACTCAGGCTTTTAATATGGACATGGGAGTGAATAATGACTACCAAGATGGTATAGGGAGGGAACCCATACTACCAAGATTATCTTGGATGGGATTCCTTAACTACTGTAAAAATCGTATTATTTTCATCATTGACTACCATAATTTAATTTTTATTCCAATGTTATTATTTCATGAATTATGTTCATTCTTTCTCTATGAATAATTTCTTCTGAACTATCATCCATTCTTCCATTTTTAGTTTTTTAGATCTTTGATATGCATGGTATGATCTTAAATTGTTTTGATCGGGTTCTTATACTCCTATACTCATATTTAGGGTTACATGTCTCCCTTGTTAACCCTTACGAAGTATTTGAGCTCACCCCTTTCATGTTTCCTTCCAAAGGATATGAATATATTAATTAAGGATGATTTTTATAATAGAGTTTCTAGTCACGAAGAACCTAGTGGGAGATAATATAGCTCACTTATTTACCAGTGTTCATGTTTCCATGTTTCTAAAGGCACTAGACAAATTCAATATATGGGTCTCTATTTTTTGTAATGTTTTAAGTATTCAGAAAAAGTAATGTAATGTTGATTCATGTTAATACTACTTCATTCTAATTTTTATTAGAGAAATTATTTAGTTAACCATTGAAATTTTGAATCATAAATCCATAGTGAAAAACATAAGGACATGTTTATAGGTAAGTATAAAGATAAGTAAAAGTATAAGAAAATGTCCTTGTATCTTGGTAAAAGATAGAATTAGCGGTGTCCAAGAAATACATTCCAGCCATGATACTACAAGTGGACGTGGCTCTAGAGAATATTCACCTTGGGTTAAAAACTATGAAAAGATTTCTTGAGCCAAAATTGGGGTAATCTGGTACATGACAATTGGCCTTACTACACACCTGGTTTGACACTCCTGGTGGTTATTCATTCGAAATTTACAAAATATTCCTGAACGATTATGAAATAATTGAATAGAAGATGACTATGAATAACCTAGGATAAACCTATGGAATCATATAGTAAAAGATACGTGTCATAATTTATACATCCTATAAATATTTATTCATGATTATTTGGGATTCATTGACGATATGTTTTCCTCACCCCATGATTCTTGGTTTTCGTCAAAGGGGATAACTAGAAAAAACATGGATAACATTTAATTTTTCAGAAGTGGAATGTATGGTTGTTATGAAAATTTATTTCTAAATTGGAAAACCCATAAAGAGTATAAGGATGGAGGTATGAGTACTGGTTATAATTCTGAAGATAATAAGACTACAACTGATATGTGAAAGTTATGTGATGTTCTTCCCGTATTGTTTACATTACTAATAAATAGAATGATTTTATATTGATTGACGAACCTTAAGACATGATTCATATATCATTACCTAGGTAACACATATTATGGAAAACGTTGATGAAGCATGAGTAATAATTTAAGAATAAAGTATGATTAAAGAAGTATTAATGTTTTTCAATCGAAAGACAATATTATATGAATAAGGAAATATATAAGTATTTTCAATATAAGTTTTCATTACAGATTAAATATGATATGTTTTATTGTGATTTAGACTTATAAAAGTGATATTTCAATTAAGGGAAGATAAAACATAATGGGATAATGATTTTAATAAAATTGCCTTTCTCATCGTTAAAAATATGATGTATTTGGATAAAGTAAATTGGATACCACTAATTACCATAGATATGATTAATGATTAAATGAAAAATGGTATATGTAATCATGGATGAATTTAAAAGCATCTTTTATTTAGGTTATATATTCACTATCCTTTGGAATAAGGAATAATTAATGTTTTCCAAATGTATTTATAGTAATTCATGTTCTTACCCAGTTTTAAGAGAATATATTATTACGGTATTCACATTTATGGAATGTTACAACCGAGAGTTACATTGTGATATAGGGGGATCAATGATAAGTTTATTTTGTGATTATATTTCTAATGTTTCAAATTTTCACCTTTTAGAAGGGTTTTAATTTTAACTCTTTATGTAAATTTTAAGTTAAACATCGAATGAATTTGGTGTGATTAAAGTGTTATCTCACCACATGAGGATTCTATAAAATTGTATAAAATATTCTAAAAACCTTTCTTTGATGATAACTAATGAGAAATTTTATGGAATATCTTGGATCTCATGATCATTTAGTAATTCAGTAATGAAGAATTCACCTTCCATTTTAGAGAAAGAGGTGAAGTGGATTAAGGAATAGAAAAGGGTGAGGTTGTCCTAAAATCTAGTGAGTATATATTTTAATGAAAACTATTAAACATTAGTAAAATTATCTTGAAATAAAATGGTATCATAGTACATTTTTTTTAGATGGATCATATGGTCATTGAGTTCATCGCATATTTATGGCTTTATGACTGTTAAATATCCCTTCACCATATTCTCTATCACTCTTCATCATAACTTGAATGTTATATTTCTCTTCTGTGTTCTTTTTTTTGACTTCTGACCTATTTTCTATTATGTTGGAAGCATATTACGAGTCACTTTTGGTAACCATTATGGTTCTACATTTTTCTAAATGAATTTTGAGATTTAATTTTTATGATGTGGGTTTCTATGAAAGGAACTTTCAAGTATTAAAAATTTAATAACCAAGATGAATTTTGCTAGAAAATATTATTTTATGGGGGGTAAAATGTAAAACCTCAAGATTTTGTGAAATTATTTTTCAATTATTTTACGATTTTTGATATATTTCATTTAATGGAACCATTAAAATATTTTTTATATATCAAATAACTAATTTTGGATTGAATTATACCCATTAAATAGTTTATCATGTACTACACACAACCTAAAGGTTAGCTTCTCCAAATGAATCACTAAGGTTAAATTACGCATGGCTGAATTTCATTTATGCCTTGTGTAAAACACAAGACCAATTTTTACCAAAAATAAATATATTATAAATGTGTTATTATAAATATATTATTATTAAATATATTTAGACATAACCAAACTGTTATTGTAGTGGTTATGATAGTATTAACTAAGCTTTTAAAAACTATGGATTGTACAAATTACAAATGAATTCATCAGTTACATTGAACCAATTAAATATAAATGGACTATTTTTATAGAAACTATTTTTTTCTCACAATGCAATTTTAACCAAATAAATTAATTTAATTTAAATATTTGAGCAATATTAATGTAATATGTGTATTTTAAATTTAATCAAATATTTTTTATATTAATCAAATATATTTGATATGTATAAAACAATAACAAACCTAATTTTACACAATAAAACTATATTTTTATTAAGGTACTTTTACATATATTTGATAGAGAAACTACGTTAAAAATATAATTTTCCACTTTCATAAATTTTATATTTCAAAATAGACTTCATTTTTTAAATGAAAAACATAAAAATTACATTATTGTCGATTTTTGGTATTTTTATGTGAGGTTTCATTATATAATGAATAGTGAAAACACTAAAATTTAACATATAACTGCCTTTTCATCAATGTTATTTATATAGTTCAATAATGTTTTTAACTGGTTTTATTTTTTAATTAAACTATGTTTTTATCATTCAATCTAATTTAATTCATTTTAATCAATTTTAATTTTAAATTTATAATAATAAACTAACAATATTTTGAATGTTTTTACATTAAAATCCCACATTGTCATCCCATCACTGGGATTATATTTAAATTAATTTCTACCACTTAATTTATTATAATTTATAGAAATGTATTAAATATTTTTAATCTATATACTTTTTAATTTCTAATAAGGTCATATTATTTTTTGACCATGAATATTTGTGAAATTAGTTAAAATTAATTTCAACAATTACGGTTAAATTATGCATAATAAGGGACTAAACCATAACCTTACGGCCCAAAATGTATTTTATACTTGTCCAAAATCAATTGAATGGACATAGTTTAATAATATTCTCCTTTTATATAATTTTTATAATTATTGGATCCACATAAAAAAAATTACGTCAGTGGGGTTTCCCTTTTACAAGAATATTACAATAGTGTCACTCCTCCCTTATAAAAGTCCTCCTCTCCTCTCACTTCCTTACACATCTAAATCCACATGGGATAAAAAAAACTCTACCAAAATATCTCCCTAACATCACACCCTTCTTCTTCTAATGGGTTGAAGAAAATACATGGATGTACTTTATTGAAAAATTAATGGAGTTTCCAAATATAATGTAACACCCTTCCTAAATTATGATTGTTCAATCTAATGGGTAACAAACATATTGCATACATGTATAGTGGACTACTACGTCACTAAATGATGATTGTTCATTTTTTTCTTTTACCACATATCATAGTAGAAATTATGATAGCTTCAATATTTATATATGTTGTATATTATATTTATTATGTATTTGATATTCTATAATTATTTTACAACAATATCTTTATTCTTTTCATTTTTTTGTCAATACGATAATTTCATTTGAGAAAGTGTGCACCGTAGCCCCCTCAAAGCATGGTGATTCATTCATACACTACATGGAATGCATTAATGATGGGTTTAGTTAATACATATGATTTATATGATATAATAAATCTAATTAAAAAATTCTATATATATATATAATATTTCTTTCACTATCTTTATTTCTACTTGATAAATAAATGGATATAGCGTTCAAGATTACGTATCACTTAATTTATCAATGAACGATGTATTAAATATCACAATTCAATATTATATGGATTATTATAATACAAAAATAATTAATATATAAAATATTTAAATCGTGGATTAGTTTCATAAAATCATGATATAATTATAAGGACCAATGATTTAACAAATTAAGACACGTGTGAATAAAACAGATATTACCCGAAGTGGAACCTTAACGTATAATTTTTATGAATATGGAAATTTAAATACATAATCAAACCATATATGGTATTATAATTAATATTATTGATCTATGATATATATATATATAATATTATTAAATTGATTATAGAGGAGGTTTTAATATGTACGATTACAGTCAATACAAAAGGTAAGGGGATTTAATCTCACTCATTATTTCCGTGAGATACGTGCCTTATTCATCGCTCACTTATTTTGTGTTGTGTATATACATCCCATGAATGCATTCTCTTCCAATTATAATTAAATTTATGGGTATATATAGAAGCATTTTATTGTCTTACCATCAAGGATCTCATGTTTCAAATGATACGAAATCGGCAAAGTAATTTTGTCTTAATTGGCCTTCTTTGAGACACAAGTCATGTTATACACCTATATTTTTATATGAGTTATATAAACTTACTTTTACACGTTATATCCTAAATATTTTTATTTTCAATATATTTTAAATCTCCATGTAATTTCATTTTCTAACATGGGATGTAGGATTCAAAGTTACTATGTGTTAAGTCTTTATTGAAACAATCTCACTCTTTATCAAGATTGCTTATGATCACATTTCCATTAATGAGATATTGTTATCCATATTTAAATAAAACTCATTAATTTTATTATCTTCTAGTTATTCATGATGAATTTATGTATTAGTACCATTTTTACACTCTTAAGAACTTAATATAATTTAGAAAATGTTTTTAGGAAAATATGACCCTACAACTTTTTTCGGTCAGTAATCCATGTTCTTTCAAAACAATGCATTAAAAAATGGATTCTAAGAATATTATAACAGTATTCATTGATCATTAAAGGAAATTTATATCCTTTTTATCTTTTACTGTTTTTTTAAACAGAATATTTTTGGTACTATCTAAACAAGTACTTTTACAAATCTTTTTCCATGCAAATGGAATATTCTTTTTACCTCAGATGACATTTATCGATTTACCTGATGTCATTCCATTGAAGGTTCCTTTTCATGTTTAAAAGGTTTAATTTTTAAGATTTTTTTTTATATTCTCTTTGAATAAAATCATTTTCAAATAATTATAAGGATTTTTATATATGTTTTCAAGTTATTTTTCATGGAGAGTGGTTTTCAAAAGATTTTCTTGCTTATTTTATAAGTTTCCAAGTAAACTTGTCTTTCAAAAGTTTTTCATGGTCCAATATATGTTTTCAAAGAAAAAAAATTCTAAAATGTTTTCAAATCATAATTTATAAGTTTTCATGTTTTTTTTCAGGAAAATTAATTTAAAATGGATTAATATTTTAATGATAATTTTTCAAAGAAGAAATGATAATTTACAGATGAATTGTTTTTAAAACATCACTGAAAATTATTTCCCATTTAAGAGAACATATTGTTTTTTTACTCATTCTTTTCTAGATAATGTATTTAATATACCCATTTATATTATTTCTCTTAATGGTTTATGACATGATTTTTAAGAAATATTTTTATCTTTTATTGTTTATATTCTTATTAAACATGCTTATTTTCACGGGTTATATTTTGGTGAAATGATTTCAAAACCTATATCATTTTCTACATGATATGATATGATTAAAATTTTGTGATTCACATTTCATTTCATGGATTATGGTTTTATTGACTATGATTTGATTGTACATGTATGTAAGATCTCACTATAATAATGTAGGACCTATATCTACCTCCAATTTATTGGGTAATGATTTTTATCTCATGAGATTGACTAAAATAGACTTGGGACTGATCTATGACTACAAAAATGGCCATGGGAGTGAACCATGACTACCAAGATGGTATGAGGAGTGAAATTATTCTTTTAACTATTCCATGGGAGCAAAATATGACTACACAGATTGTATGGGGAGTGGGCCCAACCTATCAATATGGTCTTCGCAGTGATTCCTTGACTATAATTGAAATCATATTATATTCTTATGTGTTTTTCAAATTTCCATGGTTTATTCCAATTTTATTCTTTCAAGTATTATGTTCTTTATTTCCTTATGATTAATGTTATATGACCTTTCATGCCTTTTTCATTATTCATGTTTATGATCATTTATATATAGGTTCTAATCTTAAAATGTTTTTATAACATTCTCATACTAATATTCTCATGGTTATGCTTACATATCTCCCTTGTTTAGCCTTACTGAGCATCTTCTCTCACCCATTTTATTTTTCCATCCCATGCTATGAAGATATGTATTTGGTATGATGTGTCGAAGAATGGATATATTCAAGGAGAACCTAGTGAAAGATAATGTAGCTCACTTTTGTTCGAGTGTTCATGTTTCTATATATCCAAGGGCACTATACTACTACGGTCTTTGGGCATCTGTTTTTAAAATCTTGTATGTATTACACAAATGTGATATAATGAATATATATGTCAATACTTGGTTGTTGTTCTAATTTATTTTAGTCTCATTATAATTAATTAAAAAATTATATTTAAAAAATAAGTTCAATTTGGATAGATCACTGAAATATCACTTGGAATCTGGAAATCAATAATTTTTTAATAAATATTGTGTCGGTCATCCCCAACACACCCTTAAACCCAATTTGGGTAAAACCCACAACATATTCCTCAAATTGTAAAGGTATTTCACTAAAATTATAGATAAATCCCATATATATATAAACAATATTATGTACCATTGATGAAATGCTGAGAAGAAAAATGTGATCATTATATTAGGATATATTCTAGCTTGGTTAAATGAATGCCCCTTAAAATCATGTGATTTAACCATCCTCTAGTAAATTTTCCATTTTCTACCTAGATTGAAAACACACCAAATTAAAATATTCCAATGAATGAAATAGAAGAAATAGAGTAACGGAGAACCTTACCCACATTTTACATCTGATTTCACCAATAACCTACTCAAATGAAGAATATATGGGATAAGGGGAGTTCTAGTTATCAGTGTTCCATGCATAAGCTCCTCTCCAAAACATGGGGACCATTAAATCATTTAACAATTAAAAAAACATACAATAATTAATCACAATGTAACCCATGTGGTTACAATATGACATATTGGTCCAGCCACCGGATTTAGTCCTTTTCCATATAGGCTTACTAAAATAGCACAAAACACCCCATGAAACATATTTATAGATTGAATTGCCTATTCACTTTATAAATAGCCTAAATATACCCTTTTTAGTATCCCTAAAAACTAAACACTCCTATTGATGTACAATGAGAACTTAGTGTAACCTCAATCCTTAATCTATATATTAAAACATCATCTTAGGGTATTCAATCCCTTGGAACCTCATTCTGATTCTTGATTCTCAAAATTACCTATCAACTAAATGGAAAAAATCAAATCCAATCTGGAATTTTTCAACCTATATGGATAAGGGGTATTATACTATAAGACCCACATGTTTATTTTATTCTAATAATTTCATTTATAGATCCACAATTTATTTTCATATAGACACCCAATAAAAATTTACATCACTTGTGTCAATGATCTCTCATATAAGATGGTATTTTCAAGGATGTGTTTAGTCCTTAATTAAGAATGAAGATCCTTGGGATATGAAAATTTTCCATTATAAGCATAGAAATTCGTGATTTCTCCATTGATACAAGGAATAACGACTAGTTTTGTAATAAAATTCATCATCTAAAATGCTTCCATCAGAGTATCTGATGTAGCGATGCACTCAATCATTGATTTGATTCCCCTAGGGTGGATTTATTTAACTCTTCCAACTAATATTACCACCATTTAATAAAAATTAAAAATGAGATTTATATTTTATATCAGCTCTATCAAATTATAAACTATAACCCTTATAACATATTAAACAAAAATCATCCACCCCTCTAATGATTAATAATATATAATTATTACTTCCAATAACTTAATGATTTCTTTAATAAGAATATAGTGACTCTCACTATGATTATATTTGTATATTGATGTATATATACGATCATAGGTTAGATAAGTTAGGTTACATAACATGGAATATATGATAACATCAGTGTAAGACATATAAGTATTTTTTTGCATCCCTGCAAACCCTTAGAAGTTCACCAAGTCATATTAATATTTTTTCCATGTGACATCAGTAAATACAACTTTTAAAGTTCTCATAACCGATCTTTTTTTTACTTTACTTTTATATGGGTCCTAATTGAGTCTAAGAAACCAATTTGATTTATCTTTATATATTATCAAACCTAAAATATAGGCTTATTCTCCCATGTTTTTTATCAATAACCACTTACCCCACCTCATCTTCTTAGATTGATGTATCAGGATATCATTTCTCATAATTACTATTTCATCAACATAAAATATATTAAACACCATTTTTGTCCAATTGGTTCACATTTATACCCTATGAAAAATTTCTATTTTTAATTAAACAGAAATTTTTGATAATTTCATGAAAACAGGTAATCTATCTTTAACAAGTATGAATCAATTAATAAATATAAAGTTACAAAATGTTTATTTAACTATCTCATTTTGAACATTAAACCTTGTAGGTTGTATCACATTCACATCATCAACTAATTTCCCATTATGAAATGTTATTTTCACATCAATTTGATATATATTATTATCAAAATAAGATACTATGGTGAGAAATATCTAAATTAAGTATATCATTGTTATAGAAAAAAATTATTATTCATAGTCAATACAATGGATTTTATTATAAAATTATTCAACTACGCATGATTTATAGGATGAAACTATGTTATCCATTTTATTATTATTATGAAATAGAAACTTTCTCTCATTGGGTATCACCCCTTCTAGTGCATCTATAATGACTCAATCATGTTCAGAGTGCATGGGTTTCATTTTAGATTCCATGAATTTTAATCATTTACCAAAACCAAACCAATATGTGGACTACCAAAAGTTGGTAGGTTTATATCCTAAAAATATTAATTTATAAACATTATCTAGGATAAATGTATATCCCAAGATAACATGATGAATCTTACCATAACACCATGGTTCTTTTTCAATTTGGGTTAGTTCTTCTTTTATAAATCCTAATGGGAATGAATTTACCTCCACCTTGTTTCAGTTCCTATTTGTCAGTCCTAAAGTTTTACAAGTTCAAATTTCCACACATTCATTCTAAATTAATGACTTCCTTCTACAGGGATATAAAAAATGTTGGTTTAATATGATTATAGACATTATATCCCATAATTTATTAGGGGTAACCAATAAATAATCATTTAATAAATTTGGAATCAATATTATATGATTCCAAATATTGTATAAAGGTTTAACATCCCCAAATTTTTATAAAATAAATAATGGTATTTTTCATCATTTTTGTCTTGTGTGGTGTCTTTATGACTACTTTAAATGGAAGACAGATAAATAAAAATAGAGTATCATATAGATAATAAGTCAAGAATAAAATTGGATATCCCCACTAACTCATCCTAAATCAAACCTCATCTAAAAATTTAAGATTTATCCTCATAGAAATTTAAATCCATTATAGTACTATAGGAGGAGTTATTTATAGAAAAATTCCATAACCCCTTAGATAATCAATGAATTCTAGGATCAATTATTCACCACTAGAATCAGATCATGGGATCTTTATAGTTTTTCATATTTGATTCAATACTTCAATCTAAATCCATTTGAACTCTTTCAAATATTCGTTCTTGTGAATTATTATAAAAACATATTAATAAAAAACAATGTTATCAGTAAAGGTATCAGAGTACCTAAAACCGCCAATTTATTATGTAATAATTATCCAACAAATCATCACTATGTATGAGATCCAATATTCAACTATCTATTTATCCTTTTCCATAATAATGTGACTTGGTAATCTCTCAAAAAATATTCATAATTTTCATATGATTCATAGTGAAATTGTTCCAATTATACATCTGTATGGATTTTTTTGATGAGTTTCTCATTAAAATGTCCAAGGCTACAATTCCAAAAGATATGTTTTATTAAAATCAATCATGACCTTATTTTGAATTTTCTAAAATCAATTATATATATCTAGAATATATAAACCATTTATCTTAATTGAAGTTACATAAAACATATCATTCATATATATGGAAAAAATATGTTCATGGAAGTGAATGATAATCCGTTATTTTCCAAACAAGTTATAAAAAATTGTTTATGAATGGACCATAATAACAGATCTCCAAGTCTATTTTTTGTCCACTTGGTTATTTTAGATCATATGTTATAACCCATAATATATAAATGATTTTATCATTTAGCAACATGAAAATATTCTTTAACTATTTTCTATTACCTCTAATCTATCAGCCTATATTTATCAACAAAAATGTGATACACACTCTATATCATATTCTCAAGAGGAATCATTGTTGAAATTGATCTCTATAAAATTTATGTTTTGATGCTTTGAAAGCTTTAGTTTGAGAAATCCTCTCAACCATAATTACAAATCTTAAATTTTTCTAATGGTCATACCAATGAGGGATATCAATATGAATATCATGATGTAATACATAACCTATAAGATATGTATTTATATGTTTTAGTATCTTGTATTATATGTTTTCATCATGAACTTTAAATGAAAATAACCCTACTAAATTAATGTCCTTCTACTACATATATATTTAGTTATCCATCAACTTTATTTCATCATTACACACACCAATTGGAGTAAATAAATAATATTTGATAATATCTGGAGGACACCAAATTTTTCAATCATATAATATATAATTAATGGAGATTTATATTGAAAAAAATAATTACCAAAAACTATTAATTGTATTTCAATAACTCTATTCATTTGTGGTCTTAATCATTTTTGTTTCCCAACTCATGTAGCCCAAAAATCACTAATACCAAGGTACCTAAATATTAGTGTTACTTTATTTCATTAGTTTCTTAAATAATATATATCATGGGAACATAACCATTTGTGCACCCATACTAAATGATCATGATATTGAAAAGTGACGCTTTGGAAGTAAGTTCACGCTTTGTATTTTAAATGGATTTCTGAAAAGTGTCGTCAATTTAATATACCACTTATTCATATAAAATCCATTTAATCACATGAAATTTTTATAACCATATGGTTTATCCCTCTAAGTATTAATTATTTTATATATTTAGGTTTAGAATCATATTTAATAATACAAATTCTTTTGGTCTGCGACATTCATGTGTAGCTTTTCAAACAACCCACATGTTTTGTAATTTTCCAAAAATAATTAATCTAAAAATATTCATAAATATCTAAATTCATCTCATTCATATGGTATGTGATATTATAATGTAATTGAATAATGTTATATGATATTTATATCTCTATATGAGTAATCCAGTAGATATAGAAATCCCGGCACTTGCCTTTATAGAAAAATGCATAATCCTCTTTGATGGTGGGTAGTCTAACCCCCAATACCGAAACCCCTGTCAGAATTAACTCTAGATAGAATCCAATTTATTATTTCATAACACCTAGCATGCACAAACTATATTAAAAAACTATTCAAGATCTTATATTGCTTAAAAAACGTGATCAATTTAGATAAAAACTAAATATTATATAGAAACACCTAGCAAGAGATGCATGGCAGTATCTTCTATAAAGAAATTATATAGAAATGTTTCCTACAAAATATTATAATTCCATTAATATTTTACTATACATGAACACTAAATTAATTTATCATATAAACAAAAAATTTAATTTTTTTAAAAAAATGAGATTCAAATATGAAATATTCATTTTAAATTTAGGTTTTTGGAATGATATTTTTTAAATCTTAACACATTTAAATTATAAATAATTTACAAACTCTAACTAATATATTCTATATATAAAAATTTTGATTAATTATATTTTGAACTACCACATAAAAATATATTATCCCTCAATATAGTGTCAAGTTGGTGCCCCCAGAATTTTTTTCTCACAACTTATTGTCATAGTGCATGTCACACATTACGTTACATTTACCAACATCATAATTTTAAAATTACTCCTTCACATGATGTTGGAACTGAATATTAAATAGAGTGATTACCAAATATTTTATTGAAACTCAACATTTTGTTATGTCACGTAATATGATACTAAATTTATATGCTATGTGATGAAAGCTATGATATCTTAACAACATACACTATGATTTGAACATCATCATACATTAACCCATTGATGTAATTTTGAGTACAAGTGAATATTAAACCTACTAAAAAATAATGTCAAAGACATAGTATATGATATGATATCGCAAAAGCATATTCGAAAATCACTGGAAAATATGTTAACATGTAACATAATGTATGTGGGAATATATAGTTAATGATGTGTAAGACTTTTTATTTTTTAAATAATTAATGATACATGTTGAAGAGTAAAAGAAGATGGATTTTATTCAATTAAAGGTTTTTGGGTGTTCATCAAATGAATTTGGTAGTGGAAGAAAACAATTATTTGGGAATGAAATATCTTATAATGTAACAACATTCATAAATGAAGAACATTAAGTAATATTTCCTAAAGGGATGTGTAATATACCTTTTACAATTCATTGTACACTTGATAAAGATCACTAATGAATAAGAAAAATCCTATAACCTTCAAGGAGTTCACCCTAGACAATGGATACCCAACTATAAGATGAGGATTCTCATACACCAAGAGGAATTATAGTACATTAATAGTTAATTATGGATATTGATACAAGATAATAAAGATTTAACAGTCTTACAAGAAATTGTTTCCAAACAACAGGAAGGATCAGATCCTATTAAACAACCATCCTACGAACTATTTATTTAACAAAAAGTTATGTCCATACCAAATGTATCAAGTTCCATCTCATTTACCTAGTGTGTTACTAGCTATTGGAGAATTTATTGAACCTATTCAATGAATATAAATTTCATAAATAAACAAACCCTCTGATTCATTATCGATAAAACTACGTGAGAGAAAAGTGGTTATTTGATGCACTAATAACATTCCATCTTGGGTACAATGTAGTCTTGGGATGCCTCACATGTACACTAGACTATATTAGCACCAATTTAAGATAATTATTGATCTTAAGGGTATGTTGGAACCAATGTATCCTTAATTATCATACAAATGATAAATATAATTTTTTTTCATATCCAATAATTTCAAACATACAAAAAAGTACATAATGAATTAATGCAAATCATCAAAACAATTTCTGGATCCATTTAAACTATATTGGATATACTTTATCAGAAAATATTATTTTGGAAACAAATTCTTTGTCCAAAACCTAATCCATACCATTGTTATTAAATTTTTGACCCTATTGGACTTATAATCATTATATATATATATATATAACGAATACCCATTTATTAAATGTAATAAAAAATAAACCACTAGAAAGGGTCAATGTTACATAGGCTACTAAAGAGTCTGGTTTGATCTCCATCAGACAAACTAATATCTTTAAATGAGAATTTCCTTAAAATATGTATAAAATACGTCCTCTATATTCATATATAATTACTTCTCCCATGATATCAAGTGAATACTATATATGGAACACATTCAATAAAATATGGGCCATATCATTTTTTCTTGATTATGAAATATATATCGGTCAAGTCAATAAATACATCAGATTATTCATCTTGAGAATTATCACAACTCATTCCCCTTATCCATGATTCAAGAAACATATCATGTTACTCAAAAAAGCACGTACATGAATTTTCATAGTATAATTCAATAACTGAACCAATTTTACTAATCAATATATGAGTGGAAAAATATCCACTTTGTCATTCTCCAAATGATGATATTATTGGAAACATACCATTCCATAAACTGATAAGAAAAGACACAAAGACTTCCATAATATATGTATTAAATTATGGATGTTGTCATGTTAGGTGTCTCTCCAACCATATGTACAAATGATTAATTAAAAAAATAAACCTTAATGTATATTAAAAATTGTATGAAATTCCTTGTGATATACATAGACGGTTAATAAATATAATAATTCCCCACTTATCATCACATGAGTCCAAAACTCAGGATAATGTTTTCATATCATCACAACCAATACTAATGCATTGTTTTCATATATTAGGGAAAAAATAAAATCATACATTTTGGGATTACTATAATTTTAAAATTCATTAAAATTAAATAAAAGTACACATGTATTTGGAGCTACGGTGAGACCAAGGGTCCTTATCCTAATAAATGTATCCATTATTGTCATAGTAAATCTTGATTACTCCCTTTAGTCTTGGAACAATATCTATTTTTTATGAACTATCCAATCCAAATGATTTCCTTTACAAGATATAATATAGTGATATATTCCTCCCTTATTGACCAGTACAATATAGTGTCTTGTTTGGAACTCTTAGATTGCCTAGAAGGAAAAACGTGAAACCATATTGATATTTTAGATCAACTCTATCAAATTGTAAAATTTCATCTATGTAACCCTTTACATAGATATGATCCTCTCATCCAAATAACAAGAACATGTCCTTAATATTTATCAAATGGTCATGAATTGTCTTCACAATAATCGAATTAATCTCACCAGTATTATATTGTTATCTACTAGTAATATTCAGAAGATATGAGATGTTAGAATAAGTACAGAACAAGGAATACAAGAATGATCTTGTAGAGTATGTATAAAAAATAAATCCATAAATTTTAACTCCTTAAAATGGTCATGAATTTTCATAATAATCAAGTAAAAAAATAATTAAAATAAACCTTTATTGGAGTTATCCAAGTAAATCCAGTTTAGCAGTTACCTAATTTAATGGTCCGAACTAATTCTAGGAAGACACATAGATATATCTCTATTAATCGTTCAACCTTTTATATAGGTTACATTAATAATTCCATTCCTCAAAAGGAAAATTCCCAACTACATCTTCATAGAATGAAGAGTTAGGATATTATTTTTTATTTGTTGTATGTCATATACATATAGTATTAGAAAATATAAAACCTTCCAAAATATGATATTTTATATATTGGAATCTTCTTGTCCTTTGATGAAACCAAATTCATTAATTGTATCATCAACCATGATATTTTAACCCTGAGAAGCTTACTTCACTCCATAAATGGAATTTTGTTGCTTACATATCATAGTAACCTAGTTTTTAGCTTTAAAAAATTTGGATATATAATATCAACATCCTCTACTAAATTTAAATTTTAGAAATAATTTTTAACATCAATTTTGTATATCTCTTTATCAACATAACCTTTTATGGGGAACTTTAAATGAATGGAATTTATCATTGTAATAGGTTAAAAGGTTTCTTTATTGGTAATAGAATGAATATAATCATAACCTTTTACAAACAAATAGACTTTATAGTTTAACACAATATCATAAATTTCAATTTTCATTTTATGACACCACATTCACCATGTGGGTATCACCGCTTCTAGTGAATCCCCCATGTTCCGAACATGGTTAGTGTTTATGGAGGTAATAATACATTCCATTTATTTTAAAAATTTCTCAAAATAATAACTCTATACATCCTTTGGCTATGTATTAGTTTCAACTTTTATGAATATTATTTCTATATAATTAGGTTTATGCAATCCATATCTCATGATATCATTATGAATCCTACCATACCCTAAAAGTTATTGTGTAATTTGCGACGGTTCTTCTTTAGTAACTCTTTGTTGGAATATATCACCCACCACCTTATGAAAAAAATTTATTTTGTTATTCATGAACTTATCTTTTTTCAAATTTGATCACATTTAATCCCTGAATTGTTTGTTACATTTCAATAAGAACACTTATATGGGTCACTAACACTTTTTTCAATATGATTATTTAAGTATTATCCCATTATTTTCATAGGAAAATGAAAACATGAAGTATTTATAAGAATTGGTTTCAATAGTATCGAATGATAAACATAATAAGAATGCTTCGCATCCCAAAATCCTTATAAAATACTTAATTTTAAATTTCCCAGTCTATATCTCACATGGTGTCTATATGAATTCTTTATATGGTACATGATTTATTATTATTAATAAGTGCTCCATAACATTACCATAGAATAAAATATGAAGGTCAAACTTACTCATCAATGATTAAACCATGCCTATCAAGGTATGATTTCTCATCTTAAATGAAACATTCCATTTCAATTTTCTAGTATTATTGAGTAGTGAATTGTTTCCAAAATCCCTTGGATGGTCAATTAATTCTCAACTTAAGTATTTACCAACTTGGTCTAATTAGAGGGACTTTACACATTTTGAAAATAATTTTTTTCTGTATTAACAATCTAATTTAAATATTCAACAGATTTATACTTATATCTTATTATAGAAACATATCATTTTATATAAATTCATTGATAATGGTAATGAAGTGACTAAAATCATTAATTACATGAGTACTAATTGACCCATATACATTAAAATATATGAGATCCAATGAATCATTATCCCTTTTTCCTTCTCCATGGATGGTTATTTGTTTATCATTCCTAAAAAAATATTCAAAATATTATAATGAATCATATTTTAGTGGTTCTACTCATACATCTTCATGGGGGTATTTGTATTTTTAAGTCATTTATATGTCCATATATAAAATGAAAAAGGTATGTGATGTTATAATCACTCCTAACCTTATTATTCTAAATATTACAAATAGTATTATCCATATCCTGAATAAATAAATTTTTTATGTTTTCTTAATTCCATAAAATATTACATTCATATATTTAAAAACTCTTGGTCTTGATATTTAATGATAATCTTTACTTTCCAAAACAATACATAGAATTAAAATTTCTATTATATGTGGGAATATAATAATAGTTCTCCAAATCGATTAATAATCCAAATGGTAGAGTTATATCATATATTTCATCCTATACTATTGAAACTTTATCTCTATTATATACATTAAGATTTATTTTACCTATAATCAATTTCATCTTATATCAAATGTTCTATATGTCAAAAAAATGACTGAACCTTACTCACCTTTTAATACCCATGTGTCAGAGTTGATGACATTTACATGTATTATATTCACATTCAAATTCTATTAATTCTCTACTTTGAGAAAACTTCTCTACCTTATTTACCTATAATAAACTATCTATATCCATATTGATGGGCTATATCAATAGATTTTTCATGATGTATGTCATAACCTATAATAAATACATATTTATTACTGAGTTTCATATACAATATTTTATCATCAAGTATTGTTAATGAATGTACTCTAACTAAAAATGAAAAAAATGTACATCATATCACTTTAGTGTTCAAAGATCCATATATCACCCTAATTTTCATTGGTTTGATCACATAAATAATCATTCAGTATATCTATTATAAAAAACACTCTCAATAATATCATATATGATTCATGGTTAGTTGATTAGATAAAATATTTAATTAAATACCTTAAAGGATTCACTAAATATAAAACACTTATCATAGTAACAATTGAGGTTTCGCATAATGTTTAATTATAATAAAACTCTTTGAACATGGAACCTGAATATTAGGTTCACCTAATTAATTTCTATAAAAACACATGATAATTTGTTATCTATTAACGATTATGATCACCCACACAGAATGACCAACACATTTAAAATCTCCCCTTCTGAAATAATATCATGTTCAGTATTTTTAAGGGATTTATCAATAGAATAATAAATCTAATATATATCTCATGCATATAAATCAAATAAAATTTCTTTAAATTTGTATTATCATATGTTTATCCCAGAATATATACAAGAATAGAAGAAGTGATTTGTAGTCAATATTTTAATCTTAATTATAAGATGTATAAGGAACACTAATATAGAAAACAAAAGCCTTTTTTATCATAGGGTATTAAACCAAAAAAGTATCTAGTTAGTAACTTTAGTAGTATTATACACTTAGATGGAAGCTAGAACCTTCACATATTACTGAATGAAAATTTATTCATTATTAAGATAAACCCCCTTTTAAGGGAAAATGGTATAGCCACCATCACATCAAATACATGGACATAATAAACAAAACAATCCAAATGTCTATGACCATAAAAAAACACGCTACATGATAAAATCCCATCCCGATGTTGGAAACATTGAATCCAATTTCCACATTCCATTGTCGTTCAACAAACTATCTCAATTCAAAAGTGCACGGGCCTGAAACCGATGGTCATCGACATACCCTTTCAAGCTTCCAATTCTAAAAAGCGATGTTATAGAGGAATATTATTTCCATTAACCTCATCTAGAGAAGCCTCATATAGATGATCCAGTTGTATAATCCCTTTACCCGCAGATCAATGTGGACAATGTAACAACAATGAACCAATAAAACCAACAATCCATCGATCCACAATTCATTCATCCAAAATAAAATTATAACAATATACATAACAGTACAAGACACATCCAAAACCAATCACATACAAATGATAGAATCCATCACTGAAAAATATCCACCAACCCAAAATGTATAACATTCAAATACAATAAAATTAGGAAAAATTGTGATTTAGGGAACCAACATCAGTTGATGTCCACTCGAACACCAAGCGCACCAGACTCTTCCAAAATCCAACAACCCTCCCCCACCATAGTTTTGAAGTATCAGGATACCAATCAACATGAAACCAAGACCCGGTAGTGAATTCTCCAAAACACAACCAAGGATGAAAACATAGAAGACAAATCCAACACATGAACAACAACTAACATATACAAAAACTAAAAATGAAGGCAAAACACGGAGAACCATAATGCTTTACCCCGATCACTATAGTTTCCAAAAATACCCCATCCCATTTTCAATATTATAGATATATTACAAACATTATATACTTAAATAATATGAATCATGTTCATATCATTTTTGTGAATATACAACAATAAAAAATTACACTAAAATCTGAATGTAATTAATACAAAGCGTTTAAACTCTTTATGATTCCATATAAACTCTTTTGGATATGGTCTATCGTGATCTCTTCATTTTGGGATAAATAATTTTCCAGAACATACTTCTTATCCTAATACCTATATTTGAGACTCTAAGGTCCTTATAAGTGTTCAAAAAAAATGAAATCCCTATTTCATAAATGGATGAAAGGATTATCCCCTATAAAATAATCAGTTCTACCCATGATATTAAGGATTACGGTGTGATCTATATAAAAATATATTAATATATTAATATAAACATTTGTAGAACAATACTTATCATATAAATTATATGTATACCCCTATAATCATTTTTCATTAACATCATGTGAATAATAGTAATCAAAAAAAGTTAATCTTGTATATTTTGTCTCATATTTATTTTGATTAACTAAAAAGAAATACTCAAATGACGAATACATCACATTTCATTCACAATGTGAATGATAATGTCACATTCCACCCATCCATGTTTTTTAACACATATCAGGTAACTCAAATTGGCTTGGACTTTCATATTCTAGGTCTAATTCAACCAGGTTATAGATGTATTTAATCAATATTTGAGTACAAAAATCTCACCTAGGTTATGCTCCAAATGATTATATGATTAGAGAAAAACCCAACCACTCCTTTATTATCTAATTCAAAATGAAATTCATATGAAATGAATCAAATTATGAAGGTTCTCATTATATGTATCTCTCCAAACATAGGTTAGAAGGATTTATTATAAGCATTCACCACTATGTATATTGATTGTTTTATCACAATTCATGGGATATAATTGGAAGGTTATTCGAAATAATATGTCTCCTCTTACTATTTCATTGATTAAAACTAACAATATTCATGGAATATCATCACAACCCATATTAATTCATCCTGATCATCGATTAGGGACAACTCAAAGTCATTCATTGAGGGTATATTATCATTCCACCATTCTTTTAATGTAAAATAAAACATATGTAGACAGATGATAATTGGATATTGTATTTTTTATATTTGTATGATATATTATAAAATTATTACATCAATATATTATGTATCATATTCAATGAGACTCTACATTACCTCATTTCTTTACTTCACCAATAGTTTCATTAATGGATCCACCGCATTTTCATTTTTTGTACATGAAAAATTCTAAAATCACCCCCCTAAATGATCTATAATATCATATAGTATTTTCAAAGGATGTGTTTTGAAATTTGGTGATACTGGGGTTCTTTATCTTGAGAAATAACTTTATTGTTGTCATGGTATATCCTGATTTCTTTCTTGATGTTGTAAACCACCTCTATGTCATAGATGAAATTATTGATCCAAACAACATCATACAATAAATATGATATGATGTTGTAAATTGACTCTATATTTTTTATAGTGGCTTATTTGGAACTCTTGCATGTGATACTCCAGCTTTTAAGAAAAACACAAAACTATTTTCATATTTGATATCATTTCTCTCTAATTATAAATATTGATTAGTGTATCCCTTTATATAGAGATCATCCTCTCCACCAAAATAGAGATCATCCTCTCCCCTTAAGATTAAGAACATTTAATTGGTCCTTCTCAAATGCATTTAAATGTTCTACATAGTAATCTAATGACTTTCACTAGGATTGGATTGATTTATTATTGTTTAACATAGAGAAAATGAGATATCAGGTTGAGTACACAATATGAAATATGTGATGGATCTTGTAAAAGACACATAAGTAATTATATTCATCTTTTAAAGATCAAAATAATATTCATGTTTCTTCCTATCATTTATTCCATAAAATATTTTAAAATATCTTAAATTAGAGTTATCCATGCTAAACCACTCTTTCACTTTACAAATGTAAGTCTACTAACTGATCGCAATTAGCCTTGAAGATCTATATATATAGATAATCATACCCAGTATGTTGTTTTATTCACGCATTCCTTTTATTAATATGTACTTACCCAACAACATCTCCATATAGTGAAGAGTTGGGAAATCATTTCTGATAAGAAGTATATCAGCTACATTAAATACAAGAATCAAAACACTCCCACTAATATGATTTTAATCACATGAGTCAACCTCATTTTTTATGAAATATTATTGTTTCATTGTGTCATAGATATTCCAAATGAGAGAAGCATGATTGATTTTGTAAATGGTCCATTTAATATTTTATAACTTAGCAGTCTCATTTAGAACTTCTAAAACATCAAGCTATATCAAATACATGTACTTCAATAAATTTTAATTAGGTAAATATTTTAATAAACCCCTTAAATATATCTCATAATAAATTTAAATTTTTATGTGGACCAACAACCATATGGAAATCATCATATCAAATAGTTAAAGGGTATTTTTAATTTCAATATGTTTAATTTTTTATAACCTTTTCCAACTAGGAATGTGTTAGAAGTAGACATATTATTGTCCATGTAATATTTCATTATGAAAACATACTTTTACCTTATGTGTCTCACCCATTTAGGCACATACACAATGTTACAAACATTTTTAGTGTACATAGAGTCCATTTCATAATTAATAAATTTTACCAATTTATCATAATCTAATATATCTTTGGCCTCTAAATAGGTGGTAGTTTTATCTCCATTAAAATTTTCCTTATCATAATTAATAAACAAATATATCATAGGATCTTGATGAATCATATAAGAACATCGAAGTTATTGTGTAGTTTTTGTCGATTCATTTTCCATAACTTTTTATGGGATCGACTCAACCTCTTCTAAAAGAACAATTCCCATCTTTTGGTCATGATCTTATCTATGTCCAATATTTATCCCACAAAATTTTTGAATTATGTGTACCTTATTATTAAAAACCAATTAGATCCACAAAAACCATTTGTTTAGTAGGATTATTGAAATAATATCCCATATTTTCCTTAGGATAACCAAATAATAAAAATTATTATAATTGGTGTTAATATTATAAGAATATATACTTCATACAAATGATTTATTTCCAAAAATATTTTTAAAAAGACATAATATGATGTTTTCCTATGCATATATCATATAGTGTCTTTACGAATACATTAGATAGACTAAGATATAATATAATTTTATAATCCTTTAGTGTTTTAACCCATGATGAAAGAGGAAGGACGCACTAGCTCATCATCAATTGAAAATTTTCTAAAAATGTATGATTTCAACAATAAGATATACTAATCTATTTTTGTGTTATATTAGGAGGTATTTGTGAAATAATTACTCAATCTGTAATATGATCAATGAATTATTTACTCATAAATTCACAACCATGCTTTGATAATAGGATTATTTTACTTTTTCCTTTTCCATTATATACTTCACTTTGAATCTATCGGAACTTTAGAAAATTTTGTACTGGGGTATTATCATAATCACTTTTCCCCACTGGAAAATATGATATATAATGGTAATGGAGTTTCTGGAATAACCACTAGCTTCAGTACCCATGAGTCCTCAAACATCACAACATATGATATCTAATAGTCCACTATCTATTTCAACCTTTACAATAAAATTTTATTTGGTAATATTTCTAATAAACATCACTTGAAAAGATCAAATGAATCATAATCAAATGGTCCTAGTGATCCAACTTTATTGAGTCTTTTCATGTGTTTCTAATTTATATATCCATGAAGAAAATGATAATGTTATCTAATATTTCAATCAATTGTGAAATTTTCATAATTATTGTTATAATAATGATTATATGTATCTATACTATATAAAACAATTATCCAATTTCAAATTCCATAAAACCTATCATTAATATATATAGAACAACTCTTAATCTTCATAGTCAATGATAATTCCTTCTTTTCCAAACAAGGTACAAAAATAAAATTTCAATTTACAGTGGTATTGTAATAACACTTCCCAAAATATATTAAAAATCCACTTTGTAAATATACCTCATATGTGTAAACCTATAATTTAGTAAATATTTATCCCTTATTTAATTAAATATATACTTCACCATTGTTCAATTCCCACCTATCTCGGAGTGTGTGTTTCTCAAACAAATTTTTGAAAGACACCTGGTATCAAATACCCCTAACTTTTAATAGAGACATATATATGGGTGATTAGTATATATTATTTCATTCTATCAAAGAATTTTATATAAATTCCTCCCACTAAAAATTTTCACACCAAATATTAGATCTTTTACGGACCAATATCCATATTTCTTCATGACTCACACTAGTTTAACAACATAATTAATCCCTAACTATGTATAGTATAAAAAAATTATCTATCAAATCATATATGATTTTTAGTTTTATTAGTAGATATACTCTTTATCCATATTCATTAAATAGATTCACTAGTCTATATTCCTTTTGAACCCTAACTATTATTGTTTCCCAGCTACTGTAACCTATATAAAATTCCTAGAAAATGACACCTAACGTTTAGGTTTATCCTATTAATTTATTTCATTACACAATATAACTCACTTGAACCTAACCATAAGGATAACCCATACTGAAGGATAAAGTTTTTGATAATTGAATCATTGGAAGGAATCTCGTACTTAGTGTTATAATGGATTTCATAAAATCTATGAAATTTTAAAATAACTCTCTTTCATATTAAACTCAATACATCTCATGTGATTTTTCTAATATCATGTTTAATGGATTTTTATACATGATACTAATGATTTAGTTTTGAAATACTATCCCATCACTAAATTAAAGAGTTCACACAACATTGATGTGTAACTCCTCACACAACCCACTAGTTTGTGAAACATAAAAAATGATAGAATACATACATGTACATAAATATCTGAATACAAATCATTATTAATGTAAAATATCATATGGTGTAAATACTATAATATCCCACAACATTAAAGTAATACTATTTTTGATATTGTATAAAACACACAACACTGAGATTATGTGAACAATGATGTTTTATTATTTAAATATGAATTTTATAACCTAGATGTTGAATTAAACACTATGAATAAGAATAAACACATTATAATATATATATATATATGTGTGTGTGTGAGAGAGAGAGAAAATAAAACCCAATATATATTTATTTATTAATTAATATGAAAAGAAAAATCAGTTTTTAGTAAAGTAATTTTATTAGTCAAAAAAATCATCAAAACTGATTTTTATTTATAAAATAATATAATTAAAATTTTTACATATGCAAAATTTATTTTAAAAGTTTATCTTTTTCTAAAATCATCATATCAAATTAGTATTGTGTATTTTTTCAAGTTTTTCTAAATAGATTAATTTTTAGTGAATATTTTAAATTAATCGATGTTATTGAAATCTATATTTTTTATAGCATTAAAAAATTGCCACATTATTAAAATGATTTAAATTTAAAAGTAGTCCTATAATATTTTAAATAATCAAATTAATTTTACTTGAATTAGTTTAATGATAAAATCATTATTTTATTTAAAAATGCATATATCTGAAGAAAAAAAATTCATTGTGTTATGTGTATCAATATTAAATTAATTTATGAAAATTATAGGAACATAATCCTAAAAAATGGTTATTATATTTAGAATTTAGATTTTAAAATTTTGTAAATATTTCCTTTTTATTTTTTCTGATTATTTATTATAACCATAGTAAATATTGTCACCATGGTAAGGATAAATTGGGTAATTTAATTTAAAATAATTTGATAGTGAGTAAAAATTATCCCAATACATGACTTAATTTTATTGGATGAGTATATCTCATAAATATACTTCCAAAAAGTAATATATTACCTTTACTTAAATTTATCCCAGATTGTGACCATTATAATATTTAAGTGAGAGATAAAGTCAAAAATGTGACTTTTTTTAATATCTATAATATTTCTATGATATGAATAAGTAAAAGTTATCTATGATTATAAATATTTTTTAAAAATATTAATTATATATTTTTATTGTAGTAATTTATTTTTAAATTTTCATTCAAATATAATTACCTTACATGTTTGTGCAACACCGACACAAAATTTATTTTATTGATAGAAAAATAAATAAAATGATTTTTAAATACTAAAAGTAATATAATTTTTTTGACTTATTTTTTTCCATTAATTATTTAGATAAATATATCATTCTAGAAAATTTTATAGAATTATTGTTGAAATACCCCTTTTTTATGATGTATTTAATGTGAGAATAATTGAATTGCATAAAATTGACATTAAATATATATTATAAAATATAACATTTTATTAAAATATTTAAATTTTATAAAAATAATTAATTAAAGAAAATAATTGGGATATGGTTTTATACAATAGACATTATCTGTTTATTGGTCTTCGATCACATTATAATATCATTATCAACCCTTAAATAGTATAGCACTTTAATATTACGATGATTTTCACAAATTTTAATGGGGGTTAAAACTAAATGAAAAGGGTGAAAAGAAACCAAAAAAGTTTCCAAATATCATTATATTGGATTATTTGGACACTTCCTTATATTATATTAAAATTATATATATATTATGAGATTTTTGAATGAAAAATAATTTATATTAATTTAATACTTTAGGAAATCCCAACAATTCCCCTCCCCTCAATTTTAAAAGAACATCATTCCTTTCGTTTATTTACACCACTTCTAGCCCTATAGATAAACCAACCTCTAAAAAATACTTTTATAAACACTCATATCCAAGTTCTAGGGATTCTGGAACTTCTAAAACACCATCTTTATATCCCTTAATATGATATCATGAGGAAGACTATGAATGAATAAGTAATCATCTTTACCAACTCATTCAAGTTTATTTCTTCTTCTACATTCTCTTAATGAGTTGTAAACAAACTATAATATTAACTATGTATCATAAATATATTTATATTTAATTTTTATTATGATACGACAATATTCTACTTCTTTTACATCCCATGTAAATTTAAAACATCACCCATGATTACGCACAACTTCCCATCTTCGCGTTGTAGTGTAATTTTATTATTATAACATTAATTGGCTAGATATAAATAGGGAACTAATGAATATATATATGATATATTTTATATAATAATTATTCTATAATTATAAATCGTTATTCAACTTGCATCCACTCTGGCTAGAAAAATTGAAAACATCATTCATGCATACATATGGCCAATCATATCCATGAATGGTGTAATTTATTTATGTATACACATATATATATATATATATTGGATGAATATAAATATAAATATATATATATATATATATATATTTAATATATATGATATTTATACCATGATTAAAATTTTTGATATGACGATACTATAATAAAATTAAAACAACCATAACTATCGAATTAAAACATACATGAAAAGAGAAACATTTTCTCACGAAATAATGGTAATAATAAAAAATAAATTTCAAAAGGATTATAAAATGTTATAAATTAATCATATATGTTATTATAGATATATATATATGTGGTTATTTTATGTAATTATAAGAAATAAAAAATTATTATGCATGAGTTTAGGGTACCTTCAACTAATAGAAAACATGATGTAAGATATTTTCCCCTAATTTTCACTCCATTGAGGCATATTTGGTATTATTAACCTATTTACATTATGTGGTGTATATACTACCATTGTGAGTTATTTAACATTAATATATATATATATATATATATATCCATTAATATTATTTATTCAATTGATGTTACAAATTCAATCTAAATTTTAATGATAAAATATAATCATATTTCAATTTTACCGGGTATATTTTTCTTCAATGTCCATATTTTTTAAAAATTATTTTACAATAGGCCATTCTTTTAATCAATTTATTTTTAAGAAAACTATATGTTATTTATTAATTTTTGAAAATTTTTTAAAAGAATATTTAAAATTTTACCCTGAAAAGGTCAATTTCAATCTTTTTACAAATAGTAAAAAAGGAATGTTTTCTTTTATTATATACAGAGTTAAAGGACTTTGCACCACTATAACCATTTTATTCCGTTAAGATTGTTCCATATGTTTTCAATGATTTTGAAAATAAAATTCTTTATGAAAACGTAATTTAAATTTTTCCTTTGTATTTTTAATCTATTCATTAAGATAATTGATTTTAGTATTATATCTTCTTCTATATAGGAAATCTCTTATCTATAGATTAGTTATTAGATTTTATGATTCCCCTGAAACATTTAATTTATTATGATCATTAGACATTAAATTTTACATCAATATCCATATTAATTAACATGTAAATGAAAATTATTTAAACATTGTTTTATTTATACATATGATGTAATATTATTTATATTATTTGAGTTACTTTCAAAAACAAGATTAATCCAAATTCTCTAATCAATACTTATATTTATTTATAAGGAATATTTGTTATAAATTGAAATTATTATTCAATATATGATGAATGTATTAAAAATATAGTGATGACTTGGAATAAAAATTATATATCTCATAGATAGATCAACAATACATGTGATATAAATCAGTAATAAAAAGTTAAATTGAATTCTACTGTAAACCTAGAATTTGATTAAATGGTATTCGAACAAGAATTTGGAAACAGAATATATCCTAATGTCTGAGATCATGGCATTCAACAGTATTCATTTCCCTTATTGAGAATTCAATTATGATTATACATGAGATTTCGATGTTGATATTATCCATGGATTCTTCCCACACTCATGTTATTTATTAAATGTCATTTGTTTTCAGTTATTCAACTTTTCATGTAGATTGTTCCATATTTACTCATGATAACATCCATTTTATGTAACCTATACTAAGTGTTTGAGATCAATCTTCTCCTTTTTTTCATTTCCCCAATACAGGAAAAATTATATTAAGACTAATATCGACGAATAAAAAATTATTTAATGCAATATATTTCATATTTATAATGTAATTTGGGAATCATGTATGTATAAGGTTCCTATAAATAATTAACTATTTTATCCTTTGAGATGAAATTACATGTATCAATTACTAATGTAATAAAAAAGACCCTAGAACTTGGTTACTAAATCATGGATTTTTGTGATTGGTATCAAATCTAGTTTAGTAGAATAATTATGAACTAGATTTTAAATTAACATAGCTAACATGACAATTATGATAATCCCTTATATTTTTGGTAAATTTTACCACTATATGTTTTTAATTTTTTTAAATATTCATGATGATAGAGAGATAACTAAATGTTTTTCATTATTCCATGATGGAACTTAATGGTAGGAAATGAATAAATACCAATAGAGAATATAGATATTTACCTACTGAGTAAGAAAATATTGATGGTATTGGAACTATGTAGATCCTAAACATGTTATGGAAACTTACTCAGGTTTTAATGAATAAACATGGTTGAATGATGAAACCAGTCACTCCAAAGTGTGAATGCCCTATAATGGAAAACTCCATGTGATACATTATTCTATCTCATAAGGAAAATATTAATCAATAACTATCACACCCCGACCATGAACACTCCTTTATATTATTCTTTTCCAGGTCTTGGGTCATTGTGGTCGAGGTTTCAGATTTATTCCATATTAATTTTTTTGTGTTTGTGAGAGTTTAGTCTATTTTTTTCTTAAACATGGGAACCACCCAGTTAGTAGAAACTTTTTCATCAGCCGAGATACCTATGAAACTATTCAAATATGTGGTAAGAAGCTACCAAATAGTTTGATCATAGTCTCCAAAACTATGTGGTTATGTTATGAGGTTCGCCACTTATTATTTTGTGGCTACCGCGTGGTTGGCTCAGGGTTTGGTAAAATGCATGGAAAAACCTTGCGGTCATGCTAGATCATTAAAAACATAAATAAATTATTCCTCTCTATCTAATTCTTGAACCAAAATTGAACCCCCTACTCCCTCATAGTTTTGGCGCATGAAGGCTTCCCAAGACCCCATTACCTTGGATCCTCCTCCTTCTTTGGTGCTTCCTCTTCGAATCCAATGTAGTTTTTAGGGTTTTTAGATGTTTTCCTTTCTTTATTCATTTCTCGCATGATTTATAGGGATCTTTTTGTGGGGTTTACCTCTTTTCCAAACACTAGGTGATAGGGATTGGGTGTTATTCGATTAGCTTTGGATCTAGGGGGTGTGGATAGTCTCTGGGGATTATTTCTCCCTTCTCCAAGGTTTCCATTGTATTCGGACTCTATTGTGGTAGGATTTTCCATCTTATTCATTTTCTAGAGAATCCATTGACGCTTTTATGTTTCTAATTAAATTATAAATATGATTATCACCTATAAATTTTGGATGGATAGTTTATTATTGTGTTTTCTTATTGGTATAAATTATTAATAAATTGTTTTGAAGTGATCCTTTGGTTATGGCTATGTGTATTTTTGAAAAATATGAATGATTAAATACGAACTGAGCATTGGGGGTAAAATTGGTTGTATGAGTGATGTTTCCCCATGGATAATATTGTATTAAAATCGTTGATTTATGTTTTGGTCTATAAATATATGATAAGGTAATTTTTTTATGGTATGTATGGTGTTTTGGAAGACTCTCTTATTTTATAAAATCTAGGTTGCATCATTATGAATTAAGTGAAATGTTATTTGGTGTTGTTTGAAAACATGTGGAGGTTTAGAAAATGAAAATTATGATGGGTGTTTTAATGGAATTTTAGATGGTGACATTAGATAAGGGCACATCCATGGGCACACTAGGGGAACACAAGGATATGAAATCAAATTAAGATAGAACACATGAACAATTTATCCTTAAGTAATCATCCTCTCATTTATTCTATTTTAATAAAAACGGTTCTTTGATTTCAAAATGGGGAAAGTGTTTTTCATAATGATTTGAAGAGGTAAATATAAATTTTTTTTTCTTTAATTTTGGCCCAATTGGACATGAAAAATGTTCTGCTGTGTGATTTAAAAGTGGAATGGCCAATTTGGTAACTGGGATTTTTTTTGGTGAATTTTAGTGAAAATGAATGTTTGGAAAATATTATAGTGATAGTGGTGTCCCACATTGATTGGAAATTTATTTTGAAGTTTTTTTGGGAAAATTTATTGGCATGTGTAAACTCAAGGGCACATTTGACAATTTGTGTGTTTTCTAAGAAATGATTTATATGTCTTAATGATGTGACATCCTGGTTGGAATCTTGTGTGATGTTATATATATATATATATTGGTATCCTCTATATGATGGATTTATCTTTAGGGGTTATCATATTGTAGTGTCTATGTTGGGGGTAGTCAGGTATAGTGATGGAAGGTAAGGTGAGACACAGATTTGGGGACCTCCCACTTCCACATTATACTATTATCATGGGTTCATGGATGTATTTTAGAGGATTGAGTAACAGTTTTATTTTATCCCTAAACATATGAGATGGAACCCCCTAAATCACTAATAGTCCATGTGGTTTGTGCAACTGGATTGGTCAGTTGAGGGTGGCATTTTGTTTATAGACGTATGTGTTACACCATATGCTAGAAGGTGGTTCTGAACTGATTATATCTAGGGATCAATATATGGATGTTTAGGATAAGCTCATAGTTAATTACTATATTTTATTACATTTATGTTTATACAATTAGTTTCTTTTTTTCTGCTATTTTATTTTCATCACATCCCATTATTATTTTACATAGTAATTTAGATTGGTTTTTTTGTGATAAAATGATAATCTGTTTTGAAAATGGGATGTGGAATGTGTTGGATTTTAATAAATGAAAAACATATATTTTCAAAAAAAAATTGAAAATTTACTATTTTCTAACATTATTTCAAACAAGTTTGAATTGACGTTTATTCGGGAAAGAAAATAAGTGGATTCTATGGGGATTGCCTACGGAGCTATTTAGCTAACACCCAACTTGTACCACTTGATATCTGTAGACCCCATATATTTTGCAGTTTCAGCATATTGTTCTGGTTTTCTGATTGAGCTGGACCATAGAACTATTAGTTCCGGTGGATAGTAGTGACATTGATGTCACATGGAGATCTTGTTATTGTCTGTTTGGTCTTTGTTTTGTTTTCTATTTTGGTCATTTGTATCTTGTAACTGAATTTGTTTATACATTTCATAGAGATTCAGTTTCTTTTATTCTAGAATGGGATCATTTTATTGATTCGAGTTTAGGCTGAAATCATTCCCATATGGTTTTCATTTGATGTGTCACACAAGTATCCATCCCATGGGGATTGGGAACCCCTTTGAGCCATGCCGAAGATCGATTATGGTGTCAGTTCGAATGGAATCCCCACCTGGTTCATGAAAATATTCTATCATAAAAAGAAACTATTATTTGGAATGTCTAGTAATTAGATATTATGATTGTCGGGGATCATGAGGTAGGTTATGGGTTGGTTCCTGATCACCACTACTCATGAAGATACTTAAGCTACCAAGGTTATTCTATGAATTGAGTCTTTGATCATTTTTTTGGATTTAGGGATGACAATGGAGGTGATTTAGTGTCATGTTTTGACCTCACATAGAGTATTAACCCATGTGAATTCCATCATCACAGTTCATGTTCCTCTTAGTGTTGGTGCTTTTCTGGGGCATGGGACACTACCACACCATTGATTTAGGCCCAAACACTAGTTCCCCCTTCCAGTGGTTTTGTGTGAGTTGTTTCTTGTCTTGGTCAGGGTTGGTGTGAGTATATTTTTATAATGAAAATGGTTTTTGAAATGGAAATGTATTTCCTTTGGCTGGAATGAAACTGTTAAAATTGGTTTTAAATGAATTTTTTTTTGGATTGAACATTTGGTGTGTGTTTTTATTTTGTAATGAAAATTGATTTAGTGTGACCCTTGATAAACTATATGAGAATTTGAAAATGTGTGGGTATTTGTGGAAGGTGCGTCTTTGAACACATGTGCTAAAACAGTTGAACACATGTGAAATGGTTCGTGGGATTCAATAGGTGGGTTTCTGAAACCAGAGGTTTTGCCTTATTTTTTCAAAGTAGTTTTAAAAACATGGTATTCTTGGAAGGGTGGGGTTTTGTTTTAAGAAACGAGTCTTTCATGTTTCATAAATATCCTTGAAATAGGGTGGTTTTCAAAATTTATAATGAATACGGGTTTTTGAAATAGGTGACTACTAGATATGTTGGTGTGTTTTCTACTCATGAGCCTGTTGTTTTGGCTGGAAGTGTTTCTCTTATATTTTTCTTTGATTTGGTATCAGTATTGGATTTGATCTTTACTTTCCATGAAATTTCCACCCAGAAAGGCCCCCAATGTTTTTTATTATTCATTCCCAGTTTTTTATTCTCCCCAAATATTACCTTTCCTTCTTGTTTATTGAGTTCCATTATTGGGAGTAGAGTATCATTGAGAGGCTGATCATGTATCCTGGTTTTCGAAAACTCGTGAATCCATCAGAGCTCATTTTTTTTCTAAATTTTTCAAATGTTCATCTTTGGAAAATGGGATTTCTTTTACCCACCATCATTTCATGTTGGGATTACATGGTAATTGTTTAAGATTTTCTTCATCTAATCGTTCAATCTTTAGGTGGTGGAGATGTAGAAGAGAGAATATTTCATGTGTATTCAATAAGGCATGTGGGTGGTGAAGACCTATGATGAGAACGTTAAGAATCTATTTTACTTTTTTCTAGAGGTTCGGTCATGGGATCTGATGAAGTATTCACTTTTACATGGGTGTATTCATATTGATATCATGGAGTGGTTCCTTTTTTGTAAATACATATATTTTGAGTAGTATGCGGATGAAGCATTTTTAGCTATGTAGATTTCTAAAGCGTAGGTGATGAGAAATCCAGAATATCTAGTTTCTCGTGAGGTTTCCCCCACTGGAAATAAGCACATACTAGAGAAACCTATTTTTAAGAATTCATCCACAATGGTCCTTACTTCTAGTTCATCAGGACATTGTCTAATATGGCATCAGTGTGATCAGTCTAGGAATTCAACGACATCGTGTCACATACCCCTGAAGATGTTCCATTGTTTTGGTTGTTTGGGTCATCTGTACAAGTTTTGCATGAAGTTTTTCTAGAAGAAGAGGTCTTGGCTGGAGGATACTAGTCCATAAAATTTATGTAGGATATTCTTCAGCCATCAGAGCCCCAAACATAATTCATAAGTTAAATCTCACACGCGGGTAGGAGTTGCGGGGGGTGTGAGAAACCTTGGTCTGGTTTTTATTTTATGTGTTGGAAAAAATATGTTTAAATCTATCATATATTATTTTTGTTCCTATTTTAAGATCATATTTTTGTTTTGAAGGGTGATGAACTTGTTCTATTGTAATCCAAGAAGTCGTGCATGTTTGAATGTCTCAATTTAAACTATTCGTTCTTCTTAAAATATGATTTTCCCTCATATGGGTTGGTTTCGGTTTTGGTTTCGGTTTCTCTATTTTGGAGATTTTTAGTTTTTTGTGGAATAGGTGGATTTTGATTCCGGTTCACCATCTGGTTTTGGGTGTAGTTGTTTTATAGGTCTCTCCTAGGGTTGCGGAAGTTGGCTAGTGTAGAAAATTTTGAATTTGAAATCTAAGTGGTGGTGTGGTTTCGCTCACTCTTAGAGGAGTCAGTTTAGTTCATTTTGGGATTTCACTAAGATTTCGATTGTGATAAATGGGTGGTTTGGTTTGAATTGACTAGTTGAGTCAGTTTTGGGGTCCTTATTTTTTGGGTCCCTTTCTAGTGGGTTTCCCGTTTAAATTTGTGTGGTGTTGTTTGGGTTTTGATGTTCTCATGAAAAGTGAGTTCATATGGTGGAGAAAAATCTCTCATGTTCTCCCCAATTTTTTGTGTGGTGGATTATTCTTGATTGGTCGAGTGTTACATATAGAGTCAAAGGTCACCCCGAGGATAGTGGGTTCTCTTGGTTTTGATTGGTCATGAATTCAATTTTTGGATATCCTTTGAATTGGTGACATTATAGTAGAATAAAGAGTATGTGGTGGGAATAATTTTCTTTACATGACCTTGGAAACTCTATTATTTTATTATTTTCTTAGTATCAGGTATTTTAAGTCGAGGTTTGGGATTGATTCCTAGTATATTTTTTACTTTTTTTGTAGTTTGGGATGTTTTTTACCTACATGTGTGCAATGCAAAGTTAGTGGATAATGTGAGTTCGGCCCAGGTACTTGGGAAATGTTAGAACCTGGTTCTTGTTTTGAGGTACAAGGTTCTTATTTTTCTTTTTCATTATTTTTTTTTGAGAAAATAAGTAAAATGGGGGAAAATACCAAATTTTATGGTTACATGTCGTGTACTTTTCCACACATCGTGTACTTTGTCCTTGTGGGATGAGTAGACAGGGTATGTAGTCATGTCGGTAATAAAGGGTGTAAAAACTCACTACACACCGTGTATAGGGTATTTACACGCCGTGTATGAAATTGGAAGGTAAATAGTAAGTAGGTGGAGGAAGCTTCCAGTGGAGAAACAGTACATGCTGTGTAATCATGAAAACACGCTGTGTACTCATGTTGACAGTTGAACAGTGCCGCGGTGGAAAGTAGCTACCCGAGGAACAGTTAAATAAAATGAAAAGTACACACCATGTACTTGAGAGTACATGCAGTGTATTTTTTTCTCTTAAAACAGGTAGTAACATCCTCAGTTCATAGAGGAATATTAGAACGTCGTAGGAGCTTGGGAGGACGACCGGAGGTTTTGATATCTCCCGACCATGCACCGGGAATCCGTTTTCGCTTCTGTCGATCACGTTGGGACCGTACGGGTATACTCTCCCTTCTCCATGCGATGTTCCTACCAATTCTTCCTCTAAAGGAAGTTATTTATTTTTTAATGGGAATTCTTTTATCCGAGATCTATGTCGTTCTTGAACGATTTGGGAGGCTTCGTTCATGTATACCGATCAATGGTTATTCAGGTAGGTGGTCTGATGTTTATATCCAAATGTGGTGTAGAAATTGTGTACCATTGTGCTATGAACCCACATTGGGGTGTCGTGTGGCTGAGGCCTTGGCTGCTTTAAATACCTAGAATTGTATAGGTAATTTAATGTAATTAAAAACTGCTTTTTGGGATCACTGCTTGGATCTAGGACCACCCCGTGGGTGCGTTCATCTATTTAGCTGATTGGAAATGATACCTGAGGGAATTCCATGATTATGTTTTGAATTAAATTACCTTGAGATGAATTTTATATAATTTCTTGCTTATCTGTAAGGCTTTTCCCGGTTTCTTGCACCTGAGGGCAGTGTTTTTTATCCTGAGGGCATTGTTTGTTTTGTATAAGGGAAAGGTACTCTTTAGCCTGAGGGAAATGTTCTATTTCGCATGAGGGCAACTCTTCTTATGCCTGAGGTCACTAACATCTATTCCTGAGGGCCATATCTCATACGCTTGAGGGCAATATTCAATAGCCTGAGGGCAAGCCTGAGGGCAAGCCTGAGGGCGTGGTATTATTATATTTGCCTGAGGGCAAGGTTCTGATTGGCCTGAGGGCTTGGTTTTGATGAGCATATAATTTTATTAAATTGAATGGTTAAAATGGATAACAAAATGGAAATGAAACTATTAGTGATAGTTACTTTTGAGTACTTACTTGTTTACAGCATTTACTTCTACACACTACTATTGCATATTTTTCACTGACAGTTAGGCATGGGCCTTTGGTGGGTGCCTACTGGGATTTATTTCTCACAGCATGTTTGGGTCATGTCTTCGGCCCAAACAGACTATATTTGTTGCAGGTGTCGACCGGGGAAAGGGTCCCTATATAGGTACATGATTATAGTATAGCAGTAGGAGGGCATGGGACCGAGCTTTGGCTTGCGATACTGCTACATTTTGTTTACACTGCTTGTTTTGTCTGGCTGAACCTTGTGTTTTGAGTTGTATTATATTGTAGTGTAACATGTTTTGGATTCTTTCAAAGAAATAGAGACATGATACATCATTATATATAATTTTTGGTTATCTTTTACTGGAGTTGGTCATTTTTAGTTCGTATTTTTTATTTCTTCTGTTGTTGTATGTTATTTATTCTTTCCGTTGTGTTACACTTTGACAATTGGGGGCATAGTTTCCCCACTATCAGACCTGGTCCCTCGCTGCTAGTCAACAGCCTCTGGTGTTTGGGGAAATGTGCTTGAGGTCATGTGACCAACCGGGTTCGAGGCACCCGTTGAGTGGCTCCCAGATATGGGACATTACAAAGTGGTATCAGAGGAGGTTATTTTCTTTGACATACTATTTGGAGCCTCAATAAGGGATAGGACTGAAATGGTTGTTGGTAATGAGATGTACCCGGGAGTATCTAACTCATGTACAAGGGAAAGACAACCTACCTCGTTATTGCAATTTTTCCTATTTCACGCTCTTATAGTTGATTTCATTTTCACCGTTGGGTGACACACTTGGGATTGTGCTGTTTATATGTTATACACGGGTTCTATTTATTTTTAAACTGATGACATGAGGGTAATCCATCTCATGCATCATTTAGGAACATTCTAGAAATCACACGTCATGCATTCTTCCATGCCATGTAGGTGTATCAAAAATCGCATGTTGTTGTGATAGTTGTTTTCCTATAAAATCATGCTATTGTGATAGCTACATTAATAATACCTACTATTTCATAGGGTACTGTTGCGTGAGGTTGCTGATATAATTAACGCCAAACATTGGTTTTGGGGAGTATGGTCCCATAATAACCAGAATTTGGTGGATCATTAATGTGTTTTCCTTGTTGTAACATGTATAAGATGCCAAGATTTGATTCACGGGGAGTATGGGCCCTTGCGGATTGGAATTTGGCACTTCGGTGTTTGTTTCGGTGTTTTTCGGGGCTCCGGAGTAGTTTCTGAGGCATACTGTCTAGAAAACCCAGCAGACATGCCGTGTAGTTCTATGGACACATGTCGTGTGTTCTTCTATTCGGGAATAAATGAAAACTTTTTAAGTACACACTGTGTACCCTTATAACATGTCGTGTAGACTTTTCCAGTGTCATAGACCATGGGGGCAGGGACACGGGGTAGAGAATGGTTTGGGGGAACACGCCGTGTACCGATTGTACACGCCGTGTAGTGTTGATCCGAAGTTTACCTGTGTAACTAACAACATGGACAGATGAAAATTTAAGACATACATGTCATGTCTATGTTGAACACGCCGTGTAGTGTCGGCCATGTAGTCGGCCGTGTAGAGAACAACACTAGTCAGTCTAGGGCTTCTTTGATCACGCTGTATCTTGTTGAACACGTCGTGTAGTGTGACCTGGGTATACAGGCCGTGTCATGAACAACACGGGCCGGTGAAATCATGTAGAGTACACACCGTGTACCTATGGGACACGTTGTGTAGGTTTGTTTTTGGAGATTCGTGTGGCTTAAGCCGTGTTTAAGGACCCGGGCTGGGAAGGAGGATTCAATTACACGCCGTGTAGTCTAAGAATACATCATGTGTTTGGGGTGTTACACGACCAGTTTTAGCTAGAGTACATGCCAATGTGAATGGCTTGTGAGAGCACACCATGTAGTTTTTAAAGATGCCATGTAGTCAAGTTTTGTAAATCATGAATGATTTCATTCTCTTGTTGCCTTCTTGGCCTCCTTGTTTTTTGTCTTTGTTAATCTTGACCTAAGGCATGCATTTGACCTTGTAGATTCATACCACCGAGACTACCACCGATTTTTCTCCAAGAGAGTGGTGACGATTATACTCTTGAGATGGTAGGCCATGGGCTACCAGTTCATCCTCCAGCAATGCCAGATGTGACGCTAGCCATTATACCAGACACAGGCGCAGAGGTGCAGTTCCGTGAAGGTTTCATGCAGTTTACGCAGACTTTCCAGGGAGCACCACAGGCCGCCACATCTATGGAAGAGCTATCACGTAACTTCCAACAACATCATACACCTACATTTTTAGGGGATTGAAGACTATAGGATGAGGATTCATGGCTGGATTCAATGCAGACTATTTTCGAGCAACTTGTGACGCCTCCTGGGCAGAGGGTCAAGCTCGTAACTTATATGTTGTGTGATTACTCCAAGAGGTGGTGGGATGTTACCACCTAGTCTAAGAATCATCGTGGCATGGTGTGGGATGATTTTCAGGAATCATTCTAGGACTTCTTCTTCCCAGAGACGATGAGGGTAGATCGAGCTTGAGAGTTCATGAATCTATATCAGGGCTCCATGTCAGTAATGGATAATTCTGGTAGCTTCGCCGAGGTTAATCGTTTTTCACCCGTTCTGGTGGGTGATGAGACGTTGAGGGCCAGTCGCTTTGAAGATGATCTTCGATTGGACATTTGAGTACTGGTGAATGTTTTCAGGTTGCCTACAGTTCATACTATTGTGAACCATGCACTGATTACTGAGCAAAACCTACGGGAAGCTAGTGGTGTGGCCAGGGCGGTTCGACACCATTCTCTGGTACTATTTCTACCGGTAAGAGTAAGAGACATATGTACTTATCTCATGGTGGCAGTACTAGACAGAAGAATACTTCAGGTAGCCCAGTTATTTGCTACCTGTAAGGTAGAGAGGGGCACAAGAGACCTCAGTGTCCCCGAGACCCTGTGGAGTTCCGAGCTTGCGGCAAGATGGGTCACCTGGAACGCTTTTTCAGGGTGTTTCTACCAGTGGCTAGTGAGCGGGGTTCTGTGAAGACTCCGCATGCGGGAGAAGGACCAGCAGTTTCTTACCAATCGGGGAACTAGAATGCGTCAGGGCGTGCAGGCAGAGATGGTGGACATTGTCGTGGTAGCCAGACACCGGGATCTCAGAGGCAGTAGGGCGGGACAGATCAAGGTAGCCAGGCTGTTTCACAGGGTCGTATCACTGGACAGGCATATGTAGCACAACAGACCCAACAGGATCAAGATCCCATACCTTCTACTATTATAGGTACTATTTTAGTAGCTGTTGTTTTATCTTCAGTACTTTTTGATATGGGTTCTACACATAGCTTTATATCTATAACAGTTGTGGAGTGCCTTGGGCTCTGTGTTTCTTCTTCTTCTGATGTCATTACCCTAGAAACTCTGTTGGGAACTAGAACAGCTGTTGTGGATCAGTGGAGAGGGTTCCCCCTTGAGGGTGGTGGGTTTCACTTTCTGTGGGACCTCTATGTTATGGAGATGGCAAACTTGGATGTCATTCTCGGGATGGATTGGTTGGTACCCTTCTGAGCCTTTGTGGATTTATGTCATGGCAGGGTGAGTTTCACATCACCATAGGGTGGAGAGTTTCTATACAAGGGCGAATGGGATGTCCAGGCGAGCCGAGCCGGACTCGAGAATCATGGGTGAGGTGGGGTGATAGCCCAAATTGAGAGTTTATATCTATATGATTAGGGGACTTGTCAGAAGGATTTCCCTCCAATAGTTGATCGTTTTAGGGATGTCTTCCTAGACAAATTTTCAGGTATACCTCCGGAGCGAGAGGTGGATTTCTCTATCGATCTTGTGCCAGGAGTGGCACCGATGTCCATTACTCCTTATAGAATGGCTACACCTGAGTTGCAGGAGCTCACGATAATGTTAGAGGAGTTGCAGTTAAAGGGTTTCCTCTGACCCATCACTTCTCCTTAGGGTTCACTGGTCCTTTTTGAGAAAAGGTGGACCGTACCCTTACACACTGTGTGGATTATCAGAAGCTGAACTTATTGATGGTTAAGAACTGATATCCCTTACCAAGGATTGATGATCTTTTTGATCAACTTTGGGGAGCACATGTGTTCTCGACGATTGACATGAGATCTGGATATCATCAGTTGCATGTTAGACCATCTGATATACCTCTCACAGTCTTCAAGAGCAGGTATGGTCTGTATGAGTACTTGGCGATGCCGTTCGGACTCAAGAACGAGCCAGCTGTTTTCATAGTTCTGATGAATCGTGTGTTCCACTCTTATCTGTACTCTCTTTTGGTAGTTTTCATGGATGACATCTTTGTGTACTCTCACACTCGACATGACCATGTAACCTATATTGAGATCATATTGAGTACATTGAGAGAGCACTAGCTATATGCTAAGCTCTCAAAGTGCCACTTTTGGATGGACTAGATACACTTCCTGGGTCCTATTATCTCAGAGGCAGGAGTTGCAGTAGACCCAGAGAAGTTGAGAGCAGTAGATTCCTAGGATCAGCCTAAGAATGTGTTTGATTTACGGAGTTTCTTGGGGCTAGCTGGTTACTACAATAACTTTATACAAGACTTATCCGGCTTAGCAGCGCCGTTGATAGGTTTGACTAAGATGGTTGTGACGTTTGGTTGGTTAGAAGCTTGCGAGATAGCCTTTTCGGAGCTGAAGGGTAGGTCGACATCAGCACCAATCCTGATACTTCCAGAGCAAGGGAAGAGCTATACAGTCTACTGTGATACATCATGTATTGGGCTGGGATGATTGTTGATGCAGGGCCATCGAGTAGTTACGTACGGGTCTCGACAGTTGAGGCCACATGAGAGGAATTACCCAATGCATGACCTCGAGTTGGATGCATTTGTTCATGTGTAAGGTTGTTGGAGACATTATCTTTTGGGAGAACATATTGTGTTGTTCATCAACCACAAAAGTCTTAAATATATCTTTACCCAGTGTGACTTGAACATGATATAGAGAAGGTGGGTTGAATACCTTTATTCATTTGACATTGATATTTCTTATACACCTGGTAAGGATAATTTAGTTCCTAATGCACTAAGTAGGGAGACTCAGACACAGGAAGTTCATGAGGCCAGTGGTGAGTGGAAGCTTATGGCCTTGTTCTCTAAGATGCATGTGGCGGTGCACGATAGCCAGGAGAAAACCTATCTTTCTTCCTTATCTATGACTTCTACCCTCCTAGATAGAGTGAGTATGAGACAAATATCTGATTCAAAAGGCCTAGTTCTACAAGATTCAGTGGCAAGTAAGGACCCTCCTCTGGGTTAGGTGATATGCGATGATGAGGTACTGTGTTTCCAGGGACGAGTGTGGGTTTTAGGGGATATACGCGAGGATATGATGTGGGAGTTTCATGATTCAGCTTGGGCAGTGCATCCCGGAGTTACCAAGATGTACTGTGACTTGCGGTGTCAGTACTGGTGGCCGGGTATGAAGAAAGAAGTAGCTGGTTTTGTTTCAAGATGTTCCCCCTGTCAGCAGGTGAAGGTGGAGTAACAGAGGCCAGGTGGACTATTACAGTAGTTACCCATTCTGGAATAGAAATGGTATTATGTCGCGATGGATTTTGTGACCGGGTTGCTGAGTTCACCTCGAGCCAATGATGTTGTGTGGGTCGTTGTGGTCAGAATTACGAAGGTAGATCACTTTTTTCCGATCAAGGAGACCTTCGGTGTTAACGAACTCGGGAATGTGTATATCTGAGAGGTCATACATCTTAATGGGGTCCCTATTTCTATCGGTTCGGATAGGGATTCCCGTTTTACGTCTAATTTCAAGAAGAGTTTTCAGAGGGAACTGGGTACACAGGTTCTTCTAAGAATAGCTTACCACCCTCAGACCGATGGCTAGTTAGAGTGTACGATACAGGTGCTTGAGGACATGATTTTTGCATGCATCCTAGAATTTGGGGGCTCTTGGGAGAAGAATATACCCCTGGTCGAGTTTTCCTATAATAATTATTTTCAGGAAAATATTGAGATGGCTCCATATGAGGCTTTATATGGTAGTCCATGTCAATCACCCTTTTGCTGGATGGAGGCAAGTGAGGCAGCTTTACTGGGACCACGTCTCATGCAGGAGACTTTAGAGTAGGTCCAGTTGATTCAAAAGAGGATGTCTACCGCACAGTCGCATCAGAAATCTTATGTTGATCACCACAGATGACCCGTGGAGTTCATGGTCGGGGATCCGGTTTTGTTGCGTGTTTCACCAAGGTTGGGACACAGGCGGATTACGAGTCAGTGTAAACTTTCACCGAGGTATGTGGGACCCTTTGAGATTCTGGAGAGAGTCAGGTCGGTTTCCTATCGATTTAAGTTACCATAGAGGTATTGGTCCATGAACGACATCTTCCATGTATCTCAGCTACGCCGTTATCACTCAAAAATTTCTCACGTTTTTCATCCCGAGGGGGTTGAGCTTCAGGCAGATGCGTCCTTTGAGGAGCATCTGATTCATATTGTGGATAAGAGAATGAAGGTTCTCCATGGCCGGTCAGTTCCTCTCGTACGGGTGCTATGGAAGCATGGCTGAGTGTAGGACGAAACCTAGGAGTGAGAGTCTGACGTACCTACTTAGTGGCCAGAGATGTTTTGAGCCTTATCTTCACCACCCTTAGGAGGGAAATTCGGGGACAAATTTCTTTAAGGGGGGATGTTTGTTAGAACCCGGTTCTTATTTTTGAGGTACGGGGTTGTTCTTTTTATTTTTCCTTAAATGTTTTTGAGAAAATATTGAAAATGGTAAAAAAATATCAAATTTTGTGGGTACATGCCATGTACTTTTCTACATGCTGTGTACTTTGGCCTTGTGGGATGAGTACACAGGGCGTGTAGGCCTGTCGGCAATGAAGGGTGTAAAAAATGACTACATACCATGTATAGGTTATTTACACGCCTTGTATGCAGTCGTCAAGTAAATAGTAATGCGGCGGAGGCAGCCTCCAGCGGAGCAATAGTACACACCGTGTAATCATGAAAACACATCGTGTACTCATGTCGACGGATGAACAGTGCCGCGGTGGAATGTAGCCGCTAGAGGAACAACTAAAAAATGAAAATTACACACTGTGTACTTGAGAGTACACACCATGTTGTTTTTTATTTTTGCTTAAAATAGGTAGTAGCCTCCTCAGTTTACAGAGAAGGCTTAGGACATCGGAAGAGCTCATAAGGACAGCCACAACTTCGGAGATCTCCCAACCGAGCATCAGGAATCCGTTTCCACTTCCGCCAATCACGTTGGGACCATACGAGTAATCTCTCCCTTCTCCTTGTGATGTTCTTACCAATTTTCCTTTTAAGGGAAGTTACGTACGTTTGAACAGGAATTATTTTATCCCAGATCTACGTCTTTTATGAATGATTCGGGAGGCGTTGTTCACATATACCAATCAAGGGTGATGGAGGTAGGTGGTCTGATGTTTATACCCAACTTTGGTGTTGAAATTTTGTACCGTTTTTCTATGAACCCATTTTGGGGTGTCGTGTGGCTGAGGCCTTGGCTACATTAAATATGTATATTTTTATAGGTAATTGAATGTAATTAGAAACTGCTGTTTGGGATCACTGCTTGGATCCGGGACCACCTTGTGGGTGCGTTCATCTGTTTAGCCATTTGGCCAGGATACCCAAGGGTATTCCATGATTATGTTATGAAGTAAATTGCCTTGAGAGGAATTTTAAATAATTTCTTTCCTATCTGTAGGGCATGGCCTGGTTACTGGTGCCTGAGGGTAGTTTTGTTTTTTATCCTGAGGGCATTGTTTATTTAGCCTGAGGGCAAGGTACTACATAGCCTCAGGGAAATGTTCTATTTCTCCTTAGGGAAACTCTTCTTATGCCTGAGGGTAGTGACTTATGTGCATGAGGTCCATATCTCGTATGCCTAAGGAAAATATTTGATAGCCTGAGGGAAAGCCTATGGGTGTGGTTTTATTATATTAGCCTAAGGGAAATGTTCTGATTAGCCTAAGGTATTAGTTATGATGATCACAGAATGTTATTAAACTGATTGGTTAAAATGGATAACAAAATGGTAATGAAACTGGTATTGATAGTTACTATTGAGTACTTGTTTACGACATTTACTTCTGCACACTACTATTGCATATTTTTCACTAGATGTTGGGCACGGGCCTTTGGTGTGTGCCTACTAGAATTTATTTCTCACACCATGTTTGGGTCATGTCTTCATCCCAAAAATACTATATTTATGCAGTTGTCGACAGGGGAAAGGGTCCCTATATAGTTACATGATTGTAGGATAAGAGTATGAGATCATGGGACTGAGCTTTTCCTTGCAATGTTGCTGCTTTTTGTTAACACTGCTTGTTTTTTCTGGTTGTACCATGTATATTGAGTTGTATTGTATTACAATTTAACCTTTTTTGGATGCTTTCATAGAAATAGAGACATGTTGCATTATTATATATAACTGTTGGTTATATTTTACTGTAGTTGTTCATTTTTAGTTCATATTGTTTACTGCTTCGACTATTGTATGTTATTTATGCTTTCCACTGTGCTACTCTTTGAAAATTGAGGGAATAGTTTCCCCACTATCAGACCTGGGCCCTCACTGCTAGCTGGAATCCTCTAGAGTTTGGGGAAATGTGCTTGAGGTCATGTGACCAACCGGGTTCGATGCACCCATTGAGTGGCACTCGGATCCGGGACATTACATGCAACTATTCTAAGAAGTGGACAGAAGCTACATCATGGGTTGTGTATGGTCTAGAAAACTTTGAGTATAGTTGTGTGGTTAGTCCATTCTTAACAAGTTTCTTCCACACAATTGGCACACAGTTTGGTAAACCATTCAACCAAACCATGTAGTCATTCTAGATCCTTAAAAACATAAACCTTATTACTATATCTCCTATATTTAACCTCAAATCAAACCTCCACTCCCTCTCAGTTCTAGAACATGAAGGGGTCCCAATACCCCTTTCCCTTAGATCCTACTCCCTACTTTGTGTTTATTATTTGAATAAATTATAATTTTAATTGTTTTTGGTTGTTTCCCCCTTCCTCTTCCCCTTCTCTCTTGATTTCTAGGATTCTCCTAATAGGGTTTCCCTATTGGTTGAACCCTATGTGTTAGGGTTTGGGTGATATGTGATTTCCTTTGGATCTAGGGTATTGGATTTTCTGTGGGGATTAGTTATTCCTTCTCTGAGGGTTCTATTGTGTTCGTACTCTATTGAAGTAGGTGTTTCCAGATTTTTCCATTATGTGAAATCTCATTGAAGATTATATGTTTCTAATTAATTTTTAAATATTATTCACACCTATATAATGGCCACGGATAGTTTAATATAGTGTTTTTTTTGTTGATAGAAATTATTGAAATTTGTTTTGATGTGTTCCTTTGTTTATGCAAGTGTGTATTTGTAAAAATTGTGTTTAATTAAATTCCAATTGAGATTTAAGGGTAAAATTGGGTGGTTGAGTGGTGTAATCCCATTTGAAAATTTTTATTAAATTGGTTGGTTTATTTTTTGGTATTTACATGTAGAATAAGGTGATTTTTGTATTATGATTTTTATATTGTTTTTGAATACTCCCTTTGTTTTTAAATCCTATGTTTCATCATTGTGAATTGTGTGAAATTTTATTTGGGGTTGTTTGAAAAAAAGTGGTCGTTTTGGAAATGAAAAAGTTTTTAGGGGTTTTCATGGAAGTATAGAAGGTCCCTTTGAATGTTGGAACATCCATGGGTATGATAGTTTTACACATGGATGTGCAGTCAAATTAAGTTGTAACTTTAGAATAATTTCTCCTTAAGTACTCCTCTTATCCTTTCTCTTATTTTCATTATAATGGTTCTATGTTCTCCAAAATGGAGAAAGTGTTTCTTTTAGTGATATGGAGATGTAAATTTAAATGCGTTCCTTTTATTTTGTCCTGGTTTTCCTTGAAACATGTTTTGGTGAGTGATTGAAAATAGGAATGACCTATTTAACAATTGAGATGTGTGTCAGAGAATTTTGGTGTAAAGGTTTGTTTGGAAACTGTTTACTTAGAGTGTAACGCCACATTTTTTGGTAATCTGTTTTGATGTTTTTTGGGGAAAATGTATTGGGATGTGTAAAATCAAGGCCCGATTTAGCAATTTTCTTTTTTTATGAAATGATTTCAACATTTTAATGATGTGATGGGCTGGTTGGAACCTTTTATGATGTGATATATATATATATATATATATATATATATATAGGGAACCTCTATAGGATGTATTTCCCTTTATGGGTTATCATATAGTGGTGTCTATGTTTTGGGCAAGCAAGTGTTATGATGAAAAGTAAGGCGAGTCACATGTGCAAGGGCCACCCACTGACCTATTATACTATTACTATGGTTTCCTAGGCATATATTAGAGGATTGAGTGATAGTTTCTTGCTAGCACTGATTAGAATGGTTTGTACCCCCTAGATCACTCAGATTTTAGGTGGGTTGTTTCACTAGATAGGTCAGTTGAGGGTGACTAGTTGATTATAGACTCAAATAATTCCCAAACATTATTATATGAGATTATTTCAACATATATTCATAAAAAATTCAAATTTGTTCCATTTTAATGCATTTGGGAAATAAAAATTTTATATTAAAGTAATTCTTCATGAAATAAATTGAATTCCATTCCACTCAATTTTAAAAGGACCAATCTTTGTTCTCTTATATAAGACATTTTTATCCATCTAACCTTAAAAAATACTAATCATTTCTCTTCTAATAATCCTTATCCATGTTATATTGGTCTTATCCATTCAAAAATAAAATACCCATGTTCTTTAAGAATTGATCTAATGTCTACCAAAGAAGTGGTATTCATCTTTACCAACTCTTTAAATTTTATTTCACATTATGATTCCTATTAATCTGTTTTAACCATCATAAAATAATAAATATAGTATAGTAATTATAATGATATTTTACTATGATTAAGGGAAACCCCAATTCTATCCCTTTTCTATCCTATGAAAAGATAAACAGCATGCATGCGTACGTAAAGTTTTCCATCTTCATATAGTTGTGTAATCTGTTATCATCATAACAATATCTGGATGGTTATAAATATGAATTAATTATTATACATCATATTAATGAAATAAATATTATTCTAGAACTATAATATCATATATACCTTTTTTCCTTCCATTCTATTGAAAAATGATAACATTTAACATGCGTATGTGTGGACTACAACCTCTATAAAGTGATGCGATTGGTTTTTGATTTATGATTAATGTTGATGGTAGTAAGGATGTTTTAAATTAAAATATATTATAATTATTAAATGATCATGTTTGTAGAATGGTTTATTTTTATTCCCCACTCTTTAGTTCTGTCACTTTAAAACTGATAAAGAATGCATGCTTGTGTATGGTATACCATCTCCATTAACAGTGTAATTCATTTATCTATTTCAATCTTGTATGGGATAAGACAAAGAAATATATATATATATATATTGAATATATTTTAGATTTATACCATGAATAAAATTATGGATATGGTTCAACCCTGATAAAATTACAAGGTCCAGAACAACCAAATCAAAACATACATGAAAATTGAAATAGTTACACTCGAAATAATGACAATAATAATAGATTTTTAGTAAATTGGTGAGAAAATTTTATAAATAGATCATAAATACTATTATGTACATATATGTTATTTTTTATATACTTATAATAAATATTTTTTTATATAAGAGGTTACAGAACATTCAACTAAAAGAAACCTACGGAAATGGAATTTGTATCCATTTCCACTCAATCAAAACATATTTGGAATTATTCACCTATTTAATTTATGTTGTTTGTACACTTCCATTTTGAGGTCCGTAATATGAATATATATTTATTCATGATTATTAGTTATTAAATTAAATTTACCATTTCAAGATTAATTTTTTTATAAAAATATAATCATATTTCTCTTTTGGACAAGGTATATTTTTCTTCAATGTCTAATTTTTTATAGTTTTATTTTTTTTAACTAGTTATTTGTGAAAATATTTTCTAAGAACATTTTTTGTAATACGTTACATTTTATATGTCCTGAAATTGATATTTACCATGTTTTCCATAGTGGTTCATTTTCACACTTTTTTATAAAAATTCAAAAGGAATGTTTCCTTTTAACATATACAGTGTCAACATATTTCCGCGATGACATTACTATTTAACACCAATTACATGTCCAACAATTTTTAAATTATTTTTAAAATGAGACCCTTTATGAAAACATATTTTAAAAGTTTCATTTATATATTCATCTATTCTTTAAAATAATTAATTTTACTAAAAAATATACTTTTCTAATGGTCATATATCATATCTACATTAATTTTGGGACATTAAACATCCATTGAAAAAATATGTTTTCTATTATTATTTAATGTAAAATTTATCCTATGTATATATATATATACATTTCTTATCATGGATATTCATATTGAATAAACAATATAACATTTCTACATATGGTGTTTTACTATGAATTTCTTTTGATTGACTGGGGAAAGTACGATTAATCTATTTTATTTACCTAATAAAGAAATATATTGATAGAGAATGTTGTTTATAAATTTAATGTATCATTCATTATATGTTGAATTAATTGGATGTTTCCTTATGGGTGGGTCTCTCAATTATATATCACCTTGATGAATTGATATGTCTCCTGAGATAAATCAATAAGCGGGCATTAAATGGGTTTCTACGGTAAACATACCAATCAATTAAATTTTATTGGCAAACATATTTAGTGGTATACATATCATAATATCTGAGATCATGGAAACAAATTTTTATTCATTTCAATCATTTATAATTGAGTCCTTATTATCCATGAGATTTCTATATTTATAGTATCCATGGATCCATTTCATGCTCATGTCATTAATTAAATTGCATATGTTTTTTATTTTTTTATCGTTCCACGTTGATTATGAATTATTTAAACTTGATATATTCAATATTATATTACCCTCACTAAGAATATGATCTTACTCTTTTATTTTTTTTATTTTCCCAATGGCACGATGAATGATATTATGAATAATATTGAGTGTGAAAGAATGATTTTATGTTATTTATTTTATATTTTAAATTTAATATGTGAATCAGGTACATATCTTCTTCTTCAATACTACTAAACTATTCAGTCATGTAGAATGTGATTACTTTTATATAGTCCCAATTTAATAAAGATGACACCAACTTTGGGTTACTCGAGTTGGGGTTGTTACAAATATATTAAACTATATGGGATTGAAAATCACTGTATGATTAAACTATGAGAAACAAATATCTGACCCCTCACCTTTTTAGAAAATGAAAAAAGCCCCAAATATGGTCGGTGTTCTAAACCCAAGTCCCTCTCCCAAGAGAGACATTACTCAAGAGAGAGTTCATTTAATGAAATCTTTAACGCATAATATTGAAAATATATATTTAAAAACTATTCTCAAGATTATAAATATAAAAATGTGGTTATTTTAGATGAAAACAAAATCTTATGGAGTAATACTAACCATGTAACACTGGGATATATCTTATAGAGGTAATTTTGACATAAATTTTTCATACCCAATATGTACATTTCTTAAAAAAAATTGTTAAAATAAACGTTAAAGGAATTTAGAAAATAAAACAAAGACAACATTTTTCCAAAAGTTAAGATGAAAATATGACCATTTCATATTTTTTTTAAACATTTTCATTCTCATTTTACATATACTAACACAAATTATTTATAACTAATTTATAAAATATAATCATAATAAACTAAATATAAGAAATTGTTTATTTTATTTTATACCACCACTTGAAAATACATTGGCCAACAAAGTAATGTCAATTTGGTTCCCCATATTATATTGTCTCACAAATGGTTTCATAATGTATTCCACACTTGACATTACATTTTCCCACTATGTAATTTCCAGAAAACTCACTTTCACTATATTGACGCGCAACATAATATAGAGTGAGTGTTTCACATTACATTGACACTCATCACAATTTTAAGTTGGTGAAAAATGATACTCTACTTCTACATCATGTGATGAAAACTACATTGTCTTAATAAATTACTATATTCCTTAAAGCCTACATTCCATCAACATCATTATGTAATGTATAGGCCTAGTTTATGTTAATTCATCTAAACAATGTAATGTTAAAGATATATTTCATGATACATTATTTCATAACCATATCCTTAGGGACTCCCTTGAAATTACATTAACACTTAATTTAATTTATAGTGGGTTTGATCTAGTTTACTCAATGTAAAATTTTTTCTTATTAAAAATTTTAAAGAAACATGACTAACGATCAAAGACTATGGTTTGGATGACACAAATGGGGTTAGGGTGTTCATAAAATGAACTCAGTAGTAGAAGAAAATAAATATTTTTTATTAATATAACCCCAATGTTTTCAATATAAATACATTAATAAAATAAATAATGTATAGTGATATAATTCCTTTACAAATTTTATTACATGATTTTAAGTATAATTATCAATCAAATATAAACCAATGATAAAAAAGACTAGTTTCTTTGGGAGACTAGGTAAATATTCAGAAAACATGAATCTAGAATAAAATAAATTTTTATTATTCTCCATAATGACCTTATATCTTTATTTTTTCTCCTAATAATTCATAGGATAACATGGGGATTACATAGATCAAAATGATGACCTAAAAATTCAGATAAGGTAATAAACATTGAAAAGAAGAATAACACATTATTTAGAAGGAATAACATGATAACATAAAAGTAATGTATCGTGAAAAAACATATATAGACCTAATATATTGACCATGGAATCATATGATCATGGAAATATAGGAATATGGCATAAATATATATCATGACATAAACATGAGTCATGGATAACTTCCAAGATAATATCACATAGTGGACAGAGTTCCAAAATGGAATAGGTTTACTCCCAAATCCCATACATAATGTATCATGAGACTAAAAAACAACCCAATTAATTAGATAGTTATATGTTAGAACCCATCATAATATTCACATGAATATGTGTTCTATATAAAGAAATCAACCATAACAAATAAACAAAAGGGTTTCCCATGGAATGAAATAGGTTTCGTAATCAAGTCTTATGGCATAAAAAATGGAGTATCATAATGGTATTCATGAAAGAAGGGATTAAGTAATTATTTTAATATAATAAAGTAAAAAAATTATATATCATTAATAATTATTTCCAAATGAATTGAAAACATGAAAAATAGTTTTTTGGTATCATTAGAAATGTTCTACTTTATTATAGTTTTTGGAAACAGAATAAAGATTCATTAAAGAGGGTAAATGAATTATTTTTTCTATAAGACATATAAGAAATAAAATATTTTTTCATTATAAAATTAACTATTTCAACAAAAATAGTGTCTTAAAAAATTTAGGTATTGTACGTGGAAGTGGGTGAGAAACAGAGAAGTTCCATTTAACCGAGTTTGCTTCTTGAGAGGAATTGAGTAGGGAATATTTTAAAAACATGTATTTACTCATAAAATAAACATGTATTGAGAAATATATAAATGTGTGTATTATATATACAGAATAAATTAAAATTATATAAAAATAATGAGGAGGTAAATTAAGGTAAAGGGAGATAAAGCATTACCCAGTGGAAACATGGAGCTTCAGAGACATCGCTTACTATATATCTGAATGTGTTCTACGCTAGAACTCAATGTCCAAGATAATTAAAATAGTATAATAAATTATATAATTACTAAAATTATCCATATATATATTTATATCTTATTTTTTAATTAGGTTAATTTTTGTTCATTAAGATTAGTTGTAAGGTTCAATTTTTTTTATTTTGGGAGCGCTTGTTTTACGGTTTCATAGTTAATTTGTTTTTGTATATTAATGGATATTCATTTAAAATGGGAATAATACATAAAATTTTAAAATTGGTATTAATGTACTAAAAAAGTATATATGGTCCCATATATCATTTTTTTACAAATGGAAGTTTCTTTGATTAAAAACTGTACCATTATGTGGTTAGTTAGTTTAGTCGTTTTTACCAACCATCACAAACTAGGTTTATTTTATTTAAGATTTCTTCTATATATTAGTTCTATAACCTATTATAATTTGAAATATACTTTTTAAAATATTATTAAACATAATTATATTTTTATCACTAACCTTGATGGTGTTAATTGAAAATGAAAACACATTATCCATGGAGACAGTTAACCACCATAACATGGAAAATTGTTTCGCTTCTTTGAAAAAGAGGAGCTGAGAATTGTAGTGGATAGAAAATATTCTAGTTCTGAATAAGAAAACTTGGGAATTGGATTGGATAGAAAATATTCCATTATAAATCTAGCATTCCAGTATATACATGATACTAGAGTTATTTTACCTTGATGGATAAAGTATATGAGTACAAGGTGGTAGAGAATATGAAATTGAAAGAGGTAGTTTTGGAATGTAACCTCTTGAATATCAACTCCTTGGAGGACCCCTTAAAGAAATCTAAATTTTTCATTTGTTATCAAAAAAACATAGCCATTGGGAGAGGGGTTAGGAGATGTTTTCTAACATATTTAGTTAAATTCGAGGCTTTAAAGGTATGAGAGAAGGGGTTGTGAGGGGTATTATTTGTAAGGGGAGGAGATGGGTGTTTTTATAATTATATTAGTTTTTATAATATTTTTGATCAATACTATCAATATTATTTTTTTATGAAACTATATAAAATAAACGGTTCATAATATTTTGAAAATTATGGTGCTTACATCATCCTTGAATCACAAATTCATGTATTCTCTAATAATGTTCAATATTGTAAATTACTATATTTCACTAATCCACCGAATTAAACCACAATAGAAAAATCATAAAAATTTACCCTAATTATTTTTTGAAGTTTATATTTAAAAAATGGAATCTATATTACTAAAATTAGATTATAAATAGGAAAAAATTAATTTTTAAATAAAACCTCGATTTATTGGAAAAATACTGATTTTAATATTTTAAACAATTTTATCACCATTTGTTAAATTACTTTTGGAATCATAAAATTGAATAAAATTGTAGTTAAACATATTATTAATAAATTAATTAATTTTATGAAAAATAAATTTAAAACATTATATCCATTGTAAAATTTCAAATAAAAAATTGCATTTTAAAAAATACACTTAATTTATCATTTTGAAAATTTTAATTTACTTGAACCCTAATATAAATATACCATATTTTTATTTTATAAGATATAGAAAAATTATTTTTCATTTCCATACATGTGGTTAATATTCTAATATTTATATTATTATTACTAACCTTCAGATTACTGTTACAATGGCCATGTTACTATTCCAATGATCGGATTACTATACTAACGGTCAGATTTATAATGGTCATATGGGTTCCCTACATCCTATAAATACCTTTTATTCCATTAATTGTTCAATAAATTACATTTTATTTTATTTTTTTATATAATTTCATCTTTAAAAATAAATATTTTATTATTATAACTATGTATTATTTCTGCACCTTTATTCATGAGACCATTCATTCTGGTGGATCGAGTAAATCCAACTTATCCTCTTTTTATTCTTTTGTTTTATATTAATTTTCCCGATCTAACATTTGGAATTCATATTATTTTATTTTTTTAGTAATCTAACCTTATTCATTTATAATTATAATTTTTTGTTGGTTTCTCGATGTGATGACTCTTCTTATAGTACATTAAAAAATTATAATAATGTTAATTTCATTGATATAATTCGTGGTCTTTACATTCTACGCCTTCATGAAATTTCTCGCTCATAATTTTTTAGATAATTGGGTAAAAAAAATTTGAGTTTAATTATCCTTAATCACTTAATATATTTCCCATGTCACATATTCATATTTATGGTTCCACCATAGTACTTTTGTAGCACCCTAAGCTTCTACAATCCACTTCTTCTTAAAAATTCAATTTCTTGTACTACACACAACATCGAGTTCGAGGACACCATGTCCTATAAATATAGATGTTTAAAAAGTAATTATTAATAATATTAACCACATTTTCAATTATATATATATCCCATATAATTTTAACATTCATCTTATGTGTTTATTATATATAATATAAGGTCAAATTCAATTTTTCAGATAGAATAATTATTTTTCAAAAATATTTTTCCTTCTTTTTAATGGAGAACCCTTTTTAAATTCTATATTTAATAAATTTATATGTTCAATTTCATGAAATTAATTTCTTCATTAGAATTGGGGAAAAATAGTTTGGATGATTTTTTGGTACTTTTCTGATAACATTCATATTTTTATTAATACTGAAAAATATTAAATTTTACTTAATAAAACAATTTTTATCGAAATAATTCATAGTGATAAATTATACAATTTGTTTTTTAAAATTATAATTAGATGATATTTTTATCATTTGATATAAATTAGTTCATTGAAAGAATTTATATATTTTAATTGTACAAAAACATAAGGCAATCTTTGGATAGTTTTCACTTCATAAAAAACTCCATTTTATTTTGACAATAAATATTAATTGTAAATTAATTTATTCCAATTAGAAGATTTGAATTGAAAAAAATGGATTCTATATTTTTAATCATAAGGTATAATTTTTTTAAATAGGTACCACTTATTTCTGGACATTATTAATAGTAACTTGAGTAATTATTTTTATTTTCCATGGTTTACCGGAAAACTATTTAAATAGAGGTAAAAAACTTATTATAATAATATAAAAATAACCAAACACAAATCCTAATCCTATTGTATGAGTTATTTGCAACCATTAGAATCATTAGGACGAACCTGTGGAATTTGGGGGTCACTAGAGTGTTAAAATGTCATTTTAGAATGTTTGATTTAAACAAAAGGGAAATATAATATAAACATGTATCCTTTACTAAATAAATTATAATACATTGTTATGTAACTGATATCTATTATTATAAATATTCATTAGAAATATATAAATATTTCCTACATCATGGTATTTATTTATACTTTTTATTAATTAAATAAATATATTTATTTATTACACAATGTTGATGCAGTGATTAACTTATTAATGAATGATTCAAATAAATGAATTTATAAACATTAAAATAAATGTAATTTGAACATTTTTATTACTTCCACGAATTTTATGGAATATATTGAAATATTATGGATGATTTAATGACTTTTTTAATTAATAAATTCTTTATGACTTTAACAAAAATCAATTACTAAATAGAGTCAAAATTGACATAAATGAGTATTTAAAACAAATAATATTTTACTGAATGATATAAATATCAGAAAAATATAATATTCTATGAAATGACTTATATAATGTTAAAAAAAATTATTTTTACACTTGAGGTTCTCTTGGAGTTTCATAGTAACTTAATTAACTATATATTATAAAAATAAAAGAAGACACGGTAACATTTAAACTTTTAACAAACGGTTATTCTAAAGAGATAAGGTTATTTCATGAACTAAACGTGTCAATAAATCATTTTATGAGAGTATTTCTACCCATCCTCATATTATCTTTTAAATAAACTACTTTTTTCCTATTGTAATTTGAAAATCAATTTATAATAAATTAATATTTCAAGCTTTTCCTAAAGTTACCCCACCTCTCTCATAAAAGAGAACTTCTTCTTTTATTTAATTCACACCACCAAATCACTTTTTCTCATAAAACCCATCCACATTTCGCCTCCCAACATCCCTAATATCATTTTAAAGGCAACACATTGGTAAAAAAATTACCATATGGCGTCCTTTTTTGAAAATCAAAAGGAGACTCCCAAAAAGAGGTAATTATTTTATAACCTCTTTTGAAAGTTATTTTCTTCTTATACTTCCTCTTTTTCTATTGTTTAAATAATAAAATAAAAAATTCATTACCTTACACAAGATGAGATATTATTATAATTATAGTACTACCATATTACTCTTTTTACCCATCCTACAGAAAAAAACAATACCACTATGTGTGCGTACGTACGACTTACCGTCTCCAGGCCGTGGTGTAAATGGGTTTTCATGTACACATTATTTATATTGGTATAAAGATGAATATAATGGATTTAAATAACAATTATAATATTATATTGTTTCTATAAAATTCATATTCCTTCAAATTATGTACCATTTAACCGTAAAGTTAATGATATCGTCGCTCATGTGTACGTACGTGTTACGGTCTCCACGACACGATGAGACTCATCTTCCATGTTCACTATCTAAGAATGATTATAAGAATAAATATTATTCAGAATAATTAAATTTATGACATAATAATTCCATTGGTATGATATATATATATATATATATATATATATATATATATGTGTGTGTGTGTCATTTACTGACTTCTATTCAATGGGATAAGAAAACAGAATCAGTGTTCATGCGTACGTAAGACCTACTCTCTCCATGAATGGTGTATTCCATTTTATTTATCTATCTATTATATATATTATATACAGAATATATATGATATATGAATAATATTTAACATTCTGGAAGTAAGTAAGTTATGATCTTTGTAATATGATCTAAAATAAGATGTCAAAACACGTATGATAAAGAAAGTGATTATTACCCGAAACATTACTTTAACTTGAAAATTATTAATAAACGTGTAATATAAAGTCATAAATAAATAATATATAAAATCATAAATATGTATATGGTCCTCGTATAATTTAATAACATTTTTTACCATTATAGATGAGGCTAACTCAGAATCGACTAATGTAAATTATAAGGTAAGAGTTAATTTCACAATCTCATTATTATTCAAGGTTGTTGATATGTAAGTATCTACTATGAAATCATTATCATCCATGTCAATGTTACTAAAAATATTCATATAAAGTTTTTTACCTTTATCCAATGGATGTTTAAAGTCATACTTACACATGTTTGACTCTTTATAAAATGTTTTGAAATAAATCGTTCGGTCATTTTCCAAACGAGGTACTCTATGAACTTTTCAAAAAATTAAGGAAAGAATGATTTTAGACATATATAAAGTGAGCATCTATTTTCTGATGTTATCTAGCCATACCATTTTTATGCTTCTCGTTCAAGCAAAATAAATTATTTTCAAAATAAATGTTTTCTTTTAAAATTTCACATCTTTTAAATAATTTAAAGTAAAAAAGTGATATTTCCCAAAAAGAGTTTTAATGATTTTATTAAATTATTTTCATCTATATCAACATTATTTTTTGATTTTATTCTTGTTTTATGTTGATTTATTAAGATACAACCATCCATTTTTTGAAGGTTTTGAGATATGGTTGATTGTAGATGTGTCATTTTAATACCATTCATGGATTACAGTTTAAGTATTAATATTTCGTATACTAGTTTTATTATGAATGTTTATGTTATGTTTCAACCTTTTCATAAGAGGAATGTAATGGACTTAGTAAGGGATGGGTGGGGCCTTCTATATCCCCTTGATGCATCGGTTGGTTTTAAGATACAAACTATTGTCTTGGCACTAGGAAACGATAGAATATTTTTTATCATTTTTGAATGAGGCCTTAACCTAGTGGTTATGCTACCCAAGATTTGGAATTCCCTCATTATGAGATTATTTATTGGTTTTTACATGTGATTATTTGACTCGAGGTAACCTGGTACATGACAACAGGCCTTACCACACATCTGGTTTGACACTCCAGGGGGATATTCTTACGATAATTCATATTTTTTTCACAAACCATTGTGAAGGATTAATGAGTAAATATGTTCTCAAAGAAACCATATTTATGATTATGGTTTAGATATTCATCATTTATTCAATTTAAATTTTCTATTTTACTTATTTGGAATTTTGAATTATGATTCATAACCTAATCTAGTGTATTCCATTGTTTAGAAATGGCTCCTAGTGGAAGAAATAGAAATCATATTAATTCATATAATCTATGTATGGATTTCCCTCCTATGAATGATAATGATAGTGGAGCTAGTGATAAAACTGGCGATGAATAGATTTTAACCATACTAATACAACTGGATCATGTTTTGAATAATAACCTTACCCATATAGAGCATCTTGACCCACAACGTGGAGGATCAACGTTAGACCGGTTCATGAGACAAAAACAACCAAAATTCAATGGGACTAAAAATTCATTTGAATCTGAGAAGTGGATATGTTCCTTAGAAAAAATATTTCATTCTTTGAAGAGTAATTAAAGGGAATAAATTTTTATGGGTGTGTATCATCTTTCCAGAGATGAAGATCAATGGTGTTCATTGATTAAAAACACGAAGGATGATGAAGAGGTCTCAAATATTGAATGGATAAAATTTAGAGTACTCATACTAGAAAAATACTTTCCCTGTGATCTACGAGCGGATTTGGAACAATAATTTCTAAGTCTAAGGAAACAATAAGCTTATAATGTTAAAAAGTATGAGGCTAACTACACGAGGCTTGTAAGGTATGATACAAACTATATACATAACCCAAGAAGTAATATTTAGCGTTTATTTTAGGGGTTAAAACCAATCCTCTATTCGAAGTTGGTCTCATAATCTTTCTTATTGTATGAAGATATAGTCTCATGTGCAATCAACACGGAAAAAAAATTCTCTATGTCTTATGACATAAAAGTAAATGAAGAGAAGAAGATAAAAATAGAGCAGGAGATAGATAAAGGGTTAAGGTGAAAAAATTATTTTCCATGATGTGATAATTGTCCGAAGTAAAACCCCAATACTTTCCTAAAAGGTATGGGAGTTTGATACAAATGTGGAGAGAAAGGCCCCCAGGCTCGTGATTGTAAGTGAATGAAAGATTCTATGAAATATTATAATTGTAAATATATATGAAATTTTAAAAATTATAGTCTAAATAATCATGAAAATATATCTTATAAGATGAAAATGGATCAAGGCCAAGCTTATGCTATTAATACAGCCGAAGTGAAATAATTAATGTATTTGTGTTTTTGGATTCAAGAATAATATTTTGGCTATATGAATAATGTGATATATATAAGGATTGTACAAGAGTATTTTTTTTCTTTTCATTAAGGTTTTGATATGATGAATGTAATCATATATTAAGTATGTGACAATAATAGAAACATTAAATATTTTGGGGAATCTGATTTTACAATTGATTATTGAAATTTTGAGACCATTTAGAGAGAGTTTGGATAGATGTATTTTGGATAACTCGAAAGTTTTTAATGGTGTATTTTTAACATCGGATATTATTCTTTAAGGTTATATCATTTATTATGATTTTTTTTATTGTTATAATAGTATTGTTTTAGAAAAAGGACAACTCGCAGGACGGGAATCAACTCGTCACTTTAGACAATGCTACATGAACCAAACCCACTACCGAAGTGCATCAAGGAATTTTCACCCACCGTTGGCCTAAAGTAATTACCTGGTTAATATAACATAGTTTTATTTCTTTAAATTATATAAGTTTATATTTGTAACCTTCTACGATTAATATAAATTGAATATTTATGAATTTTATCTTTTGAAGAGGAAAATGAGTTTGTGGTAAGAATTAGTTAAAGGATGAAACTATACATGTCAATTAAGTATTATCATATACTATGATGTAAATTAATTCTACAAAACTAGTGAAAGGATCAAGAAACCAAAAAATGTTTCCTAATACTTTATTTTTAAATGAATCAAATGGTCCTTTAGATTATCACATATTTATAGCTTTCTAGTTGTAAACTTTTTCATAATAATGTTATTTATCAACCTCTATCCAAACATGATGGTTACATTTTCTTTCATATCCATGCTTCTTATGTATAACCGTAGTTTTTGTTATTGATGGTAGCCTTCTTACTTACATTTAGTTATTTTAAACTGGAAGTTTAATCGACCATTTTTCCGATGTGGGGTTGCAATAATTGGATTTTGAATAATCAAACCTTTGTTATCGAACCCAAATTTGAAAATTATGATCATTCAATTTATTGTAAGATGGGATAATGTAACACCCCGAGCATCCACATTAATCTTCTTCTTAATAATTCAATATCTTTCACTATAGGCAACACCGAGTTCAAGCACACTATGACCTATAAAACTATCCTATTAAAAATTATTATGAATAGCATTAACCAAAATTTTCATTTTATATATATCCTATATAATTTTGACAATAATATTTTGTATTTATTATATATAATATGAGGAAAAATACAATTTTTTGAATAAAAAGTATTTTTTAAAATGTTGTTTTCAATCCTTCTAATGGAGAACCCTTTTTAAATCCAATATTTGTCACTTTTATTTATTAATTTTGATTAAATTAAATTATTATTTTGAATCAAGGAAGAAAAATTATTTCTAATGATTTTTTGTTTCTTTTCTGATAACTATTATATATTGATGAATAGTAAAAAATACTAAATTTTAATTGAAAAAAACTTTTCTAATACAAATAATTTATAGTGTTAAATTATAAATTTGGTTTGTTTTACTGTATAATTAGATTATATTTTTTTCATCTACTTTAATTTTTTTTATTGAATATATTTTCACATTTAAATTGGAAATAATCACTTGTCAATATTTTGATATTTTTTACTTCTTAAAAACCCGCTTTCTTATTTTGACAACGTGAATTCATTTTAAATTAATTACTTCCAAATCTGTGTTCTGAATTTTAAAAAATGGATTCTATATTTGGAATCATTAGTTCCAAATTGTGTAAATAGGTAACTTTTTATTTTTGACTTAATTAATAGTAACTTCAGTAGTTATTTTTTTACCATGGTTAAATGGTAAACTAGGTAAATAAGTGTAAAAAAAAATATTATAATACAAAAAGAATCCCTTACACATTTTTTAATCCAATTGGATGAGATAGTTTCGACCATGATCTTCCTTAGGCAATACTTTCTGCATTTTGGGGAAACTTGGGTGGGAAAATGACATTTTATAATATTTAATTTAATGAAAAGGAATTATAATATAAACAAGTATCTTTTAATTAATAAATTTTATTATAGGGATATATAATAGATATATATGAATATAAATATTAATAAGAAATCTAAAATGATTTCCAACATCATGGTATTTTATTTATTATTTTTAGACATCAAATACATATATTTATTTATGACACAATTATGATGCACTAATTACCATATTAATGAATGATTCAAATATATAAATTTATAAATATTAAAATAAATATAATTTAAACATTATATATCCATACATGATTTTTTTGGATGAACTCGAAATAATAGGGTTAATTAATTTCCTTTAGTTTAAATAATAAAGTTTTTTTGAATTTAAAAAAAATCAAATTTCTTAATAGTGTCGAAATTGATATAACATGTTTTTAAAACAAATACTATTTTATTAAATGATATAAAAATATCATTTAATAAACTAATATTCTACCAAATTATTTATATAATGTTAAAAATGGAATTAATTATCCACTTGAGGTTCTCTGGGAATTTTATAGTAACTAAATTAACCCTATATTATAAAAATACAATAAGACATGGTAAGAGTTAAACTCTTTAACTAAGGGTTAATCCCATAATATAAGGTAAAATTAGAGAGCTAAACTTGCCTAAAAATAATTTTTTGGGAGTATTTAGACCCTCCCACATCTTATCTTCTAAATAAGTTACTTTTTAGATATTATAAACCAAATATAAATTTATAATAAATTATAATTTGAATATTTTCTTAAAGTGCCCCTCACTTCTTTTATAAAAGGACACATTTTCTTATCTTCAATTCACACCTCAAAAGCCCTTTGTATTGTCCAACCCCTTCACATTTCCTCTCCCAACATCCTTCATATCATTATAAAGGATAAAATTTGGGGAAAATCCATCCTAATCAGTCCTTTTGTGAAAATCAAAAGGTGAAACTTGAAAAGAAATAATTGTTTTAACACCTCATTCAAATTTCTTTTCTTCCTATACTTCCTCTTTCATTGTTGTTTCCAAACTAAAATAATAACTCTAGTACATTCCAAATTCTTATTTTTTATTATAACTATGGTACAACAATATTCCTCCTTTTACCCAACCTACGAAAAACAATATCACCAGGTGTGCATACACACATATTACCATCTCCACGTTGTGGTGTAAATAATTTTCCATTTACACATTATTTATATGAGTATAAAGATAAATATAATGGATGTAAATAATAACTATAACATTATATTATTATTTTTAATTTATATTCCATCAAATTCCATTCCATTTAACCATTAAGTAAATGATTACGTTGCTCGTGCGTACGTACGGCTTACCGTCTCCACGATGTGATAAGACTCATCTTCCATGTTCACCATTCAAGAATGATTATAATAATAAATATTATTAATAAATAAGAAATATATGACACAATAATTCTAATTTTTTTATATATATACATATATTTCATTTACATACTTCCATTCAATATGATAAGAAAACGGAAACAACGTTAATGTGTACGTACAACCTACCATCACCATGAATGGTGTGTTCCATTTTATTTATCATCCTATTATATATATTTATATACAGAAAATATATTATATATAAATCATATTTTACATTATGGATGTATGTAAATTATTATCTTTGTAATATTATCAAAAATAAAAAGTCAAAACACGTATGATAATGAAAAAGATTATTACCCAAAACATTGCATTAACTTGGAAATTATTGATAAACGTGTAATATAAAGTCATAAATGAATCATATATGATATCATATATATGGATATGGTCTTGGTATATTTTAATAACATGGTTTTACGATTATATAATAGGATAACTCACCCTTGACTAAAGAAAAGTATAAGGATGTGTTTAATTTCACAATTTCATTATTATTTGAGGTTATTGATACCTTAGTATCTATAGGGACATCATTATCATCCATTTCATTGTTTCTAAAAATTTAATCATAAAATCTATTACACTTATCCTATGTATGTTTAATTTCATTTTTACCCAATTTTTAATTTTTATAAAATTTTTTGAATATAATCTTATGGTTGTTTTCCAAATGAGGTAATTTATGACCTTTTCGACAAATTAATGAAAGAATATTTTTTTAACTTATAGGGAATGAGCGAATATTTTCCACCATTATATCAATATACCATTCTAGTGCTTACCTTAAAATATTAAAAAGTTATTTTCAAAAGAAATTTTTCATTTTAATACTCCATGAATTTTAAATGATTTAAAGTAAAAAAGGGATATTTCACTCAAATAGTTTTAATGAATTTATTAAATAATTTTCATATATGAAAACATACTTTTTATGATTTTATGCTTATTTGAAGTTGATTTATTATGATACAATCATCCATATTGTATTGAATGTTTTTTTATATTTTTGACTATGGGTGGGTTGTTTTTATTCCATTCATAGTTTACGATGAATTTATTAACATTTTTCTATTTTTAATATAAATGTTCATCTTATGTTTCAAACTTCTCATATGAGAAATGAATTGGACTTATTATGTGATGTTTGGGGCCTACTATAGTCCATAAATGCATTAGTAGGTCTCATAAGGCAAACAAGTTTCTTGGCATAAGGCATTGACAGAATATTTGTGTATGGTCTTGGAACGAGGCCTCAATGTAGTGGTTATGATTTCCACCATTATGCACTCCCTCATTATGATATTATTTGTTGATTTTTACATGTGATTATTACAAAAGTAGAATATCAATGGTAATTTTTAAAGATAATTATTTTATTATTTATTACTATATTATGCTAAATATAATGTTCTAAAAGTCTTGTGTTTAAATTCTATACCTTGCCTTAAAAGTTTATAGTTATTTGTGATAGCTTCCACTATATTTTGTATCCATGATAAGATTCTTAGAACCCTTTATTATGTTTTATTTTCCCAAGATACCAAGAAGTATTTTAGGATTGATATGTAGGGTTTAGCTATGGGAATAATTGTGTTCTCAATTGATTGTCTATGTTGTGTTTCATGTTATAAATTGTAATGTAAAGTTAATGTATGTAATCTATTTTCCAAGACTGAAAATAAAAATTGGCCCTTCATGACTTGATTCAATTTAATCATGACATTGTATTAAAATAATGCACCATCTCTGGGATTTTAAGTTTGAGGCATTATAACTTTGACTAGGTGAGCAGTCTTATTGCATAGAATATTTTCTCTATAGTCCAATATATTCACCAAATAATCCTCATAAGAGAGATCATTTTACTATTATACCACCTCTGAATTTAGTACATGTGATGGATCTAGTGTTAACTTCCCCAATAGGGATATATTGAAAACATCTTGTAATTGAGGCATGAATGGTGGAAGTGCTTGTCAATAATCCATAACTCTGAAATGGTCAAGAATATCAAAGGTATCGTTATACATAGGACTTATCTTTACATTATTACAAAATATAATTACATAATTCAATATGGTTATGTGGATGGATACCTTATCTGTACCTCAAAATCTTGTTCCCATTGACGATTGTCTACATAGCTCTTCAGACAACTTTTGGTAGCCCTAATGTGCTGCTGAATAGTCTTCACTTTTTCTACAGTTTCCACAACCATTTTAGGTCCCAAAAGCCAATGTTCACCCAATTATTCATAAAAATAAGTTGTTTTTCAAATTTACCATATAGATATTCATATGGGAGTTTTTTATACTTGAGTGAAAAATATTTTTGTAAAATAATTCAACTAGAGGAAGATGTTGGTTTCATCCTCCTTTGAAGTCCATCAAGAATTCTCTCAACATATCATCCAATTTTTGGATAGACGACTCAAACTAGCAATCCTTATATGGGCGATAAGCCCCAATGAAGTTAATATCAATGTTTATGGCATGTTTTATACATTTCTAGATCATGGATGGTAATTTCATATCCCAATTGGATATAATCAATAGTGGTACACAATTCATCCTCACCACATCATTGATGTATATCCATGAATTTTTATTGAATGAGAAGTCATCGTGAATCGAAATAAAGAAAGTAGTCTTTGAAATACAATCCATAACAACCCATATAGCCATATTTTCACTATATTTATTTTGAATAGAAATGAAAAATTCCTGATGTTGTTTTTCCATTTCCATGTAGGTATAGGTTTTGGTTTCATAACCCCCTTAAAAATTTTCCATTCAAACATCAGTTTCTAACATACCAAGAACCTTAATGTATATTCCGAAATATCCTTCTTCATATTTCCCCACTAATAGTTCTCTTTAATATCACAATACATCTTTTTTCTCCATGGGTTTATAGATAAGGTCGATCTATGTACATCATTCATAATCTACCCATTTCATCTCAGGATTTGATGGTATACATATTCATGACTAAAATATTTTAACTCATTCTACATAAATTTTAAACTCCATGGATTACCCATTTTTAATAGCTTCCACCTTCTTCTTAATTTCAAAATAATCACATTGAGAATACATTATCTTATCTAAATAGGATGGCCGAGCAATAATTTTAGAATGGAACGATGATTATCTTTCCTTTATGATTATCATGTTCATACTCTTTATGTCTAAGAATATTGGATCCTTGTAAACTCTTTTTATTGATAATGTTTCTGGAAACTTTTTTTTAATGACATATTACACTATATATTATTTACCATTATATTAGTGGATTGAGAAATCACCATCCATGATGATCTCTTAACATCTTCATCTTTTCATATTAAGTAATTTATATTTTAATATAAATTTTAAGATATTATAATCAGTATATATCCCATTATTCTCCAAAAAATGTAATTCCGGTTGATTTTTATGGGAAATATCACAGTAACAAACTCCATATCAAATGAGGGATATTTTTTATCATGAACATTCATATGAACTATGGTGTAGAATCTCACATTACAATTTTTGGTCAGACTAATCCCTACTTTTATGCATATTTATATGCCACAATGATCTCCCCACTTGTGGGTAGTGTATGTATTTGTGTAGTGATAATCATCTTTCTCAATTCTTATATGTAATATTCCCATTCATTATTCTGAAAAAACAATACACTCTTCTGAGTAATATTTTCTTGGTTTTATGAAAATCAGAAGAATTTATTCAAAAATCACTGTTAATAACCACATAGAGTAAGAAACCTATGGATCTCTATTAAATATGATGTCTAGAGGAACTCCTAAATTTCCTTTTTCTTAAAAGAGGCCAAATATAACCATTTCTTAGTGATATTATCCTCCAACAATGATACTTAATTCATTAGAAACACACATTTAATTTATTTTTAATATATTTTCTCTCTTCAAAAAATAATGAATAGAGTATTAGAATTATCCTAATTATTCTCCATACTATTGGAGTATATGAGAATTTCATATAGAAATACTACCAAAAAACATTCATGGTAATATCTAAATACCATAATCATTATGTCCATGAAAATATATTGACAATTAGTGAGTACTAAAGTCATTAAAATGAACTTATATAGTCTACACCATGTTCAAAAGGTAGTCTTGAGAATATCTTCATTATTGCCCTTCAATTTGACATATCCTAAGTGATGTTATACCATATTAAAATACTTATACCCAAATAGTTTATCAAACAAGTCATCATTCCATAGTATGGAATACTTTTTATTTATTGTTATTCATTTTGAGCTAATGATAATCAATATATAGGTGCAATTCTTTGTCCTTCATGTTGATGTAGAGGATAGGTGCACCCCACATTGAAGCACTCAGGCATATAAAACTATTTTCCATATTATCTTGTAATTTATTTTTAAATTATTCCAAATAATTTGCAGACATCTTTTAAGGAGTATATGATATGCATATACATCATTGTATATGTTCAATTAATAACTCAACCTCTTGGTCCAGAGGAAGACTAAACAAATATATAGGGAACACATCAGTCCAGTCCCTCCCAAAGGAAATGTCTTTATGAGTTATCCTATCCATTATAATAGTCATTTGAGAAAGATATTATTTATTATAAGGAAATAGTACCCATTCTGGAGAAGAATCCTCCAAATTATAATGATTATCCTCCTTATATTAGAATATAATTTGAGGATGTCATGGTATGTGATGTGTGACCTCTCTTACCTGATAGTTGGTGTTCGATTTATATAAGGATAGTCAATTCATTCCCAATATAGAATCAAAATACACCAAAGGAAGATACATAATATTTTTTCGGTGGATTAGTTTACAAAAAATTGACTAGGGATTGGTTATATTCTTTGTATGCAATAATTTCACCATTAATTATTCACATAGATAACTCAACCTTTATATATTGGGGTATTTTTTTTAAAGTTATAAACATTCAAGAAATGAAATAATGTGTCAAAATATAATGAAAATGTATGTTTTATATCTTTGAATTAATGACCGGCATACCTGTCACCTCTTCATTGTTAGAAACCACCTCAGGAGTAGTGATAGCATATTTCTTTCCTTATTTTCTGGGAGGTCATTGTCTTTGATTGTCTTCGACAACCCATGGATTAGATAATTGGCCCACATAATTTCTATGATCCTTGAAGTTTAAACACCATACTAAATGCTGATATTTTATCTCAACCTTCCCTTATTTCTCTTCATTTGTAAGAATCTTTATAAACTTTTGGAAATTATTAGACTGATTCCCCACTTTTCTGAATTTAAAACATCTCCTAGTACCCTTTAAAAAGTTCCCAAAATTTTTCATCCTGCACTTTTAACATGTGAGTTGTTGGTTATTTTATTACTACTTGGGGTTTATTTATAGATTTCCACATGTTAAAATCCAATTCTATCTTTTTACCTTGATACCATTAGACCATTGAGAGTCTCTAATCTCCTTCTCAACCTTACATTCATAGCAATCAATCTCCACATATAATTAAAAGTCTCAAATAACCATTTATTTTCATAGACTCTGATATAATCTAATAATATGACATCCACATTGTTTTTGTGTTCATGAAAAATCTAAATGTGTATCATCAATTCATTATAATTTTTCCCCCATACAACATGATAGACTAGTCTTAATGTTTCTATAGTTCAATTAAAAACCTCGACATGTCCATATGGAGAGTTTATGGAATGAATTTATTGAAAAATGTTTTCGTAAATACTTCCCATTAAATGGAATCAATTTCCAATTTAAAATTATTTTTCTTTATGAGTGACCACCACTGATAATCTTACCCATAAAAATTATAGACCTCCGTAACAATTTTCTTCTCTACTGAGCAATATAGGAAAAAGAATATCTTCTCAATGTAGCTAATTAATTGTTATGTGATGATGGTATCTAAAGATACAAAAAAGGTATGAGTCTTATGTCACATAATGTATTTGAATACATCTTGATATATCTTAGGAGAAGTAGGGTGTCCTACATGATTCACAATATTTTTCATATATTGATCCAGTTGATCTAGTATTTTCATGACGATTTGAGCTCTAATTACAATCATATTTAGAATCTCATTTGGTAATAAAATCAAGATTTCATATCACATTGGTCATTTTCATGGGTTCTACTATTTTCATACATTATATAAAAATAAAGAATAAAATTTGGGGGTATTCAATATTTAGATAATGATAATTTAAAAATAAAACTATGAACATATAAAAAATAACTTATAAATGAAATTTATATCCTATTTAGGTTTCAATATAGGTTTTACGTGGTGATATAATTATCCCTCGGGTTATTAATTTTTTTTTTTCTATCGCTAATTCTAAAAATATATATAGATCGTCATATAATACCAACTATAGAAACACATGTATTTTACACATATTATTACATTATTTTAAGCACGATTATCCATTAAATACAAACTAAAGATTAAAAATATAGGTGTATTCAAATGACTAGGTATATAATTACAAAACATGAAATTATAATAGAACATCATTTTATTAATCTTAATAATGAGTACCTAACTCCAATTGAGGTTCTGCAACATAATAGGATAACCTATGGAATACATAGATAAAGGAGATGAGCTAAAGGGAAAGGTAAATAACTAAACATGGAAAAAACATTACACATGATTCATAAGGCATTACATTATAATATAAAAGGCATTGATAAATTAATATCCATATAAATTCATAAAAATTATAATATGTAATCAAAGGATCATGGTTATATAAGAATGTGGAAGAATAATATATCTAAAATAATCATGTATCGAAGATAGAGTCCAAGATAGTATCACATGGTGGACATCGTCCCATAATGTATTGGGGTCACTCCCTAATCCCATATATAACTAATCATGAGAATAAAACATTACCCAATACATTGGATCACTATTTGGGAACACCCATAATAACATGTAAATGTATATGTGTGTCATGTAAAAAAATCAAACCTTAGTGTTACCCATGGAAAGAAATGAGTTTCATAATCATATCACAAGGCACAACCAAAGGTTGTATCATCATAATAACTACAAAATAATGTATTGAATTATTATTGAAAATTAATAAAGTGAAAATAATTTTATATCCGAAATAATGTTTTCCAAATGATGTGAATACATGATATGATAGTGTTTTAGTAACATTAGAAACGTGCCACATTAGTGCGGTTTTATGGAAAAGAATAATAAAAGAGACTTTTAAGAGGACAAAGGATTACTTATTTACATAAAACAAGAAATTAAATAAAATATATTTTCACGATAAATTGTGTGATTTTAATAAGTATGGGTTTCTTAAAACATTTTATGTAGTTTATATGGAAATAGGTAAGAAAAAAGGAAAAGTTCCCTTCAATCATGTTTTCTTATTGAGAGGAATTGATAAGGAACATATAGAAAAAATTTATTTCCCCCAAAAAAATTGAATTATTAAGAAAGATATATGTTTTTGGAAAATATACAAAAATATATTAGAATTGTATAAGAATAGTGAAGTGATAAATTTATTCAAATGGAGATAAAGCATTACCCATTGGAAATATAGTGGTTCAGAGAGATCCCTTTCCATATAACTAAATGTGTTCTTTATATTCACATTATATCCTTGATAAAAAAATAGATTCATTAATTACTCAATTAATAAGTTTTGAAATCTAAATTTTAATTATTTTATATTTATTAATTTCATTTATTTTCATTATGATGAGTTATGATTTTCCATTTTTTCATTCTAGGAGGGTTTGTTTCATGGTTTTATGGTTGGTTCACTTGTCTATAATTATGGATGTTCTTATAAAATGGAAAATATAATATATATTTGAAATTAAATTATATAAATTCAAATATATATTTAAAAATGGTCCCATATTTCATTTTTTATGACATGGGGTTGGTTCATTGAGTAAAAACATTATCGTTATCTGGTTAGTTCAATTAGGTAGTTTTACCAACCATCACAGACTAGTTTGATTTTATTTAATATTGTCTATATATATTATTTCCATATCATTAAATAAGTCATAGTATACTTATAAAAAAATAATTTAACCATAATAATAGTTTTATGACCATATTTTATAGTGGTAATAGAAAACGAAAACTAATTATCCACATAGACAGATAACCTAAATAATTTGGGCAATAGATTTGTTTCATTGAATAAGAGGGGATGAAAAAAGAGATGGATAGAGGATATTATATTATAAATATAAATTTGTAGTATATAAATGATAATTTAGTTGTTATACTTTGAGGGATCAAGGAGGTGAGGAGAGGGTAGAGGAATAATATAAATTAAAAGATGTAGTTCGAGAATGTTACAACATGAATATCACCTCCTTGGAGGACAACTTAAGAAACATGGAATTGATATTTTGGTAAGACTAGTAGGATGTATAAGTGGGTAGAAATGTGGGGTTAGTATTTTGAGGAAATTTGGAATCTTAAAAAAATATAATTTGTGATGATAAGGGGTTCTTAGGGGTGGTATTTATAAGGTGTGGAGAAGGATGTTTTTTATTATTATATAAATTTGTTTATTCTCTTGGATCAGAATTATCAATAGTTTTTTTTATTATGATACTATAGAGTAAATATTTCATGTGAGTTAAAACTAATTGGTTCTTAAATTAACCATGATTCCACAATTCATGTATTTAGATTATAATGGTAATTACTGTATATTATTGTATTTCACTGTTCACCTAAATACAATTATTTCAGAAAAATCACAAAAAATCATCTTAACCATTTTATGAAGTGTATAATTTAAAATTTTAATACATTTTATTAAAATAATTTCAAAAATATGAGATATTTAGTTTTTAATTAAAATTACCATTTATTAAAAAAATATTGATTTTAATATTATAATCGATTTGAAGACCCATTGAAGATTCCCTTATAGTCTCATTAAATTATACAATAATTTTATTAAAACTTAATATTAATTTAAAAATCCTTTTTATGAAGAAAAAAAATATTTTAAATCATAATATTCAGTATAAAATTGAAAATAGAACATTTATGTTTTACAAACTTACCAACACTTAATTTATCATTTTTAAAATAATTATTTACTTGTATCATGATATAAATATATTTTGTTTTCAATTTATAATATGCCTAAATATTATTTCACATATACGTAAGGGAGGTTACGATTCTAACAGTCAAATTACTATTCTCAATGGTCAGATTACTATTCCAATATTCCGTTTAATATTCCAATGGTTAGATTACTATTCCAATGGAATGATTTATAATGATCATGTGGGTTCCATATTTTTTATAAGTACCTATTACTCCATTAATTCATCATTAAACTCTATTTTTTATTAGGATTATATATAATTTCATCTTCAAAGTGAATATTGTATTATTAATAATTTTTTTTAATTTTATGGTTGTGTTCACGAGTGCGATAATTCTGGTGGAACGAGAAGATCCAAATAATCATATTATTAATCTATTATTTTCTATTTATTTACAAACTATAATATTTGGAATTATTATTATTTTATTTTATGAGTAATTTACCATTCTTCATTTATGATAAAAATTCTTTGAAGATCTCTCTATATGATGTAGGTTCTTTATCCAACATGACATAATTAGAATAAGAAAAATTCTGTTGACAAAATTCTAGGTCGTTATAGAAATGTCTCCTAAATTGATGTCTAATATAATAATTACTCATCATAGAATTATGTGATACTATAAAAACACTATGTACCCATGCTTTATAACTTTGGGTATATCCTATAAAACCATCTCTATAGGTTATAAACCATGGAAATTGTTTTATGGGAAATATTCCACCATTTCAATAACTCTATCCCAAAATTCTGAAATTTTCGCTATATGATTAAATAAATTCCTCAAGCTAGATTTAAAACCTATAACAAATCTATATAATCCAAGCGCCTAACCACTGGACCACATAAAGTTATCAATAAAAAAAATATTTACCTATATATTTTTTTAAACCATGTCTCCAGGTTGAAAACCTAGGAAATAGTTTTTGCTAGGGGAATATTTTTCCTACAGATAGTGGGAAAGTTATAGCCATGGTTTACAGAAACCATGGTTATAAAGATGACATATACCCACGGTTTTCAAAAAATGGCAGGTATAGCTTTGAACTATACCCATTTTTTTTAATAACCATGGGTATAGGTTATGAAGCAAACCTGGTACCCATAGTTTTTTTTAAAAATTGTGGCTATATGTTATGAAAAAAACCCTATAACCACGTTTATGGAAAAATCATGGGTATTGAATTGTTTTCCAGTAGTGATGGATGAAGATAACCAATTAAGTATAAAAAAATCTTCCTACCTATAGGGTTATATAACTAGCCAATGGATCCTAGTTTGTAACATGAGGATTATCTAGTATTCTGAGGGGTGCTAGTGCCTTCACTATTCAAGATTAATTATTTTATGAGAGAATATAGCTTTAGCTATATATTAAGTAATTTGTCTAAAACATTAACAGATATAATATCCTATTGTGTATCCATTGTTGACACTCTTCATTTATTGAATATCGTAAACCATATTAAATGGATCAAATTCCATCTCATGTAATTATCAAATTAATTCTATTTATAGAATTCATTAATGTCCATAAATGAATATAAAAACTATAAATGAACTTAACCATTGGTTTACAATAGATAGAATATTTTTGGGAGTTATGTGGTGGATTAAAGAACCCAGTTCTCCTTTTCATGTAGGTTTTTTTCATTTCATGTTGTTTTTGAGAAAAAATATGAGTTTCTAGAAATTTTAAGAGAGCACATCATGTACTTTTAGTACATGTCATGTACCCGGTTGCTACGGGTGACCGCGTACTGGCCTTTTAACGGCCAAGTACATGGCCATGTGTGGTGACCTAGAGACTACCTAAAGAAGAGGCCGAAAAAGGAAAGTACACATCATTTACTTTTAAAGAACATGTAGTGTACTTTCTTTTTTTTCATTAAACAGACCGGAGTCACGTCTGACAGATATAACACACTTATTATACGTATGTCTTGTCCAAGAGGGTACATACGGCCGCGGATCTTCTCTAAGACCCTGAATCACCATCCGTTTTCTGAATCTACTAACTTCAATTGTGTTGGAATCACATCGATGATTTCACCTTTGTTCTTCAACTTCATCTCTTGATTTCTCCTCTTTCCTGAGATAACATGGGTTGATTGTTTTTAATGTTTTTGTAGATCTATGGTATTTTTGTGTGATTCAAGGCCTGAGGATCATGTATATCGAACTCATGATGATGAGATATGTATTTTATTCCTTTTTGTAGTAAGTCTTTGAGTAATATGTGCAAAATTACCCAATACCCATGTTTGGGGTATTGTGTGTTTATCATTTTTGCCAGTTTATTTTCCTACTATGCATTGTTTGATTGGATATAAGTTAATTGTAGGAGAATTTAGTTATCGTTTCCAGGCCATGGATGTTTTTCACAGGTTTTCTTGTTTTTTACATTTGGTCTAGCCTTGCCTGTTAGGCTGCTATTTGTTTTCCATTCCTAGTGTTGTTAGTATGGAGCGATTATTTATTCTTATATGTTATGCCTCGTCTAGAAGCTGTTTAGCCAAGTAGTTCTTGAGGTTTAATTTGGCTACTTATGATCTTTTTTTCATGATTTCATTACTTGGAGTTGTGGGATCCTGGTGTAGTGAGACGATAGGGGAAATTGACATTGAGGTATTTCCCAAAGTGTTTGTTTTAATTATCACGCTATGAAACCATAGTGGGTATTGATGTTGAGTACTTCCTCAGAGTGTCTATAGTAACATTATGATGCAAAAATAATAATTTACATTGAGTGATTCCTCAGAATTCATATATGTTACTGTAAAAGACTATAGGTGGAATTGACGGTGAGTGCTTCCTTAGAGCATCTCTGATCACACATGACTAAAGGGGGAATTGACGGTGAGTGCTTTCTCATAGAGTATTTGCTATATATTCTCTTGTATTGTGAACCATATTGTTTATGTTGTGAGAACTACCCATAGGATTCATTTATTTGTTTTTTGTTGATTAAATAAATTAAATTAAATGTTTGTAAATGAAATTGTAGGACTGTTTACTTTGGATTACTTCTGTGTTCACTACATTTTTTTTTCTTATTGCCTGCCATATATATTCATTGACCATTAGGCATAGATCTTTAGGTAGTTTCCTACTGTTATTAGTCTCACACTCTGTTTGGGTCAGGATTTTGGGCCGAAATAGATTATATTGATGTAGGTATAGATAAGGACAAGTAACCTTCTACTTTAGGTACTTGATTGTTATGGTGTTGTGGAGCATGGGTCCAAGTTGAGGCTTGCGATGCAATAGAGATGTTTACTTGCATTTCTTTTGTACCGTGCATTAGTACTGTATTCTAGTATTGTGATTTGTTTTGATACCTATTTAGACATATGTATCATGCATCATTTATATATATGTGTGTTCTCGAGTTATTATTATATCCATTGTTTACTTATTGCATGTTTTACTGCTTCCGATACTGCTATCTGTTTCACTTCTGCAGTGTTACCTTGAGGATGAGGGAATAGTTTCCCCACTATCATACCCAAGGTCCTAGATGTTATCCAGCAGCCTCTAGAATTAGGAGAAATTCTCTTGAGGCTATGTGACCAACTAGTAATGGGGCACCTCTGGGAGGATTCTAGAACCGGGATGTTACAATGTGGTATCAGAGGAATTCTTTTCCTCTTGACTTACTGTTTGGAGCCAATAGCCTTGGATATGAATGAATAGGTACTTGGTAATAAGTTTTACCCTAAAGTTGCTAACCTGTGTACAGGGAAAAACCAATTTACCTCGTTACTACAATTTTTTTTGGTTTTTCAATTATTACAGATGACTTCATTTCACAGTTGGGTGATTCACATGGTTTGTGTTGTTATTATTGAAATTATTGAGGTTCTCTTTCTCTTTCAACTCAATGAGATGAGGCTACTCCATCTCATGAATAATATAGGCATGTGTTGTAGATCACCTATAACACACTCTTTCAATTCCATTTAGGGTGCATTATTAATTTCATGTTGTTCTGATAGAAGCTGTGTTACATATGCATGATGTTGTGATATATTCCTCTATAAGAATACATGTTATTCGATAGGGTATTGAATTCTGTAATTATTTAGTTTTAATGAATGTAAAACTTGGGTTTTGAGGTTTTATGGGACCTCATTGACTAAAATTTGGTGCATCATTAATTTTTTATGTACATATATAACTTTAATAAAATGCCAATCATCGATTCTTGGGGAGTTTGGGCCCTCACGGATCAGAATTTAGCACTTTAATGTTTTTTTTAGTGTTTTTCTGGGTTTTGGAGTAGTTTCTGAGACTTACTATCTAGAATAACCCAGAATACACGAAATGTAATGATAAATACATGACATTTGACCTTCTATTTGGGAAGGAACTTATTTTCTTAAGTACGGGCTGTGAACTATATGTACACACCGTGTAGTCTTTAAACATGTCATTGGTTGTGTGGGTAGAGTCACGTTGTTGGGAAATCTTTGGTGGGACATGTCGTGTATCAGATGTACATGCCATGTTGTTTAGACCATGTTTCCACCCATGTAACTAATGACACAGATGGATAAAACATAATTTATACAAGTCATTCCAAGCTTGAACACACCGTGTAGTGTAACCCATGTAACCGGTCATGTAACTTACAATATGGGACAGTGATGTTTATCTAGTATATGTCGTGTCTTGTACTAACATGTTGTGTAGTCTTGTTCTAGGGATATTGTGTGTCCTACCGTGTAGAATAACTCAGGTACGGAAAGAGAATTCAAGTAAACACTATGAGTTAGTACAACACGCCGTGTGTATGGGGTGTTACATGACCTGGGTTGACAAGAGAAAACGCCCACGTGAAGATATAGTGGAACACTTCGTGTAAGATTTATACATGTTGTGTATCCATGTTTTGAAAAATTTGAATGCTTTCTTTCTCACATTCCCTTCTTACACTTATAATTTTAGTCCCTGTTAATCTTGATCTATGGTGTTATCTTGACCTTGCATATTCATTCCACCGAGATGTCCTCTAATTGTATGCCAGTTATAGGGAATTGATCAGACACTGGATATGGTTGATCAGGGACTACCAGCAAATCCTCTAGTTGTGCCAGTCTTGACACCAGCTGTCATCACAGATACAGGTTTAAAGGAATAGTTCCGAGAGGGATTTTTGAGGTTTATGCAGACTATCCATGAAGTATCTCCTCCAACCCTATTGATGGAATAATTGATGTGGGTCTTTCATCATCTGCATCCTCCCACATTCTTAGGGGATAGAGGACACCAGGCTGTAGATTCATGGCTAGATTCCATGCAGACGATCTTCGAGCATCTGAAGATGCCTCCGGAGAGGAGGGTCATGTTTACTATGTATATGCTTTGGGATTCGGCCAAGAGATGGTGTGATGTTATATCAGAAGCTGGATGCTAGCAGATTATGGATTGGGATGAGTTTCAACTTACCATATACGACTACTTCTACCACGATACCTTGAGGGCCAATCGAGCCCGAGAGATCATGAGTTTGGAGCAGGGTACACTTCCAGTCATGGAGTATTCTTCTCTGTTCATTGTGTTGAAACTCTTTACACCCTTTCTAGGGGGAGATGAGTTATTCCTTATATGGATGTTTGAGGATGGTCTTGAGAAGGATATTCGGGATCAGTTGAACAACTTTAGGTTGACTTCTATATCTTTCATAGTCAACCAGGTGTTGATCGTGGAGCACAACCTAAGGGTTTCATGAGCTGTGGGCTAGGGCGGATCAGCATCCCAAGTTGATACTTCTCTGGAAGATACTAGGAAGCATCGTAGGGAGTCTACACGTGGATATCTGAGTAGGTTGGATGCACCATTAGGTATTCAGGTAGTACACTACCATTGTGGGAAGTTCAGGCATACGAGGACACTCTGCCAGAGAGACCTAGTGGAGTGTTGATCTTGCAGCAAGATGGGTCATCTCCAGTGCTTTTGTCAGATCTTCTCACCACTTGGTGGTGAAAGGGGTTATTCTATGACTCCTCATTTGGGAGAAGCACTACCAGTTTTTCAGCTGTCTGGGAACTGGAGTACTTCTATTCGTTCAGGCTGAGGTGGAGGTTGAAGCTGTGATAGCCAGTCACCAAGCTTTCAGTGACAACAGGGTGGATCAGCTCAGGGTAGTGAAGTAGGGTCACAGGACCATGGTGATTGTCAGACTTTTGCAATGGAGGAGACCCAGAAATAAGAGGATCTCGTACCCTCTATTTTCTGAGTTATGATCCTAGTTTCCTTATTTTTAGCTTCTTCACTTTTCGATATAGGGGCTTCCAATAGCATTAAATTTTTTTCTATTTTGGAGATCCTTGGGATTTGTATCTAATCTTCTGATAATATCTTGATGTTGGAAACTCCCTTGGGGACTAGAATGGCTAGTATATGTCAGTTCAAGGAGTTCCCTCTTGAGGTCGGTGGGTGTCACATCTTATGGGACCTCTATGTCTAAGAGATGACATGCTATGATTTTATTCTCAGAATAGACTGGTTAGTTCCCTTCCAGGATGTTGTTGATTTCTATCATCGTAGGGTGAGTTTTACCTCACCATAGGGTGGTATGTTTCTACATAAGCATGAGTGGGATGTCCAGGAGAGTAGAGCAGGACCCAGGCATCATGGGTTAGGATGAGTTACATCCTAGATCACCAGTCTATATCTGGATGACCAGGGGACTTCACAGATAGACTTTCATTTAATGGTGGATTATTTCATATATGTCTCTCTAGAGTACTTTTCAGGTTTTCCTCTAGAGAAAGAGGTGGTATTTTCTATTGAGCTTGTTCTAAGAGTGGAATCTGTTTCCATTACTTCTTATATGATGGAAACACCAGAGTTGCAGGATCTCAAGAAGCAGTTGGAGGAGTTGCAGGAAAGAGTTTGCATCTGAAATAATACTTCTAATTGGGGTTCGCATATCCTGTTTGCGAATAAGGTGGATGGAACCCTCAGACTTTGTGCGGATTATCAGAAGTTGAACCAGTTGATGGCCAAGAACCAATATCCCTTTCCGAGGATTGATGATCTCTTTGATCAGCTTCGAGGAGCCTAGGTGTTCTCAAAAATTGACTTGTGGTCTGATTACCATCAGTTGCACATTAAGCCATTAGATGTAAATCTTAAGGCCTTACGGAGAAGGTATGGTCTATATGAGTATTTGGTTATGTTGTTCGGTCTCATGAACGCGCCAATAGTTTTCTTGGCACTGACGAACTGAGTGTTCCATCCTTACTTTGATATATTTTTGGTAGTCTTCATGAATGGTATCTTAGTATACTCTCACACTCAACATGACCATGCCACATATCATGAGATTGTTTTGAGTACAGTGAGAGAGAATCAGTTATATGTTATCGTCTCAAAATGACACTTTTTGATGGACCATATTTACTTCTTGGGTCTTGTTATCTTAGAGACAAGAGTATCAGTGGACCCAGAGAATGTGCGAGTAGTAGTTTCCTTGGAGAAAACAAATAATTTCTTTGAATTATAGATATTTCTAGGGATATATGGTTACTATAGTTGTTTTATATAGGAAATTTCGCAATTATAAGTGCCACTGATGGGCCAAACTAAGAAGTGTGAAATGATCTTGTGGTCAGATTCTTGCGAGTCATCCTTTTGGGAGATGAAAGGTAGGTTGAATATGTCACTGATACTGGTACTTCCTGATCCAAGAAAGAGATATACTATATACACTAATGAATCAAGTATCGAGCTGGGATAAATGCTTATGTAGCAAGAGGGAGTCATTTCATATGGGTCTCGAAAGTTGAGGCCACATGAGAGGAACTATCCAATGCATGTTCTCAAGATGGATATAGTGGTTTATTCTTTATATTGTTGGAGATAATATCTTCCAGGATATAGTTTTTTGGTTTTCACCCACCATAAGAGTCTCATGTATATCTTCACTCAGCGCGATCTGAATTTGAGATAGTGAAGGTGGGTTGACTACTATCAGTCCTTTGACATTGAGCTTGCCTACAAGCATGGGAAAGGCCATGTTGTGGCTGATGCGTTGAGCCGGAGGACTTAGATACAGGCAGTTCAAGAGGCCAGCAGTGAGTGGCAGATTATGGATCTATTCTCTGAGAAGCATTTGGAGGTTCATGACAAACATGGGTAGACACTTCATTCTTTTATGTCTATTTCCTCTACTCAACATGATTGGGTACGAATGAGGTAGCTAGAATATTCTGAAGGCCTAGTCATATGGGAGAGTGTTTCAGGGGAGGACCCTATTCCAAGATGGATAGTAGGTGAGGATGATATCTTGAATTTTCATGGATGTGTGTGGGTTCCTGTAGACATATGCAAGGATCTATTGTGATAAATAAATTCTTTAGTTTGGGCAGTTCATCCTGGGGTCACCAAGATGTATCGTGATCTGCAAAGTTTTTAATGGTGGCTAGGTAGAAAGGGAGATGTTTCTAGTTTTTTCATGAGGTGTTCCACCTGTCAGCAGGTGAAGGTGGAGCACCAGTGACTGGTAAGGATTTTACAATAGTTACCCATTCCTAAGTTGAAATGGAATGATGTCAAGATGGATTTCGGGACAATTTTTTCAAGGTATCCTTGAGATAATGATGTAGCTTGGGTTGTCATTGATTGACTCCCGAAGGCCTCTCACTTCTTGCTGATCAAGGAGACCTTCAATGTTGATGAGATGATAAGGTTTTACATCTGTGAGATTGTACATTTACATGATGTTCCATGCTCCATTGTTTCTTATAGGGATGCTAGTTTTACTTCTCGGGCCTGGTAGGGACTTCAGAGGGATTTGGGTACATTGGTACATTTTGAGTACAACATACCATCCCCAGAAAGAAGTCCAGTCCAAGCATACGATTCAGGTGCATGAAGAAATGCTTTGAATATGCATCCTAGATTTTGGATATTCTTGGGATAATCACATACCTCTTGTGTAATTTTCATAAAATAATAGTTTCCATGCAACTATTTATGTGGAACCTTAAGAGGGATTGTACGGTAGGACATGACGATCACCCTTATGTTGGATGGAGGTAGGAGAGATAGCTATTCTAGGACCACGACTTGTCTAGGAGACCACAGAGAAAATAGAGTTGATTTAGAAGAGGATGGCCATAGCACAGTCTCGTCAGAATTCTTATACAGATCGATAGAGATGACCACTAGAGTTCAAGGTTAGAGATCAAGTTTTTCAACGTGTCACACCGAGGTTGGGACATAAGAGGATTAATAGACAAGGTAATATTTCACCTAGATACATCAGGCCGTTTGAGGTGTTGGGGATGTAGGACCCCGGGACACCCTGAGAGAGGAGGGGTGAATCAGGGTGTCAACATTTTCTTCTTAAAGTTATGGATCTTGTTCCCACGTTGGTAGGAACTACTTAAACCTGTATGATGGATATGATCGGCAATGACACATTCACATGCAAAGAGATAACACAACAATTTTACTTGGTTCACCACTAAGGGCTACGTCCAAGGAGCATACGCCGACAAGTTTTTGGCCGTAACAAATTCCACTAATCATTATGAGTTGTGGATTACAATGGTTCGAGCACAGTCACTTTTTCCCAAGCTCACTGCCTTTACAAAGGTTCAGGGATAGCTCACATTGTCCCTCGGGTCACTTCCGTTGACTCCCCTGGCCCACTGCCGTTGGTGAAGTCCCACTCAGTTTATAGACGTGAAGGTCTCTTCAATAGATTAGCATTGAAGTCTTTGTCTCATATTCAGCATGACACTTTTCTTGCATCAGGGTTCATAGTTGATGCTCTTTTCAGTTCAAACTTTCTTCTTTAGTGAAATGACTAATACACTAGATCCCCTTGTCTTCATTTCCCTGAATCACAACCACTGATGTGATTACTCAATAAGTGAAGCTCAGCTTACTTGGAATTTTTAGAATCAGTTCTCCATGAATGAATGAGAATATGAATTTATCATTTAGATTTCCTCTTTAATCACACTTTTCACAGAAAGTATCAGGCAATCTTTCGGCAATCGTGTAGCTCCATAAAGGCGGGTGCTCTCCAACAACACCTGTCACTCCTTTTCAATCCCGGCGTGCAAGTCTCAATATGGCGTGCAAGTCCCAATACGACACGCAAGTCTTCAACGTGCAAGTCCAAACTGGCACGCAAGTGTCACCAAATCACCTGTGCGACACTGCCTTCTTGAACTTCAAACCTACGTGACTCACTTCATTTCTCATCCAAATCACCTTGGGCGCGTAGCCATCAACCCGCGAAAAACTTATAAGAGCTGGCGCGCTAGTCTCTCCAAACCACATGCGCAACCACTCACCACTTGCGCGACTCCTACACCTACGCGATGAGAGCTCTGATTTTCTCTAAGGGTTGAGCTCATGGGAAATGAGGAGGGGTGGTCTCTATTTATAGGCAAACTGGTCAACCTACACGATGGCGCCCAAGTCACCCATCGGCACGCAAGTCTCGGCGCCCAGCTCATCACCCCTAGCCTCTGTCGCGCAACTCACTTACGTGACCCAACAAATACATGCTCAAACATCTTACCTTTGCCATATTTTGAAGTTGTTTTCTTGAAAAACGATATGCACGCAAGTTTCTGATCCTTCTAGGCACTGGCGCGCAAGTCTCTTCACGGCACGCAAGTCACTTGCGCGACAAACCCAACACTTGCGCGACCCTCTTCCCTTTTCCATTTTCCATGTTCTGATCTTCAATTTCATATGGCGCACATGTTTCCTATCCATCAAGTACAGGGAATGCAAGTCTCTTTTCCAAAAACACTTTTCTCCATTTGTCGATTTTCAGGCCCAAAAATTTGGCGAACACTGGGAAACGGCGCGACCGTGTATCTACTATTTTTGTACCACATCCCGATCATCCATTCCTTTGTCGATGTTATTGAATAAAACATGGATCATTAACCATATCCCTTGTACTTGACATGCCACCTTGGAATCTCTTATGTCAAAAAATTTCTATGTCATTTGTTTTATTTATCAACAAGAACAATCACCTCAAAAACACTTCATCTCTGTGAGTTGAATCCTTAATCAACTCTTCTTCTTTCATCATAAACTCCACTATCGTGATATGTATCCTTCAGATTTAGCATCATCATCTTCTGAGACAATGTGGTGTTCATGGACATCTCAGAATTCCAGTCTTTTGCACACTATCTTCTTCTTAAACTGTCATTATCTACTTCATGCAAAACATATGATTCAATTCTTCAAGAAGTCTCTTGCATGGTTCTCATGAAATCATAAGGAATTTCATGGTCTTAATAAAAACCCCATTCTTCTTTAATCATCCTAAGATAGATTATACCTCACATTATTCATTGATGTAAACAACGTGTCACCTTTGACACATGTTCTTTGAACTTATGATCAGTACAACAATCGTCTGAATTTCATTCCTCCATTTCATTGGAGTACTTATTGATCTCATTCATTTTGATCTTCATTGACAACTATTGACAACAAATACAACACTATACACAAAGTGGTTCCAACAATCTCCCCCTTTTTATTTTGTTTTCAATACCTTATACATCATCTAAAATGTATTCATCAATGTAAAAATGAGAATCTTCACTTCAATCAACTTTTCTTTTCAAACATTCATTTCACGTTCTCTCCCCCTTATTGAAAAGAAATAAAAAGCTCATGGTAGGGAGGGTATCAATCCATACTTAAGCAATGTTTCATTAATCATTTCCCACTATGTCTACTTGAGCAATGATCGATGTAGAAAACAAGAGGACTTGATTTAGACAACATGGCTGTCCAAAATTCACAGATCTTGATACCACATGAGATGAGAAAAAATGTAAATTGCCTTCAAAGTTTGACCACTTTTATTTCAGGTAGGATAAAATCTAATGTGATAGCGAATAATCAACCTGAAACTCCTGCACTCACATCAGCAAACAGATCAAAAACATTCAAGTGTTATCGGCAGGATAAGTGACCATGGGGCACATCCATTCTTCTTATGTCACTGATCAATTAAGTTAATCCCCCTTTATAGAATTATCATTGATCTGAGTAACCATGGGATAGAGATTGAGAAATTTAATACCCTCTCCATTGACATGTTCTTCAAGAAATTCACAGAGTAACTGCATTTGAGTCCAGCTGGAGTTGAAATTGATTGAAACAATGATTTTGGAAGCTTCTTCATTTTCTCCCCCCCAAGGGAAACACTCCTAATCATCTTCATCAAGAGTGATACTTCACAATATTAATCGTTGAATATCAATTAAAGAATATTCCCAGGATGGAAAAATATTTAGCTTAGCTATCAGGAGTTGACAACATTCACTACTTCTCAGTTTCTCCCCTTGAGAGAATTATTCACCTTCAATTCCCTGCATTATTAGCACAAATACAATACACAAATGATTAAGGGAATAAGGCAGTTCCTCCTTGCTTCATCAACATGAGCTGCATGGTTGAGGTTCTTTTCTCAACCAAGTACCTCAATTCTCCCCAGTCTTCATGCCTTCTCATTTGAACATATGTTCTGACATCTGTTGATGTGGCATGGGTTTCTTCACATTGTCTTCTACTTTGTGTGGGGAATCGTTCTTCTTAACATCCATCATGAATGATATATTCCTACTTATTTTAAGGAATTCTTCTTTCTCTGGTATTATGGTTAGGCCACCTTTTGTAATGTGACAAGATTTATTACATCTCTCACAAAGAACTTCTTTGGCACGTGTGTTTCTCTTGGTTTGCAATCTCCCCTGCACTTTGTATTCATAACGTGAAAGTTTTTCTTTTCCTTTAGCACTAGCCTTTTCCTTTTCATCTTCAAGTTTCCTCATTCTTTTCAAATCTTCTGGCCAGATGACCAATATGACTTTTTGAACTGTTACAAAATGTTTGGATCTTCCACATGGGTTCATCTGAGTTTCAACCCACTTAGTTTTTCTTTTGGATGAATGACCCTTCAATTTCATGGATTTAAAATAATAGGACTTCTCACCTTCCCTTCTTGAGATCCTCATGGGGAAATCTGTATTTGCACTATTATTCGGATTTCTTTCCAAGGTACTTGATTCATACTTAGACGGCATCGGAGGTCTTCTGTTCATATAAGCTCTAGATATCTCTTAACATAGGCATGCACAATTCTTGTGAACACTGCCTCTGCATACATCACAGATGTTATCAAGCATTCAAAATCTGTTTGCTGTAAACAGATGCTTCTGGACCTGCAGTTGTTGCTTCTTCTACTCTAGATTTCTTCCCATTGATACAGGCTTTCTTTTTTGCTTTCCCATTAAAGGGATTGTACCAATAATCCCGTGCACAATGCCCAAATCTTTTGCAGCACCAACATTGACCAACAAATATTTTCTTCTTTTTATCTTCTGTATGAGGTTGTTGGGACATCTTCCTAATCTTTTGTTCTCTATTTGAGGAACCAACTTCCTCCTTTCTTTTCCCATCCACCTTAGACATGGTGGTAGGTTTTTTCTTCCCACCTTTCCACATCCATACTTGGTTTGAATTTTTCTTCTAGCCCACGCTGATTGTGGGAATGCATTTAGAAACCTTTGTACAAGATGGTTTGGATGGTACCTTCACTTCCTCAATTTCTTGTGATAGATCAATGAGTGAAGTCATTTTCTTCTTATCACATGTTAGAGGTCTTTTGACAATAGAATCCTCCAGTGAGCATTGAGTACCAGCAGCAACTGATTCTTGATGTGGATAATCAAGAGTTGTCATAATCTTCTTGTCACATGTTGGAGGTATTTCAGCTTTAGATTTCTCTAACAAACATTGAGTACAAGCATCACTCATTTCAATCTTTTGTGAAGTCTCAATATGTGTATTCTCATTCTTGGTAAACTGGGCTTCCAATTTTTGACTCTCAATATTGAGGATGATCTTCTAATTTCCAATCATGATCATCTTCTCTTCACAAGTCTTCTTCAATATTTCAACCTCATCTTCAGGCATCATAACTTTGTTTTGTAACAACGAGTCAAATTCCCTGAATTTCATGGAAGTTTCTTCCAAACAAAAACTCTTGACTTCTTTTAACTTTTTCAGCTCAGCTTCAAGTGCATGGATCTTTTATTTTATAGTCTTATTGACTTCCTCTTTTTCTTCAAAGATGTTAACCTGTTTGGTTAGATTCATACTTTCCAGAACTTATCTTTCCAACCCCCTTTACATATTGTCAGCTTCCCTTTCTAATCGAGTGATCTCAACCTGCATAGATTGGAATAGGATACAAATAATAGAAACCCATTCTTCAGGAATATCAAGAATATATGTTTTGAGTTGTTCTTGAAATCTTGAATTAGGGGTGTTATCGTTTCCACTGAAAGAATTCTGAGCCACCTGCTTGATACTTTCCAAGCCTGATGTTACTTCATTATTGGAATGGCATGGAGAACAAGACACAGTATCTTCTTTGGTTATGATGGACTTCTTCATCAGCTTCTTCTCTTTATTTTTCCTATTTGTCAAAGTCTTGATGGATATAGATTTCTGCTCTGAATCTTCATCAAAACTACTCTTCGTGGTTGATCCTCTATTTAGTTCAAACCTTCTTATTTTGTGAAATGACTAATACACTAGATCCTCTTGTCTTCGTTTTCCTAAATCACAACCACTGATGTGATTACTCAATATGTGAATCGCAACTTACATGGAATTGTCAGAATCAGTTCTCCATGTATGCATGAGATCATGCATTTATCATTTAGATTTTCTCATTAATCTCACTTTGCACTAAAAGTATCAGGCAATCTTTCAGCTCTCGTGCAGCTCCAGAAAGGCGGGCGTGCTCCAACAACACCTGGCTCTCCTTTTGAAGCCCGGCACACAATTCTCAATATGGCGCGCAAGTCCCAATTCAGTGTGCAAGTATTCAACGCACAGGTCCAAACTGGAGCGCAAGTTTCACCAAATCACCTGTGCGACACTGCCTTCTTGAACTTCAAACTTGCGCGACTCACTTCTTTTCTCGCCCAAATAACTTTGGGCGCGCAGCCACCAACCGGCGCGCAACTTATAAGAGCTGGTGCACAAATCTCTCCAATCAACCTGCATGACCACTAACCACTTGTGAAACTCCTACACCTACGCGATGAGAGATCTGATTTTCTCTAAGGGTTGATCTCATGGGAAATGAGGAGTGGTGGTCTCTATTTATAGGCAAACTGGTCAACCTGCGCGGCGGCACGCAAGTTACCCCTCGGCGTGCAAGTCTCAGCATGCAGCTCATCACCCCTAGCCTCTGTTGCGCTACTCACTTGCACGACCCAACCAATACTTGTGAAACCTTCTTTCATTTTCCATATATTGAAGTTGTGTTCTTGAAAAACGATAGGTGCGCAAGTTTCCGATCCTTCTAGGCACTAGCGTGCAAGTCTCTTCACGGCGCGCAGGTCACTTCTGCGACCAACCTAACAATTGCACGACCCTCTTCCTTTTTCTATTTTTTTCCATGTTCTGATCTTGAATTTCATATGGCAGGCAAGTTTCCTCTCCATAAACTACACGACGCACAAGTATCTTTTCGAAAAACACTTTTCTCTATTTTTCGATTTTCAGGCCCAAAAATTTGGCAAACACTTGGAAATGGCGCGACCTTGTATATGATATTTTTGTACCACCTCTAGATCATCCATTCCTTTGTCGAAGTTCATGAATAAAACATGGATCATTAACTGCAGTCCATGAACTCGACATGCCACCATGGAATCTCCTTTTTCAACAAATTTCTATGTTGTTTGTTTGCATTGTCAACAGGAACAATCACCTCAAAAACACTTCTTCTCGGTGATTTGAATCCTTCAGAAACTCTTCTGCATTCATCATAAACTCCACTATCTTGATATGTATCCTTCAGCTTTAGCATCATCATCTTCTGAGACAATGTGATGTGCATGTCCATCTCACAATTCCAATCCCTTACATACTATCTTCTTCTTCAACCGTCATTATCTACTTCATGCAAAACATATGATTCAATTCTTCAAGAAGTCTCTTGCATGGTTCTCATGCAATCATGAGGAATTATATGGTATTTATCAAATCCCATTATTATTTAATCATCCTTAGATGGATTATACTTCACATTATTCATTGTTGTAAGCAATGTGTCACCTTTGACACATGTTCTTTGAACTTATGATCAGTACAACAATCATCTGAATTTCCATTCCTCCATTTCATTGGAGTACTTCTTGATCTCCTTCATTTTGATCTTCCTTGACAACTATTGACAACAAATACAACCTTATCCAAAAAGTGGTTCCAACAGGGGAGAGTCGGGACGGTTTCCTATCGGTGGAAGTTACCTCAGAGGTACCAGCCTATGCATGATGTCTTCCACATTTCTCAGCTTCGACGTTACTTCTCAAACATTTCTCATGTTTTCCAACCAGGGGAGGTTTATTAAGAGGTGGATGCATCCTTTGAGGAGAATCCTATCTGGATTTTTGATAGAAGTGTGAAGGTTCTATGTGGCTAGTCTGTTCCTCTGGTATGAGCGTTATGGCAGAACGTGCGAGTACAGGATGAGACATCGAAGAGGGAGGCCGAAGTACGATCATAGTGGCCTGAGTTGTTTGAGATTTATTCTTCTAATCCGATATTCAAGGGATATTCAGGGATAAATTTTTTAAGTGGGGAAGATTTTAAGAACCCATATCTTTTTTATGGTATGTTTCTTTCTTTCCTGGTTGTTTTTGAGAAAAAGGATTTTCTGGAAAATTTGGAAGTACACGTCGTGTACCCGGTTGACGCGGGTGACCATGTACTGGACATGTAACTATTGAGTACATGGCCATGTGTGGTGACCTAGAGACCACCTAAAGAAGAGGTCAGAAAAGGAAAGTACATACTGTGTACTTTTAAAGAACCAGCCATGTCCTTTTTTTCATTAAATAGACTGGGGTCTCTTCTGACGAACCGAACACATTTCTTCTTCATCTGTCTCATCCAGGAGAATTCGTACAGTCGCAGATCATCTTCGATCCCCTGAATCTCTGTCCATTATCTGAATCTATGGTCATCAATTTCATTGGAATCACATCGGTGAGTTCTCTTTTCTATTTAACCTTCATCTTTTTATTTCTCTTCAATCACAAGATATCCATTGTTGGATGTTTTTAACGTTTTTTGTATAACTATGGTGTTTTGGGTTTATTAAAGGCCTAAGGTTCACGTATATCGATCTCACGATGTTGAGGTATGTGGTTTGGGCCTTTCTGTATTTTTTCTTTGAGTTATATGTGCAAAAATTCCAAATACTCTTGTTCAGGGTATTCTTTGTTTATGGTTTTTGCCCTTTTATTTGCCAGCTATGCCTGGTTTGTTAGGATAGAAGTTAATTGTAGGATAATAGAGTTATCCTTTCCAGGATATGGATTTTCCCCATGTTTTCTTATTTTGACCATTTGTTCTAGATTTTCCTGTTTGGCTACTGTTTTTTTTCATTCCTAGTGTTATTAGGATGGAGTGATTATTTATTCTGATATGATATGAAATGCTTTTTAGTTCTCTATCTAAGTATATCATGAGGATTACATTAGATTTAGATTCTTGTTTGTTAATTATTTTTTTACACAGGGCTACAAGAACTTGGGGTAGTGAGACCATAGGGTAAATTGATGTTGAGGGATTTCCTAGTGTGTCTGTTTTAATTATCATGTTTTGAGACAATAGAGGGGATTGACGTTTAGTGATCCCATAGAGTGTCTATAGTTAAGTTATAAGGCCCTAGGAGGAATTTAAATAGATTTATTTCTAAGAGTACATTTAGATTATCGTTAAATGAAAATAGAGGGAATTGACAGTGAGTGCTTCCCCAGAGAGTCTTTGATCACACATGACTAAAGGGGGAATTGACAGTGAGTGCTTCCTCAAAGCGTCTTTTCTATATATTCTCTTGTATTGTGAACCAGAGGGGTTAGGCTATGAAAAATACATATATGGTTTCTTGTATTTTTTTTAGTTGATTAAATACTTAAAATTAAATTTTTGTTAATTAAATTATAGGACTATTTAGATTTTATAATTTCTTTGTTCACTGCTAGTTTTTTTCCTATTGCCTTCCATTTATATTCATTGACTATTAGGCACTGTTATTTGGGTGGTTGATTATTGGGATTAGTCTCACACCCTAATTCGAACATTATTTTGGAACCAAACATATTATATTGATGCAGGTATAGATAAGGGCTAGCTTCCTTCTACTTCAGGTACTTGATTACTGTGGAGCTGGGAAGCATGGGACTAAGCTAAGGCTTGCGATGTTGTGGAGCTGTTTACATGGGTTTCTTTTATACCTTGGTTTATTACTATATTCTTGAACTGTGATTTTTTTCGATTCCCTCTTATACATATTTTTCATGCATAATTTATATAAATGTGTGTGCTTAAGTGGTTATTACTTCTAAAGTTTACTTGTTCCATGTTTTACTGCTTCCATTGCTGCTATCTATTTTACTTATGTTGTGTTACTCTGCAAATGAGGGAAATGTTTCACCACTATCACACCGAGGGCCTTCGCTGCTAGTCCGTAGCCTCTATCATTCGGTGAAATGCACTTGACACCATGTGACCAACTGGGCACGGGGCATCTCTGGGCGGCTTTCGAAACCGGGATGTTACAGTGGCACCACGCACTAAGAATTACTATGTTTGGTAAAATGTAGTCACAATTTGCATCATATTCACACCAGAATACATTGTAACCAACATATACATAGGATCATGCTTCATGATATATTTGAACCGACATTTATTTATGGAATATTCATCAAATGATTATCATTTTATTTCACATCCTGTAATCTTCCACTTGTACAAACTTCTATAAGGACTATATTAAAGACATTACAACTCTTTTTTAATATATCCACACACATTTGGACATGTTTTATCAATTTAAATACATTTTAAAATATACACAATATCCAAAACATAATACATATTAAAAGGATTAACTATGTTACTATACAATCCTTAGCATCACTTATAGTCAATAAGAAATTCCCAGTAAATATATGTAATGAAAATGAATCCTACATCGAAGAATTTGGTATACTCAAGAAACAAATATGTTTAGTGTGACCTGTAACACCCCAAAATTATAAAATTTTAACATTTTATTTGATATAATATGTTACATGAAACATTGATTTTAAACAACCCCTGAAATATATTTATTTATATTTAATCTCTTTGATATCTTCTGGAATACACAATACCTAGTCTAAATTAACGGTGATATAATATACCGTAATAACCAAGAATTTAAATTGTTGGGTTTGAATCATACTACCAAAATCATGAAAATTATATATTTTTAAATATTTATAAAATAAATTAAATTTATATACATTTATTAGATATGAAATCAGAACCATATGAAAGAAAAACAATTCAAAAAAATTGTATTTTTCTACATTTTGGTTTAGTCTCCCATTGTGGACATAATTTATAAATAATTATTATAAATTTTAGAGAATAAATTTTAATAAATAAATTTAATTTTTAAAATAAATATATCACAATTATATTATGGGGAATTTTTAGTATTTTTCTAAAAAGTTTCAAATTTTGATAAATAGTTTAAAATATAGAATTTCAAATGAGAATTTTCACCTCATATAAATTATTTATTATGATATATTATATATGTTTTAATTTATCTTAATGTTAAATTAGTTCAATTATAGATCATTTATACCAATTTAAGTCATTTTAATGATTTTCATATTGAAATTTTGTGTAAAAGCTTTATGTACTATTGAATATTTTCTCATCGAAAACTCACTTTGCCATTGCGTCTTTATGATTAATTTTAAATTAAAATTTGAAAATACTATAAATAGAATTTGAAAAAATGTATTCTGTATTTCTATTCATCATAATTGAAATTATATAATATGTTTAATTTATATTTTTTACTTTAATTAATAGTAAAACCATAAAAAACTATTTACCACGGGTAAGGTAAAAATGGGTTCACTTGGGGTTTATACTACAGAAATAAGGATTACGATGACCAAAAAATAGGTATAAAATATATTTTATAGCCATATTTAGACCATATAATGTCTAATTCTTGATAATACTAAATTATAGACCCTTTTTTCTTGTTCACAATTTTGTTACACCTTTTATTTTCAAATTTTACAGGTCTTCCACTCACCTCATCTATAAAAGGACACCCACTATCTTCCCTTATGTAAACCATAAAACCCAATTTAATCAGATAATACCTACCCATATAACACTAAAACTCCAATGAAAACATCCAATAGTCATGTTTTTTTTCATAAATCTATTATATTAATCATTTAGCTAAAATTACAAGAGGTGGTCTGAGAAGAGGTAAAATACATAACTATCCATTTTTGTTTTATTTCCTCCTCTATATCCTTAAAATATTATTAAACCATGATAATGTAATAAAATTTGTATATTATATTTTCCTAGATATTTTTATGATATTTTCATGACCTAAAACTATCCCATCTTCCATCTAATGGGTTACAAAATCATCAGTTGTGTGTACGATGGAATATTGCCTCGCAAATCGATGTCATTGATTTTTCGATTGCCACATATCAAAAATGGGTATGATGATTGAAGTATATATATGATATTTATAATATAATTATACCATTAATTTAAATATATCATATATACCATTTTACATTCCATTCCATAGGGGATATGATAATGTCTCCAATGTGTACGACAAACTACCTTCTCACAAAGAATTGGGATTTGTCTTTCATTAATACTTTAAATTGATGGTAATGTGGATAAATTTGACGAATATATGTCATATAAGATATATAATAATTATATTCAAGAATAATTAAAATTATAAATAATTAATATGCCTTTTTCATTCTTACTATTTCTCTCACTAAAAGAGGATTACGTCGTTCATGTACGTGTGGACTACCGCCTTCACGAAGTTTTGTGACTCTATTTTCACCACCACACCACATGGATGATATATATATATGTATATTTAAAGAAATAAAATAGTATATATTATATTATTATCAGTCTGGAAATATAAAATATTACTCAAATTTTTCTATAGGAAACATTGAAAATAGAAACGTTACTCATTTGTATGTACAACCTAGTGTCTCAATGATTGTAATGTGGTTAATTTTAAAAAAAATATTTTTTGTTTTAAAAGAACAATTTATGTATAAAAATGTTACTTATTTTGTGATTATAATTCTATATTTGTTTAAACAATGACCACTCTGCTCATAGTCAACAAACCAAAGTCATTTTCAACACATAAGCCAAATGTCATCAAAACATCCGACGTAAACCTAATTGACTAAGTAATCATATATAACTTGGTAATACGCGAAATAAAAGGAATAATAAATAATAAATAGTTTATCAATTATTAAATAAATAAAATTATTATATTATTCATGAATATATGGTATATTTATATCGGTCTGGACTCAAGGTAAGAGTTTCTCATCTCACTTTTACATTCATGAGACATACAACATAATCACCACTTATTAATTTTTTGTGTTATATATAATACACATTTATTATGTTACATCATGAATTAATTTATCTACACGATATATAATGTTTAATTACAATTTATTTCATTTAGGGGGATTATTATACAAAATCTAACAAAGTGGAAAGGTTTTATATTATAATCTAATCGTTGTTTGGGATTGTTTTTGTTTAAGTATACCTTTGGTGAATTATTTGATATTTATATCAAAAAATAAATTTGTCTTCATCTCCTATGGTTATTCATGAATGTTTTAATTTAACAGTTTCATTTATTCCTCTATTTGTTATATAAAATGATTAATAAAATGTTTTTTAGTATGGATTTATTTCTCTCTTCAATCGAAAATTGTTTTCATTCCAAAAAATGATTTCTAAAAATATTTTGAAATTTTTTAACAATACCCAAAAGATTTATTAATAAACATTACCCATGTTTGTCTTTTTAAAAAATGACGTCGAAAGGAATCTTCATTCCAGTTTTTGAACAAGGGAATTTTATAACCGTTTTACACTGTCAAAAGGAATGTTTTTTAACTTATATGAGAAGTATGGAATTATATACCATCAAGATTGTCATTTTTTTAGATTAATTTTTCAATTTATACGGTTATTTTTCAAAAAATTATTATCCTAACATTCCCTAAATTATTATATTTTGAATATTTTTTTCAAATAAAGTGGGTTTTGATGTATTTTATGAGTTTTATAGTTTTAAAATAAAAGTTCCAATTTCAATGAAAGTTATATCACTAACGAAATTTTCTAAGTGATATTTGAAAATAATTATCCTTATATGAATAAATAGTTGTTTGTTATAATTTAATTGGTATATAGTCCATTGATATTGTCCTTGTTATATCTACAAATTGTTTATGTTCAGTTTGACTAGGGATGTATGAAATTTATACCATTCAATATAATCCAAATGGTTTATAATTATGTTTATTGAATGTAGAAACTATTTAAATTTAATAATCAAGATTAAATATTCATGTTTATGTGAAGTATTTTTATCCCCTTTTGTATGAGGAATGCAGTGTACATTATAAGTGATCGGTGGGCCCTGTTATAACCCCTCGATGAATTGGTAGGTCTCATGAGACCAACTAGATTGGGTTTTGGAAAGGGTCCTTCCCATTTTAATAGAAGTCTTAGAAAAAGGCCTTGATGGTATTAAAAGTCTTATAAAAAGTACTTTATAGTATTTTTTAGATTTCCATCAGTATAAATTCCATCATTATGTATTTAGATATTGAGATTCCATGTGATTATTTGATTAGTTTGAAAATCAATTATTCCACGTTTTTCACATGTGATTATTTATATGGAATAATTTGATAAACATTTATTGCTAACATAATATGATCATCTAATTGATTAAATTGAAAGTGTTTCAGTTATTTACCTTTCTGTATTGATAATTCATTATTTATTCATTGCTTCTATTATATTCCTACCCATACAAAGCATATGAGATCTCAAATTTCATATGTTTTATTTTCCTTAGTATATGAGGATGTTTTTTATGATATATACATATAGGGATAATGTAAGAGGAGAATTGGTTTTTTCTTTGAAAACAATATTTTAATTTAAAAATTAAAATGTAATGTGAATTTTAATTATGAATCTAGTTTACCAAGACTAATAAAATATTTTTTCCTTCATGATGTGATTCCTGGCATATTATTACAATATAATGGAGAAACCACTGGGTTCAGTAAAAAAGGTTCTTGGTTTCTACATGAACCCTATAAATCATATACATATATTCATGAAAACATATCCACCATAAGATGTGTCATATACATCATATGTATAGAAATATTATCCCTTTCATCAAAATACCACACATCCAACTACATTGAACAATGCCAATCTACTTTAGGCTATATAATATTTTCCACATTCCTCATAAAATATGGACCATGTTGATGAATACATCTTATTTCATTCGTCTAGTGGATTACAAAATCACATGAAACTCATCCACATTTTTGGAAACATATCATGTGACATGTAATGACCAAGACATTTATAAATAATATTGCTTTCGTGGTTAAATTGAATTCCTTATTTCATATTATGGTTATAGAACCCATATGAACTTATTAGGTTTCATTATATCATATCAGAATTAAAAGACTTCTATACATCACCGAAGTTGATAATATAGTCATTTAACAGCGATCAAATTATTAGTATAAATATTGGGTTCTGAAAATCCAATAGATAAAGAAAAAGGAAGTGATGGCCCCAACCAATTGAATGATACCATATGAATCCCATTTATTAGAGATTCACTGGGTTCTATCATAACTAGTCTTTCCCCTTTACCCATAACAATCTAAGATCAAGAAAATAAAGTAGAATAGAAACCATTTTTAAAAGAAGTTCAAGATCATCAATATCGAGACTCAAATCATGTACGTCAATCCACCCCATAAAAATATCACCATTGCACTCATTTCATTTTGAGAGAATGTTGGTGTAAAACATTTCAATGCATAAAGACCATAATTATATGGGTAGGTATTTTTATAAAATAATGAGTACATTTACTTCCCATTGATGGTAATTTTTATATGATTTTGAGTTTGAAACGATAAAAGAATTTATTTTTTTATTATTTAATGTCAATTAAGATATTCACTTTTGAGAAAATATGGAATTGTAAAAAATGTTTTTTTAATAAAATAATATAATTTAAAAAAAATTTATTATACCTAAATGATAATATAATTTTTAACAAGTCAAATTTAATTTTTATAATGGTATGAAAACTGTAATTGTCAAAAAAACAATATTTCTCAAAAAGGGTAGACTGATTCTTTGAAAGTGAAAATTCACATATTTATAAAATAATTTTAATAAAATAATTATTATTTTTTGATTCATAACATAAAAATTATCCAATTGTTACTTTTTCATAATTTTCCGAAACAATAAATTTTTCAGGTAAAAAGTGAACACATAACAAATATCTGGTGTGTATTATGACATCATAATGACTAAAAAGTGATTTAATAAATTATATAATTGTATAAACAAAATAAAATATGTTTATCCTTTAAAATAATTTGTATTTAGGCTATTTTAGTTATTTTATAGAGCCTGTATGAATCCTCTAAAACATATATTATATTTTAAAAGTTCTTAAATAAATTCTTTATAAACATGGCCCATGTCCACATAAACAAGGGTAATATATTTAATATTTAATCCATATGACTTATAAAATAATTTAAAACAGTCTTATTTTTTAGAAAACATGTGAAACACCATTGTATGGTTTTGGGTTTTGATTACGTTTTTATATAAATTCGAAAACCTACGTTTGGGAAATAATAAAGAACTCCTCTATCATTTCCTATATAAACACACCCAAAATCCCCATCCACATCACTAAAAAACGTCAAAAACATCTTTAAACTACCCTAAAATTACAAGTGTCCTATCAAGGTCCCCCAAGATCTCAATAATCTCTTATCAAGATTTTAAAATCACCCTCTCAAAGTAAGGGGCCTCCTTCTATCTTCTTTTCTATTCAAGCACGGTCTTGGAATTTACCATTTTTAATATCAACTCTATCACCACTCCAAGGAATTAAAATAGACATACCTATAATTATTTTATTGGTGAATTCAATTTATTTATTTCATACTCTTCAATATTTTAATTAAATGTGATGAAATATTATATGATGTTGAATGATATATGTGGCACACTTATGCATGTATGTGATGTGAATGTGGCAGGTGAACCAGATATTTTATATCACTCTAATACATTGGGTTAGTTTTTAGTTCATTAGACATCATAAAAGAGATTTAAGAGAGAACTTAATCAATCTTGAGAAATTTATAACTATTTTAGGGTTTATTATTTCTTATACATTATCTATGTTTTTGATGTCATGTTTTGATGTTTTTGTAGCATTCCCATGTTGCCTTGATATTATCATTATATATCATGTTTTATTGTTCAAGATTATAATTATCATCCCTATTATGTTACCTTGATAGGTCTATTGGATATCATGTACAAATTTATCACCATGTTATGATTTTATTATTCCCTTACTAGGATCTATATATCACACCTTTCTTATATACTCCCCTGGGTTATCCCTTGCAGTTTTAGATGATTGATGATTTATAAGAGAATCTTATTGATGTTTTAAATAATTTACTTGTATTTGATATTGATGATGCTATTATTTGTAAATAATTCTAAAATAAACATTAAATAGTGATATTTTATATTGTATTATGTATACCTTTTTTAATAAATCATGAATTAATGTGTAATAAATACAAAGGTTGTTATAGTTTGAATCAAAGGAATGTTTAGTTATTTTTGGGATTAGGATTCAAAAACTCATGGGAAAGCCTTAGGGATTAGACTGAACAAAATAATAAATCTCTGAATTTGTTTAATGTATAGTGTAAGTGGTTTCCAAGAGAATATATCCATGTTTGGATACTACAAGTGGATGTTTCATTACTTCATATGTACCTAGGGGTAACACCTGAAAACACTATATTGATCTAGACTCAATAGAGATCTAGTGAACGACAATGGGCCTCACTTCACACCATCTTTAACACTCATTGTGGTTGTCATTTAGTAAATTCAAAACATTGTAGTAAACCATTATAAAGTAAAAAATGACCATAAGTGTCTAAACTATGAAATAGATCAAGGATAACATTTATTGAATCCTTTAAATTAAAAAGTGAAGGAATAAATGTCATTTATAAATTACACCTTTAATATTTTGAGATTACCATATTTTTTTAATAAATTAAAATTAATCATCCCAAATTTATCAATTAATTTTGGAAGTGTTTGAAAAAAATGTGGAAACATGTAAACAACAAATGTGAATGGAAATGTTATGACTTTGTAAATGATTTTCCCAACCCATTGTGAGAAGGAATCTTAAACTTTGTGATAATAAAATCTAATATGACTCAAGTTCTAAATAGAACCCAGAATCTAAAAGAATTCCTAAATCCTCATAATAAATATAAAGTCACAATTGAAGCATTTTTGTGACAGAAAACTCTAAAATTCAGTGGATCACTAGATCCCTTAATCGCGGAACAATGGATCAAATCTATTGAAAAGATATTATACATCCTTCAATTTTTAGTGTATAAGAGATTAATACTAGTTGTTTATCATATAGAGGGAGAAGATAATTGGTGGAGGACATTGATCATGAATATAAATCCTACGGAATATATTGAAGTTATTGTGTGGAAGGAATTATAGAAAAAAAATGTCAAATACTTTCCACAACCTTTCCAACATAAAATGGAAAGATATTTCCTTATACTCAAGAAAAAAAAAGATGATGAATCCTTTAGGGAGTACAAGGATGACTTTACAATACTTTCATTATATTACATTGTATTTATCATTACCCATGAATAAAAATATTAACACTTCATTGGTGGGATAAAACTAAGTCTACAAAAAGATTTGGTAATCCGAGGAATTTATATATTTGAGAAAATTTTCTGATGTTCCCTCAAAGTTGAAATAGAGATCAACAAATCTCAAGGGTCTGGGGCAGATAAATATTATAAATTAGTGTTTAATTCTACAGTGTTTTGTAGAAATATAATGGTGGTAATAAATTTCAACATCCCACTTGTTAAAAGTGCTGAAATAATCACCTCAGAAAGTTCTTGAAGGGGGTGAAGAAATTCCAGGGACGCTGGAAGAAGGTAACATAGCATGTGAATTTCAACGGGATGAACCCACTAATGTGATGGAAAAGTGGAATGAACCATCCAACCCTCATCATGTTGTTCATGGTTTAAATTTCAATTAACAGGTAACTTAACAACCTAATGCACTATGAAAAGGGTGGTCAGACAAAATTAGTGCCAACAGCCTCCATGGAAGCAAGGGAAATCATGCATCATTACAAATATTGATCTAGATCCTGAATACTAAGTGGTGACCGGTATGCTAATTATTAATTCAGTAATATAAAATAAACTTTTTTATTTTGGTTATATTAATTCCATTATATAATGGATTTTTTGTAAAACTATTCAAACACACCCACAATGAATAGAATTATCGCAATCTATGAAAATTGGGAATGGGGAAATTATTTCATCCCATCTATATAACTCCTCCCCTATCAATATTTTTGGGCTAAACATCCCAACAAACCATATGATGCTTCATTTAGTATAATTTGATACAGTTATAGGAATGTATTGGATTTCCTTACATAGATCCAACATAAATTGTTGTGATAATGAAATCACACTCTACATCATGAATCATGATTTGAATTTTATACAATTGAAATAAGGAAGATGAATCTTGTTTAGAACCAACATCTCAATCATGGATATTATTTCCCTAAGAGGGAGAGTATTGACCTCAAATGATTGAGTCTACAAAAATATCATACTTTATTACATGCCCAATGTGAGGGAATACATTGACATGTTCCCCAAAGAATTTTTTGGTCTTCCTCATAGACAAGAGGATTATTTTTCTATACATATTATAACCATGTATTTTCCTATATCCTTGAATCCATAAAAATGGATGTTTTGGAACATGAAGGGAAAAAGAAACAACTATTAGAGAGTCTAGATAGGGGGATCATATTCTGAATGCTTCATTGTAGGTGTTGCAATATCATTTTTCAATTAGAAAGATGGGTTAATACACCTTTACATTGAATATTGTGAACTCGGTTAGATCCTGATAAATAATAAGTATCATATATCATGTATCAATTATTTTTTGGTCATCTATATGGAGATTAGAAATTACCCAAGGTGGATCTTCTTGTCTGGGTATTATCATGTGAGGTTGAAGAAGGTGGTAATCCCCAAGAATGCCTTCCGTAAAAGGTACTGAATTATGAGTTCATAGTAATGCCTTTTGGACTCACTAATTATCTAGTAATATTTACCGACTTGAAAAAATCATTTAGCCTTTATAGATGATATCTTAATATACATCAAAATAAATTAGGAACATGAGGATCATCTGACCACTGTGATAAAGACCTTATAAATGTAGAAAATTTATTAAAATTACAATAAATGTGAGATCTGGTTGAAAGAAATATAATTGCATTGGAAATTTATTTGATTAATGGGATATTTGTGGACCCATCAAAGATAGTAGCAACTAAAGGATGGTCAACGCCGACATCTGTGATAGATATCTATAGTTTCCTTTGACTTCCTGGTTATTATTATAAATTTATGAGAGATATCTTATGATTTTAAAACACTCCAAACAATCTAGTTTAGAAGAGATTAATTTTTTTGAATAATGAATGTTAATAGAGATTCATGGAGTTTAAAAACAAGCATATCACTGCACATATACTTATTCTACCAACATGTGGGAACTTTTAAAAGTATATAGTGATGTTATGAATAAGGATTGGGTTGTTTAATAATGAAAATGATAAAGTGACAGCCTATCCCTCAATGAGATTTTAATTTCATGGATAGAACTTCCCAAATCATAATATGAAGTTGAACATAGAAATATTCATGTTAAAAATTAGAAGGAACCATATCCTTTGGTGAAGAGTCAAATATTTATAGATCATATGAGACTCAAGCATATATTCACATAAAATGAGATGAACATACATCAATTAATTTGGTTAGATCTAATTAAGGAATATGAATTCTCAATCTACTACAATCATTGGAAATAAAATAAAGTAGAACAACCTATATGTTGAAAAAATCTAAAAATTTTGTCATTGATGAGAATTGATAAGTATATAATCATCTTAGATGTGAAAATGATGTGAATGGGAATCACTAAGGAAGAAAAATAATAAATTTATTTAAAAATGTTTGCTCAACCATACCTTCTGGAGAAGATAAATCCTAATCCATGAGATGATGTGGAAATTAAAAAGATGTTTGAATCTATGAGAAAATATAAATTCTTATAGTTTATTATTAATAAAGAAGGTGTTGTATGATTTGGGTCATAACTTTTTGTACTATAAAATCATTAGTCAAAGAAGGATATATTATATGATGTAGATATATCAACATTTTCCATCCATATTGGAAGTAAAATAATGTATCGAGATCATTAAGAGCACTATTGGTGGGACAATATGAAGAAGGAGATCCCATGATATACATCAAGGTGTCTTTTAGGTCAGCAAGTGAATTATGAAAGGCAAAAATCCCATGGGATGATGCAAACATTACCCATACCTATATAGAAATGGGAAATCATTACCAGGGAATTTGTCACTAGTAGTCTGAATAATCAAGAGTAAATAATGTTATCTGGGTTATGGTGGATCATTAGGGAAAGACATGACACTTTATTATAATCTGAGAGGACTTCTCACACGATCAATTGGAAATGTTATACATTAGATAACTGGTGAGGCTGCATGGAATACCACTATAGATTGTATCTGATCGATACCCATGATTTACCTCTTTGTTCTAGAATATTCTTCAACATGATCTAAATATTCAGTCAACATTCTGTAAGGATTACCACACTCAAGTAGATTTCTAATCGATGGGGTATATCCAGAAACTTGAATATATCATGATAGCATGATCTAAAGACAAAATATGAGGATGGGATAAACATCTTTCTCTAGTAATGTTATTATACATATATAGTTTTCACTCTAACATGAAAATTTCCCCCTATGAATACCTTTATGAGAATAGATGCAGAACACCTGCATGATGTGATGATGATGGTGAATACAAACTGTTGGGTCTTGAAATGTTCCTGGAAATGGTCGAAAACATCAAGACCATTCATCTGCACATTAGGGATTCTTAGATTAAAAAATTCAGTTGTGTTGATAATCATTGATGAGACCTAGAGTTTATGGTTACATATATGGTATTCCTATACATATATTTATTGAATAAATTAATTATACTAGGGAATAATGGAAATATTATTCCTAGATAAATCTGTCCCTTTGAGATCCTTAATCACATTAGAATGATGGTCTATCGACTAGCGCACTAAACTTACCTATCCAAAGTATATGATATGTACCAAGTGCATCACTTGAGGAAGTAAATACCATATTTAAATGACTATTAACAATCATAACCATTGATAATATAGTCATTGATTAGGGATTGTATGATTAGTATAAATATAGGGTTTTGAACAATCCAATTGACAATGACAATGGACGTGATGACCTCAATCAATAGGGATGTACACTATGAATCTCGTTTATTAGAGCATCAAAGGGAGATAACATCACTAGGATTTTCCATTTCCCAATCCTAATAAAATACCCATAAACTAAAGAATAAGTGAAACTATTTATACGAGAAGTTTGAGCTCATCGAGATCATGTCCCAAACAATGTATGTCGAACCACAAAATGAAAATCTCATGATCATGCACCTTACCCATAGGGTGTTTTTTAGTGTAACAAAGGGATTCCTATCAAGATCAAAATAATAATAGATATGTATATTGAAAATAATAATTACTACATTTAATTGTTATTTTTGTTACATTGTAAATGCTTTTGATTTCTAAATGATAAAACAAAAATTGTATTATCTATGTATACCCAATTTCAATTAAGAGATTCCTTTTTGGAAAAATCCTGGTTTTAAAAAATAAATCTTATTTTAATAAAATCATATAAATAAAAAATTGTTAAAAATAAATTATAATATATATTTTTTTATGTCAAGTATAACTTTTATATGGATTTGATAACTCGTAATTAAAAAATACATAATTTCTCATAAAATATAATTTTTTATTTTAAAAGTAAAAATTCACATGACAATAAAAAAATTTGATAAAATAAATATTATTTTTTTAATTTGAATTTTGAAATTCTCAAATGGTGAATTTTTCATAATTCTTTGATGTAGCTGAATTTTCAGGAAATAAAATAAATATGGTATAAATATATAGTGTGTATTATGATAAACTAATATCTGGAAAGTTATTTAAAAAATTATATAAAGGGTATCAATGACCAAATATATGTTTCCCATTTAAAATAATGTGTTTTTTAGGTTACCTCATTAATATCAAAAAGCCATTATGAATCCTACAGAACATATATTATATTTTATGTAATTTAAAAACCTTTTAATAAATATTACTCACTTCCACATCAATAGAGGAGATATTCTTTTATGTTAGTCACTTGGACTTAGAAAATAAATACAACCACTCTTATTTGGTAGAAACCATGGTCAACCCCCATGGGAGGTTATTTATTTTGATAACTCTATAATATAGAGTCCAAAACCTATGATTGGGAAATCATAAAGAACTACCCTCTCTTTTCCAATATGATCCCACCAATGTTTCCCGTCCTATTCACTTAAAAACCTTGGATCACGACCTTCATCTGAAATAACCTCACTACATTTCTCCCAATGGGCCCCATGATCTTAGTAATGTCCACCAAAGTATTTTAGAATCACCCACTCAAGAAAAGGGACCTCTCTCTCTCTCTCTCTTCTTTTCCATTAAAGCACCTCTATTGAATTTAACCTTTGGAATCTCAATTGATTGTTTTTAATGAATTTATAAATATATTTATACTATAATATTTATTTCATAACAATTATATATAATGTACCCACTCCCATTATATGATTTACCTAAGCTGGTTCTATGCCAAAATTTAGTAAGGGGCCCTCTTCATCTCCTCTTTATTCAATAATTTTCTTCCTTTAATGCCTTTTATTTTCAATTATTAATATTGGGATATATATTTATGAATACATATTACTATAAATTGTATTTAAATATTATGGGATGTATTTTTTTTCTTGTTAAACCATTTTATAAACCTTTATATACTATCGTTATTCTACCAAAATTCTATTGTGATTTTTCTATTTCAAACCATTGTAATGTGAATACCATCACTATTTATATTCAAGGTTATTCACCTAGATATTCCTATACTTAATAATTTATTAAATACATTTATGTATTACTAAATCCTAGATAATAGATTAAATCTAATATAATATGATCCTATGTTGAATAATCTATCTGGCACACTTATACATGTATACGATCTGAAAGTTATCGATGCACCCAAAATTCTATATCACTCCAATGAATTGAGTATGGTTTTAGTCCCATGAGACTCATTTTTCTGAGGAAAAAATATGTGCTTTCATTTTATGGTTTATTTTTGGGGGTTTAATGCATGTACAATCATTTACATTGATTTTACCATTTTTCATCCTTAAGGAAAACTCCCAATGATTCCCACATCCATAAGTGAGTATAGACCAAATTTCCATAGGTAGAAATTCCATTGTTTTTTTAGACACATTGGTGCTTAGGAACTCACATTCATCAAGAGGATGAGATTTCAAGATCATCACACCCTTTTGGGAGGGATTTATTTCATACTTCATCTCTCTTTTATATAATAAATATTTGTTAATGAATCACTTCCTAATCCAAATATGTGATTAGTTACATGAAACAAATGACCAAGTGTTTAATCCTTTCATTTGTATAAAGGAGGTTCTATTAATGAGACAATCTATATAAATCTTTGGTACTTTATCAGTTTCAAAATATTTTTTATAAATAGGTAGATGTTTATATTTTGATTCCTTATAACCAAGAACCCGAAAATTCTCTCCCATATATGGAGGAGATTAATATTTCAATGATGGTACTGAACCTTTATGAATCATAATACATATCATATTTATAATAAGAATACAATCCTCAATGGATATTATAGACTAGGTAGTTTAACTTAATGTGGAAATGACATATGTGAGCGCATATCGGCATTGAGTAGCATTCTCGGGCCCGAGAAATAAATCCTACATATCCTACTTATGAATGTTATACTACTTATGATAGTTCAATCATACCCCTAGGATATACCCCAATGTGTATTATATTGTATAATGAAATAATAATATCATGTTGTGGATTAGAAAATACACATTTAGTTTCCCCTATCTGTGAGAGATTAATGGTTCCAATGATATCATCATTGCAAGTCCTTAAGCCTATGTAAGCCAATATTAGTGTCAGAAACAAGGGATAACAAGGGATCTGTCACATTCCAAATTAATTTGGTACTTAAGAACTATAGAGGACCTATGGGGTGTCTAATATAGATCTCAATCCTTATGAGGTTTTCCTATATAACTTTTTTATAGAAGGAATCAGACTCCTCCTAGTTCAGTTTTCTCCTCAATCTGATAACAAATTAGGAATAATGGTAATCAAATTAGATATATTGTGTCCCAAGAGCTTGAATGTCTTTGATATATAAGGGATTACACTAAGGTGGATTTACATTGGAGCTCAGGAATTATAAATTAATTTTACATATCCAATTTTTACCATAATCAGACTTGTTATAGTTTAGTTTACCATATTACCAAATATATCCACTAGACAAGGTTATGATGTCTTGGGATGTATGGATGACATGTCCAAATTTTCCCCCTTACATATACGATGATGTATAAATGACATACCATAGGATGTATGGACATGTCTTCGTTTCCTAGATTACATGCCTAAACAAAATTTCATGATCTATGTAAGAACCCGGTTCTTATTTTTGAGGTACGGGCTTCTTCTTTTCTATTTTACTTAAGAATTTTTGAGAAAATATGGAAAATTGGGAAAAATCTCAAATTTTGGAACTACACGTCGTGTACTTTTCCACACGCCGTGTACTTTTGACCGTGTGGGATGGGTACACGGGGTGTGTAGCCATGCAGGCGATGAAGGGTGTAGGAACCGACTACACTCCATGTAGTGGTACTTTACACGCCGTGTAGTCAGTCAGTAGGCCGAAACAGTAAGGCGGTGGAGTAGCCTCCAACTGCGCGACATCACACACCGTGTACTCAGGAGTACATGTCGTGTACTCATGTCAGCAGGCGAACAATGCTGCGCTGGCGGGAAGCCGCTAGGGGAACAGTTTAAAATTTGGGAAGTACTCGGAATTAAACACCGTGTACTTTGTTTTTTCGGAATAAAATAGGCAGTAGCCTCCTCATTTGGAAGAGGAGGCATTTGAACCGTTTTGGAGCCAAAGGATGAGCCCGAACCTTTGAAGGTCCGCCGGGTGTTCTTCTGGAATCGGTTTCCGCCTCGGACGATCTCGTTGGAATCGCACGGGTAAGGGCTACCATATCTTTGGATACTTCTCACTAATTCTTCTCCAAACAGGAGTTATTTTAGTTTAAGAGAGTTTTGTTCTTCGTCATATCTATGATGTTCATTGGCGTTTCTGGAGTCGGCGTTCGGGTATAATGTTCATTGGCATATAAGGTAGGTGTCTTGGTGTTTTTTTTTCCAACTCTCATGTGTTTTGTGTGTCTTCATACCACGAACCCATGTTGGGGTGTTGTGTGGCTGAGGAAGTTTTTATATTAAACACCAAGAATTGATTAGGTATTTAATTATGATTTTAAATTTCTCGTTGGGATCGTTGCTTGGATCCGGAACCACCCCGGGGGTGTGTTCCACTATTTAGCCATTTGGCCAGGATACCCGAGGGTATGCCTTTAATGTAGTAATTGTAGAATTTCCTTCAGAGAACTTGATTGTTACTGCTATTTTACCAGTTGGGCATGGCCTGGTTACCTGTTTAGCCTGAGGGAATTGTGGTCTTTAGCCTGAGGGAATTTTTGTGATTAGCCTGTGGGCACTGCACTATTTAGCCTGAGGGTAGTAGATATTTTCAGCCCGAGGGAAACTTCATCTGTGCCTAAGGGAAATAGACTATGTGAATGAGGGCGACACTACCTATTCCTGAGGGAAAAATTTTGTTATGCCTGAGGGCAATTACCTGCGGTTTGGTTTCTGCATACCTGCGGGTAGGGGTTTATATGTCTGAGGAAATTAGCTGGTTATTTAGAATATTCACTATGGTGGTATTTTAAATTAAATGAATTAAATGGATAATAAAATGGCAATATAACGGGTAATTAGTTAATTTTGAGTGCTTCTTCCTTTATTTCATTTTACTACTGCACACTACTATTTCATGCTTACATGCAGTAGGGAACGGGCCTTTGGTGGGTGCCTACTGAGAAATATTTCTCACACCCTCTTTGGGTAATGCTTTTTGGCCCAAACAGATTACATTTCTATAGGTGTGTATAGGGGAAAGAGTCCCTATACAGGTACATGACTATTGCTGAGGAGTAGAAGGGCATGGGACTAAGCCTAGGCTCGTGATGCCGCTTCCAGCTATTTTGATTTGTTTTGTTGTACTCTGCTTTTGGTTGTACTGTATTGAAGTATAACATGTTCTGGATATTTTCTTATAACATGAGACATGTAGGATCATCTTTTATATACTGTGGGTTATATCCAGTGTTATTGTTTATTTCAGTTTTGTATGGTTTACTGATTCCGCTATTTGATGTATGTTTTATTCTGTATTCTGTTGCGCTACACTTTGAAAAATGAGGGCATAGTTTACCTACTATCAGTCATGGGCCCTTGCTGCTAGTTGGCAGCCTCTGGAATTTGGGGAAATGTGCTTGAGGTCACATGCAGAATCGGATTCAGGGCACCCGTTGTGTGGCACCCGGTTCCGGGACGTTACAAAGTGGTATTAGAGGAGTTCTTCTCTTTGACTTACTATTTGGAGCCTTAGTCAAGGATATGACGAACGGTAGTTGGTAATAAGTTGTGCTCGGGCGTAGCTAACCCATGTATAGGGAAAATCTAGTCTACCTCGTATTTTTCAATTCTTTTGATTTTGGAAATTTTACAGTTGATATGATTTCACCTTTAGGTGACGCACTTGGATTGTGTTGTTTATATTTTCTCTGAGGGTTCTATTTAGTTTCAACCCGATGAGATGAGGGTATGTGATCTCATACATCATATAGGCACATGCTAGATATCACATTCCATTCATAGTTTCCATTCCATGTAGGGAATTATAAATTGCATGTTTTTGTGGTAGTTGATGTGTGAGAAAAGCAGGCTGTTGTGATAGCTTCTTGATAAATACCTGCTTTGTGATATGGTATTTTTGTTTGAGCCTGTATATAGGAATGGATGCAAAGCATTGGTTTTTGGGGTGCATGGGCCCCCATAGACTGGAATTTGGTGGATCATTGACTATTTATTTGTTATAACATAGATAAGATGTCATACTTTGATTCGTGGGGAGTATGGGCCCTCACGGGTCAGAATTTGACACTTTGGTGTTGTTTTTCAGAATTTTCTGGGTTTCAGAGAAGTTTTTGAGGCATACTGTCTGGAAACCCAGTATACACGCTGGGTAGAACATTAAACACGCCGTGTATGACCTTCTGTTCGGGAAGAAAAATGAAATTTTTTAGTATACGTCGTGTACCCTGAGTACATGCCGTGTAGTCTCTTCCCGTGTCACAAGTCGTTTGGCGATGACACAGGGTAGGGAAAGTCTTGGGTAAAACATGGTGTGTAGATTTTGTACACGCCGTGTAGTGTTGACCCGAAGTCCGGTCGTGTAACTAACAACACGGGTCGGTGAGCTCCTGTGCTGAACACGTCGTGTCAATGATGAACATGTCGTGTAGTGTGAACTAGGGACTCGACCGTGTAACTAACAACACGGGTCAGTTTCACCCCTCCTGGAACACGCCGTGTACTTATGGGACACGCTGTTTAGTCTTGTGTGGGGATAGACCATGTGGACTTAGCCATGTGGTGGGAAATAGGGTGGTGTACACGCTGTGTGCGGGAGTAACACATTGTGTAGTGTCAAGATGAGTAGCCGGCCGTGTCACAGATGACACGGGCATTTGGAAAATAACACCATACACACCGTTTAGATATTATACACGCCGTGTAGTTTTTGTTCAATCGGAGTCGTGTGGATTAGCCATGTCGAGGGACCCGGGCAGGGGAGGGGATGTCAAGTAAATGTCGTATAGTCAGTATACACACCATGTAGTCTTGCTTTAAAAATTTTGAAATGTCTTCTTCCTCTTGTTCCTTTTGTGGTTCCTTCATTTTTAGTCCATGATAAATCATAATCTAAGGCATGATTTTGACCTTGTAGTGTCATTCCGCCTAGACGACCACGTGTTGATCTCCAGGAGAGCGTCGACGACTATACTCCGGAGATGGTGGGCCATGGGCTACCAGTAGATCCACCAATAGAGCCAGATGTTGTGCCAGCTGCTATACCGGACACAGGTGCGGAGGTGCAGTTCCGTGAAGGCTTATTGCGGTTCATACAGACCTTTCAGGGAGCACCGCAGGGAGCCACATCTATGGCCGAGCTGACACATATCTTTCTGCAGCAGCATCCGCATACGTTTTCAGGGTATGGCGGACCACAGGCTGCGGAGTCTTGGATAGGATAGATGCAGACTATTTTTGAGCATCTTGAGACGCCTCTAGGGCAGAGGGTCAAGCTCGCGACATACATGTTGCGTGATTCCACCAAGAGGTGGTGGGATGTTACCACCCAGTCAAAGCATCACAGGGACATTGTGAGGGAAGGTTTTAAAGCAGTCTTCTATTAATTGTTCTTCCCAGAGACGCTGAGAGTAGATAGAGCTCGAGAGTTCATGAATCTGCAGTAGGGCGCTATGTCGGTGATAGATTATTCTGATCGTTTTATGGAACATCAGGGCTTTGCAAACGTGCAGGTGGGTGATGAGATGTTGAGAGCCAGACGTTTTTTGGATGGTATTCGGTATGACATCTGAGCGCTATTGAATGTATTCAGGTTTCCTATTGTACACGCTATTGTAATCCAGGAATTGATCAGAGAGAGGAACCTTCAAGAAACTAGTGGTGTGGGCCAGGGCGGTTTAGCACCATTTACTGGTACTATTTCTGATGGGAAGAGGAAGAGACAGATGGATTTCTCTTAGGGTGGCAGTACCAGCCAGGCAGCTTCTTCAGGTGGTTTGGTCTGGTGCTATCTGTGTGGTAGAGAGGGGAACAAGAGGCCACAGTGTCCACGAGACCTAGTGGAGTGCCCAGCTTGCGGCAAGATGGGTCATTTGCAGTGCTTTTGTCGGGTGTTCCTACCAGTGGCTAGTGAGAGGGGTTCTGTGCAGACTCCGCGAGTGGGAATAGGACCAGCAGTTTCTCACTAGTCGGGGAACTGGAATATGTCAGGGCGTGTAGTCATAGATGGTGGTCATGGCTGTGGTATCCAGACACCAGGATCTCAGAGACAGCAGGGAGGGACAGCTAATTATATCCAGGCTGTGTCGCAGGGTCGTGGCACTGGGCAGGCATATTCAGTGCAATAGACCCAGAAAGAGCAGGATCCCGGACCTTCTACAGTCAGAGGTACTATTCTAGTAGCTTCTGTCTTATCTTCAGTGCTTTTCGATATGGGTGCTACACATAGTTTCATATCTGTACCCGTTGTGGAGAGCCTTGGGCACTGTGTTTCTTCTTCTTCCGATATCATGACGCTAGACACTCCGTTAAGGACTAGAACGGCTGGTGTGCATTAGTGCAAGGAGTTCCCCCTAGAGGTTGTTGGGTGTCACTTTATTTGGGACCTCTATGTCTTAGAGATGACGAGCTATGAAGTCATTCTTGGGATTGACTGGTTGGTTCCCTATCGAGCCATTGTAGATTGTTATCATTGCAGGGTGATTTTCACGTCACCAGAGGGAAGAGAGTTTCTATACAAAGGCGAATGGGATGTTCAGGCGAGTCGAGCTGGACCAGAGCATCATGGGTGAGGTGGAGTCAGAGCCCAGATTGTGAGCTTATATATGGATGACCAGGGGACTTGTCAGACGAATTTCCCTCTAGTTGTTGATCGTTTCAGGGATGTCTTCCCAGACGACTTTTCCGGTCTACCTCCTGTGCGAGAGGTGGATTTCTCTGTTAAGCTTGTTCCAGGAGAATCACCGGTGTCCATTCCTCCTTATAGGATGGCCACACCTGAGTTGCGGGAGCTCAAGAGACAGTTATAGGAGTTACAGGAAAAAGGTTTTATCTGACCCGGTACTTCTCTGTGGGGTTCGCTGGTCCTTTTTGCGAAAAAGTCGGATGATACCCTCAAACTTTGCGTGGATTATTGGAAGTTAAACTAATTGACGGTTAAGAACCGATATCCCTTGCCGGGGATTGATTATTTGTTTGATCAGCTTTATGGAGCACAAGTGTTCTCTAAGGTTGACCTGAGATCAGGATATCATCAATTGCGTGTGAGACCATCTGATATACCGTTTCCCTCGGAATTTGGGGATGACCTCTTTGATTGAAGGTTCAAACATTCCGATCTGTTTCTAACGGGTTTGTTCATAGAACTGAAAACATCCAATGATTCCACATCCATTTGGATCTACTTTCTGAAGGTAGGAGCTCATTAGTGTGTGGACTGATGGGGCTTAGGAATTTTCATTGGTTGAGAGGATGGAAGGTTGGACTCATCACACCTTTTTTAGGGGAATTATTATCTACACTGGGACTCTCTTTATAGATTAAAGTTATGTTCATGAATCCTTATTACATTACCATGTATAAAATGACTTTTCCTTTAGATCTGACAATCAATGATTGATATATAGGAAATTTAGAGAGTCTTTTATATGTATTCGAGGTTCTTCATTAATCGGGAATCATCTTTTTTTGTTACGGATTCTTAGTCAATGGTATCCCTTGATACATAAAAGTCTCTTGGTCATTATGATAATGATACTGGTTTTAAAGCCACTCAGTGGTGCACTTGAAGCTTATTATAATTCATAAGCACATTGATTATTTCAGAGTTGGGATTGAACCCGTAGATGGGCTACCTATGTATCCTTTGTTTTAGAAAAGGAATCAGAACCCACATAGTTCAAGTAAGGGAGTATGATGTTTATGATTGATGTCCCAAAGAAGGATGTCATAATTACTTTTACACTATAATCTCACGTGAGTCATGCTCGGTGTGAGAAACAAGAGGTATTGGTAAAAATCAAACAATTGTTCCAGGAAAGATGCAATCATAAGAAATAATGTGGGACTTATGTATGAATGACAACCCAGATAAATGAAGATTAGGATTTACTTCAGGGAAGAAATCCAGGAACAGGGTCCATAAAGGTATATGTGCTTCATGGAGATTTGAATACTCTAACGTGGGGCTTACTCCTAAAAAGGATTCCCAAATTAGGAGAGGACTTATGATTGGGTTTTACTCCAGAGAAGGAATCCCAGATCAAAGGTAAATAAGGACTCGTTAAGAGAAATTAGGACGGGGGCTTACTCTTGAAAAGGAGGCCCAGGTTAAGAGACTTGAAAAAAATAAGGGACTTGGGGCTTACTCCTGAAGAGGATGCCCATATTAATGATTATGACTGGGGATTTATTCTTGAAAAAGAGGCCCAGGTTAAGAGAATTATGGTTGGGGCTTACTCCTGAAGAGGATGCCCAAATTAATGAGTAATTGGGTCTTACTCCTATATAGGATGCCCATATTTGGAAATTATGATTGGGGATTACTCCTAAGGAGGATGCCCATATTTGGAAATTATGACTGGGGATTACTCCTGAAAAGGAGTCCAGGGTTAATGATTATGACTGGGGCTTACTCTTGAAAAGGAGGCCCAGGTTAATGATTATGACTGGGGCTTTCTCCTGAAAAGGAGGCCCAGATTAATGTGGACTTGGGGCTTACTCCCATGGAGGATGCCCATATTTGAGAATTATGACTGAGGCTTATTTTTGAAAAGGAGGCCCAGGTTAATTATTATGACAGGGGCTTACTCCTGAAAAGGTGGCCCAGGTTAATGATTATGACTAGGACTTACTCCTGAAAAGGAGGCCCAGATTAATGAGGACATGGGGCTTACTCATAAGGAGGATTCCCATATTTTATACTTATGATTGTGGCTTACTCCTAAAGAGGATGCCCATATTAATGAGTTCTCTAATCTTAAAGGATGAGGTTGAATGAATGAAATCTCAATCTTTAGTGACATAAATATGTGTAAATCACTAGGTTTTGAGAGATATTCCACAGAATTCCTTTCAGATAAGGAAGTCAAATCCAGAAATCATGCCATAAATGGCTTTGAAGAGTGTCTTGAAGGGTGAATCTTTAATAGGAGAGGTGGAATGTCTTAAGAGTGGTGAAATGGGCAAGAAGGGCACCCAAAAAGGTCGGGGCGTGCAAGTCTAGGCAGGCGCATAGGTAATGCGTGGGCGTGCAAGTCTTGGTCGCGCAGGAATACCTGCGTGACACATGGGTACTTGAACGCCGGTTAACCAGCAAAGAAATTGTTGAGCGATCCTTGGTTAAATCTTTTAGAATCATCTTGAGGTTCTTCCAGAAGAGTGGCGTGCATGTTCTATTGAAGGAGTTAGGCGGTGCGCAAGTGTGGCAATTTTCCTTAAGGATTTTCCACTCAGGCGTGAAAGTGTTCATGTGTTTCAACCCTTACGCCTTTCTTCCCCTCTATAGATCTTTTTTTCTAGGTAGGAAATTACCTTCGAAGTGTTTCAGAAGCTTTGATAAGAGACTAGGGTGCCGGGAGCTCAAATATGAGTTTTTTGAAAAATTTCCCTTAAAATTAGGGGCCCGCATGGTCTATTTATAGGCCAAAAAAGACCCCAGGTAGTTATCACTTAGGGCGCAAAAGTGTACTTGCGCGACCATTGCGGCACGTAAGTGTACTTGCGTGACCATTGTAGGACTTGCGTGGCCCTTGTGCAACATTCTTCTTCTTCCTTCCTTTTCCAATTTTTGATATTTGTCCAAAGGTTGAATCACATTGAGTTAAGATAATCCCCTTTTCCAATCTTTAGATTTTGTGATGAGAGGAGCATCAACAAAAGTCCCCCCCTCAGAGTTGGATCCAAAAGAAATGAGGATGTGACTTTGAAGAAAAGAAGAAAACCAAAGGAAAATTGGTGCGCAAGTGGCGAGGGCGCAGAGGGCGGCACACAAGTGTTGACTGTGCATGCATCGGCGCGCAAGGGTGTGTCCTATCCTATAAATATGCGGCCCCATTTCCGTACAAATAATCCGGGTTTCAAACCATTGAGCTATCGCCACGTAGGTAACCTTCGCCGCACAAGTTGCTCTGTTTTTCAGATGTTTCTTTGATGTCATGTTGTTGTATAGGTATTTGGACTTGTGCGGTGATACTTGCGTGACAAAAACTTGCGCGGCACATTAAAACTTGCACGACACATTCATACTTTCTTGCCTTAATGCCTTTGCCATTTTTTTCAAATTTCTTCACAAAGTTTATGAAAAATAAATCCATTTAAGAGTTAATTTATTAAACTCTTGTGCAGATTTAATGGCTCCCAAGAGAATTGGAACGGCTGATGAACTGGAAAGAAATCATATTGATGACATGATGAACATTGTTGGTTGTGATTACTATGATATATGCGACAACACTCTCCCATATTTGGCTAACTACTTGAAGAAATATCATCTTAATTTTCCACAGAGCATCTACCTGCCTCTGTGTGGTCATGGTCATCTACAAGGAGTCAATATTCCAGAAGCAAAGAACAATACACCTGAGATACAGCTGCACTGCTACTCCTCTATTTCGGTTATGCTATGAATTAAGAGCAACAACAATGGTTTTAACTTTAAAAATTTTCCTCCAAGTCATTTCCTTGCAGGTATGAAAATGGCAAACCCATGGGCTGAAATTTTTTCCACTTCCGGTTGGTGGAGAGAAGACAAACATGGCATTATAGCAATATATGAAAAGAGTATTCTCTCCAAATGGCTCCTTACTTCCAATGCTTCATTCCAAAATCCATGTATCCATCTTCCAAGTCTCTTTTACAGAAACAGAGTCACTGTTTGATCCACAGAAAAGTTTCTCAAACGGCACTCAAGAACATTCTTTTACAATTGTTCCAAGAAGATCTGGAATCACTACATCTATTATGGTATCTACTTTAAATTTATTTAAGCCAATGGGCCTAGTGAGTATAGTTTGATTTTTACTAGGATTAGTGTAAATAACCCTACAAACCCTGAACCTTTTAATTGCTCAATATTACCTAAATCATACAAAAATGATTGTTTAGTGAGCTGGAACTTGACTTTTATTCAGATTTCCTTTTTCTTTTGTGGGCAGTTTAAAGTCATGCACATCGGACATAAAAATGATAAATTTTAAGGTCAAAATAGCTTTGACCGAAATGGATTAAAATTGACTCAATTCCTTGACAATTTATATGAAAACATATTACCATACTCAATTATGAGGGAAAATATGTAAACTATGACTTAAGAATATTTGGATCTGAGGAATGATATGAGAAAGAGCTAAAATGCATTAGAAGAATTAGTTCCCAAGAATGAAGTTACCATTATTTAACAAACCCGTTAGGTGGTTGAATTATGCAGGGCCACCTAAGGGCATTGGCTGCATAGTCAAATAAATAGTATCATTTGGCTAACAAGTCTGTTATGTAGACTGTTTATGCAAGGCTGCCTATGGGCACGTGCTGCATAGTCAGGAAAAAGAACTCTCAGAAATTTACTTTCCTAGTGCTAAAATCCAGTGAAAATTTAAGGAGATTCAAATTTTCCAAAGTATAGAGTTTGTTGTATGAGAATATGGAGAAGATATTTCCAAACAAGATTACCGAAAAACTGGATGGATATCACTCCTACGAAGGTCTGACCCAAATGTAGGGAAGGAGAATATAAACCATAGACTTGAATACTTTCAGATCATGAAAAAGGATATGGGACAAATATGTTAAGGATGGCTATTTTTGCGGATCACTACATATTTTCGTTTAAGACAAATAAGGACAAAAGAGGCTTTCTTCCCAAGAATGAAGTTACCAGTATCCGAAAAACCCAATATGGGGTTGAATTATGCAGGGCCACCTAAGGGCGTTGGCTGCATAGTCAAATAATAGCATCTTTTGGCTGAAAAATTTGTTATGGAGACTGTTTATGCAAGGCCGCCTAAGGGCACGTACTACATAGTCAGGCAGAATAACTCTCAGAAGATTGACATTTTTGTGACTAGAATTCAAGAAAAGGTTTATGAAGATATGAAAATATTTAAGGTTAGTATTATGACACATAAATATGGGTATTGTCCAATGTATACAGAGATACACATATCAATGCTAACCATAATCATGTTGTGGCTAGGTCCTGAATTGAAATGTTGGACTTCACTACATATCCCATAAGTATGGGAATCAAGCCACATGTAGTTCTTAAAATACGGTTTAACGTCATGTGGGACAAAAGGATTAGAGTTCCTAGTTTAGGGTCCTAGAGCTTGGACCATTGTAAGAAATACATAGTGTGTGTTTTCATGGAGACTTTTCAGCCAGGGTATTGAACGTGGAATTTGGTGTTAGGCCCAAAAGACATGGGGATGGATTCGAGGGACACTCGAATGTTCCTACGTATCCCATAAGGATGGGACTCAAGCCCACGTAGTTCTAGAAATACCCTCTGTACAAATTTGGTTCATACATGTGAAGGGTGAAAGGGGAATTTAGTGCAATGATGGTTTAACCCAAGATAAAAGGTTTGGCCATTTCCATGTATGCACATAGTCTTTGGAATAAAACATGATTGAAAATCAATGTAAATAATGATTCCCTCTCAAGTGAGGGTATCAAAGAATATTGTTGTTTATTGTCATACTAGACAAAATTGTTGTATAGTTTAATGTTGTATAACAAGGATGAAAGTGAACCAATATAAATATATTGATTCGAGGGGTGGTTTCACGAATCAACATCATATGAGATGGAGGTGAACCGATGTGAAATGATTGGTTTTGGGATTGAACCTTGGGAGGTTGCCTACGTACCCAGCCTAGAAGGAAAGGATGAAAGTCCACGTAGTTCAATTAAAAAATGAATTAATGATCAAGTTGTTATTGGGGACAATGACCTAAAAAATGATGTTGTTGGGACTTACACATGGTTAGTATCACAGAGAGAGTGTTATGGTTGAGGTTTGCTCTAAACTCACGTGAGTCATTCTCGGTTTGAGAAACAAGAGGTAACAACAACCATAATGATGCATAGTTTAATGTCATGTAGGACATATAAAGGGACTATGCATTTTAAAGTCTTGCAGTTAGGACTATAAGTGCTACACAGTTTAGAGTCATGTAGTAGGGACAAAGTATGGTTTAATGTCATATAGGACGTATCAAGGAATTTCTATACAGTTTAGCATCATGTAGTTAGGACAATGGGGAAAATATAGTTTAAAGTCATGTTGGACGAAAGGGGGATTGTGCAGTTTAATGTCATGCAGTGAGGCCAAAAGAGAACACCATTTAACGTCATGTTGGACGTATTAGATACTTTTTCACAATTTAACGTCATGTTGGACAAAAAAAGGGACGATACAGATTAACGTCATGTAGGATGAAAGTGAGAATAGTTTAATGTCATATGCATGGACCGTTGATGATGCAGTTTAACGTCTTGCTGAACGGTGGTGTAGTTTAAGGTCATACCGGACCATAGGTGCAGTTTAAGGTCATACAGGACCATGGATGGTGCAGTTTAATGTCTTGCTCGACGTAAGGGAATTGAAAATAGTTTAGGGTCATATGCTGGACTGAGGTGCAATTTAAGGGCATACTGGACCGTGGATGATTATGTAGTTTAACGTCTTTCCGGACGTAGGGGACTTTTATACTGTTTAGCATCATGTTGGACGAAAAAGGGACGATACAGTTTAGCGTCATGTTGGATGAAAGTGTGAATAGTTTAAGGTCATATGCATGGACCGTTGATGATGAAATTTAATATCTTTCTGGACGGTGGTGTAGTTTAAGGTCATACAGGACCATAGGTGCAGTTTAAGGTCTTACATGACTGTGGATGGTGCAGTTTAACGTCTTGCTGGATGCAAGGGACTTGTAAATAGTTTAGGGTCATATGCTTGACCGAGGTGCAGTTTAAGGTCATATTGGACCATGGATGATTATGTAGTTTAACGTCTTTCCAGACATAAGGGACTTTTACACAGTTTAGCATCATGTTGGAAGAAAACGGGACGATACATTTTAGCGTCATGTTGGACGAAAGTGCTAATAGTTTACAGTCATATGCATGGACCGTTGATTATGAAATTTAATGTCTTGTTGGATGGTGGTGTAGTTTAAGGTCATACAGGACCATGGATGATATATTTTGTGTTTATATAAAATACTTCTTCAAAAATATGGCATTGGTTGGAGTAGTGAAGAGTTCTCCATCCATCGAGATTAATGAATAAGCTCAATTGGAGTAGACCCTATGTATTGAGTATGGTCCTTTGCATTTTGGCTCAAGCTTGGGAGGTTTTGTTCCTGGTATCATTGGATTTTTGAGAACTAATACCAATTCTCCCTGAGTGAATGAATGAAGAAGAACCTTTTTTGTTGAAATCACGTGTTATTCGATTCTGATTGACTTCCAAGTGGTGAAAAGTGTACAATATTTTTTAATCTAACCATTCTAATTCATTCAATCGCTTTTGAGATTGTTCATCTGTAGTTGATTGATCACAAATGGAAACTTTGAGCGAGGGTAGTTTAACTTCAATAGGCATGACTACTTCCGTTCAATATACCAGTGAATATGGAGTTGACCGAGTTGTAGTGCGGGTGGTAGTCCGATAAGACCATAAAGCATGAAAGAGTTTATCAGGCCATGATTTCTTATCTTTATCCACCATCTTTTGTAGTATATTTGATAGAGACTTGTCGAAATCTTCTATCTTGCCATTGGCCGCTGCATGATACCAAGATGAATGGTTGGATTTGATGTTGTATTCTTGATACAATTTCTTCACCTCGGATGAAAAGAAGATGGTGCCATTGTCCGTCAATATGGTATGAGGGACACCAAATCTTGTAATGATGTTAGACTTGATGAAGCTAACAACGCATTTAGAACTGGCTTCCTTGAGAGGTATTGCCTCTTCCCATTTGGAAAAGAAGTCAGTAGTAGTAAGAATGTACTTATACTGCCTGGACATAGCTGAAGGGTAAGGTCCCACAACATCCATTCACCATGTGGAAAATGGCCATGAGTATTTAGCTGTATGAAGCAACTCTGGAGGTTGGTGAATGAAGTTGTCATTTACTTGGCATGAATGACACTTCTTTGTGAAATCAACACAATCTTGTATCATTGAAGTCCAAAAGTATCCAAGCCTTCCAATCTGATCAGACAGTCTATGTCCAGACTGGTGGGCACCACAGACTCCTGCATGAACTTCTTTCATGACAGCCATTGTCTCTTCACCATCAATGCATCTGAAGAGAACTCCATCAAAACCACGTTTGTAGAGAATTTTATTTAGGTGATCTAGGCTATCATAAAGAGTAAAATTGACCACAAGTTGCCAGATTTGTTCTTTCTCGTCTTTATCAGTTGGAAATGTTCCATTTTGAAGGTATTCCTTGATAGGTGACATTCATCCCGTAGTATGACCATATGGTTCCGGAATGGGACTAATTTCATTAATTTCCTCTGTTCTGATTCGAACATAAGGTGAAATTAAACGACGTTGGGAAATACTGATGGTTGTCTCATCCCGATTTGGATCTTCCAGAGCTATGGTTATATTATACAATGCATCATCTTGAGCATTTTGTGATCTTGGGACATAAGGAAATGTCGGTTATGAAGGAAATTATGAAATTAACACTCTAACATAATCATACAAAAGGATTAGTTCTTCTTTTCTGATGGCATAATCCCCATTGACTTGTTTGATTACCAGGTCTGAATCACCTTTCACCTTTAAGTGATTCACTTGTGCTTGAAGTGCCAATTTCAAGCCTGCGATGAGAGCTTGGTATTCTCCTTCAATATTGGTACCACCTTCCCACAATAAGAAAGAATAAGGTAACACTGCCTTTTCTAGAGAAATGATAACAATTCTTAAGCCAACTTTTTTGAATTTAGGATTTTCCATTTTCCTCCCTGTGGGACTTCCGGAAACACCATCAAAGTACATTTCACATGCTTGAGTAATTTCTTGAATAGAGAAGACTTCCTCATCAAGGAGTTCAATATCTGAAGATGTTTCTTCTACTGAAGGGTGTCCAGCCAAGAAATCATCCAGAGCGTGGCCCTTTATCGCCTTTTGAGACACATACTAAATTTTGAATTGCTCCAAAATAACTTCCCACCTTTCCAGACGTCCTGTAAGCATTGGACGACTAAGGATGAATTTGAGCGGGTTATTGCGAGATACCAATTGGACCTCGTGATGTTGCAGGTAGTGTCTCAAATTTTGAACTGCAAAGATTAATGCCAGGAAGAACTTCTCAATACTTGAATACTAGGTTTCTGCTTCAAGCATAGTTCGACTGAGATAGTAGAGGATGTTTTCATTCCCAGCATCATTCTTTTGAGGAAGAAAGGAACCCGATGATCGCTCTAGATCTGTCACGTAGAAGGTAAGTGGTCTTCCATCAACAGGTGTCATGAGTACCGGTGGACTCAAGAGATATTTCTTGAGAATATAGAATGCTTCTTGACATTCCTCAGTCCACAGGTAAGTTACTCCTTTGTTCATCAATTTGGTGAAGGGTAAACTTTTTCCTGCCAAATTGGTGATGAAACACCGAATAGAGGCTAAGTGTCCCTGAATTCCTCTTAATTATTTCAAATTTTGAGCAGGTGACATACCAAGGATTGACTTTTTCTTCTCCGGATCGACTTCAATACCACTATGGCGTTCAACAAAGCTGATAAATTTTCCTAAGGTTACCCCAAAAGCACCTTTTAAGGGGTTCATCTTAAAATTATGTTGTCGAAGCTTGCGGAATATAACTTCCAAATCAGAAAAGTGATTAAAACTTTGTTTGTATTTAACCACGAAATAGTCTACATAGCATTAAAAAAACTTCCCTAAGAAGGGTTTGAAGATACGATGCATGGCACGCTGATATGTTGCACCTGCATTCTTTAAGCCAAATCGAATTACTTGGTAGCAAAACACACCCTGAGGGGCTCTGAAGGCTGTGGATTCCTCGTCTTCTGGGGCCATTCAGATTTGATTATATCAGGAATATCCATCCATGAAAGAATATTCTTCATAGCCAGCTTATGCATCAATTAAAAATTCTGTAATCGGAATTGGGAAATCATCCTTAGGACAATGCCAATTAAGATCTCTGAAATCGATGCAAACTCTAATTTGTATGTTCTTCTTCTTTACTAGGATAATATTATCCAACCACTTAGGATACTAAAATGCTCTGAAAATGTTAGCTTTCATAATCTTATCCACTTCAGCATTAATTTTGGAAGCATAAGTTGGGTGTGTTCTTCTCGCGGCTTGCTTAAATCCTCGATGTTCTTCTGGTAAACCCAAAGGATGAGTAGAAACATCAGGATGACTCCCGGGAATTTCTATATAGTTCAAGAAAATATATCTCTATTTTCTGTAGAAAAGAAATATACATCTCTTTCTCTTAAAGAGTCATGGATGCACTGATTAAAGTGGGTCGTGGATCATCTTTTGTACCAAGATTTATTTCTCTGAGTTCATCCACAGTGGTAGAGATACCCTCTTCAAATGATGGAGGATCATCTCTGAGATCTTCCTTTTCTTCTTCATCATGTGTTATTTCTTCCATTTCTACTTGCATAGCAGATGATGATGCAAAATTTTTATGTTCAGAAGAGATGTCCAAATTTGCATATCATGAAGAAGAAGCTTCCATTTCCGACCCGATTGACGATGAAGTGTCTTCATTGGGTAATAAAGCGGAGATGATGGATTGAGAATCAACATAATTTTTCACCTCCAATCTTTCTATAACTTCTTCTGGCCTAATTGACGAAGTATAGAATTGTTGGATTTCAGCAGATGAAATGAAGACATCATCATTTGTGCTTTCATCACTGCTTGGTGGGTTACAAATTTCTTCCATGTTGTCTGGCTCGATTGTCATAATTGACATTATGGATCATTCCATAAGAGTATTTTGATTTGGGTATATCTTGTCAATTTTATTGATAGGAAACAAATAATATGTACTTGCATGTGTAAATGGATTGACGGGGATTTTCTCCAAACCAGATGGAGCATTAACTTTGGTAATCTCCTTTGTTGTGGATTTCTCCCTTCCCTGCATGTGATAGAATTCCACCTCAATGTATTGAGACTCACATGTCTTGAAGAGGTCCTTATCATCATACAATGTCCCAACATGACCATCGAAACAATATTTGAGACATTGATGGTATGATGAAGGGATAGCCGCATGTTGATGTATCTAGGGTCTTCCAAGAAAGATGATGAAAGCTGAGTCTTATTCAACAACCATGAAATCTGAATTGTATACAAGATCTCCAAACTGATTTCTTAGTGTAACTTCTCCCAATGGTTCTTGTTCATTTTTATCATATCCTTGTAACATCATGGTAGAAGGAGATAAATCAGATTCCGTGAGGCCCAATCAACGAAGTGTACGAATGGGCATGAGGTTGACTCCTGAACCATTTTCAATGAAAGCTATTCGGACATCAATGCCATTGACCTTGACAGATAAGTACAAAGGTCTAATATTCCCATGAACAACATCATATTCATCTTCATCAGTAAAAGATATTATTGCATGGAATTCTGCAAGATTATTCTCTATGTGATAGACTTCAGCTGCAGTAATTTCAGTTTCAAAATCCTAAGGACTTGACAAATCCTCGATGAGTGCTTCCCGAAGATCTTTTGACAGATTCAGAGCATACAGAATTGATAACGTGGCTGGTACTTGGGCCAATTGTTTCAATACATCATACTTTTTCTCCAGAGGTCTGCGTTTCCCAATAGAAATATGTGGTTTAGCAGGTACCCTGGAAGTAGATTCTTTGGAAGTTGATGCATATTGTATTGGGATAGGAGTTGGCAATATTCCTGGTTTTGGAAGATTAGACTGATTATATCCATTTACATGTTTAGAGGAAGAAGATGGAACCTTCAACCGGTCTTCCAAAATAACTGTTCCAGGACTGAATTTGCTATTGGTAGAAGAACTTGCTTGTTCTTTCTGAGCTCGTTAAAGGGCTCTACCACAAGTTTCTGCTGCGTACACAGTTCTAGCAGGGGTAGAATTGGAATAGTGGCTTCTAAAATATCCATGTATTCCCCTGTATCCTGAGCCTATGGAACATACTTTGATTCCCCTGTTTGATACAGGGAATTCAAGCTCATCGAAATCAAAACTGCGACTGGAATATGGATCCATTAATTGAATCATATTAACAGAACCGAAGATTAACTCTTCATTTGATGAAGACGCTTCCTGATTAGCCTATTTAGGCTGTGCTATATGGTGGGGTGGTGCCCGTGGCTTTGAAGTAGATGGAATGAAGTCTGACAGAGTCAAAGGCAACTTAGGCTTTGACACATACTAATCTTCTTCTGATTCTTTTTCTTTCTTTGAATCATTAAGTTTCTTAGAGGACTTTCCCTCTGATGAAGAGGGATTTGCCGCAACATTTATGGCAGAAGACACAATCGGTTTCTTTAATTGTGTTCTCCAAATAGCATGAGTTCGGTTGATTGTCTTTCTGACCATCCAATCATCATACTTCTGTGCATTTTTGCTTTTGACTTCTTTCCATTCGCCTTCCTCCTCTAGAACTGTAGCAGTAACACATGATACCTGAGCTGAAGAACCTTTCAGTTTGACTTGTCCCGAGTCGACCATCTTTTGTAGGAGGTTCTTGAAGACAAAACACTACTGGATGGGATGCCCCAACATTTGATGAAAAGGGAAATAATTGGGACGGTCTTCATCTCCTTCCTTATTTGACCTCTTAGGCCTTGGCAATTGAACAAGATTATTTTCCAGAGCTGAAATGAAATAACTAGGAACTTGTTCATTTCAAAAAGATTAAACCTTGCTTTTCAAATCCTCAAATTGTTTTTGTATTTGATCTCTTTGATTATCTTGACGAAACAGAATTTTTTATTGGCGCTCAGGAGGTGGAGCCCTTTGTGAAGATGAAGGTTTTGAGGTAGAAGCAGGTACAGGTGCTTGTTTAATCATAACTGTAGTTGTTTCTGCCTTACCCATTATCCTTCCTGGAGCTGATGGAATTACACGAGATTTAGCCATAGCCAGTATATGGGAATCTTCCATCTGCTGAGCGATTGAAGTAAGGTCTCGAAACCCTCCTGTGTATTTCATAGGGATCAACGACATGCGTAATTCGTCACAAAAATTTTCCACACAGATTGGCAACAGTTCCTCTTGAGGGAGTTCTAGGCTCAGGGAATGTGTTAACCCCTTCCAGCGAGAAATGAAATCAGAGACCCTTTCATTCTCACATTGATTACAGTTTTTAAGATCAAAAATCATTTTCTTTGGAAAAGTTGAGCTGAATTGAAGAAGAAATCGTTGACAGAGATCTTCCCATCCGGTAATTGACCGGGATTTCATGCTTGTATACCAGAAAAAAGCTGGTCCTTCCAAGGTTCGCACGAAGCATATGAGTTTCACTGCTTCTTACTGCTCCGTAGTTCCCATCATAGGATCACAATAAGACATGTAATGCATCCAATGATGTTCAGGATCGCCTGATCCATTGAAAATAGGGAATACAGGATTCCCAAAATTTGATGGGGGAGAGATTTAATCTACCCATTCAGGGTAAGATTTCTTTTCCGGTTGAACCTACACACGCTTCCCTTCCATAGTTTCTAACTGAGATGTTAATGACTCAATGGTAGTTACTAACTTTTGAGAAACATCCGGTTGAACTTGGACTTGGGTAGGTGCAATGACTAGAGCTTGCACAGGTATGGAAGCCGGTACTGCAACTAATGGCAGCACTACCAATTGTTGTGTCACTTGACCCGTAGCATTAGACCTGTGAGGGTGTATTGATAAAAGAGGATATTCTTGATCCATCTTAGTAGCTGCAAAAAAATCCCTTGGGTGGCTGACTCCATCATGCTTAAAAGGAAGACTACCTTGAAGTAGTTTTGCATTCAACCTCCTTAATTCCTTCATTTCTTCCTCCTATTGTGCAAACCTTTGCTCTAGTGAGATCGATTGGCCTTCTCCAGAGGAAGGATATGTAACCTGATTCTTTCCCATCCATTTTTTGGATCCCTTTTCAGAGAGGGGGAAGTGGGTTACTTGAAGGATTACCTAGGTTCTGAGTAACCCTTTTATTTCGTGTACGCACACCTTCTTCATTTGTGTCGGTGTGTACATATTCTTGAGCAGGAATCTCTTCATCTAAGTCCCCTAAGTGAGCCTCATCTAGTGGATCAGCAACAAGGACATTGATGAAACTAATTGATGCATAATGCATCGCATCCCTTCTATCATCATTTCTATGATATTGTCTTCTTCCATGTCTTTGATGAGACATTTCCTTTTGTTGATTCGATCCCTCAGAAACTTCCTGACGAACCGTAATTTGGAGGGAATCTCCTGATAATTTGGCTCTTCGTTCCTCCTGAGGCTTCTTCCCCAATCAAGAAAAGGTCGAATTTATCTGAGGAGGGGATTAATGATTTTAAAAACTCCCCAGTCCAGTGGACTGGGTCTATTCTTGTTGTTCCCGCTCAACTCCTCGAATCCTATTTGTTGATTCTAAGGGTTGGTTTAAAAGAGTCCCCAGTCTGGAAAGCTGGGGTGGCTCTTCAATGCTATGTCTGATACTTTCTTAAAAGATCTCCTGGTCTTGCGGACCTTGGTACTGAAATTAGCTGGATGCATCAATCGACATCCACTTTTATCACCAGGTTTAAAAGATCATTGGATGATTTCTGACACTTCTGTCACTTGGTGATGTGATTTCTCCAAACGAGAGGCCTGTTAAATATTCTCATTTGCTTGATGTAGGATTAATTCAACAACTTGTTCTCTGTATTCTTGATTTTGAGAGGAACTAGTTGAAGCATGTTCTTGGGCAAGCTTTGGATTACAAACAAAGCCCATTGACTGTGACCGGCCATGGGTAATAACATTGCATGAGACTATTTTCGGCGGGATTTGATGACTGGAGAGCACCGTGAAATGCAGTGCTCCATGAACACCCCATCCTCTAACATGAATACCAGATGGGGTATTGACAATTAACTGGCACAACTTTCTTAGTGTTCCAAGGCATGAACACTGAAGGGATCTCTGCTGCTTTTCATCCTTCGTATATCGATAAATTGATAGAGATTCAAAATCAATCTGACGTTGTAACCCTTCTATTATCTTAAAGTGATTTTCATATTCATCATAAGATAATACTTTATTTTTCAACTGACAAATAGATTTCCATATTTTGAGACAAATATCATGAATTCCATATTCCGTCAACATTTCTGGAATGTCATACTGAGAGTCAACCACATGCCAAAACATGAATGGCACTTCACCTTTTTCCAGTTGTTTTCTCATGTTCATCATTTCCTCTTTATCATTTGATGAAGATTCTTCTACCTGTCTTGACCAAAGTTGGTGCTTCCTTGTTTCTTCATTGGATTTAACATGATTGGTAGAGAAATCATTGATTAAACTAGAAGATGCTTGACTTAGGGGTGCTTCATAGAATGACCTACACCCTGGGCTATCTTCCGATTGAGAAAGTATTTCACCTGATAGCGATGAAGCATCAGACATGACTGGTTTCCCATTTGCATGTGCTTTAAGATAAGACGGATTTATCGGCACTACATTGTCCACTAGAGCATTTTCTGGGCAATGTGCATCACTACTGCGGAGAGGACTTTCACAGTGAAATTAATTATCATGGGGAGGACCACTATAATGGGTTAAAGCAAAAGATGATATCTCTTGCTCCTTAGTCTTCTAGCCACATAGAGGGTTATTGTAGCTCTCATCTGAAGATGAAACTTTGAGATCGACCGAATTGTCATGAAGCAAGCCTTCATGAGGAAGTATATGTTGAAGACCTTTAGAATTAATGTTCCCACTATTTGGAAATGAGGGAGTAGAATCTTGGATTCCAATAGATAATTGTCTGAGGGCTTCAAGAACTCCAGCATCGAGCAAGGCCTTGTTACAGATTGGATCTTGATCTCATGACTATGATGGGCAGGTCTTTTTATTAGACGCCTTCTTACTCGCCTTGCAAACCACTTGTTGACAAAAGTGGCTGCTCTGAGAATGTGTATGTTCCTGATCAGGAGAGATGTCCGAGTTAGGCTGACGATCTCCACTCAAATCGGGTGTATGTGCCTGACTTGGTTGTCCGTATGATATGGGGGAGTATGCCCCACAACCCTCTCGGACTGGAACAAATGTGTTTGTCTATTCTAGAGTGAACTGTTGATGTGTCACTCCACTGATAGGGATAGATTTATGTGTCTGTCTCTGAGATGCTGCTGAAGTTGTTATAATATCCTGGAAAGCATCTATAATATGATCAGGGATTTGCTTCTGCTCTTTCACCATTGATGGAATATTCTTGGTGACTTCAGCTGCCAGAACGGGGATATACGTCCATTCCGTGTTTGGAGTAGGTGTGTCTGCCTCCTCCTGTCCTCCTTTTCCTGTCAGTGAATCTTGACAGTACACAAGTATAGGGGAAGAGAGTTGATTCTACCTCCTTTTTGTTGCCAGAGCTTTCTGACTGACTTCTCCGAATGCTACCAAGTGAGACTGTTGGTAGTCTTGATCAATACTAGCAGGTGTATGTGCATGTTGATTGCATTTCGCCGAACATGTTTGATGAGACCCATCATATGTAGTCAGACGAGCCTACTGACTAACTGATGACGTATAAACAGGTGTATGTTCTGGTCTATAGTACTCTGCCGGAATTTCCTGGTGGGATTGGCATGCTGCTGCCAGACGAGTCTGCTGGATAGTGGAATTAAAACGGGCAGGTTTGTGTGCCTACTCGTTGCTTGCCACCAAGTTAGGTTGGTGGACTTCTTCAGAGATGGAAGAGATGATAACCTGCTCACTATTGACCAGATTTTGCCTTTGGAGATTCGTCTTGCGTGCTTAGGTTCAAGGAACCTGAGCCGAACACCTGGAGTCGGTACCCTCGTCATGTTGAGGGCACACTACCGCAAGAGTCTGGTGGTGATTGTTGGTGGGAGCCCTCCGTAAGTACTTCTTTATGCTTGAATTAAGGCCCTAAGGGACCTTCTCATTAACCTCCCCAGAATAAGGTAGCGAATGGTGATTTCCTTCCATGGATAATGACCCGAAACGGTTGGAGATGGTAGTTAGCACTGCCTGCTTCTTGATCATTGGTCGTCGTTTTCCGGATGACCGGTGTGAGTTGTTCACTTAGAGGGCTTGTCGGGCAGCCTCCAGAGTTGGGATGGTACCGTCTTGATGGTACTCCTTAACCAACACATTTGATACCCAGCGTTGAAGATGCTGAGTAGCTGATGTCATCATCAGAGCGGATGATGATCCAGCAGGAGTAGCAGCAGTGGGATTTGCAGCAGCACTATTCACAGGTGTGAACTTGAGAGCAGCCATTTCTTAGAATGCAGAAAATCTTGGAAAACAGTGTGCCTGTTTGATATATAATAATTAATCAAGATAAATTCATCCACTATATCTTTTGGATGAGCACATATGTCAATGATTTTTTTGGTGGCCCTCTCATTGAGTTTTCAATAGGGGCCTAAAAAATAGGTAAAACAACATTTTAACATGGTTAAGGATTCACATCGGGTTCACCATTTTTTGTTTCCCTTAGAATTTTGGGATGACCTCCTTGATTGAAGGTTCAAACATTCTGATCTATTTCTAACAGGTTTGTTCGTAGAACCGGAAACATCCAATGATTCCACGTTCATTTGGACCTACTTTTCAAATGTATGTGCTCATTAGTTTGTGGACTGATGAGGCTTAGGATTTTACATTGGTCGAGAGGATGGGAGGTCGGACTCATCACACCTTTTTAAGGGGAATTATTGTCTACTCCAGGACTCTCTGTATAGATTTAAGTTATGTTCGTGAATCCTTATTACATTACCAGATATAAAATAAGTTTTCCATTAGATCTGACAATCAATGATTGATATGTAGGAAATTTAGAGAATATTTTATATGTATTCGAGGTTCTTCATTGATAGAGAATCATCTGTATTTTTTAGAGATTCTTAGTCAATTGTATCCTTTGATACATAAAAGTCACTTGGTCATTATGATGACCATACTGGTTTTAAAGCCACTCAGTGGCGCACTTGAAGTTTATTGTCATTCAGAAGGACAATGATTATTTCAGAGTTAGGATCGAACCCGCAGATGGGCTACCTACGTATCCTTTGTTTTAGAAAAGGAATTAGAACCCATGTAGTTCGAGTAAGGGAGCATGATGTTTATGATTGATGGCTCAAAGAAGTATTTCATAATTACTTTTACACTCTAAGCTCACGTGAGTCATGCTCGGTGTGAGAAACAATAGGTATTGGTAAAAATTAGACAATTGTGCCATGAAAGATGAAATCATAAGAAATAATGTGGGACTTATGTATGTATGACTGCCCAGAAAAATGAAAATTAGGATTTACTTCAGGGAAGAAATCCAGGAACAGGGTCCATAAAGGTATATGTGCTTCATGGAGATTTGAATACTCTAACTTGGGGCTTACTCCTAAAAAGGAGGCCCAAATTAGGAGAGGACACATGATTGGGTTTTACTCATGAGAAGGAATCCCAGATCAAAGGTAAATTAGGACTGCTTAAGAGAAATTATGACTGGTCTTACTCCTAAAAAGGAGGCCCAGGTTAAGAGACTTGAAATAAATAAGTGACTTGGGGCTTATTCCTGAAGAGGATTCCCATATTAATGATTATGAATGGGGGTTTATTCCTGAAAAGGAGGCCCAGGTTAAGAGAATTATAGTTGGGGCTTACTCCTGGGGATGATGCCAAAATTAATGAGAACTTGGGGCTTACTCCTATAGAGGATGCCCATATTTTGAAATTATGATTGGGGCATACTCCAAAGGATGATTCCCATATTTGGAAATTATCACTGGGGATTACTCCGGAAAAGGAGGCCCAGGTTAAGGATTATGACTGGGGCTTACTCCTGAAATGGAGGCCCATGTTAATGATTATGACTAGGGATTACTCTTGAAAAGGAGGCCCAGATTAATGAGGACTTGGGGCTTACTCCTAAGGAGGATGCCCATATTTGAGAATTATGACTGGGGCTTATTCTTGAAAAGGAGGCCCAGGTTAATGATTATGACTGGGAATTACTCCTGAAAAGGAGGGCCAGATTAATGATAATGACTGGGACTTACACCTGAAAAGGAGGACCAGATTAATGAGGACTTGGGGCTTACTCCTAAGGAGGATGCCCATATTTAAGACTTATGATTGGGGCTTACTCCTAAGGAGGATTCCCATATTAATGAGTTCTCTCATCTTAAAGGATGAGGTTGATTGAATGAAATCTCAATCTTTAGTGACATAAAGATGTGTAAATCACTAGGTGTTGAGAGATATTCCACATAATTACTTTCAGATAAGGAAGTAAAATCAATAAATCATGCCATAAATGGCTTTGAAGAGTGTCTTGAAGACTGAATCTTGAAGAGGATAAATGGAATGGCTTAAGAGGGGTGAAATGGGCAAGAAGGGCACCCAAAAAGGCTGGGGCACGCAAGTCCTGGCAGGCACGCAGGTACTATGTGGGCGCACAAGTCTTGGTCGCATAGGTATACCTGTGCGACACATGGGTACTTGTGCGACGTTTAACCAGCAGAGACATACTTGAGCGATCCTTAGTTAAAGCCTTTAGAATCATCTTGAGGTTCTTCCAAAGAGTGGCGCACAAGTTCTATTGAAGGAGTTAGGAGGCGCGCAAGTGTGGCCATTTTCCTTAACGGCTGGCCACTCAGGCACGCAAGTGTTGATGAGTTTAAACACTTATGCATTCTTCCCCCTCTTTAGACCCTCCGTTATAGGTAATAAATTACATGAGAAGTGTTTCAGAAGATTTGAGAAGAGACTAGGGCACCGAGAGCTCAAATATGAGTTTCTGGAACAATTCCCCTTCAAATGCGGGGCCCACAGGGTCTATTTATAGGCTGGAGATGACCCTGGGTAGTTATCACTTAGGGCGTGCAAGTGTACTTGCGCGACCATTGCGGCGCGCAAGTGTACTTCTACGACCATTGTAGCACTTGCGCTACCCTTGTGTAACATTCTTCTTATTCCTTCCTTTTCCAATTTTTGATATTAGTCCAAAGGATGAATCACATTGAGTTAGGATAATCCCCTTTTCCAATCTTAAGATTTTGTGTCAAAAGGAGCGTCAACATATACCTATCACAACTTTCCAGAGTAGGTATGGTCTATATGAGTATACGGTTATGCCGTTCGGACTCACGAACACGCCGGCAGTTTTCATGGCTCTAATGAATCGTGTGTTCCATCCATATCTTGATTATTTTGTGGAAGTATTTGTGTAAAACATCTTGGTGTACTATCACACTTGATGTGACCATGCCATCCATCTTGAGATCGTATTGAGTACACTGAGGGAGAATCAGCTATATGCTAAGCTCTCAAAGTGAAACTTTTGGATGGACCAGATTCACTTCCTGGGTCGTATCATCTCTGAGGTAGGAGTTTCAGTAGACCCAGAGAAGGTGAGAGTAGTAGTTTCCTAGGAGAAGCCTAAGAATGTGATTGAGATACGGAGTTTCTTGGGGCTGGTTGGTTACTACAGACACTTCATACAGGACTTCCCCCACATAGCAACACCGTTGGCGGGTCTGACTAAGAATGGTGTGATGTTCGTTCGGTCGGAAGCTTGCGATGCATCCTTTCAGGACCTGAAAGGAAGATTGACATCAGCACTGATCCTAATACTCCCAAAGCAAGGGAAGAGCTATACAGTTTACTGTGATGCATTAGGTATTGGGCTAGGATTAGTGTTGATGAAGGGCGACCAACTTGTTGTGTACGGGTCTCAGCAGTTGAGGCCGCATGAGCTGAATTACTTGATGCATGATCTCTAGTAGGCTGTAGTTGTTCATGTGTTGTCCTGTTGGAGACATTTTCTTTTGGGAGAGCATTTTGTGGTTTTCACCGACCAATAATGCCTCAAGTATATCTTTACTCAGCGTGACCTGAATCTGAGGCAGAGGAGGTGGGTCGAGTACCTATAGTCCTTCGATTTTGAGCTTGCCTATACACCTGGTAAAGGTAATGCAGTAGCTGATGCACTGAGTAGGAAGACTCATATAAAGGCAATGCATGAGGCCAGTGGTGAGTGGGAGCACATGGCCTTGTTCTATGAGATGCATTTGGAGGTGCATGGCAGTTAGGGGCAGACTTATCTTTCCTCTTTAGCTGTGACTTCTACCATCCTGGATAGAGTGAGGATGAGACAACTATCGGATTCAGAATACCTAGTTATATGGGATTCGGTGGCGGGTGGGGACCCTTCTCCTGGTTGGATGATAGGCGGTGATGAGGTTTTGCGTTTCCATGGATGATTGTGGGTTCCAGGGGATATACACGAGGACATGATGCAGGAGTTTCATGCTTTAGCTTGGGAATTCCATCCCAGGGTTACCAAGATGTACCGTGACTTGAGGTGTTAGTACTGGTGGTCGGGTATGAAGAGAGAGATAGATGGTTTTGTTACAAGGTGTTCCACCTGTCAAGAGGTGAAGGCGAAGCATTAGAGACCAGATGGACTGTTACAATAGTTACCCATTCGAGAGTGGAAATGGAATGATGTCATGATGGACTTCATTACTAGGTTCCTGAGGTCACCTAGAGGAAATACTACCGTGTGGGTTGTTGTGGAAAGACTCACGAAGGTAGATCACTTCTTGCCGATCAAGGAGACCTTCGGTGTTGACGATCTCAGAAGGCTGTATATCCGAGAGATCCTCCGTCTTCATGGGGTCCCTCGTTCTATCGTTTCGGATAGGGAGGCCCACTTTACATCTCGTTTCTAGCAGAGTTTTCAGAGGGCACTGGGTACACAGGTGCTTCTGAGCACAGCATACCACCCTCAGATAGATGGCCCGTCAGAGCGTACGATAGAGGTGCTAGAGGACATGCTGCGTCCATGTGCCCTTGACTTTGGGGGCTCTTGGGAGAAGCATATACCTTTAGTCGAGTTTTCTTATAAAAATAGTTTCCAGGCGACTATTGATATGGCACCATACAAGTCTTAATATGGTACGCCATGCCGATCACCCTTGTGTTGGTTAGAAGCAGGTGAGGTAGCTTTACTGGGGCCACAACTCGTGTAGGAGACTTCTGAGCGGGTCCAGTTGATTCAGAAGTGGATGGCTACTGCACAGTCTCATCAGAAATATTATGTTGATCTCCGTAGAAGACCTTTGGAGTTCGTTGTCAGGGATCAGGTTTTCATACATGTTTCACCGAGGCTGGGACACAAACGTATCAGGAGACAGGGTAAACTTTCACCACGGTATGTGGGGCCATTTGAGATTCTGGAGAGAGTCAGGCTGGTTGCTTATTAGTTGCAGTTACAGCAGCAGTACCGAGCCATGCTCGGCGACTTCCATGTATCTCAATTGTGTTGCTATCATTCAGACTCGTCTCACATCTTTCATCCTAAGGAGGATGAGCTGGAGGCAGATGCGTCCTTTGAGGAGCATCTGATCCGTATCGTTGACAGGAGAACAAAGGTTCTCCGGGGCCGGTCAGTTCCTCTCGTACGGGTGCTATGGCAGCATGGCCAAGTGCAGGATGAGAACTGGGAGTGGGAGGCCGACGTACGTGCTCAGTGGCCATAGTTTTTCACGGCTATATCTTCTCCACCCTTGGAAGGGCAATTCGGGGACGAATAGCTATAAGGGGGGAAGTTTATAAGAACACAGTTCTTATTATTGAGTTGTGGGCTTCTTCTTTTCTCTTTTCCTTAACAATTTTTGAGAAAATATGGAAAATGGGGAAAAATCACAAATTTTGGAACTACACGCCTTGTACTTTTCCACACATTGTGTACTTTTGGCCGTGTGGGATGGGTACAGGGGGCGTATAGCTATGCCAGCGACGAAGGGTGTATGAACCAACTACACGCCGTGTAGTGGTACTTTCACATGCCATGTAGTCAGTCGGCAGGACAAAACAGTAAGGCGGTGGAGTAGCCGCCAGCTGCGAGACAGTACACGGTGTGTACTTAGAGTACATTCAGTGTACTCATGTCATTAGGCGAACAATGCCGCACTTGAAGGAAGCCGCCAAAGGAACAATTTAAAATTTGGAAAGTATACGTCGTGTACTTTGTTTTTTCAGATTAAAATAGGCAGTAGCCTACTCATTTGGAAAAGGAGGCATTTGAGCATTTTTGGAGCCAAGGGAGGAGGCCGAACCTTTGAAGGTCTTCCAGGTGTTCGTCTGGAATCAGTTTCCGCCTCAGACGATCCCGTTGGAACTGCACGGGTATGGGCTACCATCTCCTTGGACACTTCTCACCAATTCTTCTCCTAATAATAGTTATTTGAGGTTAAGTGAGTTTTGTTCTTCGTTAGATCTACGCCGTTCTTGGGAGTTTCTGGAGTTGGCGTTCCGGTATAACGTTCGTTGGTGTCTAAGGTAGGTGGATTGGTGTTTGTTTTTCCAACTGTCGTGTGTTTTGTGTGATTTCAAACCACGAACCCATGTTGGGGTGTTGTGTGGCTGAGGCTGTTGTTATATTAAACACCTATAATTTATTAGGTATTTAATTATGATATTAAATTGATGGCTGGGATCGTTTCTTGGATCTGGAACCACCCCGGGGATGTGTTCCACTGTTTAGCCATTTGGTCAGGATACCCGAGTGTATTCCTTTCAAGTAGTAATTGTAGAATTTCCTTGAGAGGAATTGATTGTTACTACTAGTTTACCTGTTGGTCATGGCCCAGTTATCTGTTTAGCCTGAGGGAGTTGTTTTCTTTAGCCTAAGGGTGTTGTTGTGATTAGAATGTGGGCACTGCACTATTTAGCATGGGGTCTGTAGAGTTTTTTTGCCCGAGGGAAACTTCTTCCGTGCCTGGGGTTAATAGAATTTGTGCCTGAGGGTGAAACTACATATGCCTGAGGGAAAAATTATTTTACGCCTGAGTGCAATTACTTGTGGGTTGGGTTCTGCTTACCTGAGGGTTGGTGTTTACATGTCCGAAGACATTAGCTGGTTATTTAAAATATTCACTATCGTGGTATTTTAAATTAAATGAATTAAATGGATAACAAAATGGAAATATAACTTGTAATTAGTTACTTTGGAGTACTGCTTACTTTATTGAATTTTACTACTACACACTACTGTTGCATGATTACAAGCAGTTGGGCACGGGCCTTTGGTGGGTGCCTACTGAGATATATTTCTCACACCCTGTTTGGGTCATGATTTTCAGCCCAAATTGATTATGTTTCTGTAGGTGTGGATAGGGGAAAGAGTCCCTATACAGGTACTTGAATGTTGTTGTGGAGTAGGAGGTCATGGGACCGAGCATAGGCTCACGATGCCACTGCCAGCCGTTTTCCTTTGTTTTGTTGTACTCTTCTTTTGGTTGTACTGTATTGATGTATAATATGTTCTGGCTGTTTTCATAGAACTTGAGACATGTAGCATCATCATTTATATATTGTTGGTTATATCCATTGTTGTTGTTTATTTCAGTTGTGTATGGTCTACTGCTTCCTCTGTTTGATGTATGTTTTATTCTGTATTCTGTTGCGCTACACTTTGACAAATGAGGGCATAGTTTCCCCACTATCAGATCTGGGCACTCGCTGCTAGTCGGCAGCCTCTGGCGTTTGGGGAAATGCGCTTGAGGTCATGTGGTGAACCAGATTCGGGGAACCCTTTGTGTGGCACCAGGGTCTGGGACGTTACAATATACTTGACTTCTCCGAAATACATTGTGTGATATGGATGGAATGTATAGTTCTATCAAATGATCAAGATTGACATGTCAAAAGAGCGTCATGTGTCCTGGCTTTCATGTATAGAGGGTGTCAAATGAATTGGATGACATGCCTGTAGGACTTCTCAAGACAAATGAGACTTTTTTGGAGGGCATCATAAGACCTTAGTGACATGTCTAGAGAGCATCTAAAGATTTTGGAGACAATCTTAGAGTGTGTCGAAAGACTTGGGCGACATGATTGGTGGCATCGAATGACTTGGGAGACATTACCAGGTGCTGCTGTATAGATTTCTTGACATGTAAAAGGGTTATCACATTATCTATAAGTAATGTTCATTGGGCGTCTCATGAATTTTAAAACATTCTATCTTGTTGTTTCATTATGGGGTAGGTAATATGAATCTCATACTGATTTTTTTGACAATCAACACATAATTTTTCTACTTTTTTAGTCTTTTCTGGTCTTGACCACATGTTCTCCTCAAGGTTTATTGATCATTTGCTTATTTTATGTATTGTGTGACCTAATGAAAATATGGAAACTCCATCACATGATATCAATGAAATTCGATAATTCCATATCCTGATGTATAGAGTGAAAATGTGAAACTCATATTCATTTCGTGTGACCCCATAGAACAATTCCATGATTTATCTTGGATGGGGACCTTTGCAATCCAATTAATTACTGCTTCAAGAAGTAATCTCTTGCAATTTTTTTAGTACTCACCATCATAGATATTTTATTATATGTCGGAAGGATTTGTAGGCCTCACCATCCCATTTATTCTCCACATTTAGCAGCATGTATTTTTCACGTATGATCTAGATTCGGTGGAGAGTGTTTTGAATCATATGTTTCATATAAACTTACCATGGGTTATCAATGAAATTTTATGACAAGAAACTTCTATGAGATCATTTCTCTATTTTCATGTTCATTGAACCCCAGATGATCAATGTTATTTCTCCTAACCATGCTGAAATTTCAATGATCCTTCACAATGCTAGGAAAACATGTCAAGGATTCGTCACTTGATCAAGATGACTGTGGGAAGGCTTTTTTGTGATCCAAGATGGCTTTATGGGGTCCTTCGTGAGACAAATGTGGTTAGTTAGGGGGAATGTGTGGAATCATTCTAAAATTCCCAAGGGCCCTCATGATATCATTTCAGCTTATCAAGGGGGCTTCTCATGATAAATGGTGATTTTGCAGGGAACATGATACCCTTTCATGATAATATTTGCATATATTCCATTCATGATAATTTGAAACCATTTATTATTTATTTCATTTATTATTTTAAAAGGATAGGGGATCCCACGACGTCATATGAGAATTATTAGGGAAATAACTCCCCTTGTATGTGATGTTTCACAGGATAAATGATGGATATGATAATGACGTGAAGACATTTAAGCAAAAAACCCATCTGCTTGTATGTGGATTTGAAGGGGTCTCATAAGATTGAATGGTCATGTCTGAGTCTGTTCATGTGATAGAGGATTCATTCCCACAAGATCATGCACATCAAGTTGGATAGGCCTCCAGGTTATTCACGGGGTCTTGTGAATAACATGAGTATGCCTCATAAATATGAATGAAAATCTCAATTTTGTGAGGATTCCTCATTTCTCCATCATTATTTTATAATGGTTTTGGGATGATTTTCAAGATAAAATTGCTTTAAAAGTCACATTATTAGTGTAACTAATCTAGAGGCATCCACATTATCATCATTTATTGTCTGGACCCAATCATAGTAATTCCAGGTCTTGTTAGAGGGGCATTGTATGATCATACATACATCATGCATTGTGCGTGATCCATTCTCATGACCTTCCAAAAATCATATGATCTTGTGTCCTTCTAAAGGTCACGAAATAATGAGTTTATTCCTATCAGATATATTTAAGATGACCCAACACAAAATCCAATATTAAAAAGGGACATGATTACTATTATAAAAATAGGCGTTCATGATGAATCTAAATTGATGCATACTCGTCTCATTTAAATACCGAATCAATATCTTTCTCTACAATAGAGGGAATTGACCAAAAACTATTAAATCTTGTCAGTTCCCTTTCTGATAGGTCTGAGATAGTGTAGTCTTATATTGTAGAAAATTTCAGGTTGGATAGTGTACCTATAAGGACCCGGTCTTAACAGACAAAAAACATTACAACACTTTTCTGAATACATAAGAAATTACAAAAACAGATTCTCAAAGACTGTATTAGTTTATTTCCTTTGGAAACATGGAAACATAAAAACTATTATATAAGTGAGCAATATTATTTCCCACAGGGTTATTTATGACTAGAAACCTTCTTAAACAAATCATACTTAATACATATCTTCATAAACTAGTGAAGGAAACATAAAAAGGGTTGACCAAAGATTCAATGTAATGATAAACAAGGGATACAAGTAAAACAAACTTGAGCATATGAGTATGAGAAAGTGATCTTAACATTACAAGATCATACCCTTCATATCAGAGATTATAAACCAAAATAATAAAATAAATCTTGTAATTTCATAATACCTGAACCATAAAGAAATAAATAACATAATACATGAAATCATAAATTATGAATAAAACATTAAACTTTGGAATAAATAAACAACCGATATAATTCACTATATGTCCAGACTCATTCTTAGAACTTATCAAGGAACTCCAAGGGAACTGGACCTAGTAGGCGGGAAAAACCACCATCCCCAGTCACAGTTATTTCATTATAAGGTATCATGTGTCCACATCTTCCCTTAGTGTATTGGGTTTCCCCATCTTCCAACATCATGGTGACTTCACCGAATTGGAGGGACACACCGTCATCCCCAGTTTTAGTCTATTCTTTGTAAGCGATAAGGTTTACCCATCTTTTCATTGTAGACCAATCATGTCGACTAAATTCACATCATTATATCAAGATATATAAATCATTACCAATTTCATTGTATGAATATTTTGTTCTCACCCATCTCATAATAAAATCATTTATACATATTCCACAATATAATAAAACATTTATCATATCATCAACCACGAAAATAAATGGGTTCTATAAACATCAAATCAAAATCCATGAAATGAAATGGGTCTAATTCACATTTCATCACATAATAACCTATGGATAAGGTTTATGTTTCATAATCATTTCATCAAATCCAAAACTGTGAAAATAAGCGGGTTTTAAAATCGTATAACTCATGGAAGTGAAATGGGGGGTCATAATAATAATTTCATCTAAACCTTACCCATTCAAGAAATAATTTTAATTAGACCATTGAATCATTTTTTAGAAGGGTATGAGTAACATCAACAGATTTTATCTTATATGGAAAATAAATTTCATGGATATCGTGAAAACATTTATTGATATAAATTCCCTTTCATCTTTTAAAATGGGATATTTCAATCATAAAACCCTTTGAAGAATATTTTCATTAAATTAAACATGGAAACTTATAATGAAATATTTGAAAAAAAATAGGAAACCATTTCCATTGAAAAAATATAATGATTTATTGAAAAAGTTTTGAAAATAATTTTACTTAAAAAATAATAAATCAATCCTGATATCTATTTGAAAACCTTTTCTTTAAAAAGGAATCCTAAAACCATATTTGACAACCATTTATTTGAAAATACTTTGAATACTTATAAAGAAGTATTTAATTTAATTTGAAATACTTTTTCATGAAAATATAAAAAATTAATATTCAATTCATTTCAAAATATTATTTCAGAACACATTAAAAACACTGAAACTAAGCAAAAATGTATTGAAAACCTTCTTAGAAATTATGGTTTCGAAAGAACATGGGTTTCAGGCCAAAGAGTGAGGTAAATTCAGGATTTCTTAAAAACACGTACCTATATTATGTACCAAATATGTGAAAACGGTACCCATATATGAATATATCATGAATAAACAAATTATAATATATGTAATGATTGTTCCAAGGAGATTGATCACAATATTTCATCATATGAATCATAAACCTAAACAAACCTGAAAAGGGATGATATTGTTTCAATAAATTATTTACACTAATTAACTTTGAAACATACTCTCCATTTAATAAAATGAAATTTAATGTTGCAAAAAATATCATGAAATGGATTATATTCCTGATATAACATTTCAATACCAATATATACACCTAATTAAAAAAACTAGATACATAACATGGCATGTATCTCAATGAAGTTAAATTGAGACAAAATTACTTTACCAATTTTTATCTTTTGAAACATAAATCCTATAAAATAAATATCAAAAAATAGATATTTAAATTCACCCAAATTTAATTATATAAATCATATAATTAATCCATGGGTTTTATACACACCACACAAAATGAATGGGTGGTGAATAAAGCCTGTATCTCATGAAAATAAAAGTGAGATAAAATTCCCATACCTTGTCTGTTGAATATCATAATAGTCATACAATCCTATTATATAATTAATGTATTTTTATTACGAATAATTTAATTATAATATTATTATATATAATATCATATGCGGTCTTATTATTTCCTTTCTTCCGATTTTGTGAACAATTATATGTTAATTTTTCACTTTTGGTAATATCTGCTTTTTTATTCGAATGTGTCTAAATTTGTTATATATTTGATCCTTATACTTATATAAAGAATTAGAGAATTAAAAAATAATATAAATATCATTTATATTCAGTATATTTTTATTATAATAATATATATTATATAGAATTATTAAATGGAATACACCGTTCATGAACACGGTAGGCCATACATACACATGAATGTTGTTTCCATTTAATTTGAATATTGAAAGAAATAGAGTAAAAAAATTATATGTATAAATATATATATATATATATTCATTTGCGTATATATCATTATTCAAAGTATCATTATAATATCATATATATCATATACATTTACTAAACCCATCCTCAGTGCATTCCATGCAGTGTGTGAATAAATCCTATCGATTTGAGGGGGTGGTAGTCCGCACATCTAAATAAAAATTCATGTATTTACATTAAATGGAATGTATAAAAAAATTTGTAAATTAATTGAATTATAATAAATAAATAATTATTATATTATATATTACATATAAATATAATGTCCAACACAATTCCCACCAAGAGAGGCGGTAAAGGAAGAATGAACAATCATCATTTTTTGAGGCGGTATTTCGCCGTACATATAAATAGATTGTTTGTTACACATTAGATGGATATGTGTGTAATATTAGTTATACAAATTATCATAAAAAATCTAATTATATTTAAGATAATGTTTTCTTGTATAATAATGTAATAAAGAGATTATAGGAGTGGATAATGAAAATAAAATAATGGATCTTGAGGGAGGATGTTACCTCTTCTTTGGGTAACTCGTTTTGGTTTTCACCAATGGGATTCATTGATTTTTTTTTTCAAAATTTTCTATTAAAATAAGAATTTATAGATTTTTTTACTTTTAATTTTCAGATCATGGCTGAACCTAAGTGGTTTTAGAGTATTTATGAAGTGGGAAGGTTCTTTCCTTTCTATAGTGGAAGGGGAGTGGCACTCTTGAAAATACCAAAACATATTCAATAATATGAGGTTTACATTACCCAATGTGCCAAAAAAATGGAAAAAGAATGTATTAATTTGTAATAATTTTTTATTAAAACCTCAACAACACAAAAATATGATCATTTTAATAATTTGGTTTATTAACTTCTAAGTATCCCTATTTTTATCATTTTGGGTTTTATTAAAGAAACTAGTTTTCTAACCTATGTTGTTCTACCATTTAGACTAAATTAAAATGGTATTTATTGATTAAAAAAATATATACTTAGTTAAAAATATTATACCTAATTTATAAAAAAAAATCTCATATTTTTTGGAAATTAATTTTAATACAATCCCAGGTGACAAGCAAAAAACCATGTTTAAACCCAGACCGTGCTGAATTTGTTTTACAATATATTGTCCAATATGTTAATTATAAAAGATTATATGATCTATTAATATACCATATATAATATTTATTAACACATAAAAATAACTTTTATGAATATAGGGTTTTTATTAATTTTAAATCATTTAATAACATATATATATTTTTGTAAAATAACATTAATGCATAATTTGACATTTTTTATTTACTTTTAATTTTAAAATTAGAAAATATTATAAATAAATTATATTAAGATTAATTCTCGTCTAAATGATATATTCATATAAAAAATAATTTGAGACAATAATTCAATCAATTTACTCAACTTTTATTATATATAGTATCATTTATTTAGAGAATTATTTACTGAATAATGACGACATTAGTGTTTCATAAGAATTATATGTAACTAAATTATCTATAAAAATTAATTATGAATTAGTTTTATAGAAAAAAATTTATCTTTCAAATGGATATTTATAAACTAAAATATGATATTTTCTATATATCTCAATGTTTTATAAATTTTATTGGTAATGAATGTTTTCTTTTTGTATATTTCATAACTTAAAATTTTATATTGGCAAATACGATTTAATAATATCACAATAACCCATAAAATTAGAAAAAAAATATGGAATATTGTCTAGTTTTTTGAATCTAATGTCCTTTTAACAATTTATAGTTCATTTTGGTCCTTGAGATTATGTTTTAGTCTCTTATTAAGCTTAATTTTACCTCAATCACTGTAATGTATTTTAATCACAACAAATATTTATGGTCAGAAACTAAGTTGATATTATTAGTAAATAAATATAATATTTATTACAACATTTTATGTCCTTTTTTAAAAATTCAATACACATAATTTGAAAAATTAAGTTTAACGCTAATGCCGTAAACGTTGTGTGAACGTGTGTTTTTTAAGTAAAACCCATCAAATGTTCAATATGTGATTAACTTTTATTTCAATATGAAAATGCTTCAAATTACCTAAATTTGATTTATTATATGTATAATTGATCTATTATGACTTTATAAACTATTTTTAAATATAATTTCTCATTATTATGTATTTAAAAAATGCAGTTTTTAAATAAAATGCAATATTTTTCCCTATTCATAAAAAATATATAGTTTATTAGAAAAAACAAAAAATATTATCCCCATGATAATTATAAATTATAAATTCAAAAATGATGATTATTTTTAAAAAATAATATCCATAAAATTTTAAAAATTTACTTTTAAAATAGGTTCACCATTATAAATAAGTAAAACATTGTCTTGCATGTAATGCAAGAAAAGTCAGTATTATGTGTACCAAAAGATTTTATATGTGTGGTGTGTAGTTAAATATCCACTTGGTTTTTCATATAAGAAGATCAAAAGTTATTTATATTGTATTTATATAAATTAAAATATTTATAACAAGTTGTGTGAATTGACATATTAATTTAATTCAAATAAAATCACAAAATCTCGAGGTGTTCCATTATAAACCCCTCAAAATGAATTTCCACTAAAAATTAATTGGGGTTATCAAATGTTTAATAATTTTAATGTCATTTAATAAAAACCCACATAGTTAAAATCAATACTAAAAATTTCTTTAATAAAAAAAATTTGGAACCATAACGGTTAGCTAGAGTAACACATAGCTAGGTTTCCACATATAAGAACATAAGTGGATTGTGAAAACATGGGAATTTAAGAGAAATTCAATAATATTATTATGGAGGAGAGATATAAAGAACTTCATTAGTATAAATCTAACAATCATAAGATCATAAATCTATGATTATCTATGTGACAATTTTATTCTTGGAAATAAAATGTTGTAGGATTAGATTTTTGGTTTCAAGATATTTTGCCTAAGGTTAAAGAATTTTCATGAGAAATTATACATACATTATTTCATTATGTTTCATTAGTAAAGTATCACCCAATGTTCATGTATTGACCAATTTCCACCTCACGTCTTCATTAAAACTAAAGTTAAAATTTTCATTCATAAATTATTAGGAGATAATGAAACACATCACAATTCAACCCCTATATCTTCAGTAACCATCAACAAAACATTGTCACATAAGGTTATCCATTATGAATAAATCCTCATGTGGTGTGATAATACATTAATCTCACTAAATTAATCCAAAGTGTAACCTAAAAATCCCAAAATGGTTATCCTTATAACCCTTCTTAATGATGCAAATATAAAAATTTGGAAAAAAGTTAATGAATTATGAATAATATTGATTCCCAAAATATCACAAGGTGGATCTTGGTTGTCCCATTCCAAAAATGGGAATACCCTCATCGGGGATCTTCATAAAATATGGTAATAACATAAATTACTATAAATAATTTTGGAATACATGAACGCTTCTTTATTCTGAAGGATACAACAAATATTTGTTTAATACCAGAAGTTGTCAACTTCTTTCATGATGGCATAGACCACTTCATCGACAAATCAATAATCGTATCTGGGGTAATCAATTCTATACAATTTTTCTTATTAAAATCAATCATCTCATTATCTAGGATAAATACATTTTTTGAAACATCTTGATCACATTAAGGGTTACCTTACCTTAATCAAAATGTAACTTTTATTAATCATCATTGCCATTAAACATGTCCATTTGATACCATACTTAAGACTTATACTAGAAGTACTTATATATTTCATGACTTTCATAACAAAATATTTAAATTCCAAATCATAAATAATTCATTCAACCATATTTATTCTTAAACTATTACATAGGATTCATCAACTTATTCCTTTATACCGCTTTCCTAATATAAGAAATAAAAAATAATTATTAAGGTTCCTAAAACACAATCTAATAATTCTTCCAACATTTAAATTAAAAAATACTGTAAGAATATCCCATACATATCACATCTTATTTGCAGTCTGGATATGTTCAATGGTATAAACAATACTCATACTTCCTTCTTGATTCCCTTCATGAGATTTCCACTTTGGAAATTGATTTTCATAATACCAAAATTTCCACATCTGAAACATTCATATTTAACCAAGTATCATTGACTAAAACCATAAATAATAGTAGGAGAAACACATATCATTATGGAAAATAAAAAATCATGAAAAACCAACTTATATGATGTCTAAATCATGGCTCTAACCTCTTTATTATATGACACCTAAAGTTTATCCATGGTTATTTATAGTCGTTTTCAACATAATTCCTTCATGATGGTTTTTAAAGAGTTTTTAATTTCTAAATCATATCCCCTGGGAGTGTCAAACTAGGTGCATAGTAAGGCTAATTTTCATGTACCAAGTTACGCCAATTTAGGCCCAACACACCTTGTAAGAGTTGTTACTTCTTGGAATATATGTTCCAGTAACACGTCTACTAATAGTGGCTATGAAGGGATATATTTCTAGGAAACCACTAGCTATATCCTTCACCAAGATTCAAGATAATTTTCCTAAACATTAACTCATCATTATACTTAATCATATAAAACTTCCAAGATATATCCTTAGAAATATAGCTAGGTATCTCACAAAAGCTTTCTCATCCAAGTTTCTAATGTCCAATTACACCTTCACTCTGATACCAACTACAGAAACTCAGTCTTAATGTACTAGTATGTTAAATCACTTTTGCAGAATACTTAAAACATTACAAAAATAGTCTCCCAATGATCATATTATATTAATTCCTTTGGAAACATAGAAACATAAAAATGGGTTCATAGGTAAGCTACATTATTTATGACTCAATTCTTCAGGAATAGAACCCTTCTTAGACATATAATTATGTATACCTATCTTCATAACCTGGGTAAGGATACATAAAAATGGGTAGGTTTATATTTTCATAAAGGGTAAACAAGGGAGACATGTAAGAATAAACATGATCATAGGGGTATGAAAATGAGATCATAAAATTATAATATCATACACTGCATATCAATGATAAAAAACATAAAATCATATCCCATGAAATGAAATAGGTTTCATTAAAATTTCATCACATAATAACATGTGTAAATATATAGGTTTAATAATTATTTCATCATATCATAACCCATGAAAATAACTGGGTTTCAAAAAGAATATAACTCATGGAAGATAAAAAGTTGTCATACGCATCATTCCATCAAAACATAAACCATTCAAGAAGGAATATAAATGGATCCATTGGATGATTTCTTATAATATAATGGGTAACATAAATATATGTTATATTAGATGGAAAATAACTTAAAATGATATTTTTTAAAACATTTCCTAAGTTAACTATCACATTATCTTTCAAAAAATGACCCTTAAAACATTGAACCATTTGAAAACCATTTTCTAGAAAATTAACTCGAAAAATTATAAATAAATACTTCAAAATATTTTGGAGTCATGTATCATTAAAAACATAAAAAAAAGTGCATAGAGAAATTTTGAAAACCATTTTACTTATTATAATATGAAATAATCTTGGATGAATTTTGATAACTAATTCCTTAAAAATGAATCTTGACAACATTTTGAGAACAATTTATTTTAAAATACATATAAAATTAATAATGAATGATTGAAATCATTTTGATAAGCTTTCTCATGAAAAAATATAAAATATGATTTAAATCATTTAAAAAACTTTTTATTTTATAAAACATGGAAAACATTTAAACCAAGCTTGAAATTATTTTGGAAACCATTTTCGAAAACATGGTTTTGAAAGAACACATATATCTGAATAAAGAGAGAGGTAAAGTAAGGATTTATTTAAAACACATCATTAACAATATTATTTACCAAAGAGTGAAAAAATAGAACCAATAAATGAATATGTAATGAATAAAAAAAGTATAAGAAAATTAATAAGTGTTCTTGAGATATGGATCATAATATTTCATCAAACGAAGCATAACCTGAAATAATCTCGAAAAGTGATGAGATTGATGCAAAAAAATCATACCACTTGGTAAATTTGAACCATACTCCAAATCTAATAAAATGAAATTAAATGAAGCATAAAATATCATGATAATGATTATATTCCTAATATTACATTTAAAAAAAATGTAGTGAATAAAATGGAATTTGTCTCAAATAAAGAAAAATTGAGACAAAATTACTTTACCAATTTAGTATCTTTTGAAAAATTAACCCCATTGAGATAAATATAAAAAAATGGGTATTTAAAAACCCATAAATGTAGGTTTAATAATAATAAAATTAATCCATGGGTAGTATATACACCACAAAAAAGGAATGGGTGGTGAATAAAGCATGTATCTAATGAAAATAAAAGTGAGATAAAATTACCTTACCTTGTTTGTCAGCTCTCTTTGTACTCATACATGCTTCATATATAATAAGTTTAAATTTATTATAATTATTTTATAGAATCATAATATTACATATAATAAAATATATTTTTATATAATGACCTTATATTAACCACTTGTTAATAATTCTATATTAAGGTTTCACTTTAGGTAATGTTCACCTTGTTCTACGCATGTGTCATAATTTGTTATATATTTTGTCTTTATAATTATATTAATGTTTAAATAATTTATGAAATAATATTAATATAATTTATATATAGTATATGTGTATTATAATAACAAATATAATATAGAATTATTAAAAGTAATACCCCGTTTATAGCGACAATAGGTTGTACGTATGAATGAATGTTGTTTCTGTTAAATTGTCGTATTGAATGAAAAAAATGAAATAAAATATAACATATATATGTATTTATATCATTATTGATGTAGTGTTATTATATCTTATATATATCATATGATTTTATTAAAAATATCCTTAATACATTACATGTACTGTGTGAATGAATCACATCATTTTGAGGGGCAGTAGTACACACTTCCTTATACGAAATAATCATATTTAAAAAAAAATGAAAGGTATGAAGATATTTTTTTAAAATAAATAAATAATATTAATTAATTAATAATTATCATATATATTTTATGTAAATATGGTGTTCATTATAATTACCACCAAGCCAGGCGGTAAAGGAAGAATGAATAATCATTATTTCGTGTGGTAGTAGTTCATTATTAACATAAATAGAATGTTTATTAACCATTAGAAGAAAGTGTGTGTATATATATGTTAATCCATTAGCCTGAAACATATCAATATATTTAGTATAATGGTGTTTATGTATAATAATGAAATAAGGGTAGTAGATTGGTGGAGAATGAAAATAATGTAAATGATCTTGAGGGAGGATATTACCACTTCATTGGGAAACTCATTTTGGTTTTAACCAAAGGGATTCCTTGTATGGATTCATCAAAAATAGATGATTAAAATAGTAATGGAGGTATTTTGGTAATTTTATTCGGTAGATCATGGAAAAACATAAGTTGTTTTAGAGGTGTAAGTAAGTGGGAGAGTTCTTTATCTTTTTTATAGTTGAATGGGAGTGGCACTCTTATAAATACTAAACTGTATTCTTTGATGGGAGGAATACCTTACAAATGTGCATGAAAAAAGAAAAAATACTTGAGTAAAGGGTAATAATGGTCTTGAAAAACCTTTAATTAATATTAATATGTACATTTTAAGAAATTTGTTCTGTACCTTTTAATTTTCCACAATTTTATTGTTTTGTATTTTATTAAAGACACTAGTTTTCTAACCAATGAAGTTTCACCATTAAGACTAAGTTAAAGTAATATCTATATTTTAAAAAATATATACACTTAATTATAAATATTTAACCGAATTTAAAAAACATAAATCTAATGTTTTTTGGAAATGAATTTTAATACAAGCCCATGTGAGGCGCAAAAATACTACTTTAACCCAGACCGTGCTGAAAATGTTTTTACAATATATAGGATAATATGTTAATTATAAAAAACCAATTCTTCCATTAATATAACATATTTATTATTTATTAAAACATAAAAATAACTTGTAATAATAGAGGAATTCTATTTATTTTAAATCATTTAATAAAATATCATTTATTATAAAATAACATTAATATCATTTTGTACATTATTTATTATATTTTATTTTTAAAATATAAAAACAATAATGTAATTAAAATATATTAATTTTTCATCTGAAAAAAATTATATATTCATATTAAAAATAATTAGGGAAAATAATTCAATCAATTTACTTCACTTTCAACATTTATAGTACCATTTATTTTAGTTATTTATTAACGGAATAATGGCTACGTTGGAATTTCATAATAATTTTAAGCAACTAACTCGTATAAAAATTTTAATGGTAAATTATTATGATAACAATAAACCATTTATATTTCAAAATGATATGTATAACCTTAAATATGGTGTTTTTCAAATTTCTCAATGTTTTATAAATGTTGAAGGTAACAAATGTTCCCTTTTTTGACTTTTTCCTTAACCATTTATATAGGGAACTTCCAATCAATAATATCAAAATAACCGATTAAATTTTAACCATTAGGGGATATGGTCAAATTATTGGTAGCCATTTTTTGACAGGATTCTAGGACATTTTGGTCCTTATGATTAAGTTTTATTCCATTATTGAGATTAATTTTACTTCAATCACAATAATAAATTTTAACCACTTTCACTAATCTTATTGGTAAAAAATTTATATTATTAGAAAAAAACATTTATACTAATTAAAACTGTGTATGACTATTTTTCAAAATTCAAAACATTGTATTGCTAAAATTATGTTCAACGCCAATCCTGCAGATGTGGTGAGAAATTGGGTTTTTAAGAAAAAAACGTTCAAAAGTTCAATAAGTGTTAATATCTAGTTTCAATATAAAAATGATTTCAATTACATAAATTGGATTCATATATATATAATTTATCTATTATGACTTTATAAAATAATTTAAAATATAATTTAACATTAATAATTGTTTGAACTAAAAGGATGTTTTTTATTAAATAGTAGTATTTTCATTTTTCATTAAAAAAATGAATTTTCTCAGTAAACTCCCAACAACTCACCGTATTCTAATTTAGATACTCTAAATTAAAAAATGATTTTATTTTTTAAGAATAAAATTAATAAAATTGTAAAAATTTAGTTTTAAATTTATTTATCCAATATAAGGCGATAAAATTCAGTCTTGTGTGTAACACAAGCTAACTCAGTATTGCATATACTGAAAACTAATATAAGTTCTCTATGTTGTGATAGATCAAGAGAGTTTTCTGTATAAAAAATAAAAATTTATTTATTTTGTATAAATATAAATAAAATAATATATAAATAATTTTATGAAATGACATATTAATTTAATTCAAAAAAATTCCCAAAATATCAGGGTGTTACAGTATCACATATGACTACTGGGTAAGACTAGATATATCCCCAAGCATTAGGCTTGAGGGTTTCTTAACCATGTTTCTGAATCTATCACTTTTCATGGATATGGATTCTCACATAGTAATTTGAGTTGGTAATCTAGTGATGGTGGATCGATTAGTAGAGGGGAATCCTCTTAACCAATCTGTACATACTCTTTATCCCCTCAACAAACTCCTGGACCATATCCAACTAGGAAAAATAAATTATAAGAATAGATTTCATTTCTAGTTATTATTCATCTATATAGAAAAACATTTACACTACCCAAAATTTCATAACATTACTAGGATCTCGAAAGCTTCATTTCATCTCTTACTATTAAATATTTTCGCTGTTCATGCATTGCCTATAACAACCTAAACTATTATAAATAAAATTTTAACTTTTGAGTTAATTAAATGTTTTATTATGTAATATGGTTCTATAAAAAAAACATTACCTTAATTGGTTTTATTATATCCTATCAGATTTAAAACAGCATTAACCATCATTATCACGGATAATATAGCCATTAAACAGTGATCACATGATTTTTATAAATATATAATTTTACCTAATACAATTGAAAAAGGAAAACAAAGTGATGGCCTTAACCAATGGTATTATACCATGTGAATCCCATTTATTATAGATACTAAGGGATTTATCATCACAATTATTTTACATTGATGAATCCCAATCTGATATCCAATAACTTAATCATCACTGAACCCATTTATGGGAGAACTTAAAGCTCATTAAGATCATGAACCAAAGCAAGTTCATCGAACCACCCCATAAATGTCTCTCCATCGCCCACCTTACCCATAGGTATTTTGACTATGTACTAAATAAATATGTATTTGGACTATAAAAATATGATTATGTACATTATTTTTTATAGAATTATTATTTTTGATCTTATTGTTGTTACATTATAAATGATTTTTATCCACATATAATAAAACCCAAATTATATTTCTCACTAATATTAAATTTCAATAAATGAATTTATTTTAATAAATTATGAAATCATAAAAACATATAATATTTTAATAAAATATGTGTATTAAATAATGTTTATTAAATATAAATTATCAAATATTTTTGAAGATTTCAAATGTAATTTATATAATGGTTTGAAAACTGCAATTTTTAAAAACCCAAACATTTCTCAAAAAATGTCGATTGTATTTTAAACGTGTAAAATAATATATTTTGAAAATTATCTAGATTAAATTAATATTTTTTTAATAAAATTTTCAACATTATCTAATGGTGGAATGTTTTAAAATTTTCTAAGATTATGGAATTTTTGAGTAAAAATTAAATATTGTATAAATATACTTTTTGTATTATGACATCATATTGACCGAAAAGTGATGTAATAAATAATATAAAGGGTATAGAAAACAAAATATATTTTTCACGTTTTAAATAATGTGATTTTATATATTTTTTATTAATTTTATAAAGCAATTATGAGTCCTTCAAACCCATTAATATATATCTAATGATTAAAAATCACTTCTCTAAGACAATAACTCACCTCCACATAATAAAAAGCACTATTTAATTATGTTTGGACTTTTTCAGGCTAATATAATTAGATCCAATCCTATTATTCAAAAACTGGTAAAAACCATGTTAAGGATTGTGGTTTTGGTTATTTTATTATATAGAGTGAAAACCGATGTTTGAGAAATATTAATGAAATCCCCACTCATTTCCTATATAGACCCACCTAATATCCCATTTATATTCCCTAAAAATTCATTGAGAACATCCTTTATCTATCCTCCCTTCTCTATATTCCTCCCATGGTTCCCCTAATCTCTCAATAAGCTCCTCCCAAACAGTTTGAGTCACTCACTCAAGTAAGGGATCCTCTCCTTCTCATCTTTATAAAAGTTTCTTTATTATCTAATGAATTATAATTGTAATTAATAATGTTTGGATATTAATTTAAATGTCCCTATTACTATAAATTTCATTTCATAATTATTATAGGACCTCTTCTCTCTCAACAGCCCATTTTTAAAAAAAATTATGTGACGTTGTTTTACTGTTGAAATTTCTGTATTATTTTCCATGCCAAAACAATTATGTAGTGTATACCAAACCAAATTACTATCAAGGTTATTCTCCATTATACTCATATAAATATTTAACAGGGGGTATAAAAAATAGTTACTACACAATTCATGATCATGGAATAAATAATGATGATTAATGAATCCATTTTGAATGATCTATCTGCCGCACATAAGCATGAGAATGAAATTAAAGTGACGGGTGCGACCAGAATTATATAGCCCTTCAATGCATTGGGTAATGTTTAGTCTCATGAGAAATAATGTTGTGATAGAGAGTGAACATGATTTATTTACGGTAATATTTCCATTACTATTTCTTTTTAGTTATGTTTTACATATGTTTATCATTTAGTCTTTTATGTTTTATCCACATTAACCATGTTACCTTTATGATTATCATTTTATATCATGAAAATTAATTCAAGTTTCTGATTCTCACTCCATTTATTTCCAAATTATATTTCTATTTTATCACATGTATTACCATATTACAAGCTTATTCCTTTTTTGGGATTCATAGATCAACCATTTATTATATATTTCCATAGGTTAAACTATGTAGTTTTAAACTCCATGGAATTTAGAATCTTGTTATGGAAGTACACACTAATGTTATGGTATCCCATGTTCAAGATGTTTTTTGTACATAAATCCAAAAACACTCTATACATATCAATCATTAATGTTTTATTTAGTGTAATATTATGTCCTTAATAATGAATTAATTTGTAATATAAAAAAGGGTTGTTATAGGTTGTATCAATGGAAACCTTTTGTTATTTTACTGATTTTGATTAGAAAACTGCGTCGAAATACTTAGGGATAAGAAAAAATTATAGAAAACATCCCAATATTTTTTTAAGTCTAGAGTAATTTGTTTATCAATAAAACACAACCCTATTTGGATACTATAAGTGGACATGGTTCTGAAAAAGATGTACCTAGGGGTAATAACCACAACAAGTTGTGTAAATCCTGACTCAACCTAACCCTACACAAGATAATGGGCCTTAATGCCCACATAGTTTAACACTCCCATGGGATATTCTTTGTTAAATTAATAATATCACTATGAACCATTATTATGGGTACAAAAAATGTTGATACTTGTATATTTTGGAAAATATATCATAGATAACATAGATTGAAACCTCGAAATTCATAAGTTAAGAAATAAATAAAATTTATAAGATATTAATTTATTAACATTATATTCTCCCTTATGTGTTTTATAGTTTAAAAATAATCAACCCTAGTTTTCATTTTATTTTAGCCAAAGGATAGAAATATGAGGATTTGGGTAAACCACCAATGTGATGACTTCCCCAATGATATGCCCTGCCCTATGGGAGTGAGAATCAAGAACATTAGGACGATAATCTCTCAACTAAATCGGTTTTTGAATAGAAACCTAGACTAAGAGGAGTGTCCAAATAACCCTAATAGATAACAGGTTGTTATTGAGACCACTATATGAAAAATGCCTTTGAATTTCAATGGTTCATTTAATACATTAATTATGTAATAATTGATCAACTTCATTGATAATACCTACTCCATCCTTCAATGTTCTAAAAAAGATAAGTTTCTATTGGATGTTTATTTCATATAAGGAGAAGTTGATCAGTGGTGGAAATTGATCAGAAATACAATGCTCGAGGAAGAGATCAAAGTGATGGGGAGGAAGGAATTTTTGAAAATATTTTTTTATAAATAATTTCCCAGAACTATCCATCTTAAAACAGAAAGGTAAATCCTTTTACTTAAGAAAAATTGTGATGAATCTATTGGGTTTTATGAGGAAAACATCACAATACGTTCATGATATACCTCTTCCTTTTTCATTACCCTTGAATGTATGGTTTACTACATCTTTTGTGGTCTAAAACCTAGTCTATGAAGATTCCTAGTGAACCAAGATTTTTTATGGCTATGCAAAAATTTTCAGATGTGACCTCTAAGTCAAAATAAAGTTCTATAAATATCAAGGGTATCATGGGAATAAGAAGTGGAAAGTGGATTTCAATTATGACAGTCTGATGGGAAAATATAATAATGCCAAAAAATTTAACATCCCATTTGTCCCACTAGTGTAAAGAAGCACCACAAAAGTTCCCACATGGGATAAGGAAATGATTTAATTTTTGGAATGAAGGGATCCTAGCTAACAATTGTCTCCAGAAGAAACCCACTAATGAAATATAGAAAATTAATTTTATATGCAACCATCATCTCATTGTTCATTTCTTCAAAAACAAGGAACAAGGTAACTTGGTAACCAATGCACTAAGATAAGGGTTTTCATAGACAACCAACAACCTCCAAGGAAAAAAGGGTGATATTTTTCCATCACAACCACTGAAGTAAATCCCAACAACAATGTGGTGATAGGTATGTAAGTTATTCATTCAATAATATCAAACAAACATTTTTATTCAAATTATATTCACTTTTTATTATGAATAATGTTTATAATAATTATCCAAACACCAACAAAAATCATGGAAGTAGAGATTTTGGTGAAAAAATTAAATGATAAAATAATCTTATCCCAATTATATAACTCATACCCTATCAAATTTTGTGATCTAAACTCCCTAATGACCCTTTTCATACTACCTATAGTTAAATTTTATACAATCATGGGCATGGATTGATTTCCCTATATAGAGACAAAATAAATTTTCATGAAAAATAAAATCAATCTATGTACTATGAATCAACCCCAAATTTTATTCAATTTCTAGGAGGATGAATCTTTTTTAGCACCAACATCCCATAAATGGATATTATTTCCCTATGATAAAGTTTTTCAACCTCAAATGATTGAGTCTACAGAAAAAATCATCCTTGGATAAGTGACCAATGAAAGGGAATACGATAATGTCTTTCCCGATGAATTACCTAGTCTTCTACCTAGTCAAGAGGTTGAATTTTCAAACGAGTTGATACTTATGTTGTTTCCATTATCCGAGAATTTATATAGAATAGTTGTTGTAGAACTTGATCAGATATAGAAATAGCTATATGAGAATATGGAAAATGGGTTCATATGCCAATGTGCCTCACAATGGGGGAACTAGTCATCTTCATCAAGAAGAAGGATGGTTCAATGTGCCTTTGTATCAATTATCGTTATCTCAACTGTATCACAAAAAAGTACAAGTATTATCTTCCATGGATAAATGACTTTTTTGATTAGCTACATGGAGCACAATAATTATCCACTGTGAATCTTTATTTGGGATATTATCAAGTAACGGTGAATAAAAAAATATCCCCAAGACCACATTTAATATAAGGTATGGGAACTGTGAGTTCATAATAATGTAAATAGGACTCACTGATGCTTCATAAATATTCAAGTACATGATGAATATAGTCTTTGGAGATTACCATGAATTATTTATTTAGTCTGTATGGATTACATTCTAAAATATTCCAAAATAATGGAGGATAATGAAGAGTATCTGAGCACTCTATTAAAGAATTTGTGCAGGGATATGATTTATTCCATTTATATAAATGTGATTTATGGTTATAGTAAGTATATTTCATAGAGAATATAATCACAACTAATGGGATATCTTTGGGCCCTTCAAAGATGAAATAAATTGAAATATATCTAAGGACAACATCTGTAACATATATCTATAGTTTCCTTCGATTAGCTGGGTATTATCACTGATTTATGATATATTTATCACAATTTTCAAACCCTCTTACCAAGATAACTCTGAAGGGAGTCAATTTTTCTTGGAATAATGAATGGGAATAATGATTAAAGAATTTTAAAATTATTATTATCCCTACACATATACTCATACTACCTAATAGTGGATAACTTCTCATGGTTTCAGTGATGCATTGAAGATGTGATTGGAATGTATGTTATTGCAGAATTAAAAAGTGATATGCTATGCTTCAAGGAAGTTTAATGTTACTGAATATAACATCCTAATGCATGATATGGAGTTAGTTTTAGTAATCATAAATTTAATAATATGGTGCTATTATCTTTTTGGTGAGATGTTTGAAATATATATAGATCATGAAAGCATCACATATATATTCACACATAGAGAGATGAATATGCACCAATGAAGATGGTCATAGTTGATCAGTGGCTATGGCCAACATTACCATCCTGATAATGAAAATAAAGTGGCAGACACTCTAAGTCGAAAGCATCCCACAATTCTATCATTTATATTAATTGAGATGGATAGGACCTTATTATATTTGAAAATTATGTACATGGGTGTCATAAATTAAGGTACATCATCAATCCTTTTACAAATGATTAGTCAATCATATCTTTTGTAAAGGATAAAATATTCTAAAATAGATGATGTGGTAATTTAGAAGAATTTGGAAACAATAAAAAATAGAAAGCCTTATAATTCAATGTTAATGATTAAATTTTACAATTTGAGTCACAGCTATGTATACCATCAAATCCTGAGCTAAAGAAAAAGATGATGGATGATATATATTGTTCATATTTCTCCATCCACCTCAGAAGCATAAAGATGTATCATGATCTCCATGATCACTATTAGTGGAAGAATATAAATAACGATATTTCAGACTATAAAAAAAAGTGTTTCGTATTCCAATAAGTGATGGTTTCAAGAAAAATCTATAAGAGTATGATGAAACCATTACCCATTCTAATGTGGAAGAAATAGAACATAAACATTGACTTTGTCAGCCATTCTATATGGGCTGTTATGGATTTTATTAAAAAATGACACACTTTATCTCAATTTGAGGGGATTTCTCACTAAATCAACTTTCGTGGATATAAATTAGATAAGTGGTAAGGCTGCATGGAGTTATACTATTTATTGTATCTGATAAATATCTAATATTCACCTCCATGTTCTAGAAAATTTTCCAACCAACTCTAAATGCTAATCTAAACATCAACACAACTTATCACCTCGAAAATAATGGCCAATATGAGTGGACTATCTAGACACTTGAGGATTTCTAACTTTATTATAATTCAAGATGATCTATCTACTAATCAAATATAATGGATATACATAAAATATATGGCAAGGATTCGTTTATTTACACAGTCAATTGTATCTGATCAACATCCAAGATTTAACTCCAAGTTCTGGAAAATTATCCATCATGCTCTGAACACGGAGCTAAAAATCATCACATCTTATCAACGCCAAAAATATTTTCCAATCTTAGCAGTCAATATAAACACTAGAGGACATGTTGAGAGAATTCTCAATTTAATTCTAAAAAGGATCCGATTTACATCTTCCTTTTGTCAATTTCTCTTATAATAATAGTTTCCAATCAATAACCCAAATGGCTTCGTATGAATCCCTTTATGGGGAAAGGTTCAGAAAACCTACTTATTGGGATGAAGTAGGGGGAAAACTAATAGGTCCTGAAATGGTTGGGGAAATGGTGGAAATGGTTTAGGTCATTCAGGAACACATTAAGGATGATTAGATCAGATAGAAGAGCTATGATAAAAATAATCATCGAGACCTCTTGTTTGATGTTGGTGATGTGGTATTCCACTAAATATCTCCATGGATGATTTTGAATAGATTTGTAAAGAAGAGAAATCATAGTCCATGAAACGTTGGCCCATTTGAGATCCATGATCGCATCAGAGTGATGGCTTTTCGACTAGAACTCCCACCAAACCTATCACAATTACATAATGTATTCCACACATAACCCTTGAGGAAGTACATACTAGATCCCCCACACGTACTCAATCCATATGTGGTACCATTGGATAATGATATTTCCTATAAAGATCATCAATTTATGATCATAGATCATAAAGAAAAAGTTCTAAAAAATAAGTCAATGAACCTTCTATAAGTGATGTGGAGAAACCAAAAGTTTGAAGAAGTGATGTGGGGACTAGAAGAGGTGATGAAACAGAGTTTCCCTATTCTATTTAAGTGTGTGAAAAGAAAATTGTGAGGTTCAATTTTCTAAAAGGGGTAAATTGTATTGACCTAAACGGTTATAAATAAAATTTCCCCTTTTCATTTAATTTAATTTCTTATGATGTAATATGGTTAGAGAAAAAACATGCACTTATAATGTTTTAAAATATTCTATCATATTTAAAAGATATATATGGATAATTACCATTGATAATATATTCATTGAACTCTAATCATATGATTATTATAAATATTGTATTTTATCAAATCAAATTAACATATACAATGGAAGTGATGGCCTCAACCAGTAGTATTGTACCCTTAAAATCATGTTTATAGGAGCTTATAAGGGAGAAACAATTACTGGGCATTACCCTTGACGAATCCCAAGATGATTTCCAACAACAAATTCATGATCTAAACTGTTTATGGGAGAAGTTCAAGAACATCGAGATCACAACCCAAAATATGTTCACTGAACCGCCCCATGAATCTCTCAATATCGCCCACCTTACCCTTACAAAGCATGCTGGTGTGTGAAGTGGATATGTATCAAGACACTAACAATATGTGAATGTGAAAAATTTGTTAAATATTAATGAATATATTTTCAACCTATTATTATTACTTTATGAATGATTATAATTATGATACAATAAAACACAAATTGTATTTTCATGTAATATTAAAATTAAATTAAGGAATTTATTTTCATAAATAAATTGAATTTAGAGATAAATAATATTTTCATAAAATATTATTATAAAATATTTTTTTTAAATATAAATTATCATATAATTTTTTTGAAGTCAAATGTAATTTTAATAATTTTTCCAAAACGGTTATTATTAAAAATCCCAGTATTTATTTGTAAATGTAGATTGTATTTTAAAGTGAATATTAATATATTTAGAAAATTATTTATATTAAATAAATAGTATTTTTTGAATCAAGACGTTGAAATTATCCAACGGTGAGTTTTTTAGAATTTTTACAGACAATTTGATTTTTGGGTAAAACTTAAATACAATATAAATATACTTTTGTGTATTATGACATCATAATGACCCAAAAGTGATTTAATAAATACTATGAATGGTATCTATGACCAAATATAATCCTTTAGTTAAAAATAATTGTATTTATGTTTATTTTAATAATTGTATAAATCCATTATGAATCCTCTCATACCATTAAAATATTTTTAGGTTTTGAAATCATTTATTTAAGAGTATGCCTCACCTCCACCTAAGAAAGAAAAATATTTTATTATGATTTTCCATTGAAATTATAAAATAATAAGAAACAATAAAAAAAATTAAAAAAAATGGAAGAATTGTTATGTTTTGTGGTTTTGGTTATTTTATTATATAGAGTCTAAAACATAAGTTTGTGAAATACTAAAGAAATCCCCACCCATTTCCTATATAATCCCACCCAATATCTATGTTCTCTCCACAAAAAAAATCTTGTATCATTTCCTTAATCTTCCCATACCTATATATAGTCCCTCCAATCTTCCCCCAATCTCCCTATAATATCCTTATAAGCGTTTGGTTTCACTCAATCAAGTAAGGGATCATCAACTTCTCTTCATTATTAAATTTTCATTATTATCTTATGCCTTTTATTTTCAATTCATAATGATGGGATATGATCTATCAGGTCTATATTACTATCCATTTGATGTAAAATTGATGATATTCCTCTTTATTTATTGTCATCCAATTTTAGAAAAAATTATGAGACATTGTTATGTTGCCGAAATTTCATAGTGATTTTCCATGCCAAAACCACTGAATAGTGAATACCACACACATTTCCTATCAAGGGAATTCACCTTTATACATGTATAATTATTTGAATTTGGAATTTCATTTATTTATTCCACACTCCTTTATTGTGTAATAAACTATGAATATTAATGAATCCGGATTTTATAATCTATGTGGAACACATAAGCTTGAGAACGAAATAAAAGTGATGGGTGCTTCTGGAATTATATAGCACTCCAATGTATTGGGTAATGTTTAGTCTCATGAGATTTCATTTTGGGACTATTATTGAACCCAATTAATTTTTGGGACTTTTCCCATTATAATGGATCATTATTTATCCTTAACATATATATATATATATATATGTAGTGTTTGATGTTGGTGCCACATTCCCCATGTTTCCATTATAATTATCTTGTTATATCAGTGCTTTTTATTAATGTTCTTCATCCTCAGTCCTATTATTCCCAATTTATATACCTATATTCTAACATGAATTACCTTATGACATGTTTTTTCCTTAATTTCCACTATAGATCACCCATTTAATTTTTATGACCATAGGTTGTCCCATGCAGTTTTAAAATCCATGGAATTTTAGAAGCAGGTAAAGGATGTTTTCAATAATATTGTTGTATCCCATGTTCAATATGTTATTTTATGACAATAATCCCCAAATAAATTATGATTATAATTCTTCTAGGTTGTATTATGTGTAATATTATGTAATTATTAATGAATTGAAATATAATAAGAATAATGGTCATTATAATGCCAGTAGGCACTGATGAGGTCATTGACATGCTATTCTAGTCAGATCATTTCAACTTCATGCCTCATCCCACACCAACTACACTAATTGATTATAATAGTGGTGGATATCTCAATGAATAATCATAAAAAAACTCTATTTGGATTGGTTTCTCATGTCTCTTGTAGACGAGATGATTATTTTTGATCCATATAGAATTTATAATTCTTCTCTCCAATTCGATTGTATCCAAATGTTTTCTCCACTCCCTTTAGCTGGAATATAAGAAGAAAAACATCCCAAGATTACCATAAAATTTTATCTTATATTAGCATGTGATGACAAAAATTTTATGATTATCCTTCCTCTTATTGGTTCCCTTGTCTTCTTATCATGTGATTATTCCCAAGCATTGGTTGAATCCTACCCGGATGCCATGTTGTATAGATTGGTCAATCTGGTGGATAAACCATTTGCTTCCATGAAACCCTAATTTATAGAAACAATTGAGATGAATAAAGACATATGAATGCCTTTGATGAAGAATTATTATCCAAGTTATGATCATACCATTATTGGGGCATATTTTCTTGAGAAATCTAGTCCTTTAGTATGAGTGACAGATGATGTGTCGTCTGAGAGAAGAGTACGAGGGACTTACTCACATGATTTTTCATTAGATCATCCAATAGGTCCATCTTATAATGGAAATACCCATGATGTTATGGAGGACCAAAAATGGAATAGGATAATATGGAATCATATTCACATCATGATCATAGAGACTCCTCTGGAAACATTCCATGACCACAATGAAATCCTTCTCTAAATCTTTCGTGATTTGGGGTAAAAGGAATTATCGTCCAACAACTACCTGATATCATGTATTAAATCATCTTGACACAAAACAAACATTAAATATTGAGAAGTTCTGTTTTATATTTTATTATAAGTGTTTGTTGGTCTATTCACTAAGGGATGCCTCATATGAACGTGAATAGAGATGTCACTCTGCTTCTCAACTACATGCTCAGACAGACCTCTAGCCAGATAAAATAGAAAAATATGAAGCAGGTGCATTTGTCTCTAGATCCTATCTTCTAACATCATCATATATATTTGTGAATGGTAATAATGGAGCTAAATATATTTCTTACTTTTTGGAGTCTTTTCACCCTATGTCGGTGATATAAGAGATGGAAGGAATGGATCATTAGCATTCCATTGATACTTCTCACCAGAATCTGGATGATTTTGAATATTCATCTGATAAAATCTTATTATAGTATGATAATAAATGTTTCTATTTTTTGTAATCAATGTAGACGCTCCAAAATGTTGATTTTTCTTATTTATTGTAACATATCAATGAATAAATTCATCGAAGATTATGTGTCATTATCCACCTTTCATTTATTCATGATGTTCATAAAATTTCATCGATTTTATGTTACATAAATTAGCAATGATACCCATACTTTTTATAATATCTAGTAAACTAAAATTTTAGTCTATGAGTGTTTAAATCACAATTGTAACACACCAACATTGTAAAGATATAACATTGTATTTGATTTCATGTTTCACATGCATCACCAAGTGCATAGGGGAATATAATACCCCAAGAATTTTCTATATATTTAATATTTTAAGTATATTAAATCTATGTAATATCATTCAATAAACATTATACTGATTTATCATACATCACATGCAACAACGAGTTTCTGAAAATGGATTGTGTTACATACAAGACAGTGTTTTTACGGAATAATGATATATATTTAAAATATTATTTAATATAACCTTATCATTAAATTAGTGATTATGAATAGAAATAACTATCTTATGAAATTATATGGTTGACACAAATATAAACTTAATTCATTAGTTATGGATTAATTGAAAATGAATATAAACCTTAATGGAATACAAAGGAAAATATTATTATTATTATCCTCACAAAGTCGTTTTACACAAATAAATAAAATTAATTAAAATTATTGGGTGTTATTAATGTTATATTTATATTATATGTTAAATAAAATATCTTTTATATTAACCTAATAGATTTGATAGGCTTAATATAAAAATCCCAATTTTATGCATAAAATAATATATTTTTAGTAAGGTAGTTTTAACACCTTTTAGTGGATAACCTATTTTAAATATGGATTTTGAATTTTTAATTGATTTAATATGTAAAAATAAACTTCAGACTTGAAATTATTACATAATAATTAAGTTAGGGTGAATTTTTGATATTTTTATGAAAAATTTCCCTTTTTAATGAATAGTTAAAAATACTGAATTTTCATTAAAATCTAATTTTCACCTATTTTATTAATAAGGATAAATTTTAATTATTTTTAAGTTTAACTAGATAATTTTTTATCAATTAATAAAATATAGGTAATTTTAAAAAAAATCAATTTGAAATTGATTATAAAAACATATAAAAATTTCATACATTTCATGTTAAAAACTCGCACTCTAATCCCACTTGTGGGATGAATTGTAAATTAATTTCTACCCCTTCAGTTATTATAATTTGGAAAAAAATTTATTCCATATATAGAATCCACAAAATGAAGAAATTCAAATATTATCAATATAGTTCTTTAAGAAAATGATTAGTGAATTTAATTAAAATTAACTACAATGATTAAGGTTTAATTAAGTTTAATAAAGGGAAAAACCATAATAGTATGCCCTAAAATGACATATACGCTTGTCAAAAATCTCTTTTCTAGCCATATTTAGACCCTATAATTACTTTTAACGAATTGGGTCCATTATTTTATCTACTAGTAACATTAAAAATGTTGGTAGGAATTCCCTTATTGAAATATTAAAAGAGTGAAACTCTTTCTCCACTATAAAAGGACACCATTTCTCCCCATTCCTCACACCTCTTAGAAAACTTATGTTCAGCCAAGATATACCCAAATAGAACCCCAAAGTCCCTCCCCAATACATTTAATCCAAACTTTGAGATTAAATCATTCCAAGTAGGCCCTTTTTTATAAACATAAATGTCTTATCTGATTTTAAGGTAACATTTTTCAACGATCTCTTTTCATTTAATTTCTTATCAACACCATATACTCTTATTATACCATGTTTAAAAAAAACCACAATTATACTAAATATACTAGTATTTTTATGTTATTATTTCTACCTACACCTACAAAAACCTCCATATAATGGGTAACAAACATACTATTTATGTGTATGGAAAGTTACTGCCTCACAAAATGATGACTGTTCATTTTTTCTTTTACCACCTATCAAGGAGGCCATTATTATGGAAACTCTATTTATATATGATATATATGATATTTATAATGAATTTATTCTTATATCACTCATATTTATAAAATAAATTTATTCTTTCAATCTTGTTTAAATATGATAATTTGTTTTGAGGAAGTGTGGACTATCGTACCGTCAAACAGATTTGACACTTTCGTGCCATAGATGGAATGTATAAATAATATTCTTAATAAAACTATGTAACATATATAACATATATATATATGATAATATAATTATACTATAAATATTTATCATTTACGTTTCATTATTTTAACACGAAAAATAAATAAAAGTAGCGTTCGTGCATATGTACAACCCACCGTCTCTATGAATGGAACATTTCATTTATTATCTCAATTCATTATAGACTATTATAAATACATAATTACTAAATATATAATATAATTAATTCATTTTTTACATTTTTGATCTGATGAAATCATTATCTAGGTAATATTAACAACTTGTAACAAGTCAAAACATACTTCATAAAACTAGGCAATTAACACCCGACAAAGTAAAAATAATGAAAGAATACTGAAATAATTAATAAAATATGATAACAATGTTATATATGATTTTATAATCATGATTATGGTTATTTTATAAGTAAACAACCTAATTTAAACTACTATATAGGTGGATAAATACCACGCTACAAATGGTAGTTTCTAGTAAGGGATTTCGCCTCAATTTACATTCCATTGAGACTTATTTGTTTTAATGCCCCAAATAACATTTATATGGTGTATATACTTCCCTATGAAACATAATATCATGAATATATTTAATCTCATGATATTATATAATTCATTTAATGTCATAATTTCCCGGTAATAATGATTTAAATGTTTCAATGTGGTTTGAGACACCTTTGGATGTTAAGGGATTATTCTACACAAGAATGTACTTAATGATTATCCCTAAAATCTCAATTTATTTTGGGATCATTAACATTATCAAGAAATAGAAACTTTATTTTATTTATTTTTCCTTGAATTTCCATATTCTCATACAATATATAATATTATTTCTTAAATCGCATACCATTTTTACTTATGGTGTTCACTTTGACAGTTATTTGATTAACTAGGGAATTATCGATAAATACTTATTCATTATTCAATAAGTATATTTAATAAGGAATATTATTTTCTTTGATTAATTTATATGTGTAAATTATTGGATTGGTAATGGTTGGTGGGTATAGTACTTTATATATCCCCTCAATGCATTGATAGGTTCTCATGAGATAATTAAGTTGTCTATGTTAAATTGGTTTCTATAATTAGTTTTAAACCATATTGTAAAAGGTCATGATGGAATAGGTTTTCATGGTCCTTAGAAATAAGGTATGATAAGTAAAAATTTCATCTATATATATTTATCTATAATTCATCCATGATACTTTTTCATCGATAATTATGTGGGTATAATTCTTTCCCAACTTATTGACATGAGGGCATGTATTTTAGTTTATTTCTCTTCCATATTTATTTTTCCTTATCTAGTTATTTGAATAGCAGGTGTTATCAGTTGTTGATCTTTCGAAATTTATTTATTCTCATCGATTCATTATTGATTTCACTTCACTTACCATTACTGAGAATTTGAGCTCACCCTTATTATGTTTTCTTTACATAGGTTATGAAGAAGAACTCTTTCAATAAGTGTTCAATGATGAAGTTTATTTCATTTTATTATGTATCATTTTTGTAGTTTTTATTTCCTAATGTATTATGGGTATCATGTAGGAAATTTGTATTTCCATGGTTGGAGAACTAATTAGTCCTTAGGGATTTGAATCATTGTAATCATGCTAATGTAATAAAATAATGCACCGTGTATAAGATTCTTAGGCTAGGGAATTACAATTGGTATCAATGGAAGTTTAGAAACAGCCTTGGAAACTAAATTTAGAAAATTTATATTTGGAATAACAATACTAAGTTAGATATTTAGGATATCTATTCAAGAACATCCAAGAATTTTGGTATGATAGAGACTATAGAATAATTTATAGAATAAATCCTTGTATGGATACTACATGTGGTGTGGTTCTGACACAGATATACTTAAGAGTAACAACTATGACAAGGTGTGTCCAGCCTAACTCGGTATAACCTGGTATATAAAAAAGGGCCTTACTACACACCTTGTTTTAAAATATTAGGGAATATTCTTAGGATAACTCACATTCTATTTACCGACCATTGTGAAATATTTGAAATTAATGATTACCCAAAAGTAAGTGAAGTTCAGGATACTAGGATTCACGGTGAATAAATTTATGTTATGTGTTATTCCATATTTAGAGTTACACAATGTTCATCACATTATGAGATAATATAGTATGTTCTATTATTTATAAATTGCACCGGGAACAAAAAAAATTATCAATACTTGTGAAAATGTAGATAGTTTCTTAAATAGGAAATAAATATAGCCGGTTTTGGAACTCAGTAGGTTATGGATATATTTGGGAAACTTATTCATGTTATGAAATATAAAATTTTCCTAATGAAGTAACTTAATACATGGAGAAAATATCCTATTCTAGATCACTTTATGTAGTAGAATACCCCATAATTTAGTGGAAGAAATAATCTAATTATATATATATAGGGAATTAAGTCTATAGATAAGATATTTATTACCTTGGAATGTAGAAAAAAGGAAATGGTTACACTTGAGGTCTAATGTCTCCAAGGTGATTTTGACATGTGCTCATCTATGATCCAAAATAAAAGTGAGGAAGAAGAAATTGAACTTATGGAATAGAGAAAGTTGAGGAAGACATTATTTGATAAATACTTTCCTAATGATAAACAAATTGTGATGAAGAGTATGTTCCTTAGTTTTATGAAAAATGAGTAAGAAACTGTTTCAGATTATGAAGAAACCTTTACAATGTTATCAAGGTATTCTATGGATTTTATACAATGAAAAGAATATAAGATTGATCATTTATTTTATGGACTTAAGCCAAATTTAGAAATTTTACTAGTTTCTCAGATATTTATTTATATGATGAAATACTTTTATGTGTTATTAAGACATAGAAATAATTATTAAAGTCTCACAGCTTCATGGGATCCAAAGAGAAGAAAAGGAATTATAAACACAGTGAAAATTGGAATGACTCAAAGAATATGTAGGGAAAGAATTATTTTCCAACATGTAACAACTATGGAAGTAATAACCCTGGTAAATGCTAGAAATGATTGTAAATTATTAATAGGATTGGAGAAAAGGGTCATCAGAAAAACGAATGAAATAGAAATAAAGAAAACACAACTATTAAATTTTACAACTTCAAGGTAATGGGTCTTTATTTAATCAAATTACCTATTCATTAAGTGAATATACCTTTGAATAAGATTAGGGATTAAGGTTAATAATATTTTTTTGACACAATTCAAGTGGAATGATTCATGAATTTACATATTGGTTTGTAAGAAATATTTTTGTAAAGTTTTTTGTTTTTGGTTTTCTCATCATATGATTTATGAAATATACAAGGATTTTATTGTAGTAATTTTTAATTCAGTATTTGAGATTATATTTTGAATGGTACCAAAAAAATTATTTTGTAAAAAGATAATATTTTCAGAAAACACATTATTGAAGGAATGAATACCCTTAATATGTTCCTGATGTAGAGATAATAATGAAGAAATTATTGATTTTGATAAGTTATGATTATCTCAGAGTAGATTAATGTATTGTTGAAAAGTTTTCTATGATATCATTGATGGATTTTACTACACTTCCAGATTTAAGGAATATATCCAATAACATGTTTCTTTCCTAAGGAATTAGGTATAATTCATTATTTCATCAAATTTTTATGGTCATTAGAGTTATTATCATATTTCTAGAGGATACAGGATGAAGTTATTCACATGTTTGGAATGTTAAAATTTAGAACAACTTAATGTGGATTAAAGGCTAATGATAAGTTCATTTTGTGAATTTAGTGACCTTTCCTCTAATGTGTTTGATCATAATCTTTTGGAAAGGGTAACCAATTATGAAATGGATTATGTTTAACTTTGGATCAAGTTTTGGAAAATTATATATGACACCACTATGAAATGAACCATGTTCTATTTGATGATATAGAAGTATTTAAAAGAAAGACCAAAATATAAGATTGTGCTTATGGAAATGTACTAAATAAGTATATTTTATTATATTCTTCAAAAGTGAAAGAATTACTCAAGTCTAGAAAAAATAATCTTGAAACCAAAATTTTTTTCCTAGTACCTTCATTTTTGATGAATCAAATATCCCTAATATCATAACAGGTTTATGGATTTGGATGTTTTACTTTCTCCTAAACATTTTCTCTAGTACTCTCCGTCCGAACATGATTATTATATTTTTCATATGTATCCATGATTCAATTTATCACCTTTGATATCGTAATAGAGAACCTAGTTACCTAATCATTTTACTTTCCTTTTTCTTTTTTTAAAATGATTTTATATTAATCCTTTTACGATGTGGGTTTTCCAATAGGTGTTATTTTTAAATATCAATCCCTTGGTTATTGAGATCAATTTAAATTACGATGATGTAATTTAATTAATGTGTGGATATTGAAACACCCAGAAATTCAAATGTAAGAACATTGTATTTGATAGAAAGTATCTCATACATCACCAAGTGTATAGGGGAATATAATAACCCGAGTCTTTTATACGTATTTTATATTATAAGTAAATTAAATATATTATATATCATTCAATGAAACTTATATTGTGTTAACATAAATCACACAGAACAATGAGTTTCTTCAAATGGCTTGTGTTATACAAATACCGAGTTTTTATCAAATAATGATATATTAATAAAATATTACTTAATATTACCTTTCAATTAGTAGTTTTGAATATTATTAAATATATTATGAATAAATATTTTTTACAAATAATTAAAATTAATTCATCGATTAATAATTAAATAATAATTAATATGAAAACTGATTTAATATAAAAGAAAATATTTGAATTTTGAAGCTCAGAAAGTTGTTTTAACCTAAATAATTAAATTTATTACAATTAGTGATTTATATTAATTATATATATATATATATATATTCTATCAAATACTTATTTTATTCATCAATTATATTTTATTTTATTAAGATAAAAAAAACTAAATTTTATACATAAAAACCTATATTTTTATTAATGCAGTTTTACATCCTTTTAATGGTGAACCCATTTTAAATCTAAATTTTCAAAATTTAAGTAATTTAATATGTGAAAATAAAATTCTTATTTAATAAATAAATAGACTAATTAGGTTAGGGAGAGTTTTTTATATTTTTTCTACAAAGTTTTTTTAATGAATAGTTTAAAATGCTGATGATTAGTTCAAAACTACTTGATCATCTAATTTATTTATAATGATAAAATTTAATTTTAATTGGTTTTAATGTTTAATTAGATAATATTTTTATCAATTAATACAATTTTAATAATTTTAATCATCTTTAATTTGATATTTATTTAAAAAACATAGCATCCTTTTTGAAGTTTTTCGTTAAAACCTAGCATTATTGTCCCAGCTACAGGGTGATTTTTAAATTAATTTCATCCACTTTTGTGTTTATAATATTGAAAAATGGATTGAATATTCGGAATCATAATGATTTTTTTATTTATTATAATACAATTTTATGTTTTATCGAAAATATTAGTGAATGTAATTCTAATCAATTACAACAATTTAGGTTAAATTAAGCTTAATAAAGGATTTATCCTTAACTTTAAGGCCCAAAACGGCCTATAAACATGTAGAAAATATATTATATGGAAATATTTAGACCCTATACTTCTTTACATAAAATTGGGTACATTATTGGACCTAAATTCAATATGAAAAATGTGGGTATGAATTCCTTTGTCAAAATATTACAAGAGTGCCACTCCTCCCCGCTATAAAAGGATGCCAGTTCTCACAGTTCCTCACACCTCTAAAAACACTTATTTTCATATAATAGCTACCAAAATAACTTTACAACATCCCTTCCATATATTTTGAATCATACCTTTGGTCAGAAAGCCTTCCATGGAAGCCCTTTGGAATAAACCAAAAGGAGTTACACAATTTAAAGGTAATGTTTTCCAAGGATCTCTTTTCTTTCATTTTCTTCTCAAAACACTATAATGTTATCATTCCATTATAACATAATAACACCATTATACTAAATATAATTGGATTTTTTAATGTTATTAAACTACTTACACTTACACAACACTACATCTAATGGGTAACGAACATACTGTTTATGTGTACGGTGTACTACAACCTCACGAAATAATGATTGTTATTATTTACTTTACCTCATCCCATGATGGAAAGTATGATGAAGAATATATTTATATATTATATTTATAATATTTATAATTTATATCTATTTCTTTAATTTTTTTAGAACATACCTTTATTCTTTACATCTTGTGTAAATACGACAATTTTGTTTGATAAAGTGTGGACTACCGCCCCCTCAAAGCGATGAGACTCGTTTATGTCATACATTAAATGTATGAAGGATTTTATTACTAAAACAATTTAACATATATATTATACATAAATTATAATTTACATATCTATCATTAACTTTCATTATTTATATATATAAATTAAATGAATGTAGCATTTATGCGTACGTACGGACTACGGTCTCCATGAATGGTGTATTTCATTTCTTATCTCCAAAAATTTTTAAACTATTTTAAATAAATATGAACTGAATATATAATATAATTAATACATGTTTTAAATTATAGAGATTATTACATCATAATATATGTAATATTAACAACATGTAACAAGTCAAAACATACTTGAGAAAACTGGGAAATTAAAACTTGAAATTGTTAAAATAATGAATGAGAGTTAAAAGACAGGTAATAAAATATTGTAAGAAGAAAATATATGGAATTATAATAATATATATGGTTCATTTATAAGTCTTTCACATATTTAAAACCACTATAAAAGAGGATAAATACCACACTACAAAAGTAACGTTGATTTAAAGGAATTCATCTCAATTTACATTCCATTGATACTTATTTGTTGTTATGCACAAAATCACGTTTATATGGTGTATATACAACTATTTGACACATAATATCATTAATATATTTTATATAATGATATTTTATATTTCATTGATTTTCATACCATCATGGGTATTATGATTTAAATGTTTCAAAGTGGTATGAGACAATTTGGGATGCTTAAAGATTATTCCCCTCAAGAATGTTCTTAATTGTTATCATTGCTATAACACTTTCTTTTTTGATTGTTAACATTATCTTAAAACAATAACATTATTGTAATCATTTTTCACTGAATATATATATATTATCATATAATATATATTAGTGTTTCCTAAACCATATATCATTTGTACATACAGTGATCACTTTGACAGTTAGTTCATTAACTAGGTAATTGTTGATAAATACATATTATTTATTCAATATATATAGTTGATAAGGGATATTATTTATTTTTATTAATTTATATAATGAATTATTTGGAATATTAATTATATGTGGGGCCCAAAATTCATATATCCCCTCAATGTATAAATAGGTTCTCATGATATGATTAAGTTTTCCTAATTAAATGGGTTTCTATCAATAGTTTTTAACCATATTGTGATTGGTATTGATGGTATTGATTTTCATGTTCCTTGGAAACAAAATATGATAAGTAAGCATGTCCTCATTAAATATTTAGTTATTATTCATCCTTGATATTTTTCTTTGAAAATTATGTGGATATAGTTTTTTCTCATCTTATTGACTTGATGACATGTGGTTCAGTTTCATACATTTCCATATTGATTTTTCCCTTGTCTATTTATTTTAATGGCATGTGTTATCTATTATTTAACTTTTCATACTAATTTAATCTCAAATATTCATTATTAATTATTATTTAATTTCCTTTAATTGACATTTTATATCACCCATATTATGTTTTATTTCCCTAGGTTATGAAGAAAAAATCTTTGAACAATCATTCAAGGATGTAGTTTATTTAATTTTATTATTTATCATGTTTGTTATTTCTATTTTCCAATATATTATGTGTATCATGTATATAATATAGATTTCTAAAACTACTAAATTAATCTGTCCTTTTGGATTTAATTCTTTGTAAACATTCCAATTCAATAAAATATTTCACGGGCTTTGGGCTTCTTTAGTTGGGGCATTACAACAATAGGTCATTCTTGAGAAATTACCATGAATTCTCTCCAACAAGACATTTAGCATTGATGTAACTATTCTAGTTTTCTTGAGAGTACAAGATTCACAAAATGATTATTTGGTTAAAAATGTATGTCTTTGCGGGAAAACGCTCTATGTTTTTTTTGATGAAGTTAGTGGTCTTAGAGAGCAGAGTTAGATTTTTTTCTAGGTAAAAATGTTTATCTCTACAAAATTTATATATTTTCACTCATATTTCCATAGTTGTTTCCTAATCTAAATGTACATTATGTATTAATGGATGTATACATGGATTTTTCCAAGGACGCCATCTTACTAGTGTTTATCCTAAAAACGTTTGTGCATTTTATTTTTTATGATTGACAAATAGTTCATGGAGCATGAAAACTTTATGTTTGGTGAGAAGAGACTTGACTTTTTCCTTGGATTCCCTTTCATAATTTTAATTCCAATGATAATTATAATTCATTTATATTGTTATTTTATGTTATTACAAACTAAACCATTTTTCTACTTTAGTATAAGGTCTTCCATCTCAGAACTTCTATTACTAGTAGTTTAGTGGCTTCAAGATCAAACATTTTATTTCAGTAGTTTAGGGTATTCTATCTTCGTCCTTCTGGTAATGGTAATATATCAATCATAAAGTAATTTTATCTATTTATTTTAATGTTATATGGTAATGATTCGTGTTATTATTTTTAACATTATGTGGTAAGGACATCTACCATGCAGTTTAATGTCATGCGATAAGGATGTAAATATGATATGTTATTTAATGTCTTTCTATGAGGACATAAGTATCTTATTAAAATTTAATTATTAATACTTGTACGTGATTAATGATTACCAAGAATGGGGAAGACATTATAGGGATGACCCAAAAACCCTATGGTGATGAGTTCTACCACAGTGTTTTCTGGGCTCATGAGGATTGGCGTTCCTTTCATATAAGGAGGAGATTCAAGACAAATCCCTTATACATCAATAGAATTGTCCAACACAGGTGTCCCCACTCTTTGATATGGTCTATGAAATATTTTTAATATATTATTGGTGGATGATAAAACATTAATGAATCTGATTCCACCAAGATAGTTGGAATGTGGGTTGAGTAAGCCTTAACCTAAATGTTCTAATCGATGAATATTGAATGGGGAAGACATATCAGGAATGGAACAAAACACCCCAAGGTGTTTATTTACACCACATGCTTACTAGGGCTCATGAGGATCCGAGTTAATTTACTATAAAAAGTATATTTCTCTAATTAGTAGGTTTTAGCCCTTATTTATGATCCCATGGGTTTTCTATACATGGAAAAGTATGAGTGATCCCCACTCTTTTCTAAGGGCCATGAATGATTTATGATCACTCATACATCTAGATGATAATTTTTTTATAAAAAAAAGGACAATCTAGGAAGGGTTCTGGGACCCTAGGGTAGATTATCTTTTCAATGGGATTCTCAGGCCCTATGCATGTGGTTTCGAGTCGAACAGTTTGGGCCATAAAAATGTTATTTAATGGATTATCACGTTCCAACTATGAAAAACGATACAATACATGGTGACATAATAATGAGGATTTTGAATCCTCTTAAATATTCTAGTAATGGGGATTTTAAATTGTGGTATACAGCGATTGATTCATGAGTAATTATGTGGTAATATCATGATGGGGATGGTCCATAAAACCCAATGGTGTTGGGTTCTTCCATGGAGACAGCAAGGTACACAAGGATCAAAAATCCCTTTTTGAAGATAATGAAGCATCTAGATGATATCCAGAAGCTCATATGTTGGATCTAGAACCAATCATGCATAGTCAAACAAATAGTCCCTTGAAGCCTGAAATCCTCTTCCAAGGGCCATAGAAGGTTTTCTTCAATCTGAGGTGCTCAAATAATAAATTGTGATTTATGTAAAATGTAATGTTCATGAAGGAATTGAGCACCCTAATGGTTGTTTCACAACCTAGTGATCATGTAATAGTGGCAAGGAGATGTTAAAAATAATTACTCTAACTTTTTTTAGACCAAGGGTTTAGTGAGCCTGGACCAAATTTCACTATTTCCACAAAGTGGGCCCTTTTATTTTTTCCTTTTTCATTTATTTATGCTCCAATTATTTTCTAGACTCTACATATAAAGGACTTAGTCAGTAGAGACATGAATTTTTCTCAAGCCTCCATTGTTAATTTTTTAACCAGACATGTGTTGTGTTCATTTTACGAAGAGTGTAAGGAATTTAAATTTGGAACCTCATATGATAATGTTTAATGTGGTAAAACTTCTCCAAAAATTCATACAGATTAAGGACATGATTTATAAGGACCATGTAAGAGTGAAATGTTACATAGTAGCAAAATTGGGATACCCTGGGTCACTATTACTCTAACAAAATCCTGGGTGGGAGTTTAAAATGTTGTAAATAATAGATTGAGGTTCTTTGTATATGAGTAATGATATGGTTCAATCATGCCTAGGATGGCCAAGAACACCCTTAGATGTTGAGTTCATTCATGGTGACATCGGGCTCACAAGGAATAGAAATCCCTTCCTTTATGTCCAGGATGTCTCTAGTTAGTATTTCAAAGCCATTATGCATCACTTTCAATAAAAAATAGAGAGATAATTTTTACTTTACAAGGGCCAAGATATTTTTAGAGTAACCCAAGGAACATAATAAATAATGTGTAATTTATGAGATGATTGCATAAGTGATGGAGAGAGAACCCTATTCTCCAGTAAAATTTGGTTAGCCTCTCTTTTTCCTTTGATAATGAATGGTTATGGGTGATGGACGAAAAATTTTAATTTTATGTTTTGGTGATGTATCTATCATTTAGTTTTAATGTCATGCGACCTAGAAATTTTCATTTTTGTTTAATGTCATGTGGTGAGGATGTTTTCCTTTCATATCAATTTAACATAATATGATAATGATGTTGTACTTGGTCTGATGTAAGTCCTGCTCACATTATCGAGAGTGGTTTTCTAGGCTCTCAAATATCACATAAATTGTGCTCAGTGTGAGAAACAATGGAAAACTAGGAAATTAATTAAGTTTTGTGAGAGTAAGTCACGGATGGTTTACTGCATAGGTCCATCCCATTAACAATTAGGGTGTATTTTTTTATCATTTTATATATTGAAACTGAACCTAGAATTGGAGATATAAACATTTATCTGTATCATGTGATGATAAGAATCAGTTCATACATAGTTCTTGTATGAAATCTCTTTATGTAGGTCTGAACTGTACAAAGGGATGGAGACATTTTTTATGTTCCAGTTGCACCCATGATTAGACATCTATGAAGAATTACATATCTTATGGTAATATTAATCAAGACACATTTAGTTCTTGAATAGTAAACTCTCCACATAGGTCTAACCCATATGCATAATAGTACATTTTTTCTCGTTGATTGTTGTAGTTGAACCTAGGATTGGGCATATGAGCATCACCATGTATCATATATTGACAAGAATCAAGAAAAATTTAGTTCTTAACTGGGAAACTAGCCACATAGGTCTGACACATACAATGAGGGGCATTAATCTCATTGTGTTTGGAAGTTATCCCCAGGATTAGAGATTAGGGCGTCATTATGTATCCTATGATGTCAGGAATCAAAAACACAATATTGTTGAATGGGAAACTCTCAACATATTTCAGTTACATAAGTGGAGGGGGTGGGGGTTATTGTTCTCATTTATTTTTATATATATACTAAAGATTTGAGATCTGAGAATCACTTTGTATCTAATGATGATATTAATAAATATGCATCATGTTTTTAAATTGGAAAGTCTCCATGAAATTCTAAACCATACCTAGAGGGGGAATTGATCCCATTTGTTCTTACATCAGGACCATGTAATGGATATACAATTTTCATTATGAGTCCCATGATGATAGGAATCATGACACACATATATCTTTAATGGTAAACTCTCCATATAGGTAGAACCCATATAAAGATTTTGGAATTTTTCCCGGTGATTGTTGTAGCAGAACCTAAGATTGGAGATCTGGTCATCACATTGTATCTTGTGATAATATGAATTAATCTGCATGTAGTTCTTGAGTGTGAGGTGAGGTAAGTGACCAATACCAGTGATTTTTTTCGCCTTAGGTTATGCCTAGATTAATTCATGGTTTCATGTCATGGAAGAGATATAAACCATGAAATTCAACCTCATTTGGCAAGGACTCATGGTGTTCCTTTTAAGGTTATACTTCTAGGATAATACTAGCCCTATCTTAAACTAACATTTCTCAATCATTCAGAGAATATATTACCAAAATTTCAAATCCTGCATGATCAATTCTTAGTGTGATAAAGAAGTAATGGAAAGGGATTTGTTCATGAAATGAATGTGATTAGAGAAATGACATGGGTATTTTGTATTATCTGTTGAATATACCAAGACATTGTATTTATGTGTCACTATTTATCTCATTGGTATGGGAATAAAATAGTATATAGTTATGGAAAATAATGTAGTTAATGGCATGAAGAAAGTACATAATCCATATTGTTTTACTTCATGTGGTAATGAAGATGGTGACTTGATGTGAAGAAATATCACATATGGAACCATGAATTGAGATCAGGGAATCAATTTGTATCCAATAATAGAAGGAATCAGGACACACATAGTTTATAAAAAAAAATGCAAATTAACATCATGTGGTATGGATTTCATCTGTGTATTTTAACATCATGTGGTATGGACAAAGGATACCTGACATGAAAAGGAGTGATTAAAAGTTGTTTCATAGTCTAATTTCTTCTGACCAGGATGGATATATTGTGGTTGGACCATGGATATGGTATCTGGGAATCAATATATATATCCTCTGATGGTAGGAATCTAGACACATGTAGTTCGTGGATGGGGAGATTCCCTAGGTGGGTCTAACTCCCATATAGGAATGGGGGGACTTTATTTCACTTTTTTACTTATCTATATCATGTTCGGTGAATAATTGGTGAGATTATGCTTCCTATATAGTTTAATATCATGTTGTGATGAACTTTTTGTTGAAATTTAATGTCATGGGGTAATAACATGTCTTTTAGTATAATTTCATGTGACCAATATAAGAGATGATGTAAATGTTAAATTCTTGATTCGAGAACTAGTTCTTTACAATTTAATATAACATGGTAATAATTTCTTCCTTGAAATTTAACATTATGTGTTTAGGACTTCTCCCATGGAGATTAATGTTATTTGGCCATGATGTATTCTGTAAAGATAAACTTCATGTGGTCGGGACATCTCTTATATAGTATAACATCATGTGGTCATGATATGTGAGTCTTTGACAGTAGTTATGTAATGTATCTCTTAAGAAACCTTTCATTGGTTGGGGAGTGATTCATTCCCCATCTATTATGTCCAATTCTTAAACACTATTATGATAGACATTATGTATGATATAAGTCACTTCCAATTTGGTTGCCATCATTGGATTTTTTTTTACCTATTATCATTGGTGTTTTGAGAGAAAATTCTATTTCTCCTTGAGCAAACGAATGGAGGTGAACATTTTTGTTAAAGGCTCATGTGATCCGATTATAGTAGACTTCAAATTTGTACAATGTACAAAAAATTCTCTCATCAAGTCGTTCATGCTCATCTAGTGTCTTTTGTTACTGATCATGGGATAATAGTTTTCCACATATTTCTATTTGAGGTGATGGAAACTAAACTTCTATGAGAAACACTACCTCAATTACGTACACTAATAAATATGGATTTTATTATGTAATAGTACACATGTTGGTACAGTAGGACCATAATTCATGAAAAAGAATGTTTGTCCAATACTTCCTATCCTTGTTCACCATTCTATGGATTATATTTTATTGAGTCTTATTAAAAAAACAATTTTTCCATTTTTCATTCCATAATATCAAGATGAATATTTGTAATCAATGTGGTACTCCTGGTACAATTTCATTGACTCGGTAGAAAAACATTTGGTGTCATGTTTTATCAATATTGTGTGAGGGAATCTAAATATGGTAAAGATGTTTGGATTCATGATGTTTATAATATTCATTTTTCTGACTTCCTTGAGTGTAATTTCCTTATCCAATTTGGAAAATATATTTTTATTTGTAAGAATGTACTTAAATAGTGTGTTGTTGTTGGGGGATATAGCCCCAAAATATTGATCCCCCATATAGAAAATATCAAAGAATATTCACCTTTATGTAGAAATTATGGGGGTTGATTAATGATGTTTTCATGAATCTATCATGCATGAAATTTCAAAGAGAAGTTGATGTAGACATGTATCATCGTATACTACTTGTAAACTAACCTCCTGATTTAGTGGGAGAGTCCAGTCTTGGACTGATGAATTCCACAAGAGTATTCATAGACTTCTTCTATGATTATATGAATCTCTCTCTCCTCTATGTATCTAAGTAGGATCCCATCGAAACCTCGTTCTTAGAGGTATTTTTTCTCATTTGGTCCATCCTGAAGGGTATTGTTTGCTACTCAATATTGAATTTGTTTAATTCATTCTTGATATTTTTGGAGGGTCCCATTTTGGAGATAATCAATTATTAGATCCATCTATCTAGGGATAGATATCGGTTCATCACTCTTTGGGGAATTTTTTACATTATTTATTTCTTCCATGTCACAGATGATGGAAGATAAGACCATACTTCAATGAGAAATGTGTATGACCACCCCACCCAGATCAGGGTCTTCCAAAATTGAAGCTACATTAGCCAATGAATCAGCACGAGAATTTTTTTGATCACACAACTACAAAAGATGAGTTTAACAGTGTTTTCTCTATTCAGTTCAAGAAAACCCACTAATAAAGGTGGCCTTTATCAGTGCTTAAGTATCCATGATGAACGGTCTCACTTATTAAATATTTTCTTAGTGCTCATAAAGGGTACCATTTATCAAATCATTATTCCTAGTCCCCATTAAGGTATCCATTATCTGTACTTTTTTAGAACTGCTAAAAGTTTGAAGAAAACTAAATAATTAAATAAATAAAAATAAATATTATTTTATTAAAAAATTATAAAAAAATTAATTAAAAAATATTGATAAAATGGAATAAACTGATTATACTATATATAAATTATAAAGGCTGATAAATAGTAATATATATTTATATATATTTGAAAACTGAAAAATAAACAAAAACATTAAAAAAATTAAAAATTTTAATGTATTAAACATTTTATTGATTAAATAATTATTGATAATGTTAATATATAGTGCATATTAAATATATATATATATATATATCTATGAATTTATATAAATATGATTTACATAATAAAAATATCTATGATTTAAATTAAAGAGTAATATATTTATAGAATAATGGTTTTCAATTAAAAATTAAAATGAATTGAAAATAATGACTAATTCCATTGAGTAGTGGACATAATTGAATGTTTTTTAAATTTTTTAAATTAACATAGATCAAACTTGTGTTATATTCATTTCACATGAATATACATAAATAATTTATTTTTTTTAACTTCAAACATAAAAATATATACATAATTAATGAAATCTTATATAAAAACATATACACCTAATATTAATGTAATTTATTCAAATTTTAGTGTTCCTTTTAGAATTTCATTAGAACATAATATAATTATTATTTTTTTAATAGGTAAATTTTATTTTTATATTATTCATATTATTAAAGTTAGTTATTGTTTATTCATTTTTAATATTTTTTGGGAATTTAATCAATTTCTATTATTTATTTTTTTTATATTTATTTAATATGTTAGAATAATTTTAATATGTATTTATCATTATTTCAATGATATCCATTTTTTTATGATTTATTATCAATAAATAATACTTAACCATGTTTTCAATATTTTTAATGTGTACTAATTTTTAATTATTCTTTTTCATTCCTTTTTAATATTTATGCTCTTAAGATTAAATATTCATTAATAATGATAAAAAAATATTTGTAATTAAATATTTGTAAATAAACATATTTACAAACGTATATTTACTATATTTATACATTTATAATTATAAATAAATAAATATTTCGTTCAAGTATTTATATAATTATAGATAATTAGTTATATTTAATTAAATAATTAACAAATTATAACGAATTAATTTAAATGATGAATATATTGAAATAATTATATTTATATATAATTATTAAATATATTTTTATTTATGTATTAAATATATGTTTTTATTTATTATATATATATAATTATATAAATATATATAATTATTTATGTATTAATTTTTAAGGAAAGTATTTATATAATTATAAATAAATTATTATATATTAAAATAATTACAAAATTATAATAAATATATTAAAATAAATAATATATTTACTATACTTATATATATATATTCATTAAAATATATATAATTATATAAATTTATTTACAAAAAAATATTTATATTTATTATTATAAATTCTTTTTCAGTGCTTAAGTAATAAGTGCTGATAAGGAAATATTTATCAACACTTTTTTGTGATGATAAGGATAGCGATTTATCAACACTAAAAAGTGTTGATAAATATTCATTTTCTCATCACATATTAACATAGAGCTCATAAAAGAGATCTTTATCAGTTCTTTTTTGTAAGCACTAATAAACGTGTCCCAATATATTTTAAGAACCCTAACCATCACGAACTAGTTCACGATATCTGTAGCTCTCCGTATAAGCTACCTGCTACTGGAAGTCTTCATTATCGAATCCAAGATCGAGTCAAGGATATAATCAAGTCTTGAACTAATCCAAGGCATGAATCTAAGGCTCTAATCCAAGGATTAAATGATTCAATGGTCTAAAAAACCATGGGTCAAAAAAATACATATTTTTCAGTTTCTCTACATTCCCTCGATGATCCACAGAACCTTCCCATCCCACATATGTGTATTCCAAAAACTCTTGTTGCACTATACTATAATAAAATATCCCATAATCATTAATTTTTAGATATATTTAAGTATTTCATTCCCCGATGGCATGTGTCTCTCTTTGGGATAACACCGGTTCGGTGAGACCTGAAATATATAATACCCAATGTTGGTTAATATTATGTTGTTGTATAAGAGCCTCCCAAAACCTATATTTCATCAAACCTTCCTCGTTACAATCTTCAGCTTCTAAAAAATTCATTCATATAGCAATATATGTTCTCATTCATTTGGAATATTCAATTGAAAATCACTTGGGAACCGCTTCTCATATTTTGATTGAGAAATTAATCTACTTTGACATCTTTGGTCAACTATAACCCAAGGAATATTTTTAACTTTCCAATCCTAGAAATATCAATATCATACCACATATCATCCAAATAAATCATTATTCTATGTCCAATCCTAAAATACTATGTCTCTAATATATATTTGTACCAACATCCTTTGATCACTCTATTTCTTGAGATAGAGGTTGTGATCAAATCTACCTCGCTAAAAGCAACGCTTTATTAGATATTGATTTAACCTCAAATACGATGTAAAGAGTGATTTATTTATAATATATAAATAATTTTTTTACTAGAATAACATTTCCAAATTTTTATCTATAATAAACCCATCAATTTTTACAATGTATACTCCACCTTAAGAACTCCGTTGAGGAACATTGATTTGATATCCATTTGGTATACTTTTAACTACATTTTTACAAATATATAGATGAAAATTCAAATAGTTTACAAGAAGTATATGGGTGTAAATTTATCGAAAATTCAAATTCCTTTGATCTATGAATTTACCTTTCACACTATCCATTCTTTATTTTGATCCACTATTCCATAGTCAATGAGTTTACTAGAAAACACCAACTTGGTTTTATAACATTTCAATCTTTTAGCCATGGAATGATTTCTCATGGCATATTGTTCTTATTTGGATCAAGCCCATTAGGAATATATTTTATCCAATTATCATATTTTTCAACCTCTCCAAATTATTTAGGCTCTATTTGGGGAAAATTATATTTTTTGAGTCTTTGTCCTTTGTGTTTCAATTAAAACTATTTCATAACCAATGAAATTTTATTCATTGATTTCATCCTTGATTTTATTTCTTGTAGTAGAACTATCATCCTCATAAACTTCATCTCTTGAAGATTTATTATTGAAATTTTTTTCTTGAGGCCCATACACAATCAATTTTATATTTCTTTTACTACTATAAGAATTATTCATCCCATGAATGATTACTTCTAATTGTATTTCATGCAATATATGTGCATGTTCATAAGAGATGGAGGATGTGTGTCAAACAATAAAATAAAATTATAAATGTATAGGAGACAAGTTTATGTGTATGATAGTTGTCAAAAACATTCACTATTGAATGAATTCATAGGATTACAGCTACCATAGTGGAGTTACAGTTTTCTAAAATTCAATTAACCATTTTCTTCAATAAATTCTAAAATTTGTTGAAACTGTCAATTATTGGCATTCCCTTATTATAATAATCTATAAATTTAAATTTTAAAATTTAATATATAATTTCTATTAAATTATTTATTTTAAAAAATGAATATTTTTTGAAAATAATAATGTGGTTATTAATAAAAATATATCCATGCTAATATTTTGATGAAATAGTATGAAGACAAAGTTAATGTCTTCATCACATTTTCAATTGATGATTTTTACAACCCTTATCAAAATATTATTCTATATTTATATTGTTGTTATAAAATAAAAATTAATCCTGAAGAGTTGTAATAACATTTTATTTTTCACATAATAGATCAATGTTATAAATCATAGACTAAACAATGGAAAAACTGAACTTGCACACCGATTGGGATGATACGACGGTTTATGAACCATTTGATATGAATCCCATTATAAATTATTTTAGAGATCACATGGAAGAAATGAAAGTGGAAAATGAAGATAAGCTTCATGATTGTCTAAATTTGTTTAAAAATTTAAATACTTGTGATAAGAGGACATTGTATACCAATTGTACTAAATAAAGAACATTGTTAATTGTATTGATGTAAATAATTTGAAACCTGGAAGAGAATTATGTCGAACCATCTTCACAGAACTGTTTGGTTTCTAGAATGATATGCTATGATAAGAAAATAAATTACACTGTCGAACATATGATGGTGAAATAATTTTGTGTTCAATGGGTATGATCTAAAAAAATTACATTGTTTTCCAAATGATTTCATATTTTTTTTCAAGGACCATTAATCACTCATAAACTCCCAAGGTGTGGCTCTGATTAATACAAGAAAAATGATGCCAATACATCGAATTATTCGTGGTAGTTTCCTATCATTCCATGATTTAAAAGAATAATTGGATATCATGAAACTGTGATACAATTGACAAGGCATGAAGATTCAAGAATTAAGTATGGGAGCCTGCATCACCTAGTATATTCTCCTATGTGTATGAAAATTAATTATCAGTATCCTGAATTTTGAAATGAACCAAAAAAATAATCTTACATTATCTATATATGGAAAAAATACTTTTGGTGTATATATTAGTACTCATGGTACATGGCCCCTCATGTTTGTAAATTATAGAATTCCTCTATGGTAATGCATGAAGAATATGTACATTATATTTTCTCTGCGTATATCTACACCAAAGCACATAGGTAATGAAATTGATGCCTATTTTCATCCATTGACAGGTGATCTAAAATTGATGTAGGATTTTGGTAATACAATATATGATGCTCATAGATTTGAAGAATTCCTATTGTGGTACATGTTGTATGGGATGATAAATGACTTCCCCAATTATGAAATTTTATTAATCTATGGAATTAAAAGAATGTTGGGGTGTCCTATTTGTGAAAATTCACATAGTCTGTTTTTTCAAAACATTCCTCAAAGACTATGTTTTTATTTCATTTGAATTTTTTACGGTCATGACATAAATACCAATCCTTAATAATATAATACCATTGTAATATCAAACAAGGTACATCACCATATCAAATAATAGGTGATCAACTATTTGATAAAGTAAATGATATTGACACTATTTTCAGTAAACCATTTTCAAAAAACCTTATAAAAATTGTTATAAATATAGATAAATTTTATTTGAATTATTGTATTGGAATATTTTTTATGTCATGCATTTTCTTTATGTAATGAATATAGCATAAAATTATTTTATTTTGTTATTGGCATGTTATAAAATGTTCCTAGAAAAATTAAATATGGCATCAAGGATTTTTTGGACATTATTGACATGGAGATAGGGGAATATTTGGAACTACTCAAGGTTAAAGGGAATAATTTCATTCTTTCAATAGCGTACACTCTATCCATATAGGGAAATTTTAAATTTTTCTCTTTTCCATCATAGTGTAAATGTTCTAGAGGGGTATTCCTCAAATATCAAGCATGTTGTTTCAATTAATAATTTCAATTTACAAGGACTAAAATCACACGTCATTCATGTTTTGATGAAATATTTTATTTCTACTTCCTTCTCTAGCATTCTACCTCAAAATGTATAGAATAGATTAACCTTAATATATTTCTTCTTCAAAGCCATATGGAATAAATTCACTGACCCGATGAAGTTTCTAATCATGAATAAGAAGGTTTCAGTCATATTGTATGAATTGGAGATGGTCTTACCATTGCAATTATTTGATATAATGGTCCAACAAATGGTTCATTTGGTTAGAGAGGTTCAACATTTTGGCCCTTCCCATTAAAGATAGATGTACCACAATGAAGGATGTATGAAAATTCTGAACTATTATACCACTAATCTAAGTCACCCATAATTTTTTCTTCAGGAATGATATATTGTTGAATAAGATATTGAATTATATATATATTATCAATTAGATTTTGATAGCACCAGTCTCTTAATGTCTCGGCACAGCGTACACCTTATAGGCGAAGGGATTTTTGAAAGAGATGTTGATACAATTACCTTCACCGAGTTGGAACAAGCGCACCTTTAAATTTTATATATTAATAAAGATTTTGATCCCTAAAATCAATCCCATAAATAAATTATTATAGATATTAATGCATCAATATATAAAGGATAGATATCAAATATACACAATCAATAGTTTATAAGATGGTTTTGCGATCAAATTTATAAGCAGTTATCCGAAAATCTGAATTTGATGTTGAATGAATTCAATGGTTGTCCAAGGGACCAAATAAAAATGTTATATCATACATAGATTTTATAATAAAATGTTGTGAATTATATAAAAAGAACCCAATGACTGTAGTATGATAAAAAATAGTGGTGTTATGATTTTGGAAGAAGCGATGCACATGGATAGTTCTAAGGATAGAAATAAAATTAATGAAAACATGTCATATATTTTAGTTATATAATAGATATACAAGTTGCAATATACAACATTTCAAGTGCTGGTTTTCCATTGGAAATGGGTTGACAATATGATTGTAGTGAATGTTGATGAAATGGTCTTTTTGATCATGAATTTAAGTGTTCAAGGGGGAAAAGGCGATCCATTCATAATAGAATCACAAGAGGTCCATGTATTTTATGTTTCATATCCGAAAAAAGAATTTTTTGAATTTACTATTGGATATGAAAATAAATATCAGTTCAGATGAAAAATAAATTGAAGGTTTCCCTTTCATTGGGAGATTAGAATCAGTTCTTTTTTGTCACAATTTATATAATGTCATATAAGTTAGAGGGGGATACAAATACAGAATTTGGATTCTCGATAGAGGAACAAAATCACTAAATCCTTAAAAAAATAAATATAGTTCAATGAGAAGGTAAATGTGTTTTTAATATACTATGTTTATCCACATAATATTTTACGTTCTCTACTTTATTAACATAATCTAAATTAAATGTTTGAATAATCATCCATAAAATTTCTTTTATACGTGATGATGTTACCAATCCCTTAGATAAAATAACTATAATCAAGTAAACCCATTGGCAATAAGTAATGGTAATGTAATGATATGCTTTCTTTATTTTCCTTAAAAATTTATATAATGAAACGTTGATTTAATTTTCATTATTACCTATAAAGTTCATTTATTTTAGAACATTTCTATCCATATTTCATGCCTTTCCATAACTAAACATCCATATACTTCTTCTCCCCCAAAACCATTTCACCCCTGTTGTATTGGAATTTATCACATTCTTTCTTGTTCCCTCCACTACATTTTCAAGAAGAGAAATGATGTTTCCTCTACTCAATCATAAAGGTAATATTAAAATTTTCATAGTAAAATCATTTTTCAATGAATTAATGTATTGTTTAATTATTATGTTTAATTTATTTCATTTTATTTTTACTTAAATAAGAATTGTTTTCTTATATAAGTGGATTGTTTTGTTTATGTTGGGGTGGTTTTTCCTTCATTCAAGCCTTTCTACACCAAAACAACCACAAACTTATTCTCCCTCAAAACTTATTCACTGCTGTAGTGTTTGTATTTATCAATTTCTTTCAAGTTCCATCCAATACTCAATCACAGAGATAATATTGATGTTTCCATAGTAAAATCATTTTCCATAGAAATATTATTTTATATAACATTTATGTTTAATTTATTTGTTTTTAGTATTAATTAGATAATGATTTTTTTATATGTGGATTGTTTTGTTCGATTTTGGGTGGTTTGATTGAGGCATATCCAGATCATAATAGACTGGACTTCGAGACAACAAGTGAGATTTTTAAAATAATGAAATGAATCAAGAATGCATACAACTATCATTAAAAGTTGAATTCCTACAACTTATTTAATTAATTTTGTCATCATTTTATATATTATTTGTATGTGAATTTCCTTATCCTTTCTTTCTAATGCTTATTTATTTTTTTCATATATCTTTTGGTAAGTAATACTTTTTATTAAATTATCTAAGAAAGGAACAAATTAGATAAAATTTTTATTTCTACCAATGTTACTAGATTTTATATTTCTTGTTTTTCTCAAAACCTCAAAACAAAATATTGAGTCATTGTTCCAAGCTATAAAAAATTCTCCTTGAAACAAAAACGAGTAGTATAAGATCATGATTTCATTATAGTGACTTCTCTTTATATAATGGAAACTTTTTATTCCTCTACACTTTAGACATTTAATAACGAGATGGGTTTTTCAGCTAAGAACATCGATTCAATATGCAGTGATCCTAGTTTGGAAAATAAAGTCAATGGAAATTATGGTAACATTGACTGTTAGAATTTTTTTAGACTTTGGGACGTATAGAAATTAGTCTCACCTCAATATAACACACGTTGTTACTAGTATGGCTCCAAGTTATTATTTCTATATAAAATTGACATTAATTTTCATATAAAAGACAACTGATGTAACACCCCAAGCTTCTACGGTACGCTTCTCTTTGAATAATGCAATAGCGTGTGCTGTACTCAACATCGAGTTTTAACACACCACAACCAATTAAACTAGCCATTATGAATAGTAATACCCAATTTTTGAAATTTATTAATTTTTTTTTCAAAATGGTCTTCATTTTTGGATTTGGAATATCGAAATTAGCCTAGGGTGAATTTTGGGTATTTTTCTAAAAAACATTATTTTTTGATGAATAGTGAAACCACTAAGTGGTAGTTAAAAACACTAAATTTTTCATAAAACATAATTTTAACTCTTCTGTGAGTGGAATTTCAAAAATCCTAGAGACACGGTTAATATAAAGGGGTAAAATTTGGTTCAATGAGATGAAAATTATTTTTGGTGAATAGTAACTTTTTACTTTTATTTACCACGGTTAAAAGTAAATAGGGTAATTAAGGGTAAAAATGATATTAATATTACCCTAAAACATTTCCTAATTATATTGTAAAAGTTTATCTCGTACAAAAATAACCTTAGGAATAAAATATTATCATTTAGGTCCACTTGGATTAGATTAGGACATTTATTATTATTTAATTCAAAGAAGAGTTAAAAGAGTTAAAATCAATGTTTATTTATTAAAACATTTTTAATGTAGGGTTATACCTAAGATAACATCGACTGAAAATATTAATTAGAAATCTAAAAAGATATCCTACATAATGATATTTTATTTATAATTTTTAGACATTAAATAATTTAATTTATTTATGACACAATGATGATGCAGTAATTACCATAATAGTGAAAAATTAAAATAATTGATATTATAAATACCAAAATAAATATAATTTGTGTTTTTTTATGAATTAAAAATAAATTTCTAGGTTAATATGACATGTTAGGATTGATTTAATTAATTTGTTTTGAAGTAATCAGTCTGTTTTGATTTTCAAAAAAATCAATTTTCCAAATAGTGTCAAAATTGACATAAAAGAGTTTTTAAAACAAATATTATATTATTAATTGATATTAAATTCCTAAAAATATAATGATCAGACAAGAGACTTATATAATGATATGTGTATCATTAATGGACCACTTAGGGGTCTCTTGGAGGTATATAGTAAGTTTATTAACTATATAATATAAAAATAGATAGTGACATGGTAAGTGTCAAACTAATTTACTAAAAGTTAAAACTAAACAATAAGGTTAATATAATGACCTAAACCTTTATAAATTCTATTGGTTGAGTGGTTTTGGACCCATACCCACCTTAACCTTTAAATAATACACTTTGGAGCCATTATAAACCGAATATGAATTTATTATAAAAAATGTTTCTAGCTTTTCCAAAGGGGCCTCTCACCCCTCTTATAAAAGGGCACTCCCCCTTCTCACTAATTCACACATTCAAAGACTTTTGGCTCGGACAAACCCTGCCCAAATATTCTCTAAAATTCCCTCATTACAACCTAGAGGCCTTATTTTGATCAGAAATCCAACCTAAGGATCCCTTTTGATCAAATCAAAAGGAAGAACCCGAAGAAGAGGTAATGATTTCACCACACTTTTTCAAGTTCCTTTCTTCTTCCACTTATTCTTTCTTTATTATTACCATTATAAAATAATTAATCCAGTATATCCTATATACTGTAATATTATTATAAATATTGTACAACAATATTCAGTATTCTATCCATCCTTTGAATGACATGTCACCATATGTGCGTGCGTACGTCTTACCGTCTCCACATCGTGGTGTAATTGTTATTCAATATATTATTATTTGGATGGGTATAATAATGATTTTTAATTCATTTAAATAATAAATATAACATGATAATGATTATTTATATATGATATACCATCCAATTATATATTATTTTAAAAATCAAAAGAATGATATTGTCGCTCGTGCGTACGTACAGACTATCGTCTCCACGAACGCGGTGAGATTCATTCTCCATCGTATCCATTCAAGTCTAATTCTCATTTGAAGATTAATAATAATGTTTAAGGAATTAATATCATTATGGATATGAATAAGATACAACCTATCCATAACAAACATGTCTTACATAACAAAACATATAAAATAAAATGAGTAAGTTAACACCCGAAACGACAATAATATTAATATATTATTAAAAAAGCTATGTTAAAATATCATATATGATATCATTTTAATGTATATGATTATTTTATAATTTAATAACAATTATTCAACCACTATATAGGATTTTAAACTACCCCTAACCAAGTAAAAGTACAAGGTAAGGGTTTATTTCACAATATCCTTATTATCCAAAGATGTTTATACGTAATAATCTACTGGGACTTCTTTATCATCCACATCCATAATTTGTAAAAATGTATTTCAAAACATTTTTACTATTTAATAGAATATGGGTTAAAGTCATTTATATCCTTGTTGAAATTTATAAATGGTTTATAAAGGAATAATTCCGTCGTTTTCCAAACAAGGTCCTTTTTATCCTTTTCGACAAAATTCAGTAAATTTTTTTTAACTTATACGGTGGGTGTGGCTATTTTCCACCGTTATAAAATCGTCAAAGCATCCATTAATATCTTATAAGAATATTTTCAAGGAAAATGTTTTATTTTATAAATATATGACTCTTAAATGATTTCCAAATAGAAAGAGATATTTCTCTAAAAAGTGTTTTGATTTCATCTATGTCAACAACCTTTGATGGATTCTACGCTTATTTGAAGTTGATTTATTATGATACAAAACTTCTATATTTTATTGAAGGTTTTGGGATATGTTTGACTGTGGATGTGTTATTTTTATACCATTCATGGTTTATGGATGAAGTATTTACATTTCGTATCCTAGTTTTATTACGAATGTTTATATTATGTTTAAACATTTTCAAATGGGAATGCATTGGACTTAACATGTGACGGGTGGAGCCCGCTATAGCTCCTTGATGCATCGGTAGGTATTATGAGAAAAACTAGTGTCTTGGCACAAGGCCTTGACAAAATCTTATTTGTAGTCTTGGCACGAGGCCCTGGCTATGTTGTTATGATAGTCTGGCATTATACATTCCATCATTATGAAAGTGGTTATTGATATTGCATGTGATTATTCGATTAGTAGAATATTCATGTGAATAAGTAAATGGAATTATTTCATTTTATTTTTGCCATACTATGTTGAAGTTCAAGTTTAAAAGTATTTTTCATAGTTATACATTACCTTAAATTTTTATTTTTATTTATAAATGTTTATGCTATATTGTTATCCTTACTGGGCATTTGAGCTCACCCCTTTTCTATGTTTTATTTTTCCCAGGATGTAAAGAAGTAATTTATGAATGACCTGCAGGGATAGTATGAGGGGATAAGAGTGTGGACTATGGAGACTATATTGTTGTAGTTTTCATTTTATGATGTAATGTAAACTGTATTAATGTATCTAGTTATTCCAAGGTTACTAAACTAATTGGTCTTTCGATATTTGATCTTTCTTGTGATCATGCCAATGTTATGTAATAATGCACCGACTCTGGGTAACTGGGGTCAGGGCATTACAGTTGGTATCAGAGGCAGTTTAGTAAAATCCTTGGAAGCTATATTTAGATAAAATCTGATTAGAGCACATATATTTAAGATGGACTTTGGGGATTAGTGTAGAAGAACTTCCTATAATTTTGGTATTGTACAGATTTTGTGAGTTTTCCGAGCAATACATCCCTGTATGGATACGAGTAGGTAGAGGTGGCTCTGGCACAGATGTACCTAGGGGTAAAACCCGAAAACACCATTTTGAGCTGGACTCGAATGGGAACTGGCGCACGACAACGGGCCTTGCTGCACTCTTGGTTACGACACTCCCGGGGGATATGCTTATGATAACACTCATTTTATTTACAAATCATTATGAAGGGTTTATGAGTATATACTTCCGCAAAGAAAACATTTTTATGATTATGGATTATATCCATAAATAGTTAAATTTATGTTAAGTGTTTTATAAGTATGGAATTATGTATTTTGATTCATAAACTGATCTATTTTATGCCATTGTTTAGAAATGGTGCCTAGTGGAAGAAATGGAAACTGTATCAATGCACGTACTCCACGTAGGGATTTCCCTCCTACTCAAGATAATTATAGTAGAGCTGGTGATGCAACTGGTGCTGATCAACTAATCACCATACTGGGACAACTCACTCAGGTTATGAATAATAACCTTACCCATATAGAGCACCCTGATCCACAGCATGGAGGATCAATGTTTGATCGCTTCATAAGGTAGAAACTACCAACATTCAATGGGAGTACGAATCCATTAGTAGCTGAGCAATGGATAAGTTCCCTAGAAAAAATATTTCAGGCTTTGGGAAGTAGTGAAAGGGAAAAAGTTATCATGGCAGTTTACCGCCTCACTGGAGATGCTGATCAATGGTGGTCATTGATTCAAAACACGAAGGAAGATGATGAAGTATCAAATATGGAATGGAGGGAGTTCAAAGATCTGTTTTTAGAAAAATACTTTCTTTCTGACCATCGAGTAGATATGGAAAGGCAATTTCTGACTCTGAGATAAAAGGAGGATGAGAATGTCGCAAAGTATGAGGCTAACTTTACAAGGATAGCAAGGTATGTTGCAGATTTTATACGTAACCCAATAAGTAATATTGATCGTTTTTTTTTTGATGGGTTAAAACCATTTATCCATTGAGCATTAGTCTCAAAATCCATCTCGTCATACGAAGACATTGTCTCATGTGCTATCAAGACAGAGAAATAATTCTCTTTGTCGTATGACTTTAAAGAAAAGCAAGAGAAGAAGAGATCTGCTGATCAATCTGGGAATGAAAATAAAGGGAATAAGGGAAAAGTTGAATATCCATCCTGTAGTAAATGTGGGAAGAAAAATCCCGATACTTTCTTAAATGGAACAGGAGTCTATTATAAGTGTGGTGAAAAAGGACACCAAGATCGTGATTGCAAGGGAAATAATGAAGCTACCGATGTTTAGTGCTACAATTGCAGGGATATGGGACATTATGCAAATGAATGTCCTAAGCGTCAGGGGAACTTACCTCAAAAAAGGCCAAGGTATGAAGGCCAAGATTATGCTATAATTACTACTGAGGTAGAAGCTCCGAAATACGTGGTGGCATGTAATTTAATGTTTTCCTCATGTTTAGAAAATGCATTATTTGATTCTGGATCATCGCATTGTTTCATATCTTCCCAGTTTTCTAAGAAAATTAGATATTTCCAATTTTATTTAAAAAGGGAGTTGTCAGTTAAAAATCCTAAGGGAAGTATCATTGCAACAATGTTTTGTGAATCAGTCCCAATTAGAGCATATAAATGTTCTTTATCCACTGATCTCATCGTCAAACCTATGATTGAGTTTGATATAATCCTTGGTATGGATTGTCTTTCAGACCATGATGCGAAGATTTATTGTAAGAAAAAGGAGGTTACGATTTTTGATGATGATGATAAGGAACACCTTATCTTTAGAGAATAATCTTCACCACATAATTCTTATCTAGATCCACCCCTAGTAGCTCAACTAATATCAATTATTGGGGAGGAAGAGGATGAAATTATAGTGGGTGAGGAAATGAATGTTCAAATAGAGGATGTACCTATTGTTAAATAATATATAGATGTGTTTCCAGAAGATTTACCTGGACATCCTCCAGAATGAGAGGTTGAGTTTTCCATTTATTTAATTAATGGATCAAGGCCTATATCAAAGACCCCTTATAGAATAGCCACTGTAGAATTAGTTGAACTAAAGAAACAACTAGAGGAATTGAGTAATAAGGGATTTATTCGCCCTAGTGTTTCTCCATGGGGAGACCCTATTCATTTTGTTAAAAAGAAAGATGGATATATGAGGTTATGTATCGACTACAGGGAGATCAATGCTATAAAAATAAAGAACAAGTATCCCCTACCTCGCATTGATGATTTATTTGACCAACTGCATTGAGCTCAATACTTTTCAAAGATTGACCTTCGATCTGGATACCATCAGTTGTGTGTGAAGAAGGAAGAAATTCTGAAGACAGCATTTATAACCAGGTACGGGCATTACGAGTTTACAGTAATGCCTTTTGGATTGAATAATGCACCCTCTTTATTCATGGATCTGATGAATAGAGTTTTCAAGGATTATCTCGATGAATTTGTGGAGGTATTTTTTGATGATATCTTGGTATACTCTAAAAGCTATGAAGATCATGAAAATCACTTGCGCATTATCCTGAAGACTCTGAGAAGACATGAATTATATGGGAAGTTTAGGAAGTCTGAAATCTGGCTTCAGGAGATTTCTTTTCATGGCCATATTGTCTCTAAATATGGAATCTCTGTTGATCCTTCTAAGACCAAGGCAATCCAAAAATGGCCTGCACCGATGAGTATAACTGAGGTACATAGTTTTATTGGTTTAGTAGGTTATTATCGACGTTTCATCCAGAATTTTTCCCGGTTGTCTAACCCATTAACAAAGATCACACGTAAAGGAGTTAAGTTTTTTTTTGGACAAAAGAGTGTGAAGAATTTTTGGAATAACTGAAGAGAATATTAGTCAATGCTCCTATATTGACTCTACCATCAGGTAATGATAGGGTTCGTTATTTATAGTGATGCATCGAAGAAAGGACTTGGTTGTGTCCTTATGCAGAATGATAGGGTTATTGCCTATGCATCATGACAGTTGAAAATTCATGAACAAAACTATCCTACTCATGATCTCGAGTTAGCAGCTGTGATCTTTGATTTGATGATATGGATGCACTACCTCTATGGTAAAAAATGTGAGATTTATATTGATCACAAGAGTTTGAATTATATTTTCTCACAAAAAGAACTCAACATGAGGCAAAGGAGATGGCTTGAATTACTCAAGGATTATGATTGTATGATACACTACCACCCGAGGAAATTAAACAAGGTGGAAGATGCTTTGAGCAGAAAAGACCATGGAGTTTTGAACAATATGAGAATTAAAAGGGATCCAATTTTCATGGATCTGGTGAAGTTGGACATGGGAATAACCAGGGAAAGTGAAACATCAATGCTTTTGCCAATGGTTGTCAAACCATCTTTACTAGAAAGGATTAAGAGTTCTCAGACTGATGATGAAGAATTTAAAAAGAAGATTAAAGCTGTGAATGATGGGAGATTGAGAGACTTTGTGTATGAATAAGGAATTTTGAAATTCGGGAAGAGGCTTTGTGTTCCTGATATACCTAATCTAAAAATGGAATTTTTGGATGATGCTCATAGTTCCAATATCTCTATACACCCTGGGAGCACCAAAAACTATAGAGATTTGAAGGAACATTTTTGGTGGGACAACATGAAGAGGGAGATTGCCTATTTTGTGTCAAGATGTATGGTTTTTCAACAAGTTAAAGCTAGAAGGCAACAGCCTGGTGGAGTATTGCAACCTCTTCCCATACCTGAGTGTAAATGGGATAATATCACGATGGACTTTGACATGGGACTACCAAAGACTCCTAGAAGGAACGATGCAATATGGGTCATTGTTGATCCTCTTACCAAGTCAGCACATTTTCTTGCTATAAGGGAAGATTTACCACTTGAAAGACTAGTAAGACTATATATTCATGAAGTTTTGAGACTTCATGGAGTACCCATATCGATTGTTTCTGATCATGATCCCCGTTTTACTTCAAGATTCTGGAAAAGTCTTCAGAAAGCCTTGCATACTGGACTTCATTAGAGCACTGCCTACCACCCTCAAATAGATGGACAATCAGAACGAACTATTCAAACCATAAAAGACATGTTGAGATCCTGCTCACATGACTTTCAGGGTATGTGGGATCAATATTTACCTCGGGTAGAATTTTCCTATAACAATAGTTTCCATTTGTGTATTCAAATGGAACCATATGAAGCGTTATACGGAAAGAGATGTCGCACACCAACCTGTTGGGATGACATTTGTGAAGGAAAACATGTAGGCCCAGAACTGGTGGAGGAAACAATGGAAAAGGTAAAGGTAATCCAAAACCACATCAAAGAAGCTCAAAGTAGGCAGAAGAGCTATGCTGATAACCGGAGGAAGGATTTAAAATTTTAGGTAGGAGATCATGTTTTCCTGAAGTTATCTCCCTAGAAGGGAGTCATACTTTTTGGTAAGAAAGGTAAATTGAGTCCCAGGTACATCGGACCTTTCAAAATTCTAGAAAAAATTGGGGCTATAGCTTACCGATTGGAAATGCCGCCAAGTCTCCCCAAAGTTCACGATGTGTTCCACGTATCTCTGTTGAGGAAATATATGCCTGACCCAGCACATGTTCTCACCTATGAGGATTTAGAACTGGAACCCGATCTGTCTTATTGCGAAGAGACCGTCAATATTCTTGATACGAGAGAACAAGTACTGAGAAACCGGACAACTTGTCTAAAAGTCTTGTGGAGATACCATAAGATGGAAGAGGCAACGTGGGAACCCGAGGAACTTATGATGAAGAACCACCTGAGTCTTTTCATGCGGTAGTATTCTAGAAATTTTGAGGATGAAATTATTTGAAGGAGGGGAGAATGTAACACCCCAAGATTCTACGGTATGCTTCTCTTGGAATATTTCAATAGCGTGTGTTGTACGCAATATCGAGTTATAACACACCACAACCAATCAAACTAGCCGTTATGAATAGTAATACCCACTTTTTGAAATTTATAAATTTTATTTTTCAAAGTGGACATCATTTTTGGATTCGGAATATCAAAATTATCCTAGGGTGAATTTTTGGTATTTTTCTGAAAAACATCATTTTTTGATGAATAGTGAAACCACTAAGTGGTAGTTAAAAAAACTGAATTTTTCATAAAAAATAATTTTACCACTTCTGTGAGTGGAATTTTGAAAATCCAAGAGCACGGTTAATATCAATGAGTAAAATGTGGTTCAATGAGATGAAAATAATCTTTGGTGAATAGTAACTTTTTACTTTTCTTTACCACTGTTAAAAGTAAATAGGGAAATTAAGGGTAAAAATGATATTAATATTACCCTAACACATGTCATAATTCTATTTTAAAAGTGTATCTAGACCAAAAACAACCTTAGGAATAAAATATTATCATTTAGGTCCACTTGGATTAGATTAGGACATTTATTATTATTTAATTCAAAGAATAGTTAAAAGAGTTAAAATCAAGGTTTATTTACCAAAACATTTTTAATGTAGGGTTATACATAAGATAAATTGGATTGTGAATATTCATTAGAAATATAAGAAAATTTCCTACATAATTTTATTTTATTTAGAATTTTTAGACATTAAATAATTTAATTTATTTATGACACAATGATGATGCAGTAATTAACAAAATAGTGAAAAATTAAAATAATTTATATTATAAATTCCCAAATAAATATAATTTGAGTCTTTTTATGAATTAAACTACTTTTGTAGGTAAATATGAAATTTTAGTATTTATTTAATTAACTTTTTCTAACGTAATCATTCTGTTATGATTTTCAAAAAAATCAATTTTCCAAATATTGTCAAAATTGACATAAAAGAGTTTTTAAAACAAATATTATATTATTAAAGGATATTCAATTTTTAAAAATCTAAGGTTTGGCCAAGAGACTTATATAATGATAGTTGTATCATTAATGGACCACTTGGGGGTATCTTGGAGGTATAGAGTTAGTTTATTAACTATATAATATAGAAATACAAAGTTACATGGTAAGTGTCAAACTAATTAACAAAGAGTTAAAACTAAAATATATGGTTAATATAATGACCCAAACCTGTCTAAAATCTATCGTTTGAGTGGTTTTCGACCCATCCCCACCTTAACCTTTAAATAATCAACTTTTTATCAATTATAAATCGAATAGTAATTTATTATAAAATAATATTTCGTGCTTTTCCAAAGGTGCCCATCACCCCTCTTATAAAAGGGAGCTCCCCCTTCTCACTAATTCACACATTCAAAGCATTTTGGCTCGTCCAACCCCTGAAAAAATACTCTCTCAAATTCCTTAAATAAAACCTAGAGGCCTTAGTTTGATCATAAATCCATCTTAAGGAGCCCTTTTGATCAAATCTAAAGGAAGAACCCGAAGAAGAGGTAATGATTTCACCACCCTTTTTCAAGTTCCTTTCTTCTTCCACTCCTTCATTCTTTGTTATTCCCATTCTAAAATAATGAATCCAGTATCACTTATATACTATAATATTATTATAAATATGGTACAACCATATTCAGTATTCTATCCATCCTTTGAATGACATGTCACCATACGTGCGTACGTACGACTTACCGTCTCCACGTCGTGGTGTAATTGTTATTCAATATGTTATTATTTGGATATGTATAATAATAATTTGTAATTTATGTAAATAATAAATATAACATGATAATTATTCGTTATATATTATATACCATCCAATTATATATTAATTTAATATCAAAAGAATGATATTGTCACTCGTGCGTACGTACGGACTACCGTCTCCACGAACGCGATCAGATTCATTCTCCATCGTATCCATTCAAGTCTAATTGTCATTTAAAGATTAATACTAATGTTTATTAGCTTAATATCATTCTGGATATGAATAATATACAACCTATCCATAACAAACATGTCTTACATAACAAAACATATAAAATAAATGAGTAAGTTAACACCCGAAACGACATAATATTAAGATATTATTAACAAGGCAATGTTAAAATATCATATATGATATCATATTAATGTATATGATTATTGTATAATTTAATAACAATTATTTCACCATTATAAATGATGTTAAACTACCACCAACCAAGGAAAAGTACAAGGTAATGGTTTATTTTGCAATCTCTTAATTATCCGAGGTTGTTTATACATAATAATCTACAGGGACTTCTTTATCATCCACATCCATGTTTCTTAAAACTTTATTTCAAAACATTTTTACTATTTACTAAAATATGGGTTAAATTCATTTATATCCTTTTTTACATTTATAAGTGGTTTATAAAATAATATTTTTGTCGTTTTCCAAACAAGGTCTTTTTAACCTTTTCGACAGAATTAATGTAAGAATGTTTTTTTAACTTATACGCCGGGTGCCGCTATTTTCTGCCGTTATAAAATTTTCAAAGCTTCCCTTACAAACCTATAATAATATTTTCAAATAAAATATTTTATTTTATAATTATATGACTCTTTAATTATTTCCAAATAGATAGAGATATTTCTCTAAAAAGAGTTTTGATTTCATCTATGTCAACATCCTTTGATGGATTTTACGCTTATTTGAAGTTGATTTATTATGATACAAAACTTCTATATTGTATTAAAGGTTTTGTGATATGTTTTACTATGGATGTGTTATTTTTATACCATTCATGGTTTATGGATGATGTATTTACATTTCGTATGCTAGTTTTATTACGAATGTTTATGTTATGTTTAAACATTTTCATATGGAAATGCATTGGACTTAATATATGATGGGTGGAGCCCGCTATAGCTCCTTGATGCATCGGTAGGTCTCATGAGACAAACTAGTATCTTGGCACAAGGCCTTGACAAAATCTTATTTGTAGTCTTGGCACGTGTCCTTGGCTATGTGGTTATGATAGTCTGGAATTGTGTATTCCATCATTATGAAAGTGGTTATTGATATTGCATATGATTATTCGATTAGAATACTATCCATGTTATTAAGTAAATGTCATTATTTAATTTTGTTTTTTCCATACTATGTTGAAGTTCAAGTTTAAAAGGCTTTTGTTTTCGTTATACATTTCCTTAAATGTTTATTCTTATTTATGAAAGTTTCCGCTATATTTTTATCCTTACTAGGCATTAGAGCTCACCCATTTTCTATGTTTTATTTTTTCCAGGATGTGAAGACGTAATTTATGAATGACCTATAAGGATAGTATGAGGGGATAAGAGTGTGGACTATGGAGACTATATTCTTGTATTTTTCATTTTATGATGTAATGTAAACTTTCTTAATGTATCTAGTTATTCTAAGGCTACTAAACTAATTAGTCTTTTGAGATTTGATCTTTTTTGTGATCATGCCAATGTTATCTAATAATGCACCGACTCTGGGTAACTAGGGTCGGGGTGTTACAACTGACATACTCAAAACTAAGAAAACATATTCATATTATTTTGATACTTTAAAAAAATGATCCTTATGTCATTTTTATTGCGTAGAAATCATATTCACGTCAATAGAATTCATGATGTGCTCGAAATTACACAAAGTGCACATTATCAGTTTGAAATCAAAATTTTACTTCAAAAAGTGTCACTCACTAAAACTGAGAAAACATGCACATATTTTCATGATAAGTTAAGACATTGATTTTTATATCACTTCTGACATGTAGGATTTAGTCTCACATTAAACTGATACATGATGTGATTAGAATGATTTATAGTGTATGTTTCATGTTTAAAATGAAATTTTATTAAAAAAGAAAAGTAATGTACTGAAAAATGGGAAAATGCATTCGAATTGATTTTATAACTTAGTAAAATGATACATAACTAATTTTTGAAGTATAATAATCAGTCTCACCTAAATCTGACACATGGTGTGACCAATATGACTATGAGTGAATCTTTATGTAAAACTGACATCATTTTTAGAAAAATGAAAAATAACCTTCTCAAATACAGGGAAAATCATTTTTATTGTTTTGATACTATAATAAAATGATCCATATGACATTTAAGATGTGTAGGAATCAGTTGTTCCTTAATCGGACACATGGTGTTACCAGTATGACTCCAAGGGCATCTTTTTATTTAAAATTGACATCAATTTTAGTAAAAATGACAACCAACCTACCCAACACTAATAAAACTCATTTGGATTGTCTATATTCATAAAGAAATAAATCCATATGTCATTTTGGACATGTCACAATCAAACAAAGCTCAATATGATACACAATGTGCTTGGTATGACTCAATGTTTCTGTTATCAATTTAAAATCAATAATTTAGTTCTAAAGGTTTCACTCAAAGAAAAATGGGAAAACGCTATCTAACATTCATGGTAATTTTTTATGTATATTTATTATATATTTGTGACATGTAGGAATTGATCTCATATCGAACTGATACATGATGTGATTAGTATGAGTCAAAGTGTGTGTTTCTAGTTTAAAATGAAATTTTAGTAACAAATAGAGGTGACATACTCAAAATCAATAAAACACATTTAAATTTTTTTTTGCTTTATTAAAATATATCATAAGTCATATGAGACATATAGGAATTAAAAACACCTTAATCAGATGCATCGTGTGATTGGTATGACTCTAAGTGCGTCTTTATTTGAAATTGGAATTAAATTTTATAAAAATGACAATTGCCCTAATAAAAACCAATAAAACAATATTTGATTGTATTGATAATTTAATATAATTATCCATTAGTAATTTTTTATGTGTATAGATCATCCATACCTCAATATTATAAATGATGTAATAGGTAGGGCTCAAAGTGTCTCTTATCATTTTAGAATCTATATTTTAGTTCAAAATGTGTCACTCATTGAAAACCAAAAAGACACACCTATATTTTATTGATAATTTAGAAATTGATTCAAATGTTATTTTTGACATTTATGTTTCTGTATCATGTAAATTCAATACACTCTGTGATCGGTATGAGTAAAGAATGCACATTTCCAGTTTAAAATTACATTAGAGTAAAAAGGAGAATTGATGTACTAAATATCACCTAAATGAATTTGGATTGTTTTGATACATTATTAAAGTGATTCATATGTTTTTTTAGATGTTTAGTAATTATTCAAAACTCCATATGACTTATTTTTTGACCGGTATGGCTCTATGTGTTTCTTTTTATTTAAAATTAACATTAAATTTAGTAAAAAGAAAACTAACTTACTCAAAAATGAGAAAAACACATTTGTATTGTATAATAGTTTTAGAAATCATCCATAATAGATTTTTGACTTGTATAAATAATAATCACCTTAGTTGAGTACATAATGTGCCTGATATAACTCAATGTGTTCATTATCAGTTTTAAATCGTTAATTTAGTTTTGAAATTTCCCCTCACTGTAAACAAATAAAATGTGCCAAAATTTTCATGATAATTTATGAAAATTATTCATAAGTAATTTTTACATATAGGAATAATAAGTTCATAAAACTAAACCATTATGTGAAAAGTTTGATTCAATGTGTATGTTTCCAGTATGAAATAACATTTTAGTAAAAAATGGAAATAGACTTTCTCAGAACCGAGCAAACACATTCATATTTTTTGATACATTAGGAAAATGATCCATAAGTGATTTGAGATGTGTAGGAATCATTTGTGCCTCTATCTAATTCACATTGTGACTGGTATGACTCTATGTTAATCTTTTCAATCAATAAGTGTCATTTTAGTTTAAAATAAGCATCACCTCGCAAAAACTGAGAAAATGAGCCTATATTTTTTCCCATAATTTTATCTTCTATTATATAATTAATTAAATTATTATTTTTATAATATAATTATTTATATTACATCAATAAGGGGAGATGTTATATAAACAAAAACATACCTAAATTTATGTGGGAGGCTTGAACCTGATACCTCCCAAACACCACCATAAGATGCAACCACTATGATGCACCTGTGGGGATTTATCTTATAATTATTTAGTTTATTTTCATAGAGATAATAATTGAATAAATAACTAAATGGTGTGTTTTGTATGAATAAAATACAACTCAATTCGATACATAGTGTCCTTGGTTTGAAACAAAGTTTTGTTTAAAATTAATTAACACTTTTTGTTTATTTTTTTGTTTATATTATTAAAAACATAATAACTTTTTTATGATACATGTGTAATATTTTTTTCTATCGGGGGGAGGGGGTTTGGAAATATCATGAATTAGGTTCAGGATCAAAATACAAAGTAACATTGATGTTTTCTAATGTATATAATAATTTGTACTTATCTATTTTTATAAAACATTGTTTTGAAATACCTATAATATTATGTTTTCCCTTTTATTTCTCTTTTAAATTACATGTAATTTAAATTTTGTATAGGTACTGTATTTTGATGAAATATGGTGGTGTTTCTTATGTTGTGGTGTGATGTTATATCACATTTCACTAGTGTTTTGGTGTGTTGTTACAACACACTATAGTATGACCCTTTATCATAACTTTTAAACGTGATGATAAATTTCCCCTTTATTAGCTTTAAATAAAAGCACTGATAAAATGATAAGGATTTTAATCTCACTTCAGTAGTCATCACCCCTATCATGCTAATAAAGGCTGATTATGGTACTTTAATGGGATTATTTTGTAATAGTTTCAAAGGACATGATGTCTGTTCAAAAGGGAAACCATACATTAGTCCTATGAAATAGAATATCACAGGGGTTCATTCATAATTTTGTATGTATTATTCTCCATTTATCTTCTTTATAACTAGATATGAATCCCCTTTGATTTTCAAGTAGCCTATATATGACTATAGGGGTATATGTTCAAGCTAGTGATGAGGGCTTCATATTCCTATTCATTATTAGTGAAACCTTCAGACAGTTAGAAAAATAAGGGAAACTTTTCTTTGTCCAAAAATAAAATAAAATCCATAATCCAACCCAATTAAGCTTTGGGTTTTCCAGTCATTTTTTAATAGTACTACAGAAGGCATATTAAAAATACGTCTCCGATGTTTGACAGTTGTCATGTGCTTAAAATACCTATTTGTGTGGATGTTTGGTGTATACTGGTGTACTCTCTTGGGAGGGATATATATTATGGAATTCAGTAATTTTCTACCCTTTCAGTACATTTTGGGAAAAAATATAGATTCCATACTATTAGAGAATGACAACCTAATGGGATAGATTCATTGTCAACCTTGAGAGGCCATGAATATAATTTATCGAGATGATACGAGATAACAAGTGGAATTCATGGTAATGTAAGTAATGCCTCATATTTTTTACTACAAAAATGAGTGTGAGGTTGTTATTCTCGACATTATAGTATCATGTATAACTATATATTGTAACATCCTAAGCATCCACAGTATGTATATCTTTTAATAGTACGATAGCGTTTGAAGTACGCAACACCGAGTTTATGTGCCCCACGACCTATCAAACAATCCATTTAAAAAGAGGATAAGAATATTAATATCCAAATTTTAAATTTTATATATATATTATATAATTTTAAAATTCATATTTTTTCTATCTTAGACATAATATAAGGACAAATTTAAATGTTTAGATAAAATATGTACTTTTCAAAAAATGTAGTTTTTCAGCCTTTTAATGGGGTACCCTTTTTAAATCAAATATTTGAAATAGTAATATATTCAATTCGATGAAATTAAATTCATCCTTTGAAGAAAGACATAAAAAGTTATTTCGGATAAATTTTCGATTCTTTCTGATAACATTCATATTTTGATGAATATTGAAAAAACATACTAAATTTTAATTAAAAACAACTTTTTAATCAAAATTATTTATATTATAAAAGGATAAATTTTAATGGTTTTAAAATATAATTAGATTATATTTTTATTATTTAATACAATTTTGGCCATTCTATAGAATTTTACATTTAAATTAGACATAAACAGGTATGAATCTCTTGATACTTTTTACTTCTCAAAAACCCACTTTTTGTTTTTGACAATGGGAATTAATTTTAAATTAATTGATTAAAATTCTATGTTTTAAATTTGGTAAAATAGATTTCATTTTTGAATTCATAATATCAAAGTTATCTTAGGAGTAATTTTTTTTATTATTCTGAAAACACTCAATTTTTGATGAATAGTGAAAAATACTGCATAGTACATAAAAACGACTTTTTTATTAAAATAATTGTTTTTTTATTTCAATTTATTTTCATGTCAAAATATATACATAAAATCTATATTAGTACAATGTAATTCATTGGAGTCATTTTTTAATAAGATTAGATATATAAAATTTTATTGAACTTTTAATGTCTTCTACCCACCTTCAAGGCATATTTGCAAATTGGCATAAAACGAAATTTTACTGCTTCTATGAATTGAATTTTAAAAATTTGATACACAAATTTTACATTAGTTTGTAAAATTTTGTTCAATATGATGAAAATAATTTTTGGTAAACAGTAACATTTGAATTTTATTTACCACCGTTAAAAGTTAATAGGGTAATTAAAGGAAAAAATTATATTATAATTACCCTTACTCATTTCCTAATTCTATTGGATAAGTGTTTTTAGAACAAAATAGACCTTATGAATAAAATATGATCCTTTTGGTCCACCTGGATTAAATTAGGACATTTATTATTATTTTATTTAAAGAAGAGTTAAAAGTGTTAAATTCAAAGTTTAATAAACAACACATTTTTAATATAGTGTTATACATAAGATAAATTCGACTATGAATATTCCATAGAAATAAAAAAATATTTCCTACATGATGGTATTTTATTTATAATTTTTAAACATTAAATAATTAAATTTATTTATGACACAATGATGATGCAGTAATTACCTTATTATTGAGAGATTAAAAAATCATATTTAAAATATTAATATAATTTTAAATTGATACTTTTGATGCATTACACTAATTTTATAGGTTAATCTTACATGTTAGGGTTTATTAAATAATTTTTTTCTATGTTCTAAAATTTTTACGACTTTCACAAAAACCAAATACTAAATAGTGTTAAAATTGACATAAATGAGTTTTTAAAAAAAATAATTAATTATTAATTGATATAATATTCGAAAATATCTACAGTTTGTCCAAAAGGATTAGATATGGTTATATATATCAATAATTATCCATTTTGGGTTGTATTTTGATTTTATAGTTTGTTTATTAACTATTTATTATAAAAATACAAGAATACCTGGTAAAAGTTAAACTATTTAACTAAGAGATAAATCTAAAAGATAAGGTTAATATGGTGACCTAAACTTGTCTAAAACCTATTTGTTGAGATTTTGTCGACCCATCCATAGATTAACCTCGAAATAAATCCTTTCTCAACCATTATAAACCGAATATGATTGTATAATAAATTAATATTTCAAGATTTTTCTAAAGTGACTATCACCTCTTTTGTAAAAGGGTACTTCCTCGTCTCTCAAAATCACACCCCCAAAGCCATATATATCTACCAAACCCTACTCAAATATCCCCCCAACAACCCTCACTTCATCCTAGAGTCCTTAATTTGTTCATAAATCTAATCTTGGGAGCCCTTTTGATCAAATCAAAAGTAAGCACCCGAAGAAGAGGTAATGATTTCATCAGCTCTTTCAAAGTTCTTTTCTTCTTCCACTTTTTCTTTATTTGTTGTTTCCATACCAAATTAATAACTCCATTACCTTATATATACTATGATGTTTTTATAAATACGTTAAAACCAGATTAATTATTCTATCCATCTTATGAATGACAAGGTCACCATATGCGCAAACGTATGGCTTACCATCTCTACGTCGTAGTGTAGTTTGTTATTGAACACTTCATCATTTTGGATGGGTATAATAATGAATATAATTGATGTAAATAATAAATATAACATGTTAATGATTCTTTATATATGATATACTATCCAATTACATATGATATCACCATCAATTGAATGATATTGTCGCTTGTGTGTACGTATGGATTACCATCTCCACGAACGCAATAAGATTCATTCTCCATCATAAAAAATCAAGAACAATTTTCATTTTATGATTAAATATGATTTTTGAGAACATAATATCATTAATGATATGAATCAAATACATCCTATACATAACAAACATGACTTATGTAATAAAACATATAATGTAAAATGAATCAGTTAACACCCAAAACAATGATACTACTGAAATATTATTAACAAATAAATATTAGAATCTCATATATGGTATAATATTTAGGTATGTTCTTCTTATATAATTTAATAAAAATGATTTAAATATTATATAGGAGTGTAATGTTCCCTCGACTAAGAAAAATTAAAAGGTAAAGGTTTCATCTCACATCTTATTCCGGTGAAATCCAAAATATATTGTCACTATTTCCTTTTGTATTGTGTATGTAATGACCATGATTGTATTATTTGTGTAATATAATTTAATTTATGGGTATTTACATCTTCATTTTATGATCCTTCATTCATGTGTTGTATGTTTCGGATGTTACCAAATCAGTAAGGGAATTTCTAATTTCGATTTCTACTCATTGGCTTTTACGCAAAATTCATTGATTATTTTACTCAATGATTATGTGTGAAATAACTATTTATTTATTTATTTATGTAGTAATTTCAACTCTCTTTTGTGTGGATATGCTTCTGATACACTTAATAACTCCATTTATAAATTCTTAACTCATCGATAATAACTTGATAAGAGTAATCTTAACTCAATTTCCATTCATTGATTTAAACATCCAAGTCATTGGAGTTTTTTTACAAGAATATGTGTGAATATTTTTTAATTGATTTACACTAAATATCCAATAATGTTGAGTGTATTTATATTTTACACACATATTTATGTCATTTTTTTATCCTTAACCTAAGGATATGGCCTTTATAAGTTATTTCATCTCAATTTACATTCTATTGATAATTCTTTGTTGTTATGAGCCAAATCACTTTTATATGGTGTACATACTGTACTTTGACACAGTATATCATGAATCCCATTATTCACATGATAATATAACGTTTTTATTACTTCTATTATCTGTATTCAAGCGTCTCTCATTAAGTTAGTAACTCTAACTATAATATCAATTTAAATGTTTTAAAGATTTATTCTTCTAAATGACTGTCATTAATGTCCCTGTTTTAAACAAAATTATGCATTTATTTTTATAGACATAAATGTTTTAAAATTAATATTACTTTTAAAAGATTCAATGTTTTATGGGACACATTGATTCAGAAATATATTTTTAATATCTTCTTGATAAATAGTGATACTTTTAAATGATTTCAAGAAAAAGGGGATATTTATCTCAAATAGTTTTACTGATTATTTTCATCTTTGTTAATATACATAATTATTCTTGATTATGGTTGATTTAATATAATAAAATCTTCCATATAGTTTTTAATGAGTTATATTTTACTATGGATGTTCTATTTTTTATACCATTTATGGTTTGTGGTTATAATATTAACACTTTATATGCTAGTTATAATAAGAATATTTAGATTATGTTTCACCCTTTTAATATGAGGAATACATTGGAATTAGTATGTGACGGGTGGAGCCCTCCATAGCTCCTCGATGCATCTGCAGGTCTCATGAGAAAAACTAGTTTCTTGGTAAAATTCCTTGACAAAATCTTATTTTTAGAGTTGGCATGAGGCCTTTACTATGTGGTTAGGATGTCCAACATTATGCATTCCATCATTATAAAATTGGATATTGATATTACATGTTATTATTAGACTAGTAAAATACCCATGTGAGTAAGTAAATGGAATTATTTGATTTATATTTTCCATATTATGCTGATGTTTAATTTTAAAAGGCTTTTGTTTTAGTCTTATACATTGCCTTAAATTTTTATGTTTATTTATGATAGTTTACACTTTATTGTTATCCTTACTGAGCATCTAAGATCACCCCTTTCTTATGTATTATTTTTCCCAGGATGTCAAAAAGTATATTATGATTAACCAGAAGGAAGTGGCTAAGGGATATAAGAGTGTTCAAAGGGGACATAATGTTGTTGTTGTTTTTATTTCATGATATAATGTAAAATTTATGTTAGTATCTAGTACTTCTAAATCTACTAAACTGATTGGTATTACATTTCATGATTCCTTAAAACATGCCAATGTTATGTAATAATGCACTCACTCTGGGTTACCATAGTCGGGTGTTACAGTTGGTATCAAAGGAAATTAAATACAAACATTGGAATCCAGATTTAGAAAAAACTCCAATTAGATAACATTACATTAAGATAGATATTGTGGATTATTATAGAATAAATTACTAAAATATTGGTAATGCTGAGATTTTGTGTATTTTTCAAGCAATACATCCTTGCCTGTATATGATCAGTTAGAGGAGGATCTGGCACAGATGTACCTTGGAGTGAAAAATCCGACAAGGAGTTTCGGTCTTGACCTGAGGTATCCTGGTACATGACAATAGACCTTGTTGCACTGTTGGTTACGAATCTCCGGGGGGGATATGCTTATGATTATTCACATTTTCTTTAAAAACAGATTTGTTATATTTTAATATAAGATCATAATAAATAGCCTTGATTAATCCTATAGTGTTTTAGATTGAAAATAAGGTGACTTGGTATTCTATAAATGATTTTATGACTATTGTTACTCACACTCTGCTTTTGGCTTTTAGTGAATGGATGGATTCTAAAGAGGACATAGTAACATTGAACATGATGTACAAGGTGGGAATGGTGATGGAAATGAGGAAAAAATGGAATTTGGATAGTCGTAAAAGATATCGTGTTCATGCCAAATCAATTTTCAAAAACTATGATCTACAAAATATACAATAACCAACTTCAAGCTCAAAAAATCAATGAAATACATAGAATGATAAGACCTCCAGTAGTGGAGACCATGAAAAAAAGAAAGCTCATTTTCCATCATGCAGGAAATGTGGAAGGAGACATCGAGGAAAGTGTTTCGGTGGAACAAAGAAATTCATTTTGTGTGGGAAAGAAGGAAATATTGTAAAGAATTGTAAAGGGAAAATAAATATTACTATGGAAGAAAATAAAAATGATCCTAAGAATCCATTTACAGTCATTTTTTGTAAATTTAGGGGACTGGGGCATTACTCGGGTCAATTTATTATTCTATAGGATAACCTCTAATTCAAGGAATAACTTATGTGAAAAAAATGTATGAATAAATGTTTAAAAGAATTAATTTCCTTTATTGATGGGATTACTCTGGAATGCTTTTTTCTTGTATGTGTAACCCTGAAGATTGTTATGTGAAAATTCTATTTGAGGAAGAATTATCTTTTCTTTTGTGGATATAGTTATAAGGAATCATTTGTGTTTATATGAACATTGAGTTTGACTGAATTACATGTTATTACTTTTTGGGAAGAAAATGCAAGGTATGAGATAAAATTTTTTGTTAAAATTTATTATTTTTGTTTTTGAGGAATTTATCTCATTTTTGGGAATGTTATAAAATTATATAGTTTTTGAAACAGGACAACATGAAGACCGTGTGACAACCCGTCATGTCCGACAAAGCTATGAGAATCGAACCTATAACCCAAGTGCGACTAGAATTTAACACCTACCACTAGACTACGTGACGTTCCTGGTTAGTATGACTAATTTATTTTAGTTAAATGATTTTATGGATCAAGAATATGATGATTTTGGGAAATTATTATTTATCCTTTGTATATGAATGTGATTTGGTTATTATGTGATAAATGTTATTTTGGAAGATGTTCTCTCTTTTGGGAACACAATATGCCTATGGAAAATAGAATACTATGGGATTTTATTTGTGGAGTAATAGTGGATTTCTAATTTAGAAGAATGTATTTTTTTGTGGACTTATATATATTTGGGTTATTTATGAAAAATTATTAACATATCATAGAGAATATGTGATTAGGATAATTACTTTTTAGTATGGGACTTTAATAGTAGATGATGTTATTTGGATATAAATGTTAAGATTTATTGTGGAAGGCTATGTGATAAAATCCTTCTGAATTTGGGGTTTCAAACATTGTTTGGATTATTTTGAACAATTTTAAGGACAATTTTTTTTAATGGTATTTGTTGAACATTGGGTATTGTTTGTTTAATTTTGGAGATTAAGAGTAGTATTTCTTTCTATAAAGGATTATCCTTTTAGGAGATCATCTGATCTTGTACTAACCATTTTGTTTTTGGTTAATGTCTAAAGACTAGAGAAATATATAGTTTATCTTCTCTGGATTATGTGATTCTCTAGAAGTTGATTCTAGTGCTTTAGGTGTGACCAAGTCATCTTGAATACTTATCTTTTCAATTGAAGGATGGGTTTGTAGTAGAAATTAGTTAACGGATGTAACTATACATGTAAAGTATTATTTTCTTATTCTATGAATAAAATAATTCTAAAAATTCAGGTAAAGGATATTAAAACCAAAAATGTGTTACTCTAATACCTTATGTTTTGTTGAACTGAGAATATTTTAAATCATCATATATTTATGGCTTGGAGTCCCTAAATTTTCCATTCACTTGTTTTGATTGATGACCTCAACCACCCTATATAAATATTTACATTTTCCTCTAATTATAATTTCTACAAATGTTCTCCTATTCTAAATCCTAATTCATTGATGACTTTTTCATTTCCCTTTCCTTCTTATTAAGACTAAATTTTATTAACCATATTTATAATGTCGGTTTTCCACAAAGGTATCTTCTATTTTTACTCCTTTTATTTCCGAAGAACAATTTCAAATTGTGAGGATGCAATTTATTGATGTAGGGAAGAATGTAACACCCTTAGCTTCCATGTTAGATTTCTCTTTAAATAAAACAATAGCGTGCAAAGTACGCAACACCGAGTTCAAGCGCACCACGTCCTATCAAACTAACCATTTAAAATAGGTTATGAATAATAATAAATTTTTTTGAATTTTATATACATCCTATATAATTTTAACATTCATATTTTGTGTTTATTAGACATAATATAATGGCAAATTCAATTTTTTAGATAAACGATGTATTTTTCAAAAAATGCATTTTTTCGCCTTTTAATGGGGAACCATTTTTAAATCCAATATTTGAAACCTTTATATATTAAATTTGACGAAAATAAATTCTTCAATAGAATCAGGACAAAAAAATTATTTTGGATAAATATTTGATGTTTTTTTGATAACTTGCCTTTTTTGATGAATAGTTAAAAAAATACTAAATTTTAATTGAAAAAAACTGTTTTAATCCAAATAATTTACAGTTTAAAACTATAAATTTGAACGGTATGTAAATATAATTATATATATTTTAATCATTTATCTAATTTTGTTCATTTGATATAATTTAACATTTAAATCAGACATAAACACATGTCAATCTTTTCATACATTTTACTTCTCAAAAACCTTCTTTTTGGTTTTGACAATGGGAATTAATTTTAAATTAATTGATGAGACTTATATGTTTTAAATTTGGTAAAATAGACATCATTTTTGAATTCAAAATATCATAATTATCTTAGGATTAAGTTTTGGTATTTTTCTGAAAACATTTAATTTTTATGAATAGTGAAAAATAATGCATAGTACATAAAAACTGACTTTTTTATTAAAATAGTTATGTTTTATTTAAATTTTTTATAAATAATAAATAGATACATAGTACATATATTATTCCAATTTAAATTTTTTGGAGTCATTTTATAATAAGATTAGATATATAAAATTTTATTGAACTTTTAACAACTTTTACCGACCTTCTAGGTACATTTGAAAATATTCATAAAACGTAATTTTACCCCTTCTGTGAATTGAATTTCAAAAACCTTATAGAAATTGTTTACATCAGTAAGTAAAATGTGGTTCAATAGGATGAAAATAATTTTTGGTGAATAGTATCTTTTAAATTTTATTTACCACGGTTAAAAGTAACTAGGGTAATTAAAGGTAAAAATGAAATTATATTTACCCGAAAAGTTGTCCTAATTCTATTGGATAAGTGTGTTTCGACTAAATTCAACCTAATAAATAGAATATGATCCTTTTTTCCATCTTTTATTATACTGGGACATTTATTATTATATTATTTAAAGAATAGTTAAAAGAGTTAAATTCAAAGTTTAATAACTAAAACATTTTTAACATAGGGATATACATAAGATAAATTTGACTATGAATATTCATTAGAAAGATATAAATATTTCCTACATAATGGTATTTTATTTATAATTTTTATACCTTAAATAGTTAAATTTATTTTTGACACAATGATGATGCAATAATTACCTTATTATTTAAAGATTATAAACATTCATATTATAAATATTAATATAATAGTAAATTGAGCCTTTTAATATATTAAAAAAATTCTAGATTAATATGACATTTTATGGTTTATTAAATAATTTTTTTAGAAGTGATAATTTTTTTATGACTTTCACAAAAACAAAATACTAAATAGTGTCAAAATTGAAATAAATGAGTTTTTAAAATAACTATTATTTTATTAATTGATATAATATTCACAAAAAATAGGTTTCGGATAAAAGACATAGATAAGGCTAGATATATCAATAATGAACCAACTTGGGTTCCCTTATCTTTTTATAGTACTTTTATTAACCATTTATTAAAATAATACAAGAATACGTGGTAAAAGTTAAACTATTTTACTAAGTGTTGAATCAAAACGATAAGGTTAATATGGTGACCTAAACTTGTCTAAAACCTATTGTTCGATATGTTTTCAACCAATCCCCACCATATAATATAAATAAATCCTTTGTAATCCATTATAAACCAAATATGATCCTATAATAAATTAATATTTCAAGCTTTTCCTAAAGTGACTCTCACCTCTCTTATAAAATAGTACTTCCCCTTCTCTCAAAATCACACCTCCAAATCCATTTGTCTCTACCAAACCCTGCTCAAATATCCTCCCAACTATCCTCAAGTAAACCTATATTCCTTACTTTGATCATAAATCCAACCTAAGGAGCCCTTTTGGTCCAATCAAAAGGAATTACTTGAAAAATAGGTAATGATTTGATCACCTCTTTCAATGTACTTTTCTTCTTTCAATTCCTTTTTATTGGTTGTTTACATACCAAAATAATAACTACATTACCTAAAACATAAGGTTATGTTATTATAAATATGTTACAACAATATTCATTATTTTATCCATCCTATGAATGATAATGTCATCATACGTACATACATACGACTTCCCGTCTCCACGTCGTGGGGTAGTTTGTTATTCAACACTTCATCATTTTTTATGGGTATAATAATGAGTATAATTGATGAAAATAATAAATATAACATGTTAATGATTATTTATATATATTATATACCATTCAATTACATAATATTTCTACATCAATGGAATGATATTATCGCACGTGCATACGTACAGATTACCCTCTCCACCAACGCAATGATATTCATTCCCCATCGTAACCATTCAAGAATAATTTTTATTTTATGAGAAAATATAATGTTAAAAAAATTAATATCATTTTGTATATGAATAAAATACATGCTATCTATAACAAACATGACTTATGTAACAAAACATATAGGGGAAAATGAATCAGTTAACACCCTAAACAATGATACTATTGAAATATTATTGAAAAATAAATCTATTAAGATCATGTATGATATCATATTTAGGTATGTGGTTATTTTATAATTTAATAAAGATTATTTAACTATTATAAAGTATGTTAATATACCCTCAACTAAGGAAAAGTACAAGTTAAGGGGTTTTCATCTCACTTATTATTCAAGTGAGATTCATTGAATATTGGCACTATTTCCTTTTGTTTGGTGTATGTAGTGCCCCTGAATATAATATTTCTGTAATATAATTTAATATATGTCTATTTACATATTTATTGTATGATCCTTCTTTCATTGAGGGTATATTCCGTAATTTACAAAATCGATGAGGGAATTTATAATTTTTATTTCCACTCATTAACTATTACACAAACTTCATTTATTATTTTACTCCATGGTTATGTGTGAAATTACTATTTATTTATTTATGTAGTAATTTACTCTCCCCTTTGCGTGGATATACATTTGACACACATAATCACTCCATTGATAAATTCTCATGTCATCAATATGGACTTGATTAGAGTAATCTTAACTCAATTTCCATTCATTGATTTAAACATCCAAGTCATTGGTGTTGCTTTTACAAGAATATGTGTGAATTTCCTCTGATTGATTTACATAGAATATCCAATAATATTGAGTTTATTTATATTTTTCTCACATAAATATTTCATTGATTAATCCTTAACCTATGGATACAGTCTTTATAAGGGAATCCATCTCAATTTGCATTCCATTGAGACTACTTTGTTGTTATGCACCAATTTACTTTTATATGGTTTAAATACTATACTTTGATATAGTATATAATGAATACCTTTATTCTCATGATATTAAATTGTTTTTATTACCTCAATTATCTATATTCAAGTCTCTCTCATTTAGTTAGGAACTATAACTAAAATATCATTTTAAATGTTTTAATGATTTATTTTACTAAATAATTCTCATTAATGACCATGTTTTAAAAATGGGGTTAATGATTTATTTATATGGACATGAATGTTATAAAAATTAAATTACTTTTAAAAAATTCAAAATGGTATGGAACACTTTGATTAAAAAATCTATTTTCAACTGCTTCTTGAAAAATAGTGATACTTTTAAATGTTTTCAAGAATAGGGGAAATTTATCTCAAATAGTTTTCCAAATAATTTTCATCTAAGTCAATATCCTTAATTAATATTGATTGAGGATGATTTATTATAAAACATTATTCCATATAGTATTTAATGAGTATTGTTTGAGAGTGGATATGCTATTTTTTATACCATTCACGGTTTGTGGTTAAAATATTCACATTTTGTATACTAGTTTTAATACGAATGATTGGATTATGTTTCAACCTTTTCATATGATGAATGCATTGGACATAGTAAGTGAAAGGTGGAGCTCGGTATAGCTCCTCAATGCATCGTTAGGTCTCGTGAGACAAACCAGTGTCTTGGCACAAGGCCTTGACAAAATCTTGTTTTTAGTCATGGGACGAGGCCTTGACTATTTCATTTTGATGTCCAGTATTATTCATTCCACCATTATGAAATTTGATATTTATATTACATGTGATTATTTGACTAGTAGAATATCCTCATGAATAAGTAAGTGGAATTATTTGATTTATCTTTACCATATTATTCAAATGATTACATTTAAAAGGATTGTGTTTTAGTCTTATACATTGCCTTACATATTTGTTCTTGTTTATGATAGTTTCTGCAATATTTTTATCCTTACTGAGCATCTGAGCTCACCCCTTTCTTATGTTTTATTTTTTCCCAGGAAGCGAAAACATATATTACTATTAATCTACAGGAATAGGCTAAGGGATATAAGTGTGTTCAAAGGGGACACAATGTTGTTGTTTTTTTTGTTTCATGATGTAATGTAAAACTTATGTATGTATCTAGTACTTCCAATGCTAATAAATTGACCGGTCATTCGAGACACAATTCCTTGTATCATGCTAATGTTATGTAATAATGCACTGACTCTGGGAAACTGGGGTCAAGGCATTACACATATCCTTATTCAAATGAGGTGGTAGATACTTTTCTCACTCCCCACGTCATTTTTTTCTTCAAAGGGAGCACCAAGTGATATGTTCAAGGTGGCCATATATAATATTAGTGGATTTCCATCCACTAGTAGTATCAATAATTTTTGGTAAAAATGTACTACATGGATCTCTCATAGGCTTCTAGGAAATCCTTAACCCATTATTAGGAAACTACCTTCTTCAATAACTTGTTGATGGGGAGATATTTACAGGACAGGTTAGCTTGGAAATGTCAAACGTATGTGAGGTTCCCTTTGACCCCCCCTCATCACTTTGAGATTATGAGGGGTAGAATTTCTATAATTACACTAGTCATTTCTAGGTTGAAATCAATGTCATGGTGGAGTACCACAAAGCTAAATAATTTCCTAAACATTACCCTAAAATATCTCTTTAGTTGATTGATCTTCAAACCATGTTATCACATCTAGTGAAATATTCTTTTATGATATGTGAGGTAATCACATCACTATTGATATTTGAACCCCTAATCTTCAACATAAAATTATGTTATTCATCCCAAAATATATTAATGATATGACACATAATGCATTGGTATGTAGAATAAACATTATTTGATCCAACGGGAATGACTTGAGAGATAAATATTCCATGAGGTTCTATTAAGGTGGTGGATTCTCTCATCTTTAGGAAACATTTTTATCTGATTATACCCTAAATACACATCCATTAATTAAAGGGTGTGGAATACAATATTTTCATCAATAAAGATTTATGTGATCAGTAAGGGGAAATTGTTGTTCTGGTAGTGCCAAATAAGGTCTATGAAATCAATGAAGCCCAAATATTCCCATTTTATTTCTTTATAAAGACAATTTTGGTGAGCCATATTGGGTATTTCACCTCCTATATAAAATTTTATTGGATCAATTTTTTAACTTGTATCTCTACATTAGTATCATGATAAGGGTGCATCCACTTTAATGATTTCTTGAAACCTTGATGGTCATTGGAGAAGCCAAGATAGTATGTAGCCACATTAATGTTTCAACAAGGCATCTCTTTATAAATACAAGAAAATACCTGTCGATGATGATTTAGAAATAAAAATTACATCTATTTCTACTCGATATGAAATGTTTCACTAATTAATGTTGGTCTTGGGTCTTATTCTATTCCCAAATTTACCTGCTTAAGATCATAGATGGTAGTGGTGATACCTTCCTCAATTTTAGGATGGGTGTTTCAAAGATAATCCTCTCCTTCTACCACTACTAAATCCATCGAGGAATTTTTCATCGTGGTAGTAAATTTTAGGGAATCTATAACACTATTGGAATAAGAGAGTCCATGGGAAGGGAATTTACCTAATGAACTAACATAGTCATTGTAGAGAAATTCTAAAGGAAATATTTTTTCAGGCTATCACTAGGTATGAGAGGGGATTTGGTATCTAGGATTAACTCTAATGACAAAATCATGTTAATGTGTAGCACATATTTTTTTCAGAATGTTAGGAAAATGTTGATGATGAACGTGTTTTGTATTAATGTATTGTCTTTTGTTTTCTAGGTATTTTTTGAAGAAAGGAAGACACTTCAATTATTTTTGTGGAAAAAATTGTTTTGGATTTGTTTTGAAAATAATCGGACCCTTATGTTCTAATAATTGGGATCATGTTTTCAGAACGTTTGTTCTCAAGATGAGAATGAGAAGGAAGGAAATAAACATGAGTGAATGAAAAGTTATGATACTTTCTGATGTAATTTTAACGATTCTCTACTGAATTCTACTTCATATAAATCATGAGCTTTATTTAGAACATGTGATGCATGTTTTATATAAGAAATGGGTGTGAAAGAGATGTGTACAATCAAAAAAAAATCGTATTATGATTTGTCATGTCAAGATTGTAGAGATACAGAAGTGGTGCAAATTGTTTTCCAAAATAATCGTATTCAAATTGAAGAGATGAATCTGATTTTTTTAAAAAAAATTGAATCTAGATTGAAGAGGCGTTGCAGATTGTTTTTCAAAAAAATCGTATCCAGATTGAAGATGAGGTGCCAATTGTTTTTCAAAACAATCATATCCAGATTAAAGAGGTGGTGTTGATTTATTTCAAAACAATCATATCCATATTGAAGAGGCGGTGCAGATTTTTTTTCAAAGCAATCATATCCAGATTGTATCGATTATCTATCAAAATAATTGGATTTCGTGTGAATGTAAAAAAAATTATGTCGATTAATGGTGGTATTGATGAAAAGTGGTGTTGATGAAATATGGTACTGATGGAAGGTGGTTCCAATTAAATAGTGGTTTCTATTGAAAAGTGGAACTGATTGAAAATGTGTGATGATAGAAGAGTAAGATTTTGTGGTGATTATTTTTAATAATTGATCAGATTTTAGAGAAATAGAATATATTATATTAATTAAAGAGGAATCATTTTTCAGATTGAACTGTATAGTATCTGGGCAGATCATTGTTCTCAGATTGTTATTGATCAAACCCAATGATCATAAAAAGAATAATCGTAACTATAAATAAATGTATCCAGAATGATTGTATCAAGAATGGTCATATTCAAGGTGATCATATCCAGACCATTTGTATTTAGAAAAGATCATTCTTTGGTTGAGATGAAAAGAAAGAAGCATGAATGAATGGAATGCTACAATAATTTCCAAATGAAATTAGACGATACTAAAGATGGTCCTCAATGAATTCAAATTCATAATGGTGTTCATGATCCATGAACTTGTTTTTTAATGAATTATTGTTTCTTAAGAGGTTCAAGAGACAATAAAAGAGAATAATATTTCGTAATGATTTGTTGAGGGGGAGGTGAACTTTCAAATAAAATATTTTGATTCAAGTAAATTTTGAGAATCTTATTCAGTAATTAGCATAAGAAATATAACTCATTTGATTGGACCCATGCATTCCTTACAATTGAAATTGGTCTTCGTAATTGAATTGGGAGACTGAATAAGAAGAGTTTAAGATTGTTGAAGTTTTGAGAAGAAGTGAGAAGCATTGACTAATTAATAATTTCTATGATATTTTAGGAGAAATTTAAATTTTGGTGAATTAATGTGAGTGGGAAAGTGTTTTTGGATTCCCGCCTAAACATGTTTTTTTCTCCTATAAAAGGCCAACTACTACATTGTAATTTCTAGAATCTTTCACTATTCACTGAAGAAAATAGATAAGGTACAGGTTTCTAGAGAGAAGAAGATATCAATTCAAATTTGGTTTGATGATTATTTTTTCGTGGTGTTGATTCATTCATATTCTATTCGGCTTAACACCTGTATTCAGGAATTGAAGTGGTGTTTATTCTAATCTGTTGTATTCTATTGAAAAATCAAATTGGGAGTATTGTATTGTAAGAATCAGACTCAAAGGGATCAGACTCAGAAAATATAGGACTCAATGTTTTATAACAAAGTCCAGGTTGTTCTTACCTTCCTTATCGGTGAGGATTTGATGAATGGTATTTCAATTTAATACATTTATTGAATTAAAAAGAATTTAAGCTAACATGAGTTGTTACAAAACAATTTTATTACCATATTTTCCTAAGAGGATACACATACACTAGTTTTATTGTTTCATAGTGCTACACAGGTGAAAGGGTACATCCTTCTCATTATAATTCAAGGATTGATTTATAGAGGATTATACTGTATTGAATCATTTCCAAAGCATAAAAAGGACATGCTTATTCATATTTAATAGTGAAACTTGTAAATATTTCTATTCTGTTGGATGTGTGTTGATTTTTTTCTCAGTATAGAATTGAAATCTTTAATATAAGGCGAATATTGTTTCAATTGAAAGGAAACATAAAATAAAAATTGTATCACTAATTCACCCCTCCATGTCTAAATTATCAAAACTCTAACTGGACACTTTCAATAGGTATCAGAGCCATGTTTTTTTCACTATTATTTGATGGTGGAGAACGTGAATTGTGCGAATAGTAAAGGTATTATGATCTTTGATTGAAAAAACTATCATATCTAGAAAGACAGAATTATTCCGTATCTTATGTATATTAGTTATGATGTTCTTGAAGCTATAATAGTTGGTTTTCCTCGCATTTATGATAGTGATCCACTTACACCAGTTTACAAGATGTTTCTTTATAATGATGGAAGATCCAAGAATGTTATATTATCATCTCTTTCTGAAATTTAATTCCTGATATTGAATTGTGTTTCCACATCTAAAGTTATATGGGATAAATTGAAAAACATATACGAAGTAAATAAAAAAGAGAAGAAGGAAATGTTACAAATATGGATATTGAAGTATGATTATTTGAAGATGGGTGAGCATGAATCTATTGGGGAATTCTTTACCAAGGTTAATGACATTGTGAGTACTATCATATGTCTTGTTGAAAATAAGAATGACTCTAAATTTTTAACATATCTTGAGAATCATACCTCACAAATTTGTTACAAAAGATTCTTTATTAGAATACATAGATCCTAAATCATTATCTCTTGATGATTTACATAGCAAACTTATCACCTATGAAACGATAACATAGAATTCTATGAAAGGAAAAAACAATGGTTGATAGAGAAATGTCTTTTAAGGAATTGAAGAAAGAAAAGTCAAAGAATATTGTTATAGAAGATGAAGCTGGTGATTATGACTCTGAAAATGAGGTATGTAAAAATCTCAATGAAATACTATCCATGTTTTCTAACAATGTGAAAATAGGTACACGTAAATACAAAGTGAAACTTCCCTTGAAATGTTTTTAATGTGGAGGTGTTGTTAAATTTTTGGCCGATGGTCGTCAAAGAAATAAATAAGAGGATAGGGATATTAAAGGAATAAGGACAAGAAGATCATGGAATAAAAATGGATAAAAAAATAAAAGAAAATAAATTATTCAAATAAAAAAGATTATTTATCTTGTCCAAATATTAAGAAAGAGAATAGAGTGATGTTGCATCCCAAAAATACATTGAGTATGGTAATGAAAATACTTTCATTGCAATATTGAATGATGGAGAATTCAGAAGCAATATTATTGATGAATAAGAAGATGAAACTCATCTTGGAATTCATTTGAAATAACAGTTGAAAGAAGGTCTGAGAAAGATTATAAGGCTTGAAAATAAAAACAAAAAGTTGGAAGATTAATGCTTAAGAAACCATGAATGCTTTTTGGGTGAGAAATAAAATATAATTAATGAGATTTGTGATTTGAAGAAGTATTTTGATGATTACAAGAATGGAAATGTGCATTTTGAAATTAATATGAATGAAAAAGAAGAAGATTTGGAACTTTTCCAACCAAAACACTTTGAATCAAGAAATAAAATTCAATATTTAAAAAACTATATCACTGAAGTTAGTGAATGTTCTCGTGATGAGAAACTTGAGAAGGTTCAAAAAAATATACCTTCAAAGGGTGAGAAGAAGAATGGAATAGTTCCTAAAAAAAGAATGATGGGAATTTTATGTATATGGTTGAAGTAAAGAATTCAGATATTCCAAAACATCCTGAGTCTGAAAAGGTTTTATCAAGATCTATAAAAGTTTCAAATACTTCTAATCCTATCAAGGATTAAAAGAATAAGTATAATTCAGTTGAAAGTGAAAAGAATATTGTTGAGAAATTTTTTCACAATTCTGATTAGTATAGAGGTTTTAGATGAAAATAATCTATTTATGGGTATTGCTGGTATTCTGGAGAATTTGTGCACACAACAAGTATGTGTTTCTTCAATCAACAACATTACTATTTTCCCACAAGTTATGAAAGGAAAAGATTGAGGGGGATTCAATCTCATCAAAGAAAGAAAAATGAGAAGGTTATCTTGATGAAATATGAAAATAATGAAGTGAAGATTGAAAATATGTTCCAACCCTTGGAAAATATTTGTAAAATATGTGAAAAGCCTTTAAAACATGAAAAATGATGTATTGTTTTGTTACCAACTCAACAATATATTCTCAATTCTTAAAATTTGAAGGTGAAGAGTGAAAATAATGGATAAAAGGTACTTGTTGTTGAAACTACATTAAAATCCATGAAAGGAGAATGAACATGGATACTTGATAGTGGATGTTCTTCTCACATGATAGGATACGTGAAATTTTTGATGGATTTGAAATATTATAAGGAAAGAACATTGACAATGGAAATGATGAATCATTTAAAATCAAAGGTGTTGTGCCAACTATTATTATAAAATAAAATATGAAATCTAAGATGACATTGTATTTTGATTGGCAGAAACACAACCATACAAGTTTCTCATAGTTGTGTGATGAGGGTAAGATGGTTATCTTTAGGAAAGATGGATTTTTTGTAAAGAGTGGAGAATATGGAAATATTATTACAAAAGTACAGCATACGAAATGAAATTTGTTTCAGGTTTTCGATTCACGAAACTCTTGTTACATGAGTATGGAGGAAGAGGTTTAGTTATGGCACAAAATTCCTGGACATATGTGTCAGATAAACATGAGAAAGTTATCTAAGAGAGATTATGTTTGAGAAATTATTTATTTTCCAAGAAGAAGATATTTTTGTTGCACTATCTTCCAAAATTGAAAAATTATAAGTGTTGTTCATAAGAAAGTAGATATTTTTTCCAAAAATCACTGTAGATGATTATTCCAATATATGTGGGCTAATGAGAAAACTATTAAAAATTTTAGATAAGTAATTTATTAATTTCCTTGATTATTTTACTCACAATACATGTGTTTTGTACATGAAACAAAAATCATACGCTTTGAAAATGTCTGAAAGATTGAGAGGAAAATATGAGAAAGAATGTGATTATTCTAGGAAGAAGTAGAGAACTGATAATGTTGGTGAATATAGAATTAAAGAGTTTGAGTACTATCTTGAGAATCATGGAATTTTTCATGAGTATATATCTCCACGCACTCCCCCAACAAAATGGGGTTTTTGAAAGAAATAATAGAATCCTGGTAGAAATGGTAAGAACCATGTTACTTGAGCATGGTCATTCTCATTACTTTTCAAGGAAAGCCATGAGTACTAATTCTTATGTTTTTCACTATTTTTTCTATAGGCCTCAATCGAGTATGACTCTCTGTGAATTTTTTATAGAAAAAATCTATGTTTGAAGTACTTTAGAGATTTTGGTAGTCCATGTATTAAAAAGATGAAAGGTGGAAACTATAGTAAGTTTTAGAAGAAATATGAGGATGGAATCTTTCTTGGCTATTCTCTAGAGGAAGAGGGTACATATGCTTCAACAAAGAAGAAAAAAAGAATTATTGATTCAGTTGATGTAATAGTTATTGAAGTATATGATAAATACAAACATTCTCATGTGGAAAATAAAGATAAGAAAGTTAAAGAAGAAAATTTAAATAATTATAAAAATGATTATAATCATAATAAAGGTGAAGAATCAGACTCAACTATTTCTAGTGATGAGGAATACAATTGAAAAACTTATCCAAGGATGAGGAATCATGTATAAGCATAGAATACAATTGGTGATCAACATGAGAAGTTTAAAACAAGAAGAACATCCAATTTCATTATACATACTTCTTTGTATAAAAAATCGTAATCAAATTATGTGAAAGAATCTTTTGAGCATTCGAAATAGGTTCAAGCTAGGAATGAATAATTGGATTAGGCTAAAAGGAATAATACATGGGAACTCATACCCAATCCTGAAAATAAAAATATCATTTCCATAAAATGGTTTTTCTAAAAAAACATAATGAAAAAGATAACTTTATAAAAAAAATCAATATTGGTTTTCAAATGGTATTCACATATTGGGGGTATTAATTTTGATGAAACCTTCTCTCCAGTGGAATGAATTGAAACAATAAAAATATTTCTTACTATTTTTTTATAATGAGGTTATAATATCTTTCAAATGGATTTTAAATCTACATTCTTAAATTTTGATCTTGATGGAGGAGATTATATTGAATAGCCTTGTGAATTTATTATTAGAAAAGGTTATGTGTGTATTTAGAAAAAGGCATTGTATGGCCTAAAACAAGCTCTGAGGGCATTGTTTTTCAAATTGGAAACATTCTTATTAAAGATAAATTTTAACTTAGGAAGAGTGGATACCAATATTTTCATCACAGAAAGTAATAAGTATTCCCTCATTTTAATTGTTTATGTTGATGATATTATCTTTTTTGGGAATGATGAATGAATCTGTGAATGATTCCTGGAATAAATTAAGAATTCATTTGAAATGTCAATGCTGGGATAAATGAAATACTTTCTTGGGTTACAAACCCAGCAAAAGAAATAATTCATTTTCCTCTCCCAAGAAAATTATGAAAAAAAAACTTCTGAAGATTTTTGGCATGGAACATTCAAAACTAATTTCTACACCCATCTTAGTAGGAACAAATCTGAGTAATGATATAGAAATAAAACAATTTGATCAAAAAGAGTATCAAACGATGATTGAAATTCTATTTTATTCCACTACCTCAAGACCCAACATTTTTTTATGTTGTTACCATATGTGAAAGACATCAAAGTGATCCAAAAGAATCACATTTACTTACTAAAAAAGAATTATGAAATATATAAAAGTCACAACAAACATTGGAATCAAATATTATATCCCAAATTGAATTGAATTGTTTAGGTATTCCGATGCAAATTGGACTGGAAATGTTAATGATAGAAGATCCACATCTAGTAGTGTATTCTTTCTGAAAGAAAATGTGTTAGTTGGAATTCAAAGAAACAAAATTCAGTAAATCTCAGTATGGAATAAGCTGAGTATGTTTCTTCTACTCAAGACACTACTCAACATATGTGGATGAGGACACAATTGGAATATTTACTTGTTGAAGTGATGTTACCCTTTCTCTTGGGTCGTAACATTCAACGTACAACCAATCTCACCAAGAATCCATTGAAACATTATCATTTAGAACATGTTGATATTAGATATCATTTCATCAAATAGCATGTAAAGAAGAATAAATTGATGCTAGAGTATGCTCCAACATCAAAACAAGTTGCTGATATTTTCAGTAAACCTTTATTGATGGAATCATTTTAGAAAAGGAGGTTGAACATGGGTGTCCAACCTCTTCCTCTTCATGTTTGATGTATGTATATATTTCCCCTCTCTCATTATAACTTTGGGTTGTTTTTTCAATAGGGATAATTTCTTTTCTTTATAAATCTATTTCACAAAAGAGAGAGTTGGGGGTAAGCAATGAATTCTGTATTGTTTCGTGTGTGAACTATTCTTACTGTTTGTTATAGTGGTTTTAGGAAGAGAAATTGAATTGTTTTCCCGTGAGAATTATGAACATAATGATCAATGAAATAGGTTTTTAGGTTCATTTTTTGGGGATAATGGTTTTTTATCAATGATTCGCGTTCCCTACAATAATCTAGCTCACAAAGGATTAGAATTACTGATATGTAATCCATTTCCTGAGGTTACAAAGTTCATTGATTTCTGAAACATAGTTGATAATGAAATCCAAAGGAGATATTTTTAGGAAAAAGCTAATGATGAAGGTGTTTTGTATTTAATAGTTGTCTTTTGTTGTCAATGTATGTTTTAGATAAATGAAATAACATCACTTTGTTTTGTGGAAAAAATTGTTTTGTGTTTGTTTTGAAATAAATTGAACCCTTTTTTTATGAAAATTGGACTCATGATTTCAAAAAAAATCTCAGGATGAGAATGAGAAGGAAAAAATGAAACTTGAGTGAATGGAAATTTATGATACTTTAAAATGTAATTGTGATAATTCATTGCTTAAATGTATTTAATATAAATCATGACATGTATTGAGAACTTTTTTTGAAACCATGATAGAATAAAGGAGTAGTGAGAGAGATGTTTCTAATCATGAAAGAATCATATTCATATTTATCATATCTGAATGGTAGAGATAATGAAGTAGTGCCTATTTCTTTTTAAAACAATCGTATCTAGATTGAAGAGGTACTGCGGATTGTTTTTCAAAACAATTGTATCTAGATTGAAGAGGTGGTGTTGTTTGTTTTTCAAAACAATCATATCCAGATTTAAGAGGTGGTGCCAATTTGTTTTCAAACAAATAGGATCCAGATTGAAGAGGTGATGCAGATTTTTTTTCAAAAAAATTGAATCCATATTGAAGAGGTAGTGACGATTATATTCAAAACAGTCATATCTAGATTTAATCGATTGTCTTTCAAAACAATTTGATTCTGGTTTAAACTAAAATAAGTTGTGCTAATGAAAGTTGGTATTGATGAAAGGTGGTTTCGATGAATGGTGGTGTTGATGGAAGGTGGTACCGACTAAAAAGTAGTGTCGATTGGAAAGAGGTGCCAATTGAAAATGGGTGCTGATAGAAGTGTAAGATATTGTGATAATTTTTTTTCATATTTGATCGGATCTCAGTGAATGAAATGAGATGATACCGATCAAAAAGGAATCGTTTTCAAATTTTATTGTATCATATCTGGGAAGATCATTGTTTTTAAATTGTATTTGATCGTACACAATGATTGTAACAGGAATGATCATAACAATAAATGATCATATCCAAAATGATCATTTCTAGAATGATTGTATCTAGAGCATTTTTAATCAGAATAGATAATTCTTGGGTTGAGATGAAAATAATTAATAATGAATGATTGGAAAGTTACAATACTTTCCAATTTAATTCAGACGATGCTAAATCTGATCCTCATGGAATTAAAAGTCATGATGGTAGTCATGATTCAAGCACTAGTTTTTGAATGAAGTATTATTTATCATGTAATCAAATATGGATGAAAATTGAAGAATATTTCTGAATGATTGGTCGAGGGAGAGTTGAACATTCAAATACAATATTTTTATACAAAATGATTATTAGAATCGTATTCGGAAATCATCGTGAGAAATTGGACTCATTTGATTGGACCCATGCGTTTCCAATAATTGAAATCGATCTCAGCAATTGAAATGGGAGACTGAAAAAGAAAAGTGATGATTGTGGTTGTTTTTATAAGAATCAAGAAGGGTTGACGAAGTCATAATTTCTCTGATATTTTAGAATAAATTCAGATTTGGGTGAATTTAAGTAAGCAGGAAAGTGTATTGGGATTCTCACCTAAAAGTGTTTAGATCACCTATAAAAGGGAAACAAGTACATTTTACTTTCGAGGAGATTTCACTACTCACTGCAGAATAGAGAGAAGCTATGGGTTTCTATAGAGAAGAAGAGATCAATTCTATTCATCATGACAATTGTTTTGAGGTGGTTCCAATTGATTTGTATTCTATTCATATTAACAATTATATTCAGGAATTGAAGTGTGTTGAATCTACTATATTATATTCTATCATAAAATTGTACTGGGAGAATTTTTTTTGTAAGAATCCCACACGGAGGCATCAGAATCAAAAAAGATCAGACCCACTGTTTCATAACAATGTCCATGTGGTTCTTAACTTTCTTCTAGGTAAGGATTTGATGAATTTTATTTCAATTGAATACTTTTGTTTAATTTCAAATAAGCTCTGGTAAAATGAGTTGTTACAAAACAATTATATTACCTTGTTGTTCTATGAGGATGCACATTCACTAGATGAATTGTTTAAACGTGCTACATGACTAAAGGTTATATCCTACTTATTGTAATCCAAGTATTTATTTCTAGTGGATTTTATGGTATTTTAGTATTTCCAAATCAGACCAAGGATGTAACCTTTATTATTGGGTAGTGACCCTTGTAAATCATTGTGTTCATTTGGATGTTGCTTGATTTTTTTCCCTGCATTGAATTGAAATCTTTAACAGTAGGTGAAGGTTTTTTTAAATTGAAAATAAAAATAAAATAAAAAGGGTATCACTAATTCACACCTCCCCCTCTCAGAGATAGAATATTATGACTGGGAACATTTAAATAATACTCTAGGGATTAAAAAAAGTTGTTCCCAAGCTATATGTGGCTGAAAATGTATATTTCCATCCACCATTATTTGTTTTAATTCCATTTTTTAGTATCCTTCCACAGCATTTGAAGATTATTAAGACTCAAAGTGAGTTTTTTCTCTATGTATTATATCAAAAATCCCATCAATTGGGTATTTCAAGCATTAATGAAGTGTTGAAGATACCACCATGTGGTTGTGAAGAGAATGAAATCCAAGAAGGAAGTAATATATAATTTTTTTTTCAGATAACCATGAACCCAATGATAGGTGTGAGATCCTCGAACTGGGAATTTTCCTTATTCTTCCCAAGAGGTCTTTACTCTCTCTTATCATACCCTTGAATGGTTATCTTTATGGGAGATAAATTTCCCTTTCTATATACAAAAAATTTATGGGTATCAACTGGGATGAGTTTGATCCAAGAACCATTATAAATCATATCAATTCATGTGTCTACATTATTGAGTCTTCCTAAAACATATAGGGTTCTGATATGTCCCTAGATAACTTCTTCTGAATCTTACTCTGCAAATAAGATGCTAACAATGATTTTTGAGGTAACGGTCTCCAGTAGATATACCTCAGATGAAAAATCAAATTTACCTTGAAATATATTGGACTCTGGAGGGCTTCAAAAATTTCTTATTTGAGTTCCTTTAAAAAATGGAGAGCGTCAACGATTGATATTTAGGATGGGACAACCCCTAACTATTTCATAATTTCCAACTTTGTGGTAGATTTTGGAACCTCTAACGGAGGTACTTATCTTTATTATGTGGTTCAAGAGCCAAGGTTTTTTAAGTGGAAAGGACCATTTATTGAAAATAGGTTGTGGGAGTAACTTCATCCAATGACATGGGTTGGTTTGGCCTTCCCTACTTTCTGGGATGATCAAACAATAACACCCCCACTAGTCAATCGTATAAGATGATTATCATGTGGTGAACAATTGAGGGATCTAGTACACCTCAATGTTTATATTTTTCTCATTAAAGTGATTTATCAGGGTTCTTGGAAGCATATATTTCTTATGTGGGGATATGACCAAGATATTGGGTCCAACCATGCTCGTGTTGTCCCAAGTATCCTTGAATCCTGCACCCACAACATTTGGCTCCTCGGTTAGAAATGGGGAACTCTTACATAGAAAAATATTCCTAATCGAATATGAAATATTTCAAGTTTTTTTAATAATATAAAAAATATTATCTCTTGATTTGATTAGGGTTCCATTTGGTGGAGATATGAACGTGCTTTCGATATTGAGGTAAAGAAGTATAGAAGAGTTATAGCTTGAATAGAAGATGAATGTGACTCTTCATATACTATATATTCATGTATCTGAGGGTTATGTCAACATATGGGTGGAATATTTGATGTCACCTCTATATGTGATGGAACCATTTTGTTATTTCAAAGTTGTGCCCTCGGGGTGGCATGATCTCGGTCGAGTGTTTTATAAGTCGTCCAATTATCAAACATATGTATGTGCTTAGAAATAATTTCTTTCCAATCACACTCTTCCTCTAGTTGGGAGATAGTTACACAATTAAATTGTGTTGGGTAAATATCTAGAATTACTTATCATGAATAGACAATGTTTTGGAAAATATCTTTTGAAGATGAAATATTCCTGGATGGTGTGACTCATCCTTCTATAGAAAGGGATGCATTTGGGAATATCAGTGAGGTTGAACTCGTGGGGTTTCATGGGATGTGGTAGCTTGAGTAGGTTGTTTTAGATAACTATGGGAAAATAATCATGGGCCAACTCATTTTTAAATTAGTATGATTTATTCAATCATTCCTTGAATCCATAGTGACAATGATATCTTTTCACTTCTAAGAGAGATTGATTATATTGTTGCTGCCAATATATTGGAGGCACTGTATGATTTGGGGCATGAAAGCGTTATTGAATTCAAACTTCTATAGGTTTGAGGGTAATACTGGTGGTCTCTTCCTTTCCAATACTTTTCCACTATACTGAGGTAATGGGTTGAGATTTATCATCTATCCACTGAATTAAACCTTCTAAAAGATTTTTGTTGTCGTAAATTCACAATATTAGGGTAGATATTTCATCGGGTTTAGGGATGTCTCTATATCATCTCGAATATTTATATCATAGAGTTCCAAAAAATACTTCTGTTATAGAGGTATGTAGATTGATTATCTTAAAACGTTCCATGTTTCTATGAAGTTAGACATTGTCTCGTTTTTTTCATTTCTTGTCATTTTTCAGGTAATAAATTATAATTTTCCTAAATGTAGAGAAGAAATGATAAAGGAGTTTATGAAGAAGGTACTATAATCCCACAATGGATCCTTCAAGAAGGATTCTATACAAAAAAAAGGTTGGCCATATCAGATTCTGTACAAAACATATTATCATGGTGACCTATAGTAGATCTTAAGGGAAAATCAATGGATAACATCAGAATTTTTTTTTGTGATATGCTATTTAGGATCTGATACACCTTCAAAACTTCAGAGGTTAGTATTTACAAAATTGGTTAGGAAAAATTTCCATCCACCCATTCTAGATATGGATTCTTCTCAGGCTACACAGGCATGTGTTTCACTTTTACGGCTTCCATTTGAGCAACTACGGACTCAATGGATTTGATCAAGTCTATAGGTACTATTGTATGAGTCATCTACCAGCTAAAAGATGTGGATGATGCTTGATGATGTGGACCTATTTTAATATCTTACAAATTCACGATCCATGAAAATATTGAATGATATCCCTGGTGGGGGATATCTTTTCTCTATAATGAAGTGAATTCAATATCCCTTTTTTCTTCCTCATCTTTATAGACTAACTGCCTTGATTCGGAGCCATTTTGGCACTCATATACCAATAATACCATAGGATCGTCTCTTTTATTATGTATGTGGGGATGTTCATCCATCTCATCATGGAAAAGATACCCAATAGTAGTGTTTCACATGAGTATCTCTTCATTTAGTTGTCTGAGCTTTTTTTCTCATTTGCATACTATTCCAACTACTCCTCTATGCAATGAATTTAAACTCTTCTAGGTGATGAGTGGGATATGACTACTTCATTCCAATTATCTTTACTAGTGTTCCACTATAGGGGTGGAAAATAAATATTTTGAGGTTCACGGTTTTGGATTCTTTTATGGTTCCATGAGAATATATCTGTATTTGGTGTATACAGATCACCCTCCTCTTAGGGAATGTTTTCTATATTATATCCCACACCATTTCAAACTTGATCCACATTATATATTATGTTCATTTTGATGGAATTCACTGATTTTTGTCATACAATTATATTTTTCCCATTACACTCAATATAGTAGATTGATTCTTCACATCCTACATCATTGTCATTTTTATGACCCCAGACCATATTGGACCTTTTTGGATTACAAATCTTGTGGGGTTTGATTTCATTTTCCATACATTCCACATTTCACAATCTTTGAGTAGCAACCCTGAGGAAGTTTTTGTTTGTTGTTATCAAATGATCCCTACATAGAAAATATTTATCTAGTTGTGGGTGGAATGGATGAGATGTGAACATCAATGTTTACATCCCAACTTGAAGAAAAATAATTGCTGCAGTGATAATGATAATAATGAAAATTCACCCATCCATGTAAGATAAGGAATATTTATGGTCTCCACCAGAACTTTTTAATTCTGTTTTTGTAGATTTGTTGATTCTAATTGTGGATTTGGTGAATTCTTGGATGGGGACTGAGATATAAATTCACCCATCCCAATGGAAATGGGTTGATATGAAAAATAAACTATTTTTTCAGAGTCCCTCTCATGATATTCTAAACCTAGTGATGTAGATTGAAATAAAAAATCTCCCCAAACATGTAGCTTGGTGTTCCATTTTAGATTTTTTTGATATGTCTTGAATACTCATAGGTATTCATAATCTGATGGGTAGAGAAGGTACAAAATATTCCCTCAGCCTGGTGTCCTTGGTTCTCTCTTGGATGACTTCTATAGAAGCTACTATTATGACTCATTTGATTTTATATAATTTCTCTCATGTATGAGTTGGGCATAATGGATTTATATTATGGTATTCATTTTCTATGGTAATTTGTTGATTTGGTCTAAAATGGGATTCACCACACTCAAGAAGGTATCACTGAAATTTTGTTCAAACATGTAAATGGTTGATACCAAATATAGTATTTCCTAAGAACATTATGAAGGTGAATAAAAGAAATATTTTCCAAATAATTAACACCTTTATATATAAGTAGGAAAATGGTGGTGAAACTATAAAATAGTTGTTCTAAAATGACATTATCTTTATCATAAAATAATTAATTATAGTCACATTGAGGAGTAATTTATTTTAAAGGATAGTTCAAAACTATTGAAAAATATTTACTTTCTAAAAATGATGTTCAAATAGTGGAGCCTAGAAAATACATAATAGTTTTTAAAATGGTGAAGTGAAAACACATTGAAGTAATTTAATGTAAAAATAATAATCTTTAAAAATTGATCTTTGAAAATGAAATAAAATATTAAAAATGAAAAGGTAAAGTATTTTTGAAATGTTTAAATTTAAAAATATTATTTAATAATTTAGTATTAAAAAAATACATAAAGGATTAAAATGGAATGTAGATTAAAACAAAAACCATTTATTTTAAAAGGATGGAAAACCCTTTTGAACATTGTGAAATAAAATTATTGAAAAATCATGTTTAAAAAGAGTAAACAAAACTTCTGTTTTATAAAAGGAGAAGGAAATTATGAATTTAACTTTTGATAAAAAAATAATTTGATTTCAAATTATAAACGATAACATTGTTTGGATAAGAAAATAAGGACAAGGATGAAGAAATTTTCATTAAAGAGGATGATAATTATTCTCAACAATGATATATGTTTTATGGATATGAACTTCTTCTAGGAGTAATATTTGATGAAAAAGTGTGATTTCCCCATATGAAAAGATATAGTACCATGAAATAAAATATAAATGTGGAAGAAACAAATTTTTAAAGAAATATGATTAAGAATATTCATTATCACTAAAAAATTGAGTTAAGTTAACCAAAACCCTTACAACTTTGGTATCATTTAAATCAAATTTAATTTAATTATTGAACATGATATGGATCTTAAAACAATAGTAATTACATGAATATATTAAAATATTTCCAATAAAAACAAATCAAACCATATAAAATTTTACATGATGCACAATATGAAATATTTCTCATGACATTAAATTTGGGACACTAAATCCTTGCAATATGAAAATATTCTCCACAAATAAATGTCTGATTTCAGAAGTATGGTAGTTATACAAAAGGATTATTGAAAATTATTAATGAAATATGATTGCATTCTATTGGAAATATGAAATTATTATGAAAATAATGGATTTATTACCATCATTTGGAATCATATTCAAATGCATATAAAAATACCTTTTATAAAAGGTGGTAGTTTAATTGATAAAGGGAGAGAGAGAATCAATGATTGACTTCGACAACCTGATGATTGTAAAAAATGGGTTATGAAATGTTTTTAATAATAGTGAGTTGAAATGTCTCATAATTATGGAATCTTTTTTATAATAAATTATTTATTTTGTATATATGGAAATCAAATGGGATTATAAAAAAATTCACAAAATAAGAATGTGGAGGAAAACACTTACCTTGATGAATAGTTTTTAAAGATATTGGAGGACTCTTTAAAAACATATGAACTAATTGAGAGGGATTTACAGGGGAAACTTGTGATAATGTCATTTGGTATAGAGTGCTATGAGATAAACAGTGTGAGTGAACTCTTTTATTGGTGAAAATAAGGGATGTTCCATGGAATACTACAGTTATGTATGGTGTAAGAATGGAATCCTATGAGTGTTAGGTGGGTTTAGTGAGATAGTATAATTAGGTGATGAAATGGTAGCTGATACTTATAGGTATGAATTATATAACTAACAAATATTTCAAGAAGATGTAAGTTACCTTAAATTATTAAAAAAATCTAGCTACTTTCTTTACCAATTTCCAACCTTATTAATCATGATTAAAAAGTAATCATGGAAATCATTTTATCTCTAAAAATATAACATGAAAATTATTAAATAATTTCAACAAGTTAAATCTGAATTTTTAATCCATTTAACTTTCTTAAATTTCTAAACATTAAAAAAATTTCTTTTCCATTAAAACATATATTGTGTTAAAAACAAATTTCATAAAAAATATCATTTTATAAAATAAATGTTAATTAATATTATTTAACAATGATTACAAATTAGATGACTGTTAATTAATTTTTATATGTGATTAAGCATTATATTAGATTATTAATTTTAAATTGATACATTTCATTTTAGAAAAAAAACAATAGTTATAAATTATTCCCTAAAGATAAAAATTTTACCATAGTAACTAATATTTACTCAATGTAACTCAATATTTACACCTAAAAATTTTGTGTGCCTCTATATATAATCTATACATACTTGTTTCAAAATCTGGAATCCATTTATTTCTCATTTAATTTCAAAATTTAATATAAATTTATTTTAATATAATAAATTTATTATGTATTAAAATACTTATTGAGAAAAATATTATTTATGTTTTAAAATATTAAAAATAGTTATATATGCTATAATAAAAAATATAACAAGCTTGTACCTAAGTGGTAGAGGCAACTTCCTAGAATATGAAAGAAATTGGATCAAATCTGGCTTGGGGTGAATTTTTTGGTACTATAGTAGAACTGTATTAGTTATTGTAGTAACTATTGTGGGGGTACCGTAGTAGTTAAAACTATTCATCCAAATTGGACCTTTGGGTCCCCATTTGAGGACTACGGTCTACTGGTTTGGGCTTATGGGTCACTGGGCCTTTGGGACACCAAGGACATCAGGCCACAGGGCCTCTAGGGAAACATAGACCTTCAATCAAACAGGAATCTAGGACACAAAGGAGTAATAAGAATCCTGAGTAGGCCACATGAGAGATGACCCCATAATAGAAATTAGAACAATAGATAATCTACCACATCATAAAAAACCGAATTAAGTTAATGGGAGGGTATCGAAATTTCCATCAGTTCTTGGTATTGTGCTAATCTACATGGGTATATACTAGCAGGTCAGCCACATGAGGTGGGGAGCTAGGTACCTTCAAATATGTGGATGTTGGGTATAATAAATTTCATGTTTTAGTCATTAATTGGGCCTTTGAATGTCATGTTCTAGGCCTTATACATCTGGTCCTTCAAGTCTTGTACAGTTCGTGTACCACTAGGCCTATGGTTCATGAAAGGGTTCTACCTCAAGACTTAAAAGGGGGGTCATCCAAAAATAAATATAAATACAATACCTTTAGGAATTAGAATTAAACTATAATAAAAACAATTGTTTCAATTATTGAATACATAATTTTTCATCAAAATGGTTTTATAAATTTCTCTGTAATTTTTATATTCTAAAAATGGTATAAAAGTCATAGTGTTACTATATTGCACTATTCAATTAAAAATCAATATTTTTATAAAAATCACAAAAATCTCGCTAACATAACTTTTACATTATAGATCAAAAATTTATGTTATTTACATTGAACTCGCATTATAAAATGTTAAAATTTATTTTTTAAAAGTAAATAAAATATATAATTAAAACAAATTTTATTAAAAAAAATATGTTTTAAAAAATTTAGAGTTAAAATATTATTTCATATTAATTTATAATTTAATATATGTTAATATATTATTTCATATATAATAACATTTCAAAAGTGTTAAATTTAATCTATTTGGATAAAATATTCAATACTTTAGGAAATGGTTCTTCGATGAGAATAAATATTGATTTTTTAAAACATGATTTAACAAATACAGTTAACATAAATAATTTATATTCTAAAAGTTAATTTCCCCAATTAAATGATATTAAAATATTTATTTTAATGATAGAAAAAAATCATATCATATTTTAGTAGTATTATTAATATATATAGGTAAGCCAATTATAAATTAATATTTATTTGTAATATTATATTTTTTTATTTCAATTTCTTCTATATTACTTTAAAAATATATGACTTTTTTATACACATTTGATAAATTACCAACAAAGATATTTAAAATAACCATATTTCCCATCATTAAGTTTTTAATGACCATAATTTCAATAAAAATATTTACTCTGACCAAATTTCATTCCTATATATGGAATTAATAAATATATTTTTCATTCCTTTCTCACTTTACATGACCTAGTTTATATTTAATATTATAAACTTCTCATAATACATTATCATTTAATTTTGATATTCCCAATTTTTTTATTTGGATCTTATTGATCCATAAGGTTGATGATGATCCATGTTATTTCTCAGTTTTGAATATTTTATTCTCTTTTATCTATTATCCCTTATTAATTTATACACTTTTAATGGATGTATTTTACTTCTGGTGAGTAATTATCCTTTGTTTGAAAAGCATAGATTTATGGGATTTTGTTTTAAATTTATACTTATTAATGAATAATGTTTTTTAGTTTCTTTCATATCTCGTATGAATTTTTGGAAAATCTATTTCAATTCATTGAAACAAAAAAATGATTTATAATTATAGACATGTGGTTTATAGAAAGAATTTTCCCCCTAATAACCTAGGGCGTTACAGTGATGACACTCAATATTGTGTTAATTATGATGAGAATAATACTTTTTTTATAACACATCACTCAATCTATGTTATCTTAATAATAAAAGGTGTTCCTCACAATAAATATTACTTTAACATCTTCACATAATATCAAGTCTCGGTGCATATTATATTAGATACACTATGTAATATCAATGATACAATGCAGAATATTTTATCACATAATCACATCCTTAAGGAACCAATTGACCTTATGTTAACACTTAATGTAATTTCAAGTGGTATGGATCTAGTTTAAGCTATGTAAATGTTTTTTTCTTTAAATAATGAAATTTAAATGGTGAACCATCTAAGAAGAAAGATTTTATACAACTAATACGTTTTGGGTGTTCATCAAGTGAATATATAACTATAAGAAAACACATATTTATCCATAATCTATCATCTACTATATCTATATTCATAAATTCGAAACAAAAATAAAGGAAACTTGAAGTGACATGTAATCCATGATTTAATATTTTTGTATGATTAATAACAATCATCGAAAAATATGGAAAAAAAACACTACCTTAAATGGGATTACCCCGGCCAAAGCTTCCCAATTTGTAACATAAGGAATCTCATAAACCAATTGGGGTGCTAACACATTCATAGTTTATGATGATTGATACTACCGAATATGATAGATTTCATAGTCTTGTATGAAACTAGTCTAAAAAGTAAAATGGATCACATCTCATTATATACACATCCTCAATTATCATTATTTAATGTAGATAATTGACCATATGAAATATATTGAGTTCCATCTCATGGAAGTCGTATGTTACTTCCTATATAATAATTTATTAATCTCTTTTCATTCATATATTTCTCACAAAAGGAACTTTTAATGTTCTATATCATATTATAGTAATCCATATTATCATGTTTCATTTGAAAAATTGATTCCATTGTCACTAGTATGAGTGTGGATTATTCTAGTTAATCCTTTAGATACTTATCATAGACATCTAACATTATTTGTCAAATAAATTTCTACTTTGTTTCTTTGAATGTGGTTGTTCCAACCCATGGAATTTGTATTCATGATTCGGAATGATTCTCAGGTTCTACCACCAATCGATAAAGTTTCTTCAATTTTTTTATTAATACAAATTTTATCTCAAGGTCAAGATAAATAATGATGATTATATGACCTATCTAAAATGGAATACTTAATCTGATGATTATCATATTTTATTACTATATCAAATGAACGTGAATTAAATTGGATCCCTGTAAATTAATGTCCACTTTTAAATTCATCATATCCATTAGTGAGGCAAGATCTATATTTTACTAAGCTTCAATTCAAATTAGTGTTTCTCTATTTAGTTATCTGTTTAGATATGGAACTAACCCAGTCATATCATATATGAATCATATATAGTCATGTCGATAACTCTTTATCCAGTCCATCATATTGATAAACTCCACTCTATTCCTCCAGTATCGTAACAATTAGTGTTTCCTAACTAAGTTTAATTATAATTATCTAGGCTTAAATATTACATGATCTTTATTTTTATTCAAGAAATTATGTTATTTTAGTTTGAGGAACTTTTCATGTTTATAGATTTATATAATTTGGATATAAAACATATATAAAAAACTATAAAATAAAAATTACACACCTCTGGTTTTTATACATTTTATCCTTAAAATAAGAATTTTTAAAAGATTCTTGATTTATTTTCCTGGAAAATCTCTATAATTATCAACTTATCTTAAAAAAAATAATTTATTAGAAAATATAAAAACATGAAAACCCCAGAAAATATTATTTTTAAAAACATAACATTTTATCAATAACTGGAAATATCATTCCTTAAAAAATATCATTTTTTACCTTTTTATAGAAAATTATTTCCATGAAAAGCACAATAGAATTAACTGAAATGTTATGTTTTTACCTTGGAGAATCATCTAATTGAACCCTTATAGAATCCTTATAGAACCCTTAAAAATTAGAATAAAAAAATCCATCTTCTAATATAAATCTCTAGAAAATATAGTTATTACCATATGTATTAGAGAACTATATAGGAGCACCAATCATTTAAGCTATAACGGGCACACTTGGTGTTATCTGGGCACACCTATCATATATAATGTCCACAAAACACAACATGAATATGAAATTTTATTATTTTTAAAACTCTTTTAAACTCTTATTAAAATCATAATTAGATGACAAAATACCATTTCATTTTAAAATCCCATTTTCAATATAAAATGAAATTTTATTTCGAAAAAACCATTTCCAATACCAAAATACCCATAAAATTGGAAAGAGGGTTTTATTTAAGAAAAAATTTAATCTATAAAATAAAGATAGAAATCAAATAAAATTCATAGTGACATGAAAGGACATTTTCACCATACATTAAATATAGAAAATATCATTTTTCATTTATCAAAATGTTCTATTAAAGACACATAGAATGATTCCTTTCGAAAACATCTAAAATAAAGAAAAGGTGGAAAAATATGAACTTGATAAATATTTTATGTTTATATAAAACATTAAATATACTTTTTTAAAACACATATAGAGAATAGAAAGATAGCTTTAAGTAAATCATTAAAACGTTGTTTCTATAGAAGAAAAGTACATTGTCACATTGAAAATATTTAAATCAAAGGAACCATGAAATAATGAAATTAATAAAAACATTAAATGAAAAAATAATACATAAATTCATCTTATAAAATTTTAGAAGAGATTTATATAAATCTTATAGAATAATAAAGGCGCATAACACCAAGATATGCCTCAAAAAATGAAATTGAGATAAAGTCCATTACCTTGAGTCAGACATGTCATGTCTGTCTTTATATTCCTGAATAAAAATATTATTGTATTTTTTTAAATTATTGATAACATTTTTCATGTTTATTATTATTATTATATTCACATATTATTATGTAATATAAAATTACATAATCACTTATGTTTACATTATATGTTTCGAAGATATCTTTCTTATGTGTCAAAAATTACTTATGTAGGTTGACTATGGTAAAATAGGTCATTATTTAATCATATCCAGAATAATATTCATAAAAAATTATCATATTTATAAATAAATTATACATAAAAACAAATCATGAAATATGGTTATGAGAAATGAACTAACATTTCGATCATGGAAATGGTAGGTTGTATGTACGCATGAGTAACATATCCATTTTTTAATAATAAATATAGAAAGAATGTGAGTAAAATTTATCATTATAGAATAATTATAATATCATAGATTACATATTTTATACTTATATATACTTATATATATCATTATTGTTATGTGTTGATGAAAAAAGGTATCACATAGCTTGAAGGAGGTGATAGTCCACACGTCTACGAATGATAATATAATTTTTTCAAGGAGTTAAAATTTAAATTAAAATGATATATTATATTTATAGAATGATAAATATGTATTAATATCAGAAATATTTAACTTATATCACATATATTAATTATCATTACCCTTATTACATTATATGTTATGCATTGATGAAAAGGAATCAAATCACTTCGCCTGGTGGTAGTTCGATGTACACACGAATGATATTATTCTATCCCCAGTGGAATGGAATGTAAAAAGTTATATATGATATAATGAATGAAGGGGTATAATTATGTCATAAATATAATATATAAACATTATATACATCATCATATACAACTGATATAAGTGGTAATGAAAAAATGAATGCCATTGTTTCGTAACGTGGTAGCCAGCCGTACATAAGAATGATGATTTCTTAACCCATTAGGTGGAAAGGGAGATGATTTATATTATGAAATTTGTGTAAAAAACTCTTTATTTGTAATATATTTAGTTAATTATATAATCATTTTATAAGAATAATTGAAGGATGTGGAAAAATAAATAAAACAAAAATGATTGTGGATGAACATTTTCTCTTCTTCGGGTATCCTCCTTAGGTTTGCACTAACGCCATCCTTGTTTGGATTTATAAGGAAATAAGACTTATTGTATTATTTTAGGGAATTTTTAGGTATTTTCTAGGGTGTGTTCGAGACAAATGGCTTCAATGATGTGAATAAGTTAGGGGACTGAGTTCTCTTTTATAGTTGTGGAGGAGTAGCATTTTTGTAAATACCCAAAAATATTCACTATTGGGAGGTCCTCCATACCTTATAGGACTTAAAAGTAGATAAATAATGTAGAGTATGGTTTATATTTTCAATAAAATCATCCATTATGTAAAACAAAATACATTTCTAAATTTTTATTCCTTAGTATTTTTGTTTACTGAATTTTAACATTTTAGTATATACTATGGTAACTTGTATTATTTATTTACCTCGGTAAATTATCCATAAATACTAAAAATATTATAAAATTTATTATATAATTTTATATATTCTAACTAAAAATAAAAAAACCAATTTATTAATTAAAAATACTATGTGTTTGTAAAACTAATTTTCACACAAAGAGATGTAATGCGCAAAACCATGTTTTAACTTTAATCTCGGTAATTAATATTAGTTATTGTCACTAAAAATTATGGTCAAAAAAATATTATATTCCAGAATAATGTAAATTTTTCTTATAAAAAATATTGAGTCCATTTTGAAAAATTCAATTAACATTATTTGAATAATTTAATTTAATATTAATCCTACAGACATGATGAGAATATAGAATTTTACCGTGAAAATGTTCAAAAGTTTATATTGTTTTTATATAAAAATTAAATGTGATACTTATTTTAATTACCTAAATTGGATTAATAAATATTTATAATTTCACTACTATTCCGTTAAAACCAATAAACAATATAATTTTACATTATGATATATTTAAACAAAAAGGATGTCTTCAATAAAAAAAATCAGTATATTCTACTATTCAACAATAAATGAATCCTTTCAGAAAAATACCCAAAAAAACCCTAAACAATTTTGTTACTGAAATTTCAAAAATGAAGTTAATTTTTCAAATAAATTTTCTAAAATTATTAAAAATTAACTTTATCCTATGTGCACAAAGCAGGCTGAAACCGTCATTTAGAAAAATATTGTTTTTCCGATAACATGCACTTTTATTTTAAATGATTATTATTTTATATCTGAATAATATATACCCATTTTGTTTATGTAAGACCCATATAATTTTCTTAATTCACTCAGTACTATTCATACCCACAAATTTAATGGTTAGGTTATAATGGTTATATATATCATGGTACATTTAATCTTGGTTTCTCATGTTGAATACGCAATAAACCCTAAAAATATTAGGGTCGCGTGTACGACAATATATTAAAGACATAAAATTTATTTAAAGATTAATATATCATATAGCCTTGGGTAATTTCCATTTTTTCTAATCTCAATGTTGTTTTTCCTTAATGATATTGAAAAAAAAATTCCTATTTTGAAATCTTGGGTTCTTACATCCTCCCCACTATTAATAGATTATGCCCTCATTATTTGATCCTTATCACGATAATCAATTGTTGGAAATTTGAAAATAGTTTTTTCATATACCCGCATAATAGAACATTTAATAACACACTTTATTAATAATTGATGAAGGTAAATAAATAGTATATATGGAATAACACAATCTTGGTTTTAAAATAGGAGAACATATGTGAGATGTAAATATTTGGACATGTAATAAAAGAGTAAATAATCATAGAGAGTTGTTAAGTTAATTAATCACATGAAATTTAATAATCCTTAAACTCTTAAAGGCCTAAAAACCATAAATATATAAAGATCTAAAATACCAGCTGATTCATCAAATCTGAATGTAATAGGATAAATTTTTTTTAAGACCCTTTTCCTAGAGTTTAGGAATTATTTCCCTATCTAAAAATATAAGGAAATATACTTACATGATAAGTCTCTATTCCATAAGAACAATTTCATCCATTGGTTGTTCTTTAAACACTTACCAATTCATAATTCACTCAAAAAAGAAATTTTTTCATGCCTGAAGCACTAAAATTAACTTTTAACTAGTCGTATGATCTATAAAAGAGTTATAAGTATTTTTTATCTCCAACTATTTTCCAAACCAAATATGGTAAGTACCAATTACCAAATATAATAAATTAGTCTCTAAACCTCAATGTAACACCTCTATTTGATCATTAATATTTAATTTTTCTAATTTTTTACCTATAATTAATGAGAAATTAACCTGTACATTATGTGGGTCAATGATAGGCAAGAAACCCTTGTCATCCTTAGGTCATGGGTTCAAGCCCCACCGCCCTACTGGATGTGACAGGTTTTCACCTGACATATGAGTTATCCTTTTTCTAAATTATAATAATATAATTTCAATAATGTTTCCAAAAAAACTGTGGCATTATTTAAATAAAACTAATCATATAATAACATTTTTACATTTAATTTCAAAAAAAATTCACAAGGTCTAATAATATTATTTTTCTATCCTTAAAATGTCATTAATGATCGTATTAATACTAAATGTTATCAATACATTTAAAATTATGTCTATAAGAAGTAAAGGAATTATTCAATAAATAAATTTTCTACTAAAATCAATTCTTAACATATCTCTGAAAACAAAATAAATGTCTCAAAATTTACCTCCATTACATAAAAAATGAAAAGAGGGGTGCCTAAGTTAAATGGCTCAGTCTGGCCCATGATCATTATACTGTTCTCTTTGGGAACCCACACTATTTTTCATTCTCTATACTCTATCCCTTAGGCATCCCAAAATAAAAGGATTCATGATGGGAGAGGTATCAACACCACCTTATAAAGTGGTGATTTATGCTTCTCCTCCTTCAATGTGGGATTGCCCAAATTATCACCCCCAGAAGGGCCCACTGTCCTCACTAACACAACGAATGAATATAGGCTCTAATACCATTTGTAGTGGCTTAGTTAATCCCACGATCATGATATTGTCTACTTTAGGCCTATCCCACATGATCTTTCTTTAACTGGGATCTATCCCTTAAGAATCCACCAGAAAAGGCCTCATGATGCTAGTGTTATCCACACCTTGTTATAAAGGGGTTCTTCATGCTCCTCCACATTCGATGTGAGATTTCTGTAGTCATTATAAGAACCAGAAAATTTCAATAAATGTATTAGGATTTTTATTTTTAATAATTTACATTGAATTGATTAATTTTCATTTAGGTATTACCATGGGGTGTTTTGGGTGAAAATGGATAATTTTGGAAGATGTTTGGGCAGTACATAGTTGGTGCATGGTTTCCCAAACTGTGTGTCTTAGAACTGCAAACCGTGCATCCCAGGATAGAGGGGGTTTTATGGATGATGCATGGTTTATCAAACCATGAACTCTAAAAGTATAAATTGTACATCCTCCCCTGTCTCTTAGAAAAGGATCATGTTTAAGGCACATTGTTGGGGTAAATATTGTGCCCCGAGCAGTGAACCTTCTGGGAGAATTAAATTCACGTGAAATTCTGTTTAAAACTTTTAAAAGAACCAATTTTAACCCTTATTAGATCCTTGAACAACCATAACCTCTATTTCACAATTTTTGAGGCTCATGGATAGATTTCAAGCCTTCAAGACCTATATTCTTGATGAATCGAAGAGAGGATTGATGATCTGCACTCCACCCTGTAAGAGGGTCTATTCCATTGGGGTTTCCTTATTCTCTCTAGCCTTTACCTAATATTTTAGTGTGAATATATCCTCTCTATTTTTATTTACTCCTTTTAATTATGGATATTCAACTACAATTAATAAGTCTTGATATTTTCAATCTTGGATTTAGGTTTTCGATTTGGATCTCGTGTTATGTTGTTATTCTATTCAAATTAGGGATTTCCACTAGGTGGTTGTTCATTAACTAATTGAGGTAGGTGGTATATAATTAAAATCCCCATGTATTGATTTAAATTACATGTATTAAATTCTATAATTGATATTATACATTTAGAAATTCGGTTCTGTATTGAATTACTTAATTTGGTGAATTAATTAATTGGGAAAATTGAGAAATTTAGGATAATGGGATTTTATATATTGAATAATTAATTGTTGAATTAATTATGAAGAATTTAGGTTATTGAAATTTATTAATTAATTGTTTATTTATTTAATGGGAGTGGTTGGGGTTTTGAATTTCTTATTTGGAATAAGTAATATTTGAATTATGTATTCATTGATTGAGATTATTGATAAAAATAATAATTGAGGAATTAGTTTGGTTCATTGAATTGATTGCGATAGAACAATTATTTAATTAATTAATTTGGGATATATAATTTATTGATATGGAAAAATTAATTAAGGAATTAATTGTGTTTGTTTATCTTTTAAGTTGGAATAATGAATTGATGAATTAACTATGGGATTTTTTATGACTGTGGATCTGATTAATTAATTAATGAATTAATTAATGGGAGTAATATGATTATTTAATTTTTTTATTATATAATGATATTGATGGGATTAGTTAATTGATAAATTAATTAATATAGTAATGTTATTATTTCATTGTTTAATTAAATATTGTGATTGATGGGATTAATAAATTAATAGGGTAATGTGATTATTTAACTCTTGAATTATATAACGTGATTGATGGGATTGAATAATTTTTGAATTAGTTAATTGGAGTAATGTGATTGTTTAATTGTTGAATTAAATAATGAGATTAATGGGATTAACGAATTGATGAAATAATTAATAGATTAATGTAATTATTTAATAATTTATATAATTAAATAATTGATGGGATTAATTAATTGATTATTAGTAAATGGAGTAATGTGATTATTTAATTTTGGAATTAAATAATTTCATTTATGGGATTAATTAATTTTGAATTAATTAATAGACTTTACCATGAACAATTAATTAGTGAATAAATTGAAGGGATTGAATGTGATTAATTAATTATAGAATTAATTAATGGAAATTGTTTTAAACAATTAATTTGTGAGTTAATTGAGGTATTTGAATGTGATGATTTAATTGTGGAGGTAATTAATAGAAATTAATGATAATAATTAATTGGTGTTTTAATTCAGGGAGTTGAATTTCATAAATAAATTATGGAATTAATTAGTGGAGTTGATGTGATCAATTAATTGGTGAATTAATTTAGGTATTTGAATGTGATTAATTAATTCTAGAATTAATTAACGGAGTTGACGTAAACAAGTAATTTGTGAATTTATTTAAAGGATAAAATATGATTAATTAATTGTAGAATTAATTAATAGACTTAACATGAACAATTTATTGGTGAATTAATTGAAGAAATTGAATATCTATAATTAATTATAGAATTGTTTTTAGAAATATTAGGATTATGGAATTGGGACAATAAATTATTGAATTAATTATTCAGAGATTATGATTATTGAACTGAGATAATTAGTTTTTGAATTTATTACATTATTTTTTAGATTGTGATTTGATTAGTTAATTATTGAATTAATTAATATTATTGATGTGATTGGTTTATTTTGTAATTAACTAGGGGAATTGATGTGTTTAATTAATTTTTCAATTAATTAATATTATTGAGGTGGATAATTAATTGTTGAATTAATTAATATTATTGATTTGTTTAGTTTTTTTTTTGAACTGACTAAAGGAATTGATGTGATTAATTAATTATTTAATTAATTAATTTTATTGATGTTATTAGTTAATTTTTGAATTAAATAGTGGAATTGATGTGATTAATTAATTATTGAATTAATTAATATTATTGATGAGATTAGTTATTTGTTGAATTAACTATAGGAATTTATGAGATTAATTAATTAATGATTTAATTAATATTATTGGTGTGATTAGTTAATTTTTGACATAACTATAGGAATTGATGTGATGAATTGATTGTTGAATTAATTAATGTTATCATTATGAATAGTTAATTGTTGAATTAACTAATGGAATTGTTTTGATCAATTAATGTTTTAATTAATTAAAATTATTTACTTTATTAGATAATCGTGGACTTAACTAGATGAATTTATGTGATTAATTTATTGTTGAATTAATTAAGTTCATTGATGTGATTAGTTAATTATTGAATTAACTAATTGAATTATTCTATTTAATTGATTGTTGAATTAGTAATGGTGATGTGGATAATTAAATTTCCAATTTATTATGTTTCTATTAATGGTTTTATGTCCATTAAATTGTGGTGTTTTTAATGGTGACATGATCATTTAGTTGTGAAATAATGTATATAAACATATTCATTCTAATATATATAGTATTAATGGTAAAATGGGCATTCATCTATGAATTAAGGAATGAGAACATGTTAATTCTAGTGTGTAAAGTATGAATGGTAACATGGTAATTCATGTATGGATTAAAGAATGATAACAATATCATTTTGAGATATGATGTATCCCAGACATACTTCAGGCTCTAGCATGGTCCAAAGTATGTATTGAGGTGCATGTGTTTATATGGACGTAAAGTTTTCTATGGTTAAATAAATATTAATCGATAATGTGATAAATATTTAATTAAGAATTATAATTATTTATTTTTACAACTCCCTACACTGTTATTTGAATGGATAGTTTTTTATACATTATAGTTTCTTGAATACTGAGTCATACTCACACCGTTCTCAGGCTTCCAGATTGGTATCCGAATAGATTAAGTGATTTTAGGATAGGTTAAGGGAAAAGGCTCAGTGTTAGATGGCTGATTTGGGATGGGGAATGGATTAGGGAACCAGGCGTGGTTCGGGACCCGCTTGGGAGTCGTCAGTGTATTTACATTTTATTTTTTATATTGATTTTTTTAAAGTACATTAGCATGAAATATTTCTAATTTAGATTTATATTGTATCTCAAGGTTGGGACATCATGTGATGTGCATATTATTATGATTACGATATATCACAAATTTTATTGATTTTTTATTCATGTTGGTGTATTAATCTAGAGAAACATATAGGGTAGAGTCTTCCCGTGATATATATTATACCCTTGCTTGTAGTCAGTAACCTTTGGCATACATGGAGGCATGCTTGAGTTTATGTGAATAAATGGTTCAGGGAACCAGTGTGTGGAACCTAGGACAGGATGTTACCCTAAGTCACTGAGATTATTATAAATTTTTTAAAAGTACTAATATACATAGAGTTATAACCACCTATCAAGATGGACCAACATCAACTATAAAAGTACCCAATGATTTTTCCACACATTTTTCTTCTATTCATTATGGTTTCCACCCTGAGAAAGAATCTCTAAACACATATTGGCATAATGATCCAACTCATTGCAACTAAAACATCTCACCATTGGATGCACATTGGTTACCCCATTGATTGGTTGATTAAGACTATTTCATTTTCTTTCATGAACCCTATTACCAATCTTAACACACTGGTAAAAATTTCTAGATATTGAAAAAAATTCTTTAAAATGTATTTTACGACACTTGGAACATGTTTTTGGATTTATTAAATGATTCTAAGTTTTTTTTATCCATTTCTTGATATGTTGACCATTTCATATTTCATTCATCCTTTGTAACCTGAGTGTTGGAATGATCCATCTCAAACTTCTCAACTTTATAATAACTTTTAACTTCAAGTACAACCAAAGATATTGTATCTTGGTTTTAATCCATAGTGAAATAAATTAATTTTACAATCAATGTCTTGAAAAAAATCTGATACGTACATAGAAAACCATGTAATAATTACTTCATGTATGGACACAATATATTTATCATCTTTCATTAATTCCAAGAATTTTTTCCCCATCCTAATCTGAACAAACATAGATAAAATTTCTACATAAATATATTGTTAAATGACTCCCATTCTAGGGAATCAATATTATCTTTCTCTATCCTATTCTTAACGAAATACCACCATTGATCAACTTCACATTCAAAATAATAAATAGAAATCCTAACATTTGCTGTTTTTAAAATCCCACAAACTCATATATCTTATCCAGGGCATTGATCCATAAATAACATAGGGTCATATGATCCACTAAATGATGGGGGTTGTTTTTTCATAAAATGAACCATTATTGAAAAGTTCACTCATGGTATTTGGGTTTCTCTGTAACATGGATACCACAAAAATTTATATATTGTTTCAATTGAACCATCACTATAATAAAATACTTTGTTCTAATTCCAATCATCTCATGATGCTGATTTCAAAGGATATTTTCCTCTTGATGTCTTCCCACTCCAATATTATTGTTTTCTCTATATAAAACCATTTTGAGCATACATAGTTTAGATGAAGAATCATCGTAATATTAAAATGATACATAATTTTAACTTAAACATAAACTATAATCATCCAAGGTCATTCTGTTAACATTATCCTAACCTATAAAGTTTTTTAATCCATCATTTGATACCAACTGTAAGGACCCAACATTAAACATTACATGGCCTTTAGTTTTATGGAAGAGAGAGCTTTCTTTAACATTGAGGATCTTTTCTTGATTATAGTTTTAAATAATAATAAAATAACTCTTACATAACAAAACTATAAAATACAATGTAGACACTTCTGATTTGTAACAATTTTTTCTATAATATAAAACTTTTAAAAGAAAGCATGATTTTTTTTCATTGAAAATCTCCACCCCATTCAACCTTACTTCTTCCATTCACGTAACAATCCTCAAATCCTATGAAAAAAAGATTTTTAAAACATATTATAAGAAAAAAAATATCATTAAGTGACTTAAGAGAATAAAACCTTTACTTCAATGAAAAATATTAAAAATCATGAAAAATTATTCCATTAATACATAACACTTTACACATAAAGGGAAATTTAATTAATTTAAATTTTTCATTTTTTTTACTTTTAAAAATAAATTATTTCCATTAAAACTAATTAGAAATAATATAAAATTCATTTCGGTACCATGGGACATAATCTCATAGAACCCGTATTTTTCCTTTACAAAATGGAATAATTATATAACCAACGTCCAATATAATTCTCCATATAATATAATCATTACCAAATGCAATAGAGTTCTATCTAGGTTCACCCATTATTTAAACTATAACAGGGTAACCTCCAACATATATAATGGCCCAAAACCACAACATGAAAAAAAAATATTATTTCAAACTCTTTTAAACTCATATGAAAATAAATTTCAAATATGAAAATACCATTTTATTTCAAAATCCCATTTTCAATAAAAAAAACTATTTTCTCTTTAAATTAAATTCCGTAATAAAAAACCCAAAAATAGGAAAGAGGGTTTTTCATTTAAAAATATTATATTCAAAAGGAACATAGAAATCAAATAAAATTACTAGAGATAGGAAATGTCATTGCCCTCATACATTAAAAATAGAACATTTCATTTATCGTCTATTAAAACATTCCGTTTAAAACATGTAAAAATATCCCTTTTGAAAATTTATAAAAAAAGTAAAAGGGACACAAAATTAAATTGAAAAATATATTATTTCCACATAAAAATTTACAAAAAAACATTTTAAAATTGGGACACATAATTAAAATATAGATTGAAGGAAAACATTAAAAGATAATTTTTTAGAATAAAATTTCCTAATCACATTGTAAATATTTAAATAATAAACCCCATGAAATAATATCATTATAAAAAATCATTAAATATCATATTAACAGATAAATTCATGATATAAAATGTCAAAGTGGTTGTAAATACACCTTATAAAATGATAATCATGCATAACAACAAGATATAATTTAACTAAACGAAATTGAGATGAATTATTTTACCTTGAGTCTCACATGGTATGTGTGTATTTATCTTCCAAAAAAATAATATATTATGTTAATTATTTACTTCATTGATAAACTTTTAAAATTTTATTATTATATTTATTTCATCAATTATTATTTTATATACAATTACTTAATCTATTAAGTTTACGTTAAATGGTTTGATGATATCTTTCTTATCTATCAAAGAAAAAATAGGTAGGTGGAATATGGTCAAATAGGTTATAATTTAAATATATATATAATAATAATTAATTAATTAATTACCATTTTATACATAAAATATAATTTTAAAACAAATAATTAAACTTGGTTATGAGAAATAAACTAACATTATGATCATGGAGACGATATGTCATATATGTGTATGAGTAACGTTTCAATTTTTCGATGATAATTATGGAAATATAGTAAGTAAAATTTATACTTACAAAATAACCAGAATATCATAAATACCATATTATTAAATTATATATTCATATATATATCATTCTTTTGATGTGGTGATGAGAAATATTAATTGCATCGCTTCGAGGAGAAGGTAGTACACACATCCCCAAATGACGTTACAATTGTTTTTAGTGAGTGAAAAGGTAAAAATAAAATGATATATTATATTTATATAATGATAAATATGTAATTAAAATCATAATTATGTAATTTATATCACATATATTCATTATAATTACCCTTATTACCTTCCATGTAACGCATTAATGAAAAACTAAAACACATCACTTCATGAGGCGATAGTCTGTCATACACACGAGCAACGTTATTATATCCCCTATAGTATTTAATGTTAAAAAATTTATTTGATATAATGACTTTGAAGTTATAATTATGTCATAAATATAATATATATACTTTATATCCATCATCATACCTATCTGTGAGAGATATTAGTGGGAAAAACGAATGACATCATTTCTCAAGGCTTTAGTCTTCCATACACACAAATGATGATTTTGTAACCCATTTTATAGGAGAGTAAAATGATATAGGTAATTCCATTTACATAAAAAATGCTTATGGTTGAACATTGCCTCTTCTTCAGGTACCCTCTTTAGGTTTGCATAAAAACCATCATAGGTTGGATTTATTCCAATAATAAGGGTCATTGGAAGATTTTAGGGAAGTTGGAAAGTTATTTTGGCATGGTTTCATTGATCCAAATGGATTTAGAGGTGATAAAAGGTGATGGAGTTGGTTCCCTTTTATAGTTAATGAATAGTGGCATTTTTTTAAATACTCGAATGTATTTTCTATTGGGTGGTCTTCCATATATCATGTGGCTCCAAAAAAAGATAAATAATGTATTTTAGGGTTTATATTTTCTATAAATTTCACTAAAACACAAAATTAGATATATTTTTATCATTTTATTGGTTATTATTTACGTTTACTCAATTTTATATTCTAGTTTTTACCACATTGAATTGAATCATTTTATTTTCTTTGGTAATTTATACTTTAGTAAAAAAATTAAAATTATATTTATTATATAATTTAGGAATACTTATTTTAAATATTAAATTAAATTCATTTAACTAAAATCCTATGTGTTTTTAAAAGTAATTTTAACACAAATGAATGTATTATGAAAAACATTGTTTTAACGTTGATCGTAGAAATTAATTTTAACTGTTTTCACTACTCATTATGATAAAAAATTATTTTGTACTTTTTTTATAATATAAATTATTATTATACCAAATATGGAATCCATTTTTCAAAATTTAACTCTCTTGGAATAAGTTAATTTTAAGTAAATCCCATAGATGTGAGGAGAAATCTGGTTTTTAATTTGAAAAAAGTTTAAAATTACATAATATTTTTTATCAAAATTAAATTTTATTACTGATTCCAATGACCTAAATAAGATTAAATGATATAAATTTACCTTATTTTACCTTAAAAGAAATTAAAAATATAATTTAACATTATATATTATTTAAACCAAAGGAATTTTCCCATTAAAATTCATTATTTTTATCTATTCATTAAAAATGGTTCATTTTAGAAAATTTATAAAAAGTAACCCAAAGATATTTTTTAATTCAATTTTTAAAAATTAATTTTCGTTTTTCAATTATATTTTCTAAAAATTTTGAAAATTAATATTAAATTATGTATGTAAAGGGTGATTAAATAATATTTTAAAAAATATTCTTTCTCAGAAAAAAAAAATTATTTTTATTTTAAATTGTACTTATGTTATTTATAATCAAAATATATCCATTTAATTTTTGTTAAAATCATATAATTTTCATAAATTAGTTTTTACTATTCATACATGTTAATTTAACGGTTATTTTATACTATTAATATATATCATGGGTAATTTATGCTCAGATTCGTGTATTAAATACACTATCAGACATAAAAATAATTTCATTTCATGAAACTAAAGCTATTGAAAAATTAAATTTATTTAAAACTCATAATATTATAACGTCTCGTGGAGTTATCATATCATGTTAACTGTGTGTTGCAACTCCCTTATTCAATTGAATATAATTTTCATCTTTTAAAATCTCATGGTGTTACAGAAACCTAAAGGAAATTCCAAGAATAATGAATATAAGTGTTAGGGTCACAAAATTTTTAACTTTCCTTATATAAATTAATTCATGGTTCCCCCATATTAAATGATCAAGGTTATAACAATTGTACTTTTGAAGGAATCTCAATTTTATCATTTTAATTGGATTTGATATCACCATCTTATTTCTTGTTAATTCCTTTATGTATTCATGCTTCTAACAATTTATTTTCAGAATCCTTTTTTTCTACTAAACCAATATTTTCTAACCATATTAATGTGAAAAAATGTATGGAAAATATAATTTATTTTACTCACACAACAATAGAAAACAAATATATTTACACATATCCAAATTTATTTCATTAATTGGGTACATGAAATATTAATGTAAAGGTTTATAATTATGTGATTTTCTCAATCTTCACATGATTAATAATAAGATTTTTGATAGCCCATCCCCTCTGTTATAGAACAAGGCTTAGAATCAAACATATTAGAAATTCCAATACTAAGTCCATCTCCCCTAGAAGACTTTACTCAAGGGGGGATAATTTATTTTAACATAACGCATAAACTGCATAAACTATATTCAATAGTGAAATTCAAGATAATAATTTCAGTTAAAAATTGTTGTTAAGGTAGATGGAAACTAAATATTTTTATCATACATGGCATGTAACTACTTAGACTCATGTATGGAATGATCTAATAAGTTGTTTATAAATTAAACCAAATCATACACAAATCATAATATGAATATAACATGGAATAACCCTTAAATAAAGGAAAAAATAAAATATTTTAGCTTGAGACAAATACTTATGAAAAACTCATAAACAAAAAACAAATTATAAAAAATTAAATTAGCTAAACATTACAGACACTCAGCAATCTTCTATATAAACATTTAACACACATTTCATAAGATGAAATTTTCATACTAAACATTTTATAGAATATTTATTATACTATATGATATTTTATGAATCAAAAAAATTTAATAATTCAATTTTTATAGTATAATAATTTTGTAAAATAAAAATATCACATAAATTTAATTTTTTAAACTTTTATCAAATTAATCATAAAAAACATTTTGATATAGTTTATATAATATCTCATATAATTCCATTTAATTTGAACACATTAGTTAATATGAACAAATAATTATTTTAAAATATAAACATTTTATATTTTGAATTAATTTTATAAAATAGAATACCTTTATTGACTAACCATCCTGATTAATAGATAAATACTTCATATATATGTCAAAAGAAATGGAATATAATATCAAAAATGGTATTTAATATTAACTCTTAATTTTAGGGATTATTTGGTAATAAATTTCTATAAAACATTCAATTAATTAATTATAAAAAAATTTATAACCAATTAATTTATAAATGTTTAATAATTAATTAAATACAAAAAATAAATTTTAATTTTGAATTTGAAACATTAATTTATTGTTTATAAACATTTAGTAAATTATAATAAAAGTAACAAAAAAATTATATATATTTTTTAATTTAATTTTTGAAAAAATTTATGACAATATGATAACCCTTAATGTATTATTTGGCTAGAAACCCATGTTATGTTATCCTAAAACATAATTTCAAGGAGATTGTCACTCTTTATATAACATTTTCACTCAATGAAATTTCATATGAAGTTTCTCACACTAAATTGTCTCAAAATCCAATGTAAATAATATATTTTACAATACTAAGTTTTTGTTGAATCATATACACTATATGTCATCATATAATGTATATTTTGTCTTGAGGTATTTATTATTTTATTTGTATAACAAAATTTTAAGATCCAACACATGTATTGTTATCACAGAAGTTTAATATGGGTAATTTTCTTGCATGTATTTTAAATACATTATGTAATATCAAGGTTTTTACCTTAGATTATGTTGTTTCTCTATGTAATTTCAACTATTGTTGTTCAATATAACACACAATTTAAAATAATAAAAACACATTGTTTCTAGGATACCATTTCTGGGATTCTAAAGGTATGATAAAAGCATTATCATATAATGAGATAAATTATAAACCAAAAACATAAGATCCCATTCAAATATATTTGATCAACGTCACTAAAGTGACAAATAAAAGGTATATTATGGTCGAATATATTCTTAGTTTTCACTTAAGTAATTTTTTCTATGGATGGGATCCACCCAAATCCATGATGTGCTTGGGGATTACCGTGATAATGAGGAACATGATGAGAACTATTTGATCATATATATTTTTCCTAGCATAAATAACTATCACTTATTCTATCACATGGAAAATGGGTGTGTTTAGGTCCCTTAAGGATTCTTATTGAGTGAAAATAATTTTTTAATATGAATGAGTTAATACCTCCAAAAATTAATGGATCCAGTGTATTAATCTCTATTTACATTATATCTTATGTAATAATACATTTATAACAATTGGTAGGGGAGAAAATAACCTTAAATGATCGATATCAGTTGCATCTTATGGATATTGTACACCAATTATACATTACACATGAATTAATGATAAATATATATTTCTTTATTATAAAAAAATATACATTGTGAATACTTTAAATATATATTTTTAATATCGAATACCAAAATAACTTGCATGAACTTTTTCTTTCATCGTTCCAATGGTTTTATTATGGATAATGTATATTTTCAACTATATCCAACCAACTGGTCCTAAAATAACCCATCCAAATATTATTTTGTATAATATTGTATTTTTAAAGGATGTTTTTTTTCTTTTTTTGAGACCATGGTTTTTTATCTTGATTAAGAGCACCATTTTTCAAAATAAATATTGATCTTTCCATTGATTTTATGAATCACCTCTAGTTAATAGATGAACTCACTAATACAAGCATCTTTCTTCATAGCATTTGATGAAGTGATTTATTAGGCCTCAATTTTTGAGTCTACGATGTTGTTGTTTTTTATAATATTATCACTGATAACTCACTGCTTACAATAAATAAGAAACCATATTGAAATTTCATATTATTCCTATCAGATTTTAAACTTGAAACTATGTAACACTTGAAAGAAATCTCATCCTTTCCATAAAAAATTAAAGAACATATAATTTTTCATTATTAAGTATTATATAATTTTCCTCAAAGAAATACAATGCCTCTCATCAGGATTGGATTCCCATTTATAGTTTATACTTAGAGCATAGGTGAAATCAGGTCGAGTACACATCAATGGATACATGATAGATCCTATGGAGGATGCATAGAGAATTATATACATCCTTTATAACTCTATATAAGTATTCTAAATCTTCCTAATATTTCTACCATGAAATACTGGTAAAGACCTCCACTTGGCATTCCCTATGCTAAACATCTTTATCACATCACAAGTGTAACTGTCCGGATTGATCCCACAAAACCTCTTAGTTTTGTAGCTATTGATATTTATACCCATCATATAATAATTCTTCACTGGTTCCTTTCATTGATAATCACTTAAAAATACAAATATTCATGAATTAAAGACTTGGGATATCATTTTAGATAAGTACTACATCATATATATACAATTCTAAAAGCATTATACCACTCCCACTAATATTTCATTATATACATAAATCATTCATATTTTCCATTAATCAAAACTATTTTATGGAATCATAAAACTTTATATAACAACTCCAAGAATCATTCTCCATCCCATAAATTGTAATTTATAGATTTTATAACTATGTAGAGTCATTTGGAACTTCAAAACCATTTGTTTTTATCATATTTATATTTCTTAAATGAAATTCCTACCATGAAAATTAATTTTGACCGTCATTTATTATATCTCATAATCAAATTAATCTTTTTTGGTGAGTAATATCTTAACCGGCTTTATCATCGTAATAGGTGAAAGATTTTATTCATGGTAAATACCGTATATTTTCTTAAAAATATTTTCAATCAATTGAGCTTTATAAGTTAACACTCTACCATCCATGTTAGTTTTTTATAAAAAATACACTTTCACTCGATATGTCTTAGCCCATCATTCACAATTTCCATGTCCCAAAATCGGTTAATTTTTATGGAGTATATTTCATATTTTATTATACTTAACCATTTGTCGGAATTAAAACACATTATATCCTCTTAAGAGATGGTAGGTTCATATCCAAGGAATACTCATCATTATTATCTATAAAAAATATATATATTGTAATCTCTTAATCAATCCTACCATGCCATCAAATCTCATATGAAATTTCAGTTGTTTCTTCTCCTATAACTCTTTATGGTACCAGCTCAACCTCAACCTTGGGAAAAAATCATGTTTATTGGTCTTAAACTTATATAAGTTCAACATTCCTCTCATTGAATTCTCAACATATGTGTTCTCTCTAAATAAAAACACAACATTGGTATATAAATACTTCATTTTTGGATGGATTATAGATATAATGTCCCATAACTTCCTTTAGAAAAACAGCAAATAAACACTTTCAGATTTGGTGCAAAGTTTATTAGATTATAAATTTTATACAAATAATTAACAACAGAAAATCACTATAAAAGAAGTTATGTGACATTTTCTAGTCCATATCTCATTTTTTTTCCTATTACTGGTTCATATTGAACATGTTTTAGTAAAAATTTCCACAATAACTAGAGAAAACCCCCAGAACAAAATAAGGTCCCACTAACTCATAATTGATTAATCCCTTTTTGAAAAGGGTCAATTTATCCACTTAGACATCCTATTACATTATGTTTTTCTATAAGGAGTGAGTTATGAACAATTTCATAATCGCTATTATGATCAATTAATTACAAGCTCAAATATCCTCCACCCTGTTATGATCAAAATAACCTTATACTTTTGACCTTTTGATTTTTAAGTTCATTTATAATATTTTCAATCTTTTCAAAAGTATCATACTTGTGTATTACCAAAAACAAATACACATACTGACAAAATGAATCAGTAAAGGTAACATAGTAACTAAAACCAAATCCTTCCAACATTATAATTTTTCAATATACATCATTTTTTATCATATCTAATATTCCACAATCACATTCATATTTACCACTAAAATATTATTTTTTAATATTTTCTAATAAACATGATTCTTAATTTTAAAGAAATATAAAATCAAAGGTTTCAAATAATCTATATTTATTGTGTTTTTAATGTTTTTTTCATTTATATGACCAAGGAAACAATGATAATGGTCGGTGGAATTAGAAATAATATTTACGTTACTATTTTGAATGTTATTAATAGGAATTTACATATGTATAATATTTAAACCAATTATCATGTAACTAATGAAACAAAACATTTCATTAATGTATATATATTGAACGAAAATTATTCATAATAATTAATGGAAACACATTCATGTCCAAACAATAAATATAAATCTTGTTTCTGTTTGTAGAGGGAATATAATAGTAATTCCTTAACTCTGATATTAATCCTCATGGTAAATTTAGACCCTAATTTAAAATATCTAATGAAAGTAATATTTCTCTATTGTAAATATTAATATATTATTCCCCCTTTTCAATTAAATTATATCTCAATGAATGTGTTCATCACCACAAATTTGTGACACACATCGGATATAAAAGACCCATGATTTAGAGTATGTGAAATTGAACTCTGCAAAATTCACATTTAGAATCTCCAAATTATTTACATTGAGAAAGATTATCAGCCTTAGATACCATTATTGAACAACTCTATAGGTTATACCTATAACAGATCTTTTTATGATTGTAATGAAGTATGTTATAACCAATTATAGAGATATAACTGTTGGTGAGTATCATGTATCATGCCTTTTTATCAGTGAATATTATTCAATGTACTAATAATAAAAATTATGACCATATACATCATTTCTAATTACTGATATAGGATCCATATTCCATCATTAATTGCATTGGATTAATCAAATAAAAAATTCAAGACTATATCTGGTGAACAAAAATATTTTCATTCAAGTCATATATGATTGGTGGATAGTTGAGTAAATAAAATAATTAACCAAATCATTTAATTGGATTCACTTGAGTATTTTTCTCTAGTATTATAATTTTTAGAGTTTCATAGATAGTGTAACCGAAATAAAATTCCAACAACTAGGAAACTAACCATTAATTTCACCTTATTTCATAATTTTCTTTACATAGGATAATTCATGGTCACTTTACAATTAGGGTCACCGATACTGAATGACCATGGTCATTACATGTTCCTAATTGGATGGAAGCTCAGGATTTGTAGTTTTAAGGGTATTTTTATAATTATATTTCATTTAATATCCATATCATGCATATTAAATGAATTATAACTCATGCAACTATTATTATCTCATGTTTTATATTATTCTGAGTACTTTCTTATAAGGATTTAGTTTTTGAATCATATTCCATCCACTAAATTAATGTATTCCCACCACGTTAATTTTAAACTGTTTACAAAACCTAAAAATTTATGTTACATTCCCAAAGACATAGTCCCTACATATTTTTACAAATATCAATGATTGTAATGAATAAGGTAAAAGAAATTATCATGTAAAAGTAGTGATTTATATGAGATTGAAAATATTTACCAGACTAAGCATAAATATACAATTAGATTACCCCTCACCTATCTAGGATAAGGAAAAATATTCCATGCTAGTGGGTAGTCAAACCAAAATCTCCTCTACCCATAGATACATTACTAAATAGATAATTCAACTAATGATATCCCTGCCACCGAATATTCGCAAGAAATATTCGATATCTAATCTCAATTTCAAAATTATAAAAACAAACTAGGGTAAAGCTATATGAAAACTAAATTTTTTAGAGTCACATGTAGTATGTAATGTCATTATTATTCTTCTACAATCAATTTATTATTTAAATTATTCATAAAATATATTCATATTTCACAAAAAAATACTAAAAATAAAAATTAAATGAATTTAACAAAAAAAAGTAAAATTTTATTTACTCCCCAAAACATGATAAGTAAATATAAAATTTTTATATTTAATTTAGGCTTCTAAAATCAAATTTTATAACGCCCAATACATATAATTTATAAATAATTGAGAAACATTGAAAATAATTTGCTGAAAATATAATATTTAATTAATATTATTTTATATTGGAACATGAAAATACATTAGTCATCGATGTATTTTTAGGTTAGTATCCCATAATAACTTATCTCGCAAAAAAGGATCACAGTTCAAGCTACATTTGACATTACACTTTCATGCAATCTAATTTAAAGACAACACCATCAAAAAACATTGTCACTCAATATAATGTAAAGTGTGTGCTCCATATTACATTGAAACTCAGTATAATGTAATTAATGTGATTCATATTACATTGACACTCAATGTGGTGTTTAGTAAGGGAAAACCATACTCTATTTCTATAGTATGAGACACATGCCAGATTATCTAAATAAGTTCCTATAGGACTAACAATCGACATTACAGAAACTTCTTAACAAAATTTCATGTACCGTTTAATATTATGTGAGATAAACAATGTAATGTTAAAGATAAATTATATGTTAAATTAGCATATGAATGTATCATGTGGGTCTCATATGCAATTATGTTAACACATACAATATTTTCTAGTGGAGAAGATTCAGTTTACTCAATGTAAAATATATTCTTATATAATAATGAATGAAACATTTTCAAAAATCAAAGAAGATATATTTCATTTCACTAATGGGCTATCAGTGTTCCTGAATGATCTTGGGGGTGGAAGTAAGCCCATATTTGTGCCTGATCAATCCTCAATGGTATCAACATAAATAATTGAATAACATAAATAAATAATACATAAATTTATGTGTAATCTATTTATTATTCTTCATTTTATGCTTAATAATAATCACAAAAGTTGATTACGAAATTATCTTCCCTTGAAGGGGATTATATAACGACTCGAATTTTTCTTAAATTACAATTAAATATTTTTAAATTCATGAAAAATTTAAATTGTTACACAAATAGGATCCAAACGATTAGTGTCCTTCACAAATTAAGACCATACATAACATTTAAAACAAAAAAAATAATTTAATTTCTTCTTCTTTAGCTTCTTATTTTCCATTGAATTCTTCTTAGTACATGTAATCATCTAAATATATACATCAAAGAAATGGGTATGATAACAGCCCAATAAGATTATAATTATGTACATAAAACAATATAACATGGGGTTATAACAATCAGTATCATCACAACATATAAATATGATCATAATCATGAGAGGACCCATTAAGAAAATTCATAGAGTGTGGAAATGCATAAATATGAAACATCGGGTATTAGTGGTAAACTACCAGACATATTTGTGAATAAATTTACCATCATTTTCACACATATTTCACTTTTATCATGAGATAAATCATTTAACCCAATGTTTTGGAGTGCTATATAATTTCAGGTGCACCCATTGCATCATAACATTTACATAACACTGTATAATTCTGGGCGCTCCCATCACATCATAACATTTACATTGTCATGCATTCCATGTAGAACATATAATAATATTTGAAATAAAATAACCCCTAATATGTAATGGGTTTCATTTAATAATCATAAATTCATAGAAATTGTGTTCCCAAAGGAAATAGGGAATAACATACTTGATATTTGAATCATTAATCTTGAGTGAAGATGAAACGTTATTGGGAAGTAAAAGGTGTGTTTTTTTCAAAGTATAGTTCTTTTGGAAAATATTTTTGTTCATATACTCAAGTAGAAGAAATTTATATCCTATAAAAAATAATTTAATGATGAATAAATTATTTTTAAGGAATAAACATACTGAAAATGGGGTGGAAGACGGAAAACCCAAAGAAAGAGAGTGAGGATCGAGAATTACCCTTACCTTTAGTCTAACTGCTTCTTTGACATCAGTATCTAATATAATCACATAAGGTTCATTAATTAACTAAAAAATAAGATTTTATACATGAATTTTATTCATTAAATTCATATTAATTACATGTACGGGCTTTCATATGAGTTATAGTGTTTAATTTCATTATTCAGAATAACTTTTTTCATGGTTTTCATGATTGGTTTGCTTATATACATGGATGGATGTTCATGTAAAATGAGGATAAATTTTTATAATTGATATTATATGTCATTAAGGATATTTTATAAGTTTAAATTATCACATAATAAAAAATTTAATATACCATGATGATTAATCATTAGATAAAAGTTAATGATGATCGTTTAGGTTAATTTTGGCGGTTTTTCGATCACAAAGAACTCATTTTGTTTTATCATTTAGTATTTTGTATAAATTTTAGTTACAGAACATAAAGAGTTTTTTATAATACACATAATAATATTTTATAAAATATTTAATGGTTTTATTAACAGTCGTGAAGGTGTTTAAGTAAAATGAAATTGTATCATCGACGATGTCGGTAAATTGACATATCACGGGCGATGATTTCATTTAAAAAATAAAAGAGTGGTAGGGAGGATATTGATGATTTATATTCAATAAAATATATGAAATTTCAGTATATTTAATGTATTGGACTTATCATGACATTTTTATGAAGGGAGGTGGTGATAGAATAAGAAAATAAATGAAATTGAATTGAATTTAAAAGAAAATGAGAGAGGATTTACCTCTTCAGTTATCTTATTGAGATCCTACTTAAAGAATCTAGCCTTGTAATTTTGATGAGGCCAGGAGAACATGGACATGGTATTGGTATAGGGAAGTGTTTTGGGAATAATTTTTTCAAGGATCAAATTCTTAGAGGTCTGAGAAGAAGAGGGTGTGAGGGGTGGTATTTGTAGTGGACGATAGGGGTGTTTTTGCATTATTTAATCCATTAGATTATTATTTTTAAGATGAAAAGAAATAGTGTTGATTATTAAGAATAAATAAATAAATGATACCATATGAGTTACATCATCTATGCCCCAATGAATATTTTATTTATCTTATAATATATATATACTGTAAATTACCATATTTCACTCTTCACTAAAAAATCTAGTAATTTAGAAAAAAACCAAAAATTCAACCTAACCATTTTTTTAATTGTATAATTATAAAATAAACTAAATTTTACTGAAATTGATTTCTAGATATGAGTAATTTAATTTTTAAATATAATCATCACTTGGAAAATATAGGTTTTCAAACTATAACTGATTTTTAACACTTTGAAAAAAATATTTCAGATCTCATAAAATTATCTTAAAACCATAATGTATCACAATATTAATTTATGAATAAATTTTATGAAAATAAAATTTCATTATATTATTAAATTAATCATAAAATATTAATTAATTATTTATGACTTATAAAAATGTAAATACTTAATTAATTAATTTTAAAACATTTATTTACATAGACTATGATATAATTATACCATAATTTTATTTATAATATTCCTAAATTTTATTTATAAATTCATGGGTGCGGCTACTATTCATTTGTTTGGTTTACTATTCATAAGGTTCATATTACTTTTCCTAAGGTCAAGTTAATATTTCATTTGTATTGGTCCCTTAACTTATTGAAATTATCCTTCTTTCATTGATTATTCATTTAAAATGTTTTTATTATGGTATCTAAGTTATTTAATGTGATTTATACTATATGGAATTACAATAAGAATGGAAAAATTCCTTTGATAAATGTTTGTCTCATTACATTATTCCTCCCTTTTGAAATATCTCCATTGAGATTTCATTTTACATAAATTGGTGGGGTACTTCTCCTTCATCACCTCCTCTAGTTCCCAATTTTTTTCTTCATACTTATGGTTCCTCGTAAAAACATTTACAAGGTGGGTTGTTTTGTTGAAAATAAAATTTGTCTCTCTATTACAAAATCATTACTTGTTGGTCCTCATAAGATAGATCATCTTCGAGTTGTACCGCCTCTGAGTTCAGTACATAAAAGGGATCAGATATGTACTTCCATAGGAGTGATAGGTGGAAAACACCATAAACTTGAGACATATTCAGTGGAAGTGAAAGATGATAGGACATGGACCATATTTGATCAAGGATATCATGGGGGTCATTTTACCTTAATCGTAGATTCACTTTCTTTTTAAATAATATCACCCTCTTCCATGGTGATATTCGAAGGAAGACTTTACTCCAACGTTGAACTCCAAGTCCCCTGAATGGTTTTCAGCATAGCTATTTTGGAAATATCTTGGAAGATTTGATATATTATTGGATGGATTGAACTTTATATGTCATTTATTTCACAAGATTAGGTACAAGTAGATTTATTTCACCAACTTCATCCCTATGTGAGAGAGTTCTACATCTTTTTATATACATAGGTTCATATAGACCCATCTCAATACTTGAGTGCAAGCTATTGTTCTATAAAAACTCAACCAATGAGAGATGTTGATACCATCCACCTTTCAATTATAAATAGTATGATCTTATCTTTTCTTCAAGTGTCTAGAAAGTCCTTTCATATTGGACATTAGGTCTCGGGATGATAGAATATGGTGGAATTCAATTCAGTACTCAAGGAATATTGAAGACTCCTCTATATTTTAGATGTGAACTTGGGATAATGATTGTATACAATTGAATTTGGACTCACACGACGTCTCACCACTTAATTCACATATATCATTTCATGTTGTTCAATGGATAGATATTCCCAAATAGTGATAAAGTGGGTAGTCATGGTGAGTTGGTCCACCACAACCCATATTTCATTATTTCCTTTGGATGTCTTCAAGAGAACTATGATAAAGTCCATAGTGATGTTATCCCATTTCTACATGGTTATAGGCAATATTTTCATCGTCCCGTTGGAATTTGGTCACTATACTTTTACTTTCTAACATATCAAGAACCTTGAGATATACTCTGAAATCGTTTTCTTCTTATTATCACACCAGATGTGTTCTTGGAGATCATGGTACATCTTGGCACTCCTAAGATGCATAAGAAAAGTTGAGATATGTTCATTAACTAATATCTCCTTATTTATCCTAGGTGATGAAGCCACACATAAACTAATTCCAAATTGAATCACACCACCATCATCAATATGTAACTCTTGTATATTATCTTACTTTACTATATTCACCTTTTTTTACTCTGGATCATCCCTTTATGCCTCCTTAATATTCTCTTGGATAGATGGATGGGAAATCATTTTTTAATGGTAGGATGTATTCCCTTCCATTCTGATTTCTAAATCTATCATTTTCATGTACAAGAATATAGGGTCTCTCTCGATCCATAACATAGATAGTGTAGAAGGAACTTCTCTTCTTAGATCATCAGATACTTTATTCCCCTTGTCGGCATGATAATGAATATATAAATCATAGTCTTTGATTATATATAACCATATCCTTTGATGTATGTTGAGTTTCTTTTGTGTGAATATATACTTTAGGCTTTTTTTATCGGTATATATGTCATACTTCTCAACGTATAGGTTGTCTTTCCATATTTTCAAGGCAAAAATAACAATAGCTAGTTATAGATCATGTGTCGGGTAGTTCTGCTCATAGATATTCAACTGTCATGAGGCGTACTCTATCACATTATCATTTTTCATGAGTACAAAACCCAATGCTTTTTTGGAATAATCACTATATATCACAAAACATTCTACACATTTCAGTAATTTATGTATAGATGCAGTGATCAGCCTCTTATATAGCTCCTTGAAGCTTTCCTCACATTACTCCATCCAAACGTACTTTACCCCTTTCCATGTTAACATGGTTAGAGGGCTTAACAATCCTGATAAATTTCCCATGAAATTCCGATAGTACACTTTTAATCCAAAAAAATTAAGAATTTATATGATAAAATAAGGTCTATGTCATTACTCAATTGACTTTGTCTTTGAAGGGTCCACAAAAATTCCCTCCCTTGCGATCACAAGTCCCATGAATTTGACAATATTCATCTAAGAGTCACACTTTCTGAATATGGTGTACAAATTATCCTTCCTTAATTTCTCCAACACAATCCTTATATTTTCCTAATTTCCCTCATTACTCTTAGATTAGCTGATAATATTTTTGATAAAAACCACCACAAAATTGTTGAGGTAATGTCTAAATCCACTATTCATCAAATCCATCATAATTACAGGGGAAATAGTAAGTCCAAAGGGAATCACCGGAAATTCATTGTATCCATATCGTGTATGGAATTAAGTCTTATGAATATCTTTCCAATTCTTTATTAGGTGATGATATTCATAATGAAGATCTACCTTTGAGAAGTATTGAGCTCCTCACAATTGATCGAACAAGTCAACTATCTTTGGAAAAGGATACTTTTTCTTTATGGTGATCTTGTTTTGTTTCCGATAATCGATATATATACGCATTGATTCATCCGTATTCTTGAAAAAAGGGAACTTATATAACCCATAGTGATGAACTAGGGTGTATGAACCCTTTTCCCAAATGCTCTTGTAGTTGGTTCGTTAACTCCTCCATTTTGATAGAATCCATTTTATAAGAACACTTTGAGAATGGTGTAGCTCCAGGTATGAGTTCTACTGAGAACTCTAACTCATGATCCAGAGGAATTCCGAGTAACTGTTCAGAAAATACATCATTTTATTCCTTAATAATGGTAATCTCTCTTAGGTTGATAACATCCTTTGACTTAACCATTTGAGCGAGGTATTATTCTCCATAGGGAATCAACACCCACACCATTGAAAAAATTTTCAAAGGAGATTCATGATCTTCATTTGATTTATAGAGGAACATGAGATGATACAAAATAAAAAAAGATATTTTCTTTTCATGATATTTTATGTGTTCTCTGTATAACAAGAGTAAATCCATCCGCATTATTTCATCAAATTCCACCAGAGAAAGTATTATGAGATATTTTGGAAGATTCTTCAAATATACGCCAATAGGAGAAGACTCCAACACTTGTGTTTTAATGATTTCGTCAATGTTTTTTTTATGGATATATCTACTTTAAGGTTTTGGGGCTTTGATTCAATAGTTCTAGAAAACATTCAAGATATAAAATAATTTGTGGAAACATAATCATATAATAATTTTTCCATTATTGAGTGGATAGGAGGTGTACCTTGTACGAATTCATTTTCTTACTCCATTTTTTGTAGTCGTGATGGTATAATGCCTCCCTAGATCCTTTGGATTTGGTGGCTAATAATGATGATTACCCTCCAAGAATCAAGGTTTAATGCACTAACTGGCATAGTTCCCTTAATCCATATAGTAATGGAACTAATCCATGGGTGTTTCTCTCCATTACTCTACCACATTATCTTACTTCCTCATTTATTTTTTAAATTCATGTGGATGGTGGCCTTATCTCCCAAACATAAAGCATTTCCATGTCCCTTTAAGGCAATTCCCAGGATGCTTCTTCCCACGTTTTTGACATGTGGTTGGTTGAGTTTTCTTTCCACCTTTCTCATAAGATCCTCTAGTGTTAAATTCCATTTTTCATTTCATATCACCATAGACGTGGGAAAATTCTCCAAACTCCATATCCACTTTGCGACCACATAAAAAAACCTCTTCATAACTCCCAAAGTCATGAATTGAAATATCCATTAGAAGGTCTGGTTTTAGACCACTAAATAATATATGAACTGTGCTATCATTTTTTGTTAAAAACCAAATCATACCCTGAAAGCCTTGTGAAATTTTCTTCATAATCATTTAAATATTCACATTATTTTTTAGTTTTGTTCTTTTAATTATCTCTACATATTTTATCGAAGATTTTAAGGTAAATACTTTTTAATAAACATTACATTAATGTCTTCCCACTCCACCTCTTCAATTTTGTCCCTCATCTTCGTGTTCCTAATCAAATCCCACCATTTATCAGCCTCTCCATCTAAAAGATAAACAGAGACAGTCACATTCACCTTCTCATAATAGTGAAGCATAAAAAAGATACTCCCTATAGATTTGATGCACTATTCCATGACATGTGGATCAGAAGATACACTAAACGTTAGTGGGCATTGCAGCATAAAACACTTGGTAGTTAGTTTCTCCCTGTTAGGTAAAGGTGGATGTTCCACATTATTCTGGTTGTTGTTCAAAACCTAAGATACCTAGGTAAGAATCACGATGAAATTTTTAACTCAACCTACCAAGGCATTGGAGATTTGATTTGAGCAATCACTGCATTGTCCCTCGCACGGTTTTTTGGCATGTAATCTCCTAGTTCCCAACATTTTCCAAAATAGAAAAGGTTGGAACAATACATATGTCCACAAGCCATGATTAAATAATATATTTCATTGTTCATTTAAGTATAAAGAAATATATTGTTGGATACCTATGTCTATCATTTTCTAAAACAAAATATTCTTTGGTTATCACATATACTTAGTCTCATATTATATGTTTTCACTAAGTTTCTCTAATTTTAATTCCCAAATTAACTAAACCATTATCTAATTCCAACGATAGTGACCTAGGTTTTTCTTAAATTATTGTTACATATTTTTAAATTTATTCATCATTAAATAATTACATAACAAAATCCAAAGGTTTAGGGTCTTGTTAGAATTAGGATCATGAAAAACATTTACAGCACAAGCATTTATTTAATTCCTTATTCTATAGCTTCTTATTGGCCCTTACTTTCTTCTTACTATATGTAATCACCTGGGGATATACATCAAAGATTGATGTGATATAAAATCATAGTAAAAGTATAAATAGGAACAAAAACCAATATAACATTGTGTTAGAATAATCATTATCGTCATAACATATCCATATTATCATAATCATGAGAGGAATCATTAACGAAATGCTTGGGATGTGGGAATGCATAAAAATGAAACATCAGTTCTTAGTGATCAACTACGACACATAGTTGTAAAAAATGATAGCATCATGTAAACAATAATTTAATTTTTATCATGATATATATCACATTACCCAATTCATTTTAGATATATATAATTTCGGGATCACCCGTAACATCATAAAATTTACTTGGTGGTATATAATTTTAGGTGCACCTGTAACATCATAAAATTTACATTATCATGCATGCCACATAGAACATATACCAATATTGAAAATAAAATAACCCATGAAAAGTAATGGGTGTTATTTCATAAGAAAACATTCAGAAACATTGGGTTCCCAATTTAAAGAGAGAATAAAATACATGATATATGAATCATCAATCTTGAGTGATGATGAAACAATCTTGAGAAGTAAAAGTTGTATTTTTTTAATGAAGAGTTATTTTGGAAAATATTTGTTTTCAATAATCTAAATTATAATAAATATATATCCCTTAAAAGATAATACAATTAATAAAAAATTGTTTTTAAGTAGTAAACATACTACAAATTGGGTGGAAGAGGGAAACACCAAAGAAAAAGAGTTGGGTTCCATAATTCCCCATACCTTGAGTCTGAATGCTTCCTTCAATATAGTATCCAGTATACACATTATATTCATTAATTAAAATAAAAATAACCTTTTATTCATTAATTTCATTCATAATGGTTTTTTTAATTTCATTTATGATATTTTGGAAGAGTAAAAGAATTTAATTTCATCAATTAGGTGAATTCGTTTTCATGATTTTCAAGATTGGTTTGCTTGTATACATGAATGGAAGTCCATTAAAATTGAAGATAAATAAAAAAATTGTTATTATATTTTATTAATGATATTAAATAAGTATAAATGACATCATAATGATATTTCGTATTTACCATGAGGATGAATCATTAGATGAAAGTGATTGATGATCATTTTAGGTTATTTTTGGCGGTTTTTCGATCACAACAAACTTGTTTTGTTTTAACATTTAGTATTATGAATAAGTTTTAATTATAGAACACAAATAGAGTTGTTACATACACATAATAATAATTTTTAAACAATTTAATGGTTTTATTAATATCCTTGAACCTTTTTCTGTAAAATGAAATTGCATCGCCCACGATGTCGGTAAATTGACACATCACGAGCGACGATTTCATTTCAATAATAGAAGAGTGATAGGTAGGATATTAATGATTGATATTACATTAAAATAATAAAATTAAATTATATGTAATGTATTGTAATTATAATAATATTTTTACTATGTTATTTGGGGATATAGTTATAAAATAAATTAAACTGAAAGGAATTTAAAAGAAAAATAGATAGGCTTTACCTCTGGAGTTCTCCACTTGATATCCTCCTTAAGAAACATAAGATTAGATTTTTGATGATAGTAGGTGATACTATATGATGGGGAGGGGATAGTGAATTGTTTTGGGAATAATTTGAAAAATTATCATAGCTTGAGAGCTGTGAGGAGAAGAGGGTGTGAGGGTGGTATTTATAGTGGAGGCTAAGGGTGTTTTCTCATTATTTAATCCATGAGTTTTCTATTTTGATCTAGAATATAAATAGTGTTTATTTAGGTAAATAAATAGAGTAATTATATCATTTCAGTTCTAATAAATTTTTCATACATTAGTTATGACTTAATGAATAGTTTCTTTAGCATATAATGTATATATACCTTAAATTATCGAATTTCACTATTCACTAAAAATTCAAGTACATCAGAAAAATACAAAAAAATCACCCTAACCATTTTCAGACTAGTAGAATTAAAAAATGAAATAAATTTTATGTAGATACTTTTCTAAATATGAGAAATATAATTTTTAATTAAAAACATCATTTACTTGGAACATACAAATTTTAAAATAATAACTGATTTTATAACACATTGAAAAATAATTTAAGGTCTCATAAAATTATATTAAATTTATAAGACATAAAAATATAAATTTATGAATACATTTTTTTATAATAAATTTTATTTTATTTTATTATATTAATCATAAAATTATAATTAAATATTTATGAATTATAAAAATACCAACAATTAATTAATAATTTTTAAATAATTTGTTTACTTAGACTATAATATATTTATACCATAATTTTATATATAATATTCCAAAATTTTAGTGCTACTTTTATTGGTGTGGTTACTACTCATTTTTTAGTTTACTATTTGTAAGGGTCATATTACTATTCCAAAATGCATGTTACTATTTCATCAGTATTGGTTCTTTAACTTCTAAAAATACATATTATTTCATTATTTCTTTATCTATAATTTTTTTATTATGGTATCTAAGTGATTTAATTTTATATATACTATGTGACATTACTATAAGAGTGGGGAAATTTCTTTGATAAATGTTTGGGTTGTTACATATTACACCATCCAAAGGATCTCAATTCCTAAAATGGGGACTCACATACACTGAGTGTGGTTCTTCTGACTTCATTGTTCATGATTAATGATTAAATGATTGAATATAGCTTCATCAATATTGTAAGAAACTTCTCTAAAACCATAGTATATATGACACCTTATTATATATCCATTTGGGACAATATTTATTTTTTTAAGAGCATCGGCCATATGAAATGTATTAGGAGCCATATAATGAAAAATATTCTGTTATACCCATTATATAATTCATTAAAAACCTTTAATGAAAATCAAAACCTTAAATAAAAAATTATTTAGTTTATAACTAATGAAATCATGAAGTAATGAATTGGTTATTTTATGCATGAAGCATGCACTATGTTGGGTGCAATATAGCCTCGAGTTGCATCACAATCACCCCAAAATATATTGGCACCAATATATACTCAAGATCAATATTAAAGATATTTTAGCAGCAAAATATCATTAATTAATGTTAATATTAGACATATCATCTTATTTATCATCTAATAATATATCACTTGTACTAAATTACTTAAGGACATCATCAAAAACTTCACAACTCTTTATGATTCCACCTATAATCTTTTTTATAATATTTGTCAAAGTATTTTTATTTAATGAATAAAAACACTATCTAGTACTAAATAATTATCCATATGATTAATTTTGAGACCCAATGAGCCATAGTAGCACTTTCAATGAATAATTTATCTCAATTTCATAAATGTAAGAAGAGAACATCCTTAGTGCTACTCAAGAAACTAAAGAGTTTGGTGTGATCTCTATCAGACATACTTATATATTTATATGAAAATATCCAACACAATATGTGTTATATACATCTTGTGTATAAGTAAATAATCACTTTTCTCCTAATATCAAGTGACCACTAGACATTGAACAATGTTAATCTATTATAGGTCATCTCATCATTTCAATATTTCTCAATAAAATACTAACTAGGTTAATGAATAGATCCAATGTCATTTATCTAGTGGATTATTAAATAACATTCCACTCATCCATGTTTTTGGACACATGTCATGTGACTCCACTAAGAATGGTTATGAATTTCCGTCATCTAATTATATTAAGGGCTGTATATCTGTACTCATCATATGAGTGTGAAAATCCCATCTCAGAAATGTTTAAACTGAAAACATGATTAGAGTAATAAACAAAAACCCCTGAAGTAGATATGTCACAATGACATGAATAAAAATGTATCACGGTTTTTATGTTCTCATTATAGGTATCTCTCTAAAAATAGGTATTGATGATTTATTATAAGAACACACCAACAAGTATATAGATAATCGTATAGAATTATAAAGGATATACTTGGTGGGTCATTATGAATAATAAGATTCCACTTATTAACTCAAGAGTCTACTACACAAACTAATCATGAAATACCATCATAACCCATATAAATTCATGATTTTAATCGATTAAAGATAACTAAAATTCATATTTTGATGTGATATTATCATTCTAAGAATCAGGTAAATAAAATTATAGTAAACATGAATAGATGATAAATATAGGTTGAATTTATTATAATAATATGATTCATTATGAAACCATTACAGAAAACTATTTAGTAAAATTTACTAATAGACTTGACATGACGTTATATTTTTTGTTGTCCCAATGGTTCATTAATGAGTCCAATACATTTTCATCTACTTCAACCCAATAGAACCTAATATCTCCTCACTCAAAAAAATTCATAGAATATGGTATTTTTAGAAAATGTGTTTATTCATTATGTGAGATCAAATTTCATTATCATGAGAAACAAATCCATTATTTTAAAAATAAAGATTGATTTTTAAATTTATACTAATAACCCCTATAGTTCAAATATGAACTTCATAATCTGAATATTTTCATTCACAGTATTTGGGAAATGATATATTCCACCTCTTTTGTTGTGTTATATATGGTTTATTGATTGTAAATATTTTTAATTATAACTCCACTATTTATAAAAAAACAGAAAACCAGATTGAGATTTCATATCATCCCTCTTCAATTGGGAAATTTCTTCTACGTAACCCTTTACATAGAGCTCTTCATATAATCCAAATATCAAGAACATATCTTTCTTAATTCTCATGTAATAAATAATGTTCTTCACAGTAATCAATTTAGTCTCACTAAGATTATATTGATATCTACTAGACATACTTATAGAATAAGAGACAATAGGTTGAGTACACAACATGGAACATTTGATTGATACTTTGGAGGAAAATTGGGAATGATATATATCCTTTTTATCCCCTTGAAAGGATATTAAATCATCCTAATATTGGTACCATACAATATTGGTAAAGATACCACAATGGATTTCACTATAATAAACCACTTCATCACTTTACCATTGTAAGTGACCTGACTAAATCTATGAAGCCTCTTATATTTATCTCTATAGATATTTATAGTTGGTATGTCGGCTCCTTCAAACATGTATTTAATCAAGAATAATTTTCCTAAACATATATTCATATAGTGAATATTTAAGATATCATTTAATGATATGTTTTATGTCATCTATATAAAATATAAAAAATATTATAATTTTTGTTCCAAGCGTAGTGGAAGCATGCGTTAATTGGTGATATAATAAATTTATTTTAACAATCATTGCTCAAAACCAAGAGTGGGGATCTTTCAAGTAAAATTCATAATTGATTTATTTAGTATCTGAAGAAATAAATAACTAGTCATAGGAACTATCTTTGATGATGATTTTTCATCATCCAAAAATGACCCTTTTGGAATTCCTTCATTTCACTTGGAAGGTTCCAAGGTATAATCACTACAGCAGTAATACACACATGCTTTAATGGTATCTTTGCAATGCTACTAATTCTCTGAGTTCTATCATGAACAATCGAATGTATTCCATTGTTCATTCATGATCACTCATTCTTTAGTCTTGAAAAATTCTCTCTTGGGTTTCACATTCCTGAGAGGGAGAGAAGAGGAGGATCCAAGAGAGAATTTGTTGTGCAAAACAATTCTATATTCCCAAACATAGAATTGGTTTTGAATGAATTACACAATATAATAGCCATCTATTTATAGTGATGTGATTTCAGTTACAAAATTTAATTTCATAACATCTTTTAAATAAAATTATAATCGTTAATAAAATCACATCCCATATAATAACAATAAAAATATTATTTTTTTAGGATTACAAACTTATATAAAATGGATGAATAATTTTTACAGACATGAAAATAATTATTTTATCATTGGAACCAATCTTGGTCCGTTCAAACTCCTCTTTTATGACACCAGAATAAAATAAAATTTCACATAAATAAATATTTTATTCACAAACAAGAAAATAAATATTTATTATATATTAAATAAAATAAATAAATATATTTTATTCGGAATCCAGTGAATAAATATTTATTCAGTTTATGCGATCAATATAACATAAATAACATTATTCCTCGATATTGGGAATAATATTTATTTCATTAATTAAATAAAAATATAATTTAATCAAGACCACCAAAAACACTTACTGTGTGACCCCTAGGATTTTTTCTCATTGGCATTAGGTAGGTTTTCCTAAAGTCCATGATTACTATCTAGAAATGGGTCAAGGCACCAAAGATAATGAAAATAAAGTTGCAACAATGAAAAACACATATGAAATATTTTTGTGTAATATAATCTCTTTGTCGCAGAATCTTATCAAGAAGCTTTTATTATGGTGTCACCAACCTATATGCTTGATAAATCATTCTATAACTATTTGAAATAAACGTAACATTACACCATGGACATAGAATTTATGGAGACAGTTATATTTCAATCAAAGGTTTGAGATATCTTCTTCAATAATTATAAAAGGGAAAAATATTTTTCTTGACATATCCATTAATAACATGTCATTCGTGATGTCCTCAAATTACCCTGCATATCTCTAACATATGGAATGATAGTTTTTGTCATCAAATATAAGTGTGTGAGTCATGAAATGAATAAATGATAATATCAAAGTCTAAGGAACATTAAACACACTCATATATAGTAATATCTGATAACACCAAAACATGAAGAATTCTTTCCGGGGGGTCTTTTATCATAGTCTCCCATATTTGAGATTACCAAGTGCGAACTTCATGAGAAGAATTCTCATCTGCTAATGAGTACTCGTACCTTAATGAATATATATTATGTGTCCCTTCATATTATATTATCCAACCTAAAAACTATATTAATAATATTTTCATAGCACTTCAAGGTTCTCATCATAGCGGGGAACTACTATGACCTTATCAATGTGAAAAATACTCTATGAAATTATTACAATATGGTCATACATAACAATGAAATATTTGTAATAAGATATTTAATTTAATATTTAATACATCAAATGTTCATGTAATAAAAGTACAAATAGTTGGTTCTAGGACACCAACTATAACAAACTCTAACTTTGACTAGATCCAACTGGCTACAAAATTTACTCTGCTAGACCTCAAACGATGGTCATGTTTCTACTGAGTTAAGGATTTACTCAAGGGATCTACAAATTTGTCTTTTGGGGAAATACGTCTCACTCCAAATTCACCCCTATGAGAAAAATCCCTCAAGAGATGATACTTCGGATGTATGTTCTTCATCCACTAATGTGAATTTGGCTCTTTTTAGAGAGACATCGCTGCAATATTTGTACAATAGAGTGTGATGGGATCATTACTTTTAGGTACCACATCAAGACCATGGATGAAATTTCCCCTAAAAATTGATTCTTTAGCTTCATTAGAAGCTGCAATATACCCAGACTCTATTATAGAAACTACAACCACATCTTTCTTTGAGCTCTTCCTGCTCACATCACCTCTATTAAAAGTGAATATGTATCTCGTTTTTGACTTCATGTAATCTTGATCAGTCTAGAAACTAACATATGCATATCCTCTAATGACTAGTTCCTCATATCCTATATAATCTAGGAACATATCATTAGTACAACTCAGATACTTAAGAATATTATTGACATCCATCCAATAGTGGTCACATAGATTATCTTGACATCTTCCTACCATAGGTAATGCGTAGGTGACTTATAGACTATTACATAGCATAAAATACATGACTAACCAAATCAGTGATGCGTATGGAATCCTTGCCATTATATTTATTTCCTCATGGGACTGAGGACACATTTTCTTGGAAAGACTAATTCCATGTGACATTGGTAACAATCCCCTATGGGATTGATCCATACTAAATCTCTCAAGTATATTTTCAATGTCTGTACATTGACTTAGGTCGATAAACCTTTTGCATCTATCATGATGGATCTTGATCCAAAGATTATTTTCTTCCTCAACCAAGTATTTCATGCAAATGAATTTATTCAACCATTCCCAAATAGACTATAAGACTAGAATTTAATTTCCAATAAGTAACATGCCACCAACATATACTATTAAAAATGACTACACTTCCACTAAACCATTTGTATCAACAAGGATCACATTCATTCTTTAAAAAAACAAATAATATAATTGATTCATCAAAAGTAATGTTCCGTGACATAGATTCTTGATTTAATTCGTAAATGGATTTTTGAAGCTTAAATATCTTATTTACATCCTTTGGATCCACAAACCCTTTAGGTTTTGTCATATAAACATATTTTTGATGGTTCCTGATAAGGATATTATGAAATCTATTTTCTAAATATCATTCTCAGGGAAAGCCACAATGAAATGTATAATTATGATGGATTTTAGCATTTCAACTGGTGAAAAGTTTTCATTATTATCAATTCATTGATGCTGTTTAAAACCTTTTGTTCTCAGTTATGACTTATAGGTAATAACATGTCCTTATATGTCCAATATATTCTTGAATACCCATTTTCAACCCATAGTCTTTATATCCACTAGAGGGTATTCAAAAATCTAGACATGGTTTTTGTACATGGAATCCATTTCAGAATTTAGGGCTTCTTTCCACATAGAAAAACATGTGCCACTTATTGCTTCTCTATTGGTTATAAGATCATTATTATCAACTGATAATGATTCATCATCCTCAGTAACTAGAAAACCATACTATTATTGTTCTCAAAAATTATCTTGTTCCTCTACATATTTTATGTATCTATATAATAGTTTCCTCTTCCACAGGGCTCTTTGGAATCTGATCTTGTACCAACTTTTGTGTACCATGAGCCTCGACTTTGTCAATGTTTATCTCGCTCCCACTATCTGTTTTGGAGATGTGATCCCTCTCAAGGAATATGGAATTTATTTCCACTAAAACCCTTTTTATATGGGTCATATATTTTATATCCCTTCATTTCATTAGGGTATTCTATTATGTTACACTTGGTGCCTTGGGGTGATAATTAGTTACTTAAAGAGGCCTTAAGAAATGATTTTCTTCCCCACACATGTAAATTTCATAACATGGTTTTTCTTCCACTCCAAAATTTATATAAAATACCATTTATTGATTTAGTTGTAACTTGTTTTTTTATCTGTGCTGTTATTTGTAATGTATATCCCAAAAAGCATAATGGATGACTTTAATGACACTTCATTGATCTCACTTTTTCCAACAAGGTGTGGTTATTTATTTATCTTACACCATTTTACTAAGTATTTTAAGGATAATTGATTTGATATTGGATCCCAAACTCTTGTCAGTAATCAATGAATACATGATTAAGGTATTCTCTATCTTGGTCTGAGCAGAGTTTCTTAATCATCTTACCAAGCTCATTCTCAATATCATTCTTTTATTCCTTGAAATTATCAAAATAATATAACTTATAACCCATTAAGAAAATATATCCATATTTACAAAAATCTTCATTAAAAGCTATGAAGTATGAATACCCACATAGCTCATTGATATGAAATGTTCCATGATCATTGGTATGAACTAATTCAATTAGCTCTTTATCCATTTTACCTTTCCCACTAAATGGATTTGGTTATTTTACATTGTAAAAATGTGTGACATACACCAAGTTGGTTTAGTTTGGAAGGAATCTAAATATCCATCAGGATGTAAATTTTTTAACCATTTTTCATTTACATGACCTAGCATGTGATGCCAAAGTTTGGTGGGGTATGAGTCATGTAATGTAACATCGTTATCTATTTCCATTACTTGGTTTATATAATCCAACACATAATGACCATTATGTAAATGTGACATACCATAAAAATGTTGTCTTTATAAAATAAGAAATATTTATTTCCAAATTTGAAAATGAATCCATATGTATCTAGTCTGGATATTGAAATAATGTTTTTGGTAACTCAATGAACATAATAAAAACCATTTAAAAAAGATCATTTCAGTCAGCAATGTGAGGTGGTAGTCCCTGATAGTTATAGTGGAAAGTTTAGTTCTGTTGTCTACTTGTGGATCTCCCTCCCCTTAGTCAATTTTTCTAACTCTACTTGGTTTCTATATTTTAATACATATGTTATAACCACAATATATATCTAATACCCAATTTGTGGAAATACATAAATTTCACCTGATAACAAATGCACCTGAAAAATCCCTTTTTCTATAGTTGTTTGTAGTTTTTCTTTTAATGGCCCTTCTTTCCACATGTGAAATAGAAATCATCATTTTCCCTTGTTTCCCCTTTAATTTTCTTCTTCATGGAAGGGAATGAAGAATCATTTTCCTTAAATCTCTTTGCTTTCCATTTCTGTTTGTTCACCATACATAAAGAAGGATTTTCACGCATCATATTTTTATCTACTTGTTTGAGGGGGTAATAAGATCTGGAAGAGACTTCTCAATGTTTTTCATATTAAAATTCACAACAAAACTAGAGATGCTCTGAGGAAGTAATGCCAGAATGAGATAGGTGCCCATTTCTTTGGGGAGTTTAAACCCCAGACCCTCTAAGTGCTCAATGTAGCTAATGAGATTGACTATGTGAGTCCTAGATAGGGAACCCTATCCATTCTTCTCTGAAAGAGATCCTTGGAAATATCAATCCATTCTTATTTATCTCTCTCCTGGTAAAGACCACATAGGGGATCAAGCATTATATATGCATCCATGTTTTAGTGAGACATCAAGAGATAACATGACATAAAAGAAAGAATCAATAATTGAACATTGAATGCATAATTCATATGTTTTTTATAGACTAAGAAATATTCATCACACCTCTCTTGAGTAGGAAAATCAGGAATTGAGTATACTAGCTTGAAATATTTTCATTCATGGTTTAGAACAACCCAAATGCATCTAAACCACTCCTAGAAGTTACTGCATGTGAGGAGAATGTTTTTATCTAATACTTATCATAGGGATAGTGATCTTGTTATTTTATTCTATAATGGCAAGAAAATATTATTAGTACATTTCTTGGTTACATATTTTCTGAGAAATAATTAATTGATTTTGTTAAATATCCCACTATTTTATCATGTCCCAATAACCCTCACTATTGAACTTGGAATGTTTGCTTTCTAGGACATTATTGTGTCAAGGATCCATATTCCCATTCTCATAAATCCAATAAGGGTCGGTCAAGCTATTTTGAAGGTATTTTTGTAGGAAAGTATTTGCCAACAATGGGGTTGTAACTCCTTGATCAGTTGAATGAACTCACCAATCCAGAAATCCTGACTTTTATTTTCACAACACATGCCTCCAAATTAAACAAATTCTAGAAAGGTAAAATCTTCTTGATGCTAAATGGTTAATTCAACCTGAAACATTCGTAATATCTACCCTTATAAAAGTAAGTATCCCAAAAACGGTTGTTGAAACACATAGTTCTATTGAGTTTTATTCCTGATTATATAATAGAAGGCTTAGTCTGACTTAATATTATATTTAAGGATTTTATTTTTTTATGAATAACTTTTTATCATGTTTTATCTTTTAGATGTCTTGTCAATATTTAAGTGGATTTTTACTTAATTAATTAACCATGTTTGAATAAAACATTTTTTCATGATCAGTTTTATTCAAATTCTGTTTTTTCATATAAATTCATTCATTTATGTGATCACGGTCTCGCATCAATAAATATAATTTTAATGAATTAGATAGAAATTAAATATATAATTAAATAACCTGATCATGATTTTATCTAATGGTTGATTTAATGAGAGAACATTAACTCAACCAATGTCCTATGGAAAATAACTCCTTATGTTGGACGCGGAATGAGATACAACATTCCATGTGTCCACCTATGTATCACTAAGTAAGCATCATTATGGTTTCTTCTTGAACTGCCCCCATATGACTTGGGATGCTCTATTATTTAAAAACATTTATTACTCACACGTAGGTGAAGGGAACCAAATTATTGGGTAAAGGGGACTCTATAAATATCCTTAGACATGTAGGTCCTACATAATAATAGAGGGGGTGACTCATAGGCCATCTTTTAATTTAAATTTAAATAATTGAAATCCCATGTAATAATTTTAATTAAATAGATTGAAACACATCCATAGGTCTTGGTTGAACTCGTGAATATTCACACATGCAACCAATACACAAAATTAAATGTCTATCATTCATTCATTCATTCTATTATTATCTAAGATAAACGTGCTTTCATTAAATTGATAATCAATTCCCTTTCATCTTAATGATTATCTGATCATATTAAGAGAAACCCGTCATTAATGGAATTCATGGAAAATAAATGGTAGAACCAGTAATGACATATTAATTACAATAAATTAATTGAGCATTTTGAAATTATTTAGAACCATTATTAAATTTTAAAACACACAACGCTATATTAATCAATAAAATAATGTTTTAATCCTACAATTTCAAATTTTATGTAATTTCATTTTTTCTATTAATTAGAGACTACACTGTGTGTATATGCATCTACACTCCATGTACCTCAGTTGTAGTATCTCGAAGTCCCGCGTTTATGGATTCAATGTGTGGACATGGCCAGAATTCATGGTGTGTACATGCTAATTACACACCATGTATATGATTTTTTTGGTAGCTTGGACTGGTCATCACATAGTATATAATAAAATCACCACATGTAATAAATTACCCGATGCATATAGATACATTATGCATGGATATTCAACATGTGCTCTGTCTGCACACATTGTAACCCAATTTTACCATCCAATGATTGGGATCTTCCCGATGGAATATATGGTTGTTCGTCTTGTATTCTAAAACCTTTTAAAAAATGAAACACTTATAAAAAATGCTTAATATCTTGATAAAAATTTAATTCAAATTAGATTAAAGAATTAATAACATGAAATAAAATCTATACACAATTTCACATATATCAATAATCAAATAAATTATTATAAATTTAAAATTGACCGCTCTAATACCACTTGTTGGTTCTAGGCACAGTATAAGAAAGAATTATTGGGTGAAATATTAAAATTTCGTTTACTAATTATCACATGAAACCAAGAGTGAGGATCATTCACATAAATTTTTAATTATTTTACATAATATCATATGAAATAAATTTTTGGGTTTATGAAATTTCTTCATTATTGATCGCCCAAAAATTCCCTTCTAAATTTACGGTGTTATTATTCTGAGGATACAAGAATATAATACATCTATATTTGATCCACACATGCTCAATGGTCTCTGAGAAACGCCACTCATTCTACAGGTGCTAGCGCGACGAATTGAATTTCTTGAGTTGTTCGTTTTTGATCGCATGTTCTTCTGTCCTGAAGAAATTATCTCATGGGTTTCTCATTATTGAGAGTTATAGAGTATGAGGATTCTAAAGAGAATTAATTATACAAAAAAATATCAATTCCCAAACTTCGAATTGGTTTCAAATGAATTTCATAACATACGTTACTGTCTATTTTTAAAGCTAGGATTTTCGTTACATAATTTAATTTCATAAAATCATTTAAATATAATTATAACCATTAATTAAATCTCATTCTAGAAAATAATACTAATAATAACAATATTATTATTTTTTGGTGCAACAACTTATGAAAAAAGGATAAATAATATTTACCAAATTGTAAATAATTATTTTATCAACAAATATGTTCTTGGTCTATTCGAACTCATCTTGTATTTATTGAACACCTGAAGAAATAATTTATTTTCTTAAATAAATTTTTTATCCACAAATTACTAATTAATTATTTATAAAGTATTCAACAAAATAAATAAATATTTTTTATTAAAAATCCTATGAATAAATATTTATTTAATTTATGTGATCAATATAATATAAATAAAACTATTCCTCGGTATTGGGAATAATATTTATTCTGTTAATTAAATTGAAAAAGAATTTAATCAAGACTACCAGAAACACTTAGTGTTTGACCCTCTATGATTCTTTCTCATTGGAATTAGATAGACATACCTAAAGTCCAAGATTACTATCTAGAAATGGGTTATGACACCCTATTGAAAGAACCTAAGGTTACAACAATAAAAACCACATACAAATGCTCAATGTGTATGTAGACGCCGAAAAGACCATAACTACTAATAGAAGTTTCAAAATGACGATGTGAAGTCATATTCGGACCTAGAGGCCCAATCTAGAGGTCCCGGAAGTGCCATGCGAAATAACGGAGGATGCGTGTGGAAAAATGTGGGTCGCGCGAAAGGAGTCCGGGATTCGCGAAAGGTCCCCATCGCCAGAACACAATGTTTTCACGCCCGTGCCCGCGTGGTTAAATTTTCGCGCCACCGTCTCTGGCCCACAAATTTTCACACGCCTCATAGATTCCATGACGCCGGAGGCCTATAAATAGAAGGGGACCCCTTCTATTTCGGGGTTTTGGAATTGGAACCGGCTCTCATCCGCGAAATAGGACTTCCGTGCGCGCAAGATTACCTTCAGGTACTGACCCTTTTCGCGCAACCTCGCCCCTAGATCTGCCATTGTGCGCAATACCACTAGCTTAAATAAAATTCCAAACCCTTCAGGGTTCCTCCCTTGCGCGCAATTCCTTCCATTGCACGCAAAAAAGTTCATGTGTTTGCAATCCTTTCGTTGGGTGTGGCCTTACCTTAGGGTTCAACATGTTCCACTCGCACACAATTCACGTCCTTTGTGTGCGATCCTCCTAGTCGTTCCCAATCCCTCTTCCCCAATTACGCGTCATCCCGACGTTTTGCGCGCCAACCATTTCTTTGCGTGCAAACCCCGGGACCCCTCACTTTGACCCCCGAGTGCCTCCATGCATAGGTTCCTGATGTCCTCCATATCGGGCATGCACGCCATGCGTTTTTTTCCCATGCGGCCTTCCAGGCTCGTACAAAGTAACCTCAAGGTACCTTGGGTGGTGTTTCCTATTGTGTTGCTTTGCCTCATGCTTCATCACATAAGCACACTATAGGATATTGCTTCTTCGCATAGCCACACTTACGTGGACCCCTCAATGGTTCGCTCTAAGACCCCCCATCACCACGGCCTTACTGATGCCTTCCCTCACACAAGGCATAGATGGTACCGGTTATGTATGTCCTAGGGGTGTGGAGAGAACCCACCTCATCCGAGCTGCAGGATGTTAAACTGTCAAGCACCTCCTACTCAACACATGACATTAAACTGTGATCTGGCCTCGTGCATTGCACGTAGGGTCCCCCCGACTCGAACATTATTTACACCTATTGTCTCCACGGGAATGGAATCTTCCTCAGATGGAATGATATCCTCCCTCTCGGAGTGGTGTTTGTCGATGGGGGAAGTGCAGTCACCCTAGTGTAAGCCCCTATCCTCTCTTGCGGAAGGTAGAACCCATGCACCACCGTACTTCCCCACTACCAAGGCTAGTGGAGGGTGTGATAGGGAATAAAGCATCTCCTTTGTTCGGTCCCAAATCCCTCTCTCTCTAAACTTTTTCGCACTCTGGGCCTCCATCCTGGAGTACGTCCCGGCACCATGGTCCTATCAAGGCGTAATCCCATATTCGCTTCTCACGGATGCACCCTTTGTGATGTGACCATCAGGTCCCAACAACCTCTTGTTTCTTACACCAAGCATGACTCAAGTGAGCTTAGAGTGAGCACCGACACTAACCCCACCTCCACCCAAACTACGTGGACATTGATTCTCTGTCACAGGGATATGTAGGAAGCCTCCACGAGGTTCAAGCCCATCACATGATCGTTCCAACCCCCTTCACGTCGGTTCGCCAGCACCATGGGCTGCCTCAGAGCATAAGCCCCAGATGCCCCCATCCCGCACGACGTTAAACTATATACTCCCATATAGCGTGACGTTAAACTATTTCCCTCATCCTGCATGATGCTAGAATACACCACCCGAACTACGCGGACTTTGATTCCATGTCACGAGGATATGTAGGAAGCCTCCATGAGGTTCATGCGCACCACCCAATCGTTCTGACCCCCTTCGCGTCGGTTCACCAACCACTTTGGGCCGCCTCAGAGCATAAGCCCCATTTCAACTGTTGTGGGCCGCCTCAGAGCATAAGCCTCATATCCATCTTGATCCATCTCAGAGCGTAGGCCCCATCCACCCAAACTACGTAGAATTTGATTCCCTGTCACGTGGATATGAAGGAAGCCTCCACGAGGTTCAAGCCCACCACCCGGTCATTCTGACCCCCTTCAAGTTGGTTTTCCAGCAACATGGGCTGCCTCAGAGCATAATCCACAGATGCCCCAATCCAACATGATGTTAAACTTTATGCTCTCATCCAGCACAATGTTAAATTGTCTACCCCGTCCTGCATGACGTTAAGATGCACCACCCGAAATACATGGACTTTGATTCCTTGTCACAGGGATACGTAGGAGTCCTCCACGAGGTTCAATCCCACCACCCGGTCCTTCCGACCCCCTTCATGTCGGTTCGCCAGCACTATGGGCTGCCTTAGAGCGTAAGGCCTAGATGCCCTATCCCAGACGACATTAAACTGTATGCTCCCATCCAACACGAAGTTAAACTGTCTTCCCTATCTTGCATGATGTTAAAATTCACTACCCGAACTATGTGGACTTTGATTCCCTATCACGGGGATACGTAGGAAGCCTCCACGAGGTTCAAGCCCACCACCCGGTCGTTCCGACCCCCTTCACGCCGGTTCACCAACCACTTTGGGCTACCTCGGAGCGTAAGCCCCATAACAACCATTGTGGGCTGCCTCAAAGCATAAGCCCAATATCCATCTTGGGTCATCTCAGAGCATAAGCCCCATTCATGCTGAACAACAAAGACTTTGATCCGTGAAAAGTCACGGTACGTAAGAATCCTCCTTGAGGTTCAATCCCACCACTCGGTCGTTCTGACCCCCTTCGCGTCGGTTCACCAACCACTTTGTCCTGCCTCAGAGTGTAAGCCCCAAATCAACCATTGTGGGCCGCCTCAGAGGATAATCCACATATCCATCTTGGGTTGCCTCAGAGCGTAAGCCCCATCCATCCTGAACTACGGAGACTTTGATCTGTGCTAAGGCATGGTACGTAGGAAGCCTCGTTGAGGTTCAAGCCCAACATCCATGTCCCATCCTGACCTTTCCCTCGATCCCACATTCATCGGGAATCTCATGCCCTATCCCAGGGGTCTTACTCCCTCCGGGACCCATCCGTGCATTCATTATCACGGGTCGCATTTTTGGGCATCCCACCGTATCATCGAACTACGCGTACTTTGATTCCTTCTCACAGTAATACATAGGAAGTCTCCTCGATAATAAATCCCAAAGCCATCACCCATCCTGATTCTTGCTGAGGCCACCACATCCCGGTGGGATCATGCCACTTCACTCTACTCCACAGTGTCCAGGAAGCCGCCCATGTGTTGTCCCTAATATTGGCGTTCCCTCCATGGGGTTCTTCAATCTGATCCACTCTCAGTGTTCTGATCAGTCTGATCTGTATCCGCTAGATGTTAAACTCACGTCATACCCTGTGATAAACATGGAAAGCTGAGGAAAACCTCAGATACATGCCTATGGCATGCAACTCCCCACGTTCAACGTGGGATGCCTTGGGTGTCTGCACCCTCGAGATTCCCTATAATAAGGGATAGAAGACAGACATGCCAATCCCCCAGCATCAAGACACACCAATGACACCTCAGTGTGACCACTCTCCTAACTAAAGGTTGCTGCCCCGACCAGACCCCTTGGAGCATCTCGACGGAAGTAGCGTAATTAATGGGTGTCTAGGAAGATATGCCACCGGGAACAAGATTCACGAATATGTCTTAAATATATGAGGGAGACCCATACTAGGTGACGAGCTACGGGGAAGAATCCACGGAAGGAAGAACTGGCATCTCATCATCTCGGTTTCAATCAAGGAGAAGACGTCCCTGAATAAGGAATGGATGTCGCCCTCCTTTGGAAAGCGGTAATGTGGGGCTTCAAGCCGCGCGTCCTCCCCTGCATGACAGACACGCACATGAACCCCAGCAGAAAGCGTCGGAAACAGAAAATGGTGAACCTAACATTAATCTCTTCTCCTCAATACAGAGACTGGTAGAGTTTGGGGTGTCGTAATATTATCATGTCACTAGGTCCAGGCACCTAGCACTCAGACGTGAAACCCGCCAGGGGTTAGGGCAGTCAGGACGTTGAGCACTCCATTCTGTGACATTGGCATCATGGATCCCTCTAACCGACTGTGGAATATGGAACAACACTAGGCTATTGGTTGTCGATTTCTTTTCCAATTAGTATTAATGGGTTCATCTCCCTGCTTTCAGGAATCAGATAGCTGCATGCGGAGCTCGATCACCACCTGCCCACCAGCGTAGGGGCAAGGGTTGTATCGACGTGGCCACCCCGCGCGGTTATGCCTCTTCCAAAGCTGCTTCGACCGCCACGACTGTTGGGCACTCACTCCCCCTCTCCCCATTAGTGATTATCCAATGGAGGGTGATCAACGACCTTGTGTGTAGGGACGAGGAGGAAGGGTTCATCCCTACTAGGGACATGGCCTATTTGGACCTTGAGGTAGTTGTGCCTCACCGCCAATGCTGCCCTCAAGGGCTGTGTAGGGATCCATTTCTCCCCACCCCGACGTTCAAACGTTTCAGGAGCTTATCCCCATAACGCCTTGACACCTCCCTTCCCTATGCCGATGGGGTAGGGGATGTATGGGTTCGCCCGACGAGAAACCCGCTTCAAGGGTTCCCGGCAAGGGCCCCCGATAGGCCACGTCGACGCCACCGCCCGACTCCCCGGGCTGAGGAGTAGGAAATCCATGTGCCCGCACCACCGGCTCTAACCCACCTGACCCGATGCCAGCGTCGGGCACGAGCAGAATAGGATGCTTGCCCCGGGGCATCAACATTGGAAACCACTGTGGCCCGAGCCACTGCTGACCCCTATCATCAAACCCCCGCACACATTGAGCGGGGGCAGTTATATGCCTGATCCAAATCGAGGCCCCAACCACCCCACGGGTAGTTTAGGTCGACTCTCCTGATCGCTGGCACAGGCAATGGCCGCCGCGAACTAATTCGCGGTAGTGCCATTCAGCATGAAGGCCTACTCCATGCCACCATTTTAGAAGGTATGGGCCCTCCCTCCTTCCAACCACGGGTCGGAGGCCTGCCTAGCACCACCCTCTCTATAGTTAAGGGGATGCCTTGTGACAGCAACACTCTTGGTGGGGCTCTCTCCAGCACCCCACTACACGGGGTATGGGGTCACTCCCACTACCGCAGACCGCGAGTATGGAGCCGTTGCATATCTGGTCACTCACCCGCATGGAGGACCTCCCCATGTCCCTTTCGACATTTGGCCCAGTGCTCCCCACACACCGACCCTCTGTCCTCTCGGCCCCGACACTAATGCGTCTAAAGGACTTCATGACAGAAATGAGCCTTTCCCTGAAGATCCACCTAGGGACAGGAAGGCAGGATATCTTCACAATAAGAGAAGTGTCAGGGAAGGCTGAACGGAAATCAGACGAGTCCGTTTCTTAGACTCTGAGGAAGAGTACGACTCGTTGACGGAGCCCTCTCCTCAGTCCTTTGAGTCAAGGGCTGGGTGAAGGACGTGGCACGTTAGCCTCGTACTCCCCGAATGTGATATCCCTATAATCCCCGCCTCCCTACGAATGTATATCCAGGAGGATGAGGACTTGGCGTACCCCCATGGATCTAACATGATGTCACCATCGGCATCTCTAGAAGCACCTTCCACCTCGGCCAGAGATGAAGGAGACCATTTTTGGGGGTCGATGGTAAAAGAGCCGCGACGTAGCACACCCCCAGCAAGCACTGGCAATATGACAGGAGGCTCATTCTCTGGTCCATCCTATCGTGATGTGCCTTTCAAGACACTAGAACCCTTAGAGGACGACTTAGGATTCGGCGGCCAATCGGCATGCTTGCCGTACTCTCCGCCGGCCATCCCACTGGCCCAGCGGCCTGCCTCAGCACCGCTACCAGTTCCCCGATTACTCCCAGTTGATGAGCGGGGATATCAAGGGCCAGATCCTGAACCTGATCCATGGAGCTTCTGGACCAACCTCGTAGCAGGCCACTTCCCCGAGATGTTTTGGCCACTCATAGGGTTGGATTTTGATATACCAGAATCCTTCACCCTGGGAGAGTTTTAATGTTTCCACCAGACCCTCTGGGAGACTCACTCTCGTCTGTTCCACCAGAAAGTTCCCTATCCCAGGAGCCGAGCACACCTCGAGGATATCGGCGAGCAATGTCGTCAGGTCGAACTGGCCACGCTCCCCACGGTTCGGCACCCCATATCACTTGGCCACCACAGGGCCCTCCAACTGAAATGAATTTAGAGATTTCAAGTACTCTGAAAAGTTTTCAATGAGGCCACCCCTACAAGAATCTCTGTGGATGGGGTCAGTACGCTTCCCTTCTCTTCAGTGGGATTCACCGACAGCCCGACTCACGGGGCGACTCCGAGGACATGCCCCCAAGGGCAGCGACGGTCAAAATGGCGGATCTGTCTAGGGAGGGGAATGGTCTGGAACTTCTTAATGGGGACTCAACCCCTGGATACAAGTCGCTACTAGATCTATTAGGGTGGATAACTCATCAGCAGAGGGACCTCCTAGGTCTCCCCGCGCCCACTGAGGCATTAACACTGAGCCAGAACATCGGAAAGGGTAAAGAGCATGTTGGGGCTATCATGCTTTCTGACCCATCGGCCTCAGTCCAGAAGGCAGAGTAAGATTCCGAGAAGGCCACGTTGTTCCAAAATCTTGATAAGCAGAAGAGGTTGGTCGATGAGCTTCTGGCTGAACACATTGCAGAGCGGTGACCCGATTACGGTGATCCTAGGCCGGGGCAACAAGGGAAGGAACAACTACCCCACGGTGAGATTCTTCCAGGAAACCTTGATCATGCCATGTTCACTGACAGAGGAGAGGGTGGAGATCATGGAAAAAGGGCGCGATATGTTTCACCAAACCCTCCTAAGCGGCATGATCACCCAAGGGATCCTGCCTGGGTTCCTCTCGTCGCGCCAAGGGTCGATCCACCAGCTGATCCACGACCTGCTGAGCTTTTCTACGAAATTAAAGATCCTGAAAATGCGCTTGTGGTTAGGGATCACCGTCATGATAGGAACCCGCGTCCAGACGATCCGATGGCAGCGCCCATCGCCCTCTTAGAAGCTTTGGAGACTCGACAGGTGGCGATCCCACCAGAAGGAAAGCCATACCCCGCATGGGTGGATGATATTCCAGCACCATCGGGATTTGGGAATCCCACTTTCTCCCCCTTTAACGGGACAGGAGACCCTCCATAGCACCTGGCCCACTTCAACTCAAGGTGTGGGCCTATGTTAGGGACTCCAACACAGCAGGAGTCTGCCAAGCTCCGTTGCTTTGTTCAGACACTGGAAGGGTCAGCGTTCTTCTGGTATAGACAGCTCCCTGTCAGATCCGTGACTAGCTGGGAGGACCTTCACAGGAAATTACTCTACCAGTTCAGTTCCACAACCTGGAAGACGAACATCTCATACCTCTTCAGGTGCAAGCAAAGGCCCGATGAGCGATTTTCAGACTTCATCACCCGGTGGAAAGGGCTCACATACTTTCTTAACATGCCATTAACTTAGGATAAATTACTGACAATGTGCGTAGGTAACATCAAGGCAGAGCTGTTTCCTTCTCTTATCACATAGAATTACCCTATAGGGTTCTAGGACTTCTCAGAAAAGGCTCAGCACCTCGAAGAAGCCCTGCAACAGGCCAGTCATTCACGCCCGCTGCCTCCTATAATCCCAGCAAGGATAGCTGGGAAAGCCGAGCCCACTGTTGTTGCCCAAATAGAGGCCCACCGGCAGCTAGAATTGATACCAGTGAGTCCATCTCTGTAGCCCCATAGGGGTCTGCCCCCATGGGCTCAGCTTCCAACCCAACTGCGGCTACCTCAAAATCGGCAAACACCTCTGCGTAACACGCCACCACCGCCTAGGTGAGATAATCGGATTCCACCTCCTCGGCATGCTCCTCCGAACCCCCGTTAGGGTCAGCCTTCTAGATCCCCCTTTCCAGACATAAGGAATCAGACCTACTCGTTTGATGAGGATCAGGTCCCCAGTATCTTCCGCAGATCCTTGGAGTAGAGAATTTTGCGGTTTCCTGAGTGTCGGAAGCCAGCAGAGGCACATCTCACTGATCACCCCAACTACTGCCCTTATCACTGGAGCCTAGGGCACAGCATCCAGCGATGCTATGTGTTCAAGGACTCGCTCCAAGACCAGATTGACAACAATATAGTCAGGTTGGGCCTGGTCCTGGTATAAGTGGCAGGTGTCTTTGTGAGGTCATATGATAGTAGTGGTGATGAAGATGAATGACAGCAGGTTTCTGACCATGGGTCCCAGAAGTGTAATGACTGGATGGCCCGCAAGACGGTCGCCCGTGCCCATGGCATCATCCGTGCATGCCTGAATCAGTTAGAGCCCTCAGAAGCTGCAGTTACTACTTCGGGATCATCATCTCACCCAGCCTCTTCCAAGAAGAGAAAGCAACGATGGCGCAAGAAGAAAGAACACGCCCTGCAAATGTCGTCGTCATCCCGCACACTTGGCAACATTATACCCCAAAAAATAGGGATTCTTCCCAGAATCCGCCCAGTGGTGGGTGACTCCTGAAGTGATAGTCAGGGGTATGCTTTGGTTAACACCGTAGAGTTGGTAAATCCCCTTTTGACTCCCGATGATGAGGAACGCCGGGTAGACCTTCCCAATGTCCCCAGCCGTTGCCAGCATCTTTAGAGACATGGTTACATGAATCGCCGGGGTACGAAAGTTGGCACCTCCAGCCAGGCCATGCACACTGTGGAGACCAGACAGTAGGCATAGTGCAGAGCTCATCACATGCATCCCCTTCATTTGGTGGAGACAAGTCCACCTCCACCACCGTTTGTGTTACTAGATTAGGCGGAACCACCTCGGCCTTGCCGCGACCAGCTCCGCCCTGCCACTAGTTGAACCAAGCCTTACAGTCCTCATATGGAAGACACTCTCTAGGATTAGACTAGTGAACAACGAGATATGCCTAGTACCAGTCAGTCGTCGGCCCAGCCGGCAGGACCCGTCATGCCTCCAATCACAGAGCGGCCTCCTGTAACCAGAAGCTCGCGTCTGACCTGGAAGTATGATGTTCTGAAGCACCTGGTCAGAATTCAGTCAAGGATTTATATCCTTGAGGCCCTTTACCTATCATCTGAAATGCATGAGGCTCTTGCCGAGGCCCTAAAGATCCCCTCCAGTTTGAGACGGAGGTAGTGGCTGTAGACGGCTTCCACGCTAAGGCAACTGAGAATGCTGAATGCTAGGTAGTTATCTCATTCTCCGGTGAAGATGAAGACACTCCTATATAGGGGCACATTCTCCCGTTGTACATCACTGGCCAGCTCAATGTCGTAGAATTCCACCATTTTCTTGTTGACACAGGTTTTGGGATTAACCTAATCCTGACTCGGACACTACAGAAGCTGGGTTTTTCTGGGGATGATTTAACTCCCTCCGACCTTAGAATCTAGGGATACGATAGGACTGAGCAAACTCCAGTAGACAAGATCCGCTTGAAGACCCAGTTCAGTGGCCTAATTTACAACACTTAATTCATGGTTGTCTCCCAGGACACCGCATACAATTCATTTATGGGCAGGCCGTGGATCCACATGCATGAATCAGTCCCCTCATAGTAACACCAAGGCCTCAAATACCCCCTTAATGGTCGAGTAGGCATGCTACATGGAGACGCGCCTCCTTTTTCCTCTTGTGAAGCCCATTATCTGGACGCCAACTATTACAAGAGAAAGGATAAACTAATTCTGGAAGGTGAGATCGAGCCTGTCACTGACACAAGTGATCCTTGGGTAGGGTTGAATGATTATTACGTCTTCCCAATCAATTGGTTGGAGTCTAAGACCCCTAATATGGGGCAATGATTTGACGTTTCGGGTACAAGAGGAAGGAATATTTCTAGGTCCAAGCGACGGTGGAAAATCACCTCGTACTCCTACACCAACCAGGCTCGGGTGATCCCGGAACCTCCTACCCCCATACGGTATAGGGATGCTAGGCTCATGGCCATGGCGGTACGTCATACGTGTCTCTTCCGCCAGGCTGGAATTAACCGGCTCAAGACAACGCGCCACTACTACTTTGATGTCATCAAGCGTGGCCCCTTGGGCCGAAGACCAGATGGGATTGGATCAACTGCCAGCATCGCTATGGTCTCAGTGAAGCATGAGTCTCCTTATATGATGACCACTACCACCCAAGACGGCACCAGCTTCCCATCAGAGTTTGGGGTCCCAAAAGGAACTCCCCTGCAGAAGATCCCTCTATAAGTGGAGATGGGGATATAGAGGATGCTCCCCCCGCCATTGAAGAAGGCGTCTCCACCACGGTCGACAAGTTGGTACAGGTGAACCTTGGTAGCGAGGCGGACCCGAGACCCACATTGGTCAATGCCGCCATGCCGCCCGAGGAGCAGCAGCAGTATGTGGAATTCCTCAGACAAAACTGTGATGTGTTCTCTTTGAGTTATGACGAGATGCCAGGATTAGATCCTCAGGTAGCCTCCCATCGCCTTGGTCTCCCGGAAAACCATCGCAGGTTCAAGCAGCCTCCCAGAAAGATGCACCCTTCTCACAGTGCCATGGTTGAGGCTGATGTTGACAAGCTTATCAAAGCCAATTTCATTAAGGAAGTTCAATACCCCAGTTGGCTAGCCAACGTTGTGCCAGTCAGGAACAAGAATGAACAAATGAGAGTTTGTATCGACTTCTGTGATCTCAATCACCACTGTACGAAGGATTATTTTCCTCTTCTAGTGATAGAGCTGTTGATTGATGCCACGTCCTGGTTCCAAGACCTCTTCTTCATGTATGGGTATTCTAGGTCCAACCAAATCAGGATGGCTCCCGAGGATGTGGAGTCCACTGCCTTCAGGGCACCCCAAGGTACTTTTTGTTATCGGGTTATTCCCTTCGACCTAAAGAATGCTGGTGCCACCTATCAGCGAGCCATGAATCGCATATTCCAGCTGATTCAGGGAACGTTGGTGGAATACTATGTGAATGATCTCGTAGTCAAATCACGCCAGCGCCAGGACCATCTCAAGGACCTTGAGAAAGTGTTTGGTTTCCTTCGTTCCCACCACCTGAAGATGAATCCGTTGAAGTGTGCCTTCGAGGTCACCTCCGGAAAGTTCCTTGGCTTTCTCATCAGATACCGAGGCATTGAGATAGACCTGAAGAAGATCAAGGCCATCAGTCAAAATCCCCCCCCCCCCAGGAAATATTCGGGAGCTTCGAGGTCTCTAAGTCTACTTAGCCTACATATGCCGATTCATTGTGAATCTGGCTGGAAAGTGTAATCCCTTTTCCAAACTCATGAAGAAAGGCTCCACCTATGAATGTGATGAAGAGTGTCAGGTCTCCTTCGAGGAAATCAGGCAATATTTTCTTCAAACTCTGGAGTTGATGTCGCCCATCTCCGGAAAGCTGATGTTCCTTTAGGTGAACGCCTTGGAATAGTCCCTTGACGAACGTCTCGCCCAGAAGAACAACGAGGTAACAGAGAATAGCCTATACAACCTCATCTGCGTGATCCTTGACATGGAAATCAAGTATTCCCCCATCGAGAAGAGCTGTCTGGAGCTCATATTTTCTGTACAGAAATTGCGGCACTACTTGCAGCACCATGAGTTACAGCTGGTCTCTCGGGTAGACCCGTTGATGTACATCCCGAACCGACCTATGTTGACTGGCTGAGTAGCGTGGTGGGCAGTGATCCTCCAGTAGTTCGACATCAGGTTTGTGCCTCAGAAGGATATAAAAGGACAGGCATTGGCAGATTTTCTAGCTGCCCACCCAACTTCCGCGGATCAGCCGCTAGACTTTGGTTTTCCTGATGAGGCAACCCTCTCAGTCGATCATGTCGTCCCCTGTTGGAAAATGTACTTTGACGGTGCCTCCCAAGGCCCCACCGGTAGGAGACTCAATGATCCTAGGCTTAATAGAGTGGGCCTGGTTATCGTCTTCATCACCCCAAAGCAATTCGTTCTGTCGTAGTCATTTTTATTGTCGGAGGGCTGCACCAACAATGAGGTAGAGTATCATGCCCTCATTACTGGCCTTGAGCTGGCACTTGAGATCAACGTGCCCCATCTTCATGTGAAATGGGATTCCAAGTAGGTCATCAAGAAGATCAATGGCGACTAAGTTGTCAGAAAGACAGAACTCGTGCCATTGTTGGAGTGCACCCTCCATCTAATGGCCTAGTTCCCTTCTCGGCCGGAGGTCATTCATATTCCCCGGTCACAGAACGGTCGAGAAGATGCTTTGGCCAGCATGGCCGTGTCACTTGTGGAGCCCAAACAGGATGACTTGATGATCCACGTGGCGAACCGGAGATTCATTGCTCCCGTTACCCCAGAGGACGATCATGGTCTCTAGGTAAACCATATTACCGCTGGTGCCCCTATGTCAGGAGCCCCGGGTACTTCAGATACGGTGATTGAAATAGTTTCCGATTGGATGACACCCTTGGTTTAATACCTCCAACATAGTAATATTTTGGAAGACCGCGCCAAGCGCGAGCGAATCTGACGCCGTGCACTACAGTTTACCCTTCAGAGCGGTCCATGCCCTGAGAAGACCCTTTACAAATGCAGATTTGATGGTGTTATCTTTTGTTGCCTTCAAGGATTCAAGATTCCACAGGCCTGCGGGTAAACCATATTACCTTCTGGTGCCCCTATGTTAGGATCCCTGGGTAATTTAGAAACGGCGATTGAAATAGTTCCCGATTGGAGGAACCCCTTGGTTGAATACCTCCAACACAGTAATCTTCTGGTAGACCGCGCCGAGCGCGAGCAAATCTGACATCACACGCTACAGTTTACCCTTTAGAGAGGTCAAAGCCTTGAGAAGATCCTTTAAAAATGTAGATTTCATAGTGTTATCATATGTTGCCTTCAAGGATTCTAGATTCCATAGGTCATGCAAGAGGTTCATGTTGGTTCATGTGGCGCGCATCAGGCCGGGTCAAAGTTGTCTCACCAGATTCGGAGACTGGGATACTTCCGGCCCTCCATGACCCATGACTGCATCGAGTTCGCTAGGAGGTGTCATGCATGCCAAGTTCAGGCTAACTTCGTGAATCGTCCACCGGAGCCTCTCCACACTACCAACTATTCTTAGCCTTTTTCAGTCTGGGGGTTGGATGTTGTAAGACCTTACCCACTGAGAACGGCTCGCCAATGCTGGTTCATTCTGACCGCTATGGATTTCATTTCCATGTGTTCAGAGGCAATTCCGCTCAATGATGTCAAAGCCCATTCTATCGCCGACTTCATGAGGTCCAACATCATCTATCGATTTGGAGTACCTCATGCGATCCTCACAGATAATGACATCAACTTTCCAGTGGCAGAGCTAAAGAAATTGTACGCCAAGTACAACATTCACTCTAACCATACCTCCCACTATCATGCACATGAAAATGGGCAGATCGAGGCATTTAACAAAACCCTCTCTAACATTCTGCAAAAGATGGTTGGTCAGAACAAGAAGAGTTGGCCGAATAAGCTCCCTATTGCCCTCTGGGCTTATCGGACGACGACTCGTAATTCCACCCAGGTAACCTCGTATTCCCTGGTGTATGGAAGTGAGGTCATCCTTCCCATCGAGGTTCAGCTTCCCTCATTGCGCATAGCGGTCTACGACCAGCAAGCACCGGATAGAGTTATCAAAATCTGTCTAGCTGAATTGGAAGCACTGGACGAGACATGGCTTCATGATTTTCACATCCTGGAAAGGCATCAGACCAAGATTTCTCGAGCTTTCAACAAGATGGTTCGCCTCCTCTCTTTCTGGAAAGGTGATTTAGTCTTGGATCTCAGGGTGCCAATGATCCCCGGCAGGAAACCATCCAAGTTGGATCCCAAATTGGAAGGAAATTTCATTGTTCACAAGCTGTACCCAAATGGAGCATAATCCCTGGTGACCATGGATTGTGAGCGTATAACTCCTCCCACGAATGCCATGTTCCTAAAGAAATACTTCGCTTGAGCCCTCTAGTCCCGCACGACCTTAAACTATGCCGTCATGCATGACCTTAAACTATGAGGTCCTGCACAACCTTAAACTGTGCGGTCCTGAACGACCTTAAACTGCCTCTGGTCCTGCATGACCTTAAACTACAGGTTCATCTAGCAAGATGTTAAACTGCAAGCTGGTAAGGCCTCCCTGACCGAGACCCATCCATGGGCCCCCGGCCCAGGCTCTCTCCTATGGGATTGCGCAGTGTGGTTTGGGATTATTTCCTCATTCATGTCAGGTTATTCTCCGCACCGTATACCGCCCTTATTTGAGGTGTCCTCCTCCTCTTCTCGTCCTCAATATAAGACATTAAACTGCAAGCTAGTCAGGACTTCCCGAATGAGGCCCAGCCTCAGGCCCCCTTGGTCTTCTCGGGCCCCTTAGCCCAAGTCCTTACCCGGAGTGTGCAGTGTGGTGTGGTATTACGTCCTCATTCATGTCGGGTTACTCGATGTTCCATACACATTCTCGAATGAAATGCCTCTAATCGTCCAACATGTCCTTAAACTGTTCTTTTAGAACTACGTTTGGCTTGATTCCCATCCTTATGGGACACGTAGCACCGCCTGAACACCTAGATTTCTAGTCCAACCCCGTCTCTTATGAGATCCCATGATCTCCCTGTCACCTCGGCCTCTTGGTATGTCCCTCTCCATTAGGGGGATATATAAGTGTGGTACAGGGATTTTGGCACCATGCCCCCTTCTCTCAGGAATCCTCCATCTTTTGGACGCTCTCAAATTGAGCCCTTCGACCCTTTTCAGTGGTCCACTAATGTGTTTAGAGTACTCTAGTCTAGGACCTGGAGTGTCAGATTCATCTTAGGCAAGTTTCCTACACTTGTCAAGCTTCGTTCTCCCCTTCATTTTCCCCCCACCCCCACCCCATTATCTATCACACCCAGAGGGTCCCGCAAGAACGGTCTGGATACAACTCCTAAGGGATCTCCTACCGTCACGGGCTAACTCCCCCGAGGGTTTTGGACAAAAAATTGATTCAACTCCTGCGTTGCGAATATGGTTAGCGTTTGGTGCTCTTTTGTTTGTCCCCAAGGCTAACACGACAGGATGCTGTGTTACGAACATGGTCAGCAGTAATCCTCCATCGTCATGATGACTCCTTCAGGCCCTGAATGTTGGTTGCATGATTGATGTTATGTTCCACCCCATCGTGTCAAGGAGGAATCTCGGCACTCCTTGCACTAACCCTCAGTGCGCTTCCACACGTCAAGCAGACAGAGCTGCGTTACATCGTCTCTTGGGGCTCCCGTGATCTTAGCGCTAATATTATAGGTCTGGGTCTTCTCTGAGAGCCACGAACAGGTTGACCCTCATCCCCACGGGATACGAGGGGTCACATAGACATTGCGTTTCGGGCCCATCTCATCTGGAAGCTAGTGTCTCCTGCCCCTTGATCTTTCAACCCTCGCCAGCCCCTTGGCCTGAGGATCCTCTCATGGAATCACGCGCGGAGATGGTATGAGATTATGTCCTCATCTTCATTAGTTATGCGTTGTTGCATCGCACGCATTCCCTTGGGTCCAAGCCATATGACCTTAAACTATGCTGGTTGGTCCTACCAAATGACCATAAATTGTGATGTTATCGTCCCGGCCGTAAGACGAAAAACGTCACTACATTGTGACGACCTCTCCATAGGGGACATCACATTGGGTATTGGTCAATTACCATAGAATTTTTCAATGCTGGTATATGGATTGATAATTGTGGAGATGTCAGGAATTTCTACGCTAGGCAGGTCGCTCCACAAAATAAAAACCATTCACCTTCATTGAAAAACAAGATACATCAAATGCCGCTTCTTTTAGTGTGAGGGATAGACCCGCACACCCGTTTCATCCTTGGCACAGGTACCTTCACATACCATGCCACCCTCCAAGAACTACGTATGGCTTGATCCCCATCATTATGGGGTACGTAGGGATGCCCAGAACTCTTGTCTTTGGGTCTAGAATGAGGTCTGCTAATTCATCATGTATGTCCCGCCTTCAGGACCTTGACTACGGGACCACATGGCGTGGTGTGGGATTATGTCCTCATTCACATCGGGTATGCAATAGCCGCCCCACGTGCACCCCGTTATAAGAATTAGCCCTCCTGATTTCTGTCATGCATAACGTTAAAAGGCACCTCCAAGAACAAAGTGTGTCTTGATTCTCATCCTTATCAGATATGTAGGAACGCCCGGACATTTCATCTTGGGTCCAGCCCTAAGGATTACCAAATCCCATCCCTCCTCTCTGTTAGCCCCTTGGCCTGACTCCTTGGGGAGTGGTGTAAGTGCAGCATCTACCCCGAAGGAGTTTTGTATGCCCCATAGTGATTGGGAAGCGATGGTTCTCTCACCAGAGAGGTCCTTTCTAAAAGTAGGGATGATCTATGACCAGATTAATATGTCTGCTTAATGTGCCTCCACCATGGTGGCGTAATTGTGGGAGTTTTGTATTCTGTTCGAACAAACCACAACTTCACTTTCCTTTATTTGCGTTCCCCTTTATTCGGATCTTCATACCCTTTCACATTTGATGGGACCCTATAACGGTATGAATGCTTGACTTGTGGTCCGCCTGTTGTAACAATATGGATGACAGACCTTTGGTCCGCCTGCTGTAACAATATGGATGATCGACCTATGGTCTTACTGCTATCATTGGCCAACGTTCTGGAAGACTGGTCATGTTTCATGGGACCCCCTAACAGTATAGATGCTTGACCGGTGGTCCTCCTGTTGTAAAAATATGGATGATAGACCTCTGTTCTGCATGCTGTAACAATGTGGATGATCAACATATGGTCTGCCTGCTATCCTTGGCCAACATTCCTGAAGACTGGTCATGTTTGATGGGACCCCCTAACATTATGGATGCTTGACCAGTGGTCCTCCTGTTGTAATAATATGGATGATAGACCTTTGGCCCGCCTGTTGTAACAATATGGATGATCGACCTATGGTCCACCTGCTGTCATGGGCCAATGTTCCAGAAGACTGATCGACGATATTTGAGTTAGGCCCCATGTTGCAAACATGGTCGGCGGTCATCCCTCATTTGTTGTCGCCATTTCAGGACAATACAATATGGATGGTGCATTTCCGCCATTGTTAACAGCTATCCTCCATCACTAAGCCCCTCCCATGGTGTTCCAAATTTGGGTAACGTGATTCACCTTTTTCATCTCCCTATGTTCGGATTGATTCCAATGCCCCCGGAATTTCCTCGCTCGTGTGTTAGAGAACGCTGAGGAGATGATACATCGATCGGTCTGAGGTCTCCTCCCTTCGGCTGGACCTCCCTCGTATCCTCAAAAATATGGGCCCGATTTCGGATGCCTAAATCTTGGTTGACGGACCACGGTCAAACAAAATTATAATATGAGTATCCTTTGTTTCTCGCATTAGGTATGGCCCACACGATCTCCAGGCTGAATTGATATCCACTTCGGAATTATGGTTGAATGTATTAAACCAAGGGTGCGGATAAATAGATTCGTCCATACATTGGTTCGAAATGGTGAGAAGTAGAAGAAAAAAAGGTCATGAGATGGCCAAAATAGGTCCCTTAAGGATCAGCATTTAGGATTGATCTTTCCAATGCCGCTACCCTTTGGATGGTGGCCTCGAGGACTACTTATCGCTCCCTGAAGCCACTCTCTTCATCAGCAGCCGTAGAGCACAGTTCGCCAATCCTAGCTTGTGCATATGACTATTAAGTTTGAAGTACGGTCAGTAGGTGACTCGCCTCCACCAGTTGTTCTTGGGCGTCAGCCAGCTGGGCCGTCAGTTGCTCCACAAGCTCAGAGCATGTTGCGATTAAGGACTCCTTCTCTGTCTTCTCCTCTTCGATGTGTCAGACCTCCTACTCTGCCCTCTGGAATGCTTGGGTGCTCCCGAATTCTTCTCGACACTGGGAAATGTCGGTGCGCAGGCTACTCTCACATATCTTATCGGCCATTTTATCAAGGACTATCAGATAAAGGCATTGAGCATCAGCCCCTCCAGCACACAGGAAACATAACCAGGTCTGGAGTGATCCCATCCGCCTCAGCCAATCCGTCTGAGGCTGCCTAAGAAAACGCTGGATGCACTTCCACCCTTTGCGTCATGTCATCCGGATCTCCTCAGCCGCTTCCGAGTCTGAATCATCTATCTCCTCGGGATCAGCGGGCAGGTATATAGGGAAGACAGCCTACAGCTCAGTAGCAGGATCTGCCTCAGGGATGCCTTCACTAGGAATAGGACCCTCGACGTTTGGGAGACCTTCCTCTCTTGCCCTGATAGCGGCGGTGATTTAGTCAGCTTCCAGCCTCGCTCCATTTTCATCACCACTGATGTCCACCGCCCCCTGCTCACCAATTGTCAGGGCCGACTCGGTTTGGGAATTATTCTCCTCAGGAGGTGGTACGTTTGCCACTGGTTCTCTTACAGACATCCCAGGATCAGTAGCCCGACAAGCCTCCAACGCTAAGATCTCTATACAAGGAACATTCTGATTAGTTGATTTCTCTAACAGTAATCTACAATAGTGAGGCAAGGGACTTACAGGAACCCAGAGCATTAGCCTCTGGTGTTCTGGCCACTACAAGAGCTATTGTGGCAGGAGACCCCTCAGTGCTTGTTAGTTCGATGATAGGCATCGGAGACCCACACTGTCCCACCGACGTCTCTTATCCTTCCTCTATTGGGGACGCCTTATCAGCGCCTATATGCTCCTGAGTGACATAAAGAAATGGTTCATAAATTGCAAGATATAATGGAAAAATAAGGATAATGAATAATGATAGACACAGACCTCAAGCATCTCGGTTATGTCCATCTCGGAGCCGATGATCTCGCCACTCTCTTACAGGCTCCCTTGGAGGGTCCCTCCTGGAGATCATTCGTCCTTTCCTGTCTCCTCCTCTCCCTCCAACTCATCATCACTGTCACCTTCTCTCGGTGGCATCATTTCCGGAACATGATCTTGGCCGAGCATCACTTTCACCAGGAAAGGTGGCTCCACACTCCAACCTCGTTAGCGCAGATATGTGTCCATGGCCGTCAAATAAGCATGTTGTTGATAAAAATTCACCCGGTCGGTAACCCGAATGAGCACAACCTCTGGTATTTGGATCCCATCCAGCATTATCTTCTTTCAGAGGGCTTCAACGCTCATTGATTACCGTAGGTTCATCCATGCCGACCGCAATGTCTGGAAGATTTCATCGTGGGAAGGTTCGAGCAGGTATCTTATCTGCTTCCCGGGCAGTTCTCTAGCCGCACCGTGTGACCCCCCTCCGGGCAACGAGGTAGCTGCAACACCATGCGATGTACCCACTGCTAAGGTCTTAGCCTGTGTAGGCCTCGCCGCCTGGCACACCCCTGGTCCCCCTTCTAGTAGCACCTTGCATGCTCTCTCGTCGCCCAGTTTCCATGCTGGTAGTCTCGAGTTTCCGAACTCGCTTGTGTAAAAGCCCCTCAGGGTACGCTATATCCCAATGTTCGGCATACTCCGTTGATAGGCCAGCGTCGACCCCAGTGGGAGGAAGGGTAATGATGTCACCAGAGCCATAAGTGGTAAACATTAACCACATCTAGAGAAGGACGCAGGGATTCCTCTCCTCCCAGACATCCGTGAATACCCTCTTCGGCATTCGCTGGAGGCACCTGAACTGCCTGGTGAACTGGGATGGAACGTAAGGCTCACAGATGATCTTCCCATCAATCCAAGCCACAAGCACCCTACCTCGAATGCTCTGGAAGTATTCTTGCTCCTCTAGAGAGCCTTTCCCATTGTCTACCATCTGGCCGATCGGGGTGAGGAATGGGATGAAGTTGAATTTGGTGTGGTTTCCAATTCTGATCCTTACCCCCTCCTCGTTGAGCTTCATCATCATGACCCCGAAAATGTTTATCAGAGATGGTCACAGGTCGTTTCCAAGCGGATGAATGACATTTGGGAAAGTGTACCCGCCAAGATGATCTGCCACCTAACCCTGGAAGATCTGGAAGGGGCCACACTCCCTCCGAGGCAACCCCCCTCTTAAGATGCGTCCCAGAATGGAGTATATTCTATCCAGCATGGGGACCCCCATATTGAACCTTTGTTAGTGGCCATGGTGCCCTCCATCACTAGAGTTGCTGGACGGATGACCATCCTTGCATCCCAAACCGGCAGGAGCCACCCACTCAGGAAGGTGGTGAGGAACCAGGCATATCGGACATTTGGGTCTCGGGCCTCGATAACACGGTATCCCCATGATTGGTAGTGCCCCACCTCCAGGGTCCTCCAGTATGATCCATTCTTGCTTCTCTGAGCCACGGTTGGGCACCGTTATCCCCGTCCTGGCATCTTGACCTTCGGGTCCTTCCCCAGGAATAGGCTGAACAAGTCCTTGTAGGTGATGTCCTTCCGGAAGTCCTTGACCTACAACCTCTCTTTGGCCAGGTCCATCAGGTGCCACGTCAGCATGGGGGTCCTTGATCTGTCCTCCCAGGTGTTCGTTGGGGGAAGGATCTCATCATATTGGTAGCCCTCTAGTGGAATTCCTCTGATACAGTGAAGGTACCAGAGACAGATACCAACTTCCCCGTGGTGAAGATGGAATGTGTTGGTGTTAGGGGACCAGCGGGTGAACAGCTCTGGCCCAAGTACAGGTTGGCGGTAGAGGTGGAACTATGACGTACAAACCACCTTGAATAGACTAATGTACCGCAGCTCGACCTCGAATTGGTCACACTTATGGTGAACCCAGTATTCCCAGGCCCACTCACTCATGAAGTTTCCTCCGGACTGCAAGTCCCAATCTTGCATCCAACCCTTAGTATTGTCTGTGATGCTCTAACGGAACGTGATTGCATAGAGGGACGAAGAGCTCTCCACAACAAGATCACCCCTAGAAATGGTCCTAGTCCTCGGGTTCCAGACTTACGCGTCCATGTGTCTGGTCTCTCTGGCAGGATGACCATTGTTGGTGATATTGTATTGGAGAAGGTCATCTTCCCTGGTCACCCATGATCGCAGTGTGTCAACCTCAAATCACGACAGTGGAACCTCCTCCAAGATGCTGAAGTTCTATAGATGAAGGTTGTTGGACAGAGGATACTCCATCTGGGTGGGGGTTAGCAGTTTGAACAAGGTATGGTTTTTGGAAACAACCACCCTGGCACCATAAACTTCCTTGCTCGCAGCTATTTCAGATTTGTGAGCGGCGGTATCCCCCTCATCGACTTGGTTTGCGGCCATCTCAAGTGCTCTAAGAGAGTTGCTGGAAATATGGATCGGTTGCGCGAAATTCTGAAGTTGAGTATGCACTCGGAGTGGCCGGCGCGGAATATCCCGGGTTTGCATGTAAAATACGGCTGAAACATGGAAAGAATTGCACACTGCCAAATCATGTTTTACACGCAGACCCATAGAAAATTTTGCACATGAGAGCTTGAAGCATATCGCTCGAGAAAGTTTCATACAGAGCAGGGGACCCATGGTCCCTTTTATAGGTGAATATAGGGGTTCCATGTCATGCGGAAATCGGATTCCGTGATGAACCTTTGTTTTGCACGCCGCGACAGTTTTTGCACGCAAAGGGCCCGTGCGGTCCCACACTTTGGCGTTTTAGCGTTTCCCTCCAAATCTGATCATTGCAACCTCTTGCCTATCCAATTCCAAGGGGGGCATTTGTAGAGGCTGAAATGTCCGTAACTACTAAAGGAAGTTTCGAAATGACAAAGCGAAGTCATATTCGGACCCAGAGGCCTGGTCTAGAGGGCCCGGAAGCGCCGCATGAAATAAAGAAGGATGTGTGTGAAAAAATTTTGGTCGCGTGAAAGGAGTCCGGGATTCGTGAAAGGTACCCGGCATCGGCACACAATGTTTGCGCGCTCGCGCCCGCGTGGTTAAATTTTCACGCCACAGTGTCTCGCGCACAAATTTTTGTGCGCCTTCTAGATTCCGCAATACCGGAGTCCTATAAATAGAAGTGGATCCCTTTCATTTCGGGGTTTCAGAATTTTAACTGTCTCTCGTGCGCAAAATAGTATTTCCACAAGCACAAGATGACCTTCAGGTACTCACCCTTTTCGCACAACCTCGCCTCGGGATCTACCTTCGCGCGCAATCCCACTGGATTAAATAAAATTCCAACCATTCAGGGTTCCTCCCTTGCGTGCAATTCCTTCCGTTGTGTACAAAAAGGTTTAAGTGCACGAAATCCCTTTGTTGGGTGTGGCCTTAACATAGGGTTCGGCATGTGCCACTCGTGCACAATTCATGTCCTTTGCAAGCGATCCTCCTAGCTGTGCGCAATCCATCGGCCCAAATTATGTGCCATCCTGGCCTTTTGTGCGCCAACCCTTTCCTTGTGTGCAAACCCTGGGACCCCTCACCTTTCCCCCCGGGGGCCTCCCTGCATAGGCGCCCGATGTCCTCCATACCGGGCATGCACGCCATGCGCTGTTTTCCCGTGAGGCCTACCAGGCTAGTACGAAGTAACCTCAAGGTCCCTTGGGCGGTGTTTCCCATTTCATTTCTTTTCCTCATGCTTCTTCTCATTGGCACGCTAATGGATATTGCTTCTTCATAGAGTCACGCTAATGTGGACCCCTTGATGGTTCTCTCTGAGACCCCCCTTCACCATAACCTTACTGATGCCTTCCCTCCCGCAAGGGGTAGAGGGTACCGGTTATGTATGTCCTAGGAGTGTGGAGCGAACCCACCTCGTCTGAGCTACAGGACATTAAACCGCCAAGCACCTTGTCCTCAACACATGAAGTTAAACTATGATATAGCCCTGTGCCTCGCACGCAGGGTCCCCCGGCTTGGACATTATTTACACATCTCGTCTCCACTGGAATGGAATCTTCCTCACATAGAATGATATCCTCCCACTCAGAGGGGAGTTTTTCCACGGGGGAAGGGCAGCCACCCTGGTGTAACCCCCTAGCCTCTCTTGCAGAGGGAAGCACCCATGCACGTCCGTACTTCCCCACTTCCAAGGCCATTGGAGAGCGTGATAGGGAATAAGTCATCTCCTTTGTTTGGTCCCAAATCCCTCTCCCTCTGCACTTTTTCGCACTCTGGGCCTCCATCTTGGAGTATGTCCCGACACCATGGGCCGCTCAACGCGTAAGCCCGTATTCGCTTCTCACGGACACACCCTTTTCCATGTGATCGTCATGTCCCTGTAACTTCTTGTTTCTCACACCGAGTATGACTCACGTGAGCTTAGAGTGAGCACCGAAACTGACCTCACCTCCACCTGAACTACATGGACTTTGATTCCCTATCATGGGGATACGTAGAAATCCTCCACGAGGTTGAAGCCCACCACCCAGTAATTCCAACCCTTTTCACGTCGGTTCCCCAGCACCATGGGCCGCCTCAGAGCGTTAGCCCCAGATACCCCCATCCCGCAGAACGTTAAACTGTATACTGCCTCCAGCATGACGTTAAACTATCTACCACATCCTGAATGACGTTAAAATGAACCACCTGAACTGTGCGGACTTTTCTTCCCTATCACGGGGATATGTAAGAAGCCTCCTCGAGGTTCAAGCCCACCACCTGGTCATTCCGACCCCCTTCGCGTCGGTTCAAAAACCAATTTGGGCCGCCTCAGATCGTAAGCCCCATATCAACCATTGTGAGACACCTTAGATCATAAGCCCCATATCCATCCTGGGTCGTCTCACAGCGTACACCCCATCCACCCAAACTATGGGGACTTTGATTCCCTGTCTCGGGGATACGTTGGAAGCCTCCACAAGGGTCAATCCCACCACCTGGTCCTTCTGACCCCCTTCACGTTGGTTCGCCAGCATCATGGGCCGCCTCAGAGCGTAATCCCTAGATTACCCTGTCCTGCACGACATTAAACTATATGCCCCCATCCAGTGCGACGTTAAAATGTCTGCCCTGTCCAGAATGACGTTAAAATGCACCACCCGAACTACATGGACTTTGATTCCATTTCACGAGGATACGTAGGAAGCCTCCACAAGGTTCAAGCCCACCACTCGGTCATTCCAACCCCCTTCACGTCAGTTTTCCAGCACCATGGGCCACCTAAGAGAGTAAGCCCCAGATGCCCCCGTCCCACACGACGTTAAACTGTATGCTCCTGTCCAGCACGATGTTAAACTGTCTGCCCCGTCCTGCATGATGTTAAAATGCACCACCCGAACTACGCGGACTTTGATTCCCTGTCATGCGGATACGTAGGAAGCCTCCATGAGGTTCGAGCCCACCACATGGTCATTCAGACCCCCTTCGCGTCGGTTCAACAACCACTTTGGGCCGCCTTAGAGCGTATGCCCCATATCAACGATTGTGGGCCGCCTCAGAGTGTAAGCCCCATATCCATATTGGGCCGTCTCAGAGCGTTAGCCCCATCCATTCTGAACTACGGAGACTTTGATCTGGGCTAAGGCACGGTACGTAGGAAGCCTCCTTGAGGTTCAAGCCCACCACCCGGTCATTCCGACCCCCTTCGTGTCAGTTCAACAACTACTTTGCATTGGCTCAGAGCGTAAGCCCAATATCAACCATTGTGGGCCGCCTCAGAGCGTAAGCCCCATATCCATCATGGGCTGCCTCAGAGCGTAAGCCCCATCCATCCTGAACTACAGAGACTTTGATCCGTGCTAAGGCATGGTACGTAGGAATCCTCCTTAAGGTTCATGCCCAACATCCATGTCTCATCCTAACCTTTCCCTTAAGCCCACGTTCCTCGGGAAGCTCATGCCCTAGCCCAGGGGTCTTACTCCCTCTGGGTCCCATCCATGCATTCATTCTCATGGGTCGCCTCTTTGTGCATCCCACCGTATCATTGAACTACGTGTACTTTGATTCCCTTCCATGGAGATATGTAGGAAGTATCCTCGAGCCTCAAGCCCAAATCCATCACCCATCCTGATTCTTAATCGGGCAGCCACATCCTGGTGGGATCATGAAAATTCACTCCACTCCGCAGAATCTGGGAAGCTGCCCATGTGTTGGCCCCAATATTGGCGTTCCCTCAAGGGGGTTCTTCAATCTGATCCACTCTCAGTGTTCTGATCTGTCTGATCTGTCTCTGCTAGACGTTAAACTTGTGGAATACCCCGTGTTAAACATGGGAATCTGAGGAAAACCTCATATACATGCCTATGGCATGCAATTCCTCGCGTTCGACATAGGATGCCTCGGGCTTCCGCGCCCTTGAGAAGCCCTATAATAAGGGACAGAAGACAGACATACCAATACCCCAGCGTCAAGACATGCCAACGACACCTTAGAGTGACCACTCTCCTAACTAAAGGTTGTTGCCCCGACCAGACCACTTGGAGCGTCTCGACGGAAGCAGTGTAATTAACTGGTGTCCATGAAGATATGGTGCCGGGAAGAAGATTCATTAATACGACTTAAATCTATGAGGGAGACCCGGAATAGGTGATGATCTTCGAGGAGGAATCCACAGAAGGAAGAACCGACATCCCATCATCCTGGTTTCGATCAAAGAGAAGACGTCCCTGAATAAAGAATGGATGTCTCCCACCTTTGGAAAGCAGGAATGCAGAGCTACAAGCCGCACATCCTCTCCTGCATGACGGACGTGCGCGCGCGCCCCGGCGGAAAGCGTCGGAAACAGTGTAATCAAATCCATCTTTCACATAAACTCTTCAAGATGGTCGTGTGACGGTTTTATAAACCTACATGCTTGATAATTCATTATTTAACTATCTGAAATAAACTCGTTGTTACACCATGGCATGGAATTTATGGTTACAGTTCTACTGCCATCAAAGGGATGAGATATAAACTTCTATAAATATGGAAGGGACAAATCCTTTCTTGAATTATTCATTAATAACATTTTATTTGTGACACACCCAACATACCCTAATTCCCACAAATATATGGGGTGACAGTTTTCATCAAAAAATATATGTTTGTGATTTCTGACGTGCATTAATGATAATCTTAAAGTCTACGGACCATTACACATGCTCACATATATGAATTTCTGATGACACCAAAATGAGTGGAATTTTTACTGGTGGGTCATTTCTGATAGTCTTCTGTCTTGGAGATTACAAAGTGAAATATTCATGAGAAGAAGTCTCATCTACTTATGAGTAATCAAACCTGGTGGTCTATATACTACATGTCCCATCATAGTATGTTACCAAAACTCAGAACTATATTAAGAATATTATTATAGATTTTGAGGTTCTCATGATATCGTGGAACTACTATAGCCTTATCAATGAGACAAATACTCTAATACATTATTACATTATGTTCATGTTGTACAATGAACAATATGTAATAAGTTGTTTAATTTAATATTTTATACATAAAATATTCATGTAATAAAAGTACAAAAATATTGTTATAGGAAACCCACTCTTACATATAACACTATTACTAATATAACTATATACAAAAGATTCAACTCCTTTTTTATGGAAACCATCTCTTTTATTTCATCATAAAATCTAATATTCCAACTCTGATAAGATTTCTTTAATATATAAAGTGATCATTGGATATTTTGTAACATATTAGTATTATTTGGAAATTCTAAACCTTTAGGATGTATCATAAACATATACATAACAAAACTCTTATTAATGAAATATTTTTTGACATATATTAGATATATCATATAATCAAAGTAATCTCTAGTAGAGATAAATATCTAAATTGAATGTATCATCACAATAGTTCATTTAGTTTCTTAATAGTCAATTTTCATGAAACAAATCCAACTAGGCATTCTTTATATGATGAAATTGTACTATCCATGTCAATTTTCTTATGAAAAATTCCACTTTAACTCTATAGGTCTCACCCCTTTAGGAATATCCACCAATTTAGATACTTCATTATTTTAAATGGATAAAATTTCAAATTCCATAAATTCTAACCATTTCTTTGAATTATAACTCTCAATAACTTCCTAATAAATAGTAATCTTATCACTAATGTTCATCACCTCATCATAATTAGAAATAAGAAATACATATCTCACAAAACCATAAATTATCCTGCCAATCTAACAATGTTTCTATTCAATTCGAGTTAATTCTTCTTCTACAAAACTTCTTGAGAGTAGTAATAGCCAAAACATTTATAAATAAAATTCATTTTGTGATTTAATTAAATGTGATATTATAGTTATAAAAAACACATGAACTTCTTTAGTTTTATAATATCCTATCATATTTAAAATACCATTAAGGGTTATAAATATTGTTATTAAAGTAATTTTAGGGTAATCAAACAATTAGCATAAATATAGGGTTATAATAAATATAATTGATATAGTCAAAAAAAGTAGTGGACTCAACTAGTATGATTGTACCCTATAAAACCCATTTATCAGAGCTTCAACGGGAGATATAATCACTGGGATGTTTCCTTGACCAATCCCAATACAACATCCAACAACTAAACCATAAGAGAAACCGCTTACTGAAGAAATTCAAGCTCATCTAGATCACAAACCAAAATATGTAGACTAAACCACCTAAGGAAAATTATATCATCATGCACTATACTGGTAGGGAGATTTCTTATGTAATAACTGGATATGTATCAAGACACTAATAATATGAATATTTTATTTTATTTTCAAAATAATAATGGTCATATTTACTTCTTATTGTTGTTACATTATAAATTATTTCGGTTTTGAGATGATAAAACACACATTATATTTTTGGTTAATAAGAAATTTCAATCTATTCATTCCTTTGGATGAATTAATAAATTTTAGAAATAAATTATATTTTAAAAAAATATTTATTATTTACATTTTGTATATAATTTTACGGTGTAAAAAATAATGATTATATGTGTTTAAATATTTTTATTGTCAAAAACCCATCATTTCACAATAAACATCTATTCTTATTTTAAAGGTGAAAATTCACATATATATACAATTATATGATATAATAAATATTATTATTGGAATCATGAAAATTATCCAAAGTTTAATTTTTCGTAATTTTTTTATATAATCAAATTTTTGGGTAAAAATTAAATATGGTATAAATATACAATGTGTATTATGACATCATAATGAACGAAAAGTGATGTAATAAATTCTATAAAGGGTATCTGCGACCAAATATATGTCTCCCCTTTAAATTAATTTTCTTTTTAGGATATTTTATTAATTTTATAAATCCTTTAAGAATCCTCCAAAATATATATTATATTTTATTGTTTTCAAATTAATTATTTATGAAAATGAAGCGCATCCACATAACTAATGTAATATTTTTACCTTTTTTTAGAAACCATGGGAAGGTTCTTTTTTTATTACTTTATTACATATATTCCAAATCATAAATTTGGGAAATAATAAAGATCTCCCCTCCCTTTTCCTATATAAACCCAATCAATCATCTATTTCTCTTCACTCAAAAAAATTAGAGTACATAATTTTTCTACCCCCATTTATAAAGTCTTCCAAAGGTGTCATTAAGATCTCAATAAATCCTCACAATATATTGGAATCACCCTCTCTTGGTAAGGAATTTCCCTCTCTTATTTTCTATTCTAGAACCTTATTTGTAATTAGCCTTTTGAATCACAATTGGTTATGTTGTCATGAATTTATAAAGATAACTATAATGTCCAATTTTTTCCCAAAAAAAATGAGATATAATTTATCTCCTCTAATTATGGAATTCGCATGAGTCATTAATATGACAATATTTAGTAAGGGATCCTCTATTTCTCCTCTTCTTTATAGCACAATATTTCTGTCATTAATTTTTTTTCCAATTACATAGGTTGGGATATGATTTTACATAATACACATACATCCATTTAGATATAAAAAATATTATGGACCCCTATTAATCTAATTAAAAAAATTTATGAATCTTTACGTACTCCCTTTATGCTTTTGAAATTTCACAGTGATTGTTCATGCTAAATGATTATGTCATGAATATCCACCCCCATTTTCACTCATGTTTATTTACCTAGATGTACCTATCCTTCATTGATTTTTTAATCCCTTCTATGTAACCACACTCTATTATCATGGGGTTATAATTGATGAAGTAAATCCTTATATTTTATGACCTATCTGGCACACTTCTTCTTGTACATGATATGGAAGTGATGGGTATGCTAGAAATTTTATAGCACTCTAACGCATTGGGTAAGGATTTAGTCTCATGAGGTTTCATTATAGTATTCAGAATTAAACCTGATACATTATCAAAAAAGATACACCATGTAATGATGTTTTGGTAGTTTTCCTCGACTTATATTTATAATGTTATGTTTAATGTTTTTTCCATATTCCATTGTTTCCTTTATGTTATCATGTTATAACATGACTCACTATTCATATTTATTATTTTCACCCATTTTATGTCCCACTATAAGGCCTATTGTCTAACATGTAATATTTTTTTCCATTTTATACTTGGTTTATTCCATTACTGAACATTATGGATCACCTCATTCTTATGTATGTCCCCAGGTTATCACATGCAGTTTTAAGAATGATGGAAAATTATGAGCATGTTAAAAAAGTCTCAAATAATTCCAATGTTACCATCCCTATTTTAGGGTTTATTATAGAGTACCTAATTACCCAATGACACGTGAATTATCAACCTTCTACATTAAATTATATGTATTCATATGTAATATATCATGAATTACTGTGTAATAAAGACTAGGGTCTTCATATGACCAACTCAACTACCACCTTTGGAACAATTCTAGTTGTTGGTATTGAACTACTCTAACTTCAAATTTCCCCACTGAATTGTGAACGTATGCGTTTCCTCTGAATAAAAAGACAATTTCAGGTGAAAAATACTTTTTCCAGTGGTATTATAAAAATAATGTCCCATCCTTTCCTTAGGAGACTTAATAAATAATCATTTTTATATTTAAAGTCAATCATATTAGAAGAAATATTTTGTATAAATACTTCACATACCTGAATATTTATAAAAGATACAATATTAAGTCTACCAATACATATATTATATTTTTTCTTTATGACTTATTTATATAGATTTTAGTTTAGTAGGAATGAAACTACCTTTATATCATAACTTCATAATGAAATAGGTAGGTCACATTGACTCATAATCGATTGAAGCATGTATAAAAAGTTAGTATTTCTCCTCTCAGAAACACCATTCTATTGTGTTGTTTCAATAAGGAGTTAAGTTTTAAAAAATTACACAATCCCTTAGATGATCAATATGTTTCTGGTTCATGTATTCACAATCATAATTATTAAATATGATCATTATAATTTTTTCCAATTGAATCTCTACCTCATTCCAAAATACATTGAAATTTTTAAAAGTTTCATTATTGGGTCATATCATATACCAATGTCCAAACTGACTAATTTCAACTTTAGATGATATAAAGTACCTAAAACCACCATGTTATTGAGTATATATTCTACCACATACATAATTGTGTATAAAATCTAATAGCAGACAATCTCTTTCACATTATCTAGAAAAAAAATCTTTGGTTATCTTTCAAAATAAAGAATATTTTTAATTTTCCAATGATTACTAATTAAATGGTTCAAATAATCCATATTTATGGAGTCTTTATATTCATTTCTCATTTATATTCCCAATATGATAATTTCAATGGTAGGTAGGAATATAATTAAACATGCCTTTCTTTTTTTAAATGTTATAAATAAGATTATCCATATCTAGAATATATAAACCACTTATCAAATTAAAAATTCCATCAAACACCTCATTCATATCAACATTTAAACTGTTTCTCTTGATTGTTAATGATAATCCCCACTTGTCCAAATAAGATAATGAAATCAGATTTCTATTTAAGGTGGGAAAATTAGAACAATTATGAAACTCTAGTATAAATCCACTTTTGTAAATTTAAATCATACATTTAAACCTCAAATTAAGTAACTCATGCTTCATTATATACATGAATATTGACCTCACCCTTTTTCAATTCCCTCTTATCTATGTGTCTATGTTTCTAAGAAAACATGTGTGACACACTCCCAATATCCAATACCCATGAGTCAGAGTTGGTAAAATAGATCTCTTAACAGTCATACATAGATTCTATGAATGCTTCATTTTGAGGGAAATTTTAAACCTTATATAACAACATTAAACTATTCTATAGGTCATGCATATAAAGGATGTCAATGTGACTATCATGATATATTCCAAAACCTATAAAAGATATGTATCTTTGGGTGAGTATCATGTATTATATATTTTTATCAAGTAATTTTTATTAATGTACTCCCACTAAAAATGATAACTTTATATATCATAACTATTTAGTGAACCCATATCCATATTCCATCATGACTTATAAAAATTAGAAAAAATAAATAAAACATGGCTATATTTGGTGGAAAAAAACTTATTCAATCATATAATATATGAACTGTTGATCACTGAGTGGGTAGAATATTTATATAATTAGATTAAATATAATCAATGAACTATATTACCCTATTACCCAAACTGTGTAGGTTTATGAGCTTGTGTAACCCAAATAAAATTCCAATAATAAGAAATAATCCTCTTTGTTAGTGGAAAACATGACCCCAAACTACAATCCCCAGGGTCACGATACTCTACATTCCCCTTATTCATTTATTTCACTAAATATTTCATTTACCAATCTATAAATATTTCATCCATTGGATCCCAATAAATCCTAACATTTAACTTCTTAATGATCTCTTATAAAAGATGTTATTTATAAAGGATGTATTTTTCCATTTAGTGAGATTTCTATTCCTTATCCTAATATAAAACTACACTATTTTCATGATAATATTTGACCAATACCTTAAATCTAGGAACCACCATGAGTTCAGAGATGGAATTTCCGATCCTATCAGCATCCTTCACAACATCAGATGATTTGATGTATTCTACCATTTTTATTGAGTTTACTATGGTGGATTATTTGGAAATATTTTAACTAATAGAACCACTATTTAAGAAAAAACATGAAATACGATTGAAATTTCAAATCATCTCTATCAGTTTGCAATCCTGCCTCTGTGTAACCTTTTTTATAGATCATTCCCTCTCCTTCAAAGAACAAGAACATATCTTTAGTCCGTATCAAGTACTTCATATTTTTATTTATAAAAATCCAATTAATCTCCCTAGAATTGGATTTTTATTTACTAGTTATACAAATAGAATAAGATACATCTAGTAATTTTTAAGATTTGGAATATATGATAGATCATATGGAATACAGAGAGGTAATTCTATCCATCCTTTTTTACTCCTTAAACTGATTCAAAATATTTCCAAGATTTATACCATAAAATAACAGTAGATGACCCTTCATTTAATTCTCCATGATAAAAAACATTAACACTTTACCAGTGTATGTGTCTTTACTAATTCTAATAATCCTCTTAGATCTATCTCTATTGATCATCATATCTAGTATATAAGCTAAATTACTCATGTCGTTCATTAAGAAACACTTACACAATAATATAATCATAGAGTAAATATTTAGTATATTATTTAAGTGGTACATTATCTACATAAAATATCATTAAAAAATAACACTTTAACCAATATCCTTCTATATATACAAATTATTCACATTTTTCATCATACCAAACTTATTGATTTCAACATCATATTTGATATTCTAACTCTTATAATATTGCTTCATTCCATAAATTCTCCATTATAGCTTTCATACCATGATAGTCTAATTCATCACTTTAAAACAATTTTTTCATATCATATACACATCTTCAAAAAAGTACCATTGAGAAAAATGGTTTTTGAAATCCATTTTTTAGCAGTATGAGGTTCTAGCCACCATTATTAAACATAAAAAAGAAGACCCCTTTTTAAAATTTGGTGAAGATGTAACGCATTAAAAAAAGAGGAAAAGTTCTTTAAAGATAATCTAAATGAAGGTATTAATGGTACTGAGTGTCCAATGGGGAGAAAATATCATGTAATGCAATAGAAAACATATCATCTGCCCCCAATATAATGACAGAGTAAAATCAAACAATGATGATGTGTCACCCCTTACTCTTAAATTGCATCATACTAGAAAAAATGGTATATATCCCCACCCAATAACATGAATGTGTGGAGGGAGGACCAAATTATAGTTTTCACCACACATATCTTCCTTTAAATCCATCAACCCAACAATTCTTGTGAGAAAATTATTGCATTGGAAACCTGAAACCACACAAAACTATACAATAAAAAACTATGAAAATTTAATTCTAGGTTACCCATACATCCAAAAATATTAAGATATATGGATCAATGATCAATATCAGCACACCCATACCTATTTTGAGGCCACCCACCAAAAAGTACCAAAAAGAAGTTGCACTACCACCCAAATGAAATGAGACAAAATCTAATTCTGACAAAGACATCTACAACCCAATCAAAAAAATAGTCCCAAAAATCCATATATAATCAAAATAAACCAAATATAAAACCACAGAAGAATAAATTTGGTGAAATAATAAGTCATTGATATCCATTCCTAGATGATTCTGATTACCACATTAATTTTTCATTCATATCATGCATCAGTCATCAATGTGAGTCGTCACCATAACTTATTGATCTCACCATCTTATACCTTATAGGTCCCTTGACCTTTGTATGAATACTGATCCACTCTGTGGTAACCAAAAATTTACACATAAAGGAATCCAAGCCATAAAATATCATTCAAACACAACCTCTTAGGAGAGACACCAGATAGCCTCCATCTAACGATCACCCACCACTAGAACGCCAAACGAAAATATTGATCCATTCTTGGAGATCCCAGATCTAAACAAGATTCAGGTATAAGGTTGACCAAGAATGTTTCATATAAAGAGTGGAACTTGATGATTTCATTTATTAACTTAGTGTGGAAATGATTATGGGGGAATTATTCATAGAATATTGTATACAAAAATCCAACATAATATTTTAGGGAAGTATTATAGGGAGAGCTTTCCACCAAACCTCCTATAATGATGTCGATCGGAGGTGATTGATGCAGTAGATTAAATAATAAACCCCTATGAGAGGGTGCTTCCATGCCTGGAGAATGTGGATCCATATTTGATATCCACTTGATATGTCTCATAATTGGAGTAATTTTTTATGGAAATAAATATCTTAATGGACTTTATCATTATAATAGTTAAAAGTATTTCTTCATAGTCAAAACCAAGAATTTTTTTGTAACCTTTTATGAACAGTAAATCTTATAATGTTGAAACAAAACCATTCATGTTAGTTTTCTTATGGAAACCCTACTTTCACACCTTGGGTCTCACCCTTTCAAGTGCATCCATAAAGTTAGTGTGTATGAATTTACTTTCAAATTCCATGGATTTAAAATATTTCTCATAATTAAAACTCATTATGTCATCCTTTTAGGTATGATTTTAATCTAATATAAACAATAAATCATCATAATTATCTATAAAAAATCTATATCTCCTGATGTCTTGAAAAATTATACTATATATTGGTTTTTTTATAATTTGATTCTGTTTTTCTTCAAAAAAATATGTGTGGTACTAGCTCGAACTCCACCTCAATAATGCCTCCTTTTTATTAGTCATAAAATTCACCAATTTCAACCCTCATCCTGTTGAATCGTATATATATATGTCTCTTCTAAACAAAATAAATATATTGGGACACAAACACTTTGTGATTAGTATCAATATAGAAATAATATCTCATAGTTTTCTTGATATAACCATTAAATAATATGTTTTAAAATTGCGAGTCAATATTATTAGAATATGAACATTATATGAAGGCTAAAAATTAAAAAATATTTATAAAAACCATAATAGGATGATTTATACTAATATATCATATGGTTTCTTTATGAATATTACCTATGGAACTCAATTTAGTATAAATATATGGTCCTCTTAGGCATAACCCTAGATTGAAATTAGAAGGTCTTACAGACTTATCATCAATATATCCATGTTTAATAATATATGATTTATACTATAAAACAAAACATTCCATTTTAGTGTTCTAGTAGGAGATAGTTATGTAATATTTCTAAAATCTCTTAGATAATCAGTAAATTCATGGCCTAGGTATTCACCACACAAATCCAATCAACAGATTGGTTTACATTTTTACAAGTGATTCTATTAATAAAGACGAAATTATTGGAACATATAAAAATATTCATATGTGTGTCTTATCATAAGAACATATCTGCACACAATAAATTCATTGTTAAAGGTATCTAAGTACAAAAAACCACAAAATTATTGAGAACTCATTATAAAACATACATCATTGAGTATAAGATCCAATAGTCTACTAGATCTTTCTTCTTTTCCAACAAAATGTGATTTTTTCTTCATTCTTAATAAATGATATTTTTAATTTTTAATTGATTTATAATCGAATGGTTCAAATAATCCATCATTATGGAGTATATGGATTTTTTGGTTTATATATCCAAGGCGATAATTCTAAAGGTAGTAGGGATTAGAATCAATCCTGGCCATCTTTTTATAAATGTTATAAAAAGTATTATCCATATATTTTATTTATAAATAATTTATCATATTTTAACGTCCATAAAACATAAAATTTCTATATATATATATATATACACTCACACAATGAATTTTTTTCTTAATATTGAATGAGAAGAAGTTGGGGGTTTACCCAAGTAGTAAAGACTCCCCATCATATTGCATCAGACCTCGGTTTAAATCATGGTGGGAACAAATTTATGTGGGTACTATAGAATTACTATATAACTATATTAGTGTTTCTACTATAGATTATAATGTAGTGGGGGAACTATAATAGAAGTACTATTCATCACAAATAGGATTTCAGACCACACTATTAGGCCTTTAAGCCACTAGGCCATTGGGCCATCATGGAGAGCTAGGTGTTTGACATCTGGAGAAAGGATCAGGCACATGAAGCACTGTGGTGGGAGAACACGGTCATCAGTCCTTTATAACAGATAATTGGGTATAGAATTCATTGGTCTATGGGAAATGTAATGGGTTACCCTCTACCCATAAAGAAATAGATTTTGTTTTTTTATAATAAATAGAGGCTTCGTACCCACCTTTAATAGTGAATGAGAACCCCTTCCTATTCAAAAAATACATAAATAAAATTTTTATTAATTTTGAGAACATAATAATAGTTATGTAACTCTATTATTAATCCACTAGGTAGTGTTAGATAAAAACTTTCAAAATACAATGCAGAATCTCTTACTATATTACTGATATGAAGATGTACTTCACCCTTTGTCAATTCTAGGTTATCTCTCAGAGTATGTTTTTTAGCACAAATGTACAACACACACTTGGTATCATGTACAATTTTGAGTTTTTATAAATAAATATGATGTTAAATAGAGTACAATATATGTGACATTGAGGTTAAACAAAAAAATCCTATAATTTAAATGTGGCCATTATAACTGAGACATTAAATTACTGAAATGAACTATATTAAAGAAATTATAAAATATATACTAGTAATACTCATTCAGAAAGTATTATATAATTATTTTTAAATAAGTACTATATTTTATGTAATGTTTCTTTATTATATTTTTATTAAATCCATCTTATTCATCAAAAAACTTTTTTCATCAAAAAATGAATTTATTACCAACTAAAAAATAATATAATTAATTTCTAAATAATTTATAAAATTTATTTGATAAATTTAAATTCATTTTTAAAATCAACATATAAGAAAATTCTATGGTGATATTTTGATAATTTTTTGATAAGTTTTATTTTTCAATGAATAGTGAAAAATACATATTTTTATAAAAGGCTATATTTTATTTACAAGGTAAACTTATAATTTTGATTAATTTCAAACTATAATTAGTTAATTTTTAAATTATAATAATACAATTTTTGTTTTTAAAATTTATTTCATGCTTTAATTTAGAATAAAAACATTTTATTTTTAAAAAGGTAATTTTTATAAAAAATCGTTTTTCGTTGCATTTTACTAGTTTAGTTTTAAATTAAATTATGTTTATTTTGTGTTTTGAATTTTTAAAAATGTATTCCATATTTCTAATTAGAAGTCCCAAATTTAGTAAATTGTTTTCTATTTTTGGACAATGTGAATAGTAAACATAGTAATTTGTATTGTCGCGTTTATGGTTAAACTGGGTAATTAAATGTAAAATTAATATTATAAATAGTTGTAAAATTACCTAACACTTTACCCACTATTATTATATGAGTTATGTTTAACCATATTCATACAAGTATTGAAATTATAACCCTTGAGAAAAAGTTATATAATATTATGAAATTTTGAAATTTCTATATAAAGAAATTTCAAAGATGTTGTACTCATATTTTTAATAACTATTTCATTTTTAATATGGGGTTATAAATAGTATATTCATCACTATAAATAATATTTTTAAATAAAATATATTTATCTTAAACATTGTAATTCATTTTTAGTTTTCAGTTAATAAATAATTAACTTAATTGCTTCAACAACAGACATGTAGTGATAACTTATTAATGTAAATATCAAATAAATGATATTTAAAATATTAAATAAATATAAATTGAGATAATTAATTAAATACAAAATACATTATAGACAAACATGATATATTTAGGATTTATTAAAATATATGTATCGATACTATATTTTTTTATTGACTTTTATATACTAAAATTAATGAATAGTGTCAAAATTTACATTAATGATGTTTTAATATAAATAAAATTTTATTAAACAGTATAAAATCATTAAAAATATAATATTTATCCAAATTATTGGGATCTATTTTTAATTCTCAACCCTGATTAATTTATTTGATCTTTTTCATTCTATAGTAACTACATTAACCCTTTGAGAGTAAACATCCATGTTGTCACAGTAAGAATTAAAGGGGTTAAATAAGGGTTGAAACAAAAGATCAGGGTTCAAAAATTGACAAAATATTCCTAATTTGAATTTTATGAATTTATGTATACCCATAATCATCTTATATTTGAAATATTTAAGTTTAGATCTATTCAGAATAGAAAATTAATTTATATTAGTTTAATATTTTGAGAAATTCAAAGAGTACCCCTCCCTTATATTTTAAAAGAGAACCTTTTCATCCCATTTCATTAAGCATAAAAACCATTTTTTTCAATATATACCCAAATAACATCCTAGAATCACTCCCTTCATTATATTTTTATTTTTTAGGCACAACATGCATCTTAGAGGTGTTTATGTGTTAATCAAAGGAGATTGTCTAAAGAAGAGGTATAATTTTTAATCAATAGTTTATATATTATTAATTCTCCCAATTACTTAAAATCATCATGAAACATGAAAAAATAATTAATATAGTGTCCTCCATATATTTTCATGTTATTATTTCTAGGGCATGTCCAATATATATAACCACTTCCATCAAATGAGAAAATAATTAATCATTTGTGTGTATAGCGGACAACCGCCTCGCAAACCTATGTAATTATTTTTCAGTAAATATTTCTCAAGACTGATTATAATGGTGGAACTAATGTTTAAATATTATATTCATGAAATTTTTATTAATTTTATAGGATAATATATAGTTTACATCCTTACCTTTCCATGCACTTAAAAATGATACATCATTCATGTGTATGTGTGAATTATCACCTCCATGAAGTGATGTGATTCGTTTTTCATCACCACATCACATTGATAATATATATAAGTATATTTAAATAATTTAATTTGTATTAATTATATTAAATTTATTTTAAAAAAAATAATACTTACCTTCTTTCCATAATGATCATTGAAAAATGAGAATGCTACTCATGCGTACATACGGCCCATGTCTCCATGATTGTAAGGTAGTTCTATATATATATAATCTATTTAAAAGTGAAATTGATGTATAAATAAGATAATTATTTCATGTTATCACGGATTAAAATAATTATCCTTATTTTATTATTTAGTATTATAAATATTTTACTTGATGAGTTGGACTCAAGGTAATGGACTTTCTTTTTAGAAATCCTATTTTAATGTTTATTTTTACAAAAGATAAAAATGTTTGTTAATATATATTAAATGAGTTTATATTATTTCATTAATTAAAATATAATATTTTTAATATTACTTTATAATTTTATAAGGTTACTTTCATGAAAACAATTCCCATTGTACATACTCAATTTTTCAAAACAAGTGATTTCAAAATGAAAAGTTTATTTTCTTCAAAAAGTTTTTTATGAGGAAAGTTTTCATGATTTAGGATTAATATATAGTTCATGGAATTTTTTATCATGAAGGGTGTTTATTATATGAACCAATGGAGGTTAGTTATGTGATAAACCCATGATGGGTGGTTCTGCGATAAACCAAGGATGGGTTGTTACCTTACAACCTCCAATGCATTGGGTACTCTAGAGTTGGAGGCTGGCCTTATTTTTTATTCCATTTTTAAGAGTAATATATGATGTCACAAGTTAAATAATTATATTTTATATTCATTATTATTAGTTTTTATGAAAAAATCACTTGATTTTAATAATGGAATATATTGATCATTTAGAAAAGGTGATTCCTTTTTCAGGGTAAAAAATGGGCTTTTTTTAAAAATGTTTTTATGGGTTTTCACTCAACTAATAGTTTCCTTTCTATTATGTACCTTAATAAGATATTTTGTTTATACAATGTTCTAAACTATCTTTTCAGATTATTTGAGGGGAATACAGATAAGGATGAGGTTAGGGGGATAACTGTAATGATTTTTCATGAAGAAAGAATATGTTTTATTTTAAAAACATTTGTTTAAAAAAATGGATAAAGTGTAAATGTTTACACTTAAAATGTATGGTTTATAATGTATTAATTAGTACTATTTATTAAAAATATATAAACATAATACATCCTCAGTATTGTAATAATGTGAATTCTTATTCAAAAAAAACTATATTATATAATGTTAATGCCGGTTCCTAATATATGAAATACCCATGAATCCGGGTTGGTGAAATTTAACTCTATAAAATTCACATTTGGATGATATATGTTCTTCACATCAAGAACTATTATCAACTATAAATACAGATATTGAACTATTATTTAGTTCATGCCTATGAGGGATACGAATATTATTATCATGAATTAATCTATAAGAATTAAAAGAGAACTCTTTATGGGTGAGTATAATGTATTTTTACATTTCATCAAGGTGTTTTAATGAATTTAGACCCACTATAAATAATGTTCTCGTAAATCATTTGAATTAAGCGATATAATATCCATATTATATCATGACATACACTAATTTTATCATATAGATATCCCAAAACTATATCCATTAGAAAAAAACATTTTCAATCATATCATATAAGTTTATTGGATAGTGGAGTGGATGAAGTCTATTCTATAAAAAATTTAAATGGATTCACTCAAATATATTCCTTTATTATCCTAGCCATTAGGTTTTTTCACTTACTGTAACCTAAGGAAAACACAATGAAATGGTCAGCTAACTTTTCAGGTCACCTTATTTCTCACTTTCCATTCATAAGATAATTCATCTGAGCCTACCAATTAGGGTCACCAGTATTGAATTATATAGGTCTCAATAAGTGACACTTTGGAGAGAATCTCTCACTTTGTATTTTTAATGGATTTCTAAAAAGTCCCTCAATTTTAATTAACAACTCATTTATGATAACCCTATTTCATCTTAGGAAATTTATTATTATATCTTTTTTATCACTTTGTGCATGCATAATTATAATGATTTGGTTTTGTAATCACATTCCATGCACAAAATAAATGTGTTGACACCACATTAATGTGTTACTCTTTATACAACCCCTATTTTTTTTGGCTTACCCAAAACAGAAACCAAACATATTCATACATATCAAAATGCATATCATTCATGGAGTAGATAAACATATCATATAAAAAAATAGTAATATTCAATTGAATATATCAAAATGAGTTGACATGAGGTGAAAGATGATCAACCAATAAACTTTCTAAAACAATGCATAAGGCTCTAGGTTAGTGGGTCTTATCACCCCAAGTATCTATCATATAGGGTAATTTACACCCGAGAGAATTCAATTCATGATATCTCTAGCACCTAATATGAAAAAACTATATTAAAAAATTATTCTCAAGCTCATAAATTTAAAAAAATAAAGGTCATTGTAAATTAAGACTAAATTTTACAGTGTCGCACTTAAAATGTAATAGATTGATATTTTTTTAGATGTAATTTATTAAATAAATTTTTCAAACACAATATTCACATTTTATAAACCATTTATTAAAACTGAAACTTTAAACAATTTAATAAGTAAATAAAGACATTACTTATTTTAAAAAATATGAGATAAAAATATTAACATTTCAAATTTAATTTATGATTATATAATTCTATTTTATAAATCCTAGCACATACAATTTATAAATAATTTACCAATTATAAACATAATATACTAAATTTAATTTTTTTTTTAAATTAATTTAAACATTCACTTTAAAATAAAATGACCTTCAACATATTGTCTAGTTAGGCCCGCGTACTATATTAACTAACAGTATAATGTTTCAGAACATTCCACACATGACCTTACATTATAACATAATGAAATGTCAAGCTCATTCCCACACATTCAGTTGACACTCAATGTAATATAGACTTAGTACATCACATACCATTTAAAGAAACCGAATATAAACATAATTTAAATAGTATAATAATCTCATGATTTGGATAATAAATCCTTGAACAAGTGCAATATCCAAAGGACTAAAAGTATTATTGTACTACATCAATATTTTTTGAATTATTTTTTTATAATTAATTTAATTTATTTATATTTTTCATTTCACGCAACACTAAATACAGATTTTGTTATACAAAAGCGCTAATCATGGATTATGTTATATGTAACACCAAGTTAAGCTAAAACTATAGAAAACACTAATATTATCTTGAAACCCACACACAACCGTATGTTTTTATATTACTACACACAATATTGAATCTCTTTGATAGCTTGTGTTAATCGCAAGGTCGAGTTTTAGCTGATTACAAGATACTATTAATATTATTATTAAAATATTATTATAGCTAATTTCTAACCAATGTAATTGAAGTTAAGAATAAATTAATTAAATTTTTATAATATAATACACAAGTAAATAAAACCAATCCTTTGGTTATCAATTAGTATAAGTGAATTTAAAAACTATTTGGAAATAAAGAAATTAATTTTCTAGGAAAACAAGTTTTCTTTGTACAAATGCAATTGTATGTTAACAAATTTTTAAAAAATTGCTTTTGATTAATGTTTTTAATAAAATTAATATATTATATATTCAATAAATATTCTTGATACTCACCCAATAAATTTTATAGGTTTAAGATAAGAAGAAATCAAATTTTATGAATAAAAATATGTATTTTCTAAAAGCTAATTTTACATCCTTTTAAAGATAATACCATTTTAAATAAAAAATTTGGAAATTTCATCAATTAAATATCAAAAAAAATTAATTTTTTAAGAAGATACATCAAAATTATATTATGGTGATTTTTTTTATTTTTCTCATAATTTTCATTTTTAATGAATAATGGAAAATACTAAGTTTTAATTAAAAACTTCTTTTTCATATAAAATATTTATAAGGTTAAAATATGTTTTTATTTTTTTTTTAAAGTTAAATTAGATAAACTATACATAATTTAATCCAATTTTGGTTATTTTAATCAATTTCACTTGAAATTGGATATAAAATTTTACAAAACATTTGGACATTTTTATACTAAAAAACCTGATGTGTCATCCCATTTAGAGGATTAAATTTAAATTAATTTCCACCAATTATGTGATTTAAATTATTATAATTTTAATCTATATTTTTAATCATAATAATTTCTAATTTCAAATAAATTCAACATATTTTTTGACCAAAAAGTTTTGTAGAGGTGATTAAAATCAATAATAGTGAGTTAGAGGAACATTATATTAATATGGGACTGAACCTTAAGCATAAGGGCCAAAATGACTTATAAACTTGTAAAAAAGACATTTTATGTCCATATTTATACCCTATACCCAATTATATTTTATGTTCATCATTATTTGACCACCGTTCATAAGATAATCATGTGAGTAATACCCATTTCTAAAATTTACAAGAATGTCACTCCTCCTCTACTATAAAAAGGAACTCACCCATTTCATTTAATTGCACCTATAAATCCCTTTTTATCACCATAAATATGTTAAAATAACCTCAAAACATCCTTATGTTCATTATATAAATCCTCTATTTGGGATGGGAGCCATCCAAGGAATCCCTTTTGTGCAAACCGAGTGGAGTTACCCAAAGAAGAGGTAGCATCCTTCCTCAAGCACATCTGTTTTACTTTAATTCACCACCATAAAACTCTTCTTATTTCTTTATTATATAATAGAATAATTATTATAGATAAAATGGAATTTTTTTATTCAAATGTTTTCACCTATAAAAACACACACTTCAATCTAATGGGTAATGAACTTACCACTCTTATGTATGACAAACTACCGCCTCGCGAAACTATGTTATTCATTTTTAATTTACCACCTCTCATGGTTAAGAATTATAATGGATGCTTTATTTATATATTAAATTTATTAAATTTATTATGTATTTATGTTTATGTATCTATTATATAAAATATACCTTATTTCTTTCCATTTTGTGTAAATATGTTAAATTTTTTGTGGATGTGTAGACTACTGCCTCCTCAAAGAAATGTGTTTTGTTCACACATTACATGGAATGTATTAAGAATTTGTTTGGTGAACATATATGATATATATTAAATAATAATTCTAATATTAGTATATTATATATATATATATATATGTATATATATATATTTCTTTAATTTATTGTTTCTTTCAATATAATAATAAAATAGAAACAACATTTATGCGTACTTACGACTTACCACTTCCATGAACAGTGTCTTCCATTTCATATTTCTATATTTTATAGATTATTATAAATAAATATATAATAAATATATATGATATATATATAATGTTTTAAAATATTTTAATTAGTAAATCATGATCCAATATATATGATCATGAATAACAATCCAAAACTTATACGAAAAACGAAGAAGATATTACATGAAACATAACATTAACATAGAGTTGTCCATAAATAGGCAACATAAAGTCATAACCAAATAATATATGGTATCAAATATTATTTTATTATTTTATTTAGTATTTTTAAAAAAATTATAATTATTATACAAGTGTATTAAACTTGTAAGAAGAAAATCCAGATCTAACGTAAGTGAATTTCATATCACTTTTTATTTTCGTGAGATATATTCCATATTCACCACTCGATTATTTCATGTGGTGTATATAAATTAATATGACATGTTATATCATTAATTTCATTTATTTATTGAAATTAAAAATTTTAATTTATTTAATTATTTCACGGGGATTACGATTCCAATGTCACTCAAGTAGTAAGGGTTTTCTCATCTCACTTTTTATATCCATGGGATACCTCACATGTTCACCACTCGTTTCTTTTTTGTGGTGTATATACTACCCAAGATTGTATTATATGATAATTATACTTATATTTATCAGTAAAAACATATTTATTTAATGATATAACTTTCATTGGCTATATTTTTTAAAATTTTCCAAATCAACTATGTAATTTTGTCTCAATTTTTTCTTTCTTTGAGACACATGTTCTGTTATTCACCAATATTATTTTATAATGTGAATATATGTACCTATAACATTTTATATCATTAATATTCATAATTTTATTAAATTAAATTTTATTTTAACTTTATTCTCTCATGGAGATGATGATTTAGAAGATGCCAATGTTGTAAGAGTTTATTTCTATAGTCTTATCATTTATTGGGATTATTTACGATTACACTACCATTAATAAAATATTATGATCTATATATCACAAAATCTCATGATTTTTATTATCCTATAATTAAAAAAAATATACATGTATTGGTACCATTTTACACTCTTTTATACTAAATATAATTAAGAATGTGTTCTTAAGAAAATAAAACTTTATTTCACTCTTCAGTCGAAAATATTTTTACTTCACAAAACCATGTTTACTAAAAAAAATAAAAAAAATGTTCTAGTATTATGTTTAAAAGATCTTTTCACCCATTTTTAAAAATTTTATTTAAAAAAACAAATGGATCTCTTTGTCGTTATCCTATAAAGACACATTTCTGAACTTTATAAGGAAAAAATGGAATTTTTATAGTGTACTGGTTTACCCACCATCATGATGGTCATTTACATGAAGCTTCCTTTAAATGTTAAAGACTTTTTATATAAAGAAAATGTTATTTAACTAATATTATTTACGTTATTGGTTTTAATGTGGTTTTTAAATTAAATTGTTTCCCAATTGATTCCAAACCTTCTTTTTATGATTTGGTGAAATAATTATGAAACGTATATATTTTCCATAGGTTATGAATCGATTACATGTTTATGATGCCCATTTAATTTTATGGGTTATGAAATTATTGTTTATGATATTGTGGAACATGTATTTATGATTTTCTTTATAAGATTTTTGAGACCTATATATCCATCCAATACATTGTGTAGAGACTTATATCTCATGAGATAATGATGGGAAACATGTTCATGGACATAATCCAAAATGGGAAACAGGTGCATCCTGATACGAAATTGGATGATATGGAAACCTGATCCAAAATTAGGAATGGAATGAAACTGGGTATGGTGGTGTGTCAGACCCAGTAGGTGTAGTCCCCCTGATGTTCTTTGATATGTCTTTAGAAATGATCCTTGACATATGGGTAATGATATTACATTTTTAGGTGTTTGCCACAAATTCAAAATCTTATTCCTATTATATTCTAATGTAGTCCAAATTCTTTATTATATTGTGATTCATGTCTCATTAACATCCAATATTTTTTTATGTCTCATGTTTCTGATATTTTAGATGTAGGATATGATCATTAAATGTTTTATTATGTTCTTAACCCCTTATATTTACTATATGCTTATGTATTTAAATTATTTACCTTTACTAGGTGTTCAAGATCACACATATTCATATGTTTCCATTCCTGTGGTTATGAAGAATGGTTTTAAGTAAGAGTACTAAAGGAAAATATATTTATGGTAGATGTTGAATATCTATCACCAAAATAGAATAATGTATTCCATTTTTTCAAATACACAAAACTGTTATGATCATAGAGAAATTACTTTTGTAATGTGATTAATATTCAGCTGAACTAATGTAATATCCATGTATGTTAATCTGGGGTTTCCATAATTGGTATTAAAGAAAACGTTTAGTCAATCTTTGAAAACTAGGATGATAAATATTTATTGATATCCCTAGGTTTATTTCTATGGTTATTTCTATGGATGTCTATAAGGATAAGTAGAAGGATGAGTTATTGTTTGGGAAAATATCCTTGAGTTTTGGTAAAGGATAGAGTGAGTTATTTATTAGAAAAACATTCATGTATGGATACTAAAAATGGATATGGATATAGAATATATGTAAATTGGTGTAACCCAAAAATGCCTTATTGATGTATACTCGATTAAGAAATGGTGCAAGACAATGAGCCTTAATGAATTCCTGGTTTGACACTCTCTGGGCGTATGATTTGTAAATTCAAAAACTCATCACAAACTGTAATGTTTGATTTAAATATAATTTAGATTTTAATAACCTTGTATAAACCTAATGTGTCATATATTAAACAAGGTTTCATAATTTAACCTTCCTATAAGCAATTTTTTTACTATAACTATGTGGTTTTATTTTATAATAAGTGTTTTTCACACTATGCTTTTTGGTGTTAGTCAATAATAGGAACTAGACGCAACTGGGTTAACATTGAATTTTTCATATGGGTAAAATATGGTCGTTATTAAAATTTATTTCCAAATTTGATATCTCATATAGAGACGGAGGAAGGTATTATGAGTATTATTTATACTTACGAAGATAAAGATATTGTAAATGACATGTGAAAGGTATGTTATGTTCTAACAGTATTGCTTCTATTAAACATAAGAAGAATGATTATATTGAGGTTAAGGAACCTGAATAAATGATTTATATTTCATAGTATATGAAAAATATTTATTATCGAATAAGAGTATGAATTTCGAGTAATGGTTTAACAATAAAGTTGGGTTACTTAAGTTTATATGTTTAGAAATTCAAATATTATGTTACAAGAATCATGAAATATATAATTATTTTTAGTATAATTATTTCATTAATTATTAAAAACTATATGTTGAATGTTTATAAAGACATATAAAAGTGATTTCATGTAAATGTGATATTTTTAATTAATGGTAGGTGATTTTTAATGTGTTTGAGACATTGAGAAAAAAAATTCTTGGATAATGTGATAATTGATTTGGTTAAATTAAATTGGATAGTATTTAGGACCTCATAAAAAATAAAGGATTTGAAGAAAATTTGTTCTATGTTATCATGGATAAAGTTTAAAACTTCTTTTATTTATGAAATATATAAACTAATATTCAAAATAATGAATCATGCTTGTTTTCCAAAAGGATTTATGGAAATTCATGTTATTACCATGTTTCAAGTGAATATATGATCTGGGTATTCACATACTGGGAATGTAAAAAACAAGTGATACTTTCTGATATATGTTGGATCAATGTTAATCTGATTTAGTAATATTATTTTTAATGTTTTGTATTATTATTTTTTGTACTGGTTGTAATGTTAACAATTTAAGGAAATTTTATGTTCATATTCAGTAGAAGATTATGATATTAAAGTATTATCTCACCATATGATGATTTATGCATGTTGAATAACCTGTTTTAGCCATTATTTTATATAATTATAACTAAAGAACGATGTAATGAATTATTACTCTTCATCATGATCTGTTAGTAATTCTATAATAACAAATTCACCTTCATTTATTTGGGTAAGAGATGAAGTAGAAATCAATCAAAGAACAACTAAAGGGTCATATTCTACCTATGAAAAGGAAGAAAATCAAGTATGTGAATTTCTTATGTTCTCAGATAGTAAAATAATTCTTTAACTCTCGAAAAAGGATATTATAAATGATTTATTATAAAACCATTGTTTATATTGAACCAATGCCCTTATAAATTATCATAGATTTATAGTTATGAGGCCATTAACATTCCATTGACCATTAAATTTATGGAGATCAATGATCATTATAAATCTCTATATTTATTTACTCTTTTCTTAGAAGCCCAATCTTAATTTCCCACCTATGTTCTTCTATGTGTAAACCTAGTTATGAGTCACTTTGGGTAACCATCATGTTTTCAATATTCCCTTTTTAAAGGTAGTTTTAATAGTCATTTTGATGATTTTGGTTTCTATGAAATGAACCATCATGTTTAAAATTTTAATAACCCATAAGAATTATGAGGTAGAAAATCATTTTACAAGGGGTGGAATGTAACAACCTGAGATATTATATATTAGTTTTTTCAAATGAAATCAATATTTTTATATTTTTTATTTCAAACAACACTGAATATATATTTTTTTATAAAAATTTATTGGATTGTGTTATAAGAAACACAAATTCAATATTACACTACACAGAACACATAGATTGGCTTATGGAAAACGCAACACTATGGTTTTCTTATATTACATTCAATTATGAGTCTCTTCGATAGCTTGTGATACCCACAAGGTCAAGTTTTAATGGACTATGATATACTATTAATACTATTATTAAAATATTATTATAGATATAACCTGACCATTGGAATGGATGTAGTGAAGACAATTAACTATATTTTGAAAATATTATCTAAACATGTATATAAAGTTAATCTTTTGGTCATAAACTATTATAAGTAAGTGTATGCACAATTGGAAAATAAATAAATGCTTTTCAAACAAAACTATTTTCAATGTAAAAAAAATATTTCAATAAATTAAACAAACCACTTTTGAATAATTATTTAAATAAAACTTATATATTATATAATCAATCCATATTTTTTAAACTCATATAATATATTTAATATTTATAAGATAAGAATAAATAGAATTTTGTTAATAAAAAGATTTATTTTTCTAAATGTTAATTTAACAACCTTTTAATGGAGAAACAATTTTAAATATTTTTTTAACTATTATAAATTAATATGACAAAATAACATTAATTTTGAAAATAAAAACACCAAAATTGGTTTAGGGTGAATGTTTTTTATTTTTTTGAGACATTTTATTTTTTAAATGAATAGTGAAAAATATTGAATTTTAATTTCAATGTACTTTTTAGTTTAATTTTTTTAAAATTATTAATTATGTTATTTATTGGTTTTAAAGTTAAATTAGATAAATTATACACTATTAACCAATTTTAGGTCATTTTAATCAATTTTACTTTGTAATTGGATATTAAAACTTACCTAACTTTTGAAACAAAATTCATTAAAAACCTCATTTGTGGTCCCATCTATAAAACTAAATTTAAAGTTATTTCATCCAATAATATGTATAGAATTTGGAAAATTTTAATCCATATTTGGAATCATAATAATTTCTAATTTCTAATATGGTAGACGTATTTTTTACCAGATAGATTAGTAAAAGTGATTAAAATTAATTATAGTGATTAAGAGATAAATTGACTTAATAAGTTACTATACCATATATTTAAGCGACAACATGACCTATAAAAATGTCCAAAATACATTTTATGTCCATGTTTATGACCTATACTCTGTTTTCATGGAATTTTACAATTAATGGAGCCACTTTTATAGGGAAAACATGGGTAGAATTATATTTTTAATAATTTACTATAATTTCGCTCCTCCCCCACTATAAAAAGGCAGTCACCCTCCCATTTATTCACACATCTCAATCCATTTGGCTCAACCACCATCTTCTCAAATAGTCTCCCAAAATCACTCCCTTAATCCTAGAAGCCTCTATTTGGGCATAAATTCCATCAAGGAATCCCTTTGGTGCAAACAAAGTGTAGTTACCCAAATAAGAGGTAGCATACTCCCTAAATAAGTATATCACGGTCTAATTAAGTGTATATGGAATAAAATTCCAATACATTTATGAGAAAAAAAGATGATATAACCCGAAATGTAACATTAACATGGAGTTGTTAACAAATGGGTAATATAAAGTCATAAATAAATCATATATGGTATTAGATATAATAATATTGATCTATTTTATATATATAATAAAATTATATTTATTATATAATAGGTTTTAAAGTTTAGTAATAAATTTATTATATAAGTTTATGGAATTTCATCTTGGTTTCTATTTCAGTGAGATACATGTCATGTTCACCACTCGATTCTTTTTTTGTGGTGTATATAATGACCTAATATATGTTATATCATTAATTTTATTTATTTAATGAAATATAAATAATTAATTTAGGTTATTATATCATCATTATTATGAATCTAATGTTACTCAAGTGGTAATGGTTTTCTTATGTCACTTTTTATATTAATGAGATACATGCCATGTTCACCACTCGTTTCTTTTTTGCGGTGTATATATTATACATGAATGTATCGTGTGATATTATAACTAAATTTATGGGTATTTACAAAAACACTTCATAATATCTCTTTCATGTTCTTTATGGTTTGAAAGATACCAAATTTGTTTATAAATTTTGTCTCAATTTTCCTTCTTTGAGACACATGTTATGTTATGCACCAATACTCTTTTATAAGGTATATATATGCCCCTATAATATGTTATGTCATACATCTAACTCCTTTCATGAAATTATATGTTAAATTTAATTTTATTCTTTCATGGGTATTAGGATTTAATGTTTCTAAAGTGGTAAGATTTTAATGATAAAATCTCATCATTTATCGAGATTGTTTACAATTATGCTTCCATTAATGAAATATTATGATTCATATCTCAGAAAATATCATGAATTTTATTATCACTTGATCATCCATAATATCTCCATGTATTTTAACCACTTACCCAGACATTGGTACTTCATATAATTAATAAATCATTTTTAATAAAATAAATCTTTGTTTCTCTCTTCAATAGAAACTTTTTTAATTCAAAAAACTATTATTATTAAAAAAAGTTTTAAAAAGTTTACAATTATTTTTTAATTTTTTTTACCCATTAAGTTTTATTAAATAAAGTGTTTTAAAGGTAATATATTCTTCATTTTTTTATCAAGACACTTTTCTAGACTTTGTAAACTGCAAATAGAGTGTTCGGAATGTAGAGACTTACCTATCATCTTGATCATCATTTCCTTGAAGCATAATTTGAAAGTTAATAATATTATCTATAAAAAAATTCCCACATATTATATAAATTGTTTTACTTAATGTGGATTTCAATGAATAATTTTCTCAAAATGATTTCAAGCCCTTTTTTTATGTTTTTATATTATTTTCAATGAAAAAGGTTTACAAAATGAATTCAAGAATTCTTTTCATGTTTTAAAATTATTTTAAAATATAGATACATTCAAGAAAATTCAAACATCCTTTATATGATTGCAAAATTACTTTAAAATAAAATAGAATTTCAAAATGATTTATATTTCAAAAAAAATCATGGAATAAAATATTTTCTCCTCTTGAAATGTTTTAAATTAAATCATCAAGACTTATTTATATAAAAAGGATTTTTGAAATGGTTTTATGAAAATGATTTTAAAAGAAATAAAAACTTCCTTAAGAAATTTTCCATGTTATATTAAAAAATCCTTCTTTATCTAATATGACATACTTTGTTATAGTTTATTCTATACTGGGGTTATGATCCAAGAATACCATTCATTTTCTTTCTTGAATGGTTTTATTTTTGGATGTAATGATACTTATGAGAATCACTTCTCTTCAAAAAGTTATATTTTTATGAAACATTCTTCTTTTCGTGGGTTTTGATTTGATTAAATGGTTATAAAACCTATCTATTTTCCATAGTTTATGATGTGATTACATTTTTTTGAAACTGATTTCATTTCATGGGTTATGATATGATTGTTTAGGATATTTTGGAACACATAAGTATGATTTAATTACGATATGTGTGGGATATATATCTCCCTCTAATCCATTGGGTAAAGATTTATATCTCATGAGATATTGATAAGAAACGAGTTAATATGATTGATCCAAAATGGGAAACAGGTGCATCCGGATCCAAAATAAGAAATTGGTGTGTCCAAATCCTCTATGGGAATATGGAAAAACACAAAACATTATAAGGAAATGACTATGAAAGGGGATGGTGGTATTTCCTTCCCAGTAGGTGTAGTCCCCATGAAGTTCCCTAATAATTGTTTTTGTAAGCCTTGAGTTTTATGGAAAGATATTACATATTTGTGTGTATTTTGTAAATTCTATGTCTTATTCATATGATATTATCACATCATTTTTTTTCTTTATTATCTTATGATTCATGTTTTAGTAACTACCAATGTTTATGCCATTTCTCATGTATCTATTCATTGATATGAAGGGTATGATCTTTGACTATTACATTCATGTTCTTGTACCCTAATGTTCATGATATGTATATGTATTTCCTTTATTTACCCTTTATAATAACTCGATATCACCACTTTATTATGTTTCATTTACCCAGGTTATGGAGAAAGGTATTGATTATGCATACTAAAGGGGAATATCTTTAAGGTATATGGTGAAGTTCTTCCACCAAAATAGAATAATTTGTTCCATGTTTTCCAAGAAACTAAACTATTATGGTCCTAAATTATGTACTTTTTTAATGATCTAAATATTCATTTAAATTGATGTAATATCCATGAATTTTAATCTCGAGTTGATGTATTTATTGTCCTAAATATTAGCTACATAAATATCTTATTTTATAAGACTAAAAAACATATCCACATTCTTGCTCTGGTAAATCCATTCTAGACACCTCACATTATATAATCATCTTTGTAACCTGGAATAGAAAATTAAGAAGGTTAAGATTATAAACTCTGTAAGGGAAAATGATGTCGTAATTTATTATATCATAAACATGAAGGAAAACATGATGAAGACTAAATATTATAATCATGATAATAATAAAACGATATAGAGAATTATAATATTATAAATAGAAGGTCATATAAAATTAAATGTTATTATGTGGCTTGAAATACAAAATAATAATAATAATAATAATGGGATAATAATATAAATGTGTTTAATACATTAAAAAAGAAGGTTTAATTATGAAAAAATGGAATTTAATGGAAATAAAATGAACCTTTATAGTTTTACATAACTTGATAGACAACATCAAAATGAGGAACAGACATAAGTATAGAAACTATAATGAATAAATATTCATGCATAATTTTCACTAAAAATATTATAAAAATATTCATGCATCATGTTCACACAACATAATTGTGAAAAAAATTTATGAATCTAATTCACATAAAAAAATTGTCTCAAGGCTTTCGGCGTCTCATTCACACAAAATGTCATTATCTCATGTGATACGAAACAATAACCAATGCATTGGAGGGAGATATAGGACCCTATATTAATCATCCATAAATATTTGTTCCATAATATTCCAATTATTTAACATATCATAAAAACCCAATTGAATAAAAATGGGTTTTAATCATCAGAAGATAAATAACCCATGAAAAATAACAATGAGTTTCAAAAAAATCCGGATGGTATCAAAGAAAGATCACCTCAAACGTGTAAATGGTTGATACCAAAAATTCAATCACCCCAATACAATATTTCATAATATTTTTAATATGTTTTTGTAATGTCCCGAACAGGGTACCACCAAAACGAGTTACTTAAGCAGGACCACCAATGTCATGAAGCACACCTCTTCGTAATTCAAAGTTTGTCGACTAGTAGTGGGGGTTTTAGGTGGAACTATGAGGATATAATACACCCACATCATCATCCATAACAAAAATTAAATAATCAATCAACATATGCATTAGATAATTTGGAAGAATAAATTTTCTGAACATAATCATGATGTAATAAAATGAAATAAAATAAAGGCCCAACAATCATGTGATACGTACAACCAACCACCCATTAGGTTGGTCACATAACATACCAGAACTAAATAAATGATTATACGGATCCAAATAATCATTGATCCAATCCCATCTAGTCATCTGATACCACTCATGAAATCATGCTCGAACAAACAATACTCAACATGAGACTGAGCCCAAACCTGTACATGTATTAAACATGTGAGAGCTACTTGAGTACCCCAAGTGCAATGGTGTTTCGGGTAGGATGTTCATAAAAATCATTGGGCCACAACCAAAAATGCCTAAAGAAAATACCTATTTATATAAAAATTCAAGAAGAGGATTGAATAATTATATAAATGATGATATATAAAATTTGTTTCATTATTTAACAATATTTAAATTAACCACTTTTATTCTTAGTTTTGAGTATTATCCAATTCAATAAACCCATCCTTGGCCAAATGAAATCATCTAATCCATAAATTATAGGGGTTACATGTTGAAAAAATGAGCCTCATTCCAAGTATAAAACTAGGATCTAGTATTCCATATATGTTTATCTAAACAACTAGTTCACAAATCAGCAAACAAGGAGTATCAGTCCAAGTAACCATCCATGACATATAAAGCTATGTCTAACCATCCCAAAATTGATATTGAATTCCATTTTTGTACCCTCAGAGTCAGGATAATCAGACCACCCTTCAAAATATATGGTGAACTGAGGCCCCTAGAGAATTATTCAATCCTACCCTAAACTAGGGAGTGGAGTGTCAGTCCGTCATTTAAAACCCATTAGTCACGGGTTGGGAAAAAATGAGCACCAGTCCAAGTATCCAATCAATATTTGGCACAATAATTTCCTACCATCCCCAATCATGTCCTTAATAAAAATTACCATTTCATTCAACATTTTCATGTTCTTTTACTTTCATAATATAAAACCAAATTCAGAGTTAAAACATTTCATCCTTTACCCAAATACATATTCATCAAATGTTCTTAAAACAATTTTACAACTAAAAACACCACTATTAATTAACCATTTCCACTTCCATTCATATTCACAACATTTGTGATGGTACCAACAGACCTTTAAATCAACACATGTCTCAAATAACTCATAAACCTTTTTAACATGTCAAAAAATAGAAGAATACACATCCCTATCCAAAACATGGAAGACACCCCTTAAAACATGGATATTCCTTCTAAGAAATCCAAAAATGGTCAAAGACCATCATGTCCTAATAAAAACACATTAATAGTTATAAATAAATATTCACTGAAGACGAAACCACACGCCCATTTAAAATCAATATTAGAAACACATTTTAAAACCTCTTATTAAATCATCTTCTTGTCAACACCCCATTTTAAAGTAATGTCCATTTTAGAACACAGTTTTCCTATACAGGGATGAAAAATAGAATCAAAAACCCAAACAACCTATTTAAAATTATAAAAAGTTCCTATTATGCTTTTAACATAATAAAAAACAAAACATTTCATTTTTTAAAGGCATACACACCCCATCGGTGGCCGTAGGTCTGGTCCCACAACATTATGGATCCAACAAGATATATGGAAGGACTAAAGCTACAAGGAAATCCAAAATACATTAACATATACCAAGGATCAAACAAAAAACAAAATGGTTTTATGTAATATACCATAACTCGTGTGTAAAGAATTGTTGAGACTATGTGTAAAGATATTAGACCACCTACCTTATTAATGAATCTTTCCACAAAAAATTGAAGCCACTGCATCCTAGTAAATCACTATCAAATAATAGTCCAAAACCATTGCACCAAATTGATCTTTTCACCACCACTCAATCCCCTACCACACACCATAAAACCACATTTAATTAAAATAAAAATTATAATTAATTAATTAATTAAACCCCAATGATTCTTAAAGTATCGAAACTCTAAGAAATAACCATGAAAGGGCCTGAACATAATCCTGACACTAATCTCGAAAAATCAATAAGTTTGGATACCAATTATATGACTAAATATATTAATACATTATTAAAAACTTAATAAAAATCACTAAAACACACATAACATAATGAAACTCCATGAATTGGCATGAATAATCCATCTTGACATCTCATCTTCTTTAGAAAAAAACCCATGAGAAATGGATGATTTCACCATGATTAAGTGGAATATTCAACCATACATAAACTATATATCCCCAACCTTAGATAGTATAGATATGAATAATAAATAAAAGCCACTATAGGTGGGGCATTACCTCAAAATTCTAGAGAAACACCATGAAAACACTCTAAAAATCTGTGGGAGGAGGTTGATGGGGCTTGGGAACCCCCTGGTGCATACACATAAAATGGAGGAGAAAGGTGGTGGAGTGGCTATAAGCCCATGGGGCAATTTTGGTCATTTACATCTTTTTTAATAAAATATGGGAATATGCATGGTTTGGAAACACAGTTTTTCAAACTATTCACTAACCTTGTCATTGGCTTTGTCCAAGGCCAACCCACTCACATGGTTTGTATGGTCATTTGGCCAAACCATTTGCTAACCATGATCCCTACATTGGAAAACACCCATAACATCTATGGTTAGGAATCCTGATTTCAAAAAAAAATTGTGGCAACCATTTTGTATGATCTACCTCCCTTCTTCAGTAAGTTGCATAGTCTATCTGAAATAGTCCATAACCCATATACCATGCCTCAGACCCTTTTCAACCAAGACAAGTTTCTCCTTTTTCCTTATGGTTTACCAAGAACATTTTCCTAACTATGAAACTCCACCATTAATAGTTCAAAATTAACTGAAAACATCTTAATAATCTTGGTGTAACATGGTTTCTCTTAAACTGTGCACACAAAACCATGAAACATGTGAATAAATATCCAAAAATCCCAAAATATAACTTAATGCCTCCAAACTCATCCAAATAATCAGGACCCCTCTCAGGCATCATTCCTTTTCTAAAAACAACATTTTGAGACATCACAACCCTCACTACTCCATTCATGGTCTTAATTACAAATTCGAACTATTCAGTGAATATAAAAAATCTCTTGAATTTTTTACTCATCCTAATACGAGATCTTACAGCCTCCTCATCATAATAATTCTTATCCTCTAGATACCTCCATGGTCATCGATCCACACAACCCAAACTAAATCGGTCACTATATCTTATCCAATTTCCCCATACATTTTATGAAATACTAAAATACTAAAAAGGATAAACATCCAAATCAAGGACCTCAACCGAAAAAAAATAACCTCAAGATAATGGTTGTTTCCTAAACTTAAACTTTGAGATGACGCTTATCCAAGACCATAAAATGGATAAATTGATTACAAAATCACTATATTAGTTATAGATTTATGGTCACACCCACCATAAGCTTCATATTATAACCAAAAACTTTCAATAAATAACACTATTTTCTCAGGAAAACCTAATTGAACCAAAACTCATGCTCCCACTAAGAACTAGACACAACTGTCAACTCACTACACTCCAACACCCATCATAACGCCAATCATTTTCATCACCCAACCTTGTCTTCAAACACCAACCAAAGAGAATGTAGAACCACCATTTATGAAATAACTAAGAATATACCATATTTTCCTCAAAATCCCATCTCAAACTCTAAATTCACCCATCATTCCCAAAATGAAAAATTGGGTGTAGCTTACAACCTTCCACCCCCACATTGTACACTGGCCACATGTGGACTATCCTTGGTTGACTCATCCCCAAAGTGCTCGACTCCATATTTTGGCTCACTTTTTTATCACTTGATCATAATGACTTTAATCCCAATGGAATTTTACAACCACCAAAACACACCCACTTTAGTTCATATGTGACCATGAATGATACTCCACAGTTAGATCCTCTATTGACTCAAAATTATGATCATATCCTTCCACACACATCATAACCTCCAACACAATCACCTAAAATTTATTTTAGGTTACACATAGAACCCAAAGCTAGTTATTGGATCAACCATCCACCAGAAAAGACTCCCTTTTATCATTCCATGAATACATTAGGCATGCACCTCAATGTTTCATGACTAGAATCAGAATTTCACCACGACTGATCCATGTCTAGTTCCATACACCTATAACCATTCCAACTCTAGGGTCATATCTCCATGATTGAAAAATCATTCCCCACCTTATGAGTGTTATTTTGATCACACTACTAATGATAATCCAACCACCACTGACAATGTTCAATTCACTTCCAACCTAGGAATTGGACATGAATGTCTCTATCTCACTAGAGAAACAAAAAAACATCAACCATCACTCGTACTAAAATCTCATCAATTTTACCCATAGAATTCATCAACATAAGGTTCATAATAAGGAAGAAAATTATTGATGGTCGATGGTGTTCCTACCACCAAAAAAATCTACTTATACTACTCCATGTTCTCCACACCCAAAGAGGTCTTTCAACTAACCAAGAAAACATTATTTTGATAGGAATAGAGAAATTTCCCTCTCAAAATACCCAGGATTATTTCAAGATATTACGAATGATCATATCTAATTCGAGAGCACACTGAGAATTAATCAATGAATACCTTTAAAAATTATCAATTTATTAAGTCACTTCTATCAATAGGTACATGTAAAACCCATCAAAAGGCCCCAGACCAACCTGGTTGCATGTGTCTCATCACATTGAAATAATTTCTCAATATACTTGTGGCTTCCAACATAAACAAAGATCATTTGGGATACTCTTTATTGACATGAAATCCACAAAACAAATGACATATCATGGTTCCATATTGTTTAGCCCCAAATATATTATTAACACTTATTTGTTACACAAACCTAAAAAATATGGAAATATCATCGGTTTGTTCACAACAATTTCAGAAACTACATCTAAATAATATTTCAAATATTTAGAAGTTGTTTTTTAAACCGTTGGTAATTATTTTAAAATTCATAAAAAAATAACTTCTACACACTCTCCCTGACCCCCCCCCTGTGATCCCCCCCCCCCTCCTTGAGCCCAATCCCGAGCCCCAGATATTGTCCTCTACCCTCACTACTACCCCTCAATCAACATCTATGTTGCCCCATGTTTCCCCCACCATGTTCCCACATTCCACTTCACCACTGGTCTTTAATCCCCCAACCTCTCCCCTCACATCCACCCCTTGTTCCCCCTCATCTCTCCCTAGTCCCCCCTCACCATGGCACCACTACTCCCCTTTCCTCATCATCATTGCCCTCATCCCCTCTCTTCATGTTTCTGCATTCCCTATTTCTGTTACTACCCAATCCCACATTATCCCACTATTATCCTCCCCTTTTTTCATCACAAACCATGACTTAACCATAAATAAATTGGGTGATTTCTTTTATTGATTTTTGGTTTGTAGGGTTTGTAACAAGTGATTTGAGACGCATTCTGGTAAAATTCTTTCATGGTGGTAGTTTTTTCAGGTATATTTTGATCATGTTCTTCTATTTTGGATCAAATTAAATTAGTTATTTTTTGATTTTTATGTTCCTCTAAATTTTTAGGGTGTCGTTTCCATTTTTGATGTGGAATTTCATCGTCATTTTTAAGTGTAGTGAGTATCATGTAGGTTCCCCAATTTTAGGTCTCTAAATTCAAAAAAAATTCTTTATTGTATTTTTAATCTTTTTTAAGATATCAAATGAATATAATAAAAATATGTTTAATGGATGTTTTAATGGTAAATCACGTTTCAGTCGATATCTACTATATTTTAAGGATTTCCTTTATTTAAAAGTTTGTTAAAATTATTTTTTAATTCATTTTTTATAGTAGTTATTTTCTAAATGTGAAAATCAACATAAATTAATATGTTAAATTATTTAATGGTTGTTTTGGCATTAAAAGTGGGTTTCTTGGAAATTCATTTTTAAATCTGATTTTATTTGTGTTTGAAGTTGTCTCTATCGTTTTTATATATTTTTCATGTGTTTATAGTGATTGCGTAATTATTTATTATTGTTGGGACTCATAGATTTAAGGTTCTCGTATTCTTTTTAGGTTTTAAAGTATGGGTTTAAACTTTATGTTTTAATTTATACTACTCTAAAGGAGAAATATTAGATCAACTCTGGCTACACTATGTTATGGATTAGATACATCCAGATTAAAATCCTAAAAATGTTGTTCTTAAAAAGAGTAATAAAATTAAAAAAGAATAAATATTTTTTTATATTGTTGATTTGGAATATATTATTCCTTTCTGTAAATGAAATAATATTTTTTATGTGTTTAAATTTTCTATAAGGAATTGTATGTACATTGTGATATATGGATAAAATATGGATCACGTTACCGAGGAACACACCTCAGTATACAAAGCGTTTTGACGAGTTTTTTAGATTTTTAAATTTATAATCGATCTATTGATGGAATAATAAGATTTCCATGTCCTTAATGTAAATTTAGAAGATGTTTTAAGGGACACGAAGTTTATGAACACTTTATACTGAATCACTTCCTTACTCAATAATTTTTTTGGGTTTTTTAAATATAATTGAACATTACAGAATGTTTAATCACTATAGTCAATCATGAGAATGATCTACCAACTTCATCAAAAACGGAAAATGAAATGAAAAACCTTATAATATATTCTTTCATAATTGAAATACAACAACATTAATATCAAAACATATTAGAACAACCATATGAGAGTGATATAAATTGTAACATAACAAGTGATGTATTTGGGACTGTTGAAAAAATAGATCAAGATATTGACATATCACTGGATCCTCCTCATAATTATGTGCAGAGTGATGTAATGGAGAACTTTACTAAGAACACAATTTCATTTCATGATTTATTAGACAATGGAAATAATGTTCTGTATAGTGGATGTTTGAAATATTCAAAATTCTATTTTCTATTGAGGTTTTATCATACCAACTTCCAATGAAGAATTAAAAATAAGGTGACGACCATGATATTTGAATTGGCGCGTGATGAATTTCTTCAAGGCTAAGATCCCTGAGTCTTTTATTGTATAATAAATTATATTAACAAATTAAATTCTGATTTATAAAAAAATAAATTATAGTATCAATTATTGTTTGCTTTATTGGTGAGAGGTTTCAAGTAGAAAGGATTTAAAGAAATGTTTTTCTTCGATATAGTAGTCAATGGGTTATGTTGGAAGTCTAAATCAATATACTACTATATAGAATAAGAAAAAGAACAAAGGTAAAAAAAATTTATTTTATTCCAATTAAATTCATGATTGTAAAGATTATTTAAGTCATCGAAAACCATTGAGAACATGAAGTGGGTTTCTATACATAATAAAAAGGATGAGTTAATGCGACATCCAAAAGATTCAAAATCATATGATGAATTTTATTAATTAAATCCATATTTCTCATATGATGATTGGAATGTGAGATTGGGATTGGATTTTGATGGATTCAACCCATTTGGTACATTGAGCTCTAGTTATAGCATTTGGACAATTGTTTGATCCCTTACAATCTACCTTTTTGGATGTGTATGCAACAAACATCATTTATCATTTTGATGATTATTCCTAGAAAAAATGTCTAAAAATGATATTGATGTATACTTACTGCCTTTAATTGAATAATTATATAATTTATAGATAAACAATGTTGAGAAATATGATGCATCTTCTAGAAGAATTATCAAAATGATTGATGCTCTATTATAGAACAGTAGTGACTTTCCTGGACTTATATACTTTTAATTTTGGAACACTTACATGGGTTTGCCTTGTCCTATTTGTAAATTTGACTTTGATCTCTAATGACTGCCTTAGAGTAAAAAATGATGATTCTTGTGTCATCAAATATTTCTCGATGCATCTCATATACTTTGGTTGAATAATTACAAATTAAATGGTTCTTTTGATTGTAGACCACCTCCAAAGATGTTGATGGGTTATGAAATATTGGGACAATAAGGAAAATTTGGGATTGAATTTTTGAGGGTGAATTTTTCTAATAATAGTGGGTGATGAGTTTTAAGTGAATCATCAAGTGAAATTAGAATTCAATAATGGAAGGAAAAAATTATTCATTAAACTTTGATATTGTTAATTTAATTTGTTATGAAATTATTTTGATGTTATGAATATTGAGAATAATTTTTGTGACAATTTGATCGTAAAATTTCTTGATAAGAATAGAAAATTTTATAGACCATCTTAATGCTGAGAAGGATATACAAAAAATGAACATAAAGCATGATCTTTCCCCAACTGGGAATATAAAGTATACTTAGGAAATGTTGGAAATGAAAAATAGTGTTAAAGATACATTCCATATAATTATAAATAATCTAATGGTATTATATGTGTCTTAAAGTAATATCTTAATGTGTGTCTACATAAATATTTATAGGTTAAATTGATTCAAAATCCATGATTCACATGTTTTGTTGCAATAGTTACTACCATTTGCATTATGTATATTATTACCTTAAGAGGTTACTATAGTTGTAATCAAATTATTCCCATTTTTCAGACAACTATATGAGAAAACTCAGTAACTAGCTGATCTTGACAACCTTCAGGAGAGATTTCTATTGACACTGTGTACAATGGATATGATCATTCCTTTGTTTTTTTTACTATCATGGTGCATTTAAATTTGAATTAAGTCAAGGAAATTTTATTAGGATCCCCCATACATTATTGATAGATATATAAAATTGAGAGTTAATTTATTTATATAATTTCTATATTATGTAAACAATTATTGTAACCTAATTGAATACATTGTTATGTTTTATTTACTTTATCTTACAAATATCATATCTATTTCATATCATATTTGAAAAACAAATCTCAACCAAAAAGATCCATTTCTGAAGGATATTTAGCTGAGCAGTGTCTTCCCATTTTGTTCAAGATACTTGGATGATATTGAGACAAGATTAAATTGAGTTTCACTTGTTGAATACACATTGACTCAATCTCAACTACATGGGAAATCATAAATTATTTCTATTGTGGGATGATCAGATGGGAGAATCTCAAATGTTACACTGATAGAAATGGAATTATTATAGGCACACAGATATGTGTTTCTATATAGTAAAATTGGATAGCCATTTATTGAAGAGATCAATATTCAAACAAATAGGTGTATGAGAGCCTGACCATGATATCAAAAAGATATAATAAAATCTATTAATAAAGAGACTGTATAATGTTTTGCACATCGTGTATTTTAATAAATATTTAAATCAATACGGATATTAGGTTGACACATATTTTTCAAATATAATAATGTATATTAATTTTTGTAGATCATGAATAACGATACTCAGGCTGATTTTTTATAATATTTGTGGTTTTTAGCTCGAGCTCCTATAAAACGGGCTATAAAATTGAATGTGTATAATTTCAATGGCTTTAAATTTTTTATAGTCAATTGAGAATATGGTTTGAAAACACATAATGGTAGTATATTTATAGTTTATGTATTGTAATAATATGGTATATTAACTAATATTATCGAATTAAACTACCACATGAATTTTTCAATCATTTTATTTAGAGGAAAGTGGGTCGATATTACTAGGGGTAATAACATAGATTCCTTGAAATTTACTTCTTCGAACTTATCTCTCTTAATTTATGTTGGTGTCCATGAATTACATGATTCGTATATCTTCTCATTATAAGAGAAAATGGTGTATTATGTGGAAGATTTCATGATTGAAGGGTGTAGAATAGTTTTTCACATAAAACAAAGAGACTTTTATGATATTGGTGATGAAGTGGATGATTTTACATATGACATTGAATAAATTTAACAGTATCAAACAAACTTATTTTTTATTCATGATATTGAAAATATTAGTCTTGAATGGGTGGATTAAGTAGATGAAGTAATTATAGAGAAGAAAAATGACATGATTGAATTGAAAAATGAATTTCTATGAATTCATCCATTAATTTATCAAACACTTATCTTATATGTGAAGTCATTCATTCTCATAGCTATGTATATGTTTTTTGTCAGTACTTTGCATCTGTTATCATTTTTAAATTTTTTTTGCATGATATTTTTGAAATATATGTTCTAAAGGTAATTTTATTTAACTAGATGGAAAGAATGCAAGGAAGAATAATTTAACTGGTCCCAGTCAACGCCCATTTGACACTCCTTGTTTATTCCAACAGATGACGATCTATCAGTCCCCTTCCCTATATCATCTAAGACACCCTCCATCTTCCCCACTTCAGCATCTCTTACACCCACCATTCCATTAGTGTCTGGCAAACCCTCTATCTCTGTCCCATTAAAATTTGATATAGTGACTCCCCATTCAGTAGGTTCAACAGTGAGGGAGTAGTCTGTCACCCATTTTTCTTCAAAAATATATTAGAGAGTTGTAGTTATAGATACGAATTTTAATTCGAACAAAGTTATTTCTATTTTTTTATAATACAAACTATTTTTTCATAAAATATGAAAAAAAATATTTCTACAGAGAGAAATATGAATAGTCATATGGTTGGAATCTAAATGGAATGAATATTGTTTTCCCATTTCACTATTATAGGGTCCTTATGGATGATCCCATGTGATTATTTGAATATATTCTAGGCCAATGGGTAGAGGATCCTATTAACCTTCTTATTTCCTATAATAATTGTAGTCATGTGCCATAATATTAGAAAAATTGAATTATTTGATTTGTAGATAATGTAATTTTTATACATTAAGGTGTAATTTAATGTCATTGTGTTATTAAATTCTAATATTTTAAAAATGAATCCATTTTTATACATGTTATTCAACTTTATGGTTGCATATATTATCCCAAAAAAGTGGAAATTGAATATTTTGGGTAATAAATGGAAGGATTTTAAATATAGATCATGAAATGAATACAATGGTGCTTCACTGAACACTCAATAGCAATATGATAAGGTATCCTAAGGGGTTCATATAGAAAAATAAAATGTATTTGTTGATAGACATCAACATGAAAAGAACCTGGTATTGAAATAAATATTATAATATTAATCTAATATTACATATATACTTGGATATGAAATGTAGATGACAATTAAAACATTACTAATAAATTACATGTTATTTATTTTATGATATTTCAAGGAAAAATTCGTCAAGGCGAGCTAGACAAATCATCCCCCACACTGTTAGGTCAAAGAGTTTTTCCAAAACGAGATCCACTCTAGAATTATTTTCAATATATTAAATATTTATAAGATAACATTATATATTTGGTATATTAAATTGTTGATTTATATTTTTTAGGAAATAAAATAATTTAGAGAACCAAGAAAACCGAACAAAACTTTGGTTGGACATTCATATCAAATCGGATGGGAGTTTTGTTAATGAGCATGCCAATGAAGTTGAGGTATGAATTCCTTTTTCATTGTAATAACATATTGTAATATTTCACTATGTTAATATGAATTTCTTAAAATATGATTGATATTATATTTATAGGTACAAATAAAAAACTATGGGTTGTAAATCTTGTGAATTCTTTCTCAGTCTATTTGAATAATTTTGTTGGTTCAGTCCTTGGGAAGGAGCATCATGGTCACATGTGCATCATGGGTTTGGGACCATTACCATTTGATGTATTTGGTAGTCCACTGGGGATTGAAACATCAACCCCTAGATTTAGTTAATCCCTTTCTTGAGATGCTTAGAGGGTGTTTCTTTTGAATTCAATTTACAATTCAGGAACATGAAACACATATAAAGATGCAAGTTGAATAGGAATTCTCTCTACAAATATTATTGATTTAATTATATTAGAAGAATACTAGATATCTCCCCAGTGATATTTCTTCAATGGATTGTAGGGAGTAAGAAAATCACAAAAATTAAAAATACTTTTTTACAAAAACCTTTCTTGGTTTTATGTTTAAATTTAAATATTCATTACTATTTAATTTTCAAAACAATTTTCTTACAGGTTTTGGTAGAAACAAGTAGATATTGAGACATAGAGGGTGTTGTTAAAAGTTTATCTGGTAGTGATTAGTGTTCACTTTGGTTTTACATATTACTTGTAACTAAACTTATGATAGTATACCACTATTATAGTGATTCTAATACCATGTTGTGGTTTTTGGTATGGATATTTTTATTTCCCTTAAATTTCATGAAAATATTTATGATCGGTTCATTTTCTACATTTTTTCTGAATATTACCATATAATTTTTTTTCCTTGAATATTTTTTAGATAATGAATCATGATAATCCCTTTCCACTCTTATATGAAATATTATATAATTATCAGTATTTTATATTTTTATGAGTTTTTGGAATTTCACAATGATTTTTCAGATGACTTTTTCTAATGAAAGGATTCCATATATCTATGTGTATTTGTGTATAAAACCTTATGTTTGGGGAGAAATGAAAATGAATTTTACATATGGTCTTTCCTTATGGAACATGATTAGTATATGACTATGTGAGTTATATTATTAACCATGAAAAAATAAATACACATTAGGATTTCAGTTCAATTTAATATATTATGGATTATTGAAAATAGTGTGGAAAACCATACTTTTTGGGTGAACCATGTGGGTGAGTCTTAGAAATGGGGTGTTCTCTAGTGGGGTGCACATGGTTGTAACATGGTTTGAAGAAATTTTTGTGTAAACCATGTGAGGGTTGGATCTTGATTACTCTAAAAGATATACAGTTTGTCCACAATTTGGTATATTATATAAGAAACCATAGGATTTTTACAAAATTTTATGTCGTGCATTTCCTTATAATCCCTTTCCCATTTATATCACATTTTGATTACCATAAAAAATCACCCCTTAATCTATCCCTTGGAAATATCAATAGAGATTCTTCCTTCTTCCTCAAAACATCCAAAGCCATTTATTCTCAGAACTATATATGATTTAGAAGGTAATATTCTTCTTTACTATTCTTTATCCTTCCTCCTTCCCATTCCTCTTAAAATTTTGTTCGCCTATAAACCCTTATAGCACTGATGGTCTAATTTAGGGTATGAGACGATATAATTTTTGGGAATTGGTTGAATTAGGCTTTTATAGGTCATTTTATCAAGATATTTTTCTTCCACCATTAAGGTTGAGTGGTATATGGTTTATTGAGGTAGGTGTTTTTGTGAAAATCATATCTTAATGAGTATCTAACAATTCTTATTCATTTTAGATGATATTATCTTTTGTATTTTCATTGTGCACTGCATGTGTATGATCTTTTCCTCGTCATAGATTTTTTGGAACTATTTATTTACTATTGTTCATTCTTAATATGATTTATTAACATGATTTTTTATTAATATTCATTATTTTATGGATTGGTATATATTTTAATTTCTATCAAAATTGAATTTTTAATTTTTTTGAATGTTAAAAAATTGGTTTTATTTTTTTCTTAAACTTGGATGTCCACCTTTTAATTATTTTATAGTGTAATTTTTAAATGTGGTAGATCAACCCCTTTTTTGATAAACTTCTGATTTTTGTTTAATGATTTCAATGGAATGATTGATTTATTCCCATGGGATTGATATGTTGGGTTTCAAGATGAATATTGATTTTGTTCTAACAAAATGATTTTACCTTGGAGATATGAAAAAGAAAAATTTATGATAAAAGTTTTATTTATAAATTTATCTTGGAATACCATATTTTTTAAATGATATTCCAAGTATATTTTATGAGATATTTAATAAATGACATTTCTTAGATTTTAGAGACATCCAATTGGGACTATTTAAAACACATGAGAAATACACACTTGTATGTTTTAGGTATATATTATATTTTATATTGGTCTTGGGGTTGTGAACATATATTTTATATCAACTGGATACCCATGTATGGACTCGTGATACAAAATATTGGTGGAAGTTAAATTATGAACATTTTTTCTCAATCATGGGTCATTCCAGGAATAGTGGCTCTTATCAAGAATTTTGTAATTGGATCATCTCATTAAGATTTTTTTGCTTATGGAAGGAGGACCCAATGATGGTTTCGGATTTGATTATGTTATTATTGTTGTTTTTATTTTTTTGTATATTTTCATATATATTTTTTTTGATTTATCTTGTGATATATATTATACAGCTATATTTTTTTTGGAAAGTGATACATAATGGTTATTTAAACTTCTTCTGTATATTCCAATTAGTGGCTATTAAAAATAAATATATAATAGTTTGAAATTTTTTTAGTGGTAGTTTTTTTTGTTTTAGTGGTAGTTTCCAATCCCAAAAATGGAGATTAGATATCAGTGGTTTAAACCACTACTATTTCTTCGTCATTTATTTTGAGCGGAACCACCACTAAAACAAAAAAACCACTGCTAAACAAACATTTTACGACTATTCCCAGAAAACACCACTAAATTGATAAAACCATGATGAGTTGGATTCCAATGCCAACATTAGTGACCTTTTCTGAAATCATCACATAAAAATTAGTGGTGCTTTAAAATCCCATGAAATTAAAAGAACTACCATTATCACGTGATTTTTTTATAGTGACACACTCTTGTGTGACCCCACCATAGAAACCAATTCCTAATATAATTAGTCAAGAATTACAAAACCTAGTATCACAATCCCTATCCACTTTATATTCATAATTTTCATGTCGATATTTGTTAACATAGAGAACCCTTGTAACTTCCCAAAAAATGGAAACTCACCAAGCCAAAAACACTTTCAAAAACACTCAATATCCGAGCGTCAATTAATGTTACACAATGATCATCTAAACACTCACCGTGTACCTAGAGATGTATCCATAGCTAACCATGATAGCTACCAAACTAGTGCTTCCCCCCATAACAACACATTCATCTGAATAGTCACCACTCCAACTACTTATCAACTCAATAAAGCCTGAAAACTCAATGTGCCTATGATAAAACGAACTCATATTCATTATCACAAGAAAAAGATATATCATGCACATGAAACCTCATTTCCTCATGCTCCTCTTGTGATCCTAATAATACTCATAAATATCACGAAAACCCTATTTTTGAAACCATTTCTTGTGATAATCACCTGAATGAATCTGTCCCTCTTGAAACTAATTATATGCTTGCAACATAACCATACAAGTGCTCCTTCCCAAAAAAATACTTCTAACATAACTACATATAATTCTAGTATACACCCTTCATGCTCCTTTTTCAAGAGGAAACAAATAAACTGGCATCAAACATATAATCATCTCATTTTCATATAACATCAACAAGTCAAATCATCTTCTTCAAGGTTCTCCCATTGTAAAGACATCGTATAGCAACCAAATTTACACAACTGCGGATCTTTTTCACTCTAAGAATATGCACAAAAGACCACTCTATGGAGAACTCGAACATGAAATTGATGCTAAAAAATACCTCACACAAGGGGTCCAATAGTCCAATACTTATATGATACTAACCCACCAGGTCTCCTACACCAACCATGCACAAGGACTGAATAAGTGTTCTCATCATCGAGCATATCACCATAGTTCCATGAGAACTTCCATGATAAGGATATAAATAAAATAATACACTATAAGTAATATAATATGTGGATCCTATGTGTCTAACATGAGGAATGAGATCCCTCTTCCATCTATATTATAATTGTTAAATCAAACACTTTCTTCTTTACAATGGCCTAAGAGCCAAAAATCCATCATAAATAATCAAATCCAAACCACATGTACACCACCCGAGGTGAAAATCATGTAAAACTATAACATCAAATACTAAGAACACCAATCACTTCCTTGATAACCTGTACTTCCAACCAAAAGAGGTGTTTGTGACATAGTAGTCTGGTATCCATCATATGATCTGTCACATTCTTATATATCCAGTCTACCAAACCCAAATATTGAAATGAAAAGGAAAGTAGGAACCTATGATACAAATTTCTAACATTATTAAACGAGTTCTACTAAAAATATTTCCCCGATCCAGACTACCACATGCCATTAAGTGCACATCTTCATATTCTATAGGATTCCAACTAGAACTGGGGGTATGAGGTGGAACTATAAAGATACTATACCCCCCATATCAGAGTGAACAACCAGAAGTAAATAACAAAACATTAGAAAAATTCTTGAATATATAATAATTAATAAAATAAATAAAACATACAATAATACAATGAAATTAAATAAAGTTATGAATGTCCATGTCATGCATACAACCAAATCACCACTAAGATGGTTATATAAAATTCCAAAATAAAATGAACTCAAATACAGATCCATAGAATCACGAAGAAAAACATACCATGTAATATGATACCACTCGAGAAACCCTACTGAACCAAAAAAAATACTCAACATGGTCCTGATCCCAATCCATGGAATACAATAAACATTTGAGTGCTTCTCACGTATCCAAGTGAAATGGAGGCTCGTTAAATGTGTGAGTAAAACTTAGTATCCAAACACCAATGGTGTCTAAAATATATACCAATCAGTATAATAATTCACACAGGGGAAGGATTAACTGTATAAAAGAATATAAATAAAGTAGGTTTTATTATTTAAAAATATTTAAATTAACAACCTTTGGTCATAGTTCGATGTATTACCCAATTTTAACAAACTTTCATCAACCAAAGTTGGTCATCGGAGCCTTAAATCATAGGGGATATAGGTTGGAAAAAAAGGATCCTCATTCGATGTACCCAACTAAGATCTGGTACACCATGTCCAGGAATCTTAACCACTAGGTCATATATTGGAATATAAGGATAATCAGTCCAAGTATCCAACCGGGACTTGGAATGAAATGTCTTACCATACCAACCTTAATATAGAATTCCATATCCACACCATTTTATTTTATAAGGATCATTCCATCTTTCAAAAAAATATGGTACATCAAGCACCTAGAGTATGAGTCTATCCAAACCAAAGTCGAGGAGTGCAGCACCCCTACATCATCCCAAAACCATTACTCATAGGTCATAAGATTGGGGGTTTTTGTACAAGTATCCAATCGAGTTTTTACATGACATGTTAGAAAATCGTCAATCATGTCATTAATAATACATATCATATCATTCAACATATCCAGGGTCCATTAAATTAATTATATAAAACAAAATCCAAAATTAAACCATTTTATCCTTTACCCATATTCATATTAGTTAAATGTTCTTCAACCCATTTAAAAATTAAACACAACCCTTTTCTTTAATCATTTCCATTTACTTTCATAATCACAACCTTCTAAATGGTCCCAAAAGACCTCAAAATCAACACATAGACTAAATAAAACCTAAACCTTATTAACATTTTAAAAAAAATAAAATAATATACAATCCTATAAAGAAATTAGAATACACCCCTTAAAACATGGGTCTTCCTCTTCAAAATACTAACAATGTCCACGACCTTCATGTTCTAAGAAAACCAACTAAAGAGCCATCAAAAAAAATTCATCAAAGAGGTCACCACACACCCAATTAAAATTAAAATTAGAAACCCAATTGATAACCTTATGTTAAATTAACATGAGGTAAACATGCCATTTCAAAATAACTTTCATTTTAGAGCACAATTTTCCAATGTTGGAAAGCACAGAAAGATCAATATATAAAACACATCATTGAAGAATTTTAAATGGGCCTCTGATAATATAACTAAAATAGACAACAAATCATTCAATTTTTCAATGTCATACACACCACATGGTTGGTCATAGGTCCAGTGTCCCAACATGGTGGATCCAATAGTATCCATGGAAATTATAATGATACAAGGAAAGCCTAAATCTATTAACGTAGAACAAGATTCAAACACAAAACATAAGGGATTTAAGGAATATACTATAATTCCCACATAAAACAATTATTAATACTTTTGGTAAATCTCTAAGACCACATACCTCATCAACAATGATTTTCAAAACATATCTAACGCATGGAAACCTTGTTAAGGCTCATTCAAGCATCGTCCAAACCCCACTTAAAACAACCAAGATTGTCACCACCACCTGAGCCATATTTTCACACTAGGAAACCAAAATTAATTAATTATTGAAAATATAATAAATTAATAAATTTAACCCCAATTTAGTATAATGTTGAATAACTCACTGAATCGATCAACTCTTATCAAAACTCCAACAAATTTCCCTAAAAGTCCATAATAGACACCCAAAACCTCTCCCAAAAAAATAAATTAGAGATGATACCAACATGATTATTAATTAAATTAATCCATTAGGAGACAACAAATAAAACCCACCATAATCACATACTTTAAATAAATTTCATGCATTCGCATTCAGAATCCATCTTGGGATCTCTTTTTCCCAATCCGAAAAATGCCCCATGAGGAATGGATGATTCCCAAATGATATGGAGGAACCATAAAAACTAACTAAACTAGAGATCCCAAAAATCAATGATAGGGGATGGATCAAGGAAAACCACTTGAGGTTGGTTATTACCTAAAATCTATAAAGACACACCATGAAACTACTACCTAAAAATCGAAAGAAGGAGGAAGAGAAAGAGGCTTGGCAAACCTCTGGTCCCTCACATTTAATGGATGAGAAACTTGTATAGTGTCTGTAAACCTAAGGGGTAATTTTTTGTCATTTCTCTTTTCTAATTAAATTTTTGATTTCAAACAGTTTAGTCGCTTGGTTTTCCAAACCATGCACAAACTGTGTGGTCACCTCTGTCCAAAGACAACCCACTCACACGGTTTAACTACACATTTGGACAAATAATAAAAAAACCATAAACCCCATCCCCCCATATACAACACCCATAACCTATATAGTCAATACACAAATTTTGACAAACCACACACCAACCATGTTGTCATATTTTCCTCACATCTTCAGCAAGACACACTGTCTATCTAAAACGATGAGCAGCCCGTCCACCGTGCCACAGACCCTCTTCAAATTTACATAGTTTATCTTTTTCCCTAAAATAGAATACCTTAAACCAGGAAAAAACCATGAAACTAAACCATACATAATACAAATTGAATGGAAATCATCATGATCATCTAAGTGTTTCATAATTTCTTGTAAATCCTGAACACAAAATCGTACAACCTAGTTATAAATCATTAAAACACCTAAAACATAACCCAATGCCTATAAATCTTATCCAATCACTTGGTCTTCCTCATGAGCATGATTACATGTCTCAAATATCATTTTTGAGACATTAAAACTCTTGGAACTCCATTTCAAGTATTAATTCAAAATTTGAACCATATAGAAAATAAAAAACAAATTAATCCTTATTTTTTTACCCATCTGAATGTAGGATCTTATAGTGATTCATAAAAAATAATTTAAAAGAAATATATACATTATAAATAAATATAAAAATTCTGGTGAAATTAAAAAATATTTTTTATAAAGTTATTTTATCATTTGTAAACAATAATTTCTTTCGATCACTTTTGGAATTATTTTTTTGTAAAAAGTGAAATGAAAACATTTAAAAGATAATTAAATTTAAAAATAAATATCATATAGTTGATCCTTGAAAATAGCATGAATGTTTGAATTTTTTTATGTGAAATCACATTGAAAACATTTACCTTTAAAAATAATATTCATTAATAAATCCTTCAAATTTACACAAAGCATTAAAAAATAATAAGAGAGTTTTTTAAAAATATTTACTTTTAAAACGAATAATTGATGATTAATACATTAAAAATACATATATTTTTCCAAAATTAATATGGTGTTGAAGATAAACTCTTTGATTTTGATAGGGTTTAATAAACACATGAACATTTTAAAATATGATCATTGATATCCCCTATTAGAATAGAGTTTCCAAAAAACCCTTTTAAATGAGTATAAGGGAAATATGAAGATCACATTAGATATAGTATAATTGGATTTCGAAGTATACATGATAAAATAATAGGGAAACTAATATATTGAAAATGATGGGAAATTATATTTACATAGGATGAGATTTATTATAAAAAACGATATAATTTTTATGGGGAATAAATTCATCGAGAAGGATAGTTCGAATAAGAAGTGTAAATAACCCATTAGGAAAGAGAAAATACTATAATATAAATTTTTAAGTTTTAAGAAACCAATATTATAATACATAAGTTTAATAAAATTCATTTTAACTCAATTAAAGGATTTGAGTAAATAAAAAACCATTATTTATGTGTTATCTTATGAATCGAAGTACATTTAAAGAAAGAATATTATATAGATCCTCAAATACCATGAATTATAGAAATATAGTAAAATAAACTCATTATTAAGTAATGACACCATATCAATTATTTCATGGTTCAAAATAATAATTAGTTCTCTTGTAATTAAATTTTAAATGTTATACCCTTAAAACATGAAAATGTTATTTGGAAAATCATGGATGGATATTAATAGCATGACAACTATTTAAAAGGATTATGGATAAGTATTAGTTGGAGATATATATAGTCTCCGAAAAATTAGACATCATTAGGATATTAAGGGATCTATTTTTAAAATTTATAAGCATAAAAACTTTTAAATAAAAAGGTTTATAAAAAAAGAGGTACTTGAATTGAAGAGAGGAGGGAGAGAATGATTTTGATAGTATAATGGCTACAGAAAAGGGATTATAAAATGTATTTAATGAGATATAAGGGTAATATATCATAGTTAAAGAATAATTTTTATAGTATATTATTCATTATGAATACATTTAATCACAATTATGGAAATAAAATGTTCTTATCAAAAAGTACCTAAATTAAGAGGAGGAGGAGGAAACCCCTTTACACTGATAAGTAGATTCTAAAATACTAGGAGTACAGATTAGAATAATAGTAACTTCTTCGGAGGACCTTATAGAAGGTTGTGTAAGGGAACGTCTAGAGGAATGCCTTTAGGGTGGAGTGGGATGATAGAAAGTGTGGGATTGATCTTCTTTTATATTTGAAAAAGATGGGCTTTTTCAAAGAAAACTAGAGTTGGGTAAGGGGTAATAATGAACTCTCATCGGTGTTAGGTGGGTATGGTGAGTTGGTATATTTGGTGAATAAATGGTATTTTTGGAATGTATGTATTACATTAATATCTAAACATATTTCTAGATGGTGTAACTATCCATTAATTATTAAAAAAAATCAAGACACTTTTTTTAACCATTTTTAACTTCATTAATCTTGATTAAAAATTAATGATTTTAATTACTTTATCACTATAAACATAAGATGAAACTTCCATCCAAATTTTGAATTAATAAATCCAAATTTGGACTCAATTTAACCTAATACACTTTATAAATATTAGAATATTAACTTTTAAATGAAAACATATAATGTGTTGAAAAACTATTTTTATAAAAAAAACCTTTTTTTAAAATAGTGTTATTTATATTATATATTAATTATTACAAATAATTTGAGTGTTATTAAGATTTTTTATAATTTAAAAATTAATATAACTTTCTTAATTTAAAATAGATCCATTTAATTTAAGTAAAATACACAATATTTAAGAAAATTATTCTTCTTTGAAAAATAATTATTTTACTATTGTAAGTAACATTTAAGAAAGTTAACTTATTCATTATACATAAAAAATGACCTTCATAGATAATTTGTACCTAGTTATTTATAAATTTTAAATCCATTTTTTCAGTTCAATTTCTAAAAGTGTTAAAAATTAATTTTTCATGAGTAAATAGATATTTTATTCCTCAAATTTCTGAAAAAAATTTGCTTATGTTCTAAAATATAAAATTTAGGTTTTTAAAATACAATACAAATAATATAAATTATTAATTTCATATTTTTTTAATAAAAAGTTTTCTTAAATTTTGACTTCAAAATTATAAACTAATAATAGAATATTGGTCGCAATATCTCCATATTACATTATTCAACATGAAATAATTTTTTTTAGAAAAATTATGCTAAGATTATTTTGAAATTATAAATATAATAATGAAGTTAGTTTAATCTTATTAAGGATTTAAATTTATAAAAAAACAAATTCTAACATCAAAATACAAAATCTAAAAAATACTTTTATTAAAAAAGGCCTTTTAAAATATTAAGTGTGCTTAATATTAGTGAATATTAATTTATTATTTAAATGGTTTAAATAAATTATTTGATATATAATAATATTTTATACAGTTTAAAATTAAAGTATTAGTATAAAATATTCAATACATACCTGAAAGGTTCTTTAAAAAATATTACTTTTATATTAAACACGCTTTAAAAAGTGCCATTGAAATAAATTATTTATATTCTAAAATTTAATATCACCACACTATTGACATTAATATGGTTATTTAAATATAATATATGCATCATATCTTATTTTAATAATAATATTTAAATTTATACTTAAAGAAAAAAAATTTATTTATTTATTTAATTATAATAACCTATTTTTATTTAATTTTGTGTAATATTATTTTAAAAATATATTAATTTACCATACCTATTGGATATATTACCAAAAAACATTTTTTAATGACCATATTTGTAACTACCATATTTTCGTGACCATATTTGAAGTTCTTATATTTTTAATGGTAAGATTTCATTTTTACATATAGACAGAGTAAATATTTTTTTCATTTCATTCTCACTTCACAAGGTATAGTTATTATTTCATATTATAGATTTTTCATAATTATTTTCCATTAAATGATGATATTCCTCATTATAATTTTTGTTTGGTGATTAGTGATCCTTAAGTTTGATAATGATCCCGGGGATTTCATAGTTATGAAAATTTGATTCTTTTTTATCAATTTTTACGTATTGATTTATACACATTTAATAGATATACATTATCCATAGTGAGTAATAATCCATCATGTGAAAATTTTTGTTTTATGAGAATTTTTTGCAACATTCTAATTATGAATGAATAATGTGTTGTTCGTTCAACTCATATATCATATGACTTATTTCCTAATCAATTTAAATTACTTTAAACAAATAGAAAAATATGGTTTATAATTCTAAACATATGGTTTTGGAAGTATTATTCACCCTAAAAACCTAGGTTTTTATAAGTTTGGAACTCAACAGAGTGTTAAGTATGATTAAAATTATACTTTGTTTATGTAGCATATCTCACTGTCTATTTTAACATAATAACATATGTTATTCCTCACACTCCACATTATGTAAACTTATTAACAGACTATTGAGTCTCAAAGGAAATAATATTATTTGAAAAATTTAATATTAAAGATATATTGTGTGATGAATTATTATATAAAATTATCCTTAGGCACTCACTTATCACTACATCAACACTTAATGTAATTGTAAGTGGGGAAGATCTAATTTAAGATAAGAAAATTATTCATTAAATATTTAGACAAATATGTTTTAATGTTTAAATAATATGCCTTTGATACCGCTAATGGGTTTTGGTTGTTCCACAAATCAACTATGAAGGATAAGAAAACCCATATTTTTCCCCAATCTATATTCAATAGTATCAACATTGTTAAATGAAGAGAATAAATAAAGAATAGTTGAAGTGATTTTTAATACATCTTTTACTCAAGTTTGTATGTTTGTTAAGGATCATAATATAATAGTAAAAAGGCCTCCTTCCTCTAAGGGTATTACACAATCCAATATTTTCTTGATCATAACTTGAGGATTCCAATATAATGAGAATAGTGCTTGCACTTTCACTATTTTTTATAAATAATTATACATGAGAATAAGGATTTATCAATATTATAATAAACATGTATAAAAGAATATAAGGGATCACATCTCATTATATAAACATCCTCAATGATAATAATTTATTGAAGAGGATCAAACATACGAAATGTATCAATTTGAAACTCATGGAACTCATGCATTGCTTCTCATTTGATAATTAATTTAGCTCATTTCATTCTTATATTTATCATGATATAACCTTTTCACATTTTATATCATATTTTAGGAATCCATAGTATGATATTTCTTCTAAAACATAGACTTTATATTCACTAAAAGGAGATCAGACACTTCTAGTGACTCTTTCAGATGCTTATAGTATACTTCTAACTGTGTTTGTTGCAAATCTTAACCAGTTGGTTTTTTTGAAATTGGTTTCTCTATCACATAGATTTTCCTTCATTCTTTAGAATTATTCTCAGGTTATGGTACTAGTATAGAATGTTAATTCTGTATTTTTTTCAACCAAAATGGATCTATCGTTCATGATAAATGATGATGATGATGCCATTTATCTAAAATATAGTATTTTATCCAATAAGTATCATATATTACTACCATTTGATAAGGAATTTAAATAAATAGGAACTATGTAAATCGATTACCCCTTTTAAATTCATCGTATTAATTATTGGGATAGTGTCCATATTTTACTAATATCCATTTTTCATTAGTGTTTCTCCCATTATGTAGAAATTTTTGGGATGAATTACCCCAAAACATATCATATGTTTTTCTTATATAGCCATGAAAATAAATCTATGTCTAATCTATATTGTAGAAAAAACTAAATTTATTCGTATCATATCATAACCATTATGGCTTCTCAACTAAATGTTACCTAAATAATATAACAAGAATAAGACACATAACAGTTAGGTTCAACTCATTTCTTCCTTTCCATAGAAAAGATAATGCATGGTCACCTAACCATTTGGTCACCCATATTAAATGATCTAGGTATTAAAAAGTTTTCTTTATATGTCATATAACATTTAATATTTTAATTGGATTTAATCTCTCCATTTTATTTCATTTTATTCCCTTTATGTATGTGTGCTTCTAAATATGTTGTTTTATATTCATATTCCATCCACTAACCTAATATGTTCTGACCATATTGATGTGTAACTATTTAAAAAACCTATAGTTTTTGTTACTCTCCCAAAAAATAGAATCCAAATATATCTATACATATCCAAATTAATATCATAAATATGGTACCTGAACTCATCATGTAATGGTTTGGAATTATATGAGATTGAAGATATCCACATGAGTAATCCGAGAGTGACAGATATCCCACCCCCACCTTTGTTGAGTTAGGCATATCATCCAGGATATTTGGAATTCTAGACACATGTCCCTCTCATTAGTGATGATTTACTCAATACAGAGTTTGTTTCATCATAACTTATCAAAAAATATGAATTAACTATATCCAACAACAAAATTCAAGTTAACAACTCCAATTACCAATAATGTCAAGACAACTATAAACATAATCTTTTTATCATAACTACAATTTAACTAAATAGATATATGTGTAATAATATATTATAAGTATTTTAACTTAACGAAAAAACCATACACAATTCATAACAAAAAAATTATAAATATTAAGATAATAAGAAATAAATTTTAAATAAATAATAGATTAAAATATTCAAAAATGTGATAATTATTAATGGAAAATTAATAAAAAATATTTTATAAAGATTTTATAAATTATTTAAATAGTATAAACACTTCTTAATCTTGAATATCAACATTTAAAATTCATTTCATAATATGAACTTTTAACAGTAAACATTATTTAAAATATTAGTTAAAATAAATGTTATTTCCTAAATTATAAAAAAAATTAATTAAATTTATATTATGTAAACATTTTAAAAAATATAAATAATACATACATTACATTTTTTTGAATATTGATCATATAAATCATCAAAAATATATTCGATAAGTTTATATAATATCTCAGATAAGGCCCATTAATTTTATCACATAAGGTTATATGAATAAATTATTGTTTTTAAATATAAACATTTTATATTTTTTACATAAATTATAATTTATAAACCATTTATAGACCACCGCTTATGTTTTCTAAATAAAAATATTATTTCTAAGTAAAAAGGAATGCCATATAATATTGAAAATTTTATTTACTATTACCTCTTCATATTGGGGTATATTATTAATAAATTTTTGAAAAACGTAAAATTATTTAATTATAAATACTTTTATAATAAATTAATTTATAAAATTTATATAATTAATAAAATCACAAAATATATTTTCATTCTGATTTGTAAACATGAATTTATCATTTTTTTAAAAATACTAAATTATAAGAAATGTTAACAGAAATATTTCATTTTATTTAGTTTTGGTTTTGAATATATTCAAAAGAATACATTAAAAATTAATGTATTATTTGTCTAAAACCCAACATTACGTATAAGTTCAAAGCATTATACATTATATAATCTTGATTTAATCCAATAATTTTATTTTTTTCTCACATAAATGATGTTTTTTGGTTTACATCTTTATAGAATTAGTCTATGACTCAAAAATAACGACAAAAATATTTCAAGGTATACACTACAACTCACTATCCATTCTTTCATAAAATAAAAACATTTAAAAATAAACATGATTTTGTTTTAGGTTTAATCTTCATAACTTTTCCTTGATCCCATACTTGACTCTATTCTCCATGAAAACCTATAAAAAATTTCAAATCTTAGGATAACCATAAAAAACTCAGCAAGGGATACACAAAGAAGAAATACAGTTAGTCTTATGAAAACATGTAAACCATGAATACATTATCATAAAGTATCAATTTTAATCTTTAAGAAGTAGTAAATACTATTTACTGAATATAAGATAATTTCTTAACCTTTTTTAATCAGAATATTACAAAAAAATCCATAATGAGAACATATAACATATAAAGGTAACATGGTATATAATCATACATAAATGGAATAACCATATGGGCTACTTATACACATTTCACTCTTATAATTGGAATAGCCATACAGCTGACTTACATACCCAATGCATTAGAGGATACAACATAACCACCCATCCTTGGTTTATCATGAAACCACCCGTCTTTGGTTTATCACACAACCACCCATATTTGGTTTATAACTTAACCACCAGTTAAATTTTTATGTACCATGATATAATCATAACACATAAAATATTTCAATTATCAACATTTGTCTCATAAAATCTCATTTTCAATCACAAGAAATCATTTCAAGATGTTGAAATAATCAAAAACATTTTCAATTCCAAAATTTCAAAAAATGGGAATAATTGATTTCTCTTAATTCTGAATATATTGAGGCTTATAGATGAATCCAAATATCAAATAATTTTCAAGATGTATGAGAATTTGTTGTTATCATATACGTTAAAAATAAATTGTTTTTGTCCCTTTTCAAAATGTTATTTATAAATAGGTAAAATATTCCTTTTGGAAATAATTAAATTAAATTAAAATTTTTTAAAAATTCTCCACTAAAATACTTTTATATCCGTATAATAATTATGTAAATTAATATCATTAATAAAAAAATTTGATAAGTAAATCTTTAAACGTTCACGGGGTATAATTCCACTTTGAAAATTTAAATCTTAATATCCATGAATTAAAATATTTACAAACACATTAAATAACATAATTATAGATTAAATATTTATATTAATTATTATAGTGGTTTTATATACACCTTATAAAATAATAAAGGTGAATATTATCAATAAATTCCTCAATGAAAGAAGATTGAAAAAAAAAATCCCTTACAAAGATCATTTTGGTTAATAAAGTAGATAGATTATGTGTTTTCACTATAAGTAAACATAATAAAAGTATAAATAAAATATAATATATGAAAATTTCATTTCACAAATAAGAGTTAAATGACATAATCAAGAAGTATATGTTTAACCCAAAGAATGATAATTGGGTTATGAAATTCCATTACCTTGAGTTTGACCCGTCCCATATGTTTCTTATTCTCCCTGAATAATAAACATAGGATAATTTATACTTTATTAAGAACCTTTTCATGTTTATTATTCCTTTTATATCATTAATTACCAATTCATGGAAATTACATGATTATTTATGTTTCTATTCGATGCTTTGTCGATATTCGGTTCTTGAGTTGAGAATGAACTTGAAAAGATGTCAATAGTCCATGTTTTCATAAGTCCATAATCACTAGAATATAAAACAAGATATAAATATATTATATATTCATTAGATAAGTATTTATAATAATCTATAAATACAAACTAGAAACACTATTCATGGAGATGGTAGACCGTACGTATGCATGAATGATATTTTCATTTTTCCTAGCGTATGGAAAGAACCAAATTAAATGAAATTTATGTAAATATATATATATATATATAATATCATTACTGTATAATTAAAACATCATTTATATAATATAAGTTCACTAGAAAAGTCCTTAATACATCTCATGTTATGTTTGAATGAATCACATCATTTTGAGGAGGAGGTAGTCCCCATGTCCCAAAATGAAGATATCGTATAACCACAATGTGGAAAGAATGAAGGTGTGTTTAATATAAAATTTCCAGAATATTAAATAGGTTATAATATACATATTAAAATAGTATTTTTCTAGGAAAAAAGTTTTAAGACAAACCATGAAGGTGTAAATGGAAAAAATAACAAATACATCATTCACGAAGGGGATCAACAGGCATAGCTTGGACAAAAATTTCATTTCTTAAATAAGAGGAGGTGAGAAATGAAATGGATATGAGATATTCCATTAGAAACATAAAACTCTGGTATATAAATGAATCTGATGCTATGATGCATTGATGAATGAAGGATGTGAGAAGAAATGTAGCGACCCAGCCCCAGATATCCTAGAGCCGGTGTCTGCTACTAAATACATTGGCATGACTACAAGGAATAATGTCCTGAAAAATGATCATTTTAGTAGTCTTGGTAAAATAGCTACATAAATAAGAATTTAATTATAAATTAATACATTTATTACAACAAAATAATTTTTTTCTTCATTCTAGATAAATAACTCTGAGGATAACTCTAATTTATCTTGTATAATTCATGCATATCTTTCATAGTATGCTTCTTGGATTACTGGGGAAAGAAAAATAACAAGGGTGAGGTCAAATTCTCAATAAGGGAAAACTTTAGTAGAATCAATAATCAATTTATGAGAATATTCAATATGGAAATATGAATAACCAAATGAACATGCCATGTAATCAAAAAAGTGAATAGAAGTATGTAACAAATATGGAAAGTTAATTACTAGAAGAACATTCCATTTATTCAATGAACATAAAATCAAATATATATATAGATATGTTGACACATTTTCTAATGGATGAATAATAACCTAATCTTTAAAATGAAATTCATCCATAGATATGTCGATGCAAAATCAACAAGATGTATAATATCACAATATAAACGAGCCATGCCTATGTTAAACCAGTTCAAAACATTCTTCAATTATCAAATAATTTCTTTAACATTGTTACTTATCTAATATCTATATGTAGTAAAAGATACTGATTTAATAAAACAACATTCAAATTACACACCATATGTAAAATGGTATACGATTTTGGAAATAGTAATATCCATGATAAATGAAATGGATAATTTTGGGTAAATTCAATGTTCAATTATTATAAGAGATTGAATATTTCAAGGGGAAAAATAAATAAATAAAGGAAGTGAATTTCAATACTATACTTGGAAAAATATATAATAAACCATCCATAGTAAGATTAAGGATATTATCAATACAATAAATACCATGTGGAGTAAAAATAGAGTGTTGTTTCCTTTGATTAAATAAAAGAATATCTTTTAAAAATAACGAGGTGGAAAATATCCTTTTCTTTTGAAAACCCTTTATAAAATATTTTTCTTTAAAATTATATATTTTAAAATTGAAAATGACACTTCATAGAAACTATAGTGGATGAATCTATGTATGATGTATGACGTAAAAATAATATTTCTTTTATGCAGAAAAACGTTAGAAAATACCTCATTGGGAATGCGACTAAGCTATTATTTTGAAAAATTGGTAAAAGGAAAAATATGTAAAATTAATTTAAAAAATAATTTTAGGAAAATATTTGACATAATTTAAATAAAACGGTGTTTTTATAAAAAAACAGGTTCTCTGACTAATGATATAAATAATGTCAGGTTTTATGAAAAACATTTTCTAAAACAATTTGAGTACCAAAGAATTGAATATTTGAAATAATAATTTTAAATGGTCAAGAATTACTAGATAATAATGAAATATATTATTGAACAATGGTTATATAATTTCCTTGAATGGAAATTTCGTTGAATGATCATTAGGATTAGTCATGAGGAATATAATCTTTAAACATTCCAATGTGTCACTTACAACTTTGAAATAATTTTAAATCATAAACCCCATGAATGAATATTATTAAATTAAAGTATTAAATACCATGAAGGAAAATTAATTTATTTTATAATATATAAAAATGGCTAGTTTATACACCATAAAAAAATATTTAATTAGTGAACATGACATCTATCACACGAATATAAAAAGTGATATGGAAGTTCCTTAAAAATGTGGTAACAAATAGATTTGAAAATCCAAATGTACTAATAAATAAATAAAATATTTAAATACTATAAAGATAATAGTTTTAATTATATTATATTAAATATGTGGCAGTAATTACACCATATATAATAAATTAGGTGACAACAATTAAGTATGCCTCACGGAATGAAAATGAGATAAGAATCTCATACCTTATTCTTACTTTTGGTTGTGTGGGATTTATCATACTACATAGTAGTAAAAAATATGGTACTAACAGGTAAAATAACCACACTCACATTTATAATATCATAAATTACCCTTTTATAAAATTTTATTAGTCGTTTTTTACACTCTTTCATTATTTTAACTGTTTTGGGAGTTAATTTCCTATATCTCTCAAATACGTTTTGACTTGTTGTTTGTTGTTCTTATTAAGTATATCATGGTTTCATAATCTATAGAATTTAAATAAAGTATAAATTATCATATATATTCAGTAAATATTTTTTTATAATATTCTATAGCATTTGTAGATAAGAAATGAAGTTCATCGTTCATTGAGATGGTAGGTTATACGTACGCATGAAAACTACTTTCAATTATTCATTGAATTAAATGAATTTGAACTAAATTATAAATATATATATGTATATTAATTTTCAGTATCATATGAACATTATATATGATATATAGTTTTATTTAAACTATACTATATGTATTCCATGTATGGCTTGAACAAGTCATATAGCTTTGAGGGGGAGGTAGTACACACTACCTCAAATGAAATTATCGTATTTTCTAAACCTGGATATCATAAATGTATACTGTAAATAAATATTACAAAATAATTATACATCATAAATAACATATATATCATATACATAAATATATATTCCATCATAATTTCCACCATGTGGGGTAGTAGTGAAAAATTGAAGAATCATCGTTTCGTGAGGTAATAGTTTATCGTACAGAGAAACATTATGTTTTTACCCATTATATGGTGCTTTGTTTAATTTTACATTGATATATTAGCATAAAAACATCCTAGTATATTTATGATATTTTTTTTGTTACACAAGAATAGAATAAAGAGATTTTAGGGGTCGGGGAATGGAAATGAAACTAGAGAAATTGAGAATAGACATTACCTTTTAATTGGGTAACCTCTTATGGTTTAAACCAAAATATTACTTGGAAGGTATTATACTTAATATTCTAGGAAGATGGTAGGTATGTTGGGGGTCCATTTGGGATGATATTTTCTGAGCATAATAGGTTTGAGAGGTGTGAGGATTGGGTAGAGTTAGTGGCCTTCTATGAGGAAAGAAAATTGCTCACTTGGTATTTTTGAATAGATGTTAGAGGAGAACATGATATTACATAATAATAGTCCTAAAAATTTTCCAAAACTAATTAATGGAAGGTTAATGGAACATATTTGTCCATATAATGGGTCTTGGATCAGTGTATATGTCATTTGGTTCCTTAAACTTAGGGTTTTAGTCTATTTTAAAGCCTAATTACAACTAAATCACTATAATTAATTTTAATCACTTTCATAAATATTTTTTTTCAAATATTAATTTGATATTATTTGACCCCAAATATTATCTAGATTATAATTCTTTATGTCATATTTTTAAAATTTAAATTGCAAAAGTGGTAAAATTAAGATTAATTCTAATCTCATAGACAGGGGGATTAACTAGTTTTAGTAGAAAGATTTTCAAAAGATTTTATTGTTTTTATATTCAATTTAAAATTTATATTTATTATAATCAACTAAATTATATTAATATATTTATAATTTATCCAATATGATATTATAAAAAATTATAATATATTTATCATTAATAATTATTGAAATGAAAAGGCAGTTTTTAACTAAAATGCATTATTTTTCATTATTCACTAAAAATGATGTTTCTAAGAAACTCCCAAAAATTCATCATAATATAATTTTAAAATTATGAATTAAAAATTTATGTTTATTTTATAAAATTAAATTCATAAAACTGTCAAAAATAATATATAAAATATGTTCTCCATTAAAAGGCGATAAAAATATCTCAATAAAAGTATAGGATTTTATGTGAAATATTGGGTTTGCTCTTATCTTATGCTTACCACATCTATTGGATTAATATAAAAAATAATTTATTGAATATGTAACATATTTATTTCCTTTATATCACTCACTAACAATAATTAATTTAATCTATTATGGTAAAACAACATTTTGAGAAAAAAACAGTTTTTAATAAATATATTCTTTAATATTCAATTGGTCCTAACATTCATTTCAAATTTATTTTTAACAAATTATTCAGTTTTATAAACCATATATTTTCATACGTTTGTTAATACTATTCATAAGATCTAGTTTATATCTTATTATATTAAATTATAATGTTTTGATTATATATTTTTTCTCAATAAGACTTGATATTTTATATAAAGAACTCGTCGAAGAAGGTCGCTTTTAATGTAACGCAATATATAGAGGGAGGTTGTTGTTGTGTATGAAGTATGATAACCCAGTGTCTCATGAATTGAAATTTTACTTGGAGTTTCATGCACTAAAAAATATATAATATGTTTCCAATAGTAAATATGTTATAAATTATACACATATTATATTATCTTATGTTCTTTCTATCATGTTCCATACGCGCTATCGAACATAAGGTTATTTCTTTAGTTTTTTCGGTCATCACATTATCCCCAAATTATTTAAATTTCATCCTTGAATTTTAATATCAATTGGGGTGAGATATTTTGTGATACTTCTTATATTTTAAATCCCACTTTATGATAATGGTTTATAAGTAATCTTCTATAAAAAAAAGTGGATTAAAATTACAAAGGTTTCATGGAATACCATGTAACTAGGTCTCTAAGTAGAAACAAATCTGTGGAAAGTGGAGATATGTTCTTGGTGTAATGAATGTTAATATTTATAGGTATTTCATGAGGTCATGAATCACATAAAAATTGAATGATCAATGGAAATTTAAGTGCCTCAAAAATAAAAATATTTGATGATTTAGAAGGCCATCGGTTAAAAAAAATTTAGTTATTAGGGGAACATTTTATTTCAATGTAATTTTACTAATGTTGGATATTTATTTTAATAAACAAGAATATAATGAAATATTATTACATGAAAGGTTTCAATCTCATATGAAAAATATTAACTTTGGGTTATGCTTTGATCAAATTCTAATTTATTCCCTTACTACAATGAATTAATTACCAATAAGAGTTTTTTATGCCTAATTCACTAAAAGAAGCATTTAAAGGATGATATGGCATATAAAAGAGTGACATGTATTACTATTTTCCAATAAATATCTCCCAGAAAAATATGGTTAAAAGATTAATTTCTAATCCCCAAAAGTGTTACTACTAGTTCATAATTAATATTTATTAGTTAAATATTTTAACTAAAAACCATGAAAATTAACAAGGACATTGTATAGGTCAATGTTTGGTATGAAACCCTTCTTGTCATTCAGTCATGGATTCATTTACTGTGGTCATACCAAATTTAATTATCTTTCAGCTGTATTACAGTTTATCCTTTTCTAAAACCATATTAATAAAAATTCCAAATATAAATATTATAGACATTCTTGAAATTAGGTTAATCTCTAAATATAATTTTAACTATGGTTTTCGATACAACTTCAATACATAAATACCACATCCATTTTATTTCCTCACAAGTCCTTCCGGTGTCTAGTGTTTATCTATAATATCATTAGTTGGATTTCTAAATCATGACACCTTATCATCAATCTAATCCTCCTTAGGTTTAACCTAGGTTACTTATTATGTGTCCAAATCCTTCATAATGGTTTTAAAATAAAAGTTGGATTATCCTACTCATTTCCCCCATGATTTTCAAACCAAGTGCCTAGTAAGGCCCGTTTTCATGTACCAAGTTACCCTGAGTCAATCCCAGAACACATTGTTGGATTTTCTAATGGTAGGTACATCTATGGCAGAACAACTTCCACTTGCAGTATCTAGACAGGGATGTATTTCTAGGAAGACGCAAATAATTTATACTTTTCCAAAATTATAGGGTTTACATATATACTAATTCAAATTCTACCTTAGTCTCATGTTTTCTAATAAAGGTTATCTTAAATCTATTTCCCAAATTTGCTACTAAACTTCCTTTGATACCAACTGTAGAGACCCAGCCCCATATAGCCTAAAGCCAGTGTCTGTTACTAAATACATTGGCATGATTACATGGAATAAATACCTAAAAGACATATCGTTTTATTAGTCTCATTGAACTAGATAAATAAATTATCATTGCATTACAAATTAATACATTGATTAAAAAATAATAATTTTTTTCTTCTTTGTAAATAAATAAATCTGACGATAACTATAATTCATATTGTAAAATCATTTCATATCATTCATGGTATGCTTCTTGGATTCTTGGGGGAAGAAACATAATAAGGGTGAGCTCAAATTTTTAGTAATGGAAAAATATAGTGGAAGCAATAATGAATCTTTGAGAATAGTCAATATGGAAAGGTGAATAACTGAACGCACGTTCTATGTAATCAATAAACTAAATGGAAGTACATAAGCAATATAGAAAGGTAATAACTGAAAGCACATACCATTTATTCAATGAACTAAAAATTAAAGGTAACCATAGATATGTCAGCACACTATATCATGGATGAATAATAACTGAATCCTAAAAATGAAATGCATCCATAGATATGTCGACACAAAATATCATGGATGAATAATATCAGAATATAAATGAAGAAAATACTTAATTATTGGAATCCATGTTTCCTAGGTACATAGTACCTTTACCATCAGGACCCTTCACAACATGGTTTACAAAATTTAGGTTAAAATCCCATCTAAGGCTGCAAAACAAATGACTCATCCCATGAGACTATTCATGCATCGAGGGGATATCATTAATTAGGACATGCCCATGTCATACTAGTCAAAAAACATTCCTCATTTATCAAATTATCGATTTAACATTGTCCCTTATCTAATATATGTATAGAGTATAAGATAATGATCAATCAAACTACATTCAAAGTATACATTGTAGGTAAAATGGTATATGATTTAGGTAATAGTAAAATCCATGATAAATGAAATGGAAAATTTTGGGGAAATTCAATGTTCAATGATCATAAAAGATTCAATATTTCAAGGGGAATAATAAATAAATCAATTAAGTTGATTGTAATACAATCCTTAGCTAAATAAATCATAAACCATCTACAGAAATATTAATTATAATATTAATACAACAAATTCCATGTGGAGTAAAAATAGAGGGTTTTTTTCGTTGATGAAATAAAAGAATAGAATTTAAAAATATCCCGGAGGAAAATATCCTCTTCTTTTGAAAAATCTTTTCAAAATATTTTCCATTAAAAATAAAACATTTAATCTTGAAAAGGATTCTTCAAATAAATTATAGAAGATGAATCCGTACATGTCGTACGAGTTAAAAGGACTATTCCTTTTGTACAGAAAAATATTATAAAATTACTTGTTAGGAAAGAGACAAGAATATTCCTTTGAAACATTGGTAAAATAAAAAAAGGTTAAAATTAAATTACCAAATCATTTAAGAAATTTGTTTTAAAACATTTTTATTAAATAATCCTTTTATAAGAAAATAGTTTCTTCTACTAAAGAGAGAAATAAAGTCGGGTTTTCTGAAGAAAAAAAATTAAAACGTTTTGAGTACCAAAGAATTTAATATGGGTACTAATTAATTGTAAATGTTAATGAATAACCAATAAAATGAAATGAATTATTAAACAATTTTTATATAATTTCTTTGAATGGAAATAACATTGAAATATCATTAGAATTATTCTTTAGGAAAATAATATTTAAACATTCCAAAGTGTCCCACACCGCTTTGAAATATTTTTAAATCATAAAAATTTGGAAAGAATAATATTAAATGAAAGTATTAAATACCATTAAATAAAATGAATTCATGATATAAAATTTAAAAATTGGTCGTGGATACATGACACAAAATATGTAAGTAGTGAAAATGACATTTATCTCACGAATGTAAAAAGTGAGATTGAAGTCCCTTACCAATGTGGTAAAAATTAACTAAAAATCATTAAATAAAACATTAAAATACCATGAATATAATAGTTTTCATGATATTATATTTCAATGTATAAGTAATTACACCATATATAATAAATTCGGTGAAAAAAAATTAATTACGCCTCACGGAATGAAAATGAGAAAAGAATAACTTACCTTATTATTAGTTTTGGTTGTGTGGTATTTAGACTTATGTATAGTGGAAAAAATATTATAATAACTAATACCATAAAAAAATTCTTTTTTATAATATAATATACTAACCTTTTATAATATTTTATTACCTATTTGTTAACACACATTCATTATTTTCACTGTTTTAGGTGTTAATTACCTAGTTTTCTCATGTACGCTTTGACTTGTTATTTGTTGTTATTATTAAATATATAATAGTTTAACAATATCTTGAATTTAATTAATGACTAAATTTTAATATATATTATGTACATTTTTTTAGAATATTCTATTTCATTTTGATATTAGAAATGAAGTGCACCGTTCTTGGAGACTGTAGGTCGTATGTACGCATGAAAGATAATTTCATTTATTTGTTTAGTTAAAAAAATAAAACAAAATGATAAATATGTATATTATAACTTCTAGTATCATATTTTTGTTATATATGTTACATATGTTTATTAAAACTATAATTATATACTCCAGGTATGGCATGAATGAGTCATATCGCATTTAGGGGGCGGTAGTCCACACATCCTCAAAAGAAATTATGGTATGTACACAACATGGTTTGCATAAAAGTGTGTTATAAATAAAAATTACAGAATAATTAGACATAATAAATAAAATATATATCATATATATAAATATTTTCCATCATAATGGACACCATGATAGTCGGTAGGGAAAAATTGAACAATCATCGTTTCGTGAGGCAGTAGTTAATTGTACACAGAAACATTATATTTTTTACCCATTATATGGTGGTGTGTGTAATTTTATGTTAAAATTTCATCATAAAAACATCTATGTATATTTATTATACTTTTTATGTTACAAAATAACATAATAATGAGATTTTAGTGGTTAGATAATGGAAATGAAACTAAAGAGACTGGGAAATGAAATTACCTTCAAATTGGGTAATTTCTTTTGGTTTAACCAAAAAGCTTACTTGGTAGGTATTATGTAAAAATTGAGGAATCTAGTTATAGGGGAGGGATTTTTGGATAAGATTTGTGGATATCATGTTCAAACATAAGAATTTTGAGAGTTGATAGGAATGGGAAGAATTGGTGGCCCTTTATAGGGAAGGAAAAGGGCTCACATGGTATTTTTGAAAAGAAGTTCAGTGTGCACATGTTATTACATAATACAATTCCTGTAAAATCTTAAAAAATAATTAATTTAAGGTTCATGGCCAATATATGCCCATAAAATTGGTTTTGGACATGTGTATATGTCATTTGAGCTGTTAAAATTAGGGTATTAGACCATTCTAAATCCTAATTACACCTTAATCACTATAACTAATTTTAATCACTTACACTAGTAATTTTTTTTAAAAATAATGTTCATATTATTAAAAAAAATATTTTCTTTATTAAAATGTTTTATGTTAGAGTTTGAAAATTCAAATCAAATAAGCGGAAATATTAATATTAATGTTAATCTCACAAACATACGTATTAACTAGTTTTAGTAGAAAAATGTTCAACAGATAGTTGTGTTTTTATATTCAATTTAAAAGTTATATTGATTCTAATGAACAAAATTATATTAATAGATTTATAACTGATCCAATGTGACTTTAAAATAATTTTATAATATAATTTAACATTAATAATTATTAAAACAAAAAGACTGTTTTAACTAAAACGCATTATTTTTCACTATTCAGTAAAAAAATGAAGTTTCTCATTAAATTTAAAAAAAACATACTAAGATATTTTGGAAATTAGGAATTCAAAAATTTTGTTTATTTTATCTAATTAAATTCATATAAGTTTTAAAATTAATATTTAAAATAGGCTCTCCATTAAAAGGTGGTAAAACTACCTCAATAAAAGTATAGGTTTTTATGGGAAATATTGGGTTTTCTCTTATATTATGCTTACCAAATCAACTGGATGAATATAAAAAAATAATTTATTGAATATGTATCATATTTATTACATTAATATCACTCATTAATTATAATTAATTTAATCTATTAGGGTAAAACGACTTTGTGAGAAAAAAAATAGTTTTTTATAAGAATGTGATTTTAATATTCAATTGGTTCTCATATTCACTTATAATTTATTTATAACCAATTATTTAGTTTTATAAACCATATAATTTCATAATTTAGATAATATTATTCATTACAGCTAGTTTATATCTTATTATATTAAATAATAATGTTTTAATTACTGATTCTTTCTCAGTTGGACTCAATAGTGTGTATAGAGAAAGTCATCGAAGATGGAGGATTTGTATATAACAAAAGGTATAGATGAAGTTGTTTTTTCTGATGATGTATTATAACCCAGTTTCACGTGCATTGAAAGAAAATTCGGTGTTTCATGTGTTGAAATATATAGAATATATTTTAAATAATAAATATATTATAAAGTATACAGATATTATATTGCATTATGTGCTTGATTTCATGTGTCATACATGCTATCAAACACAATGTTCGAAATTTAATTTTTTGGGGAATCATGAGAAAGTATAAAAATAAAAGAAATTAAGAGAGGTACTTTGAAAAAATTACCTCTTGAATGTCCCATCCTATAATTAACCTTGAGGACAGTGGATTTGGTCTTTTTCTGAGACCAGTAGTAGTTGGATGTGGTGAGGTTGAGGATGAGAGGTTTGGATATATATTTGAGTAGATACAAGGTTTTTGGAGTTGAAATGATGAGGTGATGTTTGGAATTTATACTTGAGGAGAGGTGGGTTCAAGTGATTAACATATTAACTATTATATATTAAAAGTAAACAACACTAAGGTGGCATTAATTTCAATGAATTATACATTAAATTAATGTATGGTAGGCTATTTATTTTCAATACACATCTCAAACAGCCATTAAATGTTTCAATTTTTAACTATGTTAATATTTTACCTTTTAACTTCAACCCTTGTCACAATTTTACCTATACAACGGTAAATAACTTTTCTACCATGGTAAATATTTTATACCTAAAAATGAAATTGTCCTTAAAAAATAAATTGGACCTTCTGATTCTCAATATGGAAACAATTTTACCTATTTCAATTTACAGAACTGGGAAAATTTTATTTAAAATTAATTCCTCAGGGAAAACTAAAAATCAGGTTTTTACATTTAAACGTTCAAAAGATTGAAATGATTTTATATATAATTTCAATTTGAAATTGATTCCAACGAACCAAATTTTATTAAATAATAAAATCTTAATCTAAATACACTTTAAAAATATAAAAAAATATTTATAGAATATTAATAAATTAGATGAAAAATCAGTTTTGATTTAAAATGAATTATTGCTCACTACTCATTAAAAATGAATATTGTTATAAAAATACCAAATATTTATCAAAAGTAAAATTTTATATCCCAAATAAAAATAATAAGTTTAATTTGTCAAAAAGAACGTATAAAAGTCTCAAAAAATATTTAATATGGGTTCTCTATCAAAAGGCGATAAAAATTCCATTTTTGAAATACATTCTATTATGCATAAAATGAATGTCGATAAAACATATAATATGAATTTTAACATCGTGTAAAACTTATATTTCACTAATACAATCCAAAATGAGTGATATGATTATTTTATAAATAAAATTATTCTCATTTAATTAGTCTTTCATAAAAACACATCCTTTATATTAAATTGGTTTTTATTTCCATTTCTAATTAATTTTGTGACCAATCCATAACTATATAGACATGTGTAAACCATATTTTAATAATTTACTTAATAATATTCATTATCTACATTACAACAGATAGTTTATAAAGATAACATTTAAATAATAATATTTAGTTGATCTTTTAAGCACGATGTAGTATATCATGTATTCTATCAAACATAGTGTTTCTTTCTTAAAACTCAAGATATTAAATCCCCCCATAATAAATTGTTTCCTTGAATTTTTTTTCTGGGTTGGTAACTAAGGTATTAATTTTTAAAATACCTTTATGGAAATCCTACATCGAAAAAAGGATAAATAAAACATCCACTTTAAAATATAGAAAGGAATGTATGATGATCAATTGATATAACATGTACTAGGATTTGATATAAGAAAAAGTAGATATATAAGAGAAAACTAACCATAATGTTATGATATATAGTGATAGATAACATTTTCTCGATAAAGCTAACAATAATAAAACCATATCACTTTGACTGGTTAAATGGCTGCTGATTTCACATTTCAAAAAACAAATTGGATAACATTTTTGTTATCAAATTGTTTTCTTTAGGGTTGAATAATTTAATAATTAAACTAAGAAAATATAGAAATATACTTACTTTAAAATTATAGTTTCATTATTTAATAAATTTCTACGACAAACTCATATTTTCTTCCAAATAATGAGTATTTAAGATAATTTTTTCACACATGAATCAATACAGTCAACATCAGGAGAATCACATAATCCACCAAAGATTAACTATCTATTTCTCACATCATAAAACATTAACCAGAACCAAAATTGTTAGTATAAAATAATATAATTCTCCAAAATTAATAAATCATTATATGATAAAAACTACATTAGTCACCAAAATTCAAAGTGATACCCAAAATTAAACATAGACCATTTGAAAAATAAATCTCTTTAAAATCTCAAAGTTATCCAAACTAAGTTTGAAAAAACCAAAATAAGAATGATTTGATAAAACAATATTCTAAGATAAATTTTAACATTTATCTACAAATAAGTTCAACCATTCTTAAATTATCCTACCAAAAATTAATTACCCTAATATAAAATTTTCCAAGATTGGTTAATCACTTCCATAAAAGACGTAAATCACCCAAAGTCCACAATAAATCAAATATTATTCCGAAACATAATTAAACCTTTACATATGAAATAAAATCACATATTATTCATTTTACCTCAATGAAAAGGGGTTCTAGAATAGTAAACATCTTCTAGAAAAAAAATCACTTAATAATTTTTCAGTACCATGGATATCCATATAATAAAACATAATTTTCTAAAATCAAATTATTCTTATTTAATCAACTCTTTTATCTAAAATAAAAAGTTATACTAACCGAGGACTCCATGTAAGCCATTGGTAGGCATTAAATCCTTTTCTCACTTCTGTTTTGTGTTTTATTCATACAACCTTGTCTGATGTGACCGACTGTCACTCATTTTGTATGTTGTCCTTTTTCAAAAACTATATAATTATTATAACATTCCAAAAATATGATAAAGTCCTGAAAAATAACCATATAATATTTTAATCTCGAACATTATCTTTAGCCTTTCATATTTCAACCCAAATTGTATTATCCAATAATTACCTCAAAATCAAAGATCATATATACCCTAACAATTATTTATAACTTTTTAATTATGTCCAGGAAAGAAAAGATAATTCTTAATTGATAAAATTTTCACATAATGAAATTCATGGTTACAAATACTATATATATAAAAAAGTATTGAAAAGTAAACCCATCATAAAAATAGTATTAATACTTTTAAAAAATTAACCATCCATAGATATAACACAACTATCAAATTCCTAAAATGTATACATCTTAATCATTCAAAGTTATTCATGATCCTTTAACCATGATTTTTCATCTTATTCCTTAATAATTCTTTTCTAAAAAATCATGAATCGTGTTCTACAATTAAATAATGTCAAAACACAAGTCAATAAATTAATCCATACCTTTCATATTTTATTTTTAGTTTCCTCATCATCAATTGGAATGGAATTAGGTATCACTAAACATATATTTTTATGGTCCTGCAAATATCATTCCTAGAACTTCTTCAAATAACATTAATTTCGATAATGACCATACTTATCACACATAAAACATTCAACTGATAACTCGGAAATAAATTTTTTCTCTTTCCTGAAGTAAACTGAACACTTCCTTTTTCTTGGTAGGTTATTGCTTTATGATGTCCATTACCATATCTCTAACATCTTCCCATCCATTTAAGACAATTTACTAGGTTTTTCATTCCATATTCTTAAAACATATTACATTCAATTTATTTTCCCTTGTGATCATTGTTTCAGTAACATCCACATATTCATTTATATCGTAAATGATGAATTAAGAAAATTAACCACGTTTCAAGTATTAAATCATGACTCTTGATAGTTGGTTTAAAATAAACATAAGAGTTCTCATTATATCACCCATTTCATTAGGTTTCTTATTTATAGAACCACCACATTTGTTTCACATCCATTGTTACATTGGTGCCTACTGGATCCACCAATTTACTAAAACCAAAAAAGGATAGTGTGAGTATATTAAAAAAATCATCATATAATATCTTATAAGGAAGACAAAACCTAAGATATAAATTTTCATGTTATCTCAAACTCATTCAATTTATCTAAATTAACTATGACTATTTCTATCATGGTGTTCATTATGGGTATATATAACTAGTGACTTATGATTAAATAACACCCTAACCTCTAAAATTATCTAAACTAACCTCTGATACCGACTATAAGGCCCTTGCCTTAAACATTACATAATAATGAGTTAAGATAATAATTTTACTTTATCTCCCATTGAGGATCTTTCCATGTTTATAGATTTATAGAATTAGTCCATAACTCATACATAACAACTCCAATATTACAAGGTATACACTTATACTCACTATCAATTTTTTTCATAAAACAAAAACTTTTAAAAATAAACATGCTTTTATTTCATGTATATTCATCATAACATTTCCTAGATTCCATCCTTGAAACTTTTCTCCTTTAAATCAGAAGAGAACATTTCCAAACAAGCGATGAGCATAAAAAAATCTCAGTAAGGGATACAAAATAAAAGAAAACTGCTAGTCTTGTGAAACCATGTAAACCATGAATACTTTATCATAAATTAATACTTTTCACTATTAAGAAGTAGTATATACTCTTCACTGAATATCATCTCATTAATTACCATTTCTGTAATAAAAAATAACCATAAAAAATAAAAGAATGTATAACATATAATTTTAACATGGTACATTATCGTACTTAAATGGAATAACCATATTGTTGAATTCCACACATGTCACTCTTACAAATGGAATAACCATATAGTCGACTTCCCTACCTAATTCATTATAGGCTATAACGTAACAACCCACACATTCTATATCATGGAACCACCTATAGTTGGTTTATCACATAACCACTTGTCTATGTTTTATCACATGACCACCCATAAAATGTACTAGTACCATGATATAATCATAACACATAAAAGATTGCAATTATCAATGTTCCACTCATAAAATCTCCTTCTCAATCAAAAGAAATCATTTTAAGATATCAAAATAATAAAAACGATTTTAAATACCAAAATAACCAAAAAAGAAAAAAATTATATTCTTTTTATTATAAAAATATTAAGGCTTTTAGAGGAGTCTAAATATTAAATAACAGTTACAGCGTTGGAGAAGTTGTTGTTGTTGTATCCGTTAAAAAGAACATTTGATTTTCAATTTGTCAAAAAAGTCCATATAAAACACATATAAATATTATTTTGATAACATTTGGATTAAATTAAAAATTTATAAAAAAATTCCATTAAAATCCTTTTATATCCATACAATAAATATGTAAATTAATATCATGAAGAATACGATTTAATAATTAAATCATTAAACATTCAATGTGTACCATACCACTTTGAAATTTTAAATATTAATCCCATAGAATTTATACAATTTCAATGACATTAAATAAAATTAGTATAGAGAAAATATGGATATGAAATGGCATAGTGGATGTATATACACCTTATAAAAGAATAATGGTTCATATAATCAAGAAATTTCTCAATGAATGGAGATTGAGATGAAATTCCTTACAAATATCATTTTGTTAATAAAATAGATCGATTATGTTTTTTAAATATAAATTCACATAAAATAGGTAGAAATATAATATAATATATTCAAAATTAATTTCACAATTAAGAGCTGAACGACATAATCAATTAGTATAAGTTTAACCCAATGAATGGAAATTAGAATAAGAAATTTCATTACCTCGAGATCAACTTGTCACGTATGTTCCTTGTTAATATAGAATAATAAATATAGGTTAATTTATAGTTTTTTCTGAACCATTTCATTCTTATTATCCCTTTTATATCCTTAGTTACCATGTTATCAAAATTACATGATTATTTATGTTAATGTTAGATGCTTTTTCTATATTTTTTCCTTGAGTTGAAAATGAATTTTATAAGATGCCAATAGTCCATGTGGTCATAATTCTATAATATCTAGAATATAAAACAAGATATAAATATATTATATCTTAATTATATAATTATTTATAATTATTTTTTAACAAAAAATAAAAACAGCAGTCATAGAGACGGTAGACAGTACGTATGCATGAATGTAGTTTTCACTTTTCACTACTAGAAAATGATACTGCTTCCATGGATCTATAGACATGGTTTTAAAATTATGGATATATCCATGGTCTTGTGGCCTATATCTATAGTTTTAAAACTCTTTCTATAGGTCAAATTTTTTGATAGCCTATAGCCAGGGTTTTTCAAAACCGTGGCTATAGGGTTCTCGTGCATCCATGGGAAAAAATTCTCGCAAAAAAATTAGCAGGAAGACCTACCACCATGGTTTAGAGGCTATTCCTATGGTTTATATTAATATATATATCATAAAATATATATATATATACCCGAATTGTCGTGCGGTGTAGTGGTCAGTATGCTGGTTCATAAAGGATAGGTATAGAGATCGAAACTCGCTGGTGTAATGGCCCGGACCTCTCCAGAACATTAATTTATAATTAATGTGGTGTTACAGGTGTTCTGGGAGATTATGTGACTTGGGGTGCGTTTGGGTGAACTTTTAGGGAAGACCAAAGGGCATTAGCTTTCGCACGGGCTGCGCGCGGTTTGTCTAAACTGTGCGGCCAAACCGTGCGAGGTGGGTGATAGAGGCAGTGGATAACGCACGGTTAGCACACGGTTTGGCTAACTATGTAGAAAAACCATGTGAGGAGTGTTGGAGAGGTAGTAGCTAACGCACAGTTAGCACACGGTTTGTCAAACTGTGTGGACTAATCGTGCGGGTACTTAATCTTAGATCCTAAAATTGTGGATCTAACTCATTTTGCATCTAAATGATTCGTTTAAGCCCCTAAGTTTCCATAACTCGGGATTACCATTTCTTGAAGGTAGAAGAACCTCTCCCAAGAATTTTGGAGGTAATCTGAAGGCTCCCCTTGGCGAATCGAAGCCGGTTCTTGAGGTATGTGATCGTTCTCCTTCGTTCTTGATCGTTTCCTTAGATCTTCTTAGATCTACTTCTCCTCTTCCCTCTATTTATTAGATCTATGCCCGTTATGGGTAGATCTAAGTGTGTGGATGCCAAATATGATGAGATTTGGTCTTGGTTGTGTTAGGAGAAGGGATCTATGGAGGATTATTGGAGGATCATCCTGCCTTCTTGTGTGTTCTTTATTTGTTGGGGATATCGTCAAAAACCTATGAAGTAGAGATCTTACCTTCATCTATCTCTATTGTTTACATCATGTGGGGTGGGTATCCTCTTGTTTTCATGAGGTACAGTTGAACCAGTAAATAAAGATAATAACTGGTTAATGAACGAGTTTGGGGAAATTTTGTTGATATTGTTGTTCTAATTCCATCAATGCATATCCTTTGATTATGTTGTGAATTGAATAGGCTTATGCCTACTGAAAATAACGGTCGTTGGTGGCCTTTTCTTGTGCAATTAAATGTTTCCCTGTGTTTCTGGACAATTTTGTCGATGGAATTTCATAGAATGTGGAAATTGGTTAATCATGTAAAGTTGGATGATTAAATAGGTACCTGGAACGCTTGTATGATCACCCCGATTAAATTAAATGAAACAATAAATTTTGTGGGTGTTGGTCGGGGTTTAATTATGTGAAGGGGTGTTTCGTGGGTTGTTGTGGAATGGGTGAGCGGCGGGGTTATGGTTGGCTTGGTTGTGGATTTGCGTGTATCATATGGTTGTGATGGGCAGCAGAGCTACGGTGAATGCTATCGAAGGGATAAGGATGTTGTACGGGTATTGTTTCTTAGGTGTTTGTGGTTGTGGTAGTTGGCATCAGGAATGTAGTGATGGGTTGTTCATATGAATAAAAGTGGAAGAGTTAACTAATGAATTGTTGGGCATGGTAGTTGATTAAATACAGAAAATAAATGGAATTGATTTTATCGTAAAGGAAAATGGTTTTGTGTTTCTTGTGTTTTTCACTAACTATATTTGTGGTTGGTCGGGATATGTTTTAGGAATTATTGATCTGGTTTGGATATTGTTATTTTCTCAGTATTTAAGGAACTGATAAACTAAAACTGTTGTACATGAAAAGCTTAATGGGGGTTTGGGGCTGTTCATTGTGTGCATATTTTCGTGGTAGTAGTGTCGAGGCATGTGCTCAGATATTTTATGTAGAATCCTTAGGATGGGCTAAGTGGTTGATATAATTATATAAATCTATATGTTTTATGTTTCGTTACGCACCCCACCCATGTTGAGCACTACGTGCTGAACACCCATGGAATGGGGGTGAGATTCCCAAACATTTAAAGTATGGATGGTTACTGTTCTTCGCTGTTCTCCCTCTTCCAGGTTCTATAGCCCAAGATCCTTCGGGAAGGTTATGACAGATATTTCCCTAGAGTCTTCGGGATGAGGATGTGATGTGGTTCCCATGTGTCTTCGGGATGAGATGAAGTTATGGTCGAGGATTGAGTGCCGGTGGAATGTGGGATGAGATGTGGTTATGCCGAGGATTGTGTGCCGGCGGGATACTATGATATTTTTATGTTCAGGTTGCGGAACTAGATCGAGCTTCGTATGGCTAGGTTCCAGCACTAGCTCAGGAAGAGGGGGAAGCATCAGAGCGTTAGGCATGAGGGCCTGATCAGTATTCAGTGGGAAGGTGGTGTGGGTTAACCATACCTTTATAATATTACTATACTTCTCTATTGACTTGTGATATTTGGTGAGTGTGGATTGTAAGGTTGGGTGGATAGATTCCTTGATAGGCATTGGTTCCTTCTATTTTCTAACAGGGAATTAGGATGTCTTCCAACCTGTGCATGAGAGCATTAGTTTTTCTTACTGAGTATACTTTTATGCTCACCCTACATTTACTTTCAGGTCTTCAAGAGGAATTCAGGGACCGTGCGGGACCTTTCTAGTTGGGCATTGGAGTTTTTCTGGTTTTAGTTTTTTCTTTATTTTTGGTATCGTACTTTGGATCTTTTCATGTTCCTGTACTTTTGTTTCAATTTTGCATAAAACATGCACATGGGTTGGTTTTGGGTTTATTTTCATTTACTTGTTCATTTTCTTTGGTGTTTGACTCATCCTATTTCCCGGTCTTATTTAATAAAATGGGAAATGCCTCCCATAATTGTGAAAACTCATACCTTTGGTGTTAGTCACTACGTCTGGGCCTACTGGAGGTGGGACTCGGGGGTCAATATCTCCCTTTCACCATTTACAGCTCAAAAGGGGCATCTTTGGTTGGAGGGCGTCGTGATAGTATGGTATCAGAGCGAGGTTGAATGATTGGATGGAGTTTGGGGTTAGGCATAGTGAGGATTTCATGGGATGGTTGGGCAACAGTGTCGAGTGATCTTGGAGTGTGAAATAGGCCAGGGAAGACTGACTAGGACACGAGATTTTAGGGCCCCCCATGATCCGATGCAAGGACTCTGTACCTACCGAACGACCAAGTGAGGCCACACTGATTGCAGTGTAGAGAGCCTAAGAAAGGTACATGCATCATAATGACTTGTTTTCTTGTGTTTCTGGGGAATTTTGGAGATTTAAAATGAATAAAGAGTCTATGAAAATTTAAGAACAATATTATACACTACTCGAGCATAGGAATTCCTTGTTTACCTTGCAGCTATGGCACCTAGGAGACGACCACGAGTAGTGCGGGCGATCGGGGCCCACGAGGTTGACTTAGCTAATCGATAAAGGGCTGACTAAGAGGAGGAGGATGATTAGTGGCAGAAGACGCTTCGAACATTTCAGCGGAAGACCCTCGAGAAGTACGAGGGCAGCATCTCAGACATGGAGATAGAGAGATGGCTAGAACAGCTGGTGATAGCTTTCAGCTTGATCCAGGCTCCGACAGAGTAGTGGGTTCCTATGGCTGTGATCCAGATGCATGGAGCAACAAGTCAGTAGTAGACTCTTTATCTTGGGGAGAAGAGGGAGGATGAGGTCACGTGGGCTGACTTCGAGAAGGAATTCCGGGTGGAATTCCTCTCTTCCACGATGAAGGCTGAGAAGAGGTAGGAACTATTATCCCTCTAGTAGGGGAGTATGTCAGTGAGAGAGTTGGAGACCAAGTTCAAGGATCTCCTTCGCTTGTCTCCCGACCTCTTTCCAGATGAGGAGACTCGGGTGAGATGTTTGGAGGAGGCACTTCGACCTTCTCTCATATATGTTGTTACTCCCTTCACCTTACCAATATACATAGAGGTCCAGAAGAAAGCTGAAGTGGTTGAGAGGATTCACACACTGGGAGGTGTGTCGTGAGAAGGAATCTAGTTGGGCTCGTCGAAAGGGAAATCCGTCAGCAGTAGGCCTCCAGCATCAGGTCCCTCTAGGTTCTGACTAGTAGGGAGCAGGCCTTAGTAGTTTCAGTTTCGATCTCCCAATTATCGCCCTTTTACTTCAATCCTGGGACCGATGTATTTCATCTGTGGCAGTTGTCGGCACCTTCAGAACCAGTGCCCAGACGAAGTACAGTACAATGGCGGTGGACCAGTATAGCACCCGCCTCAGCCACAGCAGTTTCCAGCCATGCCCTTCCAACAGCAGCAGTAGGGGCAGCGAGATCCCGCTCCTCTGAGTGTAGACGTTGCAGGAGGAGGCCGACTTCAAGAGCTCCTTAGGGACCTCGACTAAGGTGTGGTCGAGGAGGTGGCCGATAGCCGAGAGGTAGAGGAACTGGGCGTGGGAAGATGCATGCTGTAGAGGCAGTAGTTCCAGTAGGGCCAGAAGTCGTTCGAGGTACAATCAGCTTGTCTAATACCCTTGCCTATGTCTTGTTTGATTCAAGAGCTTCGAACTCCTTTGTTGAACCCATTCTAGCCTCTGCCTTGGGCCTAGACATAGATACACTTTCCATACCCCTGGTTCTGAGTATGCCAGTCGGAGGTTAGACCAGCTTGTCTCGTGTTTTCAAGGGATGTAGGTTGATGTTGGAGCCACACCAATCCAGTGGAGATATCCTTTTACTGCAAATGCAGCCATACGACGTCATTCTAGGCATCGACTGGCTATTCTCAGTGTGTGCTATCATTGATTGTTTCCGAAGAAGGGTTGTGTTTTTAGACTTGGGAGGCTGACGTGTGTCTTTCATCAGCTAGCGGGGTTACCAGGAGGGTAACCGGCGAGTGGAGCCCCTTCTTTCCTTGTTATCTGACCAGTCAATGGAGTTGGCAGATACAGAAATGGTGGAAGTCCCAGGGATCATCAGTGAGTTTATGTACGTCTTCCTTGAAGAGCTGGTGACCTTACCCCCTCGACATGATGTTGAGTTCGGGATAGACTTGCAACCTGGTGCCCATCTGATTTCGATGGCTTCCTACCAGATGGAACCTTTTGAGTTGCGGGAGTTACGGATTCAGATTAACGATCTGATAAAGCAGGGTTTTGTTTGACTGAGTTCATCACCATGGGGTTCTCTAGTATTATTCGCAAAGAATGAATATGGTGGTCTCAGGGTATGCATAGACTACCGGTGACTGAACTAGGTAACCATCAAGAACCGTTACCCCCTCCCAAGGATAGACGATCTATTTGACCAGCTGAGGGGAGCTAGTTGGTTCTATAAGATCGAGCTGAGGTCTGGATATCACCAGTTGAGGGTGAAGGATGGTGACATATCAAAGAATGCCTTTAGGTGCAGATATGGGCACTTTGATTTTGTATTCATGACGTTCACTATTAAAATACACCAGCTGTGTTCATGGGACTCATGAACTCCGTCTTCAGGGAATACCTGGATCAGTTCGTAGTCGTGTTTATTGACGACATTTTGATCTACTCAAGATCAGAGGAGTATCACACTTTGCACCTTAGAACAGTTTTAGAATTCCTTCGACAGCACAAAATCTATGGGAAATTTCCCTAGTTCAAGTTCTGGACGCGAGAAGTACACTTCCTTAGGCACGTGATATCTGAGCAGGGAATAACGGTGGACCCATCGAAGGTCGAGGCAGTTGTTTCTTGGGCAACACCCAAGAATGTGGCATAGGTTCATAGTTTCCTTGGACTGGCATGTTACTACCAGAGGTTCGTACCCAAATTCTCTCGAGTTGCAGCACCTCTGATAGCCTTAAAGAAGAAGGATTGAGCTTTCGTGTGGGATGAGCAGTGTGAGGAATCCTTTAGTTATCTAAAGGGAAAGTTGTTTACTGCCCCAGTGATGAGATTACCAAAGGAGGGAGTAACATTTGAGGTATTCTGTGATGCCTCGGGCCAAGGATTGGGGTGCGTGCTGATGCAACAGCAAGGGGTGATCTCTTATGGGATTAGGAAGTTACGTCCTAAAGAACGTAACTATGCCACCCACGATCTAGAGCTTGATGTGGTTGTGTTCTCACTGAATTAGGGGTGGAATTACCACATCGGGGAGCGCTTCGTGGTCTTCACGGATCACAAGAGTTTGAAGTATATCTTCTCCTAGCGGGACGTGAATTTGCAGCAGTACAGGTGGATGGAGTTCCTCCAGGATTAAGACTTCGAAATCTTCTACACTAAAGGCAAGGGAAATGTGGTGGCTGACGCTTTGAGTAAGAGGAAGGACGCAGTTCGAAAGTCGGCAGATGTGTGGGAGGTGATTGAAGAATTGGATGCACTACACCTCGATGTATGGGAAGATGGTGGTAGAGGTTGTATGTTTCAGATGACAGTGCAATCCTCCCTACTATGGTAGGTGGAGGAGTCTCAGTGGGGAGACATAGAGAGTAAAGGGATGCGCGTTCAGGCTAGCCAGGGCAATGCTTCGGAAGGATGGTCGGAGGATGGTCTGAATCAGATGCTTTTCCTGGGGAAATTGTTTGTTCCAGAGGCAATGTGTGAGATATTTCTTTGGTGAGTTCCACAACTCACCCCTGGAAGTACACCCAGGAGCTTCCAAGATGTACCAGGGATTGAGAGGGCAGTTCTGGTGGTCCATGGTGAAATGGGCAGTAGTAGTGTTCGTAGAAAAGTACCTCGTTTTTAGCAAGTGAAGTCTGAACACCATGTTCCAGGGGGTCTGTTACAACCTTTAGATGTCCCCGAGTGGAATTGGGATGAAGTTTTGATGGATTTCGTCACCGGGCTACCCAGAGTTCAAGGGGGTCATGACAGAATGGTATCAGCGGGATAATGATGCGGTACGGGTATTGTTTCCAAGGTGTTTGTGGTTGTGGTGGTTGGCAGCAGGGTTGCAAGGATGGGTTGTGCATATGAATAAATGTGGAATAGTTAACTAATGAATTATGGAGCCTGGTAGTTGATTAAATATGGAAAATAAATAGAATTGATTAGCTGGTAAAGGAAAATGGTTTTGTGTTGCTTGTGTTTTTCCCTAACTATATTTTTGGTTGGCAGGGATATGTTTTACTAACGATTGATCTGGTTTGGTTGTTGTTAGTTTCTCCGTAGTTAAGGAACTGAAAAACTAAAACTATTGAACATGAAAGGCTTAATTGGTTTTGTGGCTGCTCATTGTGTGTATACTTTCGTGGTAGCTATGTCGAGGCATGTGCTCAGATCTTTTGTGTAGAAGCCTTAGAATGGGATGAGTGGTTGATATAATTATATAAACTTGTATGTTTTATGTTTCTTTATGTACCCCACCCATGTTGAGCACTACGTTCCAAACACCTATGAGATGGGGGGTGAGACTCCCAAACATCCAAAGGATGGCTATTTATTGTTCTTCCCTGTGCTCCCTCTTCCAGGTTCTATAGCACAAGATCCTTTGGGTAGGTTATGACAGATATTTCCCAAGAGTCTTCGGGATTAGAATGTGATGTGGTTCCCAGGTTTCTTCAGGATGAGATGTGGTTATGGAAGAGGATTGAGTTTCGTCGTAATGTGGGATGATATGTGGTTATGGCCAAGGATTGTGTGTCAGCGGGATACTATGAGCTTTGTATGGCCAGGTTGCGGCACTAGCTCAGGAAGAGGGGGAAGCATCAGAGTGTTAGGCATGAGGGATTGAGCAGTATTCAGTGGAAAGGTGGTGTGGGGTACCCATACATTGATAATATTACTATACTACTCTATTGAATTGCGATATTTGGTGAGTGTGGCTTGTAAGGTTGGGTGGATAGATTCATTACTAGGATTTGGATCATTCTGCTTTCTCACGGGGTATTAGGATGTCTCCCCACCTGTGCACGAGAGATTTAGGTTTTCCTACTGAGTATACTTATATGCTCACCCTATGTTTACTTTAATGTCTTTAGGAGGAATTCAGGGACCGTGTGGGACCTTTCAAGTTGTATCTTGGAGTTTTGCTGGTTTCATTTTTTTCTTTCTTTTTCATATCGTACTTTGGAGCTTTTCTTGTTCTTGTACTTTTGTTTCAGTTTTGTATAAAAAATGGATATGTGTTGGTTTTGGGTTTATTTTCATTTACTTGATCCTTTTCATTGGTGTTTGACTCATCCTATTTCCCAATCTTAATTAATAAAAAGGGTTATGCCTCCCATAATTGTGAAAACTCACACCCTTGGTGCTAGTCGCCACTCCTAGGCCTTCTGGAGGTGGGACTTGGAGGTCATTATCACCCTTTCACCATTTCCAGCTCAGGAGGGGCATCTTTTGTGGGAGGGGGTCATAACAGCTGGAGAATTTTTTATTTAAGCTATTTCCATGGTTTACCGAGGCTATATACCTAGTTTTAACTTTGTAAATAGATTCCTATATCCATGGTTTGAACTGTGGCTATAAATCAACTGCCACGGTGGCCATTTTTTAGGCTTATTACTGCAGTTTTCAAAACTATGGCTATAGGCAGAAATTTCCATAGTTAAAACTACTAATTCCATGGTGATAGTAGAGATGGTGGGCCCAAACCATGTTCATAGGCTATGGCTCTGTTTTTGGGGCCCATTGCCACAGTTTTGATCCGTGGCAATATGCCTTTTTTCTAGTTGTGTTTCCTATCTTGTTGAAATAATAAAATTAAATAAAATGGATATATATATATATATATCATTAAAGTGGAATTAATATTTCATTTATATCTTATATGTTTACTATAACAATCCTTAATTCATTCCATGTGATGTGTGAATGAATCACATCATTTTGAGGAGGCGATAGTCCCCACGTCCCCAAACAAAGTTACCGTATAACAACAGTGTTGAAAGCTTGAAGGTATGTTTAATATAACATTTACAAAATATTAAATAGGTTATAATAAACATATTCAAATATTATTTGACAAAAAAAATGTTTTAATACCTACCTTGAAGTCTTTAACATAAAAATAACAAAAACATTATTCACAACGGTGAATTACCGGCATAACATGGACAAAAATTTCGTTTTATTGAATAAGAGGATGTGAGAAATGAAAAAAATATGAGAAATTCCATTATAAACATAAAACTATAGTATATAAATTATTCTATAATTTTCATTCATTTATGGATGAATGAGGTGAGTAGAAAGTAGAGAAGGAAAAGAAATTAATAGAGGTACTTTGAGAAAATTATCTCTTGAATATCCCTTCCTTGAAAGACACTTGAGGACCTTGGATTTGGTATCTACTGAGACCAGCACTACATCAACGTGGCTAGAGTGAGGAGGAATGGTTTGGGAAAAAATTTATAAGATACAAGTATTTTTTGGTCAAAATTTGGAGGTTAAGGATGATATTTATACTTGAGGAGAGTTGGGTTCAAGTGATTAATTTAGTGATTACTTTATATTAAAATCTAAACACATTGAGGTTGTTTTAATTTGAGAGAATTATACATTAAATTAATATTTTTTTTGGAAGTTCATGGTCTAGAAACACCTCAAACAACCATTAAATTTTTTACTTTTTAGGTATGTTAAGCATTTACATTTTAACTTTAACCCTTGCCACAATTTGACCAATACAATGATAAAAAAATTTCCATGGAAACTTTTTTATAACTAAAAATGATATTTAACCTACTAAATAATTTTTATCTTATTATTATAAATATATAATACATTTTTCCTAATTATATTCATAGAATTGGTAAAATTATATTTAATGTTAATTCTACAAACAAAACTAAAAAGAGGTCTTTTAAAGTGAAAAGTTCAAAAGTTTGAAATGATTTAATATATATTTTCAATTTAAAATTGATTCCAATGGAAAAAATTTATCAAATGTTAAAAAGATAATCTGAATATGCATTAATCATATTAAAAGGATATTCTAACAATAGGAATAAATGATACTAAAAATCAGTTTTGAATTAAAATGCAATATGTTTCACTATTCATTAAAAATGGATATTATAAAAAAATAACAAAAAATTTTCCAAAGTAAAATTTTATGTCCCTATTCTAAATAATAAGTTTTGTTTTTCAAAAATAACTTATGAAAGTTTCAAAAACAAGATTTAAAATGGGTTCACTGTCAAAAGGTGGTAAGAATGTCTTTTTGATAAATATTCATTTTATGGATAAAATTGATGCCTATAAAACATATAAAAGGAATTTTAAACATCATATTAAATTTATATTTAATTAATATAATCCAAAAAGTGTGATATTTTTATTTTATAAACACTTTTATTGTCATTTAAATAGTTTTTCATAAAAAAACCCATTTATATTGAATTAGTTTTTATTTACATTTCTAATAAATTTGGTAACCAATGAATCACTATATGAACATGTGTAAAAAATATTTTCATAATCCAGTTAATATTTTTCATTTTCACCATTCCTATGGATAAGTTAGAATGGTAAAATTTAAATAATAATATTTAGTTTTTCGTTTAAGCTCGATGTAGTTTATCATGTACGCTATTGAACATAGTGTTTCTTTCTTAAAACTCAGGATGTTACATCACGTTGTTCCACAATGTAATTTCATGGTGAGTATAACTATCTACATTATGTTTTCTAAAAATTTAGTTTTAGAAAGAGTTTTTTACACTACTTTATCTCCCCATTCAATAAATGTTTTTTTATGATACCCTTTTTTTGGAAACGGGCATATGATACGTTATCAAATAACATATTTTTTATATTAAATAATCGGTATAACATACAGTCAATAGATAGAACATATTACATTATCACATAAGAAAAACTTAGGGAATTATCTTGAGATTACATTAAATACAAGATGTTATATCAAGGCTCATGGGTGAGATTATATTGTTCCTCTACGTAATTTCAGCCACTATTATACTTTCTAAAAATTGCTTTTAAATAATCAAATCACATGGTGGATCTGATAAAACTGTTTCACCTGAATCAATTATTATATGAAATAAATACACTAAACTCCATGATTTTCTAGTTCCTTATCAGGATAAGGAGGAGGATGATGAGATCTATAGGATCACATAGGTTTTTAAAAGCATAAGTAACTCCCACATAATCTGTCACATAGTAGAGATCTCTTTTATAGAGACCTTTTGGGAGGTCCTTGAGTATAAATCAGATGTTATATTTCATGAGTTATTACCTTGTAGAATACATGAATCATTTATATTGATCCCCCTTTGAATTGCATCTTATGTAATGCTACATTAATAATATATCACACAAATGAAATCACACTCAAATGATCAATATTAGATGTAGCTTAAGCATTCTATACACCCATCATACATTCTAATGAAATGGATGAAAAATGTATAATGTCTTTATTATAATAATAAGATAGATTATGAAACTATCACATCAATCAATTAAGTATCACATACCAATATTCCATTCATTGTAATTATTATTTTGTTATGATAATGTTTTCATTAATAGATAACATATATTTTCATCCATATCCACCCAACATATCTTGTCATCACCTATCTCAACAATCTCTTCATTAAGATGGTATTTTTGAAGGATGCATTTTACCTTTTGTTGAAACTAGGGTTATTTATCCTGATCAATATCTCCATTGTTATCATAGTAATGTTTTATTGATTTAATGATGCTAGGAACCACCTCTAATTCAGAGATAAACTTCTGAATCCAAACATATTCCTTTACAGCATTTGATAAAGTGTTGTATTTTGAATCTGTTTTCAATAACAAAATATGGGATTATTTGGAAATCTTCTCACTAATAAATCATTTCTATTGGAAAATCAATAATCTATATTGAAATTAAATATCATATCTATCAATTTGGAATGTTTCATCTATGTAATACTTTGCGTAAATCTCATCCTCTCTTCAAAACACCATGAACATATCATTATTCCTTAATAAGTACATAATAATGTTATTCACACTAATATAATTACTCTCATAGATATTGGACTAATATCTACAAGTTATACTAAGAACATAGGAGACATGAGGTCAATTACACAATATGGAAAACATTATGGATCTTCTGGAAAAAATAAAGGGGATTTTATCCATCCTTTCCAACTCCATAAAAGGATCATGAATCTTCCTAAGATTTTTGCCATGAAATAAGCGTAAAGTAGCCTTATTGGTATTGTACATATTAATTTTCTTTTGAAAATTACCAAAGTAAGTGTCATGATAGAGTCTAAGTAGTTTCATAGATCTATATTTATAGATATTTATACCCAGTATGTTGACTACTTCGCCCAAGGATTTTATTGATAATCAATTACCTAGCCACATATTCATAATGTATATAGTTAGGATATAATTATACAATATTTGAAACAGTAAAAAATCAATTAATCCACTTATATATACAATAATCATCTAGAGTTTTAATGAATATAAACTCTTTAATTTAATCATAAAATCAGATGTTCCACATATGAGAATCTTCTTAAATCCATAAATATTATTTTATATCTTTTTTACCCTAAAAGGTTCATTTAGAACATCAAAACCATTACTTTGTATTATATACACGTCTTGGATGATATTCTTATAAGGAAAATTATTTTTACATCCATTTGATATATCTCATAATAAAAGTAATCTTCTATGGTGAGAAAATATGAATGGAGTTTATCATCATAATATGTGAAAAGGCTTCTTTACCATCAAACCCATGAATTTTAATTTAAACAATTGTTAAAAATATGATTTATAGGTCAACAATTTTCCATCCATGTTTTTTTTCTTATCAAAAATATACTTTTACCCAATGGGTATCACACCTTCATGTGCATCCACCATGTTCTAAACATGGTTTGTGTACATGGAGTCTAATTCATATTCCATTTGTTTTATCCATTTATCATAATCATAACTCTCTATGGAATCCAAATTTGAAGTAGGTTCATCACCAATTAATATATCAAAATCATCCTTATCTAAAATAAATCTATATCTCACAGGCTCTTGATAAATCCTACTAAGTCTTTGAGGTTATTATGTAATTTGAGTTGGTTATTCTTTTTAAAATCATAATGGAGATATATTAACCTCCACCTTAAGAACAATGCCTATTTATTAGTCTTAAACATCTTTTAGATTACCATTCCTCCCACTAAATCCTCTTTTTATGCATTCTTTTTTTATAGAAACACCACATAGGGGAATAAAAACATTGTTCTTTGTAGGGTTATATATTTAATATCTCTTAGTTTACTTTAAATAACCAAAAAATAATAATTTCAATATTTTGAGTAATGCTAATCAAAATAAAAATTTCATATGAATACTTCACATATCTATATATTTAATAAAGACATAATGGGACATTTCCTAGAACATATATTATTTGGTGTCCTTATAACTTCTTCATATGGAACATGGTTTAGTATAAATGAAGAAACATAAATACAATAACCATAAAATGAAATAGGAAAGTAAAATTGACAAATAATTGATAAAACCATATGTAATAAGGAACAATTTATCCTCTAAGACACACTTCCATTATGTTGTATTTTTAAGAGTGATTTTTGTAAAAATTAAAAACTCCCTAAGATGATCAACGAATTCATGGCTGAAGTATTCCCCTGCCTCAATCTAATTAGAGGATCTTTATACTTTTAACTTTCTGATTTTGTACATAATTTAGAAGATTTTTGTACATTCCAAAAGTATCATACTTTTGTATCATGAGAAACACCTACCCATTCTGACTAAAGTCGTCAATATATGTAAAAACGTGCTAAAACCACCACTTTAATGAGTACTCATTAGTATACACACATTATTATGTAAGAGATCCAATAGTCAACTATATATTTTATCAATTACTATAAAATTTTATTTTTTCATGTTTCCTAATAAAGAAGATTCAGTAATTTAAATCAATTTATAATCAAATGTTTTTAATAATCCATATTTATTTTGTTTTTAGATGTTTTTCTTATTTATATATCCAAATAAACAATTCCAATGGTAGATGAGATTAGAAACAATCTTGACCTTCTTCTTATAAATGGTATAAACAAGATTAACCATATTTATAATATATAAATAATTTATCATATCTCTAGTTATATAAAATATCCCATTCATATATATATATATAATAACTCTTTCTCTTAATAGTGAATGAGAACCAATTCTTGTCCAAATAGGATATAGAAATAAAATTTCAATTTATAGAGGGAATATAATAACAGTTCTAAAACAATTGTATTATTAAATTTCATAAATTAAAATCATAATTTCAATTATATAATGAATAAAATATTTCTCCATTACTGACATGTAAGTATACTTCACCGATTATAAATACTCTCCTATATATGTGCCTATGTTTATCAAAAAAAAATTGTGAAAAACATATGATATAAAATAATCATGAGTTACAGTCGGTGAAATTAACCTCTATAATATTAAATTTCATATATTATTAGTAGATATATGATTAAATAAAATATTTATCCAAAACCATTAAATAGATTCACATAATTTTTTCCCTAAACTATCTGAACTTTTATGGTTACTAAGAAATTGTAACCTCGAGAAAATTCCAATAACAAGGCACATAATCATTAGTGTCACATTATTTCTTTCTTTCCATACAAAAGAAAATTTTTGGTCACCTTATCATTAGGTTCACCCATACCAACTGATCAACGTATTGACAAGCGCCTCTTTGGATGGAATCTCACACATAGAGGTATTAATGGATTTCTTAAAAGGATATCCAATTTAATATACATCTCATGAATGATAAACCGATTACATCTCATTAAATTTATGTTAACTTGTGTTTTCTACCTTTGTGTATGCATGCATCTAAAGATTTGGTTTAGAATCCTTTTACATCCACTAAATTAAAATGTTCACACAACATTAATTTATAACCCTTTAGAAAACCTACAAATATATGTTACATAACAAAAAATATAATACGAACATATTCATACAAATCTTATTGAATATAATGTAGATGTTATAAGGGCTTATCTTCTAAAAGATTTGAGTTATATGAGATTTAAAATATTAACATGATTAAGCTTGGATCAACAAGTAACCAACCAATTTCCTTTCTAGAATATGGAAAAGGCCTCTAGGATATTGGGTAGTCTAATCCCAATTCCATTTACCCATAGAGACTTTATTCAAGAGATAATTCAATTCATGATATCTATAACAAATAATATGCACAAACTATATTCAATAACTATTACCAAGATCATAGCACTAGAAAATATAGGTTAAAGTAGATGAAAACGAAATTTAATAGATTCAAATTTATTTTTTAATATAGGGAACTCTATCCTAGAAGAAATTTATCACATAATACTTTCAAAAAAAATATTCAAAGTTCATAAAAAATTTACAAAATATGAACATTATAGGAATTTGAAAAATAAACAATTAGTTTATTTACTTTCCAAATCATTATATACAAATATGAACATTCCTTTTTTAATTTAGACTTTTAAAATCCCATTTTATAATTCTTAACACTTTTCATTTATAAATAATTTAAAATAATATTTTAATAATTAACCAAATATAAAAAATTTATTTTATTTTATATGTTATTGTCACCTCACAATACATTGACCCACAAAGTAATATGAAGTTGGTTCCCCACACTATGTTGTATCACAATTTAGTGTTATAGTGAATTATGTACATGAAAATAAATTATTCCACAACATAATTTCATGTACACTCCCTTACACTGTGTTGAAATTAAATGTATCGTAGAGTGAGTATCAAACATTCAAATCAACCCTCAATATAGTGTTATATCGGGGAAAATGATACTTTATTTATGTGTTACATGATCCATATAGTATTATCGTAATAATATACTCTCCAAATCATACTCCATATTACATTAACTTCTTAACATAAAGTCAAGTCCAATCAAATATTAAGTTAGTTAAATAATGTAATTTTTAAGATATAGAACAAGGTACATTATCACATAAGTAGGGACTCTATTGAAATTATGTTTACACTAATGTAATTTCATTTAGAAATGTTCTAGTTAATTATTCTTGAACTTATCTATGTTCAAAATTCCATCCAATAAATTCATGACTTATATATTCCTTCTCCTGAAAAATAATAAATCAGTCCACAAAAACATTATTTCTAATGGTATTACAAATATAATTTATCAATAGTTCCTTGGTATAACCAAGGAATAAGAATCTATCAAATTTAGAGTTAATCTTATCAAAAAAAATTGTACAAAATTCATCACATCCACAGATATTCATAAAATATATAATGGGATATTTCTCATTCTATATGTCATATGGAGTCTTTATGAATACATTATATAGATCACAGTTTATTAAAAAAATAGTAGACTCTAGAGAATAACCCTGGAATGAAATATGAAGGTCAAATTCACACATCATTGATCGATCAATGTATAGCATGGAATGATTTAATTTTTTAGAAACACTATTCAGATATTACATTTAATGAGGAATGTGTTGTGAATAAATTACATAATCCCATAAATGGTCAATGAATTCCTTGAATAAGTATTAACCACCCAACTGGATCAGTAGATCTTCATACTTTTTTTATGTTAATTATGTACTTCGTTCTTAAACTCTTAAAACTTTTCAAAGGTTTCATAATTGTGTTCTATCCAAAACATAGACCTATATTGAAAAAAGTAAATACTAAATGTGACAAATTATATAAACCTCCACTTTATTAAGTTCTCAATGGTGCACATAAATCACTATGTAATATAGCTAATAGTCAACCAGATTTTTCACATTTTCAAATCCCCTCCTATCTCTGAGCTTGTATCTGTCAATAAAAATCTGTGAAGCACACCAACTATCAAATTCCAATTAATTATAGTCAATTAAATATAAATCTATAAAATTTCCATTTAGATGCTCTAAATTCTTCATTTCGAAATTACTTCTCAACTTTAGATATCAATATTAAGTTACTCTATAGGTCATACCTATGAGTGATCTCAATATCAATATCATGAGGTATATAATAACATTTAATAGATAAATTTATATGGGTAAATATCATGTATTATATCTTTTCATCAAGTTATTTTAATAATAGTACTCTTTCAGTGGAATGTGACATTGGATATGTTAATATAATAACATTTTTTCTGTATAAGAATCCACATTACATTAACTTCTTATTTTAATTTCAAGTCCCAGTGAATATTAAATTATATAAACAATATGATGTAAAGGATATGACCTAGAATATTTTATCATTAAATAATAAACTTAGGGACTCACATATAATTACATTAATACATGATGTTAGGAAAAGAGGTAAAAATTTAATTTATGTTATGGGTTATCATTTTTATTGGGAATACTTTCATTAAAAGACATCATTGAAAAAATATGATAAATGATATAAATCTATAGATATATTCATGTTATATATTATGGTTTCATTTATGAAATTCATATTGAGATCCATCATAGGTATGAACTATAAAATAGTTCAATATTGGCATCTAAAGTTGAGTATTTTTATCAAAATAAAGAATTCTGAGCATTTGAATGTGAATGTTATAGAGTTCAAAAATTGTACCTCTGCCTCCTGTGATTTAGATATAATTTTTATGTCACATATTTAAAAAAAAAATGAATCACAGACAGAATGGAAGTGAAAAAGGATAAATTAGGTTTTGTGCTAGTAATACAGAATGATCCGTTTTATTACAATTTAGAGCTTATGATATGGTTTAACCAAGTGGAATTACTCTAGAATTGAAATAATGTAAAAATGATTCCCCTATAACTAGAAATTTTATTTCTATATCTTATTTTTACAAGAAAAATTTTTCATTAACTATTAAGAGAAATATTTTATCTATATATAAGAATGAAATTTTTTATGGAATCGAGAAAATGATAGTTGTTTTACGTTTTCTAGATATGATTAATACATTATATAATGTCTATAATAACAAGTATAGGATTGATTATAACCCCAACTAATTTTATCATTTTATCCATAGACATATAAATAGGAAACCCCTCAAAAGACAACATAAAGATATATTATTATAATCATTCAATTATGAATCATTTTTGAATTGTGAATCTTGTTTATTAAGTAAGATGAAAAATTAACCTTTTAGTAGAAAAGGCGAAAATAGATAATGGACTATTATATCTCATTCATAGTAATGTATCAGGACTAATGAGTACTCGAGAATTTGATGGATTTAGGTACCTTGTTACTTTTACCAATGAATTTAGTGAATATTAATGTGTGTTCCTGATAAAAATCAAATATGAATCTTTTTAAAATCTAAATGTGTTTCAAAATGGAGTGAATAATTGGTTAAGTAATATTAGAAAGATCCATTGATCATATTAGGGTGTTCAGTACTTGAGATAATAATTAATTTATAATCTAATGGATTATGGAATTGTTTCAGAATTCACACCTCTTATATCGACATAATGGAATAGTGTGTCTAAGAGTAGAAATTGTACCTTTTTAGACAACTTTTGATAAATGATGGGATAGTGTGACCTTCCTATTTTATTTTGATGTTATTCTCTAGAGGATACAACATTTATAATAATTTATGAACCATCTAAAGTAGTCATAAAGACACCAAATGATATATATTGGTAAATGTACCATTATTTTATATATAAATATTTAGGGATATGTATTGTTTGTAAAGAATTTATATTTTGATAAGATTCTCCCCAAATCTGATAAATTCTTAATTTTTGGTTATCGGATGGAAACTATGGGATATTATTACTATAATACTACTAAATTAAAAGTGTTTTTGGCTTGACATGGTGGTTTTATTTAGAAGAAATTAATAATACTGGAATAAGGTGGAGGAAAGTTGATCTTGGAGAAGTTCAATACCAAAAAACAAGAAACCTTCTTGAGGTTGTGGTTGATTCTATCCCACAAGGACTTACGGAAGAAAACCCAACTAAATGTAAATATGAACCTTGAATATGTGGTTAGATCCATAAAGAACTCATGAGATATGTATTTATAGTATCTATTGATGATGATAAAATGTTTATAGGTGATGAACCTACCACTTATTGTGAGTCCATAGAGAGTTCCAATTCCATGAAATACTTAGAATACGTGTAATAGATAATAGAATTTATGTAAAAAAATCCAAGTTTTGAACATTGTGGAAGTCCCCAAAGGGTATATACCCATAGTGTGAAAGAATATTTTCCAAAATAAAACAAAATCAAATGGTTGATTTTTTAATATAATTCATCCTTGGTTGAAAAATGTTATAAGAAAATTCATAGTTTTGACAATAAATAAACATTTTTATGTTTTGTGATGATAAATTCCATTAATATATTTTCTCGATATCATATTACATTGATTATGAGATATAAAAAATGGATATCAAAACATATTTTCATAATTATAATTTTGTTAATGAAGTGTATGGGATACTTCCTAAAGGTTTTGAAGTGCCAAATGAGACAAAAATGTTATAAAATCTACAATATGATATTTATGGATTATATAATGCTTGTTAGAGTTATAATATCAAGGGTTATGACGAAATTAAAAGAAAATTAATATAAAACATGGGTGATTCTTGTGTACATAGGTGGATTAGTGTGAGTTTTATAGTGTTTCTGATATTATATATAGATGATATACTGCTTATCATAAATAATATCTTAACACTTCACTCTGTGATAATGTTGATGGGTATTTTTTTAGTGATGAAATACAAGGGTGAATAAGACTACATATTAGGTATAAATATCTATATAAATAGATCTAAGAGTGTATTTATACTCAATGAAAACACTTACATTGGTAAATTTCTAAAGTGTTTTAGGATAAGAAACTACAATTAAGTGTATTTAACAATATTTCATGGAATAAAACTTGGAAAGATTAAGGTTTCCTTTAGTCAGTTAGAATGGATAGAGAGAATTCTATACACATCCTCGATTAGATCTATAATTCATGGAATGTTCTATACACAAGCTTATATTGAATAGGTTTTAAGTATAATAAAAAAATACCAATTGAATCCTAGTAAGATTCATTATATTGTAGTGTTGATTATTCTGAAGTGTTTGGAGAGGCCAAAGGATATGTTCGTGGTCATTGGATGAGAGGATGAGTTCCATATAAAATGTTACACATATGTAAGGTTCAAATATGTAAAAGAATATATTAAATCTCACACTTTTCCATGTTTTTTTTAAATGGTTGAGATATCCATTGGATGCTTTCCAAACAATCCACTATAAAATAAATAAAAAATAGTAAAAATACATCCTATCATCATATATAATGATGGAAATTGTTTAGAGCTTGAATTTTGTCTCTAAAATAGTGTTGGTTCTTAAAATTTATGGAGATTTCAAGATTTACTATGAAAAAATATAGATATTAATCAGGATAAAGAAACCTGATATCACTAAAGGACTAAACACATCATTCATTAATAACATTTTATATGTGAGATCATTGATAGAGGAACTGTTAGGATCCAATGGGTGGCCATGAATGAAAATTTAGTAGATCCGTTAGTGAAACTGTTAGAATAGTAAATGCATGAGGTTCATGGATATATATTGGTATATGATATATAAGAGACTAATACAAGGGTTTCATAATAAAACATGTCATTATAATAATGGAAATATATATTTATCATTCCTTCATCTATGTTGTATTTAATTCCCAGTAATGGTGGAATTATGGTATTCCATTAAAGTATGATATTGATTTTTCCTTAAATGATGATCGTCATAAATTTGATTAATTATATTTCAATATTTGAACGAGTAGTGTACTCATGATATAATAAGAAGAGACTTCTTATTTGTATAGAACATCTATGTATATCCCATGTAATTTTATACAACCATCAACATACTTAGGGGATTATTATTGTAATAAATATTTCATACAAAAGTTTGGTGAGATTCCTAGAGTGATAACCTTCATACTTTGATATCTTTATTATGAAATTAATTATGTCCTAGTTAACTAGGGGGTGTTGGGTATACTGATAATCATGTCTTTAGTTAGACTATAACAAATATATTATTTTTCCACCACTAGTAGAATACTAACCTATACCAACGGTTTGGAACCGTTGGTATAGGCCTCCAAACCGTTGGTATAGCCTATACCAACGGTTTGGAGAACCGTTGCGAAGTAAGCCGTTGGGATAGGTCTATACCAACGGTTTTCCCAAAACCGTTGGTATAGACCTATCCCAACGGTTTACAAAACCGTTGGTATAAGTAATATGAAAATCTATTCCAACGGATATAAAACCGTTGGTAAATGTATTTCAAAAAAAATACATGCGCTGGGATTTGATCCCACGACCCCTTGTTTATAATCGAACGACTTAACCACTAAGCTAACATCACTTTTGTAAACATAATTTCATAAATATATATATGTATTATCATAATTATTTAAAATTTAGATTTATATAATGTTCTCGGGTAGCAGACCTGGAAGAAATGAAAGAATCTATCCCAACGGTTCTCAAAACCGTTGGGATAGACCTATCCCAACGGTTCTCAAATGTGTTGGGATAGGTGGAAATTTGCAGGGAGGGTGTATGTTGGTTTTGGGGTGAGTTTTCCCAACGGTTCTCTCAAACCGTTGGGAAAGGGGGGGTCTTTCCCAACGGTTTGGGAGAACCGTTGGGAAAGGGTCCTCAAAACCCACCTTTCCCAACGGTTCTCTCAAACCGTTGGGAAAGGGGGGGTCTTTCCCAACGGTTTGGGAGAACCGTTGGGAAAGGTGGGTTTTGAGGACCCTTTCCCAACGGTTCTCCCAAACCGTTGGGAAAGACCCCCCCTTTCCCAACGGTTTGAGAGAACCGTTGGGAAAGGTGGGTTTTGAGGACCCTTTCCCAACGGTTCTCCCAAACCGTTGGGAAAGACCCCCCTTTCCCAACGGTTTGGGAGAACCGTTGGGAAAGGGTATATATAAGTGTTGGGAAAGATCCGATTTCCAGTAGTGCACTCATATAAGGAGTAGGAAAATATGAACCTTGATTGAATTAGATTGAGAAAATTAAATGTTATTTTTAGATGAGTCTCATGATATGTGTTCAATTACATAGATGATGGGCATGTGATGTTATAATCTACTAGATGAAGGATATGTGATGTATTCTATGGCTTGTTTATTCTTTTTTGGTGAATTAATAAAAATTGAAATGGCCTATACTAGATTGAAATTATTCTATTTCTAGTGGTGACTTTATTCCCTAGACAATGGGATTTTATTGGTAAACATAATATTCATATGATATATCATTTATAGGATATGTTTTTATAAATATTTGAGTTTTTTTATATTTATCACACTAGAATCCTCAGTAACTTTATTATAAATGATGATTTATGAATCTATACAAACTATTTTTTATATGGTTTATCAAGATCTATTCATTTCGGATCAATAAATTTTTCAAACAACTATTCCTTATGCAATGTCATAACATTGTGACCCTTTCTTCCTTAACAATGATAACAAAAAATATGAAGTCCTTATCACATAATTGAATGTAAACAGTGGCCTATAACAAAGAACCAGTGCTACTAAACATATATAAGAGTCTGGTGGGATGTATATCAAACAATATAATATATTTATATTAATATTTCTACCATGTGATTTGTCAAATATAAAAAATTTATAACCATATAATCCCTTTTCCACGATTTTGGGTAACTACTAGAATTGGATGAATTTCAACCATGTATAGGTCATCTCAAATTTTTTTAATTATTTAAATAATACTGACCATGTCAATTAATACATCACATGTTATTCATTTAGTGGCTGATCACATCACATATTCCTTATCCAAGTAGCTATAAATATCTCATGTGACTACACAAACAAGAGATATTCATTTCCTATGTCTCTTTAAATTAGGGGATAGATGTCATAACTCATCATATGAGTGAAAAAAATCCAATCTCTCTGGGACTCCAACTAACAATATTATTAACAACACACCCCACCACCCCTAATTATCCATGTTAAAATAAATTATATGAGAATGGTATCAAAGTATGAAGGTTCCCATGATTTTTATTTCAATATCATTAGGTATGAAAAATTTATTATAATCATACAACCCTAATTATATTGATTATTTTATTAAATTATATGTGATATACATGTCAGTTCAATCAAAATAATAACTCTCCACTTATCAAAAAATTATTCCACTACTTATGCTAATATGGACAACCATCACAACTCATACTAATCTATAGTGATAATTGATTTTTGAAAAGTAAAATTCATAATTTGATGGGATGTTATCATTCTAACTTTCATTTAAAGTAAACTACAGCACACATGAATTAATGATTAATGGATATTTCCTTTATTATTATAACCTGATACATTATGAAAACGTTTCCTCAATATATTTAATATTGTATACCAAGAGAATCCAAATGACCCCTGTGATTCTATTGTGATGGTGATATCATTAATGGATCTACTAAATTTTCATCCCCAGTCACCGAATAGATTCTGAATTCACCACTCTCAAATATCTATCATATAATAATGTTTTTAAGGATTGTTGTGATTCTTTTGTGAGACTAGGTTTTCTAATCTTGAGATATAACTCGATTTTTGTTACGCTAAAACTCAATTTCTCCATACCTATTACGAGAAAACTATAGTTCATATATTCACTTCCTCATAAAAATATCTTCTTTAACACCATCAAATGTACTGATTTATTTATCCTCTATTATAGATTCCTCTATGGTTGTTTTTTTTGGAAGTATTGCAAAGGATATATATACCATTTAGGGAAAACATGAAACTAGATTGTGATTTCATATATCTTCTTTTATAATGGAAACTTAGATTTGTGTAAACCATTACACAAAGATCTCTCTCCTCTAATGATTAATAACATATCCTTACTCCTTACCAAGTACTTAAGAATGATCTTCATAGTAGTCCAATGGCTCTCACCAGTATTGGATGGGTATATACTAGTCCTTATTAGAGCATACATGACATAAAGTTGAATACATGCCTTGAATACATGATATATCACATGGAAGAATCATAGGGAATAATATACATACTTGCTAACCACTTATAAGTATCATGAGTATTTCTATGTTTTTTTCCTTGAAATAATTGTATAGACCCCTTCATAGAGTTCTCTATTATAAATTAATTTTTCTCTTTACTAATGTAAGTATCATTATTGTGTCCAAGAATAATCTTTGATATATAATTATGAATCTTCATAACAAATATGTAGTTTGATTCACCCATGTACATCATTGATAATCTTTTATCATGAACATATTCATGCAGTGAAGAGTTGGGATACTGTTTATGATAAGTAGTATGTCATCTGCATACAACATTAGAATCACTACAACACTTCCATCAGTCGACTGGTATGAAAAGGAATCATATACATTTTTTAATGAAACAAAAATCCTTGATTACCTCATAAAACTGTATATTCCAACTCCGATAATCATACTTCAATCTATAAATTTACCATTATAGATTACATACCATAGAAATATCATTTGGATTTTCAAAACCTTTATATTTTCTTATATAGATGTCCTCAAATAAATTCCATTAGGTAAAGAGTTTTTAATATCCATTTGATATATATCATAATATATGTAAGCTACTGTGGTGATCAATATCTGAATGAAATTTATCATTAAAATCTGGGAAAAGGTTTCTTCTTAGTTAATACCATTAATTTTTTACAACCTTTGGTAACCAGCCATGATATATAGGTAGACATTGAACCATCCAATCCATTTTTTTTGAAAAAAAACTTGGACACTCTAAGTATAACTAATTAAATCACAACTACCAAGTTTTGAACATAGTTACTGTACATGGATTCCACTTCATATTTTATGGATTTTAGTCATTCCTCATAATCCTAACTCCTTGTGGACATTAGGTAGGCAGTGGTTTCATATCTTGTGAACATTAACTAATCATAAATATCTATGATAAATACATATCTTTTAAGATATTAATGAATCATACTATTCCTTTGAGTTTTTGTGTAATTTGATTCGGTTCAACTTCTATAAGTATTTGTGGGACTCACTCAACCTCTTCCATGGGAATAGTTCTTCTTTATTGGTCTTGAACTTCTATAACATTAACTTTCCTCCAACATAATTCTCAAATTATGTGATCCTTCTCAATAAAACCCCATATATATCCATAAAAACAATTTCTCATGTAGGATTATAGAAATACACCACCATATTTTCCTTTAGATAACAAAAAATGACAATTTTTTGAATTTTGAGTCAAGGATATTAGAATCCAAAATACAAAAGAGTGCTTCACACCCCTAAAATATTAATAAAATGTATAATAGGATGTTTCCCATTATATATAAAATATTTTTCATTTATTATTTCATTATATGGAACATTTTTTGGTATTAATTATAAAACCTCTAGTGTATAACCCTATAATGAAATAAGAAGGTCACACTAACTTATCATCAATCATTCCAGGTTTAGAAAGGAATGATTTCTCTTCTCAATAATGCCATTCCTATAACACCCAAGATTAAATTATAAAAAGTGACCATTTTATATAAATAAAACTATAATACAATGTATGTTTTAATATTTCATGGGACAAACATCCTAATTTTATTAGATGAATATCTATTATGAGCTTACAAGGTCGACATAAACCATAATTGAGTTTTCATGATTTTCTTAATAAATAAGCTTTCATGAGAAATTTAAAATGTAGTATTTAACAATTAATTATTTTATTTATAACATTATTTAGAATATTGATAATTAATAATGTATTTTTTATCAATTTCTTAGAAATTAATATACATTCATTTAGAGGTAAAATAAGATATTTTTAGAAAACAATTTTTAAATACAAAATGTATTTTCATTTTAATTAATTAAAGAATATTTAATATGGTATTATTTAAATTAAAATTATAGATCATATATCTAAATATATTAATTTAAATCCCAATAATACTTATTATTAGTCACCTAGTTAATATAGAATCTTCTTATGATTGAAAAATTCATTTCTCAAAAAACATTTTTCATCTAGTCCTGTGGGATTTTTTTTATATTAAATTATCCCAATTGTGCGAATTGAATTTTATAAAATTTATATCATGTTTAAAATTATAATTATAACAAAAATAGTAATGGAATTTTTATTTTCATTCATAATTAATAGTCAAAATAGTAAAAATTTGACCCCATGCTTAAGGTTAAAACAGGTTTACCGTATATTAACCTAAAAATATAAGAGTAAAAATGACCTAAAAACGTTAAAAATAACTAATATTTATGGTTTAATCTTGGAATTGACCTTATATAATAATATTATTATTGAATCTTGAGAAATATATCCCAGAAAGTGACTTAATAATATTTTAAATCTTTGAAATATTCTAAGTGTTTCATTCACTATAATGATAAAATAGAACCTCCTCCCCTAATATTTTTACACATCATGATCAATTTAGCTCAACAAAAACCTAAATAATTTCCCAAAAAAATCTTATACATGTTCTATAGTTTATGTTCTTCCCAAAAGAAAAACCCTTGTGTCTTTAAAAAGTCTTCTAAATGAGGTTTCTCTAAGAGAATGTAATCATCTTAACAAATCACTTTCTTTTTAACTTCTTATTTTACAACGGTCAATTATATCCTAAAAATTAAAATATAATAACACCTGTATAATACATATAATTATTATATATTATGTTTATTTTAAATAATTTATCCCTCTCCTTCCCATAAAATGGGAAATAAACTAATCGCATGTGTATACTATGGATTACAACCCCCCCCCCCCCCCCGCAAACCGATTTAATTAATAGATTCTAATAATGGTAGAAATAATGAAAACATATGATAAATTATGAAATAATATTGATACTATAAATTTAATTTATCATATTCTTCCTTACCCTTTCACCACTTAAGAAATAATAACATTGCTCATGCATAGGTATGCTAACCATCTCCACAAAGCGATGAGAATCATTTTCCATGTCAAATGTTCAAGAATGGTTATAAAAATATTTCAAATTAATAAATATGATATTTATAAAATTAAAATAATTAAATATATTTTGTAACTATATCATATTAACAATAAATATAACTTCCCTGACAAATCATATATGAGAAAACATAGCATTTAATACCGAAAAAAATTGTAATAATTAATTGTTTTTAAATAAAATGTTATAATATGTTATAATAGGATGAAGTATGATATTATAAATATTAATATGGTTATATTATAATTTAATAACATATTTTTAATCCATTATAATTGAGTTTAAACCATGTTTAACTAAGAAGAAGCATGAGGTAAGGTATTTCATCTGAAATTCCCCTATATTGAGATGTATCTGGTATTATGAACATATTTATTTCTATGTGATATATATAATTCCCATATTAGGTATTTAAAATGAATATATAATTATTCATCATTATTAATATTTTATTTCCACTTTACTCTTTCAATGGTTTACAATTTAAAAGTAACCAATTATTTGGGAATTCATTTTACAATATCACATTATTTTGGAATTGCATGTATTTTCATTAAATGAATTTTGTAATTTATCCTTCATACAAACCAATAATTTTATTATCCTCTAGATATTTACGTATTTTAAATATTTTCTTCAAAATTTTATACATTATGAAACATGAATCATGTAGACAAATGTTTAAAATAAAATCTAAACTTATTTCTCTTTTCGATTGGGAAAAGTTTTATTCTATATACATATTTTTCATATTTTTTTTAAAAAAGTATTTTTATTTAATAAAATTATTTATTAAAGAAATTTTATGTCAAGATAAATTTTTTAAAATGTTTTGAATGAACATTTATAATGTTTTATAGAAGGTTTATTTTCTATTTTCTTTGCAAAAAATCAAAAGGAATGTTTTTTCAATGTATACTGATTTAACTTATTTTCCCACCACCATAACGATTTTACACTCTTAGATTATTGTAGAATTTTTAAATGGTTTTACAAATAAAACTATTTAATGAAATCTTATTTTAAAATTTCTATTCCTTTTTTATTTCTCAAAAAGACCTTATTTTATTAAAAATATATATTTCTGATGAATTGATATTCATCTTTTACCTCTTAGTAATTTTTTCATCATTTAATATATCTTAAAAAACTAACTATCATTTCATAGTTAGAAATTAAATTTCTCCTAAATATCTATATTAATTTTATCATTGATATCATTATCTCTTAAACCATGTAAAATTGTTACATACTGTGTATTACTATTAACTGATAAAATATTTATATTCTGTATTATTTAATCAATATAGGCATTTATTTATAAGAAATATTTTCAAAGAATTAAAATTATCTTCTTATATATGAGTAATGCATTGGACTTGTAGTGATGGGTTGGGCACGGTTATAGATATCCCCTCTATGAATTTATATTACCCATGAGAGAAATCAGTGGGCCAAAATTATTAAATAGGTGTTCGGTGTATGCTTACTTATAGTTTACCATGATGTATGAGATCATGAAGTATAAAATTAGGCATTTATTTCATTAAGGGTTATTTTATTTTTATCCATGAGATTACTACATTGATATTATCCATTGATTCATTTCATGATCAAGTTAATGTACAAGTGAAATCTATTTTTGGTTATTTAAATTTATATATTATGTATGCTATATTTACTCATGATAGATTACACTATATATAACCCTTAATAAGTATTTAATCTCACATTAATTTTTTCATTTCCATAGGATATAAATAAGAATTCTTTTATTGAGTTCATGAATGCTGAATATTATATATTACTAAGTTTTATATTTTATTCCCAATATAAAAATGTGAATCATGTATGTATATAGTTCTTCAAGAATTATAAATTTTTTTTTCTTCGAGATGTTCTTGATTGTATCTTATTACATTTTAATATAGTGGACATCAACTTTGGGTTAGTGGAGTTGGGGTTTTTATATTTGTTATTATAGAAAGTTTAGTAAAAACATTGAGAAATAGATTTAGGAAAACTAATAAGATTAATTCAAACATATATTTTTAATATGTTTATTTAATATTTATTCATGATTTATTCAATAATACGTTGGGATTTTACTGGTTTTTATAGAAAATAAGAAATCATTTTTCCATATATGAACTACTGTTGTTTCAGTAATTTTAGAAATTACATGTTGTGAAATATTTCCCAACATGAATATATCAAGTCAGGACCCCTGAAGACCAAAGGCCAAGCCATGAAACCAGCACAGGTCGTGAATCCTCCATGCCAAATAAATACATAATGTGAGTTAATTATATGATGTGGAAGTTTTAAATTCTAAACTCGCCATGGAATTTTGCTGTTACACTTCCTTCCATGCCTATTTGGAATTCTTGTTCTTGATATCATTATTGTTTCAAATTAAATAGACTTTAAAATTTCATTACCTATTTCAACCTCAACTATTGTGTCTCTTTTATTATTCCTTCACTCAGGTAAGTGCGTTGATTAATTATAAATTTATCTAATCATAAACTGCTTTATAGAATTTTTTAATGATCCTTCGAATCTTACAGATGATATCTTGTCTATTTAATACCATTATCTTTATTCATGGATAATCCATAAAGGGTTAGGGGTAGATATTAGGGGTATCCTAATCCAAATGAATCCTTAAATAGAAACTTGGCAACCCTTTGTCTACAAATTTTATTTAAAACTAATTTTAATCATATTCTACTACACAATCCTAATTAGGGGAAATACAATTGAAGAAACCTAACCTAATTAGAGTTGATAAGGAAAGACCAAAATACTTTGATGATTTATTATATTGAATCTATGATTATTAAAACTGGTTTATTACCTACCTAGAAATAGAAGTGTAATTTCTAGATTAGGTAGATCCAATTGGTTTGAACAAAACCCATTGGTGACTACTTCACTACTTTTCACCCTAATCTATTCGACCATCTCAAGTTTTATTTATGAAGACTTTTTTCCTACACCCTAAAATTGACCATGATTCCTCTATTTATTGTGAAGTTAAATCAAGCTATATAATTCTTTGAAAATTATACCTACAAAAGTCACATGAGGAATTCACCTCTCAAGTTCCAACTTTTCCAGATTTTCTTTGTGGGATCTACTCAGTGTTATTGATGTGATATCTCTTTATATCTAGTATATTTTAGGACATTATAAATATCATATCTGATCAATGATTGTACTAAATCAGTAGCTTTTTGTGGGTTGTTCAAATTTGATCACTATTGTCAGGGACTAGATGTTTCTTATGGAAAGGGACCTTCAATGTGAACCTGGGATTACCTCACACCCATTTTCCTCTTTCCCCTTTCTTTTTAAAATTTTCATCCACATAATAAAACCTATGAATTCTATTTAATAGAGTGCATATTTTAGGGCCCTATGACTAATTATAAGATACTAGAAAATCAGAAATTGTTATATTTTGATATTGAAACTGATAAAAATATTTCTTAATTATGATGTACAATCATGGAAGATATCAATAACCTTACACAGCATACTCATCAAAATTTTCAATATTCACCACTTGGAATGTAGGTAAACTGCTGATTACTGTAGGTGAAAAAAATTATATACTATGGATTACTATCCATTAGTGGTGATGTTCTAATCATTTCTCATTCTCTTATTTAGGTGCATAATTTAAAAATAAAACCCGGACTCATCCACATGATCTAGAACTAGATAAAATTCTACGTACCTTAGAGAAAAGATCCACATGAATATATTTTTGTTTTTTATAAGTCTATGAGACCATTAAGATTCATGGTGTGAAATCTAATGGAATCATACATAGAATTTTTCCCTTATCCTTACAAAATAGAGACAAGTATTGGCTCAAAGATCCATGATCCATGGTACATTATGACTTGGGATGATTTAGCAAAGATATTTTTAGTTAAATATTTCCCCCCTATACAAACATGGAAACTATAAAATTATAACTAGAAATTCACCCAATTATATAGAGAATTTCTTGGGAAGATTGGTATCACTTAAATGAACTAACCTATAAGTTTTCACATCACTGACTTGATGTGTGTCTATAGTTTCAGATATTTTACTGAGGACTACAATTGATACACATACAATAGTGGAAGACTCTACTGTTAGTAAAATAATGCTCAATTGAATGTTGGAAGATCACTTTTAGATTAAATCTTCCATAATTATAGTCTTTAGAAGAGAAACCAAGGCATTACTCAACATAGAATTATCCAAGTGGAAGAGAATTATCACCTTTCAACCCAAATTAAATCCTTCTTAGATAATCTAAAAATCTTTCAGCTACATTCACCAGGCTTCCACCTCTATCCCTTATATTGAAAGTCCATGATTTTGGGATGTATGGAGGACCACCTATATAACAGTAATGTACATAAAGTATGGAATAAAAACAAAATTAGGATTGGGCTTACATAAATTACAATAAAAAAACAAATAATTTCAATAACCCCAGTAATACCATCAGTCATATTATCGTAAAGGACTGGATCAGTGGCTGGAATAAACCAATCATGGTTACAACCAATAAATGAGTGGTCAAGCATGAAAAGAAAATTATGGACCACATGGATACCCACCCAAAAAAAGATCCTTTAAATCAATATCAATTTCATTAAAAACATTTTTCACCTATAGCCCAACAATTTTCACCCTAAAAATAGTATAAAAAAGGCCCTAAAAGGTACCCACAACTATCCCCACATCCACATTCAAATCATGAAAGCATGGTCACTGATTTTTTTAAAATTTGGATCAGATAATGACTACCAAATAATCTATGATGTGTAATCAAAGTTATTTCTTTATAAATCTTGAACATTGGGTGGGATAGATCTCTAAGACTCTATCAGAAATATTTTTAGGTTCTATGATCGATAATACCGAGACACATCCAATAGAGTAGTATAAGGATATAGTCTTTAGGAGTGGAAAAGATATTAATTTCCAGCATCCATTCACAGGAGATGAAAATAAGTTATATTAACCAAAAATATGTGTGCCAATCATCTGAATCAATATTAGATTATAGAACTCACAAAAATTCTCAAAAACATTTTGAATCTAAGAAAACTGAAAATGATCCCATAAAAGAGTAGTCTAAAAAATATTTTTATATGGATCATACACCAAAGAAAACATATGATCCATTTATATATAGAATGATACAAGGAAAGATATAGGGTTATTACAAAAAAAATTTATAGAATTTTAAGCAACTACACATCAATATCCCATTTTTAGAAGTCATCTCTCAGATACCTTATTACAATAAATTCATAATGTAGTTACATTATAATTAAATAAAAATATAAATCCAATGACTTATATAAATGAATGAATAATTCTACATAGTCATTAGGTGGAAGATCCCACCAAATATGTGAGACCCCACAAGCTTCTTGATTACCTACACTATATTAGCATGCAATTTTAGAAAATTGTAATTTGACCTCAGTAAAAGTTTTAATCTCATGACTATGAGTATCTTATAAAAGTTAGGGCTCACGTATTCCAAACCAGTGATAGTTGTGCATTAGCTTTCTAACTGATAATTCAAGTATCCTGGATTAATTCTGGATGATGTTTTCTTCAAGGTTGTGAAATTCATTTTTCCTACTGATTTTCTTATCTTGGATATCGAGGAAGAAGGATATGTTCCAATAATTTTTGGGATACTATTTCACACTAATAGAAAGTTGTTTAATAATGTGAATCAAGTAAGTCTAATTATTAGAGCTTGTGATTAATAACTAGTGTTCCATTTAGTTAAATATTATAGGAAAGGTGGATATTCATTTGATTATCAATACATCTTTATCATTGATAAATGAGATTATTATATGCCTATTGAGGATGACATGGAGACCCTCTCTCCCAAAACAATGATTTCAATGATTATAGTGGTGATAATTTTTGTGAAACTCTAATAAGGAATACCACCCCACTACTCATACACTCAGTCATCAATTCACTGATGATATAATTTAAGCCTCTACCAAGCACATTAATGTACTAGTTATTCGAAAATTAAGTTGTATTTCCAGTTATCATCAGTTTTGAGAGTAACCATGTCAAATAAATAAAATTGATTTAATTATTAGAAATGAATAAAAATTTGATAGCATGAGGTGTGGCTGATATCAAATTTATTAGCCCCATGATTTCTACCCAATCAATTATGTTAAAAGAAGGTGTTAAACCAAAACATAAACCCCAAAGGCAACTCACCCCTATGATGAATTAATTCTTCGAAAATGATGTTCTTAAACTTATATACATAGGTATCACATTTTCTATCATTGATAGTTAGTTTTTGAGAAAACTTCAAGTCTTTATAAAGAAAGGAAGCTTGAATATTATAAAAAACAATGCAAATGATTTAATCTTAACATGAAACATTAATGGATAGTGAGTGTGTGTTCACTAAAAATCTAAAAATGGTTACTGGAAAAGATATTTTTTCACTCTAATTTGTGTATTTGGTGCTAGAGGGGTTAACTAGACATGAATTATATTATTTTTGAGATTTATACATTGGATACTGTCAAATTATTTTTTACCCATATGATTACTTATAATCCATATTCAAATGTCCTTCTGGAATCTTCTCGAATTTAAGGATATGATTTAGAATGTGTGATGAACCAAAAACCTATAAATAGAGTATGATACACATTTTTATGATATAGCAGAGGAATTTATAAATATTTTCATATATTATTTATCTATATAAAAACAATCCTTTTAGGTTTTCCTTAGTAAGATGGAATTTCTATTTCATACTTATGATGATAAGTGTCTAGTGATAAACTAGAAAAGATTTATTTCCATCGTCTAAGGAGGAATCGTACTCAGACATAGAATATAAAATAATGGAAGGGAAGGTGATCTATAAAAAATAATGGTGATTGATGATTTACCTAAACCAATAACATTGAAAGGTATATATATTTTTCAAGGATACATTGGATTTTATCATCATTTCATATTTTATTTTTCCATAATAGCCCATTCGGTGACACACCTATTGTCTAAGTTCATTACATTCAATTTTAATGATGAATTTTAGTGGGAATTAAATACTATAAAGAATAGTGTGGTGGGTGTTCCTATCACAGTGTCACCCAACTGGGATAAGGACTTTTAATTGATTTATGCCTTCAGTGATTTCATAGTGGGTGTTATTTTAGGATATTGAATTAAATAGATACTTTAACAGAGTTTCAAATAAATTACAAAAAAAATTGAAAAGTACTTTCTAGAAGTGGTATTAACCTTTTGATAAATTTAGGTTGTACCTTATGCTCTCTAAAGTCATGTTTTATAAAAATCAGGAAGCAATTAAACCATTTTGAGTAAAAAAGATTCCAAACCCCAGTTAATACGATGTATCATACTATTCTAATAATATAATATAGTCATTAAAGATGAAGAGGTGACTAAAAAGTTCATTACTAAAAATTTTTATAGACTCTCACTACCCAGTACCAATGATGATGAAGAAATAAATATTGAGGATTCTTTTCTTGATGAATCCCTTTTCAATATGGATACTCAACCAAAACGATGGCTTAATAACATCTATAACTATATCTCTACACGATCTCTTTATCCAAAATTCCACTATAAATAGAAGAATAAGTTATTTGTGTATGCTTCACGAAATTATAGGGATGAGCCCCTATTATTTAATTGTTGTGATGATGGATTGATGCAACACTTCATCCTAGAGGATAAATTCAATGCATACTTGAAATTTTCCATAAATTGCCTAATTGAATACGTCATGGGAATGAACTTACCATGGATAATATTTTACAAAGTTGTCTAGTTTGTCTCACACTCTATAGGGATGTGAGATGTTTTGAGAAAAGCTATGATCAGTTCTAGTGGATATGCATGATAGTAATATTAAATGAGGTTCCCTAAAATCCCATCCTAGAAGTCAAAATTTGTGAAGTGTAAGGAATTAATTTTATGGTCTCATTCTAGAATTATCATGGGAATTATTATATATTTGTTTGCATGGATTCTGTTTCAATGTGAGCCAAATCCATCACCCATGACACATGCAGGTGTTCAGGAATTTTTTAAAGAAATTTTTTTTCAATATATTAGTATTTCCCAAATTAATCATTAGTGATTAGGGAATATACATAATAAAATAATGTTCTTAAATTATTTCTTGAAAAATAAAATAATTTTATACAACACTGTAACTCACTACCACCCACAAACAGGAGAGCGAGTTGAATTATCAAATTAGGAAATTAAAAATTCATGGAAAATATAGTCAACACAAGTAGGAATTACTAGATACTAAAATTGGATGACAAACATTGGGATAATAAAATGGCACATAAAACACCCATCAACACTACTCTATTGTGACTTATTAATGGGAATCCCTTCCACTTTCTAATAAAATTATAGCATCGTTATTATTGGGAAATCAAAAGGCTAAATTTTGATTCTCAAAAAGATAGACAACAAATAATTATAAAAATGAATAAGATGGAGAGTAACCAATGGAATGCCTATAAAAATTTCAAAATTTATAATGAAAAAACAAATAAATGTAATGACCAATGCATCACCTCATATGTATTAAAATTATAAGAAAAAGATCATCTAGTAAAATAACATCTGAAGCTGTTCCTTGGGAAATCGAAATCCTAATGGATAGGGGTCCCTTTGAAGTTTCAATGTTTCAACCTATAGTATGATCAAAATTTAAGGAGGTGATGGACCACCCTTTCATGTCAATGGCCAATGATTTTAAATCTAAAAAAACCCATTTCATGATGGGTTTGTACTTTTTTAGAAATTCATTTTAGATGAATCCATTCTAGCTCTTGATGTTAAATAAAGAGTTGACTAGGAGTCAACACATGATAGGTTCCATAGTTTAGAGTAAATTTTCTAATGATTATGAAGGAATAGAAAAGATAGTAGTATGACAAAGGTTCTTGGAAAAAAGTTGTGAAAATAGACTAATTCATGTCATGAAAACTTTACATGATTTGAATATATTGGGGTCAAGAAAAATAATTTTTCAAACTTTACACTTTATGAATTTGATACACAATGTGAGAATCACAAGCCTCTTTTAGAAGTTGTGAATCTTATTTTCATGGGTGATTCCTTATTTCCCCCTCCCAACTATTGACCTATCCCCTCTTTCACAATCTTCCCCAACCCTCCTCCTCCCTTCTTCTTCTTTTTATTATTCATATTCTTCTTCCTCTTCCAATTGTTCCTTCTATTATTTCTTCTTCCCTTTGTTTCTCATTCCGTCTCATCACTTTGGACCACATGAAGACAATCAATGACACATATTCAAAAATAGTGGCCCCACACTAAGAACATCTTGAACCCAAAAAAAATACATTGTATTCTACCACTCCACAAAAAATATATCTCCACCTTCATTCCTATCTGGTCTTACCACTCTAACAATATCTATCCATTACCAGTCTTCTTCAAGTAAGTCTAAGTGAGCTTTCCAACACATGATATTGAACACCTTCTTACACTTTTATGAGCTTGATAATCATGTTTTATTGGACCATCTTTAGTCCAATCCCATTAGGACCAACAAAACCCTCGACCAGTACCTTCTCAAGATAATGCACATGTCTGAGGAAGTCATAAAGCTCGTCTTAAACATACACTTATCTAGAATTATTAAGGTATATAAAGATAAATTACATGGTATATTACTAGAGGTCCTAACTATGTTAGATCTTGAATTTTTTTCATCATCTTCCCTCTTTTTGTCCATCTTTCAGAGGTCTTATTGGGAGACTTCAGTTTGGGTGGGGTATTTACACATCCAAATTTGTTTCTTATTTAGCATATGATTCCTTGTGGATTGATCCAAACCAGTTATAAATTCTATAAATCTAGTAATTGATCACCAATGACCCCTATTGAATTCATAATCCACATATGGTGAAGAGAACCTAGCTACGAGGTACAACCTTGAAGATAGTATATAAGGATCTTACCCATGCATGGATGGCCACATGATATGCCCATGAGAGCATCATCCAGATAGAGGTGATCATTTTTTCCTCTTCCATGGAAGGTCCTCCCATCAATATAGATCACATATTTTCACTCTAATATGAGGCTCGGGAAAGGAGAGTTTATCGTACCTTGATAAGGGAAGCTTTATTTCTCATATCGACCAATATTTGGTCATTTTAAATGCCTCTAAACCCCTTTCCACACAAGGAAATATGGTGTTGATTTATCTCATGATACCCAAAAATATGGGGCTCTTGTAGAATCATGTGAGTCACTATCAGTGGGAACCCAGGTATTTTAGGGACACGGATGAGTCCCTATCTCCTTATGCTCCATCCTCAAATGATCCAACTCATGAGGCACACACTCATGCTTCCATATATTAAAATCCTACCATCCACTATTTCTATGTAGATATAAGGAAATCACCTTCCCATGACACTACCTCTCCATTCGATATACCATCCACTTTCCATATTGAGCCTACTCAATCCATTTTAACGGACATTTTGGACATGATCCACTGGATAATTAAAGGTATTTTTCTATCATTTCATCATTCCCTAAATAGATCTATCCAAATTTAATATCACTAACCCACCACCAAACACACTATTTATCCACAGACCTATCACTAAAACAGACCCCATTTGACATCCATTCCAACCCTATTGACATTAGTCCAATCGACCACCCCTTTCATCCTTCCTCCAAAGCTTATAGACCCTGCTTCCCAGCAAGAGTTTTTGACATAGCGGGCTCAATGGAGAATGGGTCTTGATGTTCTATCCACATCCTATGTGTGATTCATAAAACCCATTACTAGAAATTAACCCATAATATGGATCATATCCTTCCCTCCACCTATGATGGATGAGTTAGCTGCTAGCTATGTGGTACCTTCTATGGTGGTCAATACACCTACATATGCCTCTATTTTGGCCACTTACATGGCATGGAACATCCAAATACCCACTATTTGGGAGGGTGCCTATGATGATGATAGTGGAGTGTCTATTCGCACTATTTAGTTTCTCCCCATGTACCACTCCCCATTATACTCTATTTTTTGGTTTATTTTGTACTCATCAAATTTCCTATTCAAAGTTATATAATTTATTATATCTAATATATGAGAGATAATTTTTTCTTACATTTATTACTTATTTTATCAATATAATTTGTGAATTCATTCAAATAGGTCTCATTTTATTCTTTGTCTACAACTGTCTATATTTTGTAGGGCCACCCATAGGCCTTCCCCATCAGTTCTTTCCTTGAGAAGATAATTTATAGATATATTCTAGGTGATCTATATTCAAAAATATTGGTTTCTATTAATTTGAAATGAGATGTTTGGCCAGGCCATTAATAAGGTGTTGAACCCCAAAAATCACCCATGTGTGCTACAGGATATAGTTATCAGTTCCTCTAAGAGATAGTGGACAACATAGTCAATGAATTCCATTGACTGCTCTTTTTTCTACGCATATATATCATGATATCATTTTTAACGATTTTTGGGAGTCAACCCATATAATTTTTTGCCTTTTTCTCCATTAATTAGGATAAATTGTTTTTATTTTTCAAGCACTTTCTATTCATAGTTCATTTGAGACATCATTATCGCATGATCCATGCTTATACAAATGATATTTTTTATTATTTTCTTCTATGAAACTACACTTTCCTTATGTAATATTGGTTATATCCTTTATATTAATGGTTTCTCTAGTTTGGGTATATTTTTCTTCTATTGTTTTTATAGGTGGATAGTTTCACAACACCACCCAGCATTTTCCCCCAGGGAATGGAATTTGTTGCAAGGATCTCTCAATTCCCCACATTAAATTCAAAATTTTATTTTCTGTAATTTCTATGCTATTATTTATTTTTCTGTCATGTCACTTTATGAAATAGTAATTACATTATATCATTTTAAGTGTAAGGGATACATTCTTTAGGTTTATTTTATTCCACCTAGATTTTTTCTTATTCACATTAGTCTATGAGACATTTTTCATTGAAATAAAGTTTTATCATTAAATATCATTTCACCCTTTTAAATTAAAAAATTGATTAAAATAATGAAATATATTATCATTATTTCTTATAATTTTATAATGATTGTTGATTTCAATAATTTAATTTTGATTCTTATTTCTTTCCATTTCTTTGAATGACTTATTACTTGTTGTTATGCCTTCATTGATTTCCCTATTTTATGAATTCTCATTCCTAAGAGGATTCTAGACCTACACGGATATATTATTTTCAAATAATATTTCTTAAGTGATACATGGAAGATGTAAACCTATGATAAATTTCATTAGAAACTTATCTAGGATATGATTGAATAAATAGAATTTTAAAATGATTGAAAAACCCTTTTCTAAGGCATTTATCTTGAGACCCACTAGTATATTTATCATTCTTAAGGCTATAGAAGACATGAATGACCTTGTTCAGATTGAGCCATGTTAGAAGCCTATTTTCCCCTTATTATCATAATTTCATAAAAACATAATTATATTCATTTCAATAAGTATGGGAGAGATATTCATACTAATGAATGTAATATTTTTACTAGCAAAGAAATGTATGGTGATTTTTCCACATTATCTATAGGATGTGGTCCATGGTTCTTCTAGTATACCATTCATGTTTATCATATTAAAAAATATAAAGATAAATATAATTAAATGAAAATTGGTTGTGTATTTAGAAGTTTAAAAATCAGCATTACCATACTGATGAATATTATGATAGATCATATGTAGTTAGGTAATGGATGTGATATTCTTCCTAGACACAACATTTGAATAAAAAAGAAATGGTATACTTTTATTGCACTTTTATGACACATCCATGAACCTGCCTTGGGATTTTGTTTGTGTGGTGATTCCTCTATCTGGTAGAGGTTATTCATTACATTATTCCCGATGATCATGTATTATACTTGACAATTTGACCCCCTTTTTAGATTTATTTTTATCATATACCCCCAACCTCAGCGACAGAGTCATTCGAACATTTTTTGTTAATTCTTCATGATTAATTGTCTGTTTATATTTGTGATGTGCATATGATAGATCCAATTTAAACCTTTGGTTTGGAATATATATTCATATTATGATCATAACCCTTATTTCATTTTACCATGATAGATGAGAGAAAATTCATGTTATGTAAACTGAAACCTGGGTATATATTTTATGGAATAGTTGATAAATTGTAATTAAAGGAAGACTGAATTTTAATAAAGTCCAAGATTATGTGTCATGATTGATTCTATCTGCATGAGTGATTTTGGAGGACTGTCATTCTCCAATAACACTTAATTTAATTTTCTTGGTTATAATTCATGTTTGAATTGTAATGTCTTGGATTTTCCATAATTTATTCTTAAAAATATGTGAGAATTTTTTTCGAGACCATTCTTTGAGACGTCATGCAGTTCTGAGGCCCGGTGAGCCCGGAACAATTGATTCAATATAATTAAATATTTAAATTACGTGTGCGTGCAATTTTCCTAAAAAAGTTGAATAACTCCCTAATGGGTGCTCGGATCAGAAATCTGAGGGCACCGTTGTGTTCAGAACAACGATTTTACCTTAGGCGAGGCCTGACATCAGCCAGCGCAGGTCAGTGGTGAAATCTAGTTTTTGGACGTAAGAGTAAAAAAATATTTAATAAAAATATTTTATTCTGCAGCGAAATCTTTTTAAAAATGTTGCAACAGATATCTTCTATCCTTTTAAAATAAATTCTTGTGCAAGGGTCTAGGGTTACACGCCTCATAACCCTGAAACCCTTGGTGGCTCTGGAGGCTCTGGAGAAAACCTCCCGAAGTGGCGACGACGTGGCAACCGGATCTTCTCCAACGAACGCCGCAGATCCAGGTTGGATGTTTGTTTTTGATTTTTTTTTTCTTTACTCATTCTTGTTTCCAACGACAAACGCGGACTAATATGCGAACCGATTAGCCCACGGATCAATCGTTTTGCGGGCGGGTGTGATTTGGGGTTTTTATTGGGAGATCAAATACTCGAGATTTATAATTTGTTGATTGTTGTGGTTTTGATCTAATGGCGATGAATCCGGATAGTCACGAACAACGATCGAGGTTCATCCCTCTTGTCTGATTCTTTTTATTTTTTTCTCCCTCGCGTTCTTCGTTACGTTCTATGCGTTCTTGGAGGAAATCGATCGTTGCGCATTGTTTTTTGGCGCAACGATCTGAGATTGTAGATCTAACCCCGGAGCGATGTCACGTAGGTGCGACGATGGTTTCGGAGAACGATTCGGAGAAGATCGAGAGATATGAGTTTTGGGGAATTTTTCTTTGGATGGATCGTTCGAGGTTTATAATCTGATTTAAGGATTGAATACACTTGTTACGGTGTTCGTATGATGAAACAAACCAACCTTGGGAGTATCGGGACAAACGGACGAGAAACCATAGATCCGGAGGATCAGCCGCGGCGCGAGGAGGAAGACAGCATTTCAAGAAAAATTCCAACTACACGGTGTGTAGTATGGTCTACACAGCATGTGTTCATTGGCGGACCACCTGGCATGTACTCCAGAAGTACACGGACATGGGTTGGGTACACGGCCAAGGTAACGGTGTGTATACCCCTCCCCGGCCAGACCTGGCCAGATACACGGGATACCTCGTGTGTTGGTACACGGGTAGGCGATATGGACATAGACCGTGTACGGGCACATGGCCAGCGTACACTGAGATAGCCCCAAGTTCTCGGACATGGCATGTGATTCTTCTACACGTCGTGTAGTAATTTTCTATCCGACAAGCCGAATGACATGGGCCATTTAAACGGGCAATACCCAGAGTCAAGGAACATGGTGTGTGATTCTTCTACACACCGTGTAGTTGAGTTTTACACAGCCTAGAAGGATGACACGGGCTGTTACACGGGCAGTACCTGGGGTCAAGGAACATGGAGTGTAACCATATTACACGCCGTGTAACCAATATTACATGGCTTGAGCCAGTTTCCTTCTGTGACATGGGCTAGTTTCCTTAGGGTTCGTCCCCTTGGTCTTTCTCCTGATGGTTTCTGGTATCATTTCCTACATACAGGAGTATGATCCCTAAAGATGGACTTACTGAATAGAGTTGTTGGAATCCCCTCTGTGAGATTTGGAGTTGGATCCTCTATTCATTCCTAGAACCCTAAGTAGAGTTCTTGGTATCGATGTGACCAACTTTACCCGGGTTCTGATCCTCTGCTCAGTGGATTAGTTCAGACTGGGTTGTTGGTATCACCCTAAGACTATTGGTTGTGATCCTCATCTAAGAATCATGTTCACAAAGTACTTGTGGAGTGTGTTCTCCTGGAATAAGTACTTCATATCTCTCTCTTCCTACCTAGGAGTGTGTTCTCCCGGTTGCATGCTTAGTGGAATCTTCGAGCTGGATCTTAGTGGTAGTTTGAAATGGTCGTTTGTGTATGAGTATATCTGGATATTCTTGTTATATGTTCTGTAGACATATACTGTGTAGAGCTGACTGTATCTTTCCTTTGTGGTACTTTCCCCTTTTGTTTTCTTTGTGGTTTCAGGGTGTCCTACAGGTTATTTTTATACACACCCCTGCACTGGTGTTTCCCGCACATGGTGTGTCTTGTGCAGACAAGCGAGCTTTTGACAAGATTCTAGGCGTACCAAGACCGAACGGTGCTCAGTGAGATTAGTCAGGCCGAGGTGTGTTCCTACGGCTACGGTTTGCAGTCCTAGCACCTTTATTTATAGGTTGGACTTTGTTACGGACTCTCTTTTGGTGGGATTTTACTTTTGGCCCAGGGTTTTACAGTTTCTGTACTTTACTTTCCAATCGTACTTTGTTGGTTGAGTTTTTTTAGTGTACGTGTGCATTTCCATTTTTAGTAGTTTTTACTTTTCATCTTTGTGGGCTTGGAGATGTGTGTGCGTGTGTACAGGTTTATAGGAAATGCCTCTCATGTTGGTAACATGCCTCTTCAGTGCTAGTCACTAGCCCCTGGCCCATTTGAGGTGGGCTTGGGGAGTTGCATCTCAGGCCCCACTAGGACGGGTCATGACAGAGTGGTATCAGAGCTGGTCGGTTATACCTTAGGACCGAGAGTCTGTGAGTTGGTTTGGGGAAACAGTGCTAAGCGTTTCAAGTTCGACTTTTAGGCCAGGGACCCCAGTATTGGTGCAGGCGGTCGGTGTATCCATACACCAAGACTCTGATAACTTTCTTTTCAACTCGAAACATGAGAACACTAGATGCAGGGGAAAATAATGGTACATGCATCATGTAGGAATGGGTTGTGGTTTCCATGTCCTTCTTTAGTCATCTCTCCAGATATACGCATTGACTAAAATACATCTTGTTTCATTAAAGGATGCTTCTGCGACGCGCACCCGCTAGGATCCAGCAGCTCAATCACGAGGATGACCCCCTCAGTGATGAGGCTTCGATACAGGGACCAGATCACCCAGTTTTACCTTTGGGTGGTGTGCCGGTTATCCCACCACCTGTGGAGCAGTGTTTAGTGCCTGCTATACCAATGGAGGAGGAGCGCAGGCTAAGCGCACTCCACGAGTTTCAGAGACATAGACCCCTCAGGTTTCGAGGCGAGCCTGACCCTTAGGCAGTAGAGGACTGGCTTGAGGCAGTGGCTAGAGTATTCCATTTGGTCAGGACACCAGCAGACCATATGGTGATCCTGGCAGCGAGCCTCCTACAGGGCTCAGCGGGGCTTGCCCAGAGATATCCAAGCTAGCATCATCCCTATGAGAATTCCCACTTATGATGGGGTGCTTGAGCGGGCTTTTTTGGTTGAGAGCTTCTTGGAAGAGAAAAGACAGCCGGTAGTTGTCAGTAGTGAGTGATCTGGAGCAGAGACCTTGGCAGCAGGGAGCCGATTCCAGGGACCCAGGTGTGGGAGATGTTTTTAGAGGAGATCCAAGGACAGGGGATCTACCGTACAGGGTTCTCATGGCGCATCCAGCAAGCCTCGAGAGAGGCGATGTTAGTCATGTGATGGAAGGGGACCTCTCGGTCGAGATTTTCCGACTCGTCGTACTACTGATGTGGGAGCAGTGGATGGGCCACCAAGGTAGATACAACGTGTGGAGCAGACAGATCCGCGGGGCAGAGGACGCGGTAGAGGATCTGGGAGAGCAGCTACAGGTGGACGGCGTTTTGACCCTTTACCACCACCCCCGGGAGGTCCACCCCAGGCTCAGAGAGCTGGTGGAAAGAGGCAGGGACATCTGCAGGCAGTAGAGGCGTATAAACCAGGTACTCTCGGAATGATTAGAGATACAATATGTGTCTTTTCTACTTTTTCTACCATACTGATAGACACAGGTGCTAATCATTCCTTTCTGGTTGTTTATCTTGTTTGAGACATTGAGATTCCAGTTGAGTCATTGACTCGACCCTTATGCTTGGAAACACCAACCGGAGAAGATTTAGAGATCACACACCTTTGCAGACAGTGTGACCTGACCCTTGGAGGTGACAGTTTCTGTTGGAACCTCTTGGTGGTAGCGTCGAGGCCTTATGATTTCATTCTTGGTATTGATTGGTTATAAACAGTCCATGCCAAGATCGACTGTTTTAGGCGAAGGGTGCGGTGTGTCCGCAGTGATGGAAAGAGGTTCTATTTTGTCGGTGAAAGAGAGACCCAGGCAGTGCAGGATGGACTCATGCATAGGAAGGCACAACCGATTTCACATCAGTTGGATAGCCTAGCCCATGGCGCATCAGATGTTACGAGTTTCCAGTTTCTAGCAGTAGTGGCGGAGTACGAGGAAGTCTTTCTGGAGGATGTCTCTGAACTACCTCCCCGTCGAGAGATAGATTTATGCATTGATTTGCAACCCGGGACGACACAGATATCAGCATCCGCATATCTGATGGCTCCTATAGAGCTTCGTGAGCTGAGGGTGCAGCTGGAAGACTTGCAGAAGAAGGGCTTTGTAAGACCTCGTGTTTCACCCTGGGTGGCCCCAGTGTTGTTTTCCAAGAAGGCAGACGAGAGCTTGAGGCTATGTGTGGATTACCTGCGCCTGAATCAGGTGACCATAAAGAACCGGTATCCACTACTGAGGATTGATGAACTATTCGACTAGTTAAGAGGGGTACGATGGTTCTCGAAGGTTGATCTACGATCAGGCTATCATCAGTTGAGAGTACTAGATGAGGATGTACCGAAGATGGCTTTCAGATGTCGCTACGGTCACTATGAGTACTTGGTGATGCCCTTCGGCGGGACGAACGCCCTGGAAGTGTTTATGGGACTCATGAACTGAATCTTCCAGCCCTATCTGGATCGGTTCATAGTGGTTTTCATCGATGATATCCTTGTGTACTCTGCGCCCGAGGAGGAGAATAAAAGACACCTTAGGATGGTTCTGGACACACTCCGAGAGCACCAGTTGTACGGGAAACTCTCTAAGTGTTAGTTCTGGATACAGGAGGTCTACTTTCTAGGACACGTTATCTCAGAAGATGGTGTGGCAGTGTACCCAACCACGGTGGAGGCAGTTCTAGCATGGAATCCACCCCGAAGCGTGATGGAGGTGCGGAGTTTCCTCGGGTTGGAAGCCTACTATCTAAGATTCATTCTTGATTTCTACAGGATTTCAGCACCCATGAAAGATTTGACTCGAAAGGGGAATCCTTTTGTGTGGACCGAGGGATACCCGCAGGCTTTCTAGCATTTGAGATAGAGTCTGATGAGTGCCCCAATCTTGAGATTTCTGGAGTAGGGTGTCGAGTACGTAGTGGTCTGTGACGCATCAGGAACCAGGCTTGGTTGTTTCCTAATGCAGAGTAATGAAGTGATTCCCTATGTCTCGCGTCAGTTGAAGCCACACGAGCAGAACTACGTGACCCATGATCTTGAGTTGGCAACGGTGGTCTTCGCATTGAAGATGTGGTGGAACTACCTGATGGGAGAGCATTTTACCATATAATCTAATCACAAAAGTCCCAAATATATCTTTTCTTAGAAGAATCTGAATTTGAGACAAAGTAGATGGCTTGAGTTCCTCTAGGATTATGACTTTGAGATCGTTTACACACTTGGGAAGGGGAACGTTGTGGCAGATGCTCTCAGCAGGAAATCCAGTTCGCAGTTGCTGGAAGAGGTGATGAGGAAGTTTGCTTCCTTACAGTTATCCATCGTGGATAGAGATGAGGGATTTTACCTTTAGTCGATGGTTGTTACCCCTCCACTCTTTTAGAGAGTCAGGGAAGCACAGCTCGAGGATGCTAGCTGTGAGACTCTACGTGCTCAGATATCTGCGGGTGATGTTGACGATGGATATTCAATAGGTGGGGAGCACGTTGTTCTTTTCAGAGGGTGCCCAGTAGTACCAGTGATGTTGCGGGAGAAGGTTTTGAGGTAGTTCCATACATATCCTTTGGTGGTGCATCCAGGCATGGAAAAGATGTACCAGGACCTCTGACATCAGTTCTGGTGACTAGGAATGAAGAAGAGTGTGTAAGAGTTTGTTTCTCGGTGCCTTACTTGTCAGAAAGTACAGGCTGAGCAATAGGTGCCAGCAGGTTTGACTCAACCCCTTGAGGTGCCATAGTGGAAGTGGGACGAGATCTCCATGGACTTCGTGATGGGTCTACCATGTACATCCAGGGGACACAATGCCATCTGGGTGATCGTTGATTGACTCACCAAGTCGTCCCACTTCCTATACATACGAGAGCAGAGGGTAGTAGAGAGCTTGGGATGCCTCTACATGCAGGAAATAGTTCGACTTCATGGAGTTCCATCCACGATCATCTCAAATCGTGATTCTTGTTTCACATCTCAGTTGTGTAAGGGATTGAAAGAAGCTTTTGGGACTCAGTTACACTTGAGCACAGTGTTTCATCCTCAGACTGAGGGTCAGACGGTGCAAACCATCCAGGTTCCGGAGGATATGCTACAATATTGCATACATGACTTCAGTCGTAGCTGTGAGGATCACCTACCACTGGTAGAATTTTCTTATAACAATAGTTATCATTCCACTATTGGTATGGCACCATTCGAGGCTTTGTACGGGCGACCTTGCAGGTCCCCACTTTGCTGGATTGACCCAGGAGAGTCAGCACTCATGGGCCCAGAGATGGTGCGATCTACTACAGAGAAGGATCAGGTCATCCAGGAGTGGATGAAGACTGCACAGATTCGGCAGAAGTCTTATGACGACTAGAGACGGAGGCCCTTGGAGTTTGAGGAATGAGACCATGTGTTCCTTCGGGTCTCACCTCGACAGGGATTGTGGAGGTTTGGCCTTGGAGGCAAGCTATCTCCGACGTTCATTGGCCCTTTCCAAATTTTGAGTAGAGTTGGCGAGGTGGCGTATCACTTTGATCTACCTCATCGGATGGACCGGGTACACAACGTCTTCCATGTGTCGCAGCTACGGAGGTACATGCATGATCCATTGCACGTCATCGACTGGGGTGAGCTGGACATTGACGATGGAGAGACCTTTTCTGAGAACCTGTCACGAACCAAATCTGTTCGCCATCCAACCGGCACCAAACCCGGCACATGGAAAGACCTGAAGGGTGTTCCCCATCCTCACGGGCTGGAACAAGTGCTCGGGTATCATAAAAATTCATTTGGGAATGATTTACCTGAGTTTGGGTTCATAAAATAACCAAAAACAAACAACAAACCGAATCTGAAAAATTATGCCAAACAAGACTTAATAAAAATTCATAACTGAGTATATGGGTTTAAAAAATACTGAAGAGGTCTAAAGGTACATAAAAGTAGTAGCAAACATCCCATGAGACTCGACACGATAAGGGGTCATCACCCACAAGCCGTCTCCACAACACAACACCATCGAGAGAAACTAGCGACCCGGACCGCCATCGCCCAAGGCCTTGCCTTTGCCTGTGTCAAACATGATCAAGCCTACATACACCCAAAGGTGTAAGTAGGGTGTGAGACTAAGCCCAATAGGATATCACCCAATTATTCCAAGTGATAGGCATTATAAAATAAAAGGCTTCCAAGAGTTATAAATAGATAATGGTAGCATTTATTTCTAAAAGTGCAACTTTGAAAAGAAAATAACATTCAATGGGGATAACTTTAAAGAATGAGTGAATTTGAATAAATCATTCAATATACTGGTTTTCACATCCCAAAATACCATAAAGAAAGTATAAATGCCTAAAATTCCACGAGCACCAAGCATAGGAACACCCCTAGGTACTAGTTTGTTGTGAGCCCCAAGTACCTCGTACCTCTGTGAAAGTAACCATAATGAAATTCATTCTCATGCATGAGCCACTAGTAGGGATCATACCCATAACCTAGTGGTCTCCAATCATCTCCATTATAGTTTGTTTAGTGTTATCCATGTCAGACTTTCTAAGTGAACCGTGGTCAAAACCCCTCTGTTCACTAGCGTACTAGTACACGTTAGCCCACCTAGTAACCCGGGTTTCCCATATTGTGCTCAAATAGTCACCACATGCTAACAAAATCAATTTTCACATATAAATATTAGTTCTGGTCTCACACATTCAAAACAGTAGTTACACATTCTTTCCACCTTTCGTATAACTCAATAAACCACTTATAATTTCCATAAAACAATTTCAAGAAAAGTAATCAAATTTTGCACATTAAATTCATCTAAAATCCCACATTTGAAACAAAATAGAGACCAAAATTATACCAAACCCAAAATTTCAGCATCAAAAAATTTTTATAAATCCAACCCCTGAATTATAAAACAACACCAAGAGACACAACATTGGTTGCACATGTAAAACACTCATTTTCACACAAAATTGGCACTTAAAAATAAACCGCTTTTAAAATGCTACCCAAATCAATTTTTTTAATAAAAATACTGAATTAGAAACATAATGGAAACAGAAATATAGAAAGACAAATAATTCTACAATACCTACATATGAAATCACCTACCAAAAGAGTCAAAACCCCCAAATCCTTGTGCGTCACTTCAATCGCACCTCCGCCGCACCAAAGGGAGTAATATTGAACCTAAAACCAAAGTATTGGACCAATAAACTCAAAACTAAAACCCTAGGTACGAAGCCCCATCTTATGGAAATTTGGGGATTCAATAAAAAAAAGAAGAAACCCTAATAAGAAGGGACGAATAAGGAAGAGAACCAACTTACTTGAGAAATCTAGATGTTTTTTGGAGCTTCAGAATTTCGGCCCTAAATAGCGTTTAATATGAGCTCCAAAGAAGAAAAAACGAAGATGGGGGGTGCGTATGGGTTCAGTGGTAAAGTTTGAGAGGTGGAATCACTGAAAAAGGATAAAAAATAAATATTTTATGAAAGAATTACAAAACAATTTTAAAACTAGAAATGGGCTTTCGGGTTGGCCCAATACCTAAATTGATCACCCAAATCCAAGATGCTAATGAATTTTTAAGGGACCCAAAATTATTTTTTGGTTTTAATATTTAAATTAAGGTCATTTTGGAAGTTTAATGGGTGAAAAATATTGAAAAACGAAGGAGTTATTAAAGAAACAAAATTTACTATCAAAACTGGAAATGGGCTCTCAGGTTGGCCCAAATTTTGGAAACCCACTATTTCCTTCAAAAATGCATGGAAAACCACCAAAACAAAAAAAACATGTAAATTAAATGAAACATACCTTTAAAATGTGTCATGTATGTGATAATTCTCTCCACCATAAAGGACTTTCCGCCCTGGAAAGTCAACATGAGGCTTGATTGGAAAACAAGAACAGGTACTCTTCCTCGACCCATGAATTTCGTTCCCATGTCTCATGTGTATCATTTCCATGCTGCCATAGAACCCGAACTAGTAGAATAGACTTCTCTCGAAGTATCTTCTCTTGGGAGTCCACTATTTTCACTGGCCTCTCAACAATAGACAAGTCAGGCTCTATCTCTAGTTCTTCCCAACTCAACACATGGGACGGATCCGGGTAGTATTTCTTCAACTGAGAAACATGGAAGACATCATGGATGGAAGTCAACTGAGAAGGTAAGGCCAACATGTATGCCACCATGCCAATATGCTCGATGATCTCAAATGGCCCGACAAACTGCGGAGTCAGCTTACCTTGCTTCTCCAATCAACGATGGCCGAGACGAGGGGACACCTTCAAGAATACTCTGTCACCCACAGAAAACACTAGGTATCAATGCCTCCAGTTAGAATATGATTTATGACGACTCTAAGCTATCAATAAACGTTGACTGATTAATTTTACCTTCTCAGATGTCTCCTGCACCATACTCGACCCCAGTAGTGAGGTCTCACCTACCTCAGCCCAACACAGGGGGGACCGACTAGGCCGACCATAGAGCGCCTCAAAAGGAGCCATTCGAATTGAGGATTGGTAACTATTATTATAAGAAAACTCAACCAATCCCAAATGGGTATCCCAAGATCCTCCAATGTCTAGGACACATGCATGATGCATGTCCTCCAAAATCTGATTCGCCTGCTCTGTCTGACCATCCGTCTGTGGATGGTATGATGTGCTCAACTTAATCTGGGACCCCAATGCCTTCTGAAGGCCTTCCCAGAACCGAGATGTGAAAATAGGGTCTCTATCTGAGACAACTGCTGATGGGACACCAAGGAGTCTCACCACCTCCTAAAGATACAAACGGCCCATCTCATCCACTTTAGATGTATCTCTGATTGGAATGAAGTGGGATGATTTGGTTAGACGATCAATCACCACCCAAATGAAATTCTTACCTCGAGGTGTATGAGGTAATCCAATAATTAAGTACATGGAAACCTCGTCCCACTTCCAGGTAGGAATGGGTAGTGGTTGGAGCAAACCAAAGGGCCTTTGGAGCTCTGCTTTCACCTGCTGGCATGTGTAGCATCTCGACACAAAGTCCGCTATGTCTCGTCTCATACCAGGCCACCAAAACTGCCGACAGACGTCATAATACATCTTAGTGGAACCCAGATGGACAACCCACTGGGACTGGTGGCTATCCTGTATCACCACCTTCTATAGAGATAATGGCACTACTGAATGGCCCTTGAAGCACAAGATGCCCTCGGGAGACGATGACCAATCAGAGGATGTCTCCCCACCATGAAGAAATTACTTTGACCGCTGACAAAGCTCATCACTGGGCTGTTCCCACTAAATCAACTCCAACAGAGTAGGAGTCAACTGGATGCTCACCAAGAATGCCCCTCCACTGTGTTCCTTGGTCTCCACATGAATCTGAGAAAAGATCCCCATCAATTTCCACTCATCACTGGACTTCCTCAAAGCCTGCACTGTAACCCTTCTGCTCAAGGCTTCACCCACTACATTACCCTTACCTAGGGTATAGACAATTTCAAATTCAAACCCCTGCAAGTACTCAATACAGCGACGCTGACTCAAGTTGAGTTCCTTCTGTGAGAAGATATAATCCAAGCTTTTGTGATCAGAATAGACCACAAACTTCTCCCCAAAGAGGTAGTGATGCCACGTCTTCAAAGCATGCATCACTGATGCCAACTCCAAGTCATGGGTTGGGTAGTTCTTTTCATGTAGCTGGAGTTGGAGAGAGCCATATGCCACCACGTGATCATCCTGCATAAGCATGCACCCAAGACCCATACCTGAAGCATCACAATAAACCACATATCCCTTTCTGGCCTCTGGAAAAATCAGCATGGGGGCAGTATTCAATCGCCTATTCAGCTCCTCAAATGATTCCTGACATTCTGGACCCCATAAAAACTTTACCCCTTTCCATATGAGGGCAGTCATCGGTGAAGCAAGCCGAGAGAAATCCCGAATGAATCGCCTATAATAACCATCCTGGACAAGGAAACTTCTGATCTTGAACACATTCTTCAGCTGCTCCCATGAAATAACCACACTAATCTTCTCAGGGTCCACTCAAACTTCATGCTCTGAGATCACATGCCCGAGAAATCTCACCTCCCTAATCCAGAAAGTGCACTTTGACAAATTTTCATAGAGGCGGTGATCCTGTAATGTACCCAAGATGACCCTCAAGTGATGTTCGTGTTCCTCCTCAGAACTAGAGTATACCAGAATCTCATCCACGAACAGCACAACAAAGGAATCAAGATATTTATGGAATGCCCTATTCATAAGATCCATAAAGACTACTAGAGCATTTTTCAATCTAAAGGGCATGACCAAATACTCAAAGTGGTCGTACCTACATTGGAAGGCTGTCTTTGGGATATCTGACTCCTTCACCCTGAGTTGATGTGACCCTAAACGCAGGTCTATCTTTGAGAACCACTTTTCCCCCTTAAACTGATCAAACAAATCATCTATTCTTGGAAAAGGGTATTTGTTTTTAATTGTTACCTTATTCAGCTTTCGGTAGTCAATGCACAACCTGAGGGATCCATCAGTCTTTTTCGCGAACAACACAGGAGCAGCCCAAGGAGAGACGCTCGGGCGAATGAATCCTTTGGATTCTAAGTCGTCCAGCTGTATCTTTAATTCCCTAAGCTCAGTGGGGGCCATGCGATAAGAGGGAAGAGATATCAGCTGTGTTCCCGGTGCTAGATCAATCGAAAACTCCACATCTCGCTCCGGGGGAAAGCCTAAAAATCATCTTGGAATACCTCCGGAAACTCATTCACTACATGAGGTAGTGAACCTTCAGGGGAAAGACCATCCTCTAGCATGAGAGAAGATAAATGGAAGATAACACTTCCCAACTCTGGGAGTGGAGGCCCTGCGCGACCTGACTGAGGATCCCATTCTCCATGAAAAACCTGACGACTCCCATCAGGTGCCGTGAAACTCACACGCCGTCTGTAGCAATCGATGTGTGCCTGGAAGTGTACTATCCAATCCATCCCAAGTATTACATCAAAAAGGTTCATATCTATGACCAAGAGGTCCCACTCCATCTCGACCCCTGACACAAAAAGCACACATGATGGGCACCTGAGACTCTGCTCCTTCTTCTTTCCAAGCGGTGTCACCAACTCCATTGGGAATGACATCAAATCAGTTGGAAAATTCTGAATTTCCACAAAATGGGAAGAAATGAATGAAATAGAGGCACCAGTATCAAAAAGAGCAGCAGCTATAGAAGATTAAATCAAAATGGTACCTCGAACAGTCGACGGTCCCGCCTCTGATCCTACTGGTTCCTGATCCCCCACATGGAGATGTCTGGTCTCTGCCTAAAGAGGACCGCTAGACTGTGGCTATGCCCTGAACTGGCTCTGCCCATAAGATGACCCAGCCCTACCACCACGGCTTCCAAATCGAGAACCCCAATCCTTGACTGCTCAGACTGTGCTGGCACTCCTCTGGGAGCCATGGATCCTGCCCCACTTTGAAGTGGACGTGCTATCCCGCAAAAGCGTTGCACATGTCCCATACCTCCACACTGGAAATAGGTCTTCGGAGGATGAGGGCATGCTAGACGGATGTGCCCGGGCTTCCCACACTGGTGGCACACGACCGATATTGCATCAGAAGCGGCTGATGAAAACTACCTGGAAGAGTTCCCTGAACTACCTCCTCCTTTCTTCACATGATCCTCCTACTTCATTTTCTTCTCTGAGGAGATTCTACTTCCCACTACTGATACAGAACCATAGAAACCAGCCCTGAATTTTCTATCAATCTCCACCATGCATGCCCGATCAACGACCTCAGCAAAGGTCCTCATCTTAAACAAGAACTCCTGGGAGTATATCTCTGGTCTCAAGCCTTTCTCAAACCTCTGGGCCTTCTCTTGCTCATTAGAGACAATTTCTGGAGCATACCGAACCAACTCAGGGAAACGGTTGGCATACTCCATCACAGATAGATTTCCCTGAACAAGTTCCATAAACTCTCTAGACCTGGCATAAGCCAACACCTCAGGGAAGTACTGTTCGTTGAAGATAGCCTTGAAATCTCCCCAGCACATCTGCTCATTCTTCCCAGCATGAAGCACTGACTCCCACCATTTACAGCTAGGACCCTCCAACAGAAAGGAGGCACACTTCACCCTGAGCTCCTCAGATGTTTCCAGGAACTCAAACATACACCCGATCTTCTCGAGCCATTCCTCTACTTCTTGGGGTTCTGAGCTGCCTCTGAAGGTTGGAGGCTTATTTTTCAGGAAATCCTGGGCCTTGTCCTTTCTAGGACCAGTCTCATCCTCTCTAACAGAAGCTGGAACTGGAGCTGGTCCATATCCTAGAGCCTGGACAGCCCATACCACGGCCTCGACTAGCCTCTGATCAATTGGTGTGGGAGAACTCTCTCCGGCTTCCTCCCGTGGGTGCGTGAGAGCTTTCCGGGGAGGCATGTTGCTACAAAATGAAACAGTCACAAAACAATAATCAATACCAGAATTCTGAAAATTTTAATCAAATACATCAAATATAAATAATCTAAACACATTTCAGTAATAAAATAAACAACTACTCCACATCTGCATCAATATACTGGTTTTCACATCCCAAAATACCATAAAGAAAGTATAAATGCCTAAAATTCCACGAGCACTAAGCATAGGAACAACCCTAGGTACTAGTTTGTTGTGAGCCCCAAGTACCACGTACCTCTGTGAAAGTAACCATAATGAAATTCATTCTCATGCATGAGCCACTAGTAGGGATCATACCCATAACCTAGTGTTCTCCAATCATCTCCATTATATTTTTGTAAGTGTTATCCATGTCAGACTTGCTAAGTGAACCATGGTCAAAACCCATCCGTTCAATAGCGTACCAGTACACGTTAGCCCACCTAGTTACCCGGGTTTCCCGTATTGTGATCAAATAGTCACCACATGCTACCAAAATCAATTTTCACATATAAATATCAGTTCTGGTCACACACATTCAAAACAGTAGCTACACATTCTTTGTACCTTTCGTATAACTAAATAAACCACTTATAATTTCCATAAAACAATTTCAAGAAAAGTAATCAAATTTTGCACATTAAATTCATCTAAAATCTCACATTTAAAACCAAATGGAGACCAATATTATACCAAAACATAAATTTCAGCATCAGAAAATTTTTATAAATCCAATCTCTGAATTATAAAACAACACCAAGCGGCACAACATGGGTTGCACATGTAAAACACCCATTTTCACACAAAATTGGCACTTAAAAATAAACCGGTTTTAAAATGCTACCCAAATCAATTTTTTTAATCCAAATACTGAATTACGAACATAATTGAAATAGAAATACATCAAGACAACTCATTCTACGATACCTACATATGAAATCACCTACCAAAAGTGTCAAAACCCCCAAATCCTTGTGTGTCACTTCAACCGCACATCCGTTGCACCACAAGGGAGTAAGATTGAACCTAAAACCAGAGTATTGGACCAAAAAACTCAAAACTAAAACCCTAGGTACGAATCCCCATCTTCTGGACATTTGGGTATTCAATAAAAAAATAAGAAACCCTAAGAAGAAGGGAGGAATTAGGAAGAGAGCCAACTTACTTGAGAAATCTGGACGTTTTTTGGAGCTTCAGAAGATCGGCCCTAAATTGCGATGAATATGATCTCCAAAGAGGCAAAAACGAATATGGAGTACATATGAGTTCAGTGGGAACGTGTGAGGGGTGGAATCACCGAAAAAAGAAAAAAAATAAATATTTTATGAAATAATTACAAAACAATTTTAAAACTTAAAATGGGCTTTCGGGTTGGCCAAATACCTAATTTGATCACCCAAATACTACATGCTAATGAATTTTTAAGGGCCCCAAAAATCTTTTGTGGTTTTAATATTTAAATTAAGGTCATTTTGGAAGTTTAATGGGTAAAAAATATTGAAAAAAGAAGGAGTTATTAAAGAAACAAAATTTACTTTTAAAACTGGAAATGGGCTCTCAGGTTGGCCCAAATTTTGGAAACCCACTATTTCCTTCAAAAATGCATGGAAAACCACCAAAACAAAGCAAGGTTGTAAATTAAATGAAAAATAACTTTAAAATATGTCATTTATGTGACAGTACCCAATGTAGATCGATGATCGGTAGAAGAAGTTCCTTCGTGTGTGAGCTATTCCCTTGGTGCGTGTTTGGTGGCAGCACGAGAATCTCCAGGAGAGCACGTGGGAGCGGGAGGCTCATATTCGTGTGCAGTACCCACATATTTTTAAGTAGCCTTTCTTTTGGCTTTTCGGGGACGTAAAATCCCTAAGATGGGTGTGTTGTAATGTCTCTGATTTTCCATACTTTATTCTTAAAAATATGTGGGAATTTTTTTCGAGACCAGTCTTCGAGCCGGCATGTAGTTCCGAGTCCCGGTGAGCCTAAAACAAATGTTTGAATTTAATTACATAATTAAATTACGCGCGCGTGCGGTTTCCCTGAAAAAGTGGAATAACTCCCGAACGGGTGCTCAGATCTGAAATATGAGTGCACCGTTGCGTTCAGAACAGAGATTTTACCTAAGGCGAGGCCTGACATCGGTCGGCGCAGGTCGGTGGTGAAATCTAGTTTTTGGATGTAAGAGTAATAAAATATTTAATAAAAATATTTTATTTTGCAGTGAAATACTTTTAAAACTATTTGCAACAAATATCTTTTATCCTTTTTAAATAAAGTCTTGCAGAGGGGTCCAGGGTTACAATCCTCATAACCCTGAAACCCTTGGCGGCTCTAGAGGCTCTGAGAAAACCCCCTGAAGCAGCGACGACGCAGCGACCAGATCTTCGCTAACGAATGCCATGGATCCAGGTAGGATGTTTGTTTTTGATTTTCTTTCCTTTCCCCATTCTTGTTTTCTATAATGAACACGGAGAAATCTGCTAATCGATTAGCCCGTGGATCGATCATTTTATGGGCAGGTGTGATTTGGGGTTTTTATTGGGAGATCAAATACTCGAGATTTATAATCTGTTGATTGTTGTGGTTTTGATCTAACGGCGATGAATCTGGATCGTCATGAACAATGATCGAGGTTCGTCCCTCTTGTTCGATTCTTTTTATATTTTTTTCTCCCTCACGTTCTTCATTGTGTTCTACGCATTCTTGGATGAAATCGATCTTTGCGCATTCTTTTGTTGGCGCAACAATCCAAGATTGTAGATCCAACCCCAGAGCGTTGTCACGGAGGTGCGACGATGGTTTCGGCGAACGATTTGGAGCAGATCGAGAGATATGAGTTTTCATGCATTTTTCTTAGGAAGGATCATTCAAGGTTTATGATTCGATTTAAGGACCTAAAACACCCGTTACGGTGTTCGTATGATGAAACGAACCAACCCGTGGAGTATTGGGATGAACGGATGAGAAACTGTGGATCCGGAGGATCAGCCGCGCCACGAGGAGGAAGACAACGTTTCTGGAAAAATCCTAACTACATGGCGTGTAGTATGGTCTACACGGTGTGTGTTCATCAGCGGACCACCTGGTGTGTACTCCGGGAGTACACGGAAGCGGGTTGGGTACACGGCCAAGGACACGGCGTGTATACCACTCCCCGGCCAGACCCGGCTAGATACATTGGATACCCCGTGTGCTGGTACATAAGCAGGAGACACGGATAGAGACCGTGTACGGGCACATGGCCAGCATACACGGAGCGAGCCTAAGGTTCTCGGACACGGCGTGTGATTCTTCTACATGTCATGTAGTTATTTTCTATCCAACAAGACGAATGACACAGGACGTTTACATGGGCAGTACCGGGAGTCAAGCAACACAGAATGTGATTCTTCTACACGCCATGTAGTTGAGTTTTACACAGCCTGGACGGATGACATGGTCCGTTACACAGGCAGTACCAGGGGTCAAGGAACATGGAGTGTAACCATACTACACACCGTATAACCAATCTTACATGGCTTGAGCCAGTTGCCTTTTTTGACATGGGCTATTTTCCTTAGGGTTCTTCCCCTTGGTCTTTCTCTTAAAGGTTCCCGGTATCATTTCCTACATATAGGAGTATGATCCCTTTAGCAGGACTTCCTGAATAGAGTTGTTGGAATCCCTTCTGTGAGATTTGGATCTGAATCCTCTATTCATTCCTGGAACCCTATGTTGAGTTCTTGGTGTCGACGTGACCAACATTACCCGGGCACCAATCCTCTGCTTAGTGGATTAGTTCAGACTAAGTTGTTGGTATCACCCCATGACTATTGGTTGTGATCCTCATCTGAGCATCATGTTCTCAATGTACTTGTGGAGTGTGTTCTCCTGGAACGAGTACTTCGTATCTCTCTCTTCATACCTACGAGTGTGTTCTCCCGGTTTCATGCTTAGTGGAATCTTTGAGATGGATCTTAGTGGTGGTTTGAAATGGTCATTTGTGTATTAGTATATCTAGATATTCTTTTTATATGTTCCGTAGACATATACTGTGTAGAGCTGACTGTATCTTTCCTTTGTGGTACTTTCCCCTGTTGTTTTCCATTGTTGTTTCGGGGTGTCCTACTGGGTATTGTTATACTCACCCATGCACGGGCATTGCCCGCACGTGTTCTGTCTTGTGCAGACGAGCGAGCATTTGATAGGATTCTAGGTGGACCAAGACCAGATGGTGCTCAGTGAGATCAGACAGGCTGAGGTGTGTTCCTACGGCTATGGTTTGTAGTCCCAACACATTTTTTAGAGGTTGGACTTTGTTACGGACTCTCTTTTGGTGGGCTTCTACTTTTGGCCCAGGGTTTTACACTTTTTGTACTTTACTTTCCTATCGTACTTTGTTGGTTGAGTTTTTTTAGTGTACGCGTGCATTTTCATTTTTAGTAGATTTTACTTTTAAGTTTTGTGGGCTTGGAGATGTGTTTTCATGTGTAAAGGTATATAGGAAATGCCTCCCATGTTAGTAAAATGCCTACTCGGTGCTAGTCACCAGCCCCTGGCCTATTGGAGGTGGGCATGGGGAGTTGCAGCTCGGGCCCCACTGGGACAGGTCGTGACATGAATTTAAAAAATTGTTTTATTTAGAAGACCTACTGAGAAACCTTTTTCTTGAGGATAATAAATTGTTCAAGTGTGGGAGAATTTGATAAGATGAATCCATATATATATTTTCAACACGTTTACTTAATAATTAGTCACTCTTTATATAAGGCACTGGCCTTAAACCTTACTTAATATTGAATTAAATGAATAATTCACAGTGAGGATCTTTTCAGGTTTAGAGTTTTAGAGAATTAGAACTTAACTATTACATCTCAAAAGATTACAAAGTAGAAACATTTACTAAGTTTCCATAAAATAAAAACTCTTAAAAAGAAACATGTCCAGTTCCATGTTTTAGGTTGCATGACTTTCCCTTGATCCCATCCTTGACCCTATTCCACGTTAAGTCCTGTGAAAAAAAATTCAAAAATTTGGGATGAGCATAAAAACCTCAGTAAGGGATACACAAAGAATGAAAACTATTAGTTTTTCAAAACATCAAGTAAACCATGTATACTTTATCAAAGTAATACTTTTCACCTTTTCAAAGTAGTAAAAACTCTTCACTGAATAAAAGTTCATTACTTACCCTTCTGTAACCAAAAGATTACCATAAAACCCATATAAAGATCACATAACATATAAAGGTAACTTGGGACATAAACATACTTAAATGGAATAACCATAAGGTCGACTTCCACACATATCACTTAATGGAATATCCATTCGGCCAACTTCCATACATACTTAATGGAATAGCCATACGGCCTACTTCCATACCCAATGCATTGGAGGTTATAACGTAACCACCCGTCCTGGTATTCACGGCGCCACCCATCATATGGTTTATCATGTAACCACCCGTAAAATTTCCAAGTACCATTATAAAATTATAAAACATAAAACCAATATAAAGGAATGGTAACATTTCCACATTTCAATCACAATATATCATTTAAATATATTGAAAAAATAGAATCATTTATCAAAACCATTTTCAATACCAAAATACATAAAAGAGTATATGGTATTTATTTTATTTTAAAAACATTACGTCTTTTTGAGGAAGCCAAAGATCAAATAATACTCGCGGCCGTGGAAAAGGTTGATGTCACCGCGTACGTTAAAATAAACATTCCTTTTTGTCGTTTAGTAAAACGCTTCATAGAAAAAGATTCCTTTTGTATAAAAGTAAAATTCAAAGGGTTTATACACCGTATAAAATAAAGTTGTGTATAAAACTAAATATGCCTCAATGAAAGTAGATTGAGATGAAGTCCCTTACAAAGACGGTATCCTTGGTTTAAGGATAAATCAATTACATAATTATGTGTGACAAACGAATACACCAAATATAAGGGGATATTAAGTGTAAAACAATCAGAGGTTATTCACACATATTCATATAACAACATATTCATGGAGTATAAGTTTATCCCAAATAATCAAATTTGGGTTAAGAAGTTCCCTTGCAAAAATTTGACAGCCTAATGGTGTCACTACAAAATTCAGAAAATGAGTTGATGAGAGATAAAAAGGGTATCTCATCACATGGAAATAAAATTTAAATCAATAAGGATATAGAAGAACATATCCCAACATAATAGTATGTGAATCAAAAGACATTACAAAAGAAGTCTTTTAAAAAGAGGAGGGTGAAAGGTTCCCTTACTGACTTGGGTAACTTTCGAAACATACACCCCGTGAAAGAAAGACAATACAAAATTGATGTAAATACTCATAAATGAAAGTATATTACACAATTAGTAAAATAATGGGCCGTACATACACCACTCAATGGAAATTGTGGAAAATGTATCATAAATCCCATGGGAATAAAAGTGAGATGAAAAATCCCTTACGAAAACTCGGCAGCCTAACGGCGCCACATAGAACATAAAAAAATGGATTGATGAGATCAAATAGGGTATCTCATCATATTAACATAAAGTTTATAGAAAGAGGAATATAAAAGGACATCCCCCGACATAACAAAGAGGAGCTTAAAAGAAGTGACATAAAGGAGAGTACTTAAAAAGAAAGAGAGAGGTTAGATCTCTTATGAAAATTCCGCAGCCTAACGGCGCCACTCAAAACTTCCAAAATGGATTGATGAGAGAGAATAGGGTATCTCATCATATGAACATAAAAATTACAGTAATAGTAATATAAAATAACATCCCAATAACAAGAAATATGATCTTTAAAAGGAATGACATAAAAGAGCGTACTTAAAAAGAAAGAGAGGAGTAGGATCCCTTACCTCGGGTCCGACTTGACTAGATCGTTCTTTAATATCCGGAATAATAAACTTGAGTTAATTCTTTCTTAAGAACCTTTTTCAAGTTAATTATTCCTTTTATATCAATTATTGACATGTTATAAACATTATTTAATCATTTAAGTTAATAATGTTTGTTTTGTCGATATTTGGTTCTTAAGTCAAAAGTGGACTTCTTACAATTACATGTTGTTCGTGTGGTCAAAGGTTATTTACATCCCGAATGAAATTCCTGATTTTGATATCATATATATCATATATATCCAGATTATACATGTATTTATAATATTACATAATCATTTAGTGGTAAGAAATGAAATGCACCGTTCATAGGGATGGTAAGCCGTACGTACGCATGAACGCTACTTTCATTTCTATGTCATATTAATGGAATTAAAACTAAATGAGAGATGTGTATATTTTTAATTCGAGAATTATATTCATCCTTTATATGTATCATACATCATATATATCCATTATATGTACTTATAATAGTACATTTCATTTGAGGATAAGAAATTAAATGCACCGTTCATGGAGACGGTAAGCCATACGTACGCATGAACGCTAATTTCATTTCTATCTCATACTTTAATGAAAAGAAAAAAATAATGATATAAAGGTATATTATAATTCCAGTATAACATCATATATAATAACTTTAAATACATCCTTTATACGTCCCACATATTGAATTAACGAATCAAATCACTTTGAGGGGGCGGTAGTCCGCACTTCCTAAAATGAAGATATCGCGTATAGCCATAATGGAAGCCATAAAGGTATGCCACAAATGAAAAATACATAAGCTTAAGTAAAACAGAAAAATATTATATATCATATATAAACACAGTGACATCTTAATGGCCACCTTTGAAGGTGTTATATGAGTGTTGAACAATCATCGTTTCGTCAGGCAGAAATTCGCCATCCACAGAAACAGTATGTTCTTTAACCATTAGATGAAAGTGTTTCTAAGTGTAGCCCTAATACTTATTATAACAAAATCCTAGTATATTTAATATACTGTAGTTGTTACAAAAGAAATGAATAAAAAGAGTTTAGTGGGTTGGAGAAGCAAAATAAACCAAAAGAGCAAGTGAATACATTACCTTAAAATCGGGTAACTCCCTTTTGTTTGAGCTAAAAGGCTTCCTTGGGAAGACTTCTGCCCAAAGTGAGGCTTCAAGGAGTTATATAGGGATGTGGAGATACAAAATGGTCAGGGTTTTGCCGAGACAAAGGCTTTGGAAGTTTGGGTAAAGAGGTAGAGGTGGGGGCCTTTTATAAGAGGAGAGGAGGGGCACTCCTGGAAAAGTATAAAATGTTACTTTATTTTCAAATGGTTTTCGGATTTTAATGGTCCCACATTGATTTTTTTCGAGGATAAGGTGATAAGTGTTCGAAATACACCCATACAATAGGTTTTGGACATGTTTAGGTCCTATATGTTTCATTATCTTTCCATTTTATTTAAATCGTTAAATAATGAGGTCATCGCTGCATCATCATGATGTCATAATGAATTTAATATATTTAATGTCTAAAAATTATAAAAAATATATCATGATGTAGGAAGTCTTTTTAGATTTATAATTAATGTTTATAGACAAAAATTTGTCTTGTATAACCCCATATAAAAATTGTTTTAGTAAAACAAATCATGTTTGTGACATTTTTATTCTAACTATAAATAAAATGCATAAATGTCATTATCAAACCCAAGTGGCTCCCTGGGGTACCAAAAATCGACCCATGGGTTGTATTGGTCGGCCATAACTCATACAATAGTGTTAGGACAAGTTTCAAGATATTTTCATTTTATTATAATATCATTTTTACCTTAAATCAGACTAATTACCTTTAATCGCGATTAATAAAACTTAAAAGTTACTTTTCATCAAAGATTATTTTCATCCCATTGAAAAAAAATTTACTTAAACATTAAAATCATTTAAATTGGATTTTTGAAATTAAAATCACAGATATGGTAAAGTCCCATTTAAACGAAAAATCAAATTTTGTAACCACCACTTTGTGGTTTCACTATTCATCAAAAATTGAAGTTTTTCAGAAAAATACCAAAAATTCACCCTAAGCTATATTTGATATTCCAAATTCAAAAATGATGTCCATTTTACCAAATTCATAACATAGAAGTTGCATTAATTAATTTTATAATTAAATCCCGCTGTTAAAACAAATAGCATGTTTTTATGAAACAATATCTTTCAAAAGATTGACACTCGTTTATGTCCAATCTTAAAGTGATATTAATTACAATGACCACCATTGGATTAAATGGTAAAAATATATTCTATTTATACTTTAAAACCAATTAAAAAGATAATATAATCATATAAATAAATTAGATTAAAAAGAGGTTTTGAATTAAAATACAACATTTTTCACTATTCATTAAAAATTGAACTTTTTCGGAAAAATACCAAAAATTTAAACAAAGTAAATTTTGATGTCCCGATTCTAAAGAAAAATTTTATTTTGTCAAATATAACACATAAAATTTTCAAAAAGTGGATTTAAAAGAGGTTCGTCTTCAAAAGGCGGTTAATCGACCTTTTAAAGAATATTAGAATGTCTACGCTTAAAATTGGATTCATTCACATTTTTAATCCTCTAACATTTATTGTAAAGAGTAAAAATATTTGACAAACATATATAATCATTTTGTGGTTAGTTCTGTTCATTCCCGCCATTATAAAGACTATGAATTAACTACCATTTAAAATAATATTATTTTATTATTAGAGTGCAACGTAAGATTCCCAAGAAACTCATTATTGCGTATTGGGTACGCCATCGAGCATAACATCCACTTTAAAGTAATATTAATATTTTATTCACAAATATTGATAAATATAAAAATGTCATATTCTTTATTTACCTGGGTTGTTACATCCTTCCCCCCTTTTGGGAATTGCGTCCTCGCAATTTTAAAATTGGGCTTGGAAATATCCTTGAAAGTCCCACATCGGAACAAGAGTCTGTAAAACAATCACTTTAAAAAAAATAAAGATAAGTACAGAGGTCACCCTAGTTAACCCATACTAGGATTCCATGTAGGAAAACATGGACATGGAGGAGAAAACATAGGGTCATTTTTTGATGGAGAGTGATAGAAAACATGTTTAGGAGAAAGTTAACCACAATAAAATCACAAACTTGTGTTGGGTTAAACGGTATTCGATTCCCCAGTAAGAAAAGTTAATAGAAAACATTTTTGTTTTAAGTTGATTTTTATTGAGGAATTTATTTTGGAGCATAACTAAATCATAATGAAACATACTTACTTGTCACGTAGACTTCCAACTTTTACTAGATTCCTTAATCAAACTCATATTTTCTCCAAAAGATGAGTATTTAGGAAGACTTGTTTGCATTAAGAGTACTATAATCAATTTATAGAGAATCACCTAATCCACAAAAGAGAACTATATACTTCCCATGTCTTTAGACTCTAACCAAAACCAAAACCAAAAAGGTTAGTACAAGATCAGATAATCCAGAAAAGGATAACCCTTTATAAAAAGAAAATCTATTCTTAATCTCCAAAATTTGTCCAAAAAAACCCAAAGTTCAACGAGGACCATTCGATAAACAATTTGTCCATAAAATTCTTCAAAGTAAACCAAACTAAGATTGAAACCCAAATATTTGAAGGATTTAGTCACATATTCTTCCAATTTAAGTCATAACATTTATCTCTAAAAAACATCAGTTGCTCCTAAAGTCTCACATTGAAAAGTAATTAACCGAATCACATATCATCCATGATAGGTTAATAAATTTCCATAGATAACCCATAATCAACTTACTATTAATTCATAAAATCATCTAACTAAAAAGAATCATTCAAACTAACCAGGGACTTCACGTAGTCCAGTGGTAGGTGATAAATACCAGTTGCACTTTGGTTGTGGGTTCGATTCCCGTAGCTTTGTCCGACGTGATGGGTTGTCACAAGGTCTGCGTGTTGTCCTTTTTCAAAAACTATATAATTCTAAAAACATTCCCCAAAATGAGATAAAATCTTCAAAAATAATCATAATATATTTTAACCTCAAGTTTATCTCATGCCTTTCATTTTCCATCATAACATATAATAACCCATAATTACCTCAAAAGTAAGGATCATATAAACTCTAATGGTTACCTTTATAATTATTACCTGAACTTCCACATTGATTGGTCATCTCGTACATGATGCATTACAGAACATACCAAGGTTCAAGTGGTTGATCATGACTCATTGATAGTTGGTTTAGAACAACCACGAGTTTCCTCATTGAATCCCCCATTTACCAAGTATCTTAATCAGAGAACCACCGCAGTTTCCTTCAAACCTGTTGTCTCTTTAGTGCCTGCTTGATCCATCCATTCACTAAAAACAAAAAATGTCAGTGTGAGTATATCAACAAAACCATTATGTACTAATGAGGAAGGTAAACACTAAGATATACTTACTCATTCACTTTATCTAAAACTTGGACTCCTTCTGAAATCCTAACCATTATGGTACTGTCACTTATGCTTAGAGAATACCCTAACCTCTATAGTTATCTAAACCGACCTTTGATACCAACTATAAGGCCCCAGCCTTAAACCTTACTTAATATTGAATTAAATGAATAATTCACATTGGGGATCTTTTCAGGTTTAGAGTTTTAGAGAATTAGGACATAACTATTACATCTCAAAAGATTACAATGTAGAAACTTTTACTAAGTTTCCATAAAATAAAAACTCTTAAAAAGAAACATGTCCAGTTCCATGTTTTAGGTTTCATGACATTCCCTTGATCCCATCCTTGACCCTATTCCACGTTAAGTCCTATGAAAAAAATTTCAAAAACTTGGGATGAGCATAAAAATCTCAGTAAGGGATACACAAAGAATGAAAACTATTAGTTTTTCAAAACAACAAGTAAACCATGTATACATTATCAAAGTAATACTTTTCATCTTTTCGAAGTAGTAAAAACTCTTCACTGAATAAAAGTTCATTACTTACCCTTCTGTAACCAAAATATTACCATAAAACCCATATAAAGATCACATAACATATAAAGGTAACTTGGTACATAAACATACTTAAGTGGAATAACCATAAGGTCAACTTCCACACATATCACTTAATGGAATAGTCATTCGGCAAACTTCTATACATACTTAATGGAATAGCCATACGGCCGACTTCCATACCCAATGCATTGGAGGTTATAACGTAACCACCCATCCTGGTATTCACGGCGCCACCCGTCATATGGTTTATCACGTAACCACCCGTAAAATGTACATGTACCATTATAAAATTATAACACATAAAACCAATATAATGGAATGATAACATTTCCACATTTCAATCACAATATATCATTTAAATATATTTACAAAATAGAATCCTTTATCAAAACCATTTTAAATACCAAAATACATAAAATAGTATATGGTATTTATTTTATTTTAAAAACATTACATCTTTTTGAGGAAGCCAAAGATTAAATAATACTCGCGGCCGCGAAAAAGGTCGTTGTCACCGCGTACGTTAAAAGAAACATTCCTTTTTGTCGTTTAGTAAAACACTTCATAGAAAAATATTCCTTTTGTATAAAAGTAAAAGTCAAAGGGGTTTATACACCTGATAAAAGAAAGTTGTGTATAAAACGAAATATTCCTCAATGAAAGGATATTGAGACGAAGTCCCTTACAAAGACGGTATCCTTGGTTTAAGGATAAATCAATTAAATAATTAAGTGTGACAAACGAATACCCCAAATATAAGGGGATATTAAGTGTAATACAGTCATAGGTTATTCACACATATTCATAGAACGACATATTCATGGAGTATAAGTTTATCCCAAAGAATCAAATTTGGGTTAAGAAGTTCCCTTGCAAAAATTTGACAGCCTAATGGCGTCACTACAAAATTCAGAAAATGAGTTGATGAGAGATAAAAAGGGTATCTCATCACATAGAAATAAAATTTAAATCAATAAGGATATATAAGAACATATCCTAACATAATAGTATGTGAATTAAAAGACATAACAAAAGAATTATTTTAAAAAGAGGAGGGTGAAAGGTTCCCTTACTGACTTGGGTAACTTTCGAAACATACACCCCGTGAAAGAAAGACAATACAACATTAATGTAAATACTCATAAATGAAAGTATATTACACAATTAGTAAAATAATGGGCAGTACATACACCACTCAAAGGAAATTGTTGAAAATGTAGCATAAATCCCACGGGAATAAAAGTGAGATGAAAAATCCCTTACGAAAACTCGGCAGCCTAACGGCGCCACTTAAAACTTAAAAAAATGGATTGATGAGATCAAATAGGGTATCTCATCATATTAACATAAAGTTTATAGAAATAGGAATATAAAAGAACATCCCCCAACATAACAAAGAGGAGCTTAAAAGAAGTGAGATAAAGGAGAGTACTTAAAAAGAAAGAGAGAGGTTAAATCTCTTACGAAAATTCGGCAACCTAACGACGCCACTCAAAACATCCAAAATGGATTGATGAGAGAGAATAGGGTCTCTCATCATATGAAAATAAAAATTACAGTAATAGTAATATAAAATAACATCCCAATAACAAGAAATATGATCTTTAAAAGGAATGACATAAAAGAGCGTACTTAAAAAGAAAGAGAGGAGTAGGATCCCTTACCTCGGGTCCGACTTGACTCGATCATTATTTAATCTCCTGAATAATAAACTTGAGTTAATTTATACTTGCTTAAGAACCTTTTTCAAGTTCATTATTCCTTTTATATAAATTATTTACATGTTATAAACATTATGTAATCATTTAAGTTAATAATGTTTGTTTTGTCGATATTTGGTTTTTAAGTCAAAAGTGGACTTCTTACAATTACATGTTGTTCATGTGGTCAAAGGTTCTTTATATCCAGAATAAAATTCCTGATTTGGATATCATATATATCATATATATCCAGCATATACATGTATTTATAATATTACATAATCATTTAGAGGTAAGAAATGAAATGCACTGTTCATGGGGATGGTAAGTCGTACGTACGCATTAATGCTACTTTCATTTCTATGTCATATTAATGGAATTAAAACTAAATGAGAGATGTGTATATTTTTAATTCCAGAATTATATTAATCCTTTATATGTATCATACATCATATATATCCATTATATGTACTTATAATAGTACATTACATTTGAGGATAAGAAATGAAATGCACCGTTCATGGAGACGGTAAGCCGTACGTACGCATGAACACTACTTTCATTTCTATCTCATACTTTTATGGAACGAAAAAAATAATGATATAAAGGTATAATATAATTACCGTATAACATCATATATAATAACTTTAAATCCATCCTTTATACGTCCCACATATGGCATTAACGAATCAAATCACTTTGAGGGGGCGGTAGTCCGCACTTCCTAAAATGAAGATATCACGTATACCCATAATGGAAGCCATAAAGGCATGACACAAATGAAAAATACATAATATTAAGTAAAACATAAAAATATTATATATCATATATAAAAATAGTGATATCTTAATGGCCACCTTTGAAGGTGTTATATGAGTGTTGAACAATCATCGTTTCGTGAGGCAGAAATTCGCCATCCACAGAAACAGTATGTTCTTTAACCATTAGATGAAAGTGTGTGTAAGTGTAGCTCGAATCCTTGTTATAAAACATCCTAGTATATTTAGGATACTGTAGTTGTTACAAAAGAAATGAATAAAAAGAGTTTAGGGGGTTGGAGAATCAAAATAAAACAAAAGAGAACAAGTGAAGACATTACCTTAAAATCGGGTAACTCCCTTTGGTTTGAGCTCAAAGGCTTCCTTGGGAAGACTTCTTCCCAAAGTGAGGCTTCAAGGAGTTAGAGAGGGATGTGGAGATACAAAATGGGCAGGTTTTGGCCGAGACAAAGGCTTTGGAAGTGTGGGTAAAGAGGTAGAGGTGGGGGACTTTTATAAGAGGAGAGGAGGGGCACTCTTGGAAAAGTATAAAATGTTACTTTATTTTCAAATGGTTTTCGGATTTTAATGGTCCCACATTGATTTGTTTCTAGTATAAGATGATAAGGGTTCTAAATACACCCATACAATAGGTTTTGGAAATGTTTAGGTCCTATATATTTCATTATCTTTCCATTTTATTTAAATCGTTAAATAATGAGGTCATCGCTGCATCATCATGATGTCATAAAGAATTTAATATATTTAATGTCTAAAAATTATAAAAAAATTATCATGATCTATGAAATATTTTTATCTTTCTAATGAATATTTATAGACAAAAATATGACTTGTATAACCCCATGTAAAAAATTTTTTAGTAAAACAAATCATGTTTGTGACATTTTTATTCTAACTTTAAATAAAAGGCATAAATGTCATTATCAAACCCAAGTGGCTCCATTGGGTACCAAAAATCAACCCATGAGTTGTATTGGTCAGCCATAACTCATCCAATAGGGTTAGGACAAGTTTCAAGATATTTTCATTTTATTATAATATCATTTTTACCTTAAATCACACTAATTACCTTTAATCGCGATTAATAAAACTTAAAAGTTACTTTTCATCAAAAATTATTTTCATCCCATTGAACCAAATTTTACTTAAACATTAAAATCATTTAAATTGGATTTTTTAAATTCAAATAATATAAGTGGTAAAGTCCCATTTAAACGAAAAATCAAATTTTGTAACCACCACTTTGTGGTTTCACTATTCATCAAAAATTAAAGTTTTTTAGAAAAATACCAAAAATTCACCCTAAGATATATTTGATATTCCGAATTAAAAAATGATTTCCATTTTTCCAAATTCATAACATAGAATTTGCATTAATTAATTTTATAATTAAATCCCACTGTTAAAACAAATAGCATGTTTTTATGAAACAATATCTTTCAAAAGATTGACACTCGTTTATGTCCAATCGTAAAGTGATATTAATTACAATGAAAACAATTGGATTAAATGGTAAAAATATATTCTATTTACATTTTAAAACTAATTATAAAGATAATCTAATCATATAAATAAATTAGATTAAAAAGAGGTTTTGAATTAAAATACAACATTTTTCACTATTCATTACAAATTGAACTTTTTCGGAAAAATACCAAAAATTTAAACAAAGTAAATTTTGATGTCCCGATTCTAAAAAAGAATTTTATTTTGTCAAATATAACACATAAAATTGTCAAAAAGTGGATTTAAAATAGGTTCTCCTTCAAAAGGCGGTTAATCGACCATTTAAAGAATATTAGAATGTCTACGCTGAAAATTGGATTCATTCGCATTTTTTATCCTCTAACATTTATTGTAAAGAGTAAAAATATTTGACAAACATATATAATAATTTTTTAGTTAGTTCTTTTCATTCCCGTCATTACAACGACTAGGCATTAACTACCTTTTAAAATAATATTATTTTATTATTAGAGTGCAACTTAAGATTCCCAAGAAACTCGTTGTTGCGTATTGGGTACGCCATCGAGCATAGAATCCCCTTTAAAGTAATATTAATATTTTATTCACAAATACGGATAAGTATAAAAAATGTCATATTCTTTATTTACCTGGGGTGTTACACTTTATTTGATGATTAATCAGGATTTTTTACAAGAAATAGGAAATCAATTCTTTGAAAAATCACTGATGTTATTTCATCAATTTCATACATTACTCATCATGAAACATGTTCATGACATGAATTTCTCAATTCATGAACCATACCAACCAAAGTCCAAGCCATGAAACTAATGCAAGTAATAAATCATCCACACTAGAGAAATAAATGATGTGAATCAATTATATTATAGTAACATTTTGAGTTTTGAACCTACTGAAATAGACAACTCATGAAATCTAAGAGCTATAATATTTCTATATGTTTTTATTGTCTCACTAAATGATGTGAATTTCCATTTCATGGCATTAATGTTTCAAGTAAAAAATCATTTAATTTAGCTTCATGACTTTAAATCTTAACACATCATGAGAGATATGAGCTTATATATATATTCGAGTGCTCAATTTGAATAGTAGGAATACCAAGTCTCTTTTATACTCTTCTACGATTTCTTATCTAAAATTTTCATACATTACTTTGTTTTGTTTTCTTTCTTGATGTTTTTATCCTTTACTATTTTACTTCTTTCCAAGTATTTATGGATTTCCCTTTCTTATTTTAATTTATATTTTACATGTGATTTCTCTTTAAATATCAATATTTAGTTCAACCTCAATTGATGTGTGTCATATATTGTTCCATTATTAGATTAAGTGTGTTGATTGATTTTAAATTTCAATAATTTTGAACTTATTTAATCTAAATTTTTTAGTGAACATTTAAATATATTTTTTGTTCCCATATTTTTTTAAAAACATCATTATCTTGTTCATCTAGTTCGCTAAGGGTTAGGGTTTGAGATTAGGGGTAACTTAAATAGAATGAATCCCTAAATTAAAACTTGTGTAACCCTTTGCCTATGTTTGAAGTTAAAAATCATGTTAATAAAATTCTTTTTCACAACCCTAATCTGGAAAATTGCAATATAAGTAACCTAACCTAATTAGAGTGGAAAGGCTAGGAAAATAGTCTATGATGTTTTATTCCCTTGATGCTAAGCATATTTCACCTTGGTTTTTGAATGTCTCTAGAACAATGTGGATATCTCAGCTTAGATAGATCTAATTTCTTAATCCAAAAATAATTTGCAACATCTGTACCACTTTAAAGGATAATCGATAGGACCATCATAAGATAGATTTCCAAATACCTTTTTCACAACCCCTAAAATTGACCCTTAAACCTCTATATATTTTCAAATAAAACTAAACTACCTAAGTCATAAAAAACTAAATTTATGGAATTCCCATGGGACTCCACCTATCTCTTTCAAACTACTTTATCACAATCCTTTCCATATTCCCCTAATGGGATTCACCCCATGCTACCTCAATGTTATGCATTTATAGATAGTGTATTTTGGGACATTATAAATTTCTACTCTGATCAATTCTTGTGTGGAATCAACATCACTGCATGGGCCAATAAAAACATTGATTAGGGATTATAACCCTTAAAAATACATTTAGGATATTTATAATTTTAGAAAAATATCAAAAAAAATAGTATGGTAGAGATTATGTGGTTTTACTTGCAATATATACCTTTCTAGATACTATAATTGGAAATGGTTTTGATATAGATTCATCAATGAAAAATACCTTGGAAAAGAGTTGGTCGGGTATATATTTTCCATTAATCTAATTCATAGTGAGTATTCTCTTACTACAAAGCTATTTTGACACTAACAATGGATATTATTAGGTTAATTCACATTTACATTACAAACCATTATAAAATATTTGAAAAAAATTTATGATTAACAGATATTACCAAAGAAATAATTTTTATAATTCTAATACATAAAATGCCTAAATTTTCAATTTAACTAAGTGTTACATCAGATTTACAATAATATATTATTATGTAAAATGTATAATGTAATGAGATAATCCAGTATATTCCATTTTTCTAGAAATTTTTATCAAAATAAATAATAACATCAATACTCATGACCAGTGTAGAAATTTCTTAACTGAGGAAGCTAATACAAGTGTTTTTGGAAGTGAGAATAACATGGAAATATTAGGGTAGCTAATATAAGTTATGAATAATAACCTATAACATATGCAGAAACTAGATTTTTCATGGCCTGATACAACTATATTATATTCTTTAAGGTGACTATATCCTCAACATTTTTGTGTAACTACTAATATAATGTTATCTTGATAATGGATTATGTCACTTAAAAAGATATATCTAGCATGGTATGCAATGAAATGGAAAAACAATTACTTCCATTATATTTTATAAAAGGTGATATTGATCAATTTTTTTAATTGATCCTGGATACTATGGTGGAATAAGAAATAAAACATATTGAATGGTGAGATTTTAAATTAACATTATTTAATAAATATTTCCTTTATAATAAATTTATAGAAATTAAGATAAGGTTCTTCCGATTAAAGAAAATGGTAGAAAAGGTAGTTTTAGATTATGGGGAAAACTATAAAATAAAATACATATATTATAATGAGTACATACATAATTTAAAAAAATGATTGACCATTTATTTGAAGAGATTAATCCAAGTCCATGAGGGGCACTATTTTCTCAAAAAATCATTATATTTTGAAATAGTATTATACTTCATCAAAATAGAAATTTAATTTTATAGAACCTACATATACATAAGAAATAAAAAAATAATAGGTCGAATGATCACCATTAAAAAGGAAACACATCAAAGAATAAGAGGAAAACTAATAAATTTTCATCATGTGAAAATTGTGGAAAGAAACACCTTGGGAAATGAGTGAAGGGAATGAGAGTTTGTTACCTATGTGGAGATAAGGGTTATTTGGTTAATTAATATAGGTGGAATAAATAGTACACTACTAACTAATGCATCAAATATAAAGAAATGGGGAATAATTCAATCCAATTTCCAAAGCATGAAGGGAATTTATCATAGAAGAGGCCTAGGGGGGGAGACCGAGATTATATTATCACTGCAACTTATGTTTAATTCATAAATATGTGGAAGAAGGTACATTAATCATAGAAAAGAATTATATATTTATTTATTGGATTATGTATCCTAAAATTGAATTATATCATCCATTTTTCCTATAAAATATAATATATTTTCCTAACACCATTATAAGGTAGTTTTTAGTCAAAATCAGTGGAAATTTAACGAAAACAATGATGCATCAACAAGTTCCCATTATAAAACATAAACTTGCCCTATTTGATGAAATTATTATAATACCTAATTATGTATTATATATAATTCTTAGTGTGGAAGGTATGTCAAGATATAATTAAAAATGTTATTTCAAAAGGAAATAAATTCTCACAAACCAACATGGATACCATGGTACCCTGATATATGAGCAATACCAAAAATATCCTAAAGGTCATTATTAATACCCATGGGTTAGTGACCATCACTTTGAATCATACAATATCATGTAAGTAATGAATTTTGAAAAAATATTCAAAGATAATATATTAAAATTTGGTATTCTCAACACTCTAAAGAGAGAAAGTACCAAAAACCAAACAGATATAACAAAACCCAAATAAGTACATCATCAAATTACTTAGTATCTAAAAATATAATCCTAAAAAATCCCATATAACAAGTGGATAACTTCTCCACTAGTCACCATCACCACTCCAAGACCAATTGATAAATAACATACCATACCTTCAAGTGGTGCTTTCCCTTTTCTTGAACCTATCATAAGAAAATATACAAGCAACCAAAGGAAGAGGTAGGGTGTGGGTTATAATGATCATTAGGGTATCACCATGTTTTATATAATAGATTTCATAATAATATATCAAATCATGATTTCAATTTAAATAAAATATTTCATGGAATTACACATAGTTTTATATTTAGAAAAAACATGATTTCTTTTCAAAAGATTTGAAAATTTTCAAAACAAGGATTAAATAAAAATTTTATAAAAAAGAGTTTATATAAATCATTTTTCATGGATAATAAAAATTAAATAATGAATGGAATATTTATCAAAAATATCAAAACAATAACCATGGCCATATTCTCTTAAGTATATTAATTTCCGGCTATAGGATCCTCACACTTCTTAAATAGGAAATCACAGCTAAGTATGTTTACACACTCCCCTAAAACTCTGGTACAATAGGAATCATCAACATCACATTCGTGATAATCATGCGGAACTAGGTTTTTATTGGATTTTTCATCATGAATACAATACTATGTAGTCATGATCCTAGCATGATTTTCCCAAATAAACCACTAAATATACATATCTCATGTTTGCAATTAATCAATAAAAAAGAGAAAATAATATAATTTAGAATCATTCAAAATTTAAAATTCAATATGCTAATTCAATTTAAAAATAGATATCTGGTTTTTTCATAATTTAATTTCTTTTTAGTCTAAAAAATCACATGTTTTCATTTTTTCAATTCAATCCATATTTCTGAACACAATTGTCAATTCATTTTATCATTTTCAAAATTCGCCCCACAATTCCAATTCCATTTGAATTGGGGGGTTTTCTCAAAATCCATTCCACATAAAATTCCATAATCATATAAATTAAAATCATGGTTTTATAAATAAATTTAAATTCATTTCAATCAAATTAAGAAAATTAAGGATTCAACTATATTTCAAATCTCAAATGAAACCACCTACCTTTAATCAAAGAAATCTAATGTTCAATACTCGCAATGAGAAAACCGATGTAGATCGAAGGGGAGGGAGATATAAAAGTCAATACAAGAACCAAGATCTAAGAAATGGAGTTTATATCCCTTGAAATATAATTATTATGTAAGTATACATTTGAAGAAAGCATTAGATAGGACATCCACTTATCGAAGAGGGATCTAATCTTCCATTGTCACTTCGATTCAACTAAAGAAGAGGATGAATAATCCAAAATCAATTCTTTGGAGCCTTCTCATCCCTGGAAATAATATTAGGGTGAATCAAGTAGATTATCTATCCTAATAATGGGATTTTTAATTTTAATGAAAAAAATAAAAAATTTAATCTCAAGTGTATGGTTTCTTGGAGAGGGTTGCACGGTTATAAAAAAAGTGTACCCTAACCATGTGACACTACTCTCTAGGGTCTATGTTATCTTATTTTTGGGTTCACAGTGTGGTCAACTATGTTCCACTATGAAAATTCAGAATATTTTTGTCCATTATTTTTTGAGTGTCCGGCCACATGGTTTGGACAAACTGTTCACCCCTTCCAGAGATCCAAAAAAGGACACATGATTTTCTTAGCCAAACCACATGGTTTTTTCTAAACATGCATCAACCATTCTTGGACCAAAGGGTTTCTATAATTCTCCAAATTTAACCCCAAAAAAATCAATCTCCAACCAATGTATGGTCAAAACTAGGATCATGGAGTACTTGAAATCAACTGACAGGATATTACAACCTCCCCATCCTAAAAACATTCTATCACCAGAAAGTCTGTCAAGAAAGTTCAATATAAAAGATATGGGTCCATTTCTATATAATAATTACCTCGTGATCCAAATTATCATTAGAATTATAACCATGCTACCATATCACATGGACCAAATTTATTTTCCTCCCACAATGTACCTTTTTCTCAAAATCAACAATCTTGACCAGTTGCTCAATCACGGGAAAATCAGGCTCAACATTAATATCCTCTCAACTCAAGATATGATTTGGGTTATAATGATTCATCTAAAATAGTGATACCTTAAGAACATTGGGTATCAATGTCAACTATATTGAAAGTGAAAATGGTACTCAACTTTACCCAACTTCTCAACAACATCAAAATGGTCCCACAAAATTAAGAGCAAGCTTCCCTTACTTCCCAATAAATCGGTGACCCAACTAAGGTGAAACACTAAAAATCACCAAGTAACGAACAAAGAAATCCAACTATCTAAAGTGAAAAACATTATTGGATATATATCAGTATGTTCCATCAACGGTCTCTGATGAATCGGCTAAATATTCATTGTCTTCTCTGGGACCAAACTCGGTCCAACCAAAGAAGTGTCTCCAATATCAAACCAACACAAGAAATATTTACATGGACATATGTTAAAGTCCTAAAAAGGATAAATTCTGATCATGAACTAGTAACTATTCTTATAGGTGAACTAAACTAGTCCAAAATGGTTATCCCAAGTTCTACCAAAGTTAAGAACGCAAGCAGGTAGCATATCCTCTAAAATCTGTATAGATCTCTCTTCTTGGACATCTATCTATAGACAGTAAGTCAAAATAAAATGAACCCAAGATTGCATTGCCTCCATAAATAATTTCCAAAAATGAGAGGTAAAATGGGGATCTCTATAAGGTACTATTTTAGATATAATTCTAAAAAAATAAAAAATCACTTTCACAAAGTGATTTCCCAACTTCTAATATTTAGTTGTATCATGAATGAGTATAAAGTGAGGTTATTTATTCATTAGATCAATCAAAATCCATATAAAATTCTTCTTTATATAGGTATATGAAAACCCATTGACAAATTCCTTAGAAATATTACTCCACATCTAAATTGGCACTGGATGGAGCTGCAGAAAACCCAATGGTTTCTGAGGATCTTACTTGAACTAATGGAAAGTATAACAATGAGAAACAAATTCAGTGATGTCTCATCTCATAATAGTCCAAAAGAATCATTGCTTAATATCATAAAACATTTATGTAGTTACTGGTCTCACATATCATTGGGAATTATGTAAATCCCCTATCATAGATTTTGTCACTAACAAAGGTACAATGTTCCTATTATAGAAACATAGAATACCCTCTATGGAGAACGACCACTAAAAAATAGTCTCCCAACTATATAGAGAGTCCCTAATCCTATAGAATTAATCAAGTTGTTTTTTCTGAAGAATATTCTTTAGTATAGAGTAGGCTAACTAAACACTTTCCAAGACAACATTTGACTCTTCCTCTTAGACTTCTAAATGAAACTGTGTAAAAATACTTGTCATGTTTCACTCTTATAATGATTCCTTCATGTCCTAGGTTGAATGTTTTATACTCAAAGCATCATGAATGAATTTATTCTTCCACAGGGTGTAGGAAATTCCAAAATAATAAATAATATAGGTACTCCACCCAACTCCTCTTCAAATATTTAAATAGTTTTGAGAGAATATAAATTCAACCTCTTGTTGTCATGATATATGGTAAATCATTATTTTAAATTTTAATTCCACAAACTCTTAAGTGCATGAATCTTGGATATGAGTTCAAGGTCTTTGTTAAGATAATTCATCTCATGTGGTATTGGATTTTGAGAACCATAGGCTACCATGTGATCACCTTTCATAATAATACAGTCTAGACTTTAACATGATGCATCAAAAAAGACCACATAGCCCTACCCAAACTCTAGAAGATTCAACACTGGGGAATAAGTAAAAAAGGAATTTTATCTCAAAAAATTAACTATAAAATTTTGCATCCCAAATGAACTTAACTATCTTCTGGGTGGGAGGATTCATTAAAGAATAAATATTCGAGAAATACATTATGAAAAAGTGATAATACTTCACTAGACCTAAGAAGCTCCAAATATAAAAAATATTTTTTGGTTACTACCATGTCTTAAAAGCTTTCACCTTCTCATGGTCAACTAAGAAACCATATTCTGAGACCACATGTCCCAAAAAATTCAATTCATTAATCTAGAAATTATATTTCAGTATCCTGGCATGGAGTTAGATATTTCTCAACAATTCAAGAACTACTCTCAGATGACGCACATGATCCTCCTCGCACTTAGAGTAAACCAGGATATCATTAATAATGACCACCATAAATGTATCAAGAAACTAATGAAAGATATTACTCATAAAATATATAAAGACTTTTGGATCATTAGTAACACCAAATGTCATTAAAATATACTCATAATGGTCATACCCCCTTCAGAGGGTGGTTTTCTAAATGTCGTATTTTTTATTCTCAACTGCTGATAACTAGATCAAAGATTAATAATTAAGAACCACTTTTCACCTTTAAAATAGTTAATTAGGTCATTGATATGATGAAATAGATACATTTTCTTTACCAAAACTCAATTGAGTTTCTAGTAATCAAAAGATAGGGAAAGTTTTCAATTAGTTTTCCTAATGAATTAAATAAGCGCTACCAAAGGTGACACACTCAGGTGTATAAATCCTTTCTCCAACACAGCATATAATTTAGTCTTCAACTCTTTTATTTCATCTAGTGACATATTGTAAGAAGGCATAGATATTATCTAAGTACCAGTCACTAGATGAATAGAAAAATGTACTTATTCTTACTAGTCTTAAATGTGATAATCCAAAATAAAAAAATTTAAGAAACTCGACAAAAACTAGAGGGATACAATCGATCAAAGGATCCTAGTACATATCAAACTGAACCATGATATTTCTTTCCCCAACTCCATATAATAAATTTTGACTCTACTTTACCTCAGGTCCCATTCCCCTTGAAAGATACAGCACACCCCATCAGGCGCGTTAAATGAGACTCATCGAATATAAAATTCAATTCGGTCCTTTTTAGAAATGAGTCAATCCATCTAAAAAATGACATCAATAGGTTTTGTTAGAGCCTAAAAATTCTAGTAATGTTCAATATTTGATAAATATAAGACACCAGAAGGAAACTGAAGAACCAACTACATATTCATTCAGAGGGGAATGGTAATATCCATCATATAAGACAAAACATAAATAGGAATATTTATTAGGTTCACAATATGAGTTGATATAAACAAGTGAGATTCACCAGTATCAAATAAAGAAGACACGACATACGAAGCTATAGTTATTCTACATCTCATAGTCACTAGACATATATTACATTACCCTGGATACTCTTACACTTCATGAATAATCTTTATTCAAGATGATTGTGGCTGGAAACCCTTTATTAATGAATCATATGATTTCACCAATGTAATTTTTGGTTCTTAGGAGATTTTTCCACTATGTGGGGTATAAACAATATAAAATGTTTTCTACAAGTGACTTGAGCATCCGTAGGAACTGCTAATCTGGGGTGACTCTATGTAAACCAATTTCAAATACCCAGACATTCCATACTATAATAATGTAAAATGACATCTTTTAGGCATTGAAGAAGTTCTGGAATAACCCAAATGTTGAGATCCACCATGATACTTTTCATGCTTCCTCTTCCCTTTTAAGTTACTCATTGGACAACCATTTGGAGAAAAAGGAAATCCCTTCAACCCTGACCTACTAGCCATGTCAATTTTATCCATTAAATCCCTATCAATCACATCATCATATTAATATATTTAGTAATAATTCCAATGAATGTTTTTTGGGTTAAATACCCATCTTTAACTATTGAGTCTTCACCTTCTCATTCAATACAATCTCAATTGAAAACTGCACAAGCTTAGAAATGTGGTTATCATACTCCATCATGGACCTATCAACCTAATGTAGATTGAAAAAATAAATATCCTTAGCAATCAGCATAGATTCGAGATAAAACTGATATGTGAACAATAATTTTATGGTCCTTACACTCTAAACCCACACGCTTCTTCATCATCATCAATGAATCCCACTATCTCCAGGTAAGACTTTCTAGTTTGAAGGTGGGAAATTTAACCTAATTGAATCATAAATTTTAAATAAATTAGATATAAGTTATATCATTCTCAACCAATACTCACCCTCTTAGAGATCATTATATCCTTGTGACATTGGTGATTTTATAGAATTAAATCTTGATAACAATTCTAGTATTCAACACTTTGAGGTTCCACAATTAGAGCATAAATGAGAATGGGTGTAGATGCCTATCCAATATCCTGAAAAACACAAATAATAATCTAAAAAATATTCTAGTCTATAAAAGGATTTTCTTGATGTTACTCACCAATATCTTCCTCCTTGATCCTCTTCAAATATATTCTCAAATTCATGATGCCACACAACATAAAAAAACAACACTAAATAAATGATAAGATTACTCATATTAACATCTCAAACTATATAAACAAGAATATATATTTCATAAAATAATATATCAAAATTTATAATTCATCATAACCAAATAAAAATCATGGAAAATATAAGAATCGGATCAAACTATTCCTCAAGACACCTTTCTCAAATCACCCTTGGTGACTTAAGGATCGCTACGATGAGAGTGGTCTAGGAACTCCCTCATAACTACCTCCTACATCTTGACAAGGTATCCCAAGAGACATACTAACATCATGGAAATATTTTAAACCACCCTTTGATACCACATTTTCTAGAAGAAGCCTTGGTACATGGTACCCAAATACCTAATCTAGAACTCACATAGCATGACGAGCATCACAATCACCTTAGTTTGGTGACTAGAACCTTGATTCATACATGACTAAAGAGGGAAAAGATCCCAAAAATATTGGAAGATAAAATATTACAAGTCAGTATACTCAATACTCCATAGAGAGAATGTACCAGAAACCAAACATGTATAAAAACCCAAAGAAGTACATCATCAAAGTACAAAGTATCTAATAATAATAAACTCAACCATCCAATGTATCAAGTAGATAACACCTCCATTGATGACTGTCCTCACTCTAATCCTAAAGGATCAAAAATAACCACCACCACCAAGGTTATCTTTCCCTTTTCTTGGACCCATATTAATAAAATATAAAAAAATTTAAAGGAAAAGGTATGGTGAGAGCTATAATGTCTAGTAGGATCTCCCCATGTGTTCCAAAATAGATTCCATAATTATAAACTAAATCATTCTTTCAATTTAAATAAAATTGGGCATAGAATAAATCAAAATTTTAATATTCAAGAAATTATGAATTCATTTAAATGTATGGAAAACATTTCAAACATTCCCTAAATAATCATTTTATATAAAATAATTAATATAAATAATTTATCATGTGTTGAACAATTCCATAATCAATGGAATATATAAAAAATTACAACAAGAACCACATTCATTTGTACTGAAGTATGTCAGTATTTGGATATAGGATCCTCACAGTTATGGAATTAGTGATCATGGTTAAGTATGTGTACACACATATCTCAAACACATGATGAAAAGGTGTAACACCCCAGAATGATAAAGGTTAAATGACTAAATGATGTGACTCATGTTAACAAGGTGTACTTCCCTTTTCAAGAGCCTAGCTGATTAGAACTCCACGGTTATGTGTTATTGGCTTGGAGTAGTGATTTGGATGGGTGACCTTCTGGGAATTTAATAGGGTGTGTGTGAGTGAGGACAAATCACACTAAAAAGTACATGTGTTGGCCTGTGGGGAATTTCATTACTCAGATGACACATTCGGGCACGTGGGTGGGCCCCAGGGTGGGGACCACGTGTCTGTGGGGAAACTGGTGGTACCCGGAGGGTTAGGACCTGACGGGAAATATAAAGGCGGGGTGTCGGTGCTATCATTGGGAATTAGTTGTTACATTTGGTATTAGAGGTGGTACCCAGCCTTAAGTGTGGTGCAATGCCTGGGTTGAGATGTAGGGCCCACAACAAAGATGTTGTGCTCTAAAGGGGGGTGATTGTAACACCCCAGAATGATAAAGGGTTAAATGACTAAATGATATGACTCATGTCAACAAGGTGCCCCTTTCTTTTCAAGAGCCTACCGGATTAGAACTCCACAGTTAAGCGGGGTACCTAGTGGGTCAGGACCATAATTACATGTAAAGGCGGGGTGTTTGTGCTATCACCGGGACATAGTTATTACATTTGGTATCAGATGTGGTACCCATCCTTAAGTGTGGTGTACTCCTTGGGATAAGATGTAGGGCCCACAATGAGGATGTAGTGCTCTAAAGGGGGTTGATTGTAACACCCCAGAATGAGAAAGGGTTAAATGACAAAATTATATGACTCATCTCAATAAGGTGAACCTTCCTTTTTGAGAGCCTACCAGATTAGAACTCCACAGTTAAGCGTGCTTGGCCTGGAGAAGTGATCAGGATGGGTGACCTTCTCTACATTTTATAACATGTGTGTGAGTGAGGACAAATCACACTTAAGAAGGATATGACTCATTTCAATAAGGTGCACCTTTCTTTTTAGGACCCTACCAGATTAGAACTCCACAGTTAAAAGGGGTACCTGGCGGGTCAGGAACTGAATTCCATGTAAAGGCGTGGTGTTTGTGTTGTCACCGGGACTCAGTTGTTACATTTGGTATCAGAGGTGGTACCCAGCCTTAAGTGTGGTGTACTGCCTGGGTTGAGATGTAGGGCCCACAATGAGGATGTTGTTCTCTAAAGGGGGTTGATTGTAACACCCCATAATGATAAAGGGTTAGATGAAAAAATGATATGACTCATGTCAACAAGGTGAACCTTTCTTTTCGAGAGCCTACCAGATTAGAACTCCACTGTTAAGAGTGCTTGTCCCGAAGTAGTGATCAGGATGGGTGACCTTCTCTGCATTTTCTAAGGTGTGTGTGAGTGAGGACAAAGCACACTGAAAATGACATGTCTTGGCCAGTGGGGACAGTCATTAGTCAGATGACCCATTCGGGCATGTGGGTGGGCCCTAGGGTGGGGACCATGTGTCTGCGGGGCAACTGGTGGTACCAGGAAAGTCAGGACCTGACGTCCATGTAAAGGCATGGTGTCTGTGATGTCATAGGGACTCAGTTGTTACAATAGGAATCATCAACATCCCATTAGGGGTCATTATTACAAATTAGGTTTTTGTAATATTTATCATCATCAATATAATACTAGGTCATCTAGATCCTAGTGTTATTATCCCAAATAACCCAATAACTACCCAAGCTCCCATGTGCATAATCAATCAATAGAATAATGGAATATCATCTCATTTTAAATCAATCCTCATTTATAATTCATTTTCCCAGTTTTCAATTTCAATATGCCAATTCAATTTCAAAGAAAAAAACATGGATTTTTCATCATATCGTTCCTTTTAAATCCAAAACCAATCAAAGGTTTTCATCATTTTAGCTTAATCCATTTTTTATATAATAATTCTCAAATTGTTTCATCAATACCCTCATTTTCAAAATTCACCAAACAATTCTAATTCAATTGGAATTGGGTTTTGATTAAAAAAATTGATGCCATTTAAAATTCCATAATAAAAACAAATAAAATCAAGGAAATAAAGGTTTCAATTATATGGAAAAATATCTAATGGAACCACCTACCTTTAATTGCGAAAATCAAATTATCAACACCTGTAACGAGAATTCCAACATAGATTTAAGGTGAAAGAGATATAAAAATATATCCTACAATAATGAGATAATCAAAAAATGTTTTGATATATCAAACTCTATGGATGAATGGGGGATATATTGGATTAAAATATTAGAGAATATATCCACTTATTGGAGAGGGATCGAATCTTTCATTGGAACTTTGATTTTCTTAAAGGGGAGGTTGTAGGAGGATAAATAACTTCTTGTGATCCGTTTTGACCACAAATATCATAATTTGGCCTACCAAGATGATTAGGAATCTTAAACAAGGGATCCAAAATTTTTAAAACTATTTTTATTATAATCAAATATAGTGTGAACTATTTCCTAGATAGGGATACATGGATAGAAAAACCATACTCCCTAAATGTGCACCCCTACTATCTGTAGTGGATGGTTTCTCCATGGTTTGAACATGGTTTGGTTAATCATGTGCCAACCATTAAAATTACCACTATTTGAGTCTGCACAGTTTGGAGGGTTTGGCCACATGGTTTGGACAAACCGTTTGTGTCCTTCTAGAGCACCATCAAAGGGTGTACAATTTTCTATGAAAAATTGCATGATTTTCCTTAATAATAAACCAAACTTTCAATGCCAGAAGGGATTCCAAAATTCTCCAAATTTATCCCAAAACAAACCTAAATAATACCCAACTAAGGTCAAAGAGTTCCAAAAACCAAGTAACATGATGTTATAGAAATTATTATTCATGATAAAAATGAATAATTACTTATCATTATAGGGCATAAACCATCAATAGGTATATATATAGATCCACCCCCAATATCATTTCGGAATGATATTATTGGTGAAGAAGAGAAAACACAATATATTTATGGAAAAGGTAAGCTTAAAATTGAGGATGTAACTATTTTATAAGAACACACTGATGTATATCCTATGGAATTACATGGAAAAACACTAGAACCTAAAGTTTATTTTTCTATTAATTTAAAAAAAAAAGATGCAAGCCCAATGTTGAACACTCCTTATATAATGGCTACCGTGGAATTAAAGTATTTAATGAAATTACTAGAGGATTTGTGTGGTATGGGATTTATATTCCCTATCATTTCACCTTGGAGATCCCATGTTCTTTTCATTAAGAAGATATATTTATCTATGAACTTTTTTATTGATTATAGGGAAATGAATGCTATTTTGATAAAGAAAAAGTATCCTCTACATTTAATTGATGACTTATTTGATATAATTCATGGAACTAAGTATTTTTTTAATGATTGGATTTAATTTTGGGTATAATAAATTGTTAGTAAATAAGGTATATTTTGAATATATCATTTAATAAAAAGTATGAAAATTATTAGATTACACTAATGCCTTTTGGGATGAATAATTCACCATATATTTTTATTAATCTAATTAAAAGGGTATTTAATGAAAATATTAATGTTTATGTTGTTGTATTTATTGAATACATCTCAGTTTACTCTAAAATATATAAGGAATATTAGAATTACATTCGGATCATTCTTGAGACTCGTATGGGAAAAGAGTTCTTTAGTAACTTTAGAAAGTGTGAATTATGGCTTTAGAATGTTTCCTTTCTTATACATATTGTCTCTAAGGATTTAATCTTAGTTTATCCTTGGAAGGAAATGGTATTCAAATAATGGCATACAACAAAAAACATAACTTAGGTATGTTGTTTCATTGGTTTTGTTGTTTACTATGAATGATTTATTAAAAAATTTACCTTGTCTGACAACCCATTAACCAGGCTTGTATATAAAGAGTTTAAGTTCACATTGTCAAAGGAGTGTAAAGAATGCACTAAAAAATTAAAATGAGGCTAGTCAATGACCCAATATTGACTCTACCATCAACAAATGATAAATTTTTTATATATAGGGATGTATAGAATAACGGAAATGATAATGTCCTTATGCAGAATGATAAATTTATTGCCTATGATTCAAGAAAATTAAAGTCTTTTGAACAAAACTATACAACTCATGATCTTAAGTAGTCATCCATAATATTTTGTTGGGATATTGTATAAATTATCTACATATGGAAATATATTATATATAAATAGATCCTAAGAGCTTGAAATTTATCATTTCACAAGAATGGATCAACGTGAGGCAATGACAATGGTTTTGATGACAATAGGATTATGACTGCTCAATACAATACCACTTAGTGAAGGTAAATAAGGCAGTGGATTCATTGAGTAAGAAATGTTGTGGAGTTATAACTAAAATGTGGATTGAAAATGATCTTATGATCAGGGGTTTAGTAAAGATATATATAGTAATAATTAAGTAATGGGATATATCTCTATTATTTAATTGAATTTAAAACCTTATTTATTTGGGAAATTTTTTTTTCAGTATGATGATGAGTATTTTCATAAAAAAAATTAAATCCATTAATGATGGAAATTTTGAAGACTTCATAAATGAAGATGGTGTACGAAAATTTGAAAGAGCATATGTCTTCCATCTTTACCTAAGATGAAAATGGAATTATTTTATGATGCTCATAGATCAAATTTTTAAATACACTAGGGTAGTACAAATATTTATAGGGATTTTAAAGAACATTTTATGTGGGATAATATGAATTTAGAAATTTTTGTTTTTTTATCAGGGTTCTTTTTTTATATGGTGAAGGCTATGATATAATAACCCAGAGAAGTCATGAAAACAATACATATTACTATATAGAAATGGGATGACATTTCTATGGAAATTTTCATAGTATTACAAAATACTCCAATAAATAATGATGTAATATGGATTATTGGTGATCGCCTTACCAAATTTGTAGATTTCCCTTCTATAAGAGAATATTTAACTATTGATCTCCTTTAACAACTATATATTAATGAATTCATAAGAATTAATAGAACACATCCTTAAATTGTGTTCAATCATGATACCTGATTTACATTGAAATTCTAGAAAATTTTTCCAATGTCTCTTAATACCAAAATTTATTTGAGGACCAACAACAATCCTCAAACTAATAGATAGTAAAATAGTAATATTAAAATAATAGAGTACATGTTGATATCATTCTCACATGACATTCAAGGTATGTGAGATTAGTATTTTCCTTGGTGACGTTTTACTTTAATAATTGTTTTCCTTTAAGTTGACCAAATGGTATTGTATGAAGCATTATATGGAAAGATATATTGTATTCCAGCTTGTTGTGATGAGGTTAGTGAAAGAGGTCCTACTGGCCAATAACATGTTGATCAGAAAACAAAAAATATAAAGATTATTCAGACTCATATTAAATTATTTAAAAGTATTAAAAACACATATGTTGATAACCAGGATAATGATTTAGATTTTTAAGCAGGTGATTATGTTTCCTAAAATTATCACCATGGAATGTTGTTATAAGGATCGGTAAGAAAGAGGAACTAATCCCCAGGTACATCGGGACTTTTGAAGTTATGTAAAGAATTGGTGTTATTGATTATCAATTATAAATTATTCCAATATGATAAAATGTACATTATTTCTTCTATAAATCATTTTTAATGAAGTATATTATAGACCAAACACATGTCCTCACCTCTAATGAAATAGATTTAGAACCTAATTTATCTTATTGTAAAGATCTTATCCATATTCTAGACACTAAAGAGCATTTATTGAGGAATCAAATGACTATAATAGTATAGGTACTTCATATAAATCATAAAATGGAAGAATAAATGATGGAACCATAATATTTTAGGAGTAATAATCACCATTATCTGTTCAGAAATTATTATCCATGAAAATTTAGAGGATGAACTTTTTGTAAGAGGGAAGACTGTAAAACCCGAGAATAAATTATTGTAAATGAACATTATAATTTTATAAAACTATAATGAAATGAAAATTTTAATATTTCATGGAACAAAAATTATAGTTTTAGAGGATTTATATTTATTTTTAACTTACTTTCTAAAAATAGTACTCGAATGAATTTTTTAAATTTTCTCTTAGAAATAATATTTTATGAATAATTCCAAATGGAGTAATTAACTACACCACCTTTTATTTATAGTGACATGTTATAATAATTATAGTAAACAATTATTAAATATCAATTTTATATAAATAATTATAATATCATTTGGAGATAAAATTTAATATTTTTTAGAAAACTGTTTATGTTTTTAGAAAATGTTTTTTGTTTAAGAAGGCATAATGTCTACCAATTTTAATTAATTAAAATATTTATCTTTTTGAATATCTAAATTAAATTTATATATTATATATATAAATATATAAATTTAAATCCATATAAAGATAATCACTAGTCATGTAGTCAATATAAGATCATATTGTGCTTGAAAAATGCACTCCAGAAAAAATAAATTAGTGATATGTTTTATGGGTTTATTTTTAAATTAGAATTTTATAATTATATGAATTTAATTTGATAAAATTTATTCCATATTTTGAATCAGAATAAATATAATTATAAAACAATTTCAACTTAAATTTTGTTAATAATGAATATTAAAAAATAGTAAAATCTAATTATCATTGTAAAGGTTCACACATGTTTATCGGGGGCTGATCTATATGGATATAGATCAAAATGAAATAAAGCATTATTAAACCCAATTAGATAGTTTTAGTTTCACATTACCCTTATCACCTTCATATATGATCTATTTTGAATCCATATTTTCAGGAAATATACATGAAATTATTGAAAAAATTTGAAAAATCACAAATGTGTCACTCACCTCAATTATAAAAGGGAACCTCCTCACCTCAATTATTAACACCTATAAAGTAATTTATCAAAACCAAGACCTAAAAAATATATCCCTAAAATATTTTTCCACATTCTATAGGTTCTTTCCTTTCCAAAATACCAACCCTATGTCCTTTATTAGATATCCAAAGGAGGTGCTTCTAAGCGAAGGTAATTACCATCAACAAGATATTTCAATTTACATATTTTTTTACCACATTTAATTATGTCTTAACAATTAATATGTAATAAAACAATAATATAAAATATACATAGGTGTTATTATGTTTATGGAATAATATTTATTCATCTCCATAACCATCAAATGGAAAACAAAACCATTAGTTGTGTGTATCGAGTACTATTGTCACAAGAATTTTTATAATTTTTGTTCCATCACTATCTCACATGAATTGTAATAATGATGAAAATAATGAATATATATATATATATGAAACTTATGAGATGATATTGATTCTACAAATTTAATATATCATCTAATTACTTACCCTTTCACCCATCAAGTAAATGATAGTGTCACTCATGTGTGTGTATGGTCTACCATCTCCATGAAGCAATGTGATTCATTTTCTAGTCCAACATTCAATAATGATTATAAAAATTTATATATTGAGTAAATGTGGTTTTTAAAACATTAATATCATTTTTATATGATGTAAATATATTCTATACAAAAAAACTATAAATTATAGTACCAAACTAGCATTAGAAGACAGTGCAATTAACACTTGAAAAATAGTAATAATAATTAATTTTTAACAAATAGGGGATAAGTTATTATAAAATATCATATATGATTGTAAGAACCTGGATATTCATTTTAGGTATGGATAATTATTTCATGTTTTTTTTAGGAAAAAGTAATAAATAGGGATTTTTTTAAGTATACGTTGTGTACTTCAAAGTACATGTCAAGTGCCCAGTTGTCGCGTACAGTCTTGTACTAGCCGTATAATTGTCGAGTACATGGTGGTGTGATGACCAGGCTAACCCACTTATGTTGGGATTTGGTTGAGGATAATACATGAAATTTACATTAAATGAACATGTCATGTACTTATATTTTTATTTGATAAATCAGAGCGGGGTCACGTCTCATCTTTAGAAACAACTCCTTCAAGAAATGGTTTGTATCAGAGTGTGACAGAAGGGCCGACGAACTTCAAGTCCCTCCCAATTCTCTGTCCGAGATCCGATTGAGATGATGTCGGGTGAATTGGAATCCCGCTAGTGAGTTCTGAAAACCACTAGATCCTTTCTCATTGATTCTTCCTCTCTCTTGAGTTCTTCAAAGTTGGGTGTTTTTTACTTTTCTAGATCTATGATATTTTAGGCCGATTCAAGGGTCAACGTTCAAGTATATTGATCATACAATATTGAGTTATATGGTTTGTGCCTTTATATGTTCGTCTTTGGATTATATATGATAAAAATTTCATATACCCATGTTTGGCATATTACATGTTTTGAAATTGAACCCTTTTTATTAGATGTTATGGTTTGATTGATTGATAATGTGTTGTTGTTGAGGCATAAGGTTGGATACCATATTTGAGGGATACTACATGGGTGTGTTTTCCCTTCATTGACTATTTATAGCCACTTGTTCTAGAATGTATATTATGCATACCTTTTTTTCTATGCCCTGAATTTATTCGGATAGAGTTGATTGATTAAATGAATTGCATGTAGTATGATTTTTGAATGTTTAGCCATGTAGTAGCTATAGTTTACAAATGATTATTTGGTATGATTTGTGCGTTGTTTTTTCAGTAGACTCTGACAGCCTTGGACTAGGAAAATTGTGGGGGTTTCCACGTTTATTTACACAGTATTATGGGAGACCTGGTGTAGATAATTGACTAGGGGGTATTGACAGTGAGATCTACCTAGGAGGTCATTTATAATTTATTATTTCTATGTTTACCTGGGGGTATTGACCATGAGAGCTACCCAGGAGGTCATTTATAGTTTATTGATGTTGTGTTGACCCAGGATTATTGACCATGAGAGCTTCCTATGTGGTCGTTTGTAAATTATTAGTGATATGCTAGACCAAAGTGGTTAGATGATTTGAGATTCCCAGAGGGATGTTATGTAATGAGTTAGTGCTATGTTAAGACAAAGGAGTTATAATGTAAGATCTTTACCTGAGGTTTTTTTATGAATGATTAAATTAGACGAGTCTTTCATTCCCAAGAACAATCTTGGACTCGGTCTTACTACGATTGTTAGATGGTCTTCCGAGACATCTATTTTGTTACTATTACACAGGTGGGTATATATCTTAGGCTAGATCTTGATATTACAGGATTAAAAGGATAAATAATAAATGTAAATTAATATAATTGAAAAATATAGGATAGTTTACGTTTGATCCCTTCCTGGTTTATTGCTTCATTTCAACATATTACCTACTATATATGTTCACCAATACTTAGGCACAGATATTTTGGTGTTTGCCTACTGGTATTCGTCTCACACCCTATTTGGGTCATGTTTTGGACCCAAATAGATTATATGGTTGCAGGTATAGGTAAGGGTTAGCACCCATCTTCATCAGGTATTTTATTGTTATTGGAGCTGGAGAGCATTGAGCCAGGATAAGGCTTGTGATGCCGCTGGAGTATAATTGTTTATTTATTACATTGGTTTATGTATTTATTTCCAACATTGTGACTTTTTTGGATGTTTTCATAGACACATGTGACATACATCATATATATATAAACATATATATATTGTGTCTTCAATTAGATTTACTTTTAGTCTTCTATTGCTTATTTCTATTTGGCATTACATCTTCTGTTATTACTTACTATTTGTTTTTTTCTATGTATACTCTTCCAATAAAGTCATAGTTTCCCCATTATCATACCTTGTCCCTTGCAGCTAGTTAGTATCCTCTATAATTTGAGGTAGGTGGTTTTTTCCTTTCATTGATTTTCTTTGGAGTGTATATGCTAAAAGTTTGGTTTACCCACATTTTGGGTTTGTGTTTGTACTTGGGCTCCGGAAACCCGTAAGCCGGATTTTGAAAATAAAAAAAATGATTGAGGAGCATGTTTTGAAATTGAAACTTATTTATTACCGGCTATAGTTTGATTGATTGATAAAGGGTTTCTATTGTGTCATAACATTAGATACCTTGTTTACAGGACACCTCATGGGTGTGTTTTCCTTTAATTGACTATTTATGGACGTTTTCTCTATATTTCTTATTAGGAGTAACTTTTTTCTATGCCCTAAATTTATTAGGATGGAGTTTATTGATTATATTAAATTCGTGTAAAATGCTTTTTGAAAGTTTATCCATATAGTACCTATGGTCTACATATTCTTCTTTGATATGATATCTGTGTTGTTTTTTCCAATGGACCATGAGAGCCTAGGACCAGGAAAATTATGGTGGTTTCCATGTTTATTTTCACAAGTCCGTGAGAAAATTGGTGTAGATAATTTACCTAGTGTTATTGGTTATGAGAGCTACCTAGGGGGTTGTTTATAATTTATTGATTCTATGTTTACCTAGGGTTATTGACCGTGATATCTATGCAAGAGGTTGTTTACAATTTATTGATTCTATATTGACCCAGGGGTATTGACCGTGATGGCTGCCCAGCTGGTCATTTGAAAATGATTAGTTCTACGGTAGACCAAAGGGGTTAGACCATGAGATCTTCATAGAGGGTCTCTATTTAATGAATTAGTGTTATGTTAAACCAAAGGGGTTAGACTATGAGATATTTTCCATATGTTTGTTTATGAATGATTGAATGTGACGAGTCTACCAAGCCAAAGCACAAGCTTGGAATCTATCTTACTTGATTGTTATATGGTCTTATGGGACATCTATTTTGTTACTATTACATAGGGGATATATTTCTTAGGCTAGAACCTGAGATTACAGGATTCCAAGGATGAATAATAAATGTAAATCAATGAAATTGAAAACTGTAGGATTGTTTACTTTTGAGTAATTCATGGTTTATTCATTTATTTCTACATATTACATGCTATATATATTCAATGATAGTTAGGCATAGATCTTTTAGTGGTTGCCTACTTGGATTCATATCACACCTTGTTTGGTTCATGTTTTGAACCCAAAAAAATTATATGGTTACAGGTATAGATAAGGGAAAGTGTCCTTCTTCATCAGGTACTTGATTGATGTTTGATCTGGAGAGCATGGGACCAAGATGAGGCCTGTGATGTTGCTATAGTTTACTTGTTTCTTTTGCTCTTTGGATTATGTATTTCCTTCCATCATTGTGAAATTGTTTTTATGTTTTCTTAGACACATGTGACATGCATTATATATATATAGTGTCTTCAGTTGGATTTACTTTTAGTCTTCCTTTGTTTATTTCTGGTTGGTATTACTGCCTCTCTTATTACATACTATTTGTTTCCCACTGTGTATACTCTTCCAATGAGGGTATAGTTTTCCCATTATCAGACCTTGTCCCTTACTACTAGTCGATAGCCTCTAGCGTTTGGGGATATATGATTGAGGTCATGTGACCAACCCGGTATAGGACACCCTTGGGCGGTACCCGGATCCGGGACATTACAATGATATTATAAATACGAATAATTTTATGGTATAAATTAATAACACTATTAAAACCATTATACAAATGTTTAAAGTATGTTCAACTAAAGGTAAGTTTTAGGTAAGGTATTTCATCTCAATTTCCATTTCATTGATATATATTTGTTACAAGCACCTATTCACCTTTATGTGGTGTATATACTACCCCATTGAACTACGTAACATGAATACCTATTTATTTATGATGATTAATATTTCAATTCATGTTTATTCTTTCAAAGGGATACAATTTTAAATTTTCTAAATAGGTAATAATTTATTTTATAATATCAATTTATTTTAGGACTACTTTTCTTTTAATTTAAGAAATCATATCATTTATCATTTATAAGATCCAATAATTTTATTATCTTTTAGATATTTATCGAGTTCCAATATTTTCTTCCAACTTTTCCTCTCTTTTGAACATAATTCATGATAAAAAAAATTAAATGAAAAATAAATTTTATTTCTCTATTAATTGGATATATTTTTCTTCCAAGTCAATAGTTTGCAAACTTCTTTACAAAATCTTTTTTATTTACTCAAAAAATTCATTATGAAAATTTTAGTTTTCACAAGAATTTTTAAAAAGTATTGAAATTAATTATTCTAATGTATTTTAGAATGGATATTTCCAAATTTCTTTTCAAGAAGTAAAATGGAATTTTTTTTGACATATAGGGAAATAAAATACTTCCCCATCATCAAAACTGTTTTATGGTATTTATCTTCTTCTAAAATATTTAAATGGTTTTACAATGAAAACAATTTTATAAAATATTACTTTTGATATTTCACTTCTATTATATTTATTCTTCCAATGGACATGATTTTATTAAAAAACCAAAATTTTTGGCAAACTGATGGTCATCTCTTATCCCTTATTATTTTTTTGGTCATTATCTTCCCTTGAAACATTAACTTTATTATGACAGTTTTATATTAAATTTCACATAAATATCTATATTATTTGTAACATGGATATGATTATTGCCTATAACTTATACCATTTTAACATACAGTGTTTTATGATGAATGTTATTTAATTAATTGAGGAAAATATTGATAAATTCATATTATTTAAACAACATGGATATTTGTGCATAAGGAAAATTATTTATGAATTGAATTGATAATTAAATATATAATAAATTCATTGTACTTAAAGAGAATGGGGGCCTGGTTATAGATACCCTCTTAAGGCATCAATGTCTCTCATGTAACAAATAATTTGGAAAAATTTAATGGATTTTGGTCTATATTTTTAAACAATCCTATTGTAAGGTCTTGATGGTATAGATATCATCATTTGTTAGATCACATTATCCAATATTAAGTATTTCCTTCATCAAAAATATATTTATTATTTTCCATGCTATTATTAAATTAATGTTATTTATGGATGAATTTCATTCTCTAGTTATTGGTTAAATGACATGTGTTTTTAGTTATTTACATTTCTATATTCATTATAAAATATTTACTCAATCTATCTCCCGCTGTATTTAACCCTTACTTAGTATTTGATCCCATCATTATTTTGTTTCCTTTCCCCATGATATAAAGATAAATTATTTCCATGAGTTCAAGGATATTGAATATTTTCCATTACTATATTTTATATTTTATTCCCAATGTAAAATTTTTATCATATATATATCTTCCTCTCTAAGGCTACTAAACCAGTCGGTCATTGGGATATGACCCCTTGTATCTATTATAATGTGAGCTTACTGGTGAAGGGTCATTACATAAATTTTTATTTTTTTGTGTATATTTCTCCATAGATATGATACATAATAATTTTCATGAAATTCATGTGATTTACAATCTCATATAAGTTTTTACTTTTAAGGGATTTTGATTTAAAAGTTTCCAAATCGTTAAGGTTTTATTCCCAATATCACATTCAAATCAATATTGTATGGGTCTGAACTCTAATATAGAGAGAATAATTTTTCTTTATATCTTAAACCCCATATATTTTCAACTCTATTTGTTATTTTTTTGGTTAAACTTATTATTACCATTTCAAATTCCATTGGATCACAATCCAACTAAAAGGTTCCGTGTAAGTGGATTAGAGCTTTTCTATTCTTTTCCTTTTGTTATCATTCACCTTCATATTAATTTTATTAATATTTTCTATGGATATACTTCTATACACTTATATGATTTATTAAGGTCATTTTAAATGGGCTTTATTTTATTTATAATAAAATATTCTTTTAATATTTTTGGTATGGTCATTTTGTGTCAACTATGGCCTTATTTAAAAAGGATTAAAAGTAATATCTTTTTCAAAAAAAGCCAACATGAAATAATTTTATCACTATATTTATGAGTTTTATTGAAGAAACTACCTCTAAAATGTTTTACGGTTTTCATAAAGTGATTTTTATTACCATAATTTTATAGACAATTTTATTTTGAAATTTACATTTTATAAAGCAAAGGGTATTTCTTCCTATTTTCAAATAAATTTTTAAATTATTTTATAAAAGTGTTTTGCATCCATTTCAACCTAATTTAATGTTTCTTATACTTTATTGTGTGTATTAACTAATGATATATTCCAACTTATTTTTTTTTTGGTTTATGATAATGTCTTATAAAATATTTCTTGAAACTCATTTCTTTCTCATGGGTTAATTAAGTTATGAAGGAATTAGGAATGCTCTCAACTACTTGAGGCACACATATTTATGGTATTTTATAGTAACACCTAGATATTATAAAATTGGAAATCATTTAAATGAGCCAAATGTGTTTGATTTCTTTCTCCACATGAAACACCAAACTAAATAGAAGCTCTGATATATTTAGATAAAAATATAAATATTAATAATGAATGTTGTATACTATAAAAGTAATTATAATAAATGAATATTATGACTAATTTTTTTAAAATACTTATACCCCAAATAAATTCTACTTATAATACGGATAAAATTAAGTTAGTTTTTAAAAAATGACTAATAATATCATTTATTGTTTAGAAAAAAAATTCTTGAAATTTAATTTTTATGAGATATGAAATTATAATTAAATATATATATTATTAATTATGAAAAGTAGTGTTTTATATTTATATTCATTTAATATAAAGTTTCACAGTAATTGATATGAAATAAGAATAATAACAGTTAGTATTTGAAAATTTCATTTTCCAGCAGATTCGGTTTTTTATTATATTTTATGATTTTTTTTTGAAAAAATTAAATTCTTAAATTTTATAGTTTTAATTTGAAATTATTAACATAATTTTGGTAATTATAATAATAACATTATCTTAATAACAATTTTTTTTGAAATAATTATTTGTAGGTGAATAGTGCGAAAATATTAAATTTTCTAAAAAATGCCACTTTTATAAAAATAGAATGACATAATTTTTTTTTGAAATATTTTTATATAATATAAACATATTTATAAGCAAAATAAATCATTTATAATTTTATTTTTTATGGAACTCATGTAGATCATTTTTGAAAAAAAATAGCAATTTATTTTGAAAATATTTTTTATTCTATAATATGAAAAATTTAATTTTCATCATATAGAAAATGAATATATTAAAACTCAATTCATATTTTACATAAAAATTATCATGTAATTTAATAATTTTAATTTTAATTTTGTGCATAAAAGGGTGATTTCTAATATTAAAGTTAATGACTGTGATAATGGTAAAATTATTATTTAAAAAGAAATATTTATTAATATTGCATAAAATATATATATATATATATTAAATTATTTAATTATAAAAAAATTATAATAATATAATCTTTAATAACATATATATTTATATTAAAACAAAATAAATTAGTAACCAATTCTAAATAATATTTACAACAAATAATGGTTAAAACGTAACATTTCAACATAAAAATTATCTTTCTATATATGTAATGTTTTAATTTAAAAGATAATTTTATCTTATTTATAAATGGAATTTAATTAAATTTATATTAATATAATATTAAATTGTTAATATGGGTCATTTTATATTTTTATAAAAACATAAATTATTTAAAAACTAGTTACTAAGGTAAAAACCAAAAAAGAGTAAAATTGAAAACCTAAAAACAAATGACTTACAACGTGTTTAAAACATGTTTTTAAATATTTTTTTGAGGATTTATTGTACCAATAACACCCCAATATCCATTATTTATAACTTTTATATTCTTTTAACCTTGAATAGTTTAAGGATATCAATAAAAATTAATAGGGTATGAAAAAAAGTTATTTTTTGTAAACATATAAAAGTGAAAAGGCATCCACTGTTCATTCCACACCCATTATATAGAATTTATTTCCAAACAATTATCATTTTTTAGCTCCTATAATCCTATCTCGTTTTCATAAGCCTCCTCAGTCAATTAATTATCATAATCACTTCATTTCCATAGGGTCTTTTAAGAGAAAGTTAATTGTCCTAATGATAGTATTAATTAGACCTTAATGTTTTCTAATTAATATTTATATTTAAAACCTATCCTTGACATATAAATATTATAAACACGGTATAATTATTATACTGAGTTTATATTATATTAATTTAACAACCATACATTAAAAAAAGAATGTTAATTTTACATTATACGGACTACCGCCTCTACAAAGTAACATTTTTTCCATATTGGTTTTATTTCTATATAAAACCACTTTAAATATGAATAATAAACATAAATAATATTAATAGTATCATCATTTTTCTATTATAATGTTGTTATACACTTACATAACCTTAATCACCCTTCGAGGTATCACATGTTCATGTTTGAGTTAGTTTAACCACCTACTTGAATAATGGTATAAAACTCTATCGTGGATGACTATGGGAACATAAGTAATAATTTTATTATAATTAAATATTAATTTGAAGGTTTTTTTGGTTTTTAATGGTTATATTAAGTATTAAATTATTATAAAAATATCTTCATTGATCTATAAAATTACCAAAATAAGTAGACATTAATTTAATTTTCACATAGACATACGAAAAAGATATATAAAAAATAAATATAATAAGATAATAAATGCTCCATAATAATTTAAATATATAAAAAAATTATAATGACGTATCTAAAAAATTAGTATTATTTAGGTAGTTAGGTTTATGCTTGGCATGAATCTTGAACAATGTAAGGGTTTTCATCTCAATTTTACTTCTTTGATACACGTTTGGTATTATTAACATAATTTCATTAGAGTGGTGTATATACTGCCTATTTGAGATATCATATCGTGAATTATTTTTATATAATTTAATTTTAATTTCAATTATAATCTTAATAGAAAGAAAATATGCGGATTTTTTTTAACGATCAACAATAACCCATATTAATCATTATTTCTTGGTGTCCTCAGTAGTCCGGTGATAAAATCAATTGTAAATTCATCCCAATTCCAAATTGGAATAGGTAGAGGTTTCATAAATCCTTTGGGATGTTGTCTCTATGCCTTCACTTGTTGACAAACTAGACTCCTTGACATGTAGTAATCAATTTCCTACTTCATATTATCAAACTAAAAATATGCATTCATATCTTTGTACGTCATTGTGCTACCCGGGTGTATAGAGAAATTTGAGCTATGGGCATCGTCTAATAGTTCCCTTTTTAGCTCAGGTACTGATGGAACACATAACCTCTTCCCAAATTTCATAACTTCTTCTTTATACATGAAGTCATCCATTCTCCCATCCTTGACAGCATTAATTTTCTTATGTCGATTCTCATCATGATATTGAGAGATTTTTATCTTCTCTAATAAAGACGGTTTAGAAATCATTTGAAAGAGAAAATATGTTTCCCCTTCCTTAACAATTCATATATCCATCTTTAGTAGATCCAAAAATATATTATCTCTCTCAATATTCATTTGAGTCAGAAGTCCGTGATCCTTCCTACATAAAGCATCTTCCACCTTATTTGCCTTTCCTGGGAGGTAGTGTATTGAACAATCGTATTCTTTGAGTAACGCGAGCCATCTTCATTGCCTCATGTTGAGTTATTTTTGTGTGAAATAGTATTTCAAACTCTTGTGATCTGTGTATATCTCATATTTCTCACCGTAAAGATAATATCTCCATATTTTCAGAGCAAACATTATGACTGCTAACTCAAGATCATGAGTTGGATAATTTTTCTCATGGGTATTCAACTGTCTTGATGCATAAGCAATAACTTTATCATTTTTCATAAGGACTCAACCCAAACCATTTTTTATGCATCACTATATATTAAAAATCCATCATTTCCAGATGGAAGACTCAAAATTGGAGCATTGACCAATATTATTTTCAATTCATTAAAGCATTAAGTACATTATTTTTTCCACACAGACATAACTCCTTTACGTGTGAGCTTGGTTAGCAGGTTATCCATTCAGGAAAAATTCTAAACGAAATGCTAATAGTAACCTACTAAGCCAATAAAACTACGTACCTCAGTTATGTTTGTTGGTGTGGTCCAATCTTGGATTACCTTTGTCTTTGTAGGATCAACTAGGATTCCATCCTTAGAGACAATATAGACTAGAAAAGAAACAGATTGAAGCCAGAATTGGCTCTTGCTAGACTTCCCATATAACATATTGCTTCTAAGAGTTCTCATAATAATCCGCATGTGATTCCCATGGTTTTCATTGCATTTTGAGTATACCAGGATATCATCAATGAATACCACAACAAAGTTATCAAGATATTTCTTGAAAACTCTATTCATTAAATCCATGAAAATAGAGGGTTCATTTTTCAGTCTAAAAGGCATCATTGTAAACTCGTAATTCCCATACCTCGCTCGAAATTCTGTCTTTGGAATACCTTCCTTCCTCACACACAGCTGATGATATCTGAATCGAAGTTCAATATTTGAAAAGTATTGAGCTCCATGAATTTGATCAAATAAATCATCAATTCGGGGTAGATGGTACTTATTTTTTATTGTAATAGAATTATTTTTTCTGTAATCAATGCATAGCCTCATGGATCCATCTTTATTTTTAACAAATAAGACCAGGGCTCCCCAAAGAGAAACACTGGGTCGAATAAATCATTTGTCATTCAAATCCTCTAGTGGTTTCTTTAGCTCCACTAACTCCACAGTGGTCATTCAATAGGGAGTCTTTGATATAGTTCTTGCATCAGGAATTAAATCAATAGAGAACTCAACTTCCTACTCTAGAGGATGTCTAGGTAAATCCTCTAGAAATACATAAATGTACTCTTACACTATGTGCACATCTTCATTTTGAATATTTCTTTCATCGCCCGTAGATATTGTTTTTTCTTCCTCTCTAAGTATTTCATTCAGTAGAGCTACTGGGGGTGGTTCTAGATAAGAATCATGTGGCGAGATTTCTTCCCTAAAGACAAGGGATTCTACACCATTTTCAAAAATTGAAACTTCCTTCTTCATAAAATAAATCTCTGCATCATAATTTCAAATCCAATTCATACCGAGAATTATATCAAATTCATTCATTGGTATGATGATAAGTTTAGAAACTAAAGCATGTTTTGGTGTCTAGATGGGGACTAGTCGGCGTGCCTTTATTTCAATGATACATCCCATGGGAGTTTTCACGGACAACACCTTTACTAAATCAAATTAAGCTATCTAATTTTCTTGTAAAACTAGGAAGATATAAATTAATGCAATCATCCCGAATCAAATAAATTTTTGGCTATGTTTGAGTAAACAATTAAAGTACATGCCACCACATGATTAGGAATTTCAACCTCCGCGGTTGTAATCGCATAGGCTCTCCCTTTTTCACTTGGCTTTTTTTAGGAATGTTTCCTTGGAACATAAGACACTCATTTTCATAGTGTCCCATATCTCCGAAATTGTAGCATTTAATATCATTGAATTGTTTCTTCCCCTTGCATTCATCAGATTTATAACCATTTTCTCCGATGTTATAGAAGTCTCCCATGCCTTTCAAGCATTTTCGGATATGATTCATTCCACAATTCTCACACAATGGGAATAGCTTTATTCCCTTTCACTTTTTTGGTGCTTCTCTATTTCATTTTTTTATCATAGTACTGCTTCTTGTCTTGGTTTCCTTAGAAAAGATTTGATTTAGAAAATTACCTCTCTGTTTTGATGGCACTTGATACAATTTCATCATATGATGAAAATGATTGAGAAGTTAGTGCCCTTAAAAGACTTGGCTTAAGACCATCAATGAAATGATCAATCATGTCTTCCGAGTCACGTAAGTAATCTATGGCATACCTATCCATCCTTGTAAAAGTAGCCTCACACCGTACCATATTGTCTTCTTCCCTTTATTTTAAGCTAAAAAATTTCCTCTTCATTTCAGTTCATTTCCCACGAGGGAAATATTTTTTGAAGAATACTTCCTTAAAATTCCTCCATTCTATATCTTCTATTTCTTCTTCTTCTATGGTATTTGAATCAGGCACCACCATTGATCTGAGTCATTCATGAGACAATATACTTCTAGTATTACCTTATCATTTTCATTGCATATTAATGCCATGAATACCTTTTCAAGGGACTTGATCCATTGCTCAATAACCACTGGATTAGTAGTCCCACTAAAATATGGGGGCTTCTGCTGCATGAAACAATCCAACACAGGTGTGGAATGGTTATTCGTTACAACTTGAGTAATTTTTACCAATATGGTCATGATCTGATCTGCTTCAACATTGACTGTGTTTACTTTCTTAGTAGGGAGATCCCTCCCTTGCCCATGAGTATTGGTTCTCATTCTTCCATTAGACACCATTTTGAAATAATGGGATACACAAGATTAGTTTATGAATCGCAAATAAAAAATAACCCAACATAGATTGAAATTCTATGCATAGCTAATCTTATAAACATGATTCCTCTAAGGAAAAATTTACATTAAACTCATTTATAATAGATTTTAATGAAAATGTGAATTATACTAAGCATATCCTTTTGGAGTGTCCTGACCAAGAGTGCAGTAAGGCCCGTTGTCGTGCACCAGTTCCTATTCGAGTCTAGATCAAAGTGGTGTTTTCGGGTTTTACCCCAAGATACATATGTGCCAGAACCACCTCTACCTACTTCTATCCAGAAATGGAGGTATTTCTTAAAAAGATCCACATAATATATTCCTTACCAAAATACCAGGATGTTCTTGTATGTTTATCCTCAAATATTACCTTAGGGATTTGTTCCCTACTCTATTTTTCCTACTCTAGTTTCCATGTTTCCTACTAAACTTCCTTTGATACTAGTTGTAACACCCTGACCCCTCTAGACCAGAGCCGGTGAATTACTTGTTATATTGGAATGGTTAGAAGGAATGAAAATCCATAAGGATTAATCATTTTAGTAGTCTTTGAAGAAACTAGACACATAAATGTAACTCAAATTACATTGGAGAAGGTTTCAAAATACAATACATTATAAAACATAAAATTGCGTCCACATAAACTCAATGAATGATCTCCTCTTCATCACCTGTTGATGGTAGATAATGAAAGGGGTGAGCTCAAATGCTCAGTAAGTGTTACAAATATCAGAAGCATGAATCAATAATAACTGAATCATAAACAAATATGGCATAGTGAATAAATAAAAAACACACGCCATTAATAAACTGAGAAAGGTCCTGCATCCACAGATTTTTTCATTGTGAAAAACTCATGGATAGTAATAACAGATAATGAATAAAGAGAATGATTATTAATTGGAAATCATGTATCTGGAACATGAATCTATAATACTGTTAAAACGGTTTAGTTCTGTCGGTAGAAACCTGTCTGATTTTTTTGAAAAAAACTCGATGGATTTGTCACCAACTGATTTCTCTCATGAGACCTACTAATGCATAGAGGGGCTATAGAGAGCCCCACCCACTACTGCATGTACAAAACACTCTTTATAAATTGATTCAATACAATAGTAATATGCCTTTTCAATATCTGTATAGAGTAGAGTATACAAATTCATCAATATTTCCATAATTAAAATAACATTCCAAATAAACACCGTATGTAAAATGGTATATGGTTTAGACAACGAAAATATCCATGATATGATATTATGGATATTTAATATAAATATATTTTAAAATGAAAATTGATCTCAAAATGGGCAGTAGGTACACCACATAAGGATTATTAGGTTCCCCATACAAAGTTAGTCACAAAAAATAGTAGTTGAGACAAAGTCTCTTACCACAATGTAATCGGTCGAATCATATGACCAAAACTTAATAACCATAAAATGAATCATTTAATAACATAAATATAAATATAATAATGTTTTAAAATATCAAATGTATGTAAAAATATACAACATACAAGAAATAAGTGGCGAACAATGAAAATCTCCCAGAAGTGAAAGTGAGATATGAAACACCTTACAAACATTTTGACAAGGTTACGAGTGTTATTGCGAGGGATAAATGAGAGGTAAAGGATTATTTGATTATTTATATTTCATAAGGGTAGTATGGGGGAGGTTCGAAAACATACCCCATCATTAGGAATTAAAAATAAAAGGGCACAAAATTGGGGATATTCTTGAACAAAAGTGAGAGAGAGGATCCGTTACAAAAATTTGGCAGCCTAACGGCGTGGCATAAAATTTAATAAAATTAAATGATGAGGGAAAAAGGGTATCTCGTCATATTGAAATCAAAAGGATAGTAAAAAAGAACACATAAAATCAAACCCCAACATATGATAATGGAAAATCAAATAGATAACATAATGGAAGTGTCGACTAAAATGAGAGAATGAAGGATTCCCTTACCTTGTAGAGTAACTCCTAGATCTTGAAGGATGTGACCTTGGGGGCTTAAGAAAACATTGGGAGGAATTATAGGGAGATAATACCACTTGATCTTAGATGATATTGAGTTTGGAATTAAAGAAAACTAAGGGGGGTGAGTGGGTATTTATAGTAACTAAGAGAGAGTTTTTTATTAATTAAAAGGGACACCACGTTGGTGATTTTCACAAAACCATGGGATTTCCCATGGTTTAAGCCACATGGGACACCTCATGTCTTATTATACTGTAAAAAAGTCGACCAGGCCTATATATTAATTATTACATGATTATGATGTCATTAAACTACTAAAAACTCAAATCTGTATATTTACTATTCAAAAAAAAATTAAGTATTTTATAAAAATCCCAAAAATTCACCCTGACCATTTTTCGATGTGTAGAATTAAAAAATGAACTCCAGTTTCTGAAAATAATTTTCTAAATATTTTTAATTAAAATCAAAATTACTTTAAAAAAAATAACAATTTAAAGGTATAATTAGTTTTGTATTACATTGAAAAATTAATTAACTTCTCATTATCTTATTACCATAAGAAAATAAAATATTATCATTATTTACAATTTTTAAGGGTCATATTACTATTCATATTACTATTCATAAGGGTATGTTGTTATTCATCAAAAATCAAGTTGGTTCAATCATACTCCAAACGACTTACTAGTCACAACTCTAGATGCTTGTTTTTTGAAATTCAAAACATAGAAGTGGAAAATTTATGTTTAATGGATAACATATAACTTTCTCCTATAATTTTTTGTTTCAAAAAAGACTTTGTGCTTCATAAAATAAGGGCTATCTAATAAATAGAAATTATTTAAGAGCAACATACCATAAAATGTTTGGGGTGTTATATTATTCCCTCCTTCGAAAATTTCGTCCACGAAATTTTATGTATAAATCCCACCAAAAAGATGTGGGTGGTTCTCCTTCATAAAATTGTCTGGTTCTTATGTTGCTTTTACCATATTTTGGTTTCTCCAAAGAACCTTTACTGAATGAGTTTTTCGATTTCTCAATACCTTCTCCCTTATGTCAAGAATCCCGATAGGCTTTTCACAGTATGAAAATCAGGTTCCAGTTCTATTTATTCACATGTGAGTACATGTGTTGGGTCTGGCATGTATTTTTTTAACGACACATGGAAAAAATAATGAACTCTGGAAAGATTTGGCGGAATCACTAAACGGTAAGCTATAACTCTGATTCTTTCCAGAATTTCAAAAGGTCCAATGTACCTAGGGCTCAGTTTCCATTTCTTATCTTACCTTAATACACCCTTCCTTAGAGATACTTTTAGAAATACATGATCTCCCACTTGGAATTCCAAGCCCTCTCTCCGGTTGATAGCATAACACTTCTCCCTACTTTGGGCTGCTTTAATATGGGATTGTATTTTCTTCACTTTTTTCACGGTCTCTTCAATAAGTTCTGGGCCTATAAGTTTCCTCTCACCATGTTCGTCCCAACAAGTTGGAGGTTTACATCTCTTTCCACATAACGCTTCATATAGAGCCATTTTAATACTAGAGTGGAAACTATTGTTATAGGAAAATTCCATTGAAGGCAATTATTGATCCCACATACCTTGGAAGTAACGAGAGCATGACCTCAACATGTCTTCTAAAGTTTGAATAGTCCTCTCAGACTGTCAATCGGTTTGGGGGTGATATGTAGTACTCATACGATGCCCAGTATTCAAATCCTTCTGGAGACTTTTCCAAAATTTTGATGTAAATATGGGATCTCGATCGGATATAATTGATAGAGGTGCACCATGAAGTCTTACAAATTCATTAATATATATTTTTCCAAGTTATCAAGTGGAAATTCCTCTCTTATAGGATGAAAATGTGCGGATTTTGTGAGATGATCAACAATTACTCGTATTGCGTCATTCTTTCTAGGTGTCCTCAGTAGTCCGGTGATAAAATCCATTGTAATGTTATCTCACTTCCACATGGGAATAGGAAGAGGTTTCATAACCCTGTGGGATTGTTGTCTCTATGCCTTCACTTCTTGACAAACTAGACACCTTGACACGTAGTCTGCAATTTCCCACTTCCTATTATCCCACCAAAAATATTTCTTCAGATCTCTGTACAATTTGGTGCTACCCGGGTGTATATAAAAATTTGAGCTATGGGTATCATCTAATAGTTCCCTTTTTAGCTCAGGTACTGATGGAACACATAACCTCTTCCAAAATTTCAGAACTCCTTCTTCATACATGAAGTCAGCCAGTCTCTCATCCTTGATAGCATTTATTTTCTTGTGCAGATTATCATCATCATATTGAGAGATTTTTATGTTCTCTAATAGAGATAGTTTAACAATCATTTGAAAGAGAAAAGTTGATTCCCCTTCCATAACAATTCTCATATCCATATTTAATAGATCCAAATATATAGGATCTATCTCAATCCTCATTTGAGTCAGAAGTTTGTGATCATTCCTATTTAGAGCATCTGCCACCATATTTTCCTTTCCTGGGTGGTGGTGTATTGAACAATTGTAATCTTTGAGTAACTCGAGCCATCTTATTTACCTCATGTTGAGTTATTTTTGTGGGAAAATTTATTTCACTATCTTTTGATCTATGTATATCTCACATTTTTCACCATAAAGATAATTTCTCCATATTTTCAGACCAAATATTATGGATGCTAACTCAAGATCATGAGTTGGATAATTTTTCTCATGGGTCTTCAACTATCTTGATGCATAAGCAATAACTTTATCATTTTTCATAAGGATGAAACCCAGACCATTTTTTATGCATCACTATATATTACAAATCCATCACTTCCAGATGGAAGAGTCAAAATTGGAGAATTGACCAATCTTCTTTTCAATTAATCGAAGCATTCAGTACATTGTTTTGTCCACACAAATTTAACTCCTTTACGTGTGATCTTGGTTAGCAGGTTAGCCAGTCGGGTGAAATTCTGAACTAAACGTCGATAGTAACCTACTAATCCAATAAACATTCCTCAGTTATGTTTTTTGGTGTGGGCCAATCTTGGATTGCCTTTGTCTTTGGAGTATCAACTAGGATTCCATCCTTAGAGACAATATGGACTAGAAAATAAACTGATTGAAGCCAGAATTCACACTTTCTAAACTTCCCATACAACTTATTTCTTCTAAGAGTTCTCAGAATAATTCAAAAGTGATTCCCATGGTCTTAATAGCTTTTTGAGTATACCAAGATATCATCAATGAATACCACAACAAATTTATCAAGATATTCCTTGAAAAAACTATTCATTAAATCCATGAAAACAAAGGGTTCATTTGTTAGTCCAAAAGGCATCACTGTAAACTTGTAATTCCCATACCTGGTTTGAAATGAAATATTTGGAATATCTTCCTTCCTCACACGCAGCTGATGATATTTGGATCGATGGTAAATCATTGAAATGTATTGATCTCCATGAATTTGATCAAAGAAATCATCAATTTGGGGAAATGGGTACTTATTTTTTATTATAATAGCATTGATTTCCTTATAATCAATGCATGTCTTCATGGATCCATATTTCCTTTTGACAAACAACACCAGGGCTCCCCAAGTAGAAACACTAGGTCAAAAAATCCTTTGTCATTCAACTCCTCTAGATGTTCCATTATCTCCACTAACTCCATAGTGGCCATTCTATAGGGAGTCTTTGATATAGGTCTTGCATCAGGAATTAAATCAATAGAGAACTCAACTTCCTGCTTTGAAGGATGTCCAAGTAAATCCTCTGGAAATACATCAATGTACTCTTGCACTATGTGCACATATTCAATTTGAATATTTCTTTCCTTTCCCATAGATATTGGTTTATCTTCCTCCCTATGTATTGAATTCAGTAGAGATACTTGGGTGGTTCTAGATAAGAATCAGATGGCGAAGTTTCTGCCCTAATGACAAGGGATTCTACACCATTTTCACAAAATTTAACTTCCCTCTTCTTACAATAAATCATCGAATAATAATTTGATAGCCAATCCATACTGAGAATTATATCAAATTAAGTCATTGGTATGATGATAATGTTAGAAACTAAAGCATTTTTTGGTGTCTGGAGGGGGACTAGTCGACATGCCTTTGTTGCAATGATACAACCCCTGGGAGTTTTGACTGACAACTCCTTTACAAAATCAAATTGTACATATCTTATTTTCTTGGAAAATTGGGAAGATATAAATAAATGAAATTATCTAGAATCAAATAAATTGTTGGATAAGTTTGAGGAAACAATTAAAGTACCTTCCACCACGTCATTAGGAATTTCAACCTCTGCGGTTGTAATTGCATCGGCTCTCCCTTGTTCTCTTTGCTTTTTCTGAGGCATGTTTCCTTGGAACTTAGAACACTCATTTTCATAGTGTCCCATATCTCTGCAATTGTAGTGTTGAATATCATTGAATTGTTTCATCCCCTTACATTCATCAGATCGATGACCCTTTTCTCTGCAGTTATAGTAGACACCCATGCCTTTCAAGCATTTCTCGAGATGATTCTTTCCACAATTCTCACATAATGGGAATAGCTTTGTTCCCTTGCTCTTCTTTAGTGCTTCTCCTTTTACTTTTTTATCAGAGTACCTCTTCTTATCTTGGTTTCCTTTGAAAAGATTTTATCTAGAAAATTCCCTCTCTATTTTGATGGCACTTGATACAATTTCAGTATATGATGATAATGATTTAGAAGTCAGTGCCATTAGAAGACATGGATTAATACCTTCGAAGAAATGATCAATATTGTCTGCTGAGTCACGTACATAATCTACGGCATGCCTAGCCAGCCTTGTGAAAGTATCCTCATACTCTACAACACAGTCTTATTCCCTTTGTTTTAAGCTAAGAAATTTCCTCTTTATTTCAGTTCATTTCTCATGAGGGAAATATTTTTCAAAGAGTATTTCCTTAAAATTACTCCATTCCATATATTCTATTTCTTCTTCCTCCGTGGTATTTTGAATCAGAATCAGGGACCACCATTGAACTGTTTCTCCCTTGAGACAATATACTACCAGTACTACCTTTTCATTTTCATGTCATCTTAAAGCCATGAATATATTTTCAAGGGACTTGATCCATTGCATAGAAACCACTGGATTAGTAGTCCAGCTGAAATATGGGGGCTTCTACTGCATGAAACAAACCAACATAGGTGTTGAATGGTTATTCATTACAACTTGAGTAAGTTGTCCCAATATGGTCATGATCTGATCTGCTCCAACATTGATTGTGTTGACTGGCTTAGTAGGAATATCCATACCTTTCCCATGATTATTTATTCCCCTTATTCCATTATACTCTATTTCTAAATAATGGGATACACTAGATTAGTTTATTAACCTCAAATAGAAAATAAATCAACATAGATTGAAATTCTATGCATATCTAATCTTATAATCATGGTTCCTCTGAGGAAAAATTTACATTAAACTCCTTCATAATGGCTTGTAAAGAAAATGTGAATTATCCTAATCATATCCTTCATAAGTGGCGTGACCAAGAGTTTAGAAATCACCATTTTCATGCACAATTTCCCATTCGAATCAAGCTCAAAGCGGTGTTTTTGGGTTTTACCCCTAGATACATTTATGCCAGAGTAGCCTATACCTGCTCGTATCCAGACATGGACGTATTTCTTAAAACGATCCACATAATCTATTCCTTACCAAAATACCAATAATTTCTTAAATGCCTATCCTCAAATACTACCTTATGGATTTTTTCCCTACTATACATTTCTTACTCTAGTTTCCACGTTTTCTACTAAACTTCCTCTAATACCAGCTGTAACACCCCAAACCCTATAGACCGGAGCCAGTGCATTAATTGTTATATTGGCATGGTTAGAAGGAATGAAAATCCCAATGGTAAGATCATTTTAGAAGTCTTGATGAAACTAGATACATAAACATAACTCAAATTACATTGGAGAAGAATACAAAATACAATACATTATAAAAACTAAAAACTACATCCACAGAAACTCAATAAATGATCTCATATTAATTGCCTGTTGAAGATATACAATTAAATGGGTGAACTGAAATGCTTAGTAAGGGTTACAAATAGTGGAAGCATGAATCAATAATAACTTAATCATAAACAAATATGGCATGGTGAATAAATGAAAAACACACGCCATTAATAAACTGAGAAAGGGAATGTATCCACAGATTTTGTCACAGTGAAAATCTAATGGATAGTAATAACTGATAATGAATAAAGAGAATTCTTGTTAATTGGATGTCATGTATCTGGCACATAAAACCATAATACCATTAGAATGGTTTAGTTCTGTGGGTAGAAACCTGTCTGATTTTTGGGAAACAAACTCGAAGGGTTTGTCGCCAACAGATTTGTATCATGAGACCTACCGATGCATCTAGGGGCTATAGTGGGCCCCACCCACCAATACATGTCCAAATAATTATTTATAAATTGATTCAATACAAGTGTAATATTCCTTTTCAATATCAGTATAGAGTAGAGTATACAGATTCATCAATATTTCCATAATTAAAATAACTTTCCAAATAAACATCATATGTAAAATGGTATATGGTTTAGAAAACAAACATATCCATGATATGAGATTATGGATATTTAATATAACTATAATTTCAAGTGAAAAGTGTTCTCGAAATGGGATGTAGTTTCACCAAATAAAAATTATTTGGTGCACCATACAAAGAGAGTCACAACAAAATAGTAGTTGAAACAAAGTCTCTTACCACAATGTAATCGGTCGAATCATATGACCAAAACATAATAACCCTAAAATGAATCATTTAATAACAGGAATATAAAAATAATAAAGTTATTATATATCAACTTTTAGTACACATATACCAAATACAATAAATAAGTGGTGAACAATGAAAATCTCACAGAAATTAAAGTGAGATGAGAAACCCCTTACAAACATTTTGATATGGTAACGAGTGTTATTTCGAGGTCTTAATAAGAGGTAAAGGGGTGTTAAATTATTTATATGTCACACGGGAAGTATGGGGGAGGTGAAAAAACATAACTCATCATTAGGAATTAAAATTAAAGGGCACAACATAGGGGAGATTCATGGGAAAAAAATGACAGAGAGGATCCCTTACAAAAAATCGGCAGCCTAACAGCGTCGCTTAAAATTTCATAAAATGAAATAATTAGAGAAAAAGGATATATAATCATATTGAAATAAAAATTAAATTAATAATAAAACATAAAATCAAACCCCGACATATTATAATGGAAACTCAAATAGATAACATAAAGGAAGTGTCGACTAAAAGGAGAGAATGAGGGATTCCCTTACCTTGTAGAGTAACTCCTTGATCTTGAATGATGGGACCTTGGGGGCTTAAAGAAACCATTGGAGGACTTATAGGGAGTTAATACCACAAGATATTTGAGGATATTGAGTTTTTAATGAAATAAAATGAAGGGTGTGAGTGGGTATTTATAGTAATTAAGAGAGAGTTTTTTATTAATTAAAATGGACACCTCGTTAGTGGTTTTCGCAAAACCATGGGCTTGACCATGGTATTTGCACATGGTTTAAGACACTTGGGACACCTGATTCCATAAGATATTGTACACAAGTCGACCAGCCCTATATATTAATTATTACATCATTATGATGTCATTAAACTACTGAAAACTAAAATCTGTATTTTTACTATTCACGAAAAATTCATGTATATTAGAAAAATCCCGAAAATTCACCCTGACCATTTTTCAACGTGTAGAATTAAAAAATGGACTCCATTTTATGAAAATAATTTTCTATGTATTTTTAATTATATTTTTATATAAAATCATGGTAAATTCAAAAAAATAACAATTTTAAGGTATAATTAGTTTTGTATTACATTGAAAAATTCATAAACTTTTCATTATCTTATTACCCTAAGAAAATAAAATATTGTCATTATTTACTATTTATAAGGATCATATTACTATTTATATTACTATTCATATGGGTATGTTACTATTCATCAAAAAATCAAGTTGGTTCTATTAGACTCCAAATGACTTGTTGGTCACAACTCCAGGTGACTATTTTTTTAAATTCAAAACATTGAACTAGAAAATTTAGGATTAATGGATAGCATATAAATTTCTCTTATAATGTTTTGTTTCACAAAAGACTTAGTTCTTCTTGCAATATGGGTTATCTAATGAATAGAAAGTATTTAAGAGAAACATACCATAAAATGTTTGGGGTGTTATAATTACCCTATATGGTGTGAAACTCTAATTTAATAATATTTATATTTGAAAATTTTCACCTAGAAAGAATTTGTATTTATTGGATCGGGATTTTTTGAAATTCTTGAAGATTTCTGAATGCTAACACAGTTTTATTGTATATTGGAATTATATATTTTTAATTATAAAGATATATATGTTTCTATTAATTTAGTGGTTTTGTATCAAATGGAATGAAATGTCTTGTTGACTCTTATTGTGAATCTAGTAGACTAAAACAATTGATGGGTGCGAAATGACACTATATGGCCCCTCGATGTGTCAATGAGTCTCATGAGATATAATAGTTTGGGTTATATTGTATACTTATCCATATATTATTATAATGTCTTGGAACAAGACCTTGAGATTATGTTTTTATGTATCAAATTATGAATTCCATTATTATGAGATATTAATCATTTTTATACACATTGTCATTTATTTTCATTGATATAGATTGATATTTATTTTAGTTGATTACGGAATTATGATGATTACATACATTTTCTATAATATTTATGTCATGTTTACACTATTATTTCCTTAGTTTTATGTTTTACCTTACTGATCGTTTGAGATCACCCCTTTTTATGTTTAAATTTATACTTGTTATGATTAAAATAATTGAACATGATATATCTAATAAAATATCTTGTGTGTATATTTTTTGGGTTTTGTTAAGAATTATTATGGATTAAGTAGTACTTATATAGTGGATAAAAATTTCCATTTGTTTAGAGATACTCAGGCTTTGTTTGTTTATTATTTTACATAATTCTATAATAATAAAAACCTAAAAGGACTTGAGAATGTATGTACTTCATAATTCTCATCAATTATTGTAAATATATATAGTTATGTTTGAGAATATTGAGTTGGTTTCAAAGACAGTATGTAAATTATACATTTATGAGCACAATATCATCGAGTGTGGGTTTTTGGGTTAATAGTTGGTATCAAAGTAGGGTTTAGATAACTTTTGAACATTGTAATGTTTTTTTAGGATAATCCAAGGGTTAAAATATTATAGCTAATCATAATTTAAAAGGTATAAATAACACTTTAGGGTAGTATATTATTTAATATTAGGTAAGAATTCACATTTTATATGGTGATTAGTATAATAGATCTTTAGTGATAATCCTAGAGATAAGTCAATGGGATATATAAAATTTTAGGATAACATATCAATGTTTATAGAAAATTAGATAGTAATGGTTCTCTAAGAAATTACATCCTTTTTGGAAACTACAAGTGGATAAACACTTTGGTATATATATACCTAAGGGAAATAACCATAAAAAGGGAGGATGCGGTATTAACTCTATCATCACATGGTGTTCAACAATAAGGCCTAACTACACATATGGTTTGACACTCCAGGGAGATATTATTTGGCTAATAAAATTTTATTTTTGAACCATTATAATGTATTTGAATATTATGTAAACTAATTAGGTTAGAGAACCTAATAGAAAATTACTATTGATAGCCAAGAATTGAATAAAGAGAGTCATGGATTGAACAAAAAGTATCATGTGTTGAAAATGAATGATTCATAAGGAAAGAAATTTTTGGATTTTTGTTTTCATATTTATATTTTAGATATTATAAAAATCATTTTGGCCTTACAAATTGGTTGAAACAAGATCACTAAAACATGGTTTAGAAATGTATATATCCATAAACCACTAGGTCTTATCACTGAATAAGACGACACACTTAAATGGTTGAAACATTCAGTATAAGATTATAATGATGAATTTCATGACCCTCCCCAAAAAATGTTCCCCTCCTAGGAAAGAAATAGTAGAAGAGAGATATTTACACCCGATTCCCAGCTCCAGTAGGTCCTGATTTCATGACTAGCACCAAGTGTATAGTAACATAGATATGGGATGCATTACCCACTAAGATAACGCATACTAAATGAAGAGACAATACATACCCCAACCAACAACTTCTCAAACTATAATATAAAAGAAAACCCAAGTGTACATATTTAATGACATTAAATAACTACAACAACTAAGGTAAAAACTGCATGTACCAAAATAATGTAAATTCAGCAGTGACCATAAAACCCAAATAGCTCCTTCAAAACCCACAAGTTAGTAGTAACCAGCCTAATATGAATCCTTCTCCAACAGACCATAAAAATATTTTATATATACATAGGCTGAGTATAATAGTATACTCGGTAGGATCCTCCCCAGAACCTCTCATGCAAAAGATAAAAAATCATGCTAAAGCATAGTGAACAACATGTGGAACTGACTCAACACCTAAACAATTATACTAAGTTCACAGTGTAACATCCCGAGTCTAGAGCCCCTCCACTAGTGCCCCGGACCCGGTTCGCCACATGACCTCAAGCGTGCTTCCCCGAATGCCAGAGGCTGCCGACTAGCAGTGAGGGCCTTGGTGAGTCGGTGGGGAAACTATGCCCTCATTCGGTAAGGTATACAAGGTAAGAAAACAACAATAAACAGTGGAAGAAGTAAACAACATACATAACAATAGAAACCAAACAGCGGAAACAATGTAGATATATAACTATGATGACAATGATGCAGCAGGTACAAGTATCTAAGGAAAACAGAAAACACAACAACGTGCTAAAATACAACTAAAACCAAGTGAAAAAGAAAAAAAAGTAAGCTCCTCAGCATCACGAGCCATGGCTCGGTCCCATGCTCCCCATCTCATGATGCAGTCAAGATCCTGAAGTAGAAGGGCGCTTGCCCTTATCCATACCTACAGCAAAATAGTCTGCTTGGTCCCAAAATCATGGCCCAAACAGGGTGTGAGATACAATCCCAGAAGGCAATCACCCAAATATTTGTGCCTAAAAGTCAATGAATACATGACGATAATAAAACAAGAAGCAGTAAACAGAAAAGCACAAGCAGCTAAAATCCACAGTTCTAACAAGTAAAGAACACAAGTAAGCAGTCAGCAACAAGAAGAAAATAGGTAACCCTCTAGGTAGCTCTCACAGTCTAACCCCGATGGTTCAACCTCTAAGTACTAGCAACCCTCTGGGAGGAACACACAGTCTCACCCCTCTGGTTCAGCTACGTAATTAAGCAGACTCTCTGGGGAAGCACTCACCTTCAATTCCCCCTATATTCTCATATCGTGCTAAAGTCTCTCTGGGGAAGAACTCAACATCAATTCCCCCTGTGGCCCGCATCGTGGATCTACAGACTCTCTGGGGAAGCACTCAACGTCAATTCCCCCAATAGTCATTCATTGTAATTAAAAGACTCTCTGGAGAAGCCCTTCTGTCAATTCTCTATTTGGTCTACTACTTTAGGTTCTCACAGTCCTGAGTATAACTAAACATTCTCATCACATGTATATCTTCCAAGTAAACCTCAAGAACTACTTGGATATCATTCTACATCTCAATAGCAATAAAAAAACAACAGTTCCACTATCCTACAACTAGGCATGGCAACTGGAAAAATTCCAAACAGGCAGAACAATCATGGAAAAGCAATCTAAGCACAAAAAAATTACTCTAATCACAAGCAATAACCTCTACTAAAGCAAACAAGAAAAGCAGGCAAACAATAGGGGAAAAACAGGAAACATGCAATACCCCATTCATGGGTATTGGTGGAATTTACACATAATACTCATCAACTTTCTACAGAAAGGCACAAACCACCTACCTCGATCTGAGGAGATAGATATACGTGAACATCAAAGACAGATTCCTCTTAGAACAACGTAGATCTGTGAAAACACACAAAACGTTCATCCCACGATAACATGAAAACAAGGAGGAATAAAAAAACAAGGCCCAAGAAAAAGGAAGAACTCACCGCTGCGATTCCAAAGTAATCGACCATTGTCGAATAAGAGAACGGATGGCGAGGCGGGAGTTCGTCGAAGATCCGGACATACGGTCTCTCTCGGATGGACGAAAACTGGAGAAGAAGATGGTTATGGGGGTTAGGCGCGACCTCGGTCCATTTAATGAAAAAAAAAGAAAGTACATGACATGTACATCTTGAGTACACAGCGTGTACTTCAATTTTTCCTTACTCCTAATTAACCGGCCTCTACCTCAGCCTTACACACCATGTGTGTGGTCCAGACACGGCCGGCACACGGCTTCGATCCGGAGAGGAGTACACGGCGTGTACTCAGAAAGTACACGGCATGTAATTTTGAAATTTCCAGAAAATTTATTTACTTTAAAACTCCAGAAAAAAGGAAAACATACCTGAATGAAGATCCAGGTTCTTACAAACTTCCTCCCTTAAAGAAATTCATCCCCGAATTTCACTAACGAGGTGGAGAAGAAGAAACCCCAAACAGCTCCGGCCACTGTGATCGTGCATCGGCTTCCCTCTCCTAAGTCTCATCCCGTACTCACCTGTGATGCCATAGCACTCATACCAGAGGAACAAACCACCCACGGAGAACCTTCATACTACGATCGACAATCCAGATAGGATGATCCTCAAATGACGCATCCGCTTCAAGATTGACTTCCTCGGGCTGAAAGATGTGAGATGGGTATGAAAAGTAATGTTGGAGCTGAGAGACGTGGAGGACGTCATGCATGGCCCGATACCTCTGAGGTAGATGCAACCGATAGGCGACTGGCCCCACTCTCTCTAAGACCTCAAACGGCCCAACGTACCGCGGTGAAATCTTACCCTGTCTCCAAATACTTTTGTGTCCCATCCTCGGTGCGACACGTAGGAAAACCTGATCACCGACCTCGAACTCCAAAGGTCGTCTCCGCTGATCAGCATAATACTTCTGTCGAGACTGCGCTGTATCCATCCTCTTCTGAATCAGCTCTATCTACTCTGAAGTCTCCTGAACAAGATGAGGTCCCAGCAAAGATGCCTCTCCTGCCTCCAACCAGCATAAGGGTGATCGGCATGGCCTACTGTACAAAGCCTTGTATGGCTCCATCTTAATGGTCTCCTGGAAACTGTTGTTGTAGGAGAACTCCACTAGAGGAATATGCTTCTCCCAAGAACCTCCAAAGTCAAGGATGCAAGCTCAGAGCATATCCTCAAGCACCTGGATCGTGTACTTGGACTGGCCATCAGTCTGGAGATGGTATGTTGTACTCAAAAGTACCTGTGTACCCAAGGCCTTCTGAAGTCCCTACCAGAACTGATAGGTAAAGCACGCATCTCTGTCTGAAACAATAGAGTACATAACTCCATGCAGATGAATGATCTCTCTGATGTAAAGTAGTCCTAGATCATTGACACTGAAGGTATCCTTGATCGGAAATAAGTGAGCATCATTCGTAAGTCTGTCGATGACAACCCAAACAGCATCGTTCCCTCGAGGTGATCTCGGAAACCTGGTCACGAAGTCCATCGCAACATCATTCCACTTCCACTCTAGAATGGGAAACTTTTGTAAGATCCCCGCTGGTCGCTGATGCTCTGATTTCACCTGCTGACAAGTAGAACATCTCATGAAAAACCCAGTAACATCCTTCTTCATACCTGGACACTAGTATTGGTAATAAAGATCTTGATACATCTCGGTGACGCCAGGATGAACTGCCCAAACAGAGGAATGGAAATCCTGCATCAACTCCTCGTGTATTTCTGCTGGCACCCATACGCATTCCTGGAAATGCAAGATCTCATCCTCACCCACTGTCCATCCAGGAAGAGGGTCCTCTCCTGACACACTCTTCCACAGGACTAACCCTTCTAATTCTGATAGTTTCCTCATCCATACCCGATCAAGTAGCGTGGAGGTAACAGTTACAGAAGATAGGAAGGTATGTCCCTATTTGTCATGCACCTCCAGATGCATCTCAGAGAACAGATCCATCATTTGCCACTCACTACTGGCCTCCTGATCTTCCTGAATCTGCATTCTCCTACTCAACACATTTTCCACGGCATTGCCCTTTCCCGGCGTATAGGCAAGCTCGAAATCAAAAGACTGTAGATACTCAACCCACCTCTGCTACCTCAAATTCAGATCATGCTGAGTGAAGATATACTTGAGTCTCTTGTGGTCATTGAAGACCACAAAGTGCTCTCCCAGAAGATAGTGTATCCAACAGTACAAGGAATGAACAACAGTTGCTAACTCTAGATCATGTGTAGGGTAGTTCCTCTCATGTGGCCTCAACTTCTGAGACCCATACGCAACGACTCCATCTCCCTGCATAAGCAAAGCTCCCAGCCCGATACCCAAAGCATCACAGTAAACAGTTTAGCTCTTTCCTGGCTCTGGCAAGACTAGTATCGGTGCTGAATTCAACCTCCCTTTCAGCTCCTGAAAGGCTGACTCACAAGAATCTGACAATAAGAACTTCACCCCATTCTTGGTCAGACCTGTCAAAGGTGCTGCTAGATGAGAAAAATCCAGAATGAAGCGTCTGTAGTATCTATCCAGCCCTAGGAAACTCCGTACCTCGAAGACGTTCTTCAGCCGCTCCTAGGAAACTATAGCTTTTACCTTCTCTGGTTCCACTGATACTCCTTCCTCTGAGATGACGTCACCCAAGAAGTAAATCTGATCCATCCAGAAGTGGCACTTTGAGAGTTTATCATAAAGTCGATGCTCTCTCAGTGTACTCAGAACGATCTCAAGATGTGTGGCATGGTCGTGTTGAGTGTGAGAGTACACCAAGATATCGTCCATGAAGACCACGATGAAGGAATCCAAGTAAGGATGGAACACTCGGTTCATCAGTGCCATGAAAACTGCAGGTGCGTTCGTGAGACCGAACGGCATGACTGTATACTTGTATAGATCATATCTTCTCCTGAAGGCTGTCAGAGGTATATCTGATGTTCTAACGCGCAACTGATGATAACCGGACGTCAAGTCGATCTTTGAGAACACCCGGGATCCTCGAAGCTGATCAAAAACGTCATCGATCCTTGGAAAAGGATATCGGTTCTTGATCGTCAACTAGTTCAGCGTTCGATAATCCACACAAAGCCGAAAGGTGCCATCTGCCTTCTTCACAAATAGAACAGGCGAACCCCAAGGAGAAGTACTGGGTCAGATGAAACCCTTAGCCTGTAGCTCCTCCAATTGCTTCTTGAGCTCCTAAAACTCAGGTGTGGCCATCTTATAGGGAGGAATGGACACCAGTGCCGCTCCTGGAATGAGATCAATAGAGAAGTCTACCTCACACCCTGGTGGAAAACCTAAAAAGTCCTCTGGAAAGACATCTGTGAAGCGATCCACCACTAGAGGAAAGTACAACTGTGGAGTCCCCTGATCATCTAGATAAAGACTAGCAATCTGGGTCATCACTCCTCCTAGACCAAGATGCTCGAGTCCCGCCCGACCCACCCGAACCTCCCATTCGCCTCTATGAAGAAAGATTTACCCTCTGGTGAGATGAAACTAACTCTGCGGCGATAACAGTCAACGACTACCTGGAAGGGAATCAACCAGTCCATGCCGAGGATGACATCATAGTCTATAATCTCTAGGACATTGAGATCCCATAAGAAGTGATACCCTTCCACCTCAAGAGGGCACTCTCTACACTGGCATACACTAGATGTGCTCATTCCCAAAGGTGTTTCTAGTGTCGACGAGTCTGCAGACGAAAAGGTGTAGAGTGCAAGGATCTCCACAATAGCAATAGAGATAAAGCTATGCGTAGCACCAGTATCGAAAAGGGATGAAAATGAAAATGAGGCTACTAAAATCGTACCTCGAACAGTAGAAGGGATGGTATCCTGCTTATGATAAGTCTGCTCCATGGCGAAGGACTAGCCCGTGTCGCGGCCCTGCGCCCCTGGCTGAGCACTCTGAGCTGAACCTCCCTATTGTTGCTAAGGAACTGGTGGCTGACCGCCATGTCCTTGACCTCCACCTCGGCCCGAATGGCCGGAAGAACTCCAGTTCCCTGACTGGTGAGAGACTGGTGGGGCTGCTCCTGAATGAGGAGTCATGGAAGAACCCCGGTCACTTGCTGCTGGTGAGAAAACCTGGTAGAAACGCTGAAGGTGACCCATCTTGCTGCAAGATCGGCACTCCACAGGGTCTCTCTAGCATTGTGGCCTCGTGTGCTCTGTCCGGAAACACTGGTAGCATGTCACCTAGCTGCCTGATGATGCGTCTCGCTTCCTCGAATCACCTCATGTAGGCTCCCTACAATGCTTCTTTCTGTCATCTGGAGGAAGGCTAGCTCTGGAAGCTGAACCTCCCTAACTCGTAGCTCTAGAGTCTCTCATATTTCACTCTGCAATCAGTTCCTGGTTGATGATGGAGGTAATAGAATTTAGCTGGAAGATTTCCACCTGCGAGCGGATCTCCTACCTGAGTCCATCCTCAAGCTTCCTCGCCCAGAGCACCCCACTCCCATCCCGAAGGGGTGTAAAATGTTGTAGCTCGGTGAAACGAGAGGAATACTCCATGAAAGATAGAGTACCCTTCTCTAAGCTCATGAACGCCCGGGCTCAATTGGCCCTCAGGGTCTCCGGGTAGAAGTAGTCGTAGAACATGCGCAGGAACTCCTCCCGAGCCATAGCCTGCTGTTAACCCGCTTGTGAGACCACGTCCCACCACCTCTTGGCAGAGTCTAGGAGAATGTAAGTGGCAAGCTTGACCCGCCACTCTGGAGGCGTCTCCAGATGCTCGAATATAGTCATCATGGCTTCCATCCATGACTCTGCAGCCTGAGGTCCTCCCTCCCCTGAGAACATGGGAGGATGCTGCTGCTGGAAAACCCATGTCAAGTATGCCATAGACGAGGCAGGAGGCGGTGCTCCCTAGAAGGATTGCATCATCCTCATGAAACGTTCCCTGAACTGCGCATCAGTGCCTGTGACTGGTACAACAACCGGTTCCAAGGCTGGCTCGTTTGGGGTATCGACAGGAAGTCCTTGATGAGCCATGTCTGGCGTCTGATCACTGCCTGACGACAGACGTATGACCGGAGGACGTCTAGGAGGCATAGCTCTGAATGATCAAAAGCACACCTTAGATCAGTAAAACAAGTATATAGAACACAATAGTACTAAATGAAAATAGGGGAAGAAAACACACAAGATTGAAAAACACAACTACACGGTGTGTATAAAACTACACGGTGTGTCTTCTTAAACCACTGACATGGGAATGTACTCTCACCCTACAAGTCGTGTACACTTCAAACTACACTACGTGTTGACCCCCACACATGGCGTGTACTTGAAAACTATTCCCCTGCCCGAGTCTCCTTACACGGCTAACCCAGACGATCCGACTCAACCCGAGACTACACAGTGTGTTCGAAACAAACACGGCGTGCACTAGACAAGGCTTCGGCAGTCCGTGTTGTTGAGTACACGGCCGTCTACATGGATGGACCTTACACGGCGTGCTCCGAACAAGCACGACGTGCATAGGAAAAGGTGACATCATCCTGTGTTGTTCGTGACACGGCCGGGTACCTGTGCAAGACTACATGGGGTGTTCCGAACAAACACGGCGTGTGGAAAGGAAGGTAACGGTAGCCCATGTTGCTCATGACACGGCTGGGTACCTAGAAAAGACTACACGGCGTGTTCCCTATGGACACGACATGTTCTACCCAAGCTTCCTCGGCTCGTGTTGTTAGTGACACGGCCGGGTACACGGCTCCGAACTCACATGGCGTGTACCAATGGTACATGGCGTGTTCCCAAAATTACTCCCATGACACCGTGTTCTACTCACATGGTCAGTGACACGGCCTAAAAACTACATGGCGTGTATCTAAAAAGTACACGTCGTGTATTCTGGGTTTTTCTGGGCAGTAGCTCAGAAACTGTGCAGAATACCAGAAACACTAAAAACGAGGGAAAAGATGCCAAATTCTGATCCGTGAGGGCCCATAACACCTCAAGAACCAAAATTTGCCATTCATTTTTAGCAAGGAACAAAACAAACAGTTTTCTAACATAACGGCAGAGAATATATCAAGCATATATCACAACAGCATGCATAATCTACACAGAGCCTATGACAATAGCATGCAATTGCTAATGCACCCTAGATGGAATGGAAAGAATGCATGACATGTGATTTATACAAGTTCCTATATGATGCATGAGATGGAATACACTCATCTCATCAGGTTGCGACAGAAATAGAACCGAAATATCAAAACAATAACCGCACAAGTCATATGAATCACTCTAGGTGAAAACATACCAACCATAAAATCTCAAAACCAGGAAAACTGCAATTAACGAGGTATTATGTCTTTTCCCTATACACGGGTCAGCTACTCCCGAGCATTTCTTATTTCCAAGTACCGAATATGTCATATCCCTAGCTAAAGTCTCCAAATAGAAATCAAGAGAAAAGGACTCCTCTGATACCACTTTGTAACGTCCTGAGTCCGGAGCCCCTCCACTGGTGCCCCGTACCCGGTTCGCCATATGACCTCAAGCGTGTTTCCCCAAATGCCAGAGGCTGCAGACTAGTAGCAATGGCCTTGGTGAGTCGGTGGGGAAACTATTCCCTCATTCAGTAAGGTATACAAGGTAAGAAAACAACAATAAACAGCGGAAGCATTAAACAACATGCATAACAATAGAAACCAAATAGCGGAAACAATGTAGATATATAACTATGATGACAATGATAAAGCAGGTACAAGTATCTAAGAAAAACAGTAAACACAACAACGTGCTGAAATACAACTAAAACCAAGTACAAAAGAAAAAAAGTAATCTCCTCAGCATCGCGAGCCATGGCTCGGTCCCATGTTCCCCATCTCCTGATGCAGTCACAGTCCTGAAGTAGAAGGGCGCTTGCCCTTATCTATACCTGCAGCAACATAGTCTGCTTGGGCCCAAAAGCATGGCCCAAATAGGGTGTGAGATACAATCCCAGTAGGCAATCACCCAAAGATTTGTGCCTAATAGTCAATGAATACATTGCAGTAATAAAACAAGAAGCAGTAAACAGAAAAGCACGAGCAGCTAAAATCCACAGTTCTAACAAGTAAAGCACACAAGTAAGCAGTCAGCAACAAGAAGAAAAAAGGTAACCCTATGGGTAGCTCTCACAGTCTAACCCCTATGGTTCAACCTCTAAGTACTAGAAACCCTCTGGGAGGCACACACAGTCTCACCCCTCTAGTTCAGCTACATAATTAAGCAGACTCTCTAGGGAAGCACTCACCGTCAATTGCCTATATAGTCTCGTATCGTGGTAAAGGCTCTCTGGGGAAGCACTTAACATCAATTCCCCATGTGGCCCATGTCGTGGATCTACAAACTCTCTGGGGAACCACTCAATGTCAATTCCCCCTATAGTCTCGCATCGTAATTAAAAGACACTCTGGAGAAGCCCTTCCGTCAATTCTCCCTTTGGTATACTACTCTAGATTCTCACAGTCCCGAGTATAACTAAACATGCTCATCGCGCGTATATTGTCCATTTAAACCTCAAGAACTACTAGGCTATCATTCTATGGCTCACCAGCAATAAAAAAACAGTGCCACTATCCTACAACTAGGCATGGAAAATGGAAAAATGCCAAACAGGAAGAACAAGCATGGCAAAGTAATATGAGCACAAACAAATTACTCTAATCACAAGGAATAACCTCTGCTAAAGCAAACAAGAAAAGCAGGAAAACAGCTGGGAAAAAACAGGAAACACACAATACCCCGTTCACGGGTATTGGTGGAATTTTCACATAATATTCATCAACTTTTTACAGAAAGGCACAAACCACCTACCTCAATCCAAGGAGATCAATATACGTGAATAGCGACGACAAATTCCTCTTAAAACAACGTAGATCTGAAAAAATGAACAAAACGTTCATCCCACGATAACTTGAAAATGAGGAGGAATCAAGAAACAAGTCCCAAGCAGAAGGAAGAACTCACCGCTGTGATTCCAACGCAATCGACCGTGCTCGAATTGGAGAACGGACGGTGAGGTGGGAGTTTGTCAAAGATCCGGTTGTACGGTTGCTCTCGGACGGACGAAAACTGGAGAAGAAGATGGTTATCGGGGTTAGGTGCGACCCTGGTCCATTTAATGAAAAAAAGTACACGGTGTGTACTTCTGTACACGGCGTGTACTTCAATTTTTCCATACTCTGAATTAACCGGCCTCCACCTCATCCTTACACACCGTGTGTGTGGCCCGGACACGGCCAGCACACGGCTTCGAGCCGGAGAGGAGTACACGACGTGTACTCAGAAATTACACGGCATGTACTTTTGAAATTTCCAGAAAATTTATTTTCCTTAAAAACTCCAGAAAAAAGGAAAACATACTTGAACGAAGATCCAGGTTCTTACACACAGCCTCACCTTTGATACTATCACAAAATATTGCATACAATATCATATAATATAATAAATAATATCAATTATACCCTACTACTGCTTCCCAGCCAGTTTTTCACTCTACTCGAATGTTTCATGTTATGAGCATCTCTCTCCAAAAAGGCTACCCCACATACATCTGGATGAAGCACCTCAATGTGCACCTCGTGTGACACACCACCACTTCCATGTAACCAAAAGTAACTAGGTAGTTTCTAAGAGCCACCACAACCCATATAATGTGTATCATACGTCGGGTATTATACCTCAATCCATCACAACCCATACACTATGTAAGGACCCTCAAGCCATCAAAATGTATACATAGTTATACCTATAGTACTCCTTAATAACTTTTATCCAAAATTATTCTATGTGAAATAACCACAAGCCATTACATCCCTCTGTACACATATATGGGAAAAAATAACCACCATTCATACTAGCACAAGTAACTTCCAAGAGAAGAGAGAGGGACCAAATGGAGTAATCATCCATCCATCCTCCCACCAGGATGTTGGGGACCCCCCCCCCCCAGGGTTTAGAATACTTGGGGAGTTAGTTTCCTTATTCAACATGGTAGAGTAGTTTATTAAAAAATTTAATGATATAGTATATCTCACAACCGAAATAATGGAATAAACTAGTCTCATACTTTACTATAGATAACATCCCTCAGACACATGGCTTCAACTTCTATGACCAGATATCCTATAAGAATATAACCATTTATATAGATACATTGAATAACTTTATTTATTTTCATTATATTCACTTTGTGTTAATTAATTCTTTAACCATTAATTAATCATTATCATTTTCCATGTTACATTACATTAGCATCACCAAAAACGTTCAATCCCTCCATGAAAAAGCAAACCAAGTCCATGTATTCACATAGTTATAACCACACCATTTCATCTTATAAATCTATAACCCCATGGGTTAAACATTTATTCATTTGCTAAAAGTATCACTTTACCTATTACTAGTTACTATTGGAAAACATATTAAGATACCAAAAAAGGTATACAACCAAGAACATATGTCTACCTGAAGCAGTGGGGAAAAGGAAAGTATATAATCAAACGGCATGGCTTTCAAACAAACAACAGATTCAAACAAGCATGAAAATTTCATATCAATGGGTAAACCTAGCTTCAACCTGTTCTATTATACAAGGTGTCCTCCCGGACACCCACATTCATATACTGATGCATCCCACCATCACAACTATCAACCTTTTATACAACAACTGGGCATCCCTGCCCCATATACCACAACATCCCTTGAGGCTCAACCATCCCTGGATTATGTCACATCCAAGCCTCCCCACCTCATATACCAAAATAGACCTCCAAGATCATCCATCCCTAGATCATGTCACATCAGAATCATCAAGAAACAAACAGAGCAATTGGGCCGCTTTCCCAAAAGAAAGGCATCCATCTATCACACAAAACGAGCTTCAATGGATCTGAACTATAAGTAACATGGCCTTTACAAGAAAAAGGGAAACTCAGACCCAAAAAAGTAATTATCTTTTATTAAATAACTAATTCATATTCTAAATTGAATTAACTAATTTATTATTTATAGGTTCCAACTACTGGAAACCTAACCAACAAGATAAAAAAAGCTTTCATAGATTATTTAAAAAATTATTTTGACATGCCTTTAATTAATTTATAAAAAATAATCAACGTTCTTCACATATTTATTCAATTACATTAACTAATGGAAGATCAATTCATTTAAACATGATTACGTCATTAAGATTAAAACACACCAGATCCATTAAACATGCCTCTTTAATCTATTATCCAATTAATTAAAAATTAATTCTATCTTTATGTTATTTACCAATTATAAATTATAATCCAAGAATAAATGGCACTAAATGGATACCACACTCTGTAGAGAAACAATAGGCAAACCATTATCCTGATACAAAATAGAAACATTACCATGTGATTGATACCAATTCTTTAATCTAATACAAATAATTATTCTCTTAATTTAATTGCGATTCAAGGGTAAAAAACATGATAAATATATGATTTCATGTAAATAAATAACGAATAAATGAATCCTCTAACTCCAAAGGGTTTCAATTTTCATTACATGAAAATGGACTAACATTGTGGATCTTGGTCCCTTCTTTCATAATAACTGCATCCACTCGAGGATGTTGAAACAAAACCACACCAATAAGAAACAAAAAAACTCTTTTAGAAATATGGATATCAAATTCCATAACATGGAAAGGAGGAAGGGGAAGAAATGGATCGAAGAAACCATAATAATAGAGGTAGAACATACCTTAGATCACCACGGATCAAAGAGAGAATCTCGATGATCGATTCCCATCGAAAGAATCTCTAAACTCTTGGAGGGGATCCTTTGGCCACTAGAAAATGAGATAAATCACTATATCCATAGGTTGTTTGAAAAAACAGATTGGATGAAGCATTATAAAATTGACATCATCATGTATTTACACAACATATGATCCCATTTCACGTCGTTTAATCTAATAGGTTCGGATTCGGCTGAAAAACACATCGCTATTTTATTATTTAACCTCTAAAATATAAACACCTTGAACCTAACTTGAAAGAATTATAGTGATTAAAATGTGTGTAATTATTCCTATTTCCAGCATTTCACATCCAAAAATCCTCCACATTTCCTCCAATCCTGCTCTGAGCACCTTCATCATTGGAAACATGCAAAGGGTCGATCCATGTGGATTCTGACCCTTACATAATATACCTCTCAAATAATTCTTATCTTTGAGAATCTAAAACCATCACAGAGAGTAAAACTGAAAAAGGTTCATCTGAAAAGCCACCCCATGAGATACCTCTTGAAGATATCTTCACCACAAAATCTCAACCACCTCACCAAGTGAATATCATGAATCCATGAAACAACCAGATCATAACCACTCTCCCATGAGAGATACATCTCAAAGAGAGTAAGATGAAACAAAAAATATGAGAAATCCATCCCAAAAACATGAAAAGGTCTACTACCACAAAATTAACTACATTACAAGATAAGCACTAAACATAAAATAGCTTTGGGTACTGATTGTATAACTCTAACTCTTGTTCCTAGGTACTCTTATCCATGCCACCATGCCACCACAAGACACGAACCAAGGGGATATCACACTCATGAAACAACTTCTCCTAGAGGTCCTATATCTCTATAGGCCACTCCTTGAAGTTCATATCATCATCAACATCGATCTCACCCCAATATATGATGTGATAGTTGATATAAATATTAAAATGGAGATATGGAAGGTGAAAAACATCATGTATCTAGTTCATCTATGGGGGAAGTTCTATATGATATGTTACAACTCCAATATGAGGTAACACATTGAAAGGCCTAACAAACTAGGGAGAATGCTTACTCCGATGACCAATCCTGGGATTCCCATGACGGTGAGTCTCCTTAAGGAACACATGATCCCCTACATCAAACTCCATATGTCTCATCCTGTGGTTAGAATCATATTTTTTATGATTCTCTACTACTTAAACCCTCTCATGAATCACCTAAACCATATTCATTGTATTCTATACCAGTTAGAACCCAGTAATTTTTGACTTTCTGACCCCAGTCTAGTATAATGGAGAATTTCAAGGTTGGACATAAAATGATTCAAATTTCACCATATAAATGATGGGGTGAAACATATTTTTGTAAGTGAACTTTACCAGGGGAAGGTTCCTCATCCATGAACCTCCAAAATCAAGGACACAAAATCAAAAAAAAATCTTCAATATTTTGGACAGCCAACTCTCTCTGACCGTCTATCTACAAATGAAAATCAGTTCTAAGGAATAGCTAAGAACCAAAATTATATTGGAGACATCTCCACACCCTATAGATAAAATGAGTATCTCTTTCAAAAATGATCATCATCGAGACTTTATGGAGTCTCACCACCTATACTAGATACTTCCTCGAAAAAACCTCCACTGAGATCGACTCCTTGATCACTATAAAGTGGGTTGATTTCATAAAAACATCCACTACACCAATATAGAGTCATGGACTCACTGAGATCATGGTAAAATGATAAAAAATTCCATCAATATGTCCTCCCAGTTCCACTGAGGAACATATAATAGCTGGAGTGAACCACCAAGAACATAATACTCAACCTTCACCTTCTGGAAGACCAAACATCGAGACCCAAAATCTACAACTACAGGCTTCAACCCTGACCACCAAAACTGACTTCTTTAATCATGGTAAATCATTTTCACACCAGGATGTACTACCAAAGGAGAACTATTAAACTCTTTAAGAAACATCTCACACATCACCAATAGAACGTAAAACCATCCCTAAAAACCAAACTCAGTTTTTTTGATCATCAGACCAACCATTAGGGGACTCACCAAAAACAACTTGATCTCTCTAGACCTCCACCCCAAGATCTCCCAACTAGGACTCTTACACCTATTACACCAGATATAGTTGCACCATAATATGAAAAAGAGAACCTCTTCCCCTCAACATCTCCCATATCTAGTTTTAATGTTGAAATTTCTTCCATCACTCTCTAGAAATCAACTAATTAATATACCACATCACTGCATGACAACCTGCTCAGCGCATCAACTACAACATTCCCATTTCCAAGTGTATACAAAATCTCAAAATTGTAATCATGTATGAACTCCATCCACTGATATTGATGCAAGTTCAAGTCGCATTGGAATAAAACATAACTCATTCTCTTATGATCAGTGAAGACCACAAAGTTATCACCAATGAGGTAATGTCTCCAAAACATCAGGGAAAATACCACCTCCACCAAATCTAGATCATGGGTTCCATTGTAAATCTTATAGGGGAATAAATACCAAGACCCTTAATAATGGATTTATCTCTACTGCATTAGATCATAGCCTAACCCAAGATGTGAATCATCATAGAAAAACTAAAACTAAACTCCTTTTGTTGAAGTCAAATAAATGGATCACTGACCAAATTATCCTTTAGATACTCAAAATTTCTCTGAAACTGGTCGAAAACAAGAACATATGATCTTTTATGGTCAATGCTGTCAGTGGAGTCATAACCTAGGATAAATATTATATGAACCTCCTTTAATAGCCTGCAAGACTGACAAAAAGTTTCACATATACCACTGTCATGTTGGATTCCCAAGACACAACAACTTCTATATTTGATGGATCCAAAGGTACTACCTGATGGGGTAAGACATCCGGAATGAAACAGACATCTCAAGCCCAAACTTGACCCTTTTTCAACATCCCAAACAACCAATCATGATAAAGAACTCCCAAAATAGCATGAAGGTAATCTTTCATCTCCTCCTCAAATGCGTATTACACAAGGATTTTGTCGATAAACCCCACCATGAAATTATCTAGGATCATGCTGAACACATCATCCATTAACCCCATGAACACAAATGGAGTATTCATTACACAAAATAGAATCACAACAAACTCATAATTCCCATGAAGACAACGGGAAGCAATCTACGGGGTATCCTCATCATTCACACAAATATAATAATATATTTACTTCAAATCGATCTTCGAGAACCAAATTTCCCCCTTCATTTTATCAAATAAATAATCAATATGTGGAAGAGGATATGAGATGATCACTTTCTCTTGGTTCAAGTGATGATAATCCATACACAACCACAAACTGCCATCAGCCTTCTTCACGAACAAAACTGGTTCACCCTATGGTGACACACTCAGCTGAACAAAACCACTTTGTAATAGAACATAAGGCTATATATGAATTTTCATAACTCTGAATGTTTTGTCCTATATGGAGACATCAACATAGGATACACACTTGGGTGTAGTTCAATCCATAAATTGATCTCTTGTCGATGGGGGTAACGTTATAACCTCAATTGGAAAGACTTTAGGGTACTCTTCTATGATGATGGGAAGTGCTAATTGTTAAACCTCTATTGAACTAAACATTAGCTTATAAATCAAGGATGAAAAGGACGGAACTCGCCTCTGACCCATCTGAGTGTCTTTCTTACCAATAAACATTGTTGGGTCTCCATCAACATCAAGGAACAGAACCAAACTCAGGATAAAATCCATGATATCCTACACTGAATTTAACCAATCCATGGCTAGGATGATTTCATATTCTTGTATCTGAAAACATAAGAAATATCCCCAAGATAGGCGCTTCCCCAGAACTATCTCATAGTCTCTACATATATCAAACAATTCATCTTGACCTCCATCTTCCATAGTCAATTCCAATGGCTATGTAATTCTCTCTACCTCATGTACCAAATCATGGACAAAGGCAATAGATCTACTGGAGCTTGTCTCTTTCGGATCAAATGAGGCATACAACCAAGTAGAAAACAAGTAAAGGGTACCTCGAACGACGTATGTCTCACCTATAGATAGAAACACTAAAGCATAAAGCTAACCATGACCTACTCTACAACCTATATAACAATACTAACGACCGCCTCCATGTACGTGCTCTACTCTCCATGTAAGGGTAGAATCTTGGGGTTTTCTTATACCTACCCCATATACTCTCTGCTGATCCAAAACTGGAGAATCCTATTGTTGATGCCACGGCTGCAACTACCTCAGTGCAGGATCCTAAGGTTAAATAATTGCCGCACACTGAATGCTCATAAAGTTCAAGAACTCTCATCACTGATGACCTCATAATTAATAAGAAAAACATGCATCTTATACCTTATAATAGTCCCGAGAGATATTGTTCCCAACGAAACGAGACATTGGGGGTTGGGACCAACTCTTTGATGATCGGAAACTCTTATACCCTAACAACTGGGAACCAAAAACCATAAATCAGCTTCATGTGGAATCCTGAAAACTCCTATCTCATGACAATATGTTTCTAGATATCATCATATCGATGACCTCTTCTATCACCAGCATTGCGACATGAATCTTCTTCATAAATGGGGTGAACTGGTGATGGATCTCTATATATAAATATTAATCAAAATTCCTCACCCTAGCCTCAAAATCTAAAAAATAGTCCGAATAAAATCATAAAAGGATTCTGAAACAAATCCAAAACTCTCACACACTGGAGCTCCTCGTCTGAAGGGTAAGAACCACCTTGAAATTTACCTCCTTTGTGGTTGAAGAAAGAAACTCCATGTTGAATTATCCTTAGAACTCCTCCTATGAGACTAATGACATCTTTGTGGTCTCTAAGGAATAAGAGCCACCACTGCCTCACGGCACCATGCAACATCGTCACAGCCAGGGATATCCAGTGATCCTTCCAATATGGGAACGAAATGAAGTCTATCTCAACCTCCTATAACTAGTCTTCTGTGAATGAATCTAAAATGGAGCCCTCTTACTTCTATAGTCTATGTCCTTAAAACTCTATGAGTGTCCTCATTCATGTTTCCTCATTTTCAACAACTACCCTGTAGTGATATTCTTGTGAAACTGGATGAACATGTTATTTTGGAACCTGATGAGTACATCAACCTGGAGCCATGTCTACAAAATAAAAAATAGTTAGAGATCTTAATTTGGAAAATATACGAGGCTTTAAAATTAATTAATTGTTTTATTTTATTCATTTTATGTTAACCTTTCCCAAGTTATACCCATTAAAACATAGGATCAAAGAATAATTATGTATGATCTTTTTCTAAGTATTTACCATAAAACTAGTATCCACACAATTAGTATCCACTATAAGCATAAAGGTCCATGAATCAGATCACAGGGGGTCCTAAATACCCATGGCTAAGTAGGTCCCCCATGTTTACAATTATTTCTAAACTTAACAGACACATTCTCAGTACCAGACCATGCAACCTCACCAGTGCCTAACTTCAAACAACATCATATCCCTCAACCTCCATTTGATACCACTCTCTTACAACCCCCTCCCCCAAAAATTGTACCCCTCTTAGGACGAGAATTAGAGAAGAGATGTAGTGACACCCGAGTCCCACCTCCATTAGGCCCTAGTGGGTGAATAGCACTGAGTGTATTATAACATAAAGATAGAAGGCATTTCCCTTTAAGAGAACACATAAGAAAGATAGGGATAAGATAGAAACATAAAAAAATCATTTTTAGAGTATAATATAAATGAAAACTAAAGTGTACAAATGTAATGACATGTAAGACTATTACAAGTGAAGGAAAAATGGTAAGTACCAAAAGAAAGTAAAGGTCGCATTGACCACAAATCCCAAAAAGCTTCTGAAAATCCCACAAGATAGTTGTAACCCTCCTGATCTCCAACCTCCTCCAACTGAATTGAAAATATGTTTATATATACATAGGGTGAGTATAATAGGGTACTCAGTAGGATCCTCTCCAGAGCCTCTCCTGCAAAAAAATAAATAAATATGGCTAATTCAATGTGAGAAACAACTAAAACTAACTCGTCACATAAACAGTTATAGTAAGTTCCCATCCTCACAATGGATACTCTCCCCAAATATCGCATACAAGATCATATAATATAATACATAATATAAATTTTAACTTGCTACCACTTCCCTGCTGGTTTGCTACTCTTCCCCAATTTTTCACGTCTTAAACATCTCTCTCCAAAAAGGTAATTCCCTAGACACCAAGGTGAATCACCAAAACATTCACATAACAAAAGTAACTAGGTTTTATTTGGGAGCCACTACGACCCATATAACATGTATCACACATTGGGAATTATACCTCAAGCCATCACTTCTCATACACCGAGTAAGGGTCCTCAAGCCATCACTTCCTATACACGTTATACCTATTGTATTTCTCAAGAAATTATATCTAGAATATGTGTGTTTGAAATAACAATAAGACATTATATCCCTCTACATGCATATATGGGTAAAATAAACCACTGTGCATAATAAAACAAGTAACTACCAAGACAAGAGAGTGGGGACAAAGTGGGCAGTCAGTCGTCAATCCTCCCATCGAGATGTTGGGGTAAACACCCCCCCCCCAGTTAGAATACCTAGGGTATCAATTACCCTAACTGATAGGGGTGAGTAGAATATAAAAACAGAAAATTTACATGGTATAATATAGATCAAAACCACTCTAAGGGAACAACCTTGACTTAGACTCAACTATATATAACGTCTCTCAGACTCCCAAAAACCACTGATAAAACAAGATATCCTATATTCACACAACCATTTAAATAAAAAAATTAAATTACCTTATTCCTTTTCATCATTTTCACTTTATGTTAATTAATTATTTAATCATTAATTAACCATTATCATTTTCCAAATTACATTACCCTATCATCGCAACAAATTTCTATTCCCTCTAGGCATAATCACACCGAGTTCATGGATTCTCAAAATTATAACCTCTGCATTTCATCCTAGAAAGCTCCAACCTTATGGGTGAAAAATTTATTCATTTCTTAATATTATCACTATTCATATTACTAAGTAATCTAGGAAAAAATAATATGAAACCTAACAAGTTATATCATCAAGCACATCCATCTTCCTTAAGTAGTGGGGAAAGGAAAGCAGATAGAAAAACAACCTAATTTTCATCCAAACAACAGATTTAGAAAAAGATTAAAAATTTCATATCAATGGGTAATCCTAGATTCAACCCATTCTTCCATCCTCAGTGTCCTCCCCGACACCCATATACAAATCCAGATACAAAACTTCATCTCAAGCATCAATTACGAACATGAAAACTGGGTCTCAATTCCCCATATACCACAAAATCCCTCTAGGTTTAATCATCCTAGGCTCACATCACATCTGGGTCTACCCACCCCATATAACAAAAATACCTATATGCTCAGTAATCCCAGACTCATGTCACATGAAAATAAGCATGAAACAAACATAGTAATCGGGCTCTTGGCCCTAAAGTAATGCATTCATCCTTCGCACAAAATGAGATCTCATGGATCCAAAGCACAAAGCACTTATCATTGAAAATAAAATGAGAATATCATGCCCTAAAAGGTCATTATATTTTATCACACAAATTATTCTTATTTCAACAATAATTAACTGATTCATTACTTATAGGTTCCAACTATGGGAAACCTAACCCTTAAGCAAGCACAAGCTATTATAAATTAATTAAAAAATTAATTTAACATGCATTTAATTCTTTTATTGAACATAAACAATATGATTCACATAATTATTCAACTTCATTAACACATGGAAGATAAATTCATTTAAAAATGATTTAATCATTAAGATTACGACACACCGAATTTATTAAACATGCCTCTTTAATATTTTATCCAATTAATTAACAATAAATTGTGGATGTTGTTCCTTAATAATTTCAAAAGACAATTCAAGCATTAAAATCACAAAATAGATACCATGTTATCTAGAAAAAAAATAGGCCAAATGTTTTCATAGTAAAAAATAGTAACATCATTGTGTGATCGATACCAATTCCTTAATATAGTTCAAGTAATTATTAGCTTAATTTTATTGTGGTTCAAGGGGATAAATCATGATAGCTATATTATTACACATAAATAAATAGATTATCAACAAATACTATATCTTAAAAAGGGATTCAATTTTATTTACATGCTAATGGACCAACGTTGTGGTCCCGATCACCTCTCCCACAAGAATAGCATCCACCTGAGGACACTGCGCCAAAACTGTGCCAATAAAAAACCAATAAAAATCCTTTAGAAACAAGGAGATCAAATGAAATTTCTTGGAATTAATTAATGGGAGGAAAAGGATTGAAAAAAACCAAAATAATAGAGTTAAAACATACCTTGGATCAATATGGATCGAAGATGGAAGCCCGATGATTGATTCTCAAAAAAGGTGTCTCCAAAATGCCTAGAAGGGAGCCACTAGCCACTAGATAATGAGAGGAACAATTATAGATGTAGGGTTTTTGAATAACCCAAGAGGTTGAAAAATAATAAAATGTATGGTATTGGGATTTACATGATTTGTAATCCCCTTTCATTAATGTAATCCTCAAGGTTAAGTTTCTATCGAAAAATGTGTCTCTTTTTTATTATTTAACCCCAAATACTTACACATCGTGAACCAAACATAAATTTTTTGTAATGATTACATGGTGTTTAATTATTCCTATTTCTACCATTTTGAATCCAAACTCCTCTATAATTCCTCTGAGACTCCTCTGAGCACCTCGGTCTTTGAAAATGCACAATGGTTCAATTTACTTGGATCTTGGACCTTATAATGGAAAAGGATTTCCTTATTTATCTTACCTTATATTGTGATGTTGATATCTTAATAGAAATTTAATCCTGAATATATTTTCTATTTTCATTAGTTATTTATAATTATCAATGATTTTCTGGTATATTTTATGATTTATGAAGATTATGTGAGGCATCTAAGGATTTTTATACAGTAGTTATATTTTAAATTTTTGGAAACATATATTAAATGGTTCTAAAATACTTAAAATTTGATTTTATGAAAACAATATATTTTCTGGGATAACTATTTAAAAACTCATGATTTAGGTATAGATAACTCTTAGGTTTAGTATACATTTTATATTGAGATAATTAATAGATGATTGATTCTAAAAAAGTATGTTATACGGTATTCATAGCCTTGGGATTAATAATTGATTCATGATATTTTTTTTTCAATTTCAACATATTTTTAGGTTTGTAGTATATATAGACTAGTGTGTTACCTTATTAACTAGTGTCTAATACTATTAGAGGGTAGAAGATATCATTAATTTCTATAAGGATATATGGTTTCCTTGAGGTTTAATGTCATGGAGATTGAAATGATTTTGTGAAAAGTATGTTGTGGAGAATATTTTATTATGGTATAAATAGATGAGTATAAGAATATATGAATAGATAATGATAGAAATATGATATATCCTAAGAGGGTAAGGAAGTTTTCATATTAGTTCTTATACCCAAAATGATGAATATGTTAAGAAAAACCCACGTACTTCTTTCAATGAATACTAATTAAACTTTCAAGGACAAAATTTATTAATGGGAGACAATTTAACACATTGAGATCTTAATATATCAATTCCATTAAATGGTCAAAATATATTTGATTTCATTCTCCACACACAACACTGAAGTAAAATAAAATTGTGATTTATTTAAATAAAAAGGTAAACATTATGTATGGTCATTAAAACCTAACTACTAAATTATCATGAATTATTGGGTGTAGATAATTTATGATATATATTTATATAATGAAAATAATGGATACTTGAAATATGAATTAAATTCAATTAGTTCACCTCAAATTACTAATAAGATCCTTTATTTTTTAGACATGTATTTTCTATAAACTACATTTTTATGTGAGATGAATATATAATTCAAGAAATGTATGATTATTGATAATAAATTATGTTTCATATTAATAATTGGTTAAACTCAATTTAGTTGGTAAATTAAATGAAATAAAAATAATAAGAGTTGATATTTGAAAATATCATTTTCCAATAGAAATGGTTTTTTGTTATATTTTCTAATATTATTAAAAAACTATATTTTATAATATTATAATTTTCATTTTTAAATATTAAAATATTATTTCATTTATAATTACAATATTATATTAAGATGAGTTTTTTCAATTTTCTAAAATAATTAGTTTTTAGGTGAATAGTGAAAAAAATAAAATATTTCTTCTAAAGTTATTTTTTTCATGGTTTTAAAATGGTGTTTTTAAAATATGGAATTGTTTTGATTCATGGAAAAGTATTATAGAAATTGTTTAAATAAGATAATTTTTTTATTTCAATGACTTGTTATGGGATTTGGAATATATGGTTTGTGTGTGTTCATGTGAATTTGGGGTAGACAAGGGCATGAATTTTACCTCGTTAAAATAATGGTAAAGATAAGGGTGTGAATTTTACCCCGTAAAAATGTTTCACTATGTGATGGCTTGGTGAAAGTATGACTCACCATTGAGAATATAGTGAGTTCCTTGGTTTACATATATGTGTGGATGTATTTGGTTGGGTGGATGTGTGTAAATAAATGGGTATTCCAAAATTGTATTTGAGAAATTGTTTGGTTGGTTGATTTCCTTAGAAAAAAAAATTATTTGGAATCTCTTTGGTTTTAAAACTGTTTAGATTTTATATAAACTGATTTAATTTGTTTTAAACTGTAAAATAATATTATACTAACATGTTATATCATAGTGGAATGGGTGGGAATGTAATGACCTGGACTTTTATATATACAATTCTCCTCTTGATTTAATTAAATCTATAATTTTGTATAATGGTTATACAAAACACATGAACTTCATTAGTTTGAGTATATCCTATCATATTTAAAAAACCATTAATAATATTTACAATTTATAATATAGTTTTTGAATAGTGATCTTATGATTATTATAAATATAGATATTTGATAAGTATAATTGACACGAAAAAAAAAATTAATGGCCTCAACCAATATGTTCATACCCTATGATGCCCATTTATTAGAGATTCCAAGGGATAATGAATCTCTGGGATTTTCCCATGACCAATCCCAAGTTGAGATCCAACAACTAAAGCATGAGAAAAAAAACATTTATATGATAATTAACATATCACTGGGATCATGGCCCAAACCATGTATGTCGAACCACCACATGAAAATCTCATTGTCACACACCTTACCTTAGGGAATTTTATGCGATATTAAAGGTATATGTATTCAAACCATAATAATAATAATAATGTATATTTTATTTTCAATATAATAATTTTAATATTTATTTCTTATTTTTTATTTATATACAATTTTTATTTTTGATAAAATAAAACACAAATTGTATTTTTGTGTAATATTCAAATTTAATTAACGAATTTATTCTTATGAACTAGTGTATTTTTTAAATAAATAATATTTTAATAAAAAATTATTATTAAATTATTTTTCCCAAATATAAATGGACGTATAATTTCTAGGAAGTCAAATATAATTTTTATATGGTTCAAAAACAGTTATTGTCAAAAAAACATTTCTCGATAAATGTGAGTTATTATATTAAAAATAAAAATTATAATATTTATAAAATTATTTGATAAAATTAATATTATTTTTGGAATTATATTTAAAAAATTATCCAATGGTTAATTTTTCATAATTTTCTGAGATAATAGAATTTTCAAGTAGAAATTAAATATCGTATAAATATATGGTTTGTATTATCACACCATAATGAACCATAAATTATTCAATAAATACTATAAATGGTATTCAAGTCCAAATATATGTTTTTCCTTTAGAATAATTTCATTTTATGTTGATTTTAATAATTTTAAAAATCCTTTATGAATCTTCCAAATCCTTAATATATTTTAATGTTTTAAAATCATTTCCTTAAGAGTATGACTCACCTCCACTTCATCAATGGTGTTATTTAAATAAATTATCCCCATGGAATAATAAAAAAATGAAAACCACCCCTCTTTTGAAAAAACCGTGGGAAATGATGTGAAGATTTTTTTATTGGAAATTTTATTATAGATAGAAAATAACCTATATTTGAGAAATGATAATGAATTCCCCACTAATTTACTACATAAACCCACTAAATCGCCCACTATTATTCACTATAAATTCTTGTAGCATGTTATTACTCATTCCTCCCCTCTATATAGTTCTCCAAATGTTCCCTCAAAGCCTGAATAAGCTCCTCCAAAGCTTTTGGAATCACACTCTCAAGGTAAGGGTTCTTTTCCTTCTCCTATTTATTTTGGTTTCTTTATTATATTATGCCTTATATTTTAAATTACAAGTGTTGGGATATGGTTTTATATGTCCCTATTTCTATCCATTTTCCTATTTAATTTATTCCATGATGATGCTGAAAATTAACCATGATTTTCCACGCCAAAAGAACATGTATTGAATACCCCTACCCAATTTCTATCAAGGGTATTCACCTTTATCCACTTATACTACTCTGATTGGGGACATAAATGTATGTATTCCACACCCCTTTATCATGGAATATAATATGATGATAAATGATTCAATTTTTATGATCTATGTGGAACACTTAATCATGATAATGAAATGAAAGTGATGGGTGTGCCTGGCCTTATATTGTGCTCCAATGAATTGGATAATGTTTTAGTCTCAAGAGATATCAGTCATGGGATTAGGTAGTGAACCTAATCCATCAAAAGACTTTTTCTATCCTAATGCCTTTGAAATTATCCTTGAACAATGTTTATGGTGTAGTGTTTTAAGATGTTTCTATATTCCTCATGTTTCCTTTATGTTATCTTGTTATATCATGCCTCATTGTTCGTGTTTTTGATTCTCACACCTTTTATGTCTCATTTATATTCTTATTTACTATAATGTATTACTTTTTTTAGGTGATTCCACATTTATTCCCTTAATGGGATTTGTATATCACCCCTTTCTTATTTATTCCCCCAAGTTATCCCATTCAATTTAAATTACGAAGGAATAATATGTGCATGTTAAGAATGTTTTCAATAAAGAATATTTATTCCATGTTTTAAGTTATTATGAAATGTCACTAATTCCCCAAACACTAGACTTATTCATTTTACAGGTTTTTTTATGTGTAATCGTATGTAATAAATCATGAATTAATATATAATAAAGAGTAAGGTTGTCATAAGGGAAGTCGGTTGGGGAAATCCTAATGAGGTTTATACTCACGCCCTATGTAACACCCCAGGTAAATAAAGCATATGACATTTTTATATTTATCCATATTTGTGGATAAAATATTAATATTACTTTAAAGGGGATGCTATGCTCGATGGCGTACCTAATACGCAACAACGAGTTTCTTGAGAATCTTACGTTGCACTCTAATAATAAAATAATATTATTTTAAATAGTAGTTAACGCCTAGCCGTTGTAATGGAGGGAATGAACAGAACTAACTACAAAATGATTATATATGTGTGTAAAATATTTTTAATCTTTACAATAAATGTTATAGGATTAAAAATGAGAATGAATCCAATTTTAAGCGTAGACATTCTAATATTCTTTAAAAGGTCGATTAACCGCCTTTTGAAGGAGAACCTCTTTTAAATACACTTTTTGACAATTTTATGTGTTATATTTGACAAAATAAAATTCTTCTTTATAATCGGGACATCAAAATTTACTTTGTGTAAATTTTTGGTATTTTTCTGAAAAAGTTCAATTTTTAATGAGTAGTGAAAAATGTTGTATTTTAATTCAAAACCTCTTTTTAATCTAATTTATGTAAATGATTAGATTATCTTTTTATTTGGTTTTAAAGTGTAAATAGAATATATTTTTACCATTTAATCCAATGGTGGTCATTGTAATTAATATCACTTTAAGATTGGACATAAACGAGTGTCAATCTTTTCAAAGATATTGTTTCATAAAAACACGCTAATTGTTTTAACAGCGGGATTCAATTATAAAATTAATTAATGAAAATTTTATGTTATGAATTTTTTAAAATAGACTTAATTTTTGAATTCAGAATATCAAATATAGCTTAGGGTGAATTTTTGGTATTTTTCTGAAAAACATTAATTTTTTTATGAATAGTGAAACTACAAAGTGGTGGTTACAAAATTTGATTTTTCGTTTAAATGGGACTTTACCACTTCTGTGATTTGAATTTAAAAAAAATCAATTTAAATGATTTTAATTGTTAAGTAAAATTTGGTTCAATGGGATGAAAATAATTTTTGATGAAAAGTAACTTTTAAGTTTTATTAATCGCGATTAAAGGTAATTAGTGTGATTTAAGGTAAAAATGATATTATAATAAAATGAAAATATATTGACACTTGTCCTAACCCTATTTTATGAGTTATGGCCGACCAAGACAACCCATGGGTCTATTTTTGGTACCCCATGGAGCCACTTGGGTATGATAATGACATTTATGCCTTTTATTTAAAGTTAAAATAAAAATGACACAAACATGAGATGTTTTACTAAAACAATTTTTACATGGGGTTATACAAGTAATATTTTTGACTATAAATATTCATTGGAAAGATAAACATATTTCCTACATCATAGTATTTTTTTATAATTTTTATACAATATATATATTAAATTATTTATGACATCATGATGATGTAGCGATGACCTCATTATTTAACGATTTAAATAAAATTGAATGATAATGAAAATTATAGGACCTACACATGTCAAAAACCTATTGAATGAGTGTATTTAGAAACCTTATCACCTTATCCTCGAAACACATCAATGTGGGACCATTAAAATCCGAAAACCATTTGAAAATAAAGTAACATTTTATACTTTTCCAAGAGTGCCCCTCCTCTCCTCTTATAAAAGGCCCCCAACTCTACCTCCTTACCCACACCTCTCAAGCCTTTGGTTTGGACAATATCTGATCATTTTGTCTCTCCACATACCTCTCCTCATCATATAATCCTTAACTTTGTCAGGAAGCTCTTCAAGAAACCCCTTTCGTTCAAGCCAAAGGGAGTTACCCGATTTTAAGGTAACGTCTTCACTTGTGCTCTTTTGTTTTATTTTGCTTCTCCAACCCCCTAAACTCTTTTTATTAATTTATTTTGTAACAACTACAGTATATTAAATATACTGGGATGTTTTTATAATAATTATTCGAGCTACACTTACACACACCTTCATCTAATGGTTAAAGAACATACTATTTCTCTGGATGGAGAATTTCCGCCTCACGAAACGATGATTGTTCAACACTCATATAACACATTAAAAGGTGGCCATTAAGATGTCACTATGTTTATATATGATATATAATATTTTTATGTTTTACTTAAGCTTCTGTATTTTTCATTTGTGGCATAACTTTATGGCTTCCATTATGGGTATACGCGATATCTTCATTTTAGAAAGTGCGGACTACCGCCCCCTCAAAGTGATTTGATTCGTTAATACCATATGTGGGATGTATAAAGGATGGATTTAAAGTTATTATATATGATGTTATACTGGAAATATAATATAATTTTATATCATTATTGTTTTATTTCCATTAAAGTATGAGATAGAAATGAAAGTAGCGTTCATGCGTACGTACGACTTACCGTCTCCATGAACGGTGCATTTCATTTCTTATCCTCAAATGTAATGTACTATTATAAGTACATATAATGGATATATATGATGTATGATACATATAAAGGATGAATATAATTTTGGAATTAAAAATATACATATCTCTCATTTAGTTTTAATTCCATTAATATGACATAGAAATGAAAGTAGCGTTTATGCGTACGTACGGCTTACCGTATCCATGAACGGTGCATTTCATTTATTACCTCTAAATGATTATGTAATAATATAAATACATGTATATTCTGGATATATATGATATATATTATAACCAAATCATTAATATAATTCTGTATATAATGAACCTTTGACTACATGAACAACATGTAATTGTAAGAAGTCCACTTTTGACTTAAGAACCAAATATCGACAAAACAAACATTATTAACTTAAATGATTAAATAATGTTTATACCATGTCAATAATTGATATAAAAGGAATAATGAAATTTAAAAAGGTTCTTAAGCAAGTATAAATTAACTCAAGTTTATTATTCAAGACGTTAAAGAACGATCGAGTCAAGTCGGACCCGAGGTAAGGGATCTTACTCCTCTCTTTCTTTTTAAGTACGCTCTTTTATGTCATTCCTTTTAAAGATCATCTTTCTTATTATTGGGATATTATTTTATATTACTCTTACTGTAATTTTTATGTTCATATGATGAGAGACCCTATTCTCTCTCATCAATCCATTTTCGATGTTTTGAGTGGCACCGTTAGGCTGCTGAATTTTCGTAAGAGATCTAACCTCTCTCGTTCTTTTTAAGTACTCTCCTTTATGTCACTTCTTTTAAGCTTCTATTTGTTATGTTGGGGGATGTTATTTTATATTCCTCTTTATATAAACTTTATGTTAATATTATGAGATACCCTATTTGATCTCATCAATCCATTTTTTTATGTTTTATGTGGCGCTGTTAGGCTGCCGAGTTTTCGTAAGGGATTCTTCATCTCACTTTTATTCCCGTGGGATTTATGCTACATTTGCCACAATTTCCTTTGAGTGGTGTATGTAATGACCATTATTTTACTAATTGTGTAATATACTTTCATTTATGAGTATTTACATCAATGCTTTATTGTCTTTCTTTCACGGGGTGTATGTTTCTAAAGTTACCCAAGTCGGTAAGGGAACCTTTCACCCTCCTCTTTTAAAAGACTTCTTTTGTTATGTCTTTTAATTCACATACTACTATGTTGGGATATGTTCTTATATATCCTTATTGATTTAAGTTTTATTTCCATGTGATGAGATACCCTTTTTATCTCTCATCAACTCATTTTCTGAATTTTGTAGTGACGCCATTAGGCTGTCAAATTTTTGCAAGGGAACTTCTTAACCCAAATTTGATTCTTTGGGATAAACTTATACTCCTTGAATATGTCGTTCTATGAATATGTGTGAATAACCTCTGATTGTTTTACACTTAATATCCACTTATATTTGGTGTATTCGTTTGTCACACATAATTATGTAATTGATTTATCCTTAAACCAAGGATATCATCTTTGTAAGGGACTTCGTCTCAATCTCCTTTCATTGAGGCATATTTCGTTTTATACACAACTTTCATTTATACGGTGTATAAACCCCTTTGACTTTTACTTTTATACAAAAGGAATCTTTTTCTACGAAGCGTTTTACTAAACGAAAAAAAGGAATGTTTCTTTTAACGTACGTGGTGACAATGACCTTTTCCGCCACCGCGAGTATTATTTGATCTTTGGCTTCCTCAATAAGTCGTAATATTTTTAAAATAAAATAAATACCATATACTCTTTTATGTATTTTAGTATTGAAAATGGTTTTGATAAAGTTTCATGTTTTGTCAATATATTTAAATGATATATTTTGATTGAAATGTGGAAATGTTATCATTCCTTTATATTGGTTTTATGTGTTATAATTTTATAATGGTACTTGGACATATTACGGGTGGTTACGTGATAAAACATTATGATGGTTGGTGCCGTGAATACCAGGATGGGTGGTTACATTAAAACCTCCAATGCATTGGGTATGGAAGTCGGTCGTATGGCTATTCCATTAAGTATGTATGGAAGTTGGCCAACTGGATATTCCATTAAGTGATATGTGTGGAAGTCGACCTTATGGTTATTCCACTTATGTATGTTTATGTCCCAAGTTACCTTTATATGTTATGTGATCATTATATGGGTTTTATGGTAATCTTTTGGTTACATAAGGGTAAGTAATGAACTTTTATTCAGTGATGAGTTTTTACTACTTTGAAAAGGTGAAAAGTATTACTTTGATAAAGTGTACATGGTTTACTTGTTGTTTTGAAAAACTAACAGTTTTCATTCTTTGTGTATCCCTTACTAAGCTTTTTATGCTCATCCCAAGTTTTTGAAATGTTTCTCACAGGACTTAACGTGGAATAGGGTCAAGGATGGGATCAAGGGAAAGTCATGCAACCTAAAAACATGGAACTTGACATGTTTCATTTTAAGAATTTTTATTTTATGGAAACTTAGTAAATGTTTCTACTTTGTAATATTTTGAGATGTAATAGTTATGTCCTAATTCTCTAAAACTCTAAACCTGAAAAGATCCTCAATGTGAATTATTCATTTAATTCAATATTAAGTAAGGTTTAAGGTCGGGGCCTTATAGTTGGTATCAAAGAGAGGTTTAGACAACTTTAGAGGTTAGGGTATTCTTTAAGCATAAGTGACATGACCATAATGGTTAGGATTTCATAAATAGTCCTAGTTTTAGATAAAGTGAATGAGTAAGTATATCTTAGTGTTTATATTCCTCATTAGTACATGATGGTTTTGTTGATATACTCACACTGACCTTTTTGGTTTTAGTAAAGGGTTGGACATAGGAGGCACCAAAGTAACAGTGGATGTGAAGGAAACTGTGACAGTTTTCTGAGTGAGAAACTGAATGAAATGGGAGCTGCAATGAGAACTCCTGTGTATATCCTCAACCAACTATCTGGAGTCATGATTGACCACCTAAACCTTGGTAATTTCTATAAGGCGTCATATATGCGAGAAACAAATCCTTACGGAACTGCAGGTAATAGTCATAAAGGTAAGTGTGTTCAAAAACCTATGTGTTAAGGATGTGGAAAGAAACACCTAGGAAAATGTTTTAAAGGGATAGAAATATGCTATAGATGTGGAAATGAAGGTCATAAATCAAGAACCTTCCATGGAAAAAGGAAGCATCCAGTTGACTCGAGGAAAGGGAAAGAAGTTCTTTATGAGGGATCAATTGAATGTTTTAAATGTGGTGTGCATGGTCATTATGCAAACACATGTCCTATGAAGAAGTTTCGTTAATGGGATCACCAAGATCGTAAAAATACTCATTTACCAATACCTAATTCCATTCCGATTGAGGATGAAGAAACTGACAATGACCAATCAAAGGTATGGATTATTTCTTAACTTTTGTTTTCTATTTTGGAATCTTAGGATATGATTCATGATTTTTTTTGTAGGAAAGAAGTATTTCAGAATAAGTTGTAAAGGAATGGTTAATGGATCATGAAGAATGTTGAATGATTAAGAAGTCAACATATAAGGGATTCAAGAGTTATGGTGAAATTCTTAAGAGTATTAAGTCTCTTTTGATGATGGGGTACATTAGAAGACTTTTTATAGTATGTGTAACACTGATGTTTGATATATGAAAATTTAATTCAAAGAATAGTAATCTGTTATTTTGTGGACATAGTTATAAAGAACCATTTGGGGTTTATATGATCCTTACTTTTGAGGTAATTATGGGTTACTATATGTAATAATGTAAACTGAAAGTCATGAGATAAAATTGAGGTTAAATTACATTATGGTTGTTTTTGAAGATTTTATCTCGTTATTGGGGAATGATTTAAGAATTATGTAGTTTTGGAAAAAGGACAACACGCAGACCGTGTGACAACCCGTCGCGTCGGACAAAGCTGTGGGAATCAAACCCACAACCAAAGTGCAATGGGTATTTATCGCCTACCACTGGACTACATGAAGTCCCTGGTTAGTATGACTTATTCTTTTTAGTTATGTGACTTTATGAATTAAGAGTAAGTTGATTTTGGGTTTTTATGAAAATTATTAACTTATCATGGAGGATATGTGATTAGGTTAATTACTTTTCAATGCGAGACTTTAGGAGCAACTGATGTTTTTTTAGAGATAAATGTTACTACTTAACTTGAAAGACTATGTGACTAAATCCTTCAAATATTTGGGATTCAATCTTAGTTTGGTTTACTTTGAAGAATTTTGATGGACAAATTGTTTATCTAATGGTCCTCATTGAACTTTGGGTTTTTTTGGGCAAATTTTGGAGATTAAGAATAGATTTTCTTTTTATAAAGGGTTATCCTTTTCTGGATTGTCTGATCGTGTACTAACCTTTTTGGTTTTGGTTTTGGTTAGATTCTAAAGACATGGGAAGTATATAGTTCTCTTTTCTGGATTAGGTGATTCTCTAGAAATTGATTATAGTACACTTAATGCAAACAAGTCTTCCTAAATACTCGTCTTTTGGAGAAAATATGAGTTTGATTAAGGAATCTAGTAAAATTTGGAAGTCTATGTGAAAAATAAGTATGTTTCATTATGATTTAGTTAAGCTCGAAAATAAATTCCTCAATGAAAAGTAACTTAAAACAAAAATGTTGTCTGTTAACTTTTCCTACTGGGGAATCGAATACCGTTTAACCCATCACAAGTTTGTGATTTTCTTATGGTTAACTTTCTCCTAGACATGTTTACTATCACTATCCATCAGAACATGACCCTTTGTTTTTTCCTCCATGTCCATATTTTCATACTTGGAATCCTAGTATGGGTTAACTCGGGTGACCTCTGTACTTATATTTCTTTATTTTAAAGTGATTGTTTTACCGACTCTTGTTCCGATGTGGGACTTTCAAGGATATTTCCAAGCCCAATTTTAAAATTGTGAGGATGCAATTCCCAAAAGGGGGGAAGGATGTAACACCCCAGGAAAATAAAGAATATGACATTTTTATATTTATCCATATTTTTGGATAAAATATTAAAATTACTTTAAAGGGGATGTTATGCTCGATGGCGTACCCAATATGGAACAACAAGTTTCTTGGGAATCTTACGTTGCACTCTAATAATAAAATAATATTATTTTAAATAGTAGTTAACGCCTAGCCATTGTAATGGCGGGAATGAACATAACTAACTACAAAATGATTATATATGTGTGTAAAATATTTTTACTCTTTACAATAAATGTTAGAGGATTAAAAATGTGAATGAATCTAATTTTAAGCGTAGACATTCTAATATTCTTTAAAAGGTCGATTAACCGCCTTTTGAAGGTGAACCTCTTTTAAATACACTTTTTGACAATTTTATGTGTTATATTTGACAAAATAAAATTCTTCTTTATAATCGGGAAATCAAAATTTACTTTGTGTAAATTTTTGGTATTTTTCTGAAAAAAAGTTCAATTTTTAATGAGTAGTGAAAAATGTTGTATTTTAATTCAAAACCTCTTTTTAATCTAATTTATTTATATGATTAGATTATAATTTTAATTGGTTTTAAAGTGTAAATAGAATATATTTTTACCATTTAATCCAATTCTTGTCATTATAATTAATATCATTTTAAGATTGGACATAAACGAGTGTCAATCTTTTGAAAGATATTGTTTCATAAAAACACGCTATTTATTTTAATAGCGGGATTTAATTATAAAATTAATTAATGCAACTTCTATGTTATGAATTTGGTAAAATAGAATTAATTTTTGAATTCGGATTATCAAATATATCTTAGGGTGAATTTTTTGTATTTTTTTGAAAAACATCAATTTTTTATGAATAGTGAAACCACAAAGTGGTGGTTACAAAATTTTATTTTTCGTTTAAATGGGACTTTACCACTTCTGTGATTTGAATTTCAAAAATACAATTTAAATGATTTTAATTGTTAAGTAAAATGTGGTTCAATGGGATTAAAATAATTTTTGATGAAAAGTAACTTTTAAGTTTTATTAATCGCGATTAAAGGTAATTAGTGTGATTTAAAGTAAAAATGATATTATAATAAAATGAAAATATATTGACACTTGTCCTAAACCTATTGTATGAGTTATGGCCGAACAAGACAACCCATGGTTCTCTTTTTGGTACCCCATGGATCCACTTGGGTATGATAATGACATTTATGCCTTTTATTTAAAGTTAAAATAAAAATGACACAAACATGAAATGTTTTTCTGAAACAATTTGTACATGGGGTTATACAAGTCATATTTTTTACTATAAATATTCATTGAAAAGATAAAAAGATTTCCTACATAATAGTATTTTTTTTATAATTTTTAGACATTATATATATTAAATTAGTTATGACATCATGATGATGCAGCGATGACCTCATTATTTAACGATTTAAATAAAATTGAAAGATAATGCAAAATATAGGACCTACACATGTCAAAAACCTATTGGATGGGTGGATTTAGAACCCTTATCACCTTATCCTCGAAACACAACAATGTGGGATCATTAAAATCTGAAAACCATTTGAAAATAAAGTAACATTTTATACTTTTCCAAGAGTGCCCCTCCTCTCCTCTTATAAAAGGCCCCCACCTCTATCACCTTACCCACACCTCTCAAGCCTTTGGTTCGGCCAATCTCTGATAATTTTGTCTCTCCACATACCTATCCTCATCCTAGAAGCCTTAACTTAGGCAGGAAGCTCTTCAAGAAACCCCTTTGGTTCAAACCAAAGGGAGTTACCCGATTTTAAGGTAACGTCTTCACTTGTGCTCTTTTCTTTTATTTTGCTTCTCCAACCCCCTAAACTCTTTTTATTCATTTATTTTGTAACAAATACAGTATCTTCAATATACTGGTATATTTTTATAATAAGTATTCCAGCGACACTTACACACACCTTCATCTAATGGTTAAAGAACATATTGTTTCTGTGGATGGCGAATTTCCGCCTCACGAAACGATGATTGTTCAACACTCATATAACACCTTCAAAGGTGGAAATTAATATGTCACTATGTTTATATATGATATATAATATTTTTATGTTTTACTTAAGCTTCTGTATTTTTCATTTTTGGCATACCTTTATGTCTTCCATTATGGGTATACGCGATATCTTCATTTTAAGAAGTGCGGACTACCGCCCCCTCAAAGTGATTTGATTCGTTAATACCATATGTGGGATGTATAAAGGATGGATTTAAAGTTATTATATATGATGTTATACTGGAATTATAATATACCTTTATATCATTATTGTTTTATTTCCATTAAATTATGAGATAGAAATGAAAGTAGCGTTCACGCGTACGTACCGCTTACCGTCTCCATGAACGGTGCATTTCATTTCTTATCCTCAAATGTAATGTACTATTATAAGTACATATAATGGATATATATGATATATGATACATCTAAAGGATGAATATAATTTTGGAATTAAAAATATACATATCTCTCATTTAGTTTTAATTCCATTAATATGACATAGAAATGAAAGTAGCGTTCATGCGTACGTACGGCTTACCGTATCCATGAACGGTGCATTTAATTTCTTACCTCTAAATGATTATGTAATAATATAAATACATGTATATTCTGGATATATATGATATATATTATAACCAAATCATTAATATAATTCTGGATATAATGAACCTTTGACCACATGAACAACATGTAATTGTAAGAAGTCCACTTTTGACTTAAGAACCAAATATCAACAAAACAAACATTATTAACTTAAATGATTACATAATGTTTATAACATGTCAATAATTGATATAAAAGGAATAATGAAATTTAAAAAGGTTCTTAAGCAAGTAGAAATTAACTCAAGTTTATTATTCAGGACGTTAAAGAACGATCGTGTATCCCTTACTGAGCTTTTTATGCTCATCCCAAGTTTTTGAAATGTTTTTCACAGGACTTAATGTGGAATAGGGTCAAGGATGGGATCAAGGGAAAGTCATTCAACCTAAAAACACGTAATTGGACATGTTTCTTTTTAAGAGTTTTTATTTTATGGAAACTTAGTAAAAGTTTCTACTTTGTAATCTTCTGAGATGTAATAGTTATGTCCTAATTCTATAAAACTCTAAACCTGAAAAGATCCTCAATGTGAATTATTCATTTAATTCAATATTAAGTAAGGTTTAAGGCCGGGGCCTTATACCCTACATGGCCACTTTGGTGAATTTCAAGAAGTTGTATATTGGGACTTAGTTAGAGGCAAGGAATCTCATTTATTTAATGATACATTATGATGCCATTTGCATTGATTATGTAGTTCTATCTTGGAGTATGTATAGAGTTGATGAGTTAACATCTTCTATGCCTTTGAGTTTGTTGTTTTTGGTTTTTTCTTTGTACACTGATAGTGGTATTGGTTTCAGAATTTTACTATGATATATTTTGGTTTGATTTTTTTCTTTGAGTTGTATTACATTTTTCTAATGCATCATAAATTGGTTGTTTTTTTGTGATTATATAGTATGGTTGTTTTATTTTAAAAGTTAAAATCATCCGACAATTTTTATGAAGCCCTCGGTATTTATTTCTAGCCTCTGGTGTCTTGGGGATGTCACCTAAGACCTAGTGTCTCCCACGTCATTCCTCTAGACAATGATGCGGGGAAGGATGTTACAAATTATACCAGTCATGGTTGGTCCATCCACCATTTTGAGATAAATGGTATTAATTTTTTTGTCTTGGAAATGGAAATTTATTCTTGATTAGCCCTTGATTTGGGATGGTAGAAATGAATAAGATTATCAAAACTTGAAATACAGTGCATAAAAAGGAATATCTAACCTATTTATGTTGAACCTCATGTTACTGGGGAGTTTGGGTACATGAGTTTTTTCAAACAATTCTAGGAGTTGTAAACTCATCTTCATGGGTTTACATGATAAGATGTGCGTGAAAAACATTAAAAGAAATTAATTCCTACTAAGAGTGCATATTTCATTTTTAATTATGAATTATGATTTGGTAAAAAAGTATATTTTTTTAAAATATTTGAATATTGTTTGATTTCCAAAGATCATGGTGGATTTTCCAATTATGTTTTTAAAGAGAAAAATGTTGAGTTGTTGAAATCCTTTTTGTTATATATGTGATGTGGTAAATTTATAATTTCTAAGCCATTATTTTCTAGAGAGTGAGAGTAAGTGGAATTTTTTTGTTTATAGAGAATGGTAATGTTTAGGTTTAGAAGAAACTAACTATAAGAGGATTCTAATAATACGGTTTCACCTAATCCATAGGTGGACCAACACCTAGTTTAGAGAGTTATCTATAATTTTCATGATGTAGATAGAGGGAACAGAAGGGTTGAACCATTGAAATTTTATCAATCTATTCAGTACCCAAAGTCAAGTCCATCCATATTTTAGTGTGATTTAGAAACAAAATAAATATAAAGGTGTGGATAGATAGGATTAATTGAATATTATACTTCCTAGGGAAATAGCTGAGTTGAAAGTGAATTTTAACACATAAATGCTGGTATATATTTCACACTAATGGAGTAATTTAGTAGTTCATGATAAATTACACTAAGGCATTACATGAGAGGATTTTTAATAATTTTTTAACAAACAATTATAACTTTATGTGTTGAGAATTTCAATAATAATGGTCATCTTCATCTTGAAGTGGGAGAACCTCATAGTGATAGAGTATTAAAATAGATTACTAAATGTATTCTTATTTTCACTCAAATTTATTGAAAGTGATCCCTTAAAGGCATGCATTTTTTAAATGGTGTTAAAGTAAGAAATTCACTTTAATGTTTTCATGCCCTGTATAATAGATTATATAGAGATACTCAAAAAAAGAACGGTGGAAAACAAAGAAATATCAGGAAATATGGGTGGAGGAAGCATGTTGATACCTATAGGGAATGGTGGGAACTCTAATGATAGGGAAAAAGGAAGGGTAATGCCTATTTCCAAGGTAGTGGTATGACTCAGAATCAGAAAATGAGATTAATAAATTTTCCCCCTAAAAAAAGGGTAAACCTTGTTGTTTTTAGTGTTGTTCTTTCAATCTCATAAAGTTAAATTTTATATAACCACCAAGATCATGCCACAATTGCAACCAGATGGTTCATATTTATCACTATTGTCACAATTCAACATGTTCAAAATCTAGGGACATAGATCATGTGTGGTAAACATTATATGATTTCACAGGGCGAGCGCAACAAAATAATTTTCATCATCAAAACTGATGAATAAATGGTGATTCTAGGAATACTATGAATCTTTTATTAGTGAAATATCAATAGGATAATAAAGTGAACAGTTCACTTAGTAGGTAATTTTATGGATATGATCATGTAATTATGGATGATCAATCTAGATCTTCAATGATCAGAGTAAGTTTATTTCTAATTTTAATATTACGCAATTTTTTTGATATAGGTGAACCCCAATCATTTATTTCTTACTGTGATGTTGACCTTATGATTTTTCATGTTACGATAATTTATTCTATTTTGAAACTTAATACTCCTATTGGACAAAGAGAATGTTGAGCCTTTTTTTGTAAAGAGTTTTCTATAACTATAGATGGGGATGAATTGATTTGGTATCTCTTTATTCTGGAAATGGATTTCTATGACATGATCCTAGTTATGGACTGGTTGACAATGTTCACAACTCACATCAAATTTTATAATCTAAGGGTTACCTTCACAATTGATGACGATATCGAGCATCTCTTTAAAGGAGATCATAATGTGAAAGAAAGTGGAATTGGATTGTTGTAACAAGTGATTAGAACTATCTTATACAAGTTTTATGTATTGACCTTGGAATCAGTTGATGAGATTAGGGACAAGGATTTCCCAATAATTTTTTATTAGTTTCTTAATGTTTTCCCCAAAAAATCCCAAGGTTTCTGGTCATAAGAGAATTAGAGTTTACGATTGATCTTTTACTAGGGATAAGCCTTATGTCACTTCCATCATATCAAATGGAACCAATAGAATTAAGGAAATTGATTGTCCAGTTGGATGATCTAGGAACAAAAGTGTTCATTTGGCTGAACACATCTCAGTGGGAAGCACCGATTTTATTAGTAAAAAAGGAATATAGAACTCTTCAATATTGTGTAGATTATCAAAAGAATAACTATGTTATAATGAAGAATTAGTATCCACTTCCATGCATTGATGATCTGTTTGATCAATTTATGGGAGCCCACTGGTTCTCTAAAATTGATAACATTTTGGATATCACCAACTACGGTTTTGAAAATTTAATATTATAGAGATATATTTTATGGGTAGATATGGTTTTTGTGATTATGTGGTTATGCCTTTTAGTCTAATGAATGAACTAGTTGTCTTTATGGGATTGATGAATTTGATATTCAAAATGAATTTGGATTCTATTTTGTTTTTGTTTTAGGATTGCATACTGGTGTATTATAGGTAAAAAGATGAGCATGATCAACACTTGCTGAGAGTGTTGGGTATCTTGTGGGATCATTGTCTCTATTCCAAACTTTTTGAGTGTTACTCATAGATATAGTAGGTACATATAATTATCCATATTTTCTATAAAAATATTTTTCTAAAGATCTAATAAATATATAGGTTGTGATATCTTGGAAATCACTAAATAATGTCTTTTATATACGTTTTTTCTTTAGTATTTATGGCTATTACTGGAATTTGTTTCATGACATTTCAAAACTAGCTTCACCAATGAAATATTTGAAAAATAAAAGTGTTCCATTCCAATGGTTCATGGAATATCAAAAGTATTTTCAAGAGCTTGATGGTCACCTTACATCATCACCAATCCTGATATTTCTAGAATTATGATAAGGTTATGTGGTGTATTGTGATTCTTCAGGATTAGGGTTGGTATTTTTTATCATGTTGGGATATCATGATATTATTTATGGCACATGGTAGCTATGGTTTAATGAGAATAAATACCCAACATATGATTCATAATTAGATGTTTTAGTCCATGGTTTGATAACTTGGCATCATTACCTCTTTGGTGATAAATTCATTGTGTTTATATATCATAAGAGCTTGAAACACATTTTCTCATAAAGATATTTGAATCTGAGATAAAGAATATGGATGGAGAATATTCAAATGTTTTACTTTGACTTGATCTATATACTGGGTAAAGAAAATTAGGTGTTGGATACACTAATCATAAATTCATATTGTTAGATAGAGAAAGAGGCTTCAGATCAATGGAATTTAATGATATCCATAGCTGACATGCACTTAGATTATGAACACTGAGGTAGTATTGTGGTTTTCTTTTTGGTTTAATTTTTTCCTGATTTGGATAAGAAAGTTAAATGTGAATATACAACTAATTCTTAATGTGTTTCTGTGAGGTAAAAACTCATGGGTGGGGATACAATTGAGGGATGGAAGTTGGATGGAAGTTTATTTTTGTGGTTTAGAGATCATATGGTCATACCTTTTAATTTTTAAGAATGTATTCTTCATGATTACCATCATTCAAGATGGGGTTTTCATCCTGGAATACAAAAGATGTGTAAGGAACTGAAATAAAAATTTTGGTGGGTTATCATGGAATGAATTTTTTTTGAGTATTTTATGATATTCCCCACTTGTCGATAGTTTGAGGAAGAGAAAAAATAGCCAGCATGTATGTTTTGGTCTTTACTGATTCCCATGTGTAAATGGGAGTAGATAGATTTGGATTCTATTACCGGTCTTCCAAAGATGGTTTGGAAACAATATTTCACAAGGTTGATAGTGGATCATCTCACAAAGTTATCCTATTTCATCCCTATTCATGATATCATATGGTGGAGGAATTCCATAAAATCTTTATCTATGAATTTGCAGAGTCATGGTGTACCAGTTTCAACAGTATCAGACCAAGATTTTTGGTTTATGTCTCTCTTTTAGAAATCCTTACAGCATTCCATTAGGACTCAATTGACCTTGACCATGGTGTATCATCCTCAAATAGATTGGAAATTCAAAAATAATATACAAACTATGGATTCTTAGGGATTGTGTAATGGATTTTTGTGCCTCAAGGGAGGACCACATATCGTTAGTGGAGTTCTCATATAATAATAGTTATTAGACCATGATACATATTTATCCTTTTAAAGAAATGTATAAAAATACTTTTTTCACCACTTCTTTTGGTGGAAATAATTTAGACTTCACTGGTTAGACCATGCCTTGTGTAAGAGAAAATGGAGATGATTCAGTATATCAGAAATATGATGAAGATGGCTCAGAGTTGTCTGAAATCATATGCGGATCATCATCAACGGTCTTTTCCATTCAAGGTGAGTGATCATATATTCCTAATAATATCCCTAAGTATTGTTACTTGTTGTTTTTAGTGGTAGGGTAAGTTATATCCTCGATACATAGACCCTTTTTAGATACCTGAAAATGTTGGTGAGGTGGAATATTAGTTGTATTTCTACCATGATTCAGTTCTGTACATAATGTGTTTCATGTATCTCAATTGAAGAAGTATCAACCTGATCCTGACCATGTCATTCAATGGGGTAATATTGACTTCGAGTAGAATTATACATTGGTTCATGTGCCATTTTGGATTATGGATAGGATAGAGAATGTATTTTATGGGTAAATCGTTGATCTAGTGTGGGTTTTTGGGCAACATGATCAGATTCCAGAAGAAACGTGGAAGAGTTAAAAAAAATGGGAGACTAATGGATCAAACTCTATCATGTGAATGGAATAATTTAACCTCATGGTGATTGGAAGAACAATGTTGGGGAGAATTTATCATGCTCAGTTTTAGGTAATTAACCGTTTATTTATGAATTTCTAGTATATAATTTTATTGGTTTAAGTTTCTATAATTTTAGATGATTTTTGGAATTTGGGGGGGGGGCTTTTTTGGATGTTCAAGGTTTGATAATGGTTAATAGAAACTATAAATAACCTTAAAGGAAACGTTTAAACTGAAGCAGTGGTAAATTGGTATGTGCAATGTTTGGAAAAACTGTGCAGCCACCCATGAGAAACCAAGAAATGTTGGAAATCGTGTTTTCGAATGCCCATTTCATGGTTTGTTGAACTCTGCAATAAAACCATGAAAGGGGTGCCTAAATGTAGTGTATATCACATGGTTAGCACATGGTTTTTCTAACCCTGATCCAAATCCATAAAACCTAAAAATTTAGATTTAGATTTTATGTATATAACTCATTTTACCCACTTAATGACTCTTTTTTCCCAAATCTGACTTTAACATCAATTGCACTCCTTTTAATGACTATAAATACCTTTCCTCTTGATCAGGGAGTGATCTATTGGAGATTATAAGTTTATTGAAGGCCTAGATTCCTTTGTAAGTGCTTTTTCTTAGTGTTTCCCGTAGATTTCTTATTTTCCACTCTATTAGATTTATTGATATAATTCTTAGGTAAATAAGCAGGGTGTGTGATGATAATAATGATGATATATAACTGTTTTGTGTAAAGTTAATAAGATCTAAGGATGTGTCTTGGAGTTTCTAGTAGAGTTTTTAAAGATCTATACCATTCATTATTTTCTACAAACCTTGAGAGGTAGGTGGATTCACTCTTTACTAATCTTTATTATAACATTAACGATTGATTTTAAATTTATTTAATTTATCGAAAACTATTATTAAATTGACGTGTTTTTATTGATGTAAAAACTATTTTTTGATGGTTTTTTGAAATGGTGGAGGTTGGTTGGTTTAGTGGAAACTGATTTGGTTCATGATTTTAAAATGTTGATTTAAAAATATTGTTTTTTATTCATGTTAAATTTTTTTCAAAATGTTTTCAATAAAATTATTTTTTTATCAAAAAGTCTTGGTATTGGTTTCGGCATATATGGTTAGAATGAGTTCTTGTGCATTTTGGATGAATGAGGGCATGAAGTTTTACATATAAAAATAATGGGATGGAGGTGATAAAGTTTATCCTATCAAAAGGGTTCAGCAAGTGATGACTTGGTGAAAGGATGATTCACCAATCACAATTATAGGAAGGTTCATTATTTAAATGCATATGTGGATGTGTATGGTTGTTTTCATGTGTGTAAATAATTGGGAAATAAAAAATGGGATTCGATAAATGGATTTTAATGTTTGTTTGGTTTCTTTCCTTGTAAAAATATTTTAGTTTTGAAACTATTTGGTTGGAAAACTATTTATATTTGATATAAACTATTACTATTTTATAAAAAATTTATAACATGTTCTATCCTACTGGAATGATTGGGGAAGTCATCTGTGGAAATCCTACAATATTTTATACTCACCCCCTACTTGGGAATGTTGGTTCATTTGAAGATGTTGTATATTGAAACTCATTTAAAGGTAAGGTATCTCATTTATTTAGTGATGCATCATGATACCATTAGCATGGAATATGGAGTTGGATCTTGGAGAAGGTTGAAAGTTACTAAGTTGATGTCTTATATGTTTTTTATTTTGTTGTTTTTGGTTTCTACATTTTATTCTGATATTGGTCTTGTTTCTCAAATAGCCCTCTAATATAGTTTTATTTGGTTTATTTCCCATTTAGTTATATTTCATTATTCTCATGAATTATATAGTTGTTTTTTTATTATGATTATCTGGTATATCTCTTTTATTTTCAAAGGAAAAATCATCCCCTAATTTCTATGAATCAGTCAACATTTATTGTCATTATTTGGAGTCTTAGAGATGTCACATAAGGCCTATCTATTCCTCCATAACTCATCAAGACAATGGGGAGGTGAGGGAATCTACATATCCTGTATATATATATCTCTCTAAGATGACTAAACTAATTGTTCCTTTGAGATTTAACCCCTTTTATACCTAAAAATGTAATAAAGTATATGCCATCTCAGTGTTATTAGATTTTGGGTTTTAAAAGTTTCTATTAGAGGATGTTTAGTAGAATCCTTAGGAACTATATTTATGAAAAAATAGATTAAGTAACATAAACCTATGACTGTATTTGAGGATAAATATAGTTATAAGATAATAGGCTACATTTTTGTAACGTTGGTATTATTTGGTTTTCCTAGAAATGGATCCTTGTCTAGATACTACAGGGAGACGTGGTTCTAGAATAGTTATACCTAGGGTTAATAACTCAGTCCTACCTAGGAGTAATAACTTCAATAATGAGAAATTGAGATTTGGATTGATCATCACCTAGTGCATAAAAATGGTCCTAATTGTGCACCTAGATTGACACTACTAGGGGATATGATTTAGTTAATTCAAATTTTCATTACAATATATTATGAATTGTGTTAAAATATATTGTATTATTTAAAGTTATTCCCAGATAAACCAAGTTTATAATTCTATGATTAAAATGCATAAATTTTCAATTTATGTTAATCATAACATCCAATTCAGAATAATATATTGTGATTTAAAATTCATAATTTCACAATCTAATCCAGTATATGTCATTTTTTATAAATGGTACTTAGAAAATTAATAGTATTAACACTCATTGTCAATGTTGAAATTTCCCTACTAAGAAAGATAATAAAACTTGTATTGTAACTAAGAATACTTTGGTTATATAAGGAAAGACTAATCAGGTAATTAAGATTTACCATTCCTAAATAGAGAAACCTGTTGTTCCACAACATGATTTCCCTATGTAGGATTTTTTTATGTGACATAAGCCCCAATTATTTAGTGGGGATACTCATTTTTTTCTATAAGAGTACTGGAACAAGTCCCTAAAAATATATTTATATCCTTGGTATGTCATGAAAAGGAAAAGGTTATACTTGTAGTATATTGTCTCAAATGCGATTTTAATCATTGGTGATCATTGACCCCAAAAACTATGGAGGAATAATAAATATGACACATGGAATAGAAATATTCTAAAGAAACACTCATTGAAAAATATTTCCCTCATATGCAATGAACTGAAATGAATAGAAAGTTCCCCCAATTAGTGAAAAATGAAGAATAACATATTTCAGAATATGAGGCTACCTTTACATGACTATCTAATTTTAATATGGATTACATACACAATTAAAAATTCGTGATTGAAATTTTTTTTGAAGTTCTTAAGACAATTCTCTGAAGGGCATTATTTTCCCAAAAGTATTCATCATATAATGAAATAGTTTTATGCAATATTAAAATAGAGAAGTAATGTTATAGATACTATATATTCAAGGGGTTTTAAGAGAATTAGATGCCTTACAAACACTAAAAAACAAAATATATCAAAAAATAAGAACAAAATAAAGCAATTTCCATCATGTGACAAAATTGGAAGAAAATATCCTATAAAATACTTGAAGTGAATAGAGATTTGTTATAAGTGTAGTGATAAGGTCATCCGGCTCATAAATATATGGGGAAGAAAGAAACCATTGTGTTCAAGTTCTTCAACTACAATATAATGGGAAATTATTCAAACCAATGTCCCAATAATCAAGGGAATATACCATAAAATATTCCAAGGGGAGAAGGAAAGATTATGTGATCATTATAGTTGAGGTTGAATTTCCTAAATATGTGGTTGGATGTACTTTAATCATATCCTAATATTTAGCTAAATATTTATTTGATTAAATATCCTTACACTCTTTTATATCTTCTATGTTTTCCAAGAAAATTAGATATTTCCATAGCACATTAATAAGGGAGTTTTCTATCAAGACTCCTAGTGGAAATCTCACTAAAAAGGATTTGTTTAGAAGTTCCCATTATGACACATAAACATGATCTATTTTTTAAATTTATTATTATAACTATGGTTGACATTGATATTGATCTTGGTATTTATTTTATTTCAAAATATTATTCAAAAATTTATTTCAAATATAAGAAAATAATGATTTCTTATGATTATATTGAATTTCTTATCTTTAGAGTGGTTACTTCATAATTTGAGTCACCTCTAGATCCATCCCAAATAGCACTTCTGAATGAGATTCATGGGGAAGAAGATAAAAAAAGATATATATATAAATATATATATATAGAAATTTTAATCTTCAAATTAAATATATACTTATGTTATAAGTATACATTGATGTATTTCCTAATGTACTACTTAGACATCCACTGGTTTCTGAAGTCAAGTTTTCCATTGATTTAATCCCCAATGAAATACCTATATCAAAGACTTCTTATGGAATAGCCACTGTTATGTTTTTAGAGTTGAAGAAATAACTCAAAAAGTTATGTAATAAGGGATTTATTCACCCTTTTGTTTCACCTTTGGAAGCCCTTATTATTTTCATTAAAATAATGAGGGTATTCATTAATTATAGGTAAATTAATGTTATTATGATAAATTACATGTATCCTATGTCTCATATTATTGAATTATTTGACAAACATCAAGGAGCTCAATATTTTTTTAAATATTTACCATTGTTTTGCATATCATTAATTGCAAGTAAGGAAGGAATATTTTCAAAAATAGAATTTTTAAAGAGATATGAACATTATAAGATTAAATAAATTCCATTTGGATTGAAAAATTAACCGTCTGTTTTAATGGATCTAATAAATATAGTATTTAAGTAATATCTTGATAGTTTTTTTGGTATTCATTGATGATATTTTTTTTATTCTAAAATCTAGGAGGACTATTAAGATCATTTAAAAATCATTCTTTAGAATCTTATAGGTAAAGTGTTATATTGGAAATTTAGAAAGAGTTAATTATTTCTTTATGAAGTTTCTTTTCTTGGCCACATTATCTCCATGGATGGAAACCCATTAGATCATTTGAGGACAAATGGAGTAAAAGAGTGGCCTAAACCAATTAATATAACTGAGGTATGCAATTTAATTAGATTTGTAGGTCACTATTGTTCATTTATCCAAAAAAATCCTGATTATCTAACCTGTTGATTAGGTTGACCCGTAGAGTGGTAAATTCATATGGAAAAAGTAATGTGGATAATTTTTTGAATAATTGAAGAGGAGGTATATCAATTATTTTATTAGGACTCTTCCATCAGGAAATGATGGATTTGGGATATATAGTGATGCACCGAAAAAGGTACATGGTTGTGTCCTTATAAATAATGATAAAGTTATTGCATATGCATCAAGGATTTTAATGACTCGTGAATAAAACTATAAAACTCAATATCTTAAGTTGGAGCCTATAAAAGTTTCTTTGAATATATGGAGACATTATCATTGTGGAAAATGATGTGAGATATGCAGAAACCATAAGATCCTAAAATAAATACTTTTATAAAAATAATTCAATTTATGGAATATTTCATCGCTTGAATTACTCAAGTATTATGATTCCTCAATACACTACCACCATAAGAAAGAAAATATTGTAGTAGTTGCCTTTAGTAGGAAATTTTATGGATTTCTAGACCAAATTAGGATTGATAGGTTCCATATATTGATGGATCTAGTAAATGTTGATATAGGAATTTTTAAGGAATGATAGACAACACACCTTTTTCAAATTTATAAAAACCCATATTTATTAAAAAAGATTTAAAGTTCACAATATGATGATGATAGTTTTTAAAACAGAATTAAATTCGTTAAGGAATTTAAATTTAGAATAATTTTTTTGAATATGGTGTTTTGAAATTTGGAAATAGAATATGTGTTCCATATATTCCTCAGCAAAAAGTAGGATTATTAGATGATATTATATCTCAAATTACTCAATACACCTTTATAGGAGCCTGATGTATAGGGATTTGAGGGAACATTTTTTCGAGATAATATGAAGTTGGATATTCATGATTATATATCAAGATGTTTAGTTTTTAAACATGTGAAGTTTGAGAGACATAATCCTAGAGGAGTCATACAACCTCTACCTATTCCTCTAAGGAAATGGGATGACATTAATATATACTTTTTTCATTTGATTTAAAGAATCCCAAAAATAATTATGCGATATGGGTTATTATTGATCACCTAACCAAATAGGCACATTCCTTTGCTATAAGATAAGATTTACCTTTGTAGAACCAGGAATGGATCTATATTAATGTAGTTATAAGATATCATTAGGAACCTCTGTCAATTATGTTTGTTCCACAATTTACATTGAAATTATATAAGAGTCTTTAGAAGGCTCTGGATACTGAGCACCACCTACCATCCTCAAACAAATTGAATGTCTGAAAGGACTATTCAAACATTATAATACCTGATGACTTCATGAAAAATTGACACTCATGGTATATGGGATTAGTATTTACCTTTTGTAAAAATTTTCCTATAATAACTATTCCCAATAAAGTATTTAAATAGTTTCATATAAACTATTATATGATAGAGCTTTCATACTCCAACTTGTTGGGATGAAGTTAGTGAAATGAAAATTGTATGCAAGGATCTTTTTGGGGAGACAAAAAAAGGTAAATACTATTCATACATATATTAATGTAACTAAAAGTAGGGAAAAATTTTTATGCCAATAACCATTGGAAATATATGAAATTTAAATTGGGAGATCATGTTTTATTTAAATTATCTCAATAAAAGGGTGTAATAAGGTTCTGTGAAAAGGGAAAATTTATCCTTAGACACATCAAACATTTTTAAATTCTAGAATGATATGGTGTTTTGGATTATGAATTGATAATTCCCCCATGAATATCTAAATTACATAATGTTTTTAATATCTTATTGTCAATGAAGTATATTCCAGACCCAATGAATGTACTCACCAATAAATAAATAGAATTGGAACATGATTTGTCTTAATATAAAGATCCTATAATGTTTCTTGAAATTAGAGAGAAATTAGTAAGGAATCAAACTAATCAACTGGTAAACTTAATTTGGAGAAATCACCAAATGGATGAAGAAACGTGGGAACCTGATGATGTTATGAAGAAGAAAAACCCATTTTTTTATGAAAGTAATTTTCTTGGAAGTCTCAAGGATAATATTTTTATAGGAGGGAAGAATGTAAAACTCATGCTTAAATTTTTGTAAATGAACATTTTATTTTAATAAAAATATAATACAATGAACATTAAAATATTTCATGGAACAAAACATATAATTATATAGGATGAATAATGATTTTGAACTTAGTATGTAAAAATAATCCAAGAATGAGTTTTTGAAATTTTCCCACAGAACTAATCTTTTATGAATGATTGAAAATGTAGTAATTAACTGTTCCTCCTTTTATTTACAATAATTTTTTAGAATATTTTTAATTAACCATGTAACAATTATCAATTTTATAGAAATAATGTTAAGATTATTTAGTGGTAAAAAGGGGTGTTTTTTTAAAAACAATTTTTAAATGCATAATGTCTTTTAATTTTAATTAATTAAAATAATACTCAATAATTAATTATTTAAATGAAATGTATAGATTATATACATATAACAATAGGAAGTTAAATCTATATACTTTTTACTACTTGTTAGAAGGTTATTGTAAGATCATCTTATGCATGAAAAATATATTTCTTGAAATATTTTTTGTTCTGTTTTCTAGATATATTATTATATTAATTATTTCAACTTATTTGAGTTGAATTTGATAAAATAGATTATAAATTTGGAATAAAAATTTACACATTTTATAATGATGCCTCTATTTTTTTGTTATAATGAATAATAAATACGGTAAACCAAATTCACCACAGTTATGGTTAATATGGGTTTTCCATGGTTTATCCAAAAAGATACGGGTTAAAATGACCAAAAAACATTCTAAAACATAATTGGTTGGTTTTATTTATACCTTATCCTTATAAAATTATAATTTTATTTAATTTGGATCCATTTTTTCAATAAATTGAAATAATATTATTTTAAAACTTTGAAAAATTAAAATTTTGTCACTCACATCAATTATAAAAGGGCATATCCTCCCCTCACTTATTCAAACTTATTAAAGAATTATCATTAAAAAAACCGTCCAAAATCTCTCCAAAATATCCTTAAACACATAATACAGTTTTTTTCTTCCCAAAATACTAACCCTATGGTCTTATATAAGTGATCTAAAGGAGGTTTCACTTAGAAAAGATAATCATCTTAACAAAACTCTATCTTTTTTACTTATTATTTTACCACATTCAATTTAATCTTAAAATTATAATATAATAACACTAGAATATCCCATATACTAAGATGTTATTATGTTTATGATATAATATTTATCTATCGCCTTCTGCATCAAATAGGCAACAAAACCATCGCTCGTGTGTATGGCGGACTACCGCCTCATGAACTGATGTAATTTCTTTCTACCACCAACATATATGGATTGAAATAAAAATCATTAATTATTTGGTTTCTAACATTATTTTGAAGAATTAAATTTATTGTGATCATTAGACACTAAATTTATCTTAAATATCTATATTTTTATCATTGATATGATTATTTCCTATAATTTATATGACATTAACATATGGTGTTTTACTAGTGACTGGGGAAATATTGATATTCCTTATTAATTTCTCAATACATATATTTATTGATAAGGAATATGGTTTAGGAATTAAATATATCATTAAATATATGATGAATTATTTGGAAATGAATTTATGTTTAGTTCCTTATTATAGATATCTCATTGATGCATCGATAGGTCTCATGAGATAAATTAGTTTATCCAAAATTATTTAATGGGTTTTTTTGTATGCATACCCATAGTGGAAACTGTTAGGGAAAAAGGCTTTGAAAATAAACATATCATGATTCCTAATATCATGATGTCCAATATTATATATTTCTTTCATTAAGAATTTAGATATTTTTATCCATGAGATTACTTCAATGATATTATCCCTAGATGTATTTTGTTCTCATTTTATTAATTAAATGGAATATGTTTTAATTTATTTAACTTGTTATATTATTTATTATATATTTACATATGATTTATTCTACTATATGTAAACCTTAATAAGAATTTGAGCCCACACTTATTTGATTTCATTTCCGTAGGATATAATGAATAATTCTTTGAATGAGTTCAAGGATTCTTAATGTCTTCTATTACTACATTTTATTATTTACTCCCAATGTTAAATTGGTAATCGTGTCTGTATCTTCTTATTCAAGAGATATAAACTATTTTGTCCTTTATTATGTGATCACTTGTAAATTATTAGATTATTATAAATTAGACACCATCTTTGGGTTACTGAAATTGGGTTTTTAGAAATTCAATTGTGGTTTTTGAGGTATGAGTTGCGAAGCAATTCCATAATCCTATACAATATCAATGAATTTTTTGCTTAAATGTTCACCACCCTGATCTTATATGAGGATATTTATACCTTTACCTAATTCATTATGTACATAATTTTTAAACTCTTTCAAAATTTCAATAATTTCTTACTTTTTCTTATTATAAACACATATACATTCCAACTAAAGTGGTTGGTAAAGGTAGTTAAGTACCTAAAACCATCACTTTCTTTGGTACTTATTGGTCTACATACATCACTTTTTATAATATTCAATATTCCACTCACTATTTCACAATTTCTACTAAAATGACTCATAATGGAATGGTTCCAATAAACCATCTTTATGGAGTATTTATATGCATTTCTTTTTTATATTTACAAGGAGACAATGAAAAAGGTAGGTGGGATTAGAATCAATCCTAACCCTTTTATGAAAAATATTATAAAAAAATATCCATATCTTGAAAATATATATAATTTAACATATTTATAATTCCATAAAACATCTCATTATTATATTTAAAAAAATTCATGTTCATGATAGTGAATGAGAATCCATTATTTTCTAAAAAGATACAGAAATCAAATTTCTTCATAATGGTGGGAACATTGCAACTGGTCTCTGACACTAGTATTACTATGTCTGGTAGATTCACATCATAAGTTCCAGACACTACTTAAAAAACTATTGCTCCATTATCAATATAAATATCCACTCACCCTTTATCAATTCACTTTTATCTCAATGTCCAGGTTATCTAGCTAAAATGTGTGATGAACACCTGGAATCAAATACCCATGAGTTAGAGTTGGTGAAATTTAACTATATATAATTCACGTTCAAATGATATTAATGGTTCAACTTGAGAAAACTAATCAACCTTACCTTCTAATCTTAAACTATTTTATAGGTTTCACCTATGAGGGATCACAATATGAATACCATAAAGTAATCCAAAACCTATATTAGAGACATATCTATGGTTGATTATCATGTATTATATCTTTTTATCAAGTAAATTTAATGAAATTACTCATATTAAAAATTAACTTCTCATATATCATATCCTTTTAGTGACCCAAGACCCAAATTTTATCATGAATTACACCAATTCAAGCTTTTAAATAAACCATGACTAAAATACCCTAAGATTTTAGACTATAATTATATTTAATAAATAAATGTTTCTGATAGCTTGTGAAGAAGCAGAATATGAAATATTATAATAATTATCATAAATTACAAAAATAAGAAAATTATATGGTATTTAAATAAAATACATGTGTGAAAAATAATTTCTAATTCAAATAGAAAATACAATTCATCTTACAGAACAGTTTTGAAATATTTTTTATGAGCACTGATTGTGTAACATATAATTTAACAAAACAATTATTCTATATTTTTTAAAAATGAAAAATTATTATTCAAATATTTATAAAGGGAATTAATTTCTTATCAATTGGTTAGAAATGAAAATAAAATCATTTAAAAGTAAAAACAGATCTTCTTTTAAAAAAATCATTTACGTGCACAATGTGTTTTTATCTTAAGAAATTAAATTATTCACTATTCATGAATAATTTTAATTATATTTTTAGATAGTATATTCAAAAAATTATATTAATATTCTAATAAGGGTTTTTATTAGGTAATTAATTTGATTAAATTTATTATTATTCTTAAAAATGATTTTTTAAAAATATAGTTTTCATTGCATTTTTCATGATTATTTTAAGATGAATTTAATCCAATTATAAAAATTTAATTTGATAAAAATATTTACATATTTTATATAAAAAATTCCAAAAATTTTAATGAATCTACTTTCATGTTAGGTCATAATTAATAGTAATCATGGTCTAACTATGTCATTGTGCTAAAGGTTAAAAGGGTTAATGAAGGATTAAACTAAATAAATAACAATTGAAAGGAGATGAAATTTTATCTAAATCATATTGGTTGAATTTATTTCAACACATTATTATATTATCTTATAATTTTAGTTTCATTTATTATACTTTAACTTAAATATGGATTTATTATATGTTAAGGTTTTAAGTATTTATAAGAGTGTCGCTCACATCACTTATAAAATGGAACCTATTCTATACACTTATTCACACACATTTGTCACTATATTTCATCCAATACCTTTCAAAATATCTTTTTATATTTCATCCCCACATCATAGATGTTTTTGAATTCCCAAAAGACCAACCTTTGAAGTCATAAACTGCAAAACAAATGAGGTTTTCCATAGAATGGTTAATTGTCTTTACCGATCTATTAGATGTTTCATTCTTCCTTAACCTCATATGAATATTAAATATTCATACTAACATGATGACATTATTATCAATACTATACTTAAGTGTTGTTATGTTGATGGTGAAATATTATTAAGAATATGAGGCAAGAGGATGAAATTGACTCCAATGACATGAAATGAGTTCAAGAGGGTATTTTTTATTAAGTAACATCCCTATACTCTTTTAAAAAAATGTAAACGTAATTCCATAATATTATATAAAGAGAATTTTAAAATACTTTTGAGGTACAATTCCAGTTTTATCATCGACCTTAGAAACAAAATTCATCAGTTCTTCAGTGGCTTAAAGCCAATTATCTAGAGGCATTTTCTGTTGGTGACATAAGTATTTATGAATAAACCATTTGATGTGATATCAAGGTATAAATAGAGATTTTGTATTCCCATAATTACAATGGTTCTAAAAAGAATAAAAATATGGAGTTTAATGAAATTTTAATACCACACCCCATGGAGGAATAAAAATTAATCTTCCTTTCTACGAGAAGTATGGAAATAAGTATGGGGAATTTTCTTAATGTAAATGAAAAATATTTTATGTGTGTAAAATAAGGCCATATAATAAGTGAACATTAAAGATATGAATATAAGGTCTAATGAATAAAATCAACATAAAAACATCTTAATATAATAGATAAAGTTAGATCTCATGAAATAAAAATTTATAAAGTGGGTCATGATAGTGAAGTGGTGAATAGTTAACTTATCATCCAATATATAGCGAAAAATGTTTTATTGGATTATAGTTATTCCCACTCTTTTATATCTGAAGAATTTGATAAGGGTATCACATCATGACCTAAATGATTACATGTTTAATTATCAAAGAAAGATTATAATTTTATTATGATTAAATCTTTTTTCTATAGATCCTCTCTAAAATATGTTTCTGGGAATATGATTATAGTAAATCTTTCTATTTTCTCTCTAATTGAATTTGATGTAATTTTATGCATGGATTGGATTTATTTACATAGATTCCATATAAATTTCAATGTAAGGGAGTCAAGTCTCATATTCTAAATGAACAAATGATTGTGTATTTTTGTGATAATGAATATGTAATTACAAAGGAAACAAATTCCACTATATGGGTTTTATGATCTATTCATAAGGGGTATTTATCTCAAATGGTTAGTGATAATGTCAACATTTAATATATTCCTATTAGGTGGGAATGTGTAGATTTATTTCATAAATTGTTTCCTAATCTACCCATAAATCATGAAGTTGAGTTTTCAATAGAACTCATACTTGGTTCTCTCCTAATTAAAAAAACATTTTGTAGAATGTCTCTAATTGATTACAAGATTTGAATAATAAAATCAAATAGAACCTTGATAAGGGAATCATTCAGTCAAGAAGGTCGCCATTGGGTTCACATGTTATTTTTTATAATAATAATGATGATTCATTATGTCTTTCCATTTATTATCGAGAACTTAACAAGATTATTATCAAGAAAAAGTATCATTTACCTAATATTGATGATTATTTGATCAACTTTGAGAAGAATAATACTTTTAAAATCTTAACCAATGATCTAGAAATTGTCAGTTGATGGTTAAAAAGTATACATATCCAAGACAAACTTCAATACATAGTATAGACACCTGGAATTTATTGTGATGTCATTTGGACTTAATTATTCCCCTACTGTCTTCATGTATCTAATGAATAAAATATTTATTTATTACCTAGATTTTTTTGTGACATTATTTATTGATGATATTATTATATACTATAGGAGTTAGGAAAAGAATTAAGATAATTTTATGAATGTTTTCAAGACCTTGATAATGGATAAATTTTGTGATAAATTTATTAAATGTGATTTCTTGTTATATAAAGCATAATTATTGGTTTATATAATCACATGTGAGGGGATATCGATGGTTGATTCAATGATGGAATTTATTTAACAATGTCCCAGAGTGGAACAACAACTCTTCTTATAGTATCCAGTCTTCAATGGCTAGGATTGTGATATCAATCAAATAGGGTAATATGATACAAAAACATTATTGTGATAATAGTGTACATGATTTCATAGTTTTGAATATATTAGGGGATAATTGTAAGTACAATCCATTGGTATGAACCTTTTCAGATGTTTGGAAACCTCCTTTATACTATTGGATTAAAATCAACATGGATGAGGTGTCGAAAGGGAAATTAGGACCTGTGGGTGGAAAGGTTTTCTTTCATGATCATGATGAATGGATTCGTGGATGTTTTTAGGTATCATGGGGTTAGGCATCAGCTCTTGAATCGAAAATGAATATTATAATCAATATGGTATCTTTTGATTGTTTAATGGTATAGAACAATTTATGGATACAATTTGATTCTACTACCCTCATCCATGCCATTAGAAATGGTACACTATATTTATGTAGTAAACATACTAATAAAGGGATATAATTCATGTATATTCTGATGTGTGTTAATTTTATCATCAATCATAACTACAAGGAAGAAAATCAGGTGGTAGATAGACTAGAAAATAAATATATTTGGGTGGATACCACTTGGTTAGATGAGATACCTTTGGACTTGGTTCCTTTTCAATATGTTTATTTTGATAAATTTCCTCATTTTAGAATTTTGTAACTGTTATTATATAATTTATTCCTTGTCCTTTATGGTTGGGAGACATTTTAAAAAACCCAAAAACCATAGTTTTCTTGGGATAGATGGATACTATCAATGTTTTTTGAGAAATTTCTCATAGGTATCAAATACATTAACTATGTTGACATGTAAGAAATCCAAGTTCCTTTGGAAAGATGGATGTGAATAAAATTTCAAAGAACTGAAGATATCCTTAGTTAGTGTACCTATTCTCACACTACCCTACAGTGAATATGAGTTTTTGATCTGTAGTGATGCATAAATAAGGGGTTTGGGATGTGTTCTCAAGTAGAATGACATGGTAGTATCTTAAGTCTCATTCCACTTGAATGGTCATAAGAACAATTACCAAAATTATGATTTGGAACTAGAAGTAGTAATGTTTTCTTGGAAAATATAGATGAATTATCTATGTGGTGAATGTTATTATATATGTACATATCATAATATAGTGAAGTTTAAATTCACATATAAATAGTTGAATGTGCATCAGAGTAGGTGGTTGGATCAAATTAAATATTATGGCTTCTCAATACATTACCACCCTTGTAAGGAAAACAAGATGAATGGTACTCAGAGATGGAAGGATTGTACTATATTTTCTATGATAATGATTGACAGATATACCATAATTAAGGACTCATATATGATGGATCTTAAATTCATGATTGAAGGTGATAAATCCTATATTTCTCATATGAATTTTGAAAATATATTCAATTAGTGATTAAAGGGGTGTAAAAGGAAGATATAAAGATACAAAAGAAGGTAAGTAATGTTCTTGAGTTCAATTATTATAGTTATGGAATGATAAGATTCAAGAAAATATAATGAATATGATCAATAACAAAATTAATGAATGACTATTTAGATTAATACCACGATTTATCATTATCCATTTTTCTTATAATTAACAAGATGTATTGTCATCTTAAAAAGTATTTCTAGTGGGATAATAAAAAGATAGATATTACAAAGTATGGATCTCAGTACTTATTATACTATAAATTTATGGTTGTGTGTAACACCCAAATATTATGTAATTTATTTTTATTAAGTAATATATTTGGTAGTGTGTGGTATACAAAACACTGAGCAAAATGAAACCACATTATACTATAGAAATATTATTATTTCAATATAACCATTATAAGATAGTTGTTGGTTTAGTGGGTATGAATAAGAGTAATTTAATTATGATATATGTATATATATAATTTTTTTAATGAAATTTAAATATTAGGAAATAAGAACTTAGTTTTAAATAAAATCACATAAGATTAAAGGAGATATTTTTCAAAACAAAATGATTTTATGTTCATAATGTATATTTATCCATGTAAATTAATTTATTCACTATAGATGAATGATTATAATAAAATTTATAGGTCATATATTTCATAAAATCATTTAAAATTTATCTAATTGTGGAAAGTAGATGAGGAATGAGATTACATTCTTTTTATACTTCAAAAATATATTTTCTTCAAAAATAGTTGTAATTACATTTTGGGAAGGGATATTATAATAAATTTCTACCAATATTATAATATTTATTTGATAAAATGGAAGTAATTTTGGAAAATATATTTTTGATATTATCATATTGTGATATTTTTGGATTTTTCTGAAGTTATTTAATTTTGAGTGAGTAGTGGAAAATACAAATTTTTTAAAAACCGTGATTTCTTTATTTTTAAGAAATTAATATAAAAGTTGTTTTATATTTTCTATTTGGATTCAATGTAACATAATATCCATTTTATTAAACATATTATAATAAATTCTATAGAATCCAACATTATATTAAATTTTTATATAAGTTCATTTTTAGTCTCAAAACAGATCTTCCAAAAACATAGTTTTTTATTACATGTTTCACATCAATATTAACATAAATTACTACCTATTATATAAATTGGATACTGAAAAATTGATTTTATATTTTTAATAATTATATTCAAATTTTTTAAATATGTCCCTTTTAATGTTGGTTATTATGAATGTTTATCATCGTAAATATTTTTCATCTCATTAATGGTAAAATGGGTGAAACCATGTTAAAACTATAGGATAAGGCCGAAAATATACTTAACACTTATATTTATTTTATTAAATTATTTTGTTCGACCATAAAAATCTAGGATTCTAAAATTTGGAAATTTCTATCCATGTTCTTTTGATGATAACATTTATATGATTTTATGTAAAGGATAATTACAAAAATGTCACCCTCTTGCTTTTAATTTCTATTATGTGTTTTTATTGGGATAAAAAGATGTTATGAATTGATCTAAAATTTTATTTTGAACATAAATAAGTAATTTTTATAATTTTTATTTTATTTTATTTTTTAGTCATGATATAATTATGGTAATCTATTACGCAACACTAACACATTGCTTGTGCTGAAAAAAAAATCGATGTAAATGATTTAAAAAATAATATTATTAATATATTTTTAAAAATTGTGGTATTAAAATAATTTTATAATCATTTATAAATTATAACTAATTGTAATTATTTTAATATTAAATTTTTTTTCTTGATGACTTTGAATCCAAATAAAATAAATTGTTCATAAAATGACTAATGATATATTATGATAAAAAGTATTAGAATAAATTAGTAAAAATATAAAAAACATATGAAATTTTAGATGAAAAAAGATCTAAATTTTCATCCATGGGCTATTTTTTATCCACTTTTGGCCTTATAATTAATTTTATAACACATAAATAGTGAACATTGTGTTACCATAATTAAGGTCAAAAAGGGTTAACAAGGGGGTTAAACCAAAAGATAATATTTATAATACAGCTTTAAAATATATAAATTTTATTTTTAGAATTAATTTTGACCTTATAGAGTCATAAATTATAAATTATGGTCATTTTTTTCACTTTATATGATTAGGATATTTATTATATTTTAATGTTCTTAATATTTACAATTATGCATCTTCACTCACTTATAAAAGAGAACCTCCTCTTCTATCTTCCCTACACCTTTTGAGTACCATATCATGACCAAAACTAGAAAAAATGTATGTCCAATTTTTCATATACATTTTCTTGATGACATGGTCTCACCAAAACACAAACCTATGAAAAATTAATTTGTAACATTATAGAGGATTTCCAAAGAAGAGGTATAACTTTTAACAAAGTGATTCATGTTTATCTATTCTTATACCTACTTAAAATATTCATTAACAATGATTAAATAATAACATAATTATTTTAAATATACTTAAATTTCATTATTTTTATGGTTGAACCCTTTTTCATCTTTTTTTCCATCCTAAGGGAAATGAAAACATCGATCGCCCAAATGTGTGGACTAGCACCTCTATAAAGTGATTTGTGTAATTTTTCATAATCACCTCACAAGAAAGGTTATTATGATGGAATTAATGAATATATATGATATTAATTACATAATTATTTTTATTTATTAATAATATATTACTTACATACATACCATTCCACCTATTTAAAAATTATAATGTCGCTCATGCGTAAGTGTGGACTACTACCTTCACAAAATGATGTGAATCGTTTTTCATGCCCACCTTTCATGGATTATAATAAAATTGTATTTAATGAAAAAAATGATAGTTATTTAATTGTTAATAATATTTATATTATGGAATCATGACCCCTTTGACCATGGAAAAACTACTTTATGTAGTTTTATGATTATGAATCTTACATCCTCAAAAAGTCCGAAATAAACTTAACTGATTTAATAAATATATATGGCATGGTTATAAATGAAATAAAAGTGATAATAATTAAAAAATATTCCTGAAAATGTATCTTAATCAATTATAAAATAAATATTAGTTTATTATATTGAAGATAAAGTGTGTAGGTGGTGAGGCGAACTCGAGGTAAGAGTTTCTCATCTCACTTTTGTTTTTATGAGACATATGCCATATTCAGAACTTGTTTCCTTCATGTGGGGTATTTACTACCCCTTTTATATGTTATAAAATGAATCTATTTATATTCTTGGTATTTAAATTTTAAATTTAATTTATTTCTTGCATGGGGTAATGATTTAAAAGTAACGAAAGTATTAAGGGTTTTATGTTACCATATCACTTTTTATCGAGATTGTTTATGATTAAATTTTCTATGAATGAAATTATATGATCTATCATTAAAAAATAATTTTTTGTTATCCTCTATTTATATATTTATTTTAAAAAATTTAATTTCATTTTCCTGTCTTTATTCCTAAATAATGTTGAGAAAACATTTTTAAGATAATTAGACATTATTTCTTCTTTGGTTGATGAACAATTTCTTCCATGTCCATGTTTTATAAATTATTTTTTAGAATTTGTTTTATATGGTATAATTATTATTAAAATTTATTGTAAACCATATTTGAATTTATTTTAAATTTTTTAAAAGGGGACTTATCTTTATTTTCCAATCAAGTTACTTTTGAATTTTTACTAAAAGTGTGAAAAGAATATTTGTTTTAACATTTACCGCATATATAGATTTTCCCAGTGTCATAAACATTATTTTGTTTTAATATTCATTTATATATTTCCATTTTTAGAATCTAAGAATTTTTTGTTTTAAATTTTTTAAATTTTTTTTAAATTATTATCAAAATAAAAAGGAATTTTTCTCAAATTTTAAAATAGAGGAGAAAATGTTCTTTCAAAATTATTTTAATATATTTAAATATCCTTCAATGAATCTTATGGTTTATTAGGATATACTCTAATGATAACATCCACCATATTACTTTGAGTGTCTTATGACCATGATATTCTATTTTTTATTGGAGGGAATTATTTACACTACCTATGTTATTTTTCATATAAAGATATTTTTGTTGATTATATACAATATTTATAATTAACTCATTTTATTTAATGAATTCATTATAATTAATGAGTGAGAGGTAGAGCCTGTTATATCTCCTAGATGCATTAATAGGTAACATAAGAGAAACTAAAATGGGTATTTTCTTCATGCCAAATTATTTATGATGTCTTGGCATGAGGTCTTGATAATGTGTTTAAAATGTTTTGGAACAATTCCTTGATGGTATTAATAAGATGTATAACATTATACATTCCATGATTATGAAATTCGTTATTATTATCCATGTGACTATTTATATTGTTATGTCATACATGGATATATTCCTCCTTAATGATATTATTTATATTCCAAATATTATTATTGTTGATCTCGATCATATTATTCATACTTTATTTTTTATATTACATACTTTGTTGTATGATATCCCTTATTGAGAATTTGAGCTCGACCTTTATTATGTTTTCCCATCCTCAGGATAGCAATAAGGGATTTAGGAATTATTTTAAGGATATAATATAATAAATAATAAATTTCACACTACAATTTTTGTTTTTAATAAAACATGAGTTTACATTTTAGAATAATTTATTTTGAATAAAATGGACATTGAGTGAAAATTTACACTTTTTATTATAAGGGTTTCATTTTAACATTTCCCCTATTTCTCAAGCACTCTAAAATGAAAATATCCTAAAATGTAATATATCATAACCTTTTTTATAAATTGTAACAACCTCAAATCTAGTAACCTAGACCCTAGTTCTACTTTATTATATTTCCATAGATGCAAGGGTTCCAATCATGAAGTATTGATCGGTTTAAAAGTCTTTCAGAGCCTTATACGTACATGATATCCATTTTACGTAAGGGATAATATAAAAATCATAGTAATGGAAGATATTCAAAATTATTAAACTCAGTCAAAGTGTTCTTCTTCATATCCTGGGGAAAGGTAACAAAATAAGGGTGAAAAAAATTCACAGTAAGGGTTAAAAATTGAGGTTGTTTTTATGAGTAAATAAGGCATGAAAAATATGGAAAGCTAAATAACTGAAAACGCATTCCAGTTAACCAATAACATAATCCCTAAATGAATCCTAGGATAATTTTAATGAAACACTGTCAAAGATAGTAATAAATAAATTTTTAATGAATTAAATGATAAATATTTTATATTGTTATCTTAGACATCCAGATACTCATATCATCAAGACCTTTCACCAAGACAATTTAAACATATGGGTAAAACCCCATTTAATTTTCACTACTGATTTGTCCCATGAGACCTATCAATGCATAGTGGGGATATATAATTTTGAACCTCACCCATCATTGCATGTCTAATTCATTCCTCAAATATTAAAGGTTCGATTTAATTTATAAAAAATATGTGTTATCAATATATTTTCATGCTGAATAAAGAAAACAAAATATCAATATATCCCCAGTCAAGCAAATAAATTTTAAAGTAAAAAATAATATGTACAAATGATATAAAAATTAATAAATAATCATAACCATGATAAAGAATATGGATATTTAATAGAAGTTTAATTCCCAACAACCACAATAACTAGAATGTTTCAATATATGACAATGACTACAAAATTAATTAGAGATAAGAGATAATCATTTGTTCACCAGGAATATAGGTTTTTAATAAAATAATTTCCTTTGAAGAATAAAGGGAATTGAAATTAAATATTAATATAATATTATACAAAATATTTTTCCTTTTAAAAGAATTGATAATTTCTATAAGAATATATATTTTTTTAAATGTTTATAATAATGGGTAAGTCTGGTATCATCGTATACATTAAAAAAGATTTTTTCAATTTTTGTAAAGAATGTTGAAAACATCCATTTCAGAAAACATAAAAAATATTCCTTTAAAAAACTTTTTAAAATTTAAGGATAACATAAAATTTACTTAATAAATAATTTGAGTAAATAAAAGAAAATTTTAAAAAAAAAATTGAAAAAAATAGGCATGGAAGAAAAATATATCTGATTAAAAGAAAAATAAAATCAGTTTTTCTTTTAAATAATTCTTTTCTAGATTCAAGTACCAAATAGATAAAAATTTATAATAAAATATGGAATTTCCATAAATATTAAATTTATAATAAAATTTTTGGATCTAATGATGTATAAATGATAATATTCTTTTAATGAAAACAAAATATTTCCCAAAAGAAAGTGATATTGTAAAATAGATTCATATCGATTTGGTAACTTTTAAATTGAGAACCCTTGAAATAATGGACTTGAATTTAAACATTAATCATCATTAATAAATATTTATTCATATTAAATATATAAAATTGGAATTATATATGCCACATAAAAGTTTATAGGTTCATAATGACAAATACATCTCAACAGAGTGTAAATTGAGACGAAATCACATACCTCATACTTCTCTTTATTTAAATGTGATTTTACCTATTATATAATTGTTTGAAACTTGTAAATAAATTATAAAAGAACCATATTAATATTTATAATATCATATATATGATTCAATTGTAACATCTCACCACCCATTATTTAATAATACTTTATTATTCCATTATGTCGGTGGTTAACTGCTTCATTTTATCAAGTATTCTTTGTCATGGAACTTTTGGTCCTTGTGTATAAGATATATTCAAATAATATCTATAATGATATTAATGTTATAAATATAATTTTCACTCATTATGTACTTCTTGAGATCATAATTTAATGTTCGACATGGAAAATGAATCGCTTCTCTTTGTGAAGACGGTGGGTCATACATACGTAAAAGTGTCGATATCATTCCCATAATGGATGAATGGGTAAGGAATTGGATGATATAGTAATTTAAAAAATTAATATCAAGTAATATTTATCATATATATTCATTATTTTCACCATTACTATTATCCATGTGATTTAGTTTTGAAGAAAATTTATATCGGTTCACAAGGTGATAGTCCATAGTACACACAAGTGGTGGATTTTTTCCCATTTCATAAAGAATGTGATGGATAAATATTTCTGTAAAGACCAGGATTTTCCATGTAATTTTTTTAAAAAATTATATAGAATTATTTCGATCCTGTGAAAATTGATGGCACATGATTCTGAGGCCTTGTGTTCCTGGAATGATTTTCTAAACATTTTTTAAGGTACGTTCAGTAAACGTGCGAGCGTCATTTTCTAACTTTTTAACTGGTACTCAGATTAAAAATCCAAGAGCACCGTTGAATACATAGTTCCAGGATTCACTTTAGGAAGTCTTCACTTTGACCGAAGTAGTTTGGGAGTTAAAGATATATTTTGAACATTTAAATGAATAATAAAATTACAAAGTTATTTTATTTCTCTTTTTCTTTCCTCCAACGAACAAGCGGTGGTGGAAGGACCAACGACATGTTAAGAAATTAATTGGATTGACTCCACAATCATTGTTCCAACACCATTGGAATTTGGGAGGTTCATTCATTAAATAGAATTCATAAATTCCCAATGGAATTACTCACCCTCCCCCTCTCATATTAATATGAAGCTCGGGGAGGAGTGTTGGCATGACTTCACCAAGTGACGAAAATCTGGTAAAGCACCGTGGAACCAACCACTTGGAGGAAGGAACTGGTTCTAGCAAGCAATGATGAGCACCATTGAATCATGAATGACAAACACCAACTCTTCCTCAAACGCAGATGTTCTCCAATGATCTTGAGGTAGGGTTTATTTCTTGTCAAAATTCAAGAGTTGTTGAATCAGTATACTACCCTCTTGCTTTCAAGCTAACGCAAAAGGTGCGGGCCAAAAAACCAAGGCCAGACCCTCCACCTTTTTTTGAAATTTGACATGTTCTTCATGAGCGATTTATTCAGATTGGGCAGAACCTAGAACGGTGGGTTTATAGAAGAAGAGGGCATCCCTAAGAGTCTGTTAGTACCTTATGATGGAAAAACATGCCACCAAAGGTCACCCGAGGACCCGAGGAAGACCTCTGGAAACCGGCTCCAATGGAAGAGGAGAGGGTGGCATGCCGCCGCGTACTGCCAATGGAAAATGTCACAGTCGTAGCTTTCGTGGGTGAAGATGGCAGTCGGCTCTGGCTGGTTACGAAGGAGGGGGCGGTGCACAGTCACGCACCGCCATAGAAGCATGTCACGACATATAGTTGATGTGGACAGCCATAGAGGACAACGATGCCCAGAATCGGCCAGCCGCAGATAAAGGAAAGTGGTGCGCCGTCTCGCGCCATTGAAGATGTTCATGGCTCGGAAGCTGCTTCGGAGGGCCAGGAGCTACTCCTTCCAGGACTTGGGGGTGACCTGGAGGCACCCTGTGGTTCCACCTCTCTAACTCCAAAAGAGTGGAAACTCCCTCATGCTAGCTAGATTGAGCCCCACTCTAGTGGGTCACGCCCCTTCATGAGTCGGGCCACACCCCTCTGTGGGTCGGCCCGCACCAGCCCAGCGGGCTGCAGCGCCTAGGAAGGCCAGATAGTCTACAGCCTAGCGGGCTGAGCCCGTTGTGGCCCAACCAAACCATGATGGCCCAGGCCAGTTCGGGCCAAGCCGCGTCAGACCCGGACTGGGTCGGGTCGGCCCAGACTGGGTCGGACCGGACTAGGACCCGTCCAGACCCAGTTTCACTAAAATAGCCATAACTTGTGAACTGGACATCCATTTGATGAACTGTCTACGGTAATGGGATCCTTGGAGAAAGATAGTCCTTTTGGTATACTCCTCTTGAGTTTTTAAAAAAAATTGGAGAATGGCTGGGTTGGATCAAAACTGAATCTAATTGGGCCCTCGGTATTAAAACCCTTATAAGTCACATACCAAGCCTCTGATTAACGTGTTTTCTATCACGTTAGAAACCATACGACAAGGCGATCCTTTGGAATACGTCTTCCTGGATCTTCTTGGCAGTTGAGGTATGACCAATGTCTTGAGGAGTCGATCCTCCTAGAATCAATAATTCTTAGTACGGGAATCTCTTGGCTGGCTGTAACATGAAAAAAAAATATCGATCTAATGTGGATCAGCATATATCGATCATGTGTGGGTTAGTGCTTAGCGATCCTATGTGGGTCAGTATCTAAATATCCTAGGTGGGTCAGTGCTTAGCGATTCTGTGTGGGTCTGCATCTATCGATCATGTGTGGGTCAGCATTAGATCCTCTCAATAGAATAAGATGATCTATATTTATGAATAATAATCTCTACTTATATACTTGAGTTGTATACCTGGTGTGAGATGAGTATTTACATTTGTGGTACTTTTAGATTCGTGGGGTTACCTTCATGGTGTTACCTCTGTGGTACCTTTACCTTCATAGTTTTACCTTTGTGGTGTTACCTTTTTGGTATTCTTCCCTCATGGATCAGTTGTGCTGAAGTCTTAAAATTTTGAGCCTTATGTTTCATCATGTATGATACGAGTATATATTAATAACTTACTTATATGTATGGGCATATATCTAAGTAGACTTTATGACTGATTCGTGCTTTGTGTTTGAGGCCTTTCATTGTGTTTTATCCTTTGTGGAACTCTGGGATTCCTTTGGGAGTCTCAGGGTCCCTACTGAGTATTTTTAAACTCACACATACACGGGCTACACCCGCACCTTGCTGTGTATTGTGCAGACGACAGATAGAGTTGATCGAGGCTGAGGGAGCCAGGACTAGACGATGCTCAGAGGTGGACTATTTGACATGGCGTGCTATAGTGACTACTGATTGTGACCTTTACGTACCCTTCAGGTAGGATCCTCAGTGGACGATCCAAGAGTTGTTTTCTCATTTCAATTGTACTTGTACTTTTCTATTGATCTTGTATTCCGGACCCTTTACTTTCAATAAACTTTTCACAACAATATTTTAGTTCATGGTTACTTTATGTTGTGTTCTTGGATTGTATGTTTATACAGGTTTAAATTAAATCCATTCTCATTATAGGTATACGCCATTTCGGTGCTAGTCGCCAGCCCTTGGCCTATGAAAGCTGGGCTTGGTGTAGTCACGGTACAGGCCTCGAAGGATGGGTCGTGACAAAGTGGTATCAGAGGAGTTAGTTCTACTGAAGATCTAGGAATTTAATATAATCGATGTGGAAATAGTGTTAAGTGTTATGAGTGTGATTTCAATTTGGGGAATCTAGTGTTAGTGTGGCAGCCGATGTATCCATACACAATGACCCTGAATTCTGATTTTGACTCATTTCACGAAAACCCTGATTGTGTGTGTTTTGAAATGTTTTTCATATGAATTCTTTGATTTAGCTCTCCAGGTATAACTTATTGACTGTGGTGAACCTATTTCCTTTCATGACACCACCTCGTAGATAGCCATCCAAGATTCCTAAGAGAGTACATGATGATGGTCCATCGAATGATGAGGCCCCAATACAGGGCCCTCTTATGGTGTTAGCACAATCGAGTGGTTTACCAGCAGCACCACTACTCATTGGGCAGTCTTTTCCACCAGCCCCACTAGCAGAGGGTGCACTCCAACTGAGCTTATTACACTAGTTTCAGAGGCAGAGGCCTCCAAGGTTCCGAGGAGAGATGGATACATAGGCGGGTGAGGACTGGTTGGTGGTTGTGGCCAGAGTTTTTTGATTAGTTGGGACACCAGCTGATCTGTTGGTAATCCTAGCTACCAGTCTCTTCCAGGGAGATGGTGGGAGATGGTGGAGTCTGACACTCTAGTTACACGATATGGAGACCCTCACCTGGGTGGACTTCAAGGGAATTTTCAAGGAAAAGTTCATCCTAGAGACTCAATGCTCAGAACGTATACAAGAGTTGTTGGACTTACCGTAGGGCAGCACGACCATGGCCCATTACTCAACGAGGTTCATTGATCTCCCCCCGATACTCCACTGACATGGTACATGACCCTTTATTCAGAGCTTGGACCTTTGAGAAGGGTCTCCGACAGGAGATTAGAGCATTGATGATATCACTTATCATTCTGACAAAGGTTGGGGTGCTAGAGTGAGCACTTTTGGTTGAGAGCTTCTTAATTGAGTAGGCACCAATAGAGAGAGCCACCATCGGATGTCAGGTAGCAGAGTCATTTGCAGTAGGTTATAGATGGATTAAGTAGTTTCCCAAGAGGTTCATACATTCTAGTCGATGACCATGGGATACAGTTTTAGTGGTGAGGGGCACATGGGACAGAGGATGACAGATGAAGAGCAGGTAGTGCTACTCGCGCGGCAGGCAGGGCCACATGGCTTGCGACTGCCTGACCCGTCATACAGATGACTAGAATATAGTCAAGGGAACACTAAGTTAGAGGCAGAAGTTTGAGTGAGGAGGTCCATAGGTTGGTGGACGTGGTAGAGGATCTGGGCATGCAGTAGGCGGTGGGCGGAGATTTGAGGTTCTACCGCCACCACCTCCAGGTGGTCCACCCTGACCACAGGGAGTAGGTGAACAGGGACGAGCTCAGCTCTAGGTAGCCGAGGCATACGAACATGATGCTCTAGTGACTATTTGAGGTAGGATCTGTGTCTACTCCGCCTTATATTTAGTACTTATAGACACAGGTTCCATTCACTCTTTCATTGTCAGGACTCTCATTCGGAGCTTGGAGATTCCGGTGGAGTCGTTGGCTCGATCCTTGTGATTAAAGACTCATAAAAGAGAAGATTTGACTATTACACACTAGTTCCTATAGTGTGAGCTTCCTCTAAGAGTACAGAGCTTTGATTGGGATCTTCTAGTAGTGGCGTCAAGGCCTTATGAAATCATCTTGAGTATGGATTGGTTATCAACTTTCAATGCTCAGCTTAATTGTATTAGGAGTAAAGTGTGGTGTGTTAGTAAGCATGGGACTAGGTTTTCCTTCACCGGTGAGAAGGTAACCTTTAAATCATAGGATGGACTTACCCGAAGGTGGGTGCAGCCGATCACATATCTGTTGTCTAGCCTTACCCTCAAATCAGTTGATGTTGAGAGTCCAAGATATCCTATAATAGTGGACCAGTATGCTGATGTCTTCTCTGATGATGTTTCAGGACTACCTCCATACATATAGGTGGGAATATACATCGACATGTACCCCAAGACAGCATCGATATCTACCCCAGCATATCGGATGGCTCCCACAGAGCTTCATGATTTACAGGTACAATTGGAGGACTTACAGAGGAAGGGGTTCATAAGGCCCATTGTTTCACCATGGACAGCCCCAATATTGTTCCCCAAGAAAGAATAAGGGAGTTTGAGACTCTGTGTGGACTATCAGCGTCTAAACTAGGTGACTGTGAAGAACAAGCCTCCACTTCCGAGGATTGATGATCTCTTTCATCAGCTGAAGGGAGGTCGATGGTTTTCAAAGATAGACCTTGTATCAGGCTATCATCAACTCAGGGTATGAGATGAAGATGTGCAGAAGACGGCCTTCAGATATCGTTATGGCCACTATGTGTTCTTGGTTATTCCATTCGGTGTGACCAACACCCCTGTAGTGTTCAGGGGACTCATTAATAGGATATTTCATCCATAACTCGATCACTTTGTGGCAGTCTTCATTGATGACATCTTGATATACATGGAGTTATAGAAGGAACATTCCTATCATCTACATATATTTTTGGATACACTTTGAGAGCACCAGATTTATGGTAAGCTCTCGAAGTGCCAGTTTTGGATACGGGAGGTCCACTTTCTGGGACACATTATCTCAGAGGCTGTAATTGTGATATATCTAGAAAGGATAGAAGCGGTTCTTTCTTGGGATCCAACTAGGAGTGTGACAGAGGTTTGGAGTTTCTTGGGTTAGGCTGGGTACTACCAGAGATCTGTACCCATATTTTCCAGAGTTTCGGCACCCTTGTCATTGTTGATGAAGAAGGGAAATCCCTTATTATTGATGCAACGATGCCAGAATAGTTTTCAAGAGTTGAGGCAGAGACTAACAAGTGCCATCATCTTGAGGCTACCAGAAGAGGGAATTGGGTATGTAGTCTACTGTGACACATCAGGGACCGGAATTGGATGTGTTCTGATGCAGGAGAAAACAGTGATCACTTATGGTTCACAAAATTTAAGATAGCATGAGCAAAACTATTCTACCCATGACCTGGAGTTAACAACAATGGTCTTCTCCTTGAAAATGTGGTGACACTACTTGATGGGTGAATGGTTTACAGTCTACTCTGATCACAAGAGTCTCAGGTATATCTTTTCTCAAAATGACCAGAACCTGAGACAGTGATGTTGGCTAGAGTTTCTCCAAGACTATGACTTTGAGATATTCTACTCTTCTGGGAAGGGGAGCATAGTAGCAGACGCACTCAGTAGGAAGTCTTGTCTATAGTTTCTGAGTGAGTTCACATAGAATCTAGTCGTGTTACACATATTCTTTTGGGATAGAGATGTTGTGGCTTACCTATAGTCTGTGACTATCACTCCACCACTTATTCAGTGAGTTTAGGAGACATAGCTTGGGGAAATTGACTATGATTCTGGATGTGCTCAAATATCCTCAAGACATGCACCTGATAGATTTTCTAAAGGTGGGGAGTACGTCATTCTCTTTAGAGGACACACCATGGTACCAGTGGCGCTATGGGAGGAGGTGTTGAGGGAGTTACATATGTCCCCTATGGAAGTGGATCCTGGTGTGGCAATGATATACCCGGACCTCTAGTATTAGCAATGGTGGTCAGGGATAAAGAAAGCAATGGTAGAGTTTGTTTCACGATGACTCACTTGTCAGCAAGTGTAGGCCAAGAGTCAGGTTCCGACAGGCATAGCACAGCCACTAGACATACCTGAGTGGAAGTGGGATGGTATCTCCATAGAATTTGTGATAGGGCTTCTATGTACGTCTAGGGGAAAGGATTCCATTTCGGTGATCGTTGACCGACTCACCAAGTCAGCCCACTTCCTACCCATCTGAGAGCAGGGATCAGTAGAGGGATTGGGACTCCTCTACGTACAGTAGATTGTATGACTTCATGGGGTTCCATCGATGATTGTCTCTGACTTTGATGCATGTTTTACATCCCTATTGTGGAAGGGATTACATAAGGAATTTGAGACTCAGTTACGTTTGATCACCGCCTTTTATCCTCAGACGGATGGTCATATGGAGCAGACAATACAGACACTCGAGGAAATGCTTCGTGCTTGGGTCCTAGAATTTGGTCGTAGTTGGGAGGATCACTTGCCCTTGGTGGAGTTCTCATACAACAATAGCTATCACTCCACCATCGATATGACACCATTTGAGACCTTGTAAGGTCAACCTTACGGTTCACCCTTATAATGGATAGACCCAGGGGAGTTAGCACATATGGAACAAAGTTAGTGCGGGCTACCACTGAGAAGGTGCAGATCATACATGAGTGGATGAAGACTACACAGAGTAGACAAAATTCTTATGCATACATAATACGGAGACCTTTGGAGTTTGAGGAGGGATACCATGTATTCCTACATCTCTCACCTCAATGAGGATTGTGAAGATTTAGCTGGAGCGTCATGTTATCTCTAAGGTTAATAATACCTTTTCAGGTTCTAAATATAGTTAGCGAGGTGGCATATCGTCTGGTTCTTCCCCCATAGATGCACCGGGTGCATGACATTTTCCACGTGTCATAGCTAAGGAGGTATGTGCATGATCCACCACATGTCATCGACTGGGGAGAGCTGGAAATTGACGATAGGGAAACGTTTACAGAGGTTCCAATGGAGATTGAGGATAGATATGAGTCATTCCTTCATGGGTGATCAATCCCTATGGTGCGTGTTCATTGGAATCACATGAACCTCCATGAAATCACATGGGAGCGTAGGCTCAGATTCATGGTCAGTACCACCATTTTTTTCCTTATTCTATATTGTGGCTTTTGGGGATAAAAATTCCTAAGGTGGGGAGAATGTAAAGACCTGAATATTCTAGTTAAATGTATTTTTAAATTATATGGAATTATTACGAGTCTGGGAAAATTGACGGCGCATGATTCCAAGGCCCGGTGTGCCCAAAATGATTTTCTGATCTTTTTTAAGGTACATTCTGTAAACTTGTGAGTGGTATTTCCTAATTTTTGAACCGGTGTATGAATTAAAAATATGAGAGCACTGTTGAATCTGCAGTTCTAAGATTATCTTATGGAAGGCTTCACTTAGACCGCAGTAGGTCAGGAGAAAAAGATAGATTTTCGACATTTAAAAGAATAATAAAATTACAAAGTTATTTTATTTCTCTTTTTATTTCTTCCAACAGACAAGCGGTGGTGGCGGGGCCAATGAAATGTCAATCCATTACTTGGCTTGACTCCTCAATATTTGTAATATCACCATTGTAATTTGGGAGGTTCATTCATTAAATGAACCTCATAAATTTCCAATAGTGTTACTCTCCCTCCCCCTCTTCTATTTATATGGATCTTGGGGAGGAGAGTTGGCACCGCTTCACCAAGCTGTGAAGATTTTGAAAATTACCACGACGCCAACCACTTGAAGGATGGAACCTGTTTCAGCAAGAGGTGGCTAGCGCCACTGAGTCATGAATGATGAACACTAAATCCTCCTCAAATGCATATGTTCTCCAACGATCATGAAGTAGGTTTTATTTCTTGTCTAAATTCAAGAGTTGTTGAATCAGTATACTACCCTCTTGCTATCAAGCTAACGTGGAGGGCTCAGGCGAAACAAACAAGACCCTGACCCTCCGCCTTTTCTTGAAATTTGAAGTGTTCTTCGCGAATGATTTTTTTGGGTTGGACAGAACCTGGAACGATGGGTTTAGCAATGAAGAGGGCGTCCCGGTGAGTCCGTTTGCACCTTCAGCTGAAAAAAAACGGCCACCGGAGATCACTCGGTGACCTGAATAAGACCACCGACAATCGATGCCAGTGGAAGAGGAGATGGTGGCGCCCCATCATGCACTACCGGCGGAGAATGCCACACCCACATCAACGGCGGGTGATGATGGCGGTCGGCTCCAGACGGCCGTGAAGGAGGTGGCGGCACGCTGCCAGAGAAGGGGGCCACGGCATATACCCACGGAGGATAGTGGCGTCTGGATTTGGCCGACCGTGGATGGAGGCGAATGGTGGTCGTCACGTACTACTGAAGATGGTCGTGGCGCGGAAGCCGCGGTGAAGGGTTGGGACCTACTCCTTACGGGTCCCGTGGGTGACCTGGCAGTGACCCATGGTGTAGCCGCTCTAACTCTGAATGGGTGGAAATCCCCCCCCCCCTTGTCAGTTATGTAGGGCCCCGCTCTAGCCGGACACACCTCCAATGGGCCATGACGCTCCATGGGAAGGGGCACGTGAGCCTAGTGGGTCATGCCCTCCACAGGTCAGGTTGCGCCCTCCGCGAGCCGGGCCGCACCCTCGCGGGCCAGGTCGCGCCCCCGAGTGCTAAGACGCTGCCTCTACGGGCTAGTATGTAGCTCGGCGTGCCGATCCTTCCACGGCCCTGCCCATCAGGGCTGGCCCATGCTAGTTTGAGTCAGGCCGGGTAAGACCCAGACCGGTTCGAGTCGACCCGAACTTGGTCGGGTCAGCCCAGACCGGGTCGGGCTGGGTCGAACCGGACCCAAACCCTTCTAGGCCCAATTTCGCAAAAAGAGCCTTAACTTGTGAACCAGGCGTCCCTTTGACGAACCCTCTGTAGTTATGGGATCCTTAGAGTGAGATATTCCTTTTGGTATACTCCACATGATTTTTGGATAAATTTTGTGTATGGCTGGGTTGGATCAAACCTGAATCCAAATGGACCCTCGGTACTAAAATGCTTATAAGTCACAGACCGGGCGTCCAATTGACACGTCGTCTATCGCGTTGGAACCCTTTAAACATGAAGGTACTTTGGGATACTTATTTGTGAACATTCTTTGTAGTTGAAATATGACTGATGGATTGAGGAACGGATCCTCCCGGAATCAAGCGTGCGTAGTGTGGGAATCTCGTGGGTGAATGTAATGTGAAGAAAGAACATTGGTCCTATGTGGGTCAACATCTATCGATCCTGTGTGGGTTAGCACTTAGAGATCCTATGTGGTTCAGTATCTATCGATCTTGTGTAGGTTAGTGCTTAGAGATCCTAGTGGGTCAGCATCTATCGATCCTGTGTGGGTCAGCAGTAGAGCCTCTAGACAGAGTAAGATGGTCTAGATTTACGACTAATCATGTGTACTTCTGTACATGAGTTATATACCTGATGTGAGTTGATTCTTTACATTTTTGGTACATTTAACTTCATGGTGTTACATTTTTGGTGTTACCTTTGTGGTAGTTTTACCATCTTGGTGTTACCTTTGTGGTATTCTTCCCTCAGGGATCTGTTGTGCTAAAGGATTAAAAGTTGGAGCCTTATGTTTCCTCATGTATGAGATGAGTATTTCTTGATAACATAGGTATATATATAGGAATATACCTAATTGGAGTTGATGACTACTTTTTGATTTGTGTTTGAGGTATTTCTTTGTGGTTTATCCTTTGTAGAACTCTAGGAGACCTTCCGGGGCCTCGGGGTCCATACTGAGTATTGTTATACTCACCCTGGAACGAGCTACACGCACACCTTGATGTGTCTTGTGCAGACAATGGACAACGTTGATCGAGGCTGAGGGAGCCCAGACTAGAGAGTGCTTAAAGGTGGACCATTTGACAGGATGTGCTATAGTGACTACAGATCTCGATATGTATCTACCATTCAGGTTGGATCCTCGGTGGATGATCCAAGAGTTTTTTTCTCTTTTTAGTAGTACTTTTACTCTTCAGTTGGGCTTCTATTCTGGCCCCTTTACTTTTAGTAGACTTTTTACTATAGAAGTTTACATCGTGGTTTCTTCTTGTTGTGTTCTTGGATTGTTTGTTTGTACATGTTTAAATGCAAGTCCTTCCCGTTATAGGGATACTTCTTTTCGGTGCTAGTCACCATCCCCTAGCCTATTGAAGGTGGGCTTCGGGTGTCCTGTCACAGGCCTTGGGGGACGATTCGTGACAATTTCACCACCAAAATAATAACATATAAGTATATGAAATATAATTTATTGAATATATGAGTATTTTTAATACCAAATTTAAGGTAATAAAATAATAAGTAAAAAATAAAAATTTTGATGAAGATGATTACCTTTTCTTAGAGAAATATCCTTTTGATCTCTTATTAAGGACATTATTATTGTCCTTTTGGGAAGAACAACACATGTCGAATTTTTATATGGATATTGGGGAGATATTTTAGTAGGTTTTGGTTGAGATAAATGGCATAATATGTGAATAAGTGAGGGTAGTATGTGGCCTTTTATAAGTAGAGGGGACCTTCTTAGAAACCACTTAGAAACTTTCTAGAACAATACAAAATGATAAAGTTCTTCCCAAGAAAAATGATTCCAAATAAAATTATATTTGACGTTTGGATATTATAATGTTGAAATATTTCTATAAAATATGATTTTAAATGTTTTATTGGAAATCATACTGTTGTCTTTTTGTTTAACACCCCTGGTAAACTCGTTTTATCCTTAACCAGGGTAATTAATTTTTTTTAATTATTACAAAAAATTAAGTTAAAATTATTATATAATATTGATTATCAGGATTAAAAATATGTAATTAATTTTATAAATTTAAATTCATAGAATATTTAGGATTTAATTTAAAAAATAAATCTGTAAATTGTGTCGAAAACAGTTTTCCCAGAAATGAATTTCTCAAGTATAAGATGATCTTCAATTAATTATATGAATTGTAATATTAATTATATGGATTTAAATTCATATATTTATATACGTGATATATAAATTTATTTTAAATTATTAATAATTAAATATTATTTTAATGAATTGAAATGGATATACATTATTCCCTTTAAAAAAAGTTTTCTAAAAAATCTCCCTTTTTACCTCCAATTGTTCTTATATTTGTTTCTATAAAATTAATTGTGAATAAAAATTTTAGACAAATTATTATATTAATTTTTTATAAATAAATTTTTTATAGTTATAGAATACATTTTACAATATTCATAATATCTTATTTTTAATGTAAATCTTTAAAAACTCATTCTAGGTTTATTTGCCCAAGTATGTTCAAAATCAATATATATCCTATCAAATTAAAAAACAATTGCCATAAATTTTAATTTTGGTAATTATTTTATAGTATAATTAGAATATAATTTTCACTTACTATAATTTAGTCTTGGGTGTTACATTATTCTCTCTTATAAAAAATTCATCCCCAGAGATTTCATGGATATTACTTTATAAACAAATGAGGGTGGTTCTTCTTCATAATATTATATGGTTACCATGTTTATTCTATGATTTTATGATTCATCCAAAGTACCTTTACAATTTATGTCATATAATTCTTCAATTTTTTTCTCTAGTATCAATAAGTTGGATGAGATCTTCACATTCTGAAAGATTATATTCCAATTATATTTCTTCAGAGGTGACCACATGTGTCGAACCTAGAATGTGCTTTCTTAAAATTGATATATAGAAAACATGATGTAATTTAGAGAGGATATGTATAATTTTCATCCAGTAATCCAAAAATCTAATTCTTTAGAAAATTTAAAAGGGTATGATGTACATGTTGCTCAATTTTTCTTTCTTAGTGAACCTAATGAAACCCTTCTGTGGAGATACTTTCAAGAAAACATGATCTCCCACTTGAAATTCTAAATATTTCCTCCAATTATTGGAATGACCCTTTAACCTACTTTAAAATTATTTAATATTAGTTTGAAAAGTATTTACCTTGGTAGTTTTCTCATCAAGAATATTTGTACCAACAAGTTTCTTTTCACCAACTTTGTCACAAAACGTTGGGGTATGACATCTATTTCCATAAAATGCTTCATGCAGTGCCATTGGAATACTCAAATAGAAACTATTATTGTAGTAAAACTATACTAAAGGTAAATAATTCTCCCACATGCCTTTAAATTCATGTGATAATAACCTTAACATGTATTCTAATGTTTAAATATCCCTTTCATATGATCCATAAGTTTGAGGATAGTAGGCAGTTCTCAAATGAAACTCAATATCAAAATCCTTCTAACGACTCTTCCAGAATTATGATATAAAACATGGATCACCTCCATACACAATTGTAAGATGTCTTCCATGAACTATTATTAATTAATTAATAAAGATACTTTTGACGAGATCAAGAGGTTACCTTACAATATGTAAATGATTATATTTGGTAGGATGATCATCAACAACCCATACTGTATCATTCCTTATAGGAGTATTTGGTAATACAGTGACAAAGTCCATAGTAATTTCATCCAATTTCAACATAGTAATTGTAAGAGGTTTCATGACTCCTCTATTATGTTACCTCTCAGCCTTAACTAATTGGTAAACCAAGTATCTTGATACATAATCATCAATCTCTCACTTCAAATTATCCCCAAAAAAATGATTCCTCATATCCCTATACATATTGGAGGTACCATGGTGTATAGAAAAATTGTATCTTTGAACATCATCCAACAATTCCCATTTTATCTCAAGTATAGATGGGCCACATAATATCTATTAAAATATAAAAATAATATCTTTATAAATGATGTTTCTTAATTTCCCATCATTCACGGAAATAAATTTATTCTACAAATTCTCATATTCAGATTGAGAACCTTTTATATTTCAAAATAAATATGGTTTCAAAATCATTTAAATGGGGATTTATTTATCCCTATCCTTAATAATTTCTCTATCCATATTTATAAGATCCATTATTGAAGTATCCCTGTCAATCCTCATTTGGAATGAAACACCATGATCTTTCTAACTCAATGAATTAGCTACCTTATTTTCCTTCCTTGGTGGAAGTGTATTGTGAAATCATAATCCTTTAGTTGTTCGAGTAATTACTTGTGCCTTATATTGAGTTATTTTTATGAAAATACATATTTTAGGATCTAATAATCTGTGTATATATAATATCTTTCACTTTTGAGATAATTTATCTATATTTTCAAAGTATATATTACTACTACCAACTCAATATCATAGGTTAGATAGTTTTGTACATGAAACTTTAACTTCCTTTATGCATAGTAAATAACATTATAATTCTTCATAAGGTTACAACCATTTCCCTTCTTAATTGTATCACTATGTATCTCAAATCCATAATTTCCTAATTGTTGAGTAGAAATTGGATAACTAACCAATATCCTCTTCAATTCCTCAAAATACACTTCACATTACCTTTCCTATAGGAAAATAACCCCATTACATATAGTCTTGGTTAAAATGATATCCAATTTGGAAAAATTATAAATTAATCATTGATATTAAACTTCCAAACCAATTAAACTACATTCCTTGGTTATGTTTATTGGTGTAGATCATTATTTAACTACATTTGTATTCATAGGATCAAATGAGATTTCATGCTTAGAGGAAGTATGGACAAAAAAGGAAATATACTGAATCTAGAATTCACACATGATAAATTTACCATATAACAATTCTACACTAAGAGTCTCAAGAATGATATGATAGTTATTCTCATGTTCCACATAGCTTTTATAATACACCAAGATATCATTAATTAATACCACTTTGAAATTATCAAGTTATTCCTTGAATACTCCATTCATTATATCTATAAAAACAGATGGTGCATTAGTTAATCTAAAATACATTAATGTAAACTAATAATTTACATACCTCATTTAAAAATTTTTCTTTGGAATATATTCATTCTTTACTCGCAATTGATGATTCCTAGAATGAACTTAAATCATTGAAAAATATTGAGATTTATGAATTTGATCAAATAATTAATCAATAAGAGGTATATGATATGTGTTCCTTATAAAAATAGAATTGATATCTCTATAATCAATTCATAAACTTATGGAACCCTATTTCTTCTTAACAAAAAGTACAAGGTCTTCCCATGTTCAAACACCAGGGAGAATACATCCCTTATCACACAAATCCTATAGTTTTTTCTTCAACTCCACTAATTCGAAATTTTTCTATTCAATAGGTATTCTTTGATATAGGACTTTACTCATGTATTAAATCAACATACAACTCAATTTCTTGCTTTGATGGATATCCAGGTGATTCCTCAAGAAATAAATCAATGTATTCATATAAAATAGGTACATCATCAATTTTAAGATTAACTTTTCCATCATTATATTTTGTTTTTTCTTTCTCCATAAAAATTTAATTTAGAAGAGCTACTAGGGTTGTATCTATACATGAAATATATGATGAAATCTCTACACTAAAGATATGTAATTTCATATCATCATCACGAATCATAATTTCATTATCTTTAAAATAAATTTTTGTTTGAAATTTTGAAATATAATTCATACCAAGTATTATATAAAACCCCTACATAGTTATCAAAATAAATTCTACAAAAAGGGTATGTTTATATCTCATAATGGGAACTTACTTACACATCCTTGTCTAAATAAGATTTATAGAATGATTTTTGACAGACAACGTTATTCTTAATATTATTTAGAAATATCAAATTTTCTTTGAAAAGGTATAAGATATAAAATAATGTGAAGATATAGATTCAAATAAATCAATAGATTAGTTGGAAGATATAATTAATGTACATACATCCACATATTTTGTAACTTCAACCTCATCCGAAATGATCATATAAGATTATCATTCTCCCCTTAGCCTCTTCGGTGACAAGTTCCCTTATTAATTGGGACATTTGTTTGAACAATTCCCCATTTCACTATAGTTTAATCACTATAAATCATTGATTTTCTTCTTCCCCCTACATTAATTATTCAAATTACACTTATCCTCATTCTTATAGAAAAATCATGCACCCTTCAAATAATTTCCAGGATGTTACTTCCCATAATTTTCACATTATGTAAATTTATTAATTTTATTTCTCTTATTTAATGTGATACCATTTCTCTTATATTCAAATAATCTATTATTATCTTGTTTCCCCATGAATATATAGAATCTAGAAAACGCATTCTCTTTTTTTATTAAACATTTAAATATTTCATTATATGATGAATCATTTTGAGAAACTAGTTCCCTTCATGAACTTGGTTTAAAAACTTCAATAAAGTGGTTAATATTGTATTCAAAATTGTGTATCTAATACACAATATACATGGATATTATTGTAAAGTTAGTCTCATACTCGGCAACACTTTCTTTCTTCTTTTTATTTAATCTAAGGAACTTTCTCTTCATTTCATACTATTACTCATGGGGGAAATAATTATCATTTAATGTTTCTTTAAAATCTCTTCATTCCATCTGTTCCATCTCTTATTCCCCCCCAAGTATTCAGGATCAATGACCACCATTGATCAAAATATTCCTTGAGATAGTATACTTCTATTATAACCTTTTCCTTATCCTTATATCCTAACACCAAAAATATCTTTTCAATGGACTTTATCACTATGGGACTAGTTGAACCACTAAATGAAGGGAGATTATACCACATAAAGTAGTCTAATATAGAAGAATCACATTTTAGTATAATAGGTTTCTATATTAGGAAAATTATATTTGTTATAACTTGATTAATATACCCTAATATGGTAAATATTTTCTTAGTTCCAAAACCAGCTATATTGGATTTCTTAACAGGGAAATTTCTACATTAACCATGAGTGTTAATACCATTGTTTCATCTAGGTTTTGTATTTAAATAATGTAATATACTGGATTAGTTCATGAAATTATGAATTTTAAATCATAACATATAATTCTGAGTCTTGTGACAAACTTAACATAAATTGAAAATTATGCATTGTTACTCTTCGAACTATAAACATGGATTCTTTGGTAGTATATTTAAATCATAAAAATATTTTCAAATCCTTCATAATGGTTTATGAGGAAAATGTGAATTACCTTAATACTACCCCTAGGAGTGTCAAACTAGGCACATAGTATGGACCATTAGCTTGTACCAGGTGAAGATCAAGTCAAATCCCAATACACCCTTTTTGAATTTATTACCCCTGGGTAAAACCTTTTTAGATCCATGTCCACTTTTATTATCCATATAGGGATGTATTATTATGAAAAACCATATAATCTCTATATTAACAAAAAATTAGGATATGATTTCAAAATTTTACATATCCTCAAATTCTATCGTAGGGTTACATTCCATGAGCTATGTCTTACTAAATCTAGTACCCAAGGTTTCTACTAAACATTGTTTCATAACAAATATAAAAAACCTGAATCCAATAACTCATAGTCATTGTATACTTTATTATATTGACATAGATATAGGGGTTCAAATCTCAAAGGACCGATCATTTTAGTAGTCTTTGAGTTCTAGATACAATACATGATTACCATTTTACATTAGGGGTAAAATATAAAACATATTAATGGAAAACATTCGGCATACTTGAACTCTGTCAAAGAAATATTGTTTATATCCTAGGAAAAGGAAACAAATTATGGATGAGATCGAATTCTCGGTAAGGTTTATAATCAATGGAATATATCATGATTAAATAAGTCATAAACAATATGAAAAGGTAAAAAACTGAAAATACATGTCATCTAATCAATAAATTGTGAAAAAATGAATCCATATATAATATTAAGTAAATAATATAATGGATAATATTAACTAAATTATAAATGAATAAAATGAGAAATATTGGATTCCATGATCTCAAACATCATGATATTTATACCATTAATAGATTTAATGAGATATTTTAAAACTATATGTAAAACCTCATTTAATTTGGCCAACATATTTCTCTCATGAGACCCATCGATGCGCCGAGGGGCTATATAATTCAAGGGCTTGTTAGTCATTGTATGTCCAAAAGATTCATCATGTATTTAATTATTGATTTAATTAATGAACAATATTTATTATCAATAAATTTCTATATTGAATAAATAATACTAAATATAAATATTTTCCTAGTCAATCAAATAACATTAAAATTATAACACCAATTTTAGAAATGATATAAAATTTAATAATTAAGAATATCCATGGTAAATAATATAGATATCTAAAATAAATTTAAGGTCCAATTATCATAATAAATTGAATGTTTCAATATATGATAATAACTAAATGATTAATAAGTGACCAGACATGACCATCAGTTCATTGGTAATATAGGTTTTGTAAAAAAATCATGTCCATTAAAAGGATAAGGGAATGGAATGGAATTTTAAAATATTATTTCCTTAAAAAAGATCTTTATAAAACCATTTAAAAAATATTGAAGATGCTAAATTTTTTAAAATTTTTATGGTGGTGAGGAGGTCCCTTATCTCAATATTTGTTAAAAAACATTTCTTTTGACATTTTATCAAGAAACTAAAGAAAGTACATTTTAGGAAACATTGAAAAGATTACATTAAAAACATTTTTAAAAGTTAATGATAAATTAAAATTTACTTAATAAATCATTAGTGAAAATAAATGTACTTTTTAAAAATAATTTTTAAAAACATTGACATGGAATGAAAATATATGTGACTAAAAGAGAAATAAAATCATATTTTATTTTAAACATTTATTTTTTTATTAAATTGCCAAATAGTGTATAATTTGAAATAAATTATGGAATCTTCATTAATATAAAATTGATAATAAAAATAATGGATCTTAGGAATCATAAATTATAATATTCCTTTAATGAAAATAAAATAACTCCCAAAATAAAGAGATATTATAAAATAGATTATTACTTATTTGGTAACATTTAAATTGTAAACTATTGAAATAATGGAACTGATTTGACAAATTAATAATCATGAATAAATATTTTTTTGTTTTTGATGTCTAAAGTTGGTATTTTATATACCACATAAAATTTAATAGGTTTATAATAATAAATAAGTATCAGTGGAGTGTAAATTTAGACGAAATACCTTACCTCACACTTCCTTTTAGTTGAACATGCTTTAACCTCTTGTATAATAGTTTTATAATTTTTATTAATTTATAATATTACAATATTATTATATATAATATAATATATTATCCTCTTATAACACCTTATCACTCATTCGTTAATAATACTTAATTATTACCATTGTTTTGGGTGATAACTGCTTTGTTTTCTCATGAATGTGTTGCCATAGAAGTTATGGATCTTGTGTATAGGTTTTAGTTCCATAATAAATATAATTAAATTAATGTTAAAAATACCACATTTACTAATTATAAAATTTTTATAATCATTTTTTATAGATTGACATGGAAAATGAATCACATCACTTCATGAAGACGGTAGGTCGTACATACCCTTGAGCGAAGATATCATTCCCATAATTGGTGAAAATGATAAGAAAATATATGATATATTAATTTTAAATAATTAATATTATTTAATAAGTATCATATATATTCATTGGTTACATCATTATCACTATGCATGTGAGTCAGTGATGGAAAATAAATTACACTGGTTCGCAAGGTGGTAGTCCGTCGTACACACGAGCGATGGCATTTTTTCCCATATAATGGAAAAGGTGATGGAAAAGTATTACACCATAAAAATAATTAAATATTATTATATGGAATATTTTTTTAAGGTTCTAATTTTTAATTTATGATGAATGGTTATAAAAGAAAAATTAAAAAAGAAAGAGCTCATTGAAGATGATTACCATCAATTAGAGAAACCTCCTTTGGATCTCTTATTAAGGACACTAGGATTGGACTTTTAGGAATACCAATGCCTATAGAATGTGTATAAGGATTTTTTGGGGAGTTTATTTTATGGTTTGGTTGATATATATTTATTAATATGTGTGAATATGTTGGGGGAGGAGGTGCCCTTTTATAAGATTGGAAGGGACCATCTTGGAAATCACTTGGAAATATTCCAAAGGAATAGAAAGATACAAATTTATTATGAAACCAAATTCTTCCAAATAACCTTATATTATAATTTTTAATATGATCAATTTTAAATATATCCTTAAAATATGATTTTTACAAGTTTAATTGGAAAAATTACACTTATTTATTGGTTTACCCCTACGGTAAACCTGTTTTAACCTTAACCGGGGTAATTAGTTTTTACTATTTATTATTACCAAAAATTAAGATAAAAATATTTTCCAATATTAATTATTATTATCAAAAATATAGAATCCATTTTATAGAATTGGATTCCAAGAATTTTATGAATTTAATTTAAAAAATAAACCTATTAATTGTGTCCAAAATAAGTTTTTCAAGAAATGAGTTTTTCAAGAATAAGATGATCTTATAAAGTAATAATAATTAAAAAGATTTAAATTAATATATTTATAAATATAATATATAAATTTAAATTAAATCATTAAAGATTAAATAGTATTTAATTACTTAAAATGGATATACATTATGCCCTTTTTAAAGACCAATTTTCTGAAAAATATTCCTTTTTCCTACAAAGGTTATTAGCATTATTTATATCAAATTAGTGGTCAATAATTTTATAATTCTGAATTTTATAATACATTATTGTATTTAAAAGTATGAATATATAAATACTACATTTTCCATTAATCATAAAATTTTATTTCTAAAGAAAAATTTAAAAAACCCATTCATGGATTATTTGACCAAGTTTAAAATCAATATTTATCCTATCAAATTATAATTTTTTGTCATAAGATTTCAAAATGTGAATTTATTTATAATCTTATTAAAATAGAGTGTTAAATTACTATAATGGAGAATTTTTTACATAAATCATGTAATTATGGGTTTTTTATATTATGCTTTATCATCATCGGTATTAAAAGAAAGGTTTAGATAATGTTTGTGTTTAGGATGATTCAGATGAGGATATTTTAATAGTTTTAGATACCATAATGGCTTAATAAGTCTGAGGTTGATCCTGATATTAAAGGAATATATACCCATTTTAGGTGTTCTGTGATAGGATTTTAATATGATTAATGGTATTCTTGGAGACATTTATGGGAATTCAAACCTTCGGTTTAGTATTTGTTACATGGAAAAGTTTATTTGAGGAATTATGATTTTATATTTTCCAGAAATAGGTTTAAAGGTATTGAAAAACATTAGGGTTCATATATTATTTGATGTTGAGGTAATTATGGGTTATCAGAATTGGGGAACATATTTTTTATTAAATATATTTCAATGGGCTTGAAAACTAATTTGGTGACTATGTGATGAGAGTTACTTCCAAATAAGTTAATTATATTATTAGGGAAAATTATATGAATAAGGTAGAAATAATATTATATATGGGATTTAATTTTATGAGTATAAATTTATTTAACTCGTGGAAGAATATATGATTTTTTTAGTAGTTTTATGGTGATTTAGTTTATTTGGAAAAAATATTAGTATATTTTGGAGAATATATAATTAGGGAATATATATTATAGTTTGTGACTTTACTACTGATTAATGTTGTTTGGAGTTAAATTTAAATTTTTTCTTGGAATAGTATGTGATCAAATCACTCTAATATTTGGGTTTTAATTTGGTTTGGTATATTTTGAATGGTTTAAAAGTTGGTTATTTATGGAATGATTTAATTTGGAATTTGGGTGTTGTTGTTGATGTATGGGTGATTAATGTAGTCGTTATACATATGAAGGTTTTTTTACGTTTTATATTATCCCAAATTGTTCTAATAATTATATTTTTATACTAATGGGGAGAAATAGGAAGAGTGATTTTTTATCCTTATATGGATCTTCTGATCAGTTAAAAGTTAATTTTAGTTATTTAGGAATGAAAAATTCATCATTTATCATTTAGAATATATGATGAAGTATAAGTTGGAAAACATTTTTAAGAATAAAAAAAGGCTTAAATTTTTATTATAGAATGAAAATAAATCATGTATTATATTTTATTAGGTACTATATTATAATGGTAAAAAAATCCCTCAACTCTAGGAAAAATATCTTGAAATAAAAAATTTATCCTTTTAATATGATTTATAATGAATTTATGATCTTATGTATCCCTTAATTATTTGTGATTTTTTGTTCCTTAACATCCTCATGATCATGCTCACTATACCTCTCCATTATTCCTAGGATGTTATTTTTCTCCTTTAAGTCCATATTTTCACTTCCGGTCAATGTTCTCGTTATTTGGGGTCCCAACTATGATTTAATCCATGTTACCTTTATATTTCCATTTTTCACTTTTCAGAGGTTTGTTTTATTATCTCTTTTTATAATATGGGTTTTCAAAAAAATTATTTTTGAATATTAAAAATATTTTTCTTTTCATGACAATATGTTTTATCTTCCACTCCTTCTAATTAATTTTTTTAAAAAAATTAAAAACAAATTAATCAAACATGAGATAAAAATTTGAGGATGCAATTTATATATGGGGGTAGAGTGTAACACTCGAATATTTTAGAGTTTTTTTTCTTTAGTAGTATATTTTTTAGCATGCAGTACATGCAACATCGAGTGTAAGTGAAACGCGATATAATGTAGAAATATCATTATTTAAAAATGACCATTCTAAGATAATCATTGGTTTGATAAGTATGAATAATAATAATCTTATTATTAAATATATGTAAAAAATATTTCTTAATAAAAATGTACTTGTTAAGAAATAAGAACTCAATTTTAAATAATATATTATTTGATTAATAGAGACATTTTTCCAAAAATGGATATATAAGCGCAATGTATATTTATCAAAATAAATTAAGTTAACCACTATAAAATAATGATTTAATTAAAAATTATAGTTCATATATTTAATAAAATAAATTACCATTAATCTAAATGTTGTTACTAGATTATAAATAAGAATACATCCATTTTATACTTCAAAAATAGTTTATATTGAATTTTGCGTGTAGATATTATAATCAATTTATTCCTGTTTTCAAAATTGAATTTGAAAAAATTAAAAAAAAATTGAAATAATATTATCATAATTATCTTGATGTTGATGTTTGAGATATTACTGAAAAAGATTGATCTTTTAGTGAATAGAGTGAAAAAATATTTTTTGGATAACACACATATCTTTTCATGAAATAAATTAATTTAAAAGTAACATTATAATAAATTTTTAGTTTTAATGTAATATTATGTATTTTTTAAAACATAATATAAGTAATTCCTCTTTTGTTGATAGTATAATTTATTTTTGAATGGGTTTATTTTTATACTAAAAAATATATCTTTCTAAAAAAACATTCTCCGTTTTGTTTTGTGTATTTATATTAAAATTAATTTATACCTGTTATATGAATTAAATATTGGAAAATTTATTCCATATTTTTAATTGTTATTTTAAAAAAAAATTAATAATTCATTTTTACTTTTTTCATAATGAATATTAATTAATGTAAATATTTTTCACCTCGGTAAGGGTAAAACCGGTAAAACATGGTTAAAACTACAAGATAAATCCTAAAAGTGACCATAATACTTGAATAAATTATATTTTATGAGTAATTTTTCATACCCATAAAATATTTTAAAATTATATAGTTTTGATCCACTTCTCATTGACTACAAAAATTATATTATTTTAATTAAAAGATGATTACAAAAATATCACACTCTTGATTTTAATTTCTATTATGAGTTGTCGTTACGAAAAAAAGATGTTATGAATGAACCTAAAATTTAATTTTGAAAAAAAATTGTTTTTTATAATTTTAATTAAATTTTAATTTTTAATAATAGTTAAAATTCCTTAAATACATACATAACACTGACATGGTGGTTGTGCAAGTAGTATAAAAATCAATGTAAATTAATTTAAAGACAATAAAATTAATATGTTTTAGATTAATTATAGTATTCCATGAATTTTATATGTAATTAAAAATTATATATAATGTTGAATGTATTTATATAATAATTTCATTACTATCTTGATGTCTTTGAAGTCAAATAAATTGAATAGTCCTAAAAATGTCTACTGATATTTTATGATAAAAAGTATTTTATTAAATTATTTAAAAATAAAAATAAAATATTGAAATAAGATAAGTAGGATGTAAAATCATCTAAAATTACATTCGTTTACAATTTTTGATCCACTTTACACCATACAGGTACATTTTTTAACCTTAAAGAGTAAAACAATTTGTAACCATGGTTAAGGTAAAGAAGCATTAATGGCGGAGTTAAACCAAAATATAATATTTAAAATGAAACTAAAATAATTATAGATTTTATTGATTGAATATTTTTCAACCTTATAATTTACAAAAAATTGAAATTATTTCCATTTTTACACTTTAAATTGTTATGATATTTGATATATTTTAATGTTCTTAATAATTACAATTGTTCCACTCCCTACACTTATAAAATAAAAACTCATCTCCTCTCTACCTCACAACTTTGTATCACTCTATATCAGCCAAGAACTATTAAAATATCTCATCAAAATATCTCCTCATATCCTAGAGGTCATGGTATCACCAAAATACCAACTTAATAAAGCTTAAGTTGTAAGTCCATGGAGGTTTTCCAAATAAGAGGTATAACTCTTAACCGAGTGTTTAATATATATATATTCTTCAACCACCTTAAAATATTATTTAAGCATGATGAGATAATAAAATAATTATATTAAATATATGGAAATGTTATTATGATTATGGTACAACACTTTATCATCTCATTTTTCATCCTATGGGAAATGAAATCATCTCTTATGTGTACATGTGTAGTACCACCTCCATGAGGTGATGTATTTAATTTTTCATTTCCACCTCACAATACGGGTTATTATGATGGATTTAATGAATATATAAAATATTAATTACATAATTATGATTATTTAAAGATAATATATTAATTTCCTTCTTACCCTTCCACCCATCAAGAAAAGATAATGAAACTTGTGCATATGTGTGGATTACAACCTCCAAAAAGAAATGTGATTCATTTTTCATGTATGCCTTTAATGGATGATTTTAAAATTGTTCTTAATGTATAAAAAAGATAATTTTTTCATTATTAGTATTATTTATATGATGTAACCATGGCCCATATGACCATGGTTAACCTACCAAAGCTTTTCGTTATTATGAACTGTACATCCTCAAAATGTTTAACATGAACTTAACTGATTTAACAACTATATAAGAAATTATAATAAATGAAATAAAAAAGATAATAATAAGAGAATACACCTAAAAATTTTATAAAAAATTATAAAATTAATATATGTTTATTATACAAGAGATAAATTTTGTAGGTGGAGAGACAAACCCTAGGTAAGGGTTTCTCATCATCCTTCTCTTTCTTTGAGGCATGTGCCATATTCACCACATGTTTCATTAATTTGGTGTATATAATGCCTCATTGATATTTTATATCATTAATGTATTTATATTCATTTTATTTAAAGTTTAATTTGAAGTTATTTCTTTCATGAAGGTTATGATTCAAAATTTACAAAAGTGGTAAGTGTTTTATGTTACAATCTAACATTTTTACCAGGATTATTTATTCTTAAACTTTTCTATGATGAAATTATATTATTAATATCCCAAAAATATTATACATTTTATTAGCCTCTAGATATATAAGTATTTCACCTATTTTCATTTCATTTTCATATATTTGGGACTTAATATGATTAATAAAAAAATTAAGGAAACTGGTCGTAATTACTCTTTAGTCGATAAACTTTTTATTTAATGTCCATGTTTCAAAAAATGTTTTAAATTTTTGGTCCCTTGGATAAATTATAGGATCATTGAGTAGGGGATGGGTTGAAAAATTTATCACATTTTCTATTATAATAAAATAGTATTAACTTCATGAGGAAGCATTTCTTATCCTCTGAAAATTTGTTAGAGTTATGATTCACTCAAATATAAATATCATCCTCACCTTTCACATGAAATAAATATAGAGGGTGGTCAGTAAATGATATTTACATAGTTTGGTGAAAATAACTTGTTTTTTGATATTTTTTATTTCCCATACGACTGATTTTTTTACTAAATTCCATGAATATTACAAAGGAAAAGGCAATAGTTTTTTATCCCCCCCCCCAATATTCATCCTCCAGCCAACCATGGTTCTACCATGTGGAAATCATTTATTCTACCATATTTTGTTATACCCCCACATAAATCCTAACTATTTCTACAAAAGTGGTGTCTGGTTATACCCATGTCTTTAGAAATTTGTTATACCCCCAATCTATAATCTCTTTTCTTTTTGTTTTCTGATCGATATTAGTAAGATCTTTTATTCCCCCAAAAGTAAGTTGGATCATCTTTTCCTTCATAAAAACTAAAATATCATAAAAAACAATCTTCAAATTATATTAGTCTTGAAATATACTATTTACCTTTATAAGTTATAGATGTACTCAATCTAAAATTCTCTATAATTGTTTTGAAAAACATCCTTGTAAAATATTTTTCTCTCCAACCTTAACTTGGTATCCCAGTTTCTGATGGGTCTCCATAAATTTATTCTACAGATAATACTTCTCACTATGCTTTGGTTAGGTAGATCTCTGTCCAAAAGAAAATTTTATGTGTATTTATGTGATGAAGATCATTCCACTATGACTCTACCTATTGAAAATCTGATATATGTTCCTTCATCAGATATTCTCGGTCTATTACTTATCTATCCAATGAATCTCAATCTAGGATCAATCTTCATCAACAACATGGAAACATTTTTGAAAACTCCTGGAATTAATTATTTATTAGTTCTGCTTTTGAACTTATGAATATTATACATTCAAATAATATACTCATGTTATTTTATCGTTTCACTATTAGGAAATTTGGTAGGAACTCAAGTATATTTTCCCACCAATATGAAACTTAAATTTTATATTTCCCACTCTTTTGTAATTATTTAGATAAATATAAAAAAATTATAATATTAATGAAACTTCATTGAAGTATCCTGCATATATATCCTTCATTAAATTTAGTTGACTTCATCATTGATAAATTTAACCAAAATTCTTGATCTCATCTAAAAAACAAGCTCTTATAGTTTATCTCATCATCTTCAAGGTTTAAAAAATTTATAAAGTATTTGTAGTGATCCTTATAATTTATCTATCTTTTTTATAACTTCTCATTTACCTTTTTTGGATTTCTCTCAATAATGGATCTCACAAGCTTTCATCGTCTAATCCACCTTTATCTAGTTTACCATTTTTATGAAATCTCCTTTCAATAATCTTAGCATATCTTTTTACAATCATTTCTTTATTTGATATCAGTTGAAAATGTCAATCCATTGTATCTCTAGATTGTCTTTACATTGGAAAATATCATTCTAGTGGATCTTCAAACAGATTTCCTCTCTTTGATATCTTTGATAATTTATCCTCAATCTAGTGTACTTCGTAATATTCCATTCTCTATCTGATGTAGTTTTATGAATATTTTTTTATTTACAAAAATAAAATAATCAAATTTAAGCATCTCATTTTTGGACTTCTCCCCCTCTAGACATAGTTTTTTAGAGTTAAACATTTTTTCCTTTTCAAGTGCCCATAAAAAACTCAGAAACATTATATTTTCAAAAAAAACAATGTTTGATGACATGAGCTCAAGAATGTCAAGTAAATTGCATATAAACTCAATAACTCATCCTTTGTAAGGTCACAACATCATAGATCATTTTATATATAGCTAATACTTTAACATTATAACTTGTACCAACATCCAAAAACATGATCCATCACATTTTTCAACTTATTTGATGGAATCCTATTGAATATCTATCCAGTTATATCTCTCTGGTGTTGTCTGTTTGGTAACCTATATCTCTTATACTATGTTCAGCAATTTGTGTTTAAACAAATTCATCTGAAAATATGTTTCTGATCACCATGGTATTTTTCATCTTAAATATACACAACTTCATACAGCTTATAAGTGAAAATTTCTCCATATACCTACTACTCACACTTTTTATGATCTCAAACAACCTTTTCTAGGATCATGAATTTATTTATGATATTATAACATGATTAATAGAATGGAATAATTTGACTTACTTATCATTCTTAAGAAACTTATTTAAGGAACTATATTAATGAAATTTATCTTCAAACATATATTGATATATTAACAAGAAAATTCAACTAAACACGCTTTGGAAAAATAATCTCCCCATTTTTTCTTAATAACCACATATAAACATCAAAACTATTCTATATCAACAAGTGTTCACAATACTTTCTCCTCATGTGACATTTTCATGTTCTCTCTCTCACTGTTTTAGTTATCTATCTTATTTAAAATCAAATTTAATAGGGTCACCTCATCTTATCTTACTTCATATTAAAAATATAAAACTTTTCCCAAGAGAAAAATATAATCACTTCAATTTCTAAACAAATAGTCTTTAACGTAACAACTCTAAGTTTATATGGTTGAAGCCAATGTAGAAAACAAGAGTGCATAATCCAGGTCATCAATGTTCTCCATAACACTAAATTCATGAACTAATTTCCTTGAGATCATTATCAAATATTTATATAAGTGTAAATATAAGTAATTTTATTAATAAAAATTATACACCCATCTCAAAAAACATATCAAAATGGTTCAAATGTATGAACCCAATTTCCTTCAACATATTAACTTTTTTTTCATCCCAACTTTCTTTTTATGGAAAGTGTGATACTCATACTTTAGATTCATATTTTCTCTTGCTCAATGGTAGCACTAAATTCCTCATCATTTTGGTAATAATTTTCCATAATTGGATTTCTTATTGGATACTGTAAAATTTAAAAACCATCAACCAATTTTCTTATTTCTTATCCTTTAAATCCGAGAAAGTTAATTCAAATAAAAAAGTATATTGGGAATAATGAGGAACCTCAATATTCCTTAGAAGTAAATATTAGTGAGATAATATTCTGCCAGTATCAATTTCATTATATTATTCTTAGATTTACATTGTGTGTGAATTATTTCTTATTTTCAATATCCCTTTTTTAGTAATTTATGTTTTCCTATTTTTAGAAAATTTAGACGAATCATTCATTTTCCCTTTAACTTTTGTAACATATTTTTCATATTGACTTCATAAAATTTTCTTCATGCTTTTTTCTTAGGATGGTATGATTTTAATACAAGATTTAGTAATATTTCCATCTTGGTAACATATCTTGTAATTATTTTAATATTAAAGCCACCATATGTTTTCAATTTTATATCAATTTTTGTTCTCATTTTCTAAAAAATTATCCTTTCCCTTTTCTCTAATACAATTTTTTTACATCCACCATATTTATAGCCTTATCCATTTATTATATAAAAAACTAAGAATTGTTTCTATTCTTTAGTCAACATCATTTCCCTTCCCAATATTCATTAATTTTTTTCTATTCCCAAATTTATTAAGACTCCCATTTGTCTCTCTTAAATATTAAACATTCTTTACATTTTGAAAAAAAATTCCTCGTCATACTTTCTTGGAAAAATTGTTATTATTTATTTATTGTATCACCCCTTATATTCATACTTGTTTTCTATTAAGGACATGTTATACCACCATGAGTATTACTTGTGCCCAAAAAAACACAATACAAGTAATGACCTATGAATATTTATCTTTGATACATTTACTAGTAATTTTATGAATTTCGTTGTTGTGGTCTTTTTATGAACTCTAGGAAACTTTTTTGAAGGAGAAAATTTGTTGAAAAATTGACTCTTTCTTAGTGAAATATTATTTCTCACTAATATTATATTTTGAACCTGCATTTTTAGTAGTATATTTACAATGAGATTCTATGGGTAAAGTGACAACCTTATTCGGCAAATTTTTCTTTTCACCATCTAAAGACGTTTCACCCTGTACCTCAAATAATTTAGTGAAGACTTATCTGGTCTTTCTTATCTTGTGTTTTTTCGTAAGAACATTATTTTTTCTAAACTCGTATTCTTTATCAGCCAACATTTTTTTAAGAATATTCACTCTCTTATCAAGTTTATATAACAATTTTTATGTTATAATCAACTTAATTTGTGTTTTTTTCACTATCTTCATCAATTTTTTATGAAGAATTTACTTTTTAAGATCAGTAAAAGAAGTTGACATGAAAATTAGATTCATTATTGGATAAAGAATCATCCTATTATCTTTTCTCAATAAACTTTTCTTATTATTGTAGGGAAAAAAAAATTTTGTTCCACTTTAGTTACCTAGACTTCTTATCTTCATATTCAGACTTAAAATCATCATCATTCGTCTTAGGATTTATCCTCTAAAATTTTCTTTTTCATTATAATTTCAATATTGAAGAGAAAGTTTACCTTTCCATTTCACCTTATTGTATCCCTTAATAATTATAATGATGATCCTGTTGAATTCATATTTATTTAACTTACCTATGAATATTTTTTATTTTTCTAAAAATTATTTATCTCATAGTTCCATTTTTAAAAAATCATCAAAATGTATTTCATTCACAACATTTTTCTTAAAGACTATATATTTTATCATTTGGTGTTCCATAGGTGGGACATCACAATGTTTTACAAATAAATTTTATATAGAATTCATGAAACACTAAGAACCTGAGAAAAAAACACTTTGTTAAAGGATATAGTTATAACCTAGCCACTAAACATAATTTTTTTGCTTCTATGATATGAATTTTGAAAAAATGACCTACACAGTTGTGACCAGTAAGATATTTAGAGTCTAATATAATCAACTTGCATTTCAATTTAATAGTAACTTATACTTATTAATAGTAACATAACCTAATGAATAGTAATTTAGCCTTATGAATAGAAACCACACCCATGTATGTATAAATAAAATTTAGGCCCCATATAAATGATAATGAATATTTAAAAAATTAATAGTTAAGTGATGATAATTTTCTAAGTAATAAATAATTAATTTAAATTTTAAATTAAAAAAATTATTTAAAATAAAATTAATTTTCATAAAGTTTATTATTCATTAAATATTTTGTTTTCTTATGATTTTAGGGTAATTTTATGAGACCTCATTAAATTTTTTAAACTATTATAAAATCTGTTTTAAATTTAAAATATGAATTTTTAAATAAATAATGATTTTATTTAAAAACTAAATTTCTCTTATATAGAAATTTATTTTGATAAAATTTAGTTCATTTTTGAATTCTACATGTAGATAAATGGTTAGAGTTATTTTTTTGTATTTTTCTGAAATACATGAGTTTTTTTGGGAATGGTGAAATACAATAATTTACAAAATATGCTAAATGAATGAATTTATGCATCATGACTAAGTCATGGATGATGTAAATGGAAAATTTTGCTAACTCACATGCACATATTAATGCTTTTTGTCACAAAAACCAAAAACTATTGCTTGTATTGAGAAAAATAATAAAATAATGAATACGATATTCAAAAATCACTCCTCTCCTCCACTATAAAAACCACACCTCACTACCTCTTCTATTCGTTTCTCTAGGACTATAATATTCTCAATATGTTTCCAAAATAATCTTCCCTTGTCTATCCCCACGTCCAGGAGCTCTTAGTCTTTCCAAAATACCAAAACCCCTTGTCTTAATGTGGTTCCAAGGAGGATTACTCAAGAGGTAAAATCCTCTTCCTTTTTCCTTTAAATTTCTTTAATGTTCCTTCTTTTATTATTATCTCCTCGTATCCTACATCCAAATGATCTTGGTAACTATAGTATCATATATATTCTATAATTATATAATTTTAATGAAATATCCATCATAAATATCCTTACTCTCTCTATTTTATTTAAAAAAAATCATCGTCTGGGGGGTGCTGATTTACAACCTTCATGGACGACAAAGTTTCTTTATTCAATTTATTCATTAAGGATGGTCATGAAACCATTTTATAGTTCGAAAAGATTATAAAATATTTATTATATCTTATTTAATGGTTTGTTAAACATCATTTATACAAGATATTAAACAATTAAACAAAACTTGTTCATTGTGATCGAAAACCCACCGTAAAAATATAAACGATTATCACTAAATGTTTTATCTAATGATTCATACTGATAATATATAACCAAATGATATGTATAACCATTTAAACTACTAAATATTCAACAATATAATATTAATTAAATTCTATATAAATATAATCAATCTACATGAACATCCATTATTATATACAATTATATTGATCACGAAAACCAAGGAAACAAACACTCCCGAACGATAAATTTGTATATTATAACTCATCAAAACGATATAAATGAACTTAATAAAATTATTTAGAATTAAAAAAAATAAAAGGTTATGAATTAAATAATAAATTTATTTAATTTGATTATCTATGATGTTAAGATCTTTTGCAGAACACATTCAGACACAAAATAAGGGTTTTCTACTTGAATCTCCATTTTCTTTTAGGTTACTCTTTGTCACACTTAATCCCAATTAAATTATTAATTATTGTTATTTACTCCTCATAAGTTTTGTCTGAATGTTTTATATATATGTACCAATTATAATCCATATTTATTTTATGGTTATTTTAATGTTTTATAAATATCTTCCCCAATTCTTCACGATAAACAAACCTGATTCAATGGAACTTCTCAAATTCTTACCTATTTTCAAGTGTACTATATATTCTGTTTTAATAAAAAATTATTTCTCTAAAACCAATTGTTTAAACATGAAAAAACTGTAATAGTTTATTTCTAGTTTTATGTAAATATTTTTCCAAAACAACTCTTCTTTTCAAAGTAAAAGAGTATTTCTCTTAAAAATTCCTCAATGATTTTATTAGAGTACTTTTTGTCTATTTCAACACCATTATTGAGTTTTAGGTCTTATTAAGGTTAATATATTATTTTTATCATCTAAAATATTTTATTAAATGGTTTATGATTATGTTGAACATGAATGTGTTATCTTGATATCATTCACCATACTACTTAGAATGGTTAGTGATTTATGTATAGATTGGGAAAGGTTATTTCATATGTTCATGTTTTTTTATGTTTATCCCATTTCATATGAGGAATTAATAGGGCATAGAAAGTGATAATTGGGGCCTTCTATACCCCTTTATTCATCAGTAAGTCTCAAGATTCAAAAAATCATTGGGTTTTGGACGAGGCCTTACCCTAGTATTTTCAAACATCTTGATCGAGGCCTTGAAAATATGTTTCAGATGTCCGACATTATGCATTCCCTCATTCTGGTATTAGTAATTAATACACCGTGTCATCATTCGAATAGTATAATATCAATGTTTATTTTTCATTATCTTATGATCATTTATATGGCTATATTTAATCAGCTTTCATTCCTATCATATTATTCTCAAGTATATATTTAAAGGCATGTGTTTTTAGTTGTTTATCATTCCTAATGTTTATTTTTATGATAAATTCCGATGTATTACATACCATTAATAAGCATCTGATCTCACCCCTTTCATATGTTTTATTTTTCCAAGGTTTTTAAGATGAATATTATGAATGACCTATAAGTTTAATCTAGGATTCATATGGATTTTTTATTATGTATTTCATTTCAATTTGTAATGTTGAAATTATGTTTTTATCTTATTTTCAAATACTTCTAAACTATTTCTTCCTTCATGATACAACTTTCTTGTAAAATAAATCACTAACTATATACTACAAGTATATGTAGTTCTGGAATAGATGTACCTTGGAGTAAAAACTCCAAAAAGTTGTTTTGAGCTTCACCTGGGGTAACCTGGAACACAACAACAGGCCTTACTGCGCACCTAGTTTGTCACTCCTATGGGATATGCTTAGGATAATTCATGTATCCTTTACAAGCCATTATGAATGATTTAAAAGTAAATTTTTGCTCAAAGAAACCATTTTTATGATTATGGGATTAAATATTCATTGTATTTCAATTTATGTTAAGTATTCTTCCAGTTGAGATGATGAATTATGATTCATAACCTAATCTAGTGTATGCCATAATTTAGAAATGGAGCCTAGTGGAAGGAATTTAAATCACGTGAATTTTCATATCCCATTTAGGTATTTACCCACTATGAAAGATAATGATGTTGGTTTTAGAGTTTTGACTGGTGTTGAGCAACTTATAACTATACTAGGATAGCTGCCTTAGGTTATGAACAATAAAATTACCCATATGGACCAGCTAGAAAAAAAATTTGGAGGATAAATGTTCGACTAATTTATGTGAAAATAGCCTCCGTCATTTAATGGGACTACAAACCCATTTATAGTAGAGTAGTGGATAAGTTCCATAGAGAAAATATTTCTCACTTTGGTAAGCAAGGAAAGGGAGATAGTTTTCATGGTATTTTATCATTTATCAAGAGGTGTTGATCAGTGAGGGTCGCTAATTCAAAAAAACGAGGAGGAAGATATTGAAAATATGTAATGGAGGTATTTTAAGGAAATATTCTTAAAAAATACTTTCTTTGTGAATAGTGAGCAGTTATGTTAAGGTAGTTCCAGAATCTGAGGTGAAACAAGGATGAGAATGTTCTAAATTATGAAGCTAACATCACAAGGTTATCAAATAATTTCGCAAACTACATATATAATCTAATGATCAATATTGACTGACTATTTGATGGTTTAAAACCATTCCTCCTAAGGGAACTAATTTCAAAAAGTTTCTCATCATACAAAAATATAGTTTCATGTGAAATCAGGAAGAAGAAAGAATTATCTAAATTTTTTGACATTAAAGGAAATAAAGATATGAAGATTGTGGAAGAGGAAATAAGGGATAAAGGGAAGAATAAAAAGGGGAGTTTTACAACATGTGATAAATTTGGAACGAAACTCCTTAGACCCTACTTAAAAGCAAAAGGATACTATTACAAATGTGGAGAAAGAGCCACCAATCTCGAGATTTCAAGGTAAAGAAAGAATCTACCAATGTTCAATACTATAATTGTAGAGAGATGGGAAATTATTAAAATTATTGTCATAAGTTTCAAGGAAACATTCCATAATGTAGGCCAAGGGATCAGGGCCAAACTTATGCAATCATAACTGCTAAAGTTGATGTTTCTAACGATGTGGTGTTAGGTACTATAATTATTTCCACAAACGTTTCCAGTGTATTATTTGATTTGTTATCCTCACATTACTTTATATCTTGCTATTTTTTAAAAAAATTATATATTTCTAATTATCCTTAATAAGCAAGTTGTTATTAAAAACCCTTAAGGTAAGTATCATTACAACAATGATGTGTTAGGTAGTCCCCATTATAGCATATAAATATAAATTATCTACTGATTTTATCATCATACATATGGTCAACTTTGACATAATCCTTGCCATGGATTGGATTTCAAAATATGATGTGAAAATCTATTGCAAGAAGGAAATTATGATTTTTGAGGGAGGTGTAGAATCCATTATATTTAGAGCAGAAACATCACCATATGATACTTATCTAGATCTACCCCCAATAGCTCTACTGAATGAAATTATTTTGGAGGATGAGAACACAATATCTATGAGTGATTAAAGAAATATTAAAATTGAAGATATACCTATTGTGAAAGAATACATTGATTTATTTCCAAAGGATTTACCTGGACATCCTCCAGAGCAGGAAATTGAGTTTTATGTTGATTTAATTCCTAGTGCAGGGCATATATCAAAGACTCCTTATAGAATTACAATATTGGAAATAGTAGAAGTGAATAAAAAACTAAATAAATTGAGTGATAAAGTATTTATCCACCCTTTTGTTTCTCTATGGGGATCCCATGTTCTCCTTGCCAAGAAGAAATATGGATCCATGAGGCTATTCATTGACAATAGATAAATATATGCTATTACAATAAAGAACAAGTATCTCCTACCTCAGATTCATGATTTATTTGATCAACTTACTGGAGCCCAATATCTTTCTTGGATTGATCTTCAATATGGATATCATAAGTTTCATGTGAGGAAGTAAGATATTATAAAGTCATCATTTCAAACAAAGTATAGAAAATATGAGTTTACAATAATGCCTTTTGGACTAACTAATGTACCCTCTATTTTCATGGATATAATGAATGGAGTTTCCAATTAATATCTTGATGAATTTTTTGTGTTATTTATTGATGATATCCTTGTATAATATGAAATCTATGAATATCATAACAATCAAATGTTCATTATTCTAAATTCTCATAGATGAAATTAATTATATGGGAAGTTATCAAGTGTGAATTCTAGATTCAGTCAATTTCATTTCTTGCCCATATTGTCTCTAAGGATGGAATATTAGTTGATCCTATGAAGAAAAGGGTTTTCTAGGGATGGCCTACTCCAACCAATATAACTAAGGTGTGTATATTTACTGGTTTAGCAGGCTATGATCGACATTTCGTTCAAAACATTGCATGTTTAGCCAACCCATTGACCAAGATTACTTGTAAATGGGTTAGGTTTATATGGAAACAAGAATGTGAAGAGTGTTTTAAAGAATATAAGAGGAGATTAGTGAATTCTCTGATCCTAAATCTATCATCAGGAAATGGTGAAATTATGATCTATAATGATTCATCAAAGAAATTACATGGTTGTGTCCTTATACATAATGATAGATTTATTTTATATATATCAAGGCAGTTAAAAATTCCAAAACAAAACTATCCAAATCATGATCTTAAGTTATGAGTGATAATATTTCCGTTGAATATATAGATATACTATCTCCATGGAGAAAGGTGTGAGATATATACATATCAAAAGAGTTTAAAATATATCCTCTCATAAAAAAACTCAATATGAGGAAAATTAAATGGATTAACCTAATCAAGGATTATGATTTTTCTATACACTACCACCAAGGAATGTAAAATAAGGTATTTGATGCATTGAGTAGGAAGGGTCAAGGAGTTTTAAACAAAATGAGGATTGAAAGGGATCATGTATTAATGGATCTAATAAATATGGATATGGTATTTATCAAAGACGGTGAAACATCATTATTGTTTAAATTTATTTCCCAATAACATTTATTAGAATGAATTAAAACTTCTCAGACTGATGATAAATATCATCAAAATAATATTAAAGGTGTGAATGATGAGAAGTAGGTTTACTTCATGTGTGAAGACAAAATTATAAAATTTGTGAAGAGACTATGTGTGCCCTCTATACCCGAGCTAAAAAGACAGTTATTGGATGATTCTCATTGCTCGAATTTCTCTATACACCCTATTGTCACTAAAATGTATGAATATTTTAATGAACATTTCTAGTGGGACAACATAAATTGGGATATTACTAATTATGTATCAATATTTTTAGTCTCTCAACATGTTAAGGTTGAACGGAAACTTCCTAGATGATTCATGAAACCTCTACCTATTCTTACATGGAAATGGGATGACATCACCATGGATTTTTTCACTGGATTACCCAAAACCCCCATAAAGAATGATGCAATCTGGGTAATTTTGGATCAACTTATGAAATCCCTACATTACCTTGCTATAAGGGTGGATTTTCCACTAGAGCACCTTGCGCGACTCTATAACAATGATGTTTTGAGACTTTATGAATAACCTATCTCAATTGTTTCTAATAGTGATACATGATTCAAATAAAAATTTAGGAAAATTATTCAAAATTATTTGCATATTAATCTTCGATTAAGTGCTTCATATCACCCTCAAATTAACGGTCAATCAGATTGGATGGTCCAAACTTCTGATGACATGTTGAGATTGTGCTCACTTGATTTTCAAGGTATGTGGGATCAGTATTTACCTTTGGTGGATTTATTCTACAAAATTATTTTCCATTCAAGTATTCAAATGGAACCATATGATTCATTTTATGGAAAGAGATGTCACACACCAACATGTTAGGATGAAGTTAGTGAAAGGAAGCTTGTGGGACCAGAGCTTGTGGAGGAAACAACAACGAAGGTAAAGATTATTCAAACCCATATAAAATAAGCTCAAAGCAGGAAGAAGATTTATGCTAACAATAATATGAAGGATTTTGAATTTCAAGTGGGATGTCATGTTTTTTTTTAAAGTATCTCCATGGCAGGGTGTTATAAGATTTGGGATCAAAGGTAAACTAAGCCCTATGTATATTGGTACTTTTGAAATTTTAGAGAGAATTAGAGTTGTGTCTTGTCATTTGGAAATGCCACATATCCTTATAAGGTACAAAATGTGTTCCATGTCTCATTGTTGAGAAAGTACATGCCTGAACCAACACATGTACTCACTTCTAAAGGCGTAGACTTGGAACCTAACTTATCTTACTGTGAAGAGCCTATCCGGATTTTGGACACTAAATAACAACTGTTGATGAATCAGATAACTCAACTGGTAAAGGTACTTTGTAAAAATCATAAAATTTAAGAGGAAACGTGGGATACTAAGTTAGTTATAATGAATACCTACCCAAATATTTTTATAGGAAAACATTCTGGTCATTTCATGGATGAAATTTTTGTAACGGGGGAAGAATGTAACACCCCATGATTTTACAAATTAATTTAATATAGAATGCACGCAACAATGAGCCACTGAGAAATAAACACTTTATTATAAGAGTTAGTTATAACCTAGCTTCTAAACATAATTTTCCCACCTCTGTGATATGAATTTTGAAAAATTGACATACACAGTTGGGAACAGTATGATATTTAGAGTCTTATAGGATCAACGTACATTTTTTGTGAATAGAAACTTATCCTTATGAATAGTAACGTACCCTTATGAATAGTAATGTACCCTTATGAATAGAAACCTCACCCACCTATGTATAAACAAAATTTAGGCCCCATATAAACGAGAGTGAATATATTAAAATTTAATAATTAAGTGTTTTTATTTTTGTAAGTAATAAATATTTAATTAAAATTTTAAATGAAAAAAATTATTTAAAATAAAATTCATTTTCATAAAATGTATTCCTAAATAAATATTTTTTTTCAATGAATGTAGGATAATTTTATGAGACCTTAGACAATTTTTGAAAGTATTATAAAATCTGTTATAAATTTAAAATATGTATTTTCCAAGAAAATTATGATTTTATTTAAAAATTAAATTTATCTTATGTAAAAATTATTTTAATAAAATTTTCCCCATTTTTTAATAAAAAATTTCTAAAAATGGTTATGGTGAATTTTTGTTATTTTTCTGAAATACTTGAATTTTTGGTGAATAGTGAAATTCGATAATTTACAAAATATGTTAAATAAATGAATTTATGAATCATGATTGAGTCATGGGTGATTTTAATTATCATTGGTTTGAACTTAAATGCTTCTATTATTTTTTTTTGTCACAATAATCAAACACTATTTCTTATCTATCAAAATAATAAAATAATGAATAAGATATTCAAAAATCACTCCTCTCTTCCACTATAAATACCACCCCCACTCAATCTTCTATTCACAACTATAAGCCATGAATCTGATCAAATTTATACCCAAATACCATTACCTAGTCTCCCCCCACATCCAGAAGCTCTTGGTCTTTCCAAAAGACCAAAACCCCATCCCTTAAGAAGGTTCTCAAGGAGAAGTACTCAAGAGGTAAAATCCTCTCCTTTTTTCTTTTTTATTTATTTTAAGTTCCATATTTTATTATTATCTCCTCACCCCTTATGTAAAAATGATAATGTTAACTCAATTAAAATATATATTTTTTAATTATGTCATGTTAATGAAATAGCCATCATTAATATCCTCACTCTCTCTCTCATTTATTTTGAAAACAAAATCATCGTGTGGGTGTGATGATTTACAACCTTCGTGGACAATGAAGTTTCATTCTTCAATTTATTCTTCAAGGATGGTCAGGAAAAAAAAATTTGGTTGAAATAGATTCTAAAATATGTATTATATCTTATTTAATTATTCTGGAACCATAATTTATACATTATATTAAATAATAGAACAAATCTAGTTCGTTGTGATCGAAAAATCAACATAAAAATCTAAATGATTATCAGTAAATGTTTTATCTAATGATTCATACTCATAATATATAACCAAATGATATTTATAACCATTTAAACTACTATATTTTCATCAATATTATATAAATACAATTTTTTATAATTATACACATTCCTCGTCAACTTAAATTACCCTATAAAATTATACTGATCATGAAAACCAAGGAAATGAATGCACCCGAGCGTTAAATTTGTATCGTATAACTCATAAAGAGGAAATAAATGAACATAAAAAATTATTAAAAGTAAAAAATGTAAATAATATTATAAATAAAATAATTAATGGTTTTATTTTGATTATATAGGATGTTAACTCATGTTCATAACTCATTCAGACACAAGGTAAGGGTTTTCTACTAGAACCACCATTCTCTTTCAGGTTACTATTTATCTCACTTAATCCCAATAAAATTCTTAATTATTATTATCTGATAATCATAAATTATATTTTAATTTTATATATATGTTTAACAATTATAATATATCTTTATTTTATAGGGATTTAAATTTTTTATAAAGATCTTTCCCAATTCTTCCTGATAAACAACCCCGATTCGAAAGAACTTCTCAAATTCTTACCTATTTTCAAGTGCACTATAAATTTTTTTTAATACAAAGTTATTTTTATAAAACAAATAATTTCATCAGGTAAAACCTACATTAGTTCATTTTAGGTTTTATGAAAATATTTTTCCAAAATAGCACTTCTTTTCAAAGTAAAAGTGTATTTCTCTCAAAAATTCCTCGATGATTTTATTAGAGTATTTTTTATCTATTTCAACACCTGTGTTGAATTTTATGTGTTATTGAGGTTAATATCTAATGTTTATCATCTAACATATTGTATTAAATATTTTATGATATGTTTGACTGTATATGTTCTATCTTAATACCATTCACCATGCTACTCATAATGGTTAGTGTTTATGTGTACAGATTGGGGAAAGATATTTCATATGTTCAGGTTTTTTATGTTTATCCCCTTTCATATGAGGAATGCATTGGACTTATCAAGTGATTGGTGGGGCCTTCTATATCCCCTCAATGCATCGGTAGGTATCATGGGACAAAACAAAATTTGGTTTTGGTCTAGGCCTTACCCAAGTATTTTCAGACATCTTGGTCGAGGCCTTGACAATATGTTTCATATTTCCAACATTATATACTCCCTCATTATAGTATTATTAATTTATAAAACATGTAATCATTAAACTAGAAGAATATCAATGTTTATGTTTCATTATCTTATGATCCTTTATATGGATATATTTAATCACCTTTCATTCCTACCATATTATTCTCAAGTATATTTTTAAATCCATGTGTTTTTAGTTTTTTACCATGCCTAGTGTTTATTTTCATGATAACTTCCACTTTATTACATTACCTTATAGAGCATCTGATCTCACCCCTTTCTTCTATTTTATTTTCCACAAGGTCTAAAGGTGAATATTATGAATGACTTATAGGGACAATCTATGAGTCATATAAATTTTCTATTATGTATTTCATTTCATGTTATAATGTTAAACTTATTTTTGTATCTTGTTTTCCAAAACTACTAAACTATTCATTCCTTTAGGATGTGACTTTCTTATAATCATGATAATGTAATAAAATAAGGCACCATCTTTGGGCTATGGGGGCTGGGTCCTTACAATAATAATATTTTAAGTTTATCAAAAGATAAATTTTCTCAATCATATAAATATGAAACTATATAATCAAATCAATCTAGAAATTTTATCATAAATTTCTTAATGATGGTATAATCATCCAGCTTATCACAAAAACCTATAATGTTTTAATCGACCTCATTTACTCTTCTAAAGTAGTCATCAGTACTTTCTTCATCATCCATTTTTATATCATCAAATATTATTCTCCATGTTTGTATCTTAGCTTCCTTAAAGTTCTCATTACATTAAAAACTACTTATCAACATATCCCACATTTGTTTATCCATTTGAAGCCTCGTAATATTTTTATAATCATTTTCTATGGGAGCCATCAATGTGGTTCACTGATATTTTCCATCACCATATAAATTTATTTTATCGATATATATCTTAGAAACTTCATTAATGGGAGGAAATTTCATTATTTCAATATCCCTAACTTTAATTCCAAGATACTGAAGATAAGTTAACGTCATATTCTTACAAATATGATAGTTTCTACTATTAAAATATGGACACCCCTATTGTTCCCTGAGATAAACTTCTCCAACCTCAAAGTTTAATATTTAAGAGGAAATCTTGGCTCTCATATTATTTTTAGTTCCTTTGGATCAATTATAAGATCACTGAGATGGTGAGGGGGTGAACCAGTGGTCAATTTTTCTTTTATAAGAAAATTTTCTTAACTTGTTAAGGAAAACTTTCTTAATCTTTGAAAACTTGTTGGAGATATTATATACTCAAATATAAATCAAAACCTCATGTTTAAAATGAAAAATAATATAAGGAGATATTAGTAAATTAAATTTTAATGGTTTGGTACAAATACCTACTCATTTCCATGTTATTTATTTCCCATAACATGGATTATTTTTCTATCTTATTTTAGGACAACAAATTCAAAAGAAGAAACCAGTTATACCCCCAGTATTTATCCTCCATCCAACACTAATTCAACCCCCATAAAATTATCTCTTATTTCATAGTTGGTTATACCACCCAAATACCTTAACTGTATCTACTAAATTAATAGTTGGTTATACTTCTGCTAACAATCCATTTTATTTTCTAGTTGTACCCCCCAGTTACAAGGTATTTATTTCTTCTTTTCTAATCTAATGTAAAAATATATTTTCTTCCTCGACAAGAAATTTAGATAACCTTCTCATTTATAAAAACATAAATATGTTCAACAACTCTCTAAATATTTTTTTCATTAAAACTTCATCAGGTCTTTATAACAACTATGTGTACGCAATATAAACATTACCAAAACTTGTTTGAAAAATTCATTATAAAGTTTTCATCCATGTGAGTTTGATCCTACATGGTTTTTTCCACAAAAACATGTATATAATGCAAATAAAAAATTTCAAGCCTTCCCCACCCTGTATAAGAACACATGTAGACCATGGGATTGTTTTCATTTAAAATAATATACTCTTTATAATCATTTAAATAATTTATTTTTTCTAATTATGAATGGTAGTTTTAGGGATAAAAATATATAATGAAAATATCTATAGTTTTAAGGGATGTGATGAAACCTTTTTCTATGGGGTAATGGTGGTATACGGTGACATAGATGTGGTGGTGAACTGTTGGGATGAAAAGTAGGTGAGTGATCGGTGAGGGAATATGCAAGAAGATGTTGGTTATGTGGTGATGTTAATGCCTAGACCTCTGAAAAAATGATGACTCCCTATGTACTAACCGATTTCAGAGGATACAATTAGGGATCCCATGAGGTCCTTTCCTATTTTATTAATAAAAATATAAAATTAAATAATAATAAAATAAATCGAACCAAAAAATATTATGATTATAACAACTCTTTTAGAATTGAAACCATGTTTGAGAGGTGGGATAACACCCCATGTGAATATGGTTAAAAATTACTAAATAAATAATATTATATTATATAAAAATAATAAATATAGACTTACTTAAAATTAACTTGTAAATTAATAGTGAATTTGTATGAACATTATGGGGAGAAATGAAATGTCCAGGTTTAATTATGTTTTTTTATTAAAAAACTAAAATGGTAAAGAATCATATTTTATAAAAAATGATAATTTTTTACAATTTGGCTCGCCGGTAAGCCAGAACATACATGGGTTCAACCCACATAGACTCATGCTCTAAAATTTCAAAACAAATTGGTCTAACCCACCCCGCATCTGCCCCATACCTATGAACCCATGTGCCATAAAAACATTTTTCATCACTAATTTATTAGGTATCCATCTGATTCTTCTCACTATGGTTTGATCTGGTATATATTCTTTCAGAAACTTTGTTTGATAAATTTTTCCAATGTGTCTCTATTAGTTAAAGCTCATTCCATTGCACCTCCATATGTTGGAACTTTGATAGATGTTCCCCTATCTAATATTCATGGTATTTTATATCTATGTCCAATGAAGCTCGGTCTGGTATCACTCTTCTTCAACCCTATTATAAATGTGGTTGTAAAATCACAATATTAATTCTTCATCACTTCTTCTTTTTCACATGTGAATATTAAATAGTCTTGTACTGTTTTTAAATCCTTTTATAGGTTTAATTTTAAGAAAATAAGAAGGAACTAAAATATATATTCCTACTCATCTGAAACCTGAATTTTATATTTTCCACTTATTTTTAATTCCCTAAATTCTTCTCAAAACTTATCGAATATTAATAATGTTTTTTTAATTTTCCATAATTCTTAACCTTATTTGAATTTGCATAACCTCAATGTTGAGTAAATTTCTAAAATATACTAATCTAATCAAGATAAAAAACAATAATAGTTCACCATAGAATCATTAAAGTTTAAGGATTTTAAAATGTGCCTATAATGATCCTTATAATTCCACTATTTGGATTAACTCTATCCAATTACATTGTAATGAATTCTCTATCTGTTGGATCTCACAATATTCAATTTTCTGATGTAAATTTTTTAGGGTTTTCTTTTTTAGGAATCCTCATTTTCATAAGCTCATCACATCTTTTTCTGATAATTTATCCATTTTATTTCACTGGTAAATCTCTATCTGTTGGATCTTTGGAATTATTTCCCATTTCCAAATCTCCTTTTATTAGAACATTATATAGATTTACACCCTCTAATAGCTTTGAAAATCTATCCTCTATCTAGTGTACTTTTCAATCTCCATTCTCTTTCAAATTCAACTTTATCAATATTTCTTTTTTATTTTCACAAGTAAAATACTCTCCTTATGACATTTAATTCTTGGACTTCTAATCCTTGGTACATATTTTATATAGAGTGAAAAATTTTATCCATTTGCATATACATATAAAAAAACACATCAACATCATATTCTCATAGAAACTCTTTTCAAGGAATTGAGCTCTATATTTTCTGATAAACTGCATCCCAACTCCATAACTCATCCTTTGTAAGGCTGAAACATTAATGATCATTTTCCAAAAAGTTACTACTCAAAATTTATAACTCGCGCATCCATAAGATAAAACGATCCATCACATTTTTCAATTTTTTTGTCAAAATTATATGGATTATTAGTTTACTTATATCTATTTGATGTTGTTTGTCGAGTATCCTACATCACACACACTGTGACCAGTGATATGTGTCTAGAAAAAAAATTATAAATCTATGTATGATCCCCATTGGTTTGTACCCATGAAAATATTAACAAATTCATATATAATAAAACCCAAAATTATCCATTGACCCACTTCTCAAACTTTTCTAAAACATACACAAACATGGCTTGGAACATGAATTTCTTCATAATTCTATAACTTGATGAGAATCATATAATAGTTTGACTTACATAAGAAAATTTATTATATTCCATAAGGATGTTTCCTATAACATCCTTAATTACCTTTATTAAGAAACATCCCTAAGTAACTTTATTAATAACCTTTATATTCAAAGAAATATTTATATATTGATAAGAAATGCATCCAAACAATTTTTTTTCACAAAAATCACCCTCTTTGGGTTTATTTTCAATAACCACATATAAACATCAAACATATTTGATGTAAATATATTTTCTCCAAATTTAATCCCCATATGATATTATTATATTCTTTATCTCCCAGATTTACTTCTCCCCCATAATAAAAAAAGAATTCAGAGGGTCCATCTCAGCTCAACTTTTTTCATATCCTAAACTTGAAATTTTTTATTAGGAGAAAAATAGTATCATATGAGTTTCCAGAAAAATTAACTTTAACTAAACAACTCTAAATCTAAATGGATAAACCTGGTGTAGAAAATAAGAGTATATAATCAATGTAATCAATGTTTTCTATAACACATAATTTATATAATTAATTCCTCAGGAACATTCTCATATTTTTATATTATGGGAAATCATGGAAATATTATTAAGGAAAATCCTACACCCATCTCAATAAACATATCAAAATATTCCAAGTGTATAAACAAAATTTACCTCAAAATGTTATTTTTATTATCATCCCAAATTTATTCTTTTGGAATGTGTGATACTCATACCTAAAATTCAAACTTTATCCCTATTAAGGGTATCACTTAATTTATCATCATGGTGGTAAAAACATTTCATGATTTATTTCTCAAAATAAAGAATAAAACTTTTATAGTACTCATCCAACTTCCTTATTTCTCTTCTTTTAATTGCTTATATGTTTATAAAAGTAAACAAGTATATTGGGAATAAGAATGAACCTTAACGTTCTTTAGAAGTAATTTTAATAATAAGAATCGTCCCTCAGTTGCAACTTCTTAATATTATTATTATATTTTTGTTGGATGTGCTTTATTTCTTATGATTAGACTATGTAGACATTGAAATAGATTTAATCTATTCAGTAAAATTTTTAGATAAAACTGTCATTTTCTCTCCATCTTTTATAAAATCTTTATCACATTAATTTTATAACATTTTATTCATGGTTTCTTCTTATAATGGAAGTATTAGCATACAAGATTTTGTTACATGAAAATCTTTCTCATTACCCTTGATTTTTTTCTGAATTTTTAATCCATCATCTATTGGAAATTTGATATAGACTTTGTTCTTATTTCTGAAACCTTCTTATTTACCTTTTATTCAATATACTTTTTTTCTTCCTAAATATTTGTATATATGGATATATTTTTAGCTAAATAACTAAGAATTATTTCTTTTCTTCCTCAATATTCTTACCCTTCTCAAATTTATTGAATTATTTCCTCTTTACAACTTTCTTAAGATTCTCATTTATCTCTCTTAAAGATTTTACATTCTTCTCTTTCGAAACATTATTTTCTTCCTCGTTGTACTTTCTTGTAAAAAAAATTCTCCTTTTTTCATTATAGCTCCCCCTTGATTCATTATTATTTCATAATAAGAAAAAGTTTTAAAACATGAGTTTTATTTGTTCCCAAAACTCCACAACACTATTAGTGACCTGTAAAAATTGATCTTTCATTGTAATAGTAGTACAAATATAAAAAAAATTATTCTATAAGACCTTTGGGTCATGTAATGTCTTAAGTTCATGAAGTCTATTAGGGTTCACCCTTCTTCCCTTCAAATGGGGATTTATTTTTATAATAAAAAAATTTAAGATCCTCATTCCATGGGATGGAAGAAGATGTACATTGAGATTTTTTTTTAAGAAAAGTATCAACTTAATCTTGTGAATTTTTTTTTTACCGTCATATGAATTTTCACCTTATACCTCAACTATATTGGTGAAGCCTTCTCTGATATTTCATTAATCTTTTTCTTATGTAATAAAAAAATATTCTGTTTCTAAAGAACATCTTGTTTTTTATCCAAAATTTATTCGAGGACGTTCATCAGATTCTCGAGTTTAGAAAACTTTAACATATTTTTCATACCTTCTTCAATAGGTGTTGTTTATAGCATATTGGGATTATCTTGATAGGATGATGTTTCTTCAATACTTTATAGTTTTCTCTCAATATCACCAACATTATTATCTCTTATATATAATAAAATTAAGTTTTATATCCGTCTTTTTTATTTTCTCACTATTCGCAAAAGATATTTTCTTAAGATCTTTCTTCAAATTTTTTATTTTCTTCTTGAGTTTTTAATTTTTATCAAGTGATAATTTAAAATTTTCTTTCCAAATAAAATAATTTTTTTATTTATTTTGCATCATAATCACTATATGATGAAGTATTTCCTTTTTTAAATTAGGAAAAGAAGTTGACATGACAATTTGATTCATTACTGGATGAAAAATTATCTTACTCTCTTCTACTAAGGAAAATTTTCTTCTTGTCAAAATGAAAAAGTTTCTTTTATTACTTCCAATTTTTTTTGAGAATAAATAACTTTTATTTTGATATATAATCACTATCTTTATTCATAGGGAAATATCCTACAAAATTTATTTTATTATAATAATTCCAAAATTTAATAAGAAGTTTAGCTTTTCATTTTCCCGTGTCAAATATCTTACAAAGAATATAAATGATAATGTTGAAGTTATATTCATTTCTCTATGCCTATAAATCATTTTATATTTCTAAAAATTATTTATATTTTGGATTATTTTCGAAAAAAAATTAAAAATACATTTCATAGATATAATTTTATTAAAGAATTCATATTTTTTCATTTTTTATTCCACAAGACTATTATGAAGTATTCCCATAGATAAATCGTCTCAATATTCTAAAGATATCCCTTTGGAATCAAATCTATCTGGAAATTTTCTCATCAGTTTATTAAAGATATTAAAATATTCATGATTCTCACCAAATTCTTTGATGTAGTTGATGATATCATTTACTCTAGTAATTTAATCATCAATAATTCCTTTATAATTTATCTTAATATCTTTAAATACTCTTCTCTGGGTTTTTATATTAGCTTTATTAACTTTCTCATTGCCTATATAACTGATTCTCAATTTTTCCCACATCTATTTAGCAATTGGAATGCCTATAATCATTGTATAAAAAAAAAATTTGAGAACCATCAACATGGAATTTTGATCGTTACCACCACCTTATAAATTTATTTCCTGATAATATAACATAGAAACTATATTAAATGGAGTAAATAACATTATTTTACAATCTCCAACTTCAGGTATAATAGATAAAATATATGGTAACATCTTATTCTTATAATTGTGATATATTCTTCCCTCAAAAATTGGAACACCCATGTTTTTCACTGAATTAAAATTATGTGTCATCTGAGTTGGATCTTTTAGAGGGAACTGTAGATTAGATACCACATGTAGTTCCCTTGGAAAAAATATAATATCACTAAGAGGGAGAGGTGGTAAATCTGTGAGCACTTCTTATTTTATAAGAAAATATTATTTATTTGGTAAGTAATCTAATATTATCCTTATAAAACTTGTTAGATCTATGATCCAATAAAATATAAATCTTAACATCACCTTTCATATACAAAAAAAAATATAAAGACATATCAGTACATGATATTCAGAAGGTTTAGTATAAAGACTTAATTCTTGTAATTATGGCCATTCCCCTCAACATGGATTATTTTACTAACTTCTTTTGGGATTGAAAAGGCATTGGAAAAAAATGGTTATACCTCAAAAGTATACATCCTATAGCCAACCATGGTCCTACAATCCATAAACAGTTTTCTTATACAGTTAGTTATACCCCCAAGATATCCTAACTATATCTACTGAAGGAACTACTAGTTATATCCCCCAATCTAACAATATTTTTTATTAACTAGTTATAACCTTGATCTATAAGTTATTCCTTTATTATTGTTTGATCCACTGCATAAATATATATTTTCCACCTCAAAAAAGTTTAATCTTATTCACCTATATAGAAACTTCAAGATCTCCAACATCTTTCTCAAAATTATGTTGGCCTTGAAAATTTATCTTAGTCTATATAAGACCTGGATGTACTCAATATTAACTTTTTTATAACATTTCCAAAAAACTTATCTATAAAATTTTAACTTTTTTAACTTTTCTAGTATCCATGTTTATGATTCATCTTCATTCAATCAATCTCTATCTAATTCTTCTAGATAAACTTTGGTCTGGTAGAGATTCACTCAAAACACTATCTAATGACTTCATCTGATGATTATTTGTCTAATGAATCTTGTTCTAGTGATCCTACATCCATTATAAATATTATATATTCTATATTATATGATATTATTAGTCAATTAATTCTTTATCTAATGAATCTTGGTCTGGTGTCAATCTTTTTCACACAGAAATATTTATTTCTTTTATTAAAAAAGTGGGATATGTACATAGGAAAGGAAGGAGAAACAAAACAACAAGGAGGTCTAAATAAATGGAGACCAAGAGTGTCCCTGAATAATTCTACCCCACTTTTTCTTTTTCACATGTGAACAATACACATTCCCTTATTATACTTTCATTTTTTCATAGGTTTAGTTTTAGAAAAATGGGTATGAATGAAAATATTTTTTCCCACCCATCTGAAGCTATAATTTCATATTTCCCACTTATTTTTAATTTTATAAATACTTCTCAGAAATTCAATAATACTCATAAATATAATTTGAATTCTTTATAATCCACTTCCATCTTCTAATTACCTTAAACTTAATATTATGTAACTTTCTCAAACTTCCTTATCTTAGCTAGATAACAAAATATGTTAGTTAAACTTTATATCATCACGGTTTAAGGACTTTAAAAAGTATTTTTATATCTCCTTATAATTAATCTATCTCATTTATCTCTATATGTATCTTTTGTTTGTATTTCTCTATTTGATACATCATATAATCTTTCATTATTTTAATGCACATCATATGATTTCTATTTTTTAGGAGATCCCCTTTAGATAAGCTCAGCATATCTTTGTCTAGTAATTTATCCATTAGATGTCAGTAGAAAGTCTCCATCCATTGGAAAATATCCTTTTGGTGGATCTTTATAAGTTTTTTCTCTATATAATAGCTTTCACAAACTATCCTCTATCTATTTTACTTTTTACTCTTCTATTATTTCTCCAATGTATCTTTATGAACATTCCTTTATATTTTTCACAAATAAAATACTTGATTTGTAAATCTCATTTTTGGAATTCTCTATATTTTTATATATTTTATTTAAATTAAAAAACTTATCATTTTTCACATACTTATACAAAACTTAGCAATATCAGCTTCTCTCAAAAACGTTTTTTGATTACTTCATCTCTGGAATATATGGTAAACTATGTTTGAAAGATATAACACAAAACTTGTAAGTCCGGAACTTCATATATCAATTTTTGAAAAGCTACTACTCAAACACTTTAACTCAGAACACCATATAATAACATGATCTGTCAAATATTTTAACTTCTTTTTTATACTTATACTGATTCTCCATCCTCTTACATTTTTCCTATGTTGCGCATCTTGTAGCCTAAGATTGTTATAATGTGTCCAATAATACATTTCTTGAAAAATTCATCAAAAAAGCTTTGTAATATCACTATGGGTTTGTTCTTCTAAAAATATGTATGGATTCATACAGGTTTCAACTCAAAATTTCTTCATCAACCCACTTCTCACACTTTTTATAAAAAACATGGCTTGGATCATGAATTTCTTCATTTTGTTAGAACTAGATGAATATTGTAGCATCGTCTGAATTATTTAAGAAACTTTCTTAAATACCAAGAGGAATTTTCCTGCAACTTCCTTAAGTAACTTTCTTTAAAAACATCCTTGATTACTTTCTTAAGTAACTTTATCTTCAAACACATGTTGATATATTGACAAAACATTTAACCAAACACACATTGGAACAATATAATGAATTTTATTTTCTCAGATAAAATGATTATTTAAAGTTATTTTAACCAAAATTAGAATTTATTTTCAATGTTCTAAAATTAATCATCTGGTATTTTTCGAAACAAGGTAGTTTTTGAAACAAATTACTTTTAAAATTTTACCAAAAGCATTAAAAATCAATATTTTAATATTTACCACACAAATAGATTTTTCCAATATCATAACTATTTTTTTCATTGATTCTTCATTTATAATTTTCCATGATTATATTAAATGAAAATTGTTATTTCAAAATTATATAAATTTTTATTTAAAATATTATCTGGAGAAAAGCATATTTTTCTCATGTTTTCAAATAGACGTTTCAGTGTTCTTTTAAAAGTATGTTTATTTATTTCAATATCCTATGATGAATCTTATGATTTATTTAGATGTACTCCATTGATAGTATCCATTATATTACTCTGGATGAATCATGATCATAATGTTCTATTTTTAACCAGACAAAAATATATAGATTTTTTATTCCAGTTTTATGAATATTTATTTTGAGTATTTATTTAATTGATTTTTTCACCCCTTTCATATGATTAATACATTGGACTTAGTAAGTTATGATTAGGTCATGTTATGGCCCCACGATACAAACTAAAGTTAGTATTTGGTGAATTCTTGTCAAATTATTTATGATGTCTTTACATGAGGCCTTGATGTTATGTTTATAGTGTTTTGGAATAAGGCTTTTATGGTATGATTATGATGTATGAAATTTTTCATTACAATTTTATGAAATTAGTTATTATCGATTTGATTATTTATTTATTTTATGTTATCATAGATATGTTCTCTAATTATGATATTATTTATATAGTATATTTGGTTATTGTTTCTCTCTATCATATTATCCAATCATTATTTACTCCTAATATCCTTATTTTCCTCAATGAGTGTCTGATCTCACCCATTATTTTGATTTCCTTCACCTATGATACTAATAATGGAACTATGAATGATTTTAGTGACATAATAGAAAATGTAAATAGTTCTCACTATAATTCATGTTTTGAATGAAACATGAGTTTAAATTTAATAATCCTATTTTGGTGGAATAAAATTGGAATTGAGTGGAAGTATCCATTTTTAATTATAAGTTTTTTATATGTAATAGTTTTTATTTTAATTCTCTGAATCTCTAAACATAAAAGACTATTGAAATTTAATAAAGTATAACGCTTGTTATAAATCATGTAATTATGGGTTTTTTAAGTTATGGGGCCTTACACTAAGAGAAATATGTCTAATGGGATGTTATAACCATAACCTATACCTCTGTGTAAATGGAAAAAAATCTCCATTTATTTTTTTATGGTACTCCCCAAGAAATCTAAAGTCCATAATGCTATGTTTTTTATAGTTCACCACCTTACGAAGTCAGCACATTTCATTTCTATCAAATATGTTTTCTCTCTTGATTATCTCACCAAATTTTATATTAAGGAAGTGGTAAGGTTTTAGGTAGTACCACTCTCAATCATATATTAATAATATCTTAGGTTTACTAAAAAGTTATGTATAACTCATTAGAAATATTAGCATATTGAGTTGAGTTTTATCACTACATGTCTTACTCATAGAAATGGTCTGTGTAAGAGGACCATTCAAACCCAAGAAGATATGTTGATATATTTCTCTATGTATTTCAATGGATGTTGGGATCAACACAATCCAATGGTCAAATTATATTCTAAAAATATCTCTCACTTGAGAATTCAGATGGATCCTTATGAATTTATCTATGAAAAGTAGTGAAGAACTACAACGTATATGGATGAGGTTGGGAAAAGAAGCTATTGGGACCTAAGATAGCTAAGAAAATTGTTGAGATGGTTATATCCATTCATTAAAACTTCTTGGTAGCTTAGAGTCAACAAAACTTTATCATGAAAATCATCAACAAGATCTAGTGTTCAAATGTAACTACCTAAACCTTTATAAATAAAATTTTCCTTATGTTTTAATAAAATGTTTTATTATGTTTTATGTTCAGAGAAAAAGCATTCAATTTAATAGTTTTATTATATCCTATTGGATTTAAAAGTCCATTAAATTTCATAGACTTTGATAATATATCCTTTTAAGAGTAATCGTATGATTAGTATAAATATAGGGTTATAAAAAATCCAATTAACACAGACAAAGGAAGTGATGCCCTTAACCAGTAAGATCATACCCTATGAAACCCATTTATCAGATCTTTTGGGTGCTATAGCATCACTAGAATTTTTTCTTGACCAAGAACAATCTAATATATAACAACTTAATCATGATATAAACCATTTACGGGATAATTTCATGCTCATTGAGATCACATCCCAGACCATATTTGTAGAACCACTCCATAACATTCTTATTATCGTGCTCCTTACCATTAGGGTGTTTACTGGTGTATTAAATGGATATTAATCAATACCCTAACAATATAAATATCTATATTTTACTTTCAACATAATAATTTTTATATTTACTTCTTATTATTGTTGCACTACAAGTTATTTGGATTTTGATCATATAAAACAAAAATTATATTTTGGGTTATATGTAATTTCAATTAAGACATTGCATTTGATAAATTAATTAATTTTTCAAATATAAAATATTTTAAACTTATTATTAAATAATATTTATTAAATATAAATGATCATATAATTTTTATGAAGTCAAATGTGATTTTAATAAGTGCTCAAAAACAATTGTTAACCAAAAGACCAAACATTCTTCAATAAATAAAGAATATATTTTACAAGTGAAAATTAAAATATTCATAAAATTATTTTTATAAAATAAATTTTATTTTTGGAATCATAATTTTGAAATTATCCAATGGTTTATTTTTTATATTTTTCTGAGATGGTTGAATTTTTGGGTGAAAATTAAATACGATATAAATTTACATGGTATATTATGACATAATAATGATCTAAAAATGATGTAATAGATATTATAAATTGTGTCCATGAAAAAAATTATGTTTACCTTCTAAAATAATGTGATTTTGATTTTATTTGATTAATTTTATAAATCCTTTATGAATCCTAAAAACTAATAATATATTTTAACATTTTAAAATAATTTTTTTTAGTGAATTACTCACAAATCATAAAGGTTATTTTTTATAATTTATTCCCTTGGACTTATAAAATAATTAAATCCACTCCCCTTTGGTAAAAACAATAGGAAAAAACCATGGAAATGTTTTTGGGTTTTTTAATTTTATTATATAGAGTTCAAATCCTATGTTTGGGTAATAATAAATAATTCCTCACTCATTTCCTATATGAACCCACACAAGATCCCATTTATCTTCACTAAAACCATTGGATCATGTCCTTACTCTATCATCCATTCTCTAGAGTCCTCCCAAAGTACCAACAAGCTCTCGAGAAGCTCCTCCCATGCATTTGTAATCACCATATCAAGGTAATGGATCCTCTTCTTCTCGTTATTCCAGTATCTTCATTTTCTTATGCCTTTTATATCAATTTCCTAATATTGGGATATATTCCATATTTCCCTTATTATCCCCATTATTTAAAAATTTTGATATGGCCGTTTCAATTTCATTAATCTCTCACATTAAAATTTATATGCCCCCACTATGTTTCTGAAATTTCACCATGATTTTCAATAAAAAACAAATGTGTATTGAATAACCATATCTATTTTCTATCAAGGGTGTTCACATTTATGAACTCATAATTATTTTTTAGGACTTACATATATTTATTCCACAATCCAGAATCATTAAATAAGATGTAATGAAAAATGATTCAATGATTTATGATAGATGTGGCACACTTATGAGTATTACTGATATGAAAGTGACAGGTGCACCTAGAATTATATAACACTTCAATACATTGGGTAATATTTTAGTCTCATGAGACACCATCCAATGGATTACAAAGTGAACCTAATATATCACTAGACCTTATCCATCATTTTTCTTGGTATTTATCCTTGACCTATGTTTTTGATTCCATGTTTTAAGTCATTACCACATTTTCATGTTGCCTTTATATTATCATTCTATATCATGCCTCATTGTTTATGGTTATTATTCTAATCCCTTTTACGTCTCATTGATATTTATATTTATGAAATTTAATACTTTATTCATGTTATTCCATGTTTATTCACATACTAGGATTATATATCACCCTTTTCTTATGTATGTCCCTAGGTTTTCCAATGTAGTTTTAGGTATGATGGAATAATATTACCATGTTAAGGAAGTTTTCATTTATGGAAATGTATTCCCTATTTTATGTTGTTATGTAATTTACCTAATTCATAAATACATTTTACTTTTAAATCTTACAGGTCATATTATGTGTAAATGTATGTAATAAATCATGAATTAGTGTGTACTAAAGACAAGGGTTATCATAGTTGGTATCAAAATAATGTTTAGTTATTTTTGGGATTAGAATTAGAATATTCTTACAAAATCTATAGAGATAAAACTAAAAAACTAAGACATACTTGAATTTTTGTATATTATAAATTAAATGGTTTCCAAGAAAATTCATCCCTATTTGGATACTACAAGTGGAATTGGCACTAACACAAATGTACATAGGGTTAAAACCCAAAAACATCATGTTAATCTAGACTTGATCGGGAATTGGTGCAGGAAAATGTGACTTATTGTATACCTAGTTTGACACTCCTAGGGTATATGCTTTGGTAAATTCACAAGAACATTAAAAACATTATTAAGGGAACAAAAATATCTCATAAGTGTCTATGTTATAAAATAGATCATGTATAACATAGATTAAAGCCTATAAATTTATATGATAAAGAAGTCGATGTAATATTTAGGTTATAACTTTAATGTGATTAGATTCTTATCTATGTGTTTAATAGTTTAAAAATACTCATCCCTAATTTTTCCATTATTCTATTTAATGGTCAAAATAAGAGGAACCAAGTGAACAACCATTATGAAGGGAAATGTGATGACTACCCAAACAAGATTCCCAACTTGATGGGAATAGGATTTGTGAAATTTATGATGATACTCTCTCATTAGACTTAAGTTTTGAATAGAAACCAAGATCAGTAGTAATTCCCAAATCATTCTAAGAGACAAAAAACGGTGATTGATACCTTTATGATCCAAAGGCCACTGACCTTCAATCGATTATCTGATCGCTTAATCACATAATAATGGATCAAATCCATTAAAAAGATCTTCTCCATACTTTAATGTTCTGAACAATATAAGTTTATAATTGTGGTTTATTATATAGAATTAGAAGTTTATTAGTGGTGAAAATTTATCAAGAATATAAATCCTGAAGAATAGATTGAAGTGATGGGTTGAAATAAATTTCAGAAAATGTTTCTCGAAAAATATTTTCCTCACACTCTCTGACTTAATATGGAATTAGATTAACTTACCCTTAAGATAAAATATGTTGAGTCCATAAGTGTGTACAAGAAAAACTTCACAAGACTTGCATGATATAGCTCTATCTTTCTCATTACCCCCAAATAAAAAGGTGACCGCTTCTTTGTTGGGACAAAACCTACCCTATGAAAAACCTAGGGATCTGAGACATTGATAGTTATGATGAAATTGTTTGATGTTCCCTAAAATTATAAATGGATATCATAGAAACTCTAGGGTATCATGGGGAAAAGATGTAGGAAGTGGAGTTTAATTATATTTCTTCGATGGATAAATATAACGGTGTTAAGAAATTTCAAAATTCTAATTGTCAAAAGTCTGGAATGAAGAAACCCAATAATTACCTAAGGGCGCGAGGAAATGCTTTAGGTGTTGAAAGGAATGACACCTATACAATGATTTCCAATAAGAAAAACCCACAAATTCACAGGAGGATTGGAATTCTCTAGTCAACCCTCATTACATTGTTCATTATTTCAACTAAAAGTAACATGGGAACTTTTCAAACCAATGCACTAAGATAATTATTTTTAGAGACAACCAACAACCTCTAAGGTAGAAAGGATGATCTTATTCCATCCCAACCACTAAGTTAGATACCGAAAATGAAGTGGTTGTGGGTATTCTAGTAATTTACTCAAAAATAGGAAACATACTTTTAGTTTTTTTTCTACAGATTCCTTCATGTCACATAAGATTTGTAGAAGTATTCAAACACCAACATAAATCATGGAAGTAGAGCTATGAGTGAAAATGGAAAATAGGTAAATTATTTCATCCCAAGTATATAAATCTTCCCCTGTAAAACTTTGTGGGATGAACTTCCCAAAATACTTACAATATACTATTTGGTGTAATTTCATGCAATTATGTGTATGGATTGTATTTTCCTATATAAATCTAATATAAATTTTCGTTAGAAGTAAATCACTCTGATTTTGTACAAATTCAAGGAGATGTATTAATCTTCTTTAGCATAAAAATCATAAGTAGGGATATTATTTCCCTTTGAACAATCCGATCTATCCCGAATGATTTATTCTAAGAAAAAGATCATTCTCAACCACATGACCATTATAGGTGAATATGGTGATGTGTTTTCCAAAGAATTTTCAAGTCTTCATTCTAACTGAGAGGTTGAATATTCAATCCAGTTTATATTCAGGGAGTTTCCACTATCAAAAACATCTTATAGAAAGGATTTTCTAGAGCATAAATTGAATAAAATAAAACTACATGATAATATGGATAAAGAGTTCATACATCCAAGTTATTCACCATGGGGTTCACCATCCATCTTCATCAAGAAGAAGGATGGGTCAATGTTCCATTGAATTGATTATTTAAATCTAAACAAGATCATGGTAAAGAAAAAGTATCATATGTCAAAGATTGATTACTTTTTCAATCAACTACATAGATCCTAACACTTCTCCAAGGGGGGCCTTTATTCGGGGTATTACCGTGTAAGGGTGAAGAAGGAGGATATCTCTAATACATCTTTCTAAACAAAATATGGGCATTATGAGTTCATAGCCATTCCATTTGTACTCACTAATGCTCCATAAATCTTCATGGACTTGATGAATATATTTTTAGATATTAAATCAAAAACATTGTGGTAGAATTTATAGATGATATTATAATTCACAAAAAAAACTAGAAGAGAATGAAAAGAATCTGAAAATTGAGTTAAAGACCTTATGAAAGGAGAATATTTATGAAAATTACCTTAAATGTGAGTTATGGTGGTAGGAAGTATAATTCCTAGGGAATATTAACACAAGAATGAAATATCTATTGAACCTTCAAAGATAGAATTAATTGAAGGATGGATGAGGAGAATAAATGGGATATATATCCCTAGTTTCTATAAATTAATTGGGTATTATCACTGATTTTTAAAAAAATTATCATGATCATCAACCCATCTAACAAAGATAACTATAAATTGAGTCAAGTTTGTTTTGAATGATGAATGTAAAGAGAGATTTAAGGAGTTGAAAAAGAGGCTTGTCACTACACATTTTCTTATTCTACCAAAAAGTGTAGAAATTTGCAGGGTTTACAGTGATACTTCAAAAAAGGGATTGGGATGTGTGTTGATGTAGAATGAAAACTGATACCCTATGCTTAAAAGGAATTAATATTTCATGAAAAGAACTGGCCAAAAAATGATAGTTAGTTGGATGTAGTGATCTTCACATTGAAAATTTGGAATCATTATCTCTTTGGGGAGATTTATAAAATATATACAAATCATAAAATCGTCAAGTATATATTAACAAATAAGAGCTGAATATGCACCATTGAATATGGTTAGAGTTAATTAAGGACTATGAATTCTTAATCCACTACAATACTGAAAAATACTATAATGTGGTAGATTCTCTAACTATAAAAGATCCTCTAATTTTATCATTGATTAGAATTTATAAGGATCTGATCTTACTATACTTGAAGAGGATAGACATGCGAACCATAATAAAAGGAGCATCATTAATCCTTTCAAAAATTATTTATCAGTCATACCTTATAGAGAGGATAAAGGATTCTCAAAGAGATGATATGAGAATTCAGAAGAATTTGGAAGCTATAAGAAAAGGTAAATCCTTGGATATCAATGTTAATGAAGAATGAGTTATGATATTTGTGTCATGACTATGTGTTCTATCAAATTCTATGTTAAAAAAGGAGTTGTTTGATGATGCACGTAGCTCAAACTTCTCCAGTCATCTAAAAAGAACAAAGATGAATTGAGATATCTGAAAGAACTATTTTTGGGACAATATGAAGAAGGATATCACATAATATACATCAATATTACATGTATGTCAGTAAGTGATGACCGAAAAAACCAAGTGGATGGTGGAGTTGTGACCCATACCTACATGGAAATGGAAAAACATAACCATGGACTTTATCGCTGGTCTTCCAATGATTTCAAGAGGAAATAATTATATATGGTTTATGGTTTATCAATGGTCTTCATTATAATTATATAGGACTTTTCACCCAATAAAATTTTAATCTTATACATAAGAGAAGTGGTGAGGCGCTATTGTTCACCATTATCGATTATATCTAATCAATAACCAAAATTTACCTCCAATTTATATAAGAATCTTCAATATACTCTAAATACTGATTTGAACTTCAGTATGACTGATCACCCTCAAACTTATGTCAAATGTGAGTGGACTACCCAGACACATGAGGAAATATTGAGAAAATGATCAATTGTCTTCAAAGGTGTATGGAATCAATATCTTCCTCTGGTCAAGTTCTCATACAATAACAGTTTCCACTTCGGCATCAAGATGCTACCCAATGAAGCCCCTTATAGGAAGAGATAAAAAATGCCTACATTAATAGATAAAGTTGGGGAACAAAAACTATTGGGTCCTAAAATGGTTGAGGAAATTTTTGAAAAGAACAACATTCTTCAGCAGCACATCAAGGCATCTCAAATTTGATAGAAGATCTATGCTGAAAATCATCAATAAGAACTATATTTTTAGGTTGGAGACAAGATATTCTTCCACATGTCTCCATGGAATAAATTAATTAGATTTGGGAATAAGGGAAAGCTTAGTCAAATGATCATTGATCTCTTTGAGATCCTTGATCACATCGGAGTGGTGGCCAATCGACAAGCACTCACACCTAACCTATCTCAAGTACATGATGTGTTATATATATCACTCTTTAAGAATTATATGCCATACACCTCACATGTACTAAATATATAGTTTTTATCGTAGGAGAATGATATTTCCTATAAGGAGAAGATGGTGAAGATCTTCGATCATAAAGACAAATATTTTTGAAATAAGACAATGCACCTCGTCAAAGTGCTATGGAGAAACTACAAGTTTGAAGATGAAATATGGGAACCAAAGTAGTTGATGAAACAGAGTTACCCACATCTATTTTAGTATGTGAAATTTCTATATGGTGGATATTTTAATCACCCAAGATTTTTTAAATAAATTTCCCCTTGTATTTTAATTAAATGTATTATTATGTATTATGGTTAGAGAAAAAACATGTAATTCATTGGTTTTATTATATACTAACAGGTTTAAAAGACCATTAAGAATTATAACCATTGATAATTCATTCGTTAGACATCAATCATATGATTATTATAAATGTAGGGTTTTAACAAATCCAATTGACACATACAAAGGAAGTGATGGCCTCAACCAGTAGGATCGTACCCTATAAAGTTAATTTATCGTTGCTTCTAAGGGAGATATCATCACTAGACATTCCCCTTGGTCGTGACCAATATAAAATCCAATAACTTACTAATGAGAGAAATTTTTGATGGGAGAAGTTCAAGCTCATTGAGATCATGGCCCAAACCATGTATGTTGAACCACTCCATGAAAGTCTCACTATTGCACACTTTACCCTTAGAGAGTTTTTAGTTGTATGAAAGTTATATGTATCAATGCCCTGACAATATGGATATGTATATTTTATTTTCAATAGAATAATGGTTATATTTAATATTTATTATTGTTACATTATAAATTATTTTTATTTTGATATAATAAAACACAAATTAGATTTTTGGGTAATATTTAATTTTAATTAAACATTCCTTATGATAAATTTAGAATTTTTTAAGTAAATAACATTATTATATTATTATATTATAATTTTTATAAAATATAAATTATAATATAATTTTTATGAAGTGGGATGAAATTTTAATAAGTGATCAAAAACTATTACTGTTTAAAAAACTAGTATTTCATAATAAATGAAGATTATATTTTAAGAGTGAAAATTTATATATTTATAAAAAAAATTGGATAAAAAATATTATTTTAGGAATGATAATTTTGACATTATACAATGGTGATTTTTTTATAATTTTATGAGACAATCAAATTTTTAGGTAAAATTTAAATACGGTGTAAATATATGTTGTGTGTTATAAAATTATAATGACCCAAAAATGGTGTAATAAATACTATAAAGGATATAAGTAACAAAATATATGTTTCCCCTTTAAAATAATTTTAATTTTATTTTATTTTATTAATTTTATAAATCTTTTATGAATCCTCGAAAACATATAATATGTTTTACTATTTTAAAATCATTTCTATAAGGACATAACTCACTTCCACATTAGCAAGGGTATTTTCTTAATGAATTCAGTCCTTTTAATTATAAAATAATTAAAAAAATACCTTAGGTGTAAAAAATGGGAAAACCATTGGAAGGTTTGTGGTTTTGGTTATTTTATTATATAGAGTCCAAAACCTATGTTTAGGAAAAAATAAATAATTCCCCATTAATTTTCTATATAAACCCACCCAAAATCCCATTTATCTCTACTAAAAATCCTTTTAGAACATCCTTTCTCTTCCCTCCCTTCTCTAAAGTCCTCACAATGTTCCCTAAAACTCAAAATAATCACTTACCAAGCACTTGAAATCACCCTCTTAAGGTAAGGGATCCTCCTCTTCTCCCTACTATTCAAGCATCTTCATTTTATTATTAGTTTTATCTACATTTACCAATGTTGTAATATGTTCTTACATATTCATATTAATGGAACTACTGTTTAATGATGATTAGAGACCCCTTTAACACTCATTAATCCTTCCCGTGAACATTTCCACACCCCTGTTATGCTGCCGAAATTTCACCGTGATTTTCCAAGCCAAACAAATGTGTTGTGAATACCCATACACATTTTCTGTAAAGGTTGTTAAACTTTATGAAAATCATACTTATTTTATTGGTTACATTCTTGTAATTATTCCACAGTCTTTAATTGTGTAATAAAATTTTATTAAAAATGATCTCATGTTGTATGATCTATGCGGCGCACTTATGAATGTGATAGATATGCAAGTGACGAATGTGCCTGAAATTATATAGTGCTCTAATTCATTCGGTAACGTTTTAGTCTCATGAGATGTCATAAAAGGTATTAAGGAGTGAACCTAATCAATTACATCACTTTTTCTATTAATATTTCATGGAATTTATCCTTAAACTATGTTTATGATTCCATGTTTTATGTTGTTTCCACATTTCCTTGTTGCATTTATCTTTTCTTGAAATATCATGCCTCATTGTTATTATTTTTTATTATCACTCCTTTTATGTATCATTGATATGTCTATTGTATAACATGTAATACTTTCATTATGTTATTCCATGTTTATTCCCTTACTATGATTTATAGTTCAACCCTTTCTTTTGTATTTCTCCAGGTTATCCAATGAAGTTTTAAGTGCAAAGGAAAAATATTATCATGTAAAGGAATTTTTCAATAATGGTGATGTATTCCCTATTTTATGTTGTTATGTAATGTACCTAATTCCCAAAGACATTAGACTTCTTGATCCTTTGGGTTTTATTATGTGTAATTTTATATAATAAATCGTGAATTAATGTGTAATAAAGATAAGGGTTGTCATATCAAATGTGATGATAATGTATTCCCTTTAATATCTCAATGGAATAATGATTGTATATTTAGAAATAATGTAAGGTTATTTCCTAGTTATATTGGTTTCTATGCAATTAGTGTCAAGAACCAGGCCGGGTCGTCATCCGACCCGGCACTCGACCCGGTCCGTGACATGGCCCGAAGGGCATTCCTGATCCCCATGGGCTGGCACAAGTGCCCAGGTGTTAAGAGTAATGTGCTGGAACGGTTTACCCGAAATAAAAGACAAAAAAACAACTAACAAGATAAATAAACTGAAACTGTAAATAGACAAACCAAACAAGCCTTTAAACTATAAACAGTTTTAATGTCTATAACTCGAACCAATAACTAAAAAGAAAATACAAAAATGGAAACTAAAACTCTAACTCAAACCTTCCATCAAAAGTGAGCCGAAAACAACACCACTCTGCATGGGGAGACCAACTGCAACCTGAACCACAATCACTGAGCACGAAGTCACAACCTGGAAAGCAGAAGAAACGGAATCTACATACACCTAAGGGTGTATGTAGGGTGTGATCTAAAAGCCCAGTATGATGACACCGAGAAAAGGTTCCACGCATTATTATTAAAAGACAAATACATTTGCAATTTAACAGAATAAAAATAAATAAGTTCTTAAAGAATTTTAATGAAAACGGTTTTTAAGGGGAAACTTCTCTAAAAGGAAAACAACTTAAATTAACTTACACACATGCACGCATGTGCACACGCACACACACACACACATAAGCACTCACAAATTTACACACACACGCATACACTTTTCTTGGTAACCCCAATGTCACATTGTGTGCCGACGGTGAGCAGAAAGAAAAAGAAGAGAAAAATACATGGGAGAGACCCTAAAGATACTAGCAAGAAGTGGGACCCTAGAACCTCGTGTCTCGGTGAACAATGGTACAGGAACACAAAAATATACATTCCCGCACACAAGCCCCTAGCAGGGCAACACATCTATATCCTAGTGGTCTCCAACACCATCCAAAAGACTAGTTAGTGTTGTAGTCATCAATCCAGCTAAGTGAAACCGGGCCGAAGCCACTTCCAAATCACTAGCGCACTAGTCCTAGTCCGCCCACCTAGTACCCAAGCTTCTGGTTTGTGCTCAAGTAGTTCAGAGTTCAAGTTTGATTCTATAATCACATACTCAAACAAATAATTACATCACACACACCAAAACCACCATTTTCACAGACAAAATCAATTTGAAATAATATGCACACTAAAATATTTAAAAACTCAATCTGCTTTTCTTACACAACCAATTAAAACAACTTGCATCCTTAATAACTATTAAATTAAAAATCTAAGATCTTTAATAAAAAAATTGAAGGACAGAGAATTAATTTAAACACAAAGCCAACCCAACCCTCTTTCGTAACCAAACACACCCAACGCCTCATCAAGAGTTCAATCCACACCACTTACACCAACTAGAAAACGTTTGAGTAGTTTAACACAAGTGCTAACAAACAATGCAATAATGTTTTCACTAACAATAATTTTGATTTTATTTAAAATGACACTTTAAAACCAAACACATGATGTAATCTTATCAAAACATGATTTTCACCACAAATATCATTTAATTAAAAATTTCACAATTTATAAAATACTAAAAACCAGTTTGACATGGGTTTTCATAAAATCACACTAATATCACATAAACACATTAATAACAAATCAATGCATATGAGATCTCAAGAGAATAAAATAAAACCACTTCGCACCATGGAAACTAACTAAATAACATGCTGAATTAATTAAACACGCAAATAAATTCATCAAACAAAAATTATGAGCGGAACCACCAACCTCGGACCAAGAAGCTTCCCTTAAAGACGGTGTGAAATCCAACATTACTCGAAGATATGTTCAAAATCCCCCTTTTCAGACCAAACACACCACATAATCAAACTAAAGAGTACATTTGAACATCTAAACAGACATATTAAATTAATCAAGTGATGTTGAGGCATCGAAACACCTGCCTTAGTGTTGAGTTTTCCCAAATCTTATGTATACCATCATCCACACCTAATACGCACCACAAACAAACTCAAAGAAGACCCTAAAACATGAATTGGACCGAAAATAAAATAAAATCCAAACCAAAAACCACATAATCCCTAACATAGAAATCTCCCAAAGGAAGAACCAACCAAACTGAGTAAAACGCACCTGTGGTATGCATATAGGGGGTTGTCCGAGCATGTTGTAGAGGTGAGGAGGCACGTCACGCTTTCAAAATCCATCCGAGCAGCGTTGCACCCGCAAAGAGGAGGAGATGTCGGCTACTAGGGGATCCGTGACCAATGGAGCAGCGGCTCGAGGCGCTGCGCGAGGTGGGGAGGTCGGAGGACAGTGGTGGTCACAGGAGGGGTTATCAGAGAGGAGGTCCGGCGGGGTTCCGGGCTGGAAACAGGTGGTTCGGCGGTTGGTCCATCGGACGGCGCAGGCGAGGAGGGCTCGTGGGGGAGGCGCAAGCCGGGAGCCAAGGGGGAGGCGCTAGACATTGGAGCCAGCAGGAGGGGGCCGCGACTGGATGAGGGATGACGGGGAGGATAGAAGCGGCGCGAGCAGGATGCTGGGATGGAAGATTAGTGCGGCGGGAAGGGAAACATGGGGGTCAGGAGAGCTTCCAGGAGGAGGCGGTGGTTCCGAGCTGGGGGGGAGCTGCTCGAGTGGACAAAAAGGGGGGAATGGGTGGGGTGCGGCGCGACGGGGAGTTCCTAGGGGGGAGGTGCAAGCTACGTGAAAAGAAAAAAAAGAGATGGGGCTGGCCGAACACTAGGAAAGAGAGAGGAAAAAAATAAATTAAAAAATAAATAGAAAATAAATAAATAAAATAAATAAAATAATAACAATAAAATTTTTAATAACACCACATAATATTAAAAATAAAATTTATTACCATGATATTAGGAACAGTTTAATACATTTTATACCCTTAACACTATTAATGTTATTACACTTTTGTTACTCCATTTTATTTTATTAATTGACCATCGCGCAAGGCGTGCGATGAGCCGGGTGAGGTCATGCAGCGACCCCAGTGAGGTCGTGCGCCTTCGACCACAGTGCGTTGGACACAGTCAAGGCCAAAAAAAATCATTTTTAAATAAGAACTCATGAATTTTAAGTCGGCCTAGACCCGAACTACCCGATGCCCAATAAAAAAATGAAATAAAATAAAATAAATAGTGTAAAAGAGGCAGGTGTGAAAATTCTCCCCACCATAAAGCTTTCCACCCCCGGAAAGCCACGACTATGGTTGAACCCCAAAGAAGAAATTGATACCCCACTAAGTTCTAAAGAGGATCCCCACAATCAACAAGAGAAAAGAGGAAAAAGCATCGTGCTCAGAGAAAGTGACCCAAAGACACCATCAAAAAGGTCGTAAAACGACTTTCTGATATGTATTGCCCACCCCAAAGATCTAGAATGACTCCAGTTTACTGATCAAGGAAGGGAACTCTCGCACCAACTAAAACCAACTTCACAAGACGAAACACCTCAAGCACTATTAATCTGAAACCACACCATTTGGATAGAATGATAAAACAAGGTCAAATCATGTCCACTGAACACTCTTATCACTTATCACCAAGCCATATTTGAAAACAGAAGAAAAAGATCAACATGGGGAGGCCTGAGGGGCTCCCCACATTAGGAACTCACTGGCGCTTGAAACGAGACTGGAAAACCGACACGGGGAGGTTCGAGAGGACTCCCCGCCATTAAATAAAAGTCCAGCACTGATTCATTCTAGAGACATTCGTGCAAGACCCGATGTGGGTCTCCCCACCATTAAAAACCTACCAACGCCCAAGGCGTGACTAGAAAACCGACATGGGGATGTCCGGGCGGACTCCCCACCATTCAGGAAAGGCCAACACTGATTTATTCCAGAGACCTTTGTGTGAGACCCATCATGGGTCTCTCCACCATTATAACGAATAGAGGATATAGAACTTTGAAAAATTCTCGATGGTGACCAAACACCCCACCACAAGGGCGGGGAGGGAGGGGCCCGGCTACCCGGGCGTCAAAACCATGACCTAAGACCCGACCAACACATCCACATCCTGGGATGAGAATTATAGAATTTTGGGACTGATTTCCACAACAGACTCTCAAGGAACACTAAAAGTGATTACATCTGATGGCACGCTACCCCCAAAACTTAAAGGCATCGAGGTGGACATTCCTCCTCATAGTAACTAAAACCTTACGCAACCAGATAGTTCATTCGAAACAGAACCATAGAAAAGAATTTAAGCTTCTTTCACTTTCAACATCGATAACAGAATTAATGTCAGGGTCCCATACACTCCAGGGGTTCCTGACCACGCGCCAGCTTCACTCCGAGGCCTATGGATGGAGCCCTGATGTTTGAACTATCCACTGCCTCGCAGTCAGGTATTGAAGACTCCTGAATGGAGCTTCTCCTTTTGGTGTCGTACGTAACCACACTACAAGTTAGGCAACACCAGCCAACATAACACATTACGACATCCAACTAATCATACATGGAAAATTCACCAACACAAGAGACTAAATGGTGCATGTGCATCACCCTTTGTCACACTGGATGAGAATACGACACCAAAAATCATCACCTGAACATGACCATTGCTGTTGAGAGGAACATTATATGGAGAATGACTTCAAGAAGAGTCTTAAACAACACGTGATTCTTGAAATTGACCATAGCACCCCCATGTGACTGGGTCTGCCACACTAGTGGCCTATCATAGACCCTTTCTTAAATGAATCCAACGAAGGACCAAAGGTCATTTAGAGTAGTGGTCAGCACCAACCACTCCAGTCTTCTTCCACCTTTCCCCACTGGATTCTCCTTAACCGTTTCCAAACAGAACTTTCAAATTAATGAGGTCAAACTTCACCCTTGGAAATCAATGAGAACTCACACTACAAGACGTCACCGAACATAACCCTTGCAACCAATGAAAATACTACAAATCCCTTCAAGACACTGGTCAACACTGAAAATTCTAAACCGCCTTCACCCTTCCCCGCTAGATTTCCTTTCGCCGTTTCCAGGGGAAACCTTCAAACACGACGATGTCAAAATTCATACCCGACGAGTCAAGATGCTCAAAAGACCAAAACTCCCTTCAACTCTCCTCGCATTTGTCATCCCGCTATGAGAGGATCAGCTTAGTTGTAAAAAGGAGAGGTGGGTTCAATTCTAGAATTCAAGAATAGATTACTCTGATCAACTGGAGGGTCAGCCAACGACAATTTTCATGTGGCCACACAACGCTTTGTGGGGGCCATACACTAGTCAAGAAAGAAAACCATGGACCCAGTCAAACTGGTCCAATGGCCAAGTCATACCACAAGTGAACACCAAACATGCATGGGGAACCACTACAAGGCTCCCTGATGTATTCTTCAAAATACTTCACTAACCACATGCTTTCATTCCAACTTACAAATAAGAATTCAAACTCGGGACAAAAATTAGTCAAAAATGATTCTCGGCTCAAAATGCCTCACACCCAAAATTTCAAAAACACAATGACAAACCATGAAATCACCAATTACTAAAACACCAAATTTTCCTTTAACAAAACATTTTGGAAATAAGAAAATCTGATGGGTTGCATAAACATCAATGGTGTCCCATGGGTCTCGCACATGCATGTTCTCATGTCACACCATCACCCACCTCATATCCATCCAGGCACTCATCTGCTCGTTCCATTACACTTTTTTCTTTCCATATACACTCATGCATGTGGTTGCCCATGATAACACCAAGGATCAAAACCAAACCATTCCTTTTTTTTTCAAAACCAAAGCATCCAACCCACACTTTTCAAACCTCAGACCTCATTTTCTTTTTAAAGTGATTTATATCAAAACATTTAACTAAAAATTCTCCAAGACCAAATAAATTTTACTTAAAAAACAAATGTCCACAAATTCCAAAACAAATAGACGAGAAACGACACAAGAGAAAACTTGTGTCAGCAGGTGACTGGAACATATGGTTGGCGGTCATACGCCAGTCACGTCACCATCACGGAGGGTATTCTAGGACAGCCACCCCAGCTCCACATGGATTTTCAGACCCTGAGAGCTCACTGGGACCACTGACCCTAGTCCCTTTTTCATTTCCCTTAGACAAGATTAACCACAAGGACCAAAAACTCAGACAAACCACAACATACTTTGGCAACTTGAGTCCCGCCATGAGGTGTGCTGGCCAGGCACCTTACTCATAGCTAGGACATCGAGTCCCGACAAACTTAACTCAAGTCTATTGTGACTCTATCCCAAAATAACAGGACCCAATAGAGAAAATATGCTCCTCTGATACCATTTTTTCACGAACCAGGCCGGGTCGCCATCCGACCCGGCGCCCGAACCGGTCCGCGACATGGCCTAAAGGGCGTTCCCGATCCCCACGGGCTAACACAAGTGCTCGGGTATCAAGAGTAACATGTGGGAACGGTTTAACCGAAATAAAAGACAAAAAAAACAACTAACAAGATAAATAAACTGAAACTGGAAATAGACAACCAAAAACCCCTTTAAACTATAAATAGGATTAAAGTCTACAACTCAAACCAATAACTAAAAAGAAAAGGTGACAACGGAAACTAAAACTCTAAGTCAAACCTTCTGGCAAAAGAGAGGCCACAACAACACCACTCTTCATGGGAAGACCAACTGCAAACTGAACCACCATCACTGAGCACGAAGTCACAACCTAGAAAGCAGAAGAAACAGAATCTACATACACCCAAGGGTGTATGTAGGGTGTGAGCTAAAAGCCCAGAAGGGTGCCACTGAGAAACGTTTCCACGCATAATTATTAAAATACCAATACATTTTCAATTTAATAGAATAAAAATAAATAAGTGCTTTAAGTATTTTAATGAAAATGGTTTTTAAGGGGAAACTTCTCTAAAAGGAAAACAACTTAAATTAACTTACACACACGCACGTGCACACACACACGCACACACACACACCAACGCACGCACACACATACACATGTACACACAGCTTTCTTGGTTACCCCAACGTCACACCATGTGCCGAAGGTGAGAAGAAAGCAAAAGAAGATCACAATACATGGGAGAGACCCTAAAGATACTAGCGAGAAGTGGGGCCCTAGAACCTCGTGTCTCGGTGAACAATGGTACAGGAACACAAAAATATATGTTCCCGTGCATGAGCCACTAGTAAGGAAACAAATCCATAACCTAGTGGTCTCAAAAATCATCCAAAATTTTAGTTAGTGTTGTAGTCGTCAATCCAACTAAGTGAAACCGGGTCGAAGCCACTTCTGAATCACTAGCGCACTAGTCCTAGTCCATCCACCTAGTACCCAGGCTTCTCGTTTGTGCTCAAGTAGTTCAGAGTTCAAGTTTTATGCTATAATCACATACCCAAACAAATCAATACATCATGCACAACAAAAACACCATTTGAACACACAAAATCCATTTGAAATAAAACGCACACTAAAATATTTCAAAAATCAATCAGCATTTCTTACACAACCAATTAAAACAACTTGAATCCTTAATAACTATTAAATTAAACATTTTAGATTTTTAATAAACAAATTTTGAAGATCAGATCATGAATTTACACACAAAACCAACCCAACCCTCTTTCGTAACCAAACACACACAACACCACATAAAGAGTTCAATCCACACCACTTACACCAACTAAAAAAACGTTTGATTAGTTTAACACAAGTGCTAACAAAGGATGAAATAATGTTTTAACTAACGATAAATTTGATTTTATTTAAAATTCAACTTTAGAACCAAACACATGACGTAATCTTATCAAAACATGATTTGCACCACAAATATCATTTAATTAAAAATTTCAAAATTTATAAAATACTAAAAACCATCTTGACATGGGTTTCCAGAAAATCCCACTAATATCACATAAACACAATAATAACAAATCAATGCATATGAGATCTCAAGAGAATAAAATAAAACCACTTCGAACCATGAAAACTAACTAAATAACACGCTGAATTAATTAAACACAAAAATAAATTCATCAAACAATAATTATGAGTGGAACCACATACCTTGGACCAAGAAGCTTCCGCAAAGACGGTGTGAAATCCATCATCACCCAAAGACATGTTCAAAATCCCCCTTTTCAGACCAAACACACCACATAATCAAACCAAAGAGTACATTAGTACATCTAAACAGACATATTAAATTAATCAAGTGATGTTGAGTCATCGAAACACCTACCTCAATGTTGAATTTTTCCAAATATTGTGAGGACATTCATCCGCACCTAATACGCACCACAAACAAACTAAAAGCAGACCCTAAAACATGAATTGGACCAAAAATAACCTCAAATCCAAACCAAAAACCACATAATCCCTAACCTGGAAATCTCCAAAAGGAAGAACAAACCAAACTGAGTAAAATGCACCTGTGGTATGAATATAGGGGGGGTTTCAAGCATGTTGTATAGGTGTGGAGGCACGTCGTGCTTGGAAAATCCATCCGAGCAGCGTTGCACCCACAAAGAGGATGAGATGTTAGCTACTAAGGGAGCCGCAACCAAAGGAGCAGCGGCTTGAGTCACTACGTGAGTAGGGGATGTCGGCGAACAGTGGCGGTCACAAGAGGGGGCATCGGAGGGGAGGTCTGGTGGGGTTCCGGGCTGGAAACAAGGGGTCTGGCGGTTGGTCCATCGGACGGCATGGACGAGGAGGGCATGTGGGGGAGGCGCAAGCCGGGAGTCGAGGGGGGTGGCGCTGGACATGGGAGCCAGCAGGAGGGGGCCGCGACGGGCCGAGGGCTGACGGGGAGGATGGAAGCGGTGCGAGCGGGATGCTGGGAGGGGAGATTAGCACGACAGGAAGGGAAACATGGGGGTCAGGAGGGCTTCTAGGAGGAGGTGGCGGTTCCGAGCTGGGGGGAGTTCCTCGAGCGGACAACAACAGGGGAATGGGTGGGGTGCGGTGCGATGGGGAGTTCCCAGGGGGGGAGGCGCAAGCTACATGAAAAGAAAAAAAAGACATGGGGCTGGCCGAACCCTAGGCAAGAGAGGGGGAAAAATAAATTAAAAAATAAATATAAAATAAATAAAAGAAATAAATAAAATATATAAAATAATAACAATAAATATTTTAATAACACCACATAATATTCAAAATAAAATTTATTACCATGATATTAGGAACAATTTAATACATTTTATACCCTTAACATTATTAATTTTATTACACTATTATTAATCCATTTTATTTAATTAATTGACCGTTGATCAAGGTGTGCGATGAGCCGGGCGAGGTCGTGCGGTGACCCCGGTGAGGTCGCACGCCATCGACCGCAGTGTGTTGGACACAGTCAAGACCGAAAAACATTCATTTTTAAATAAGAACTCAGGAATTTTAAGTCGGCCTCGACCCGAACTACCCGATGCCTAATAAAAAAATAAAATAAAATAAAATAAATAGTGTAAAATAGGTAGGTGTGACAATTCTCCCCACCATAAATCATTCCACCCCTAGAAAGACACAACTAAGGTTGAACCCCAAAGAAGAAACTGATACCCAATAAGGTCTAAAGAGGATCCCCACAATCAACAAGCGAAAAGAGGAAAAAGCAGCGTGCTTAGAGAAAGTGACTCAAAGACAACTTCAAAAGGTTGTAAAAAGACTTTCTGATATGTATTGTCCACCCCAAATAGCTAGAACGACTCCAGTTGACTGATCAAGGAAGGGAACTCTTGCACCCATGGAAACCAACTTCACAAGCCGAAACACCTCAATCACTATTAAACCGAAACCACACCATTTGGATAGAATGATCAAACAACATCAAATCAGGTCAACGGAACACTCTTATCACTTATCACCAATCCATATTTAAAAACAGAAGAAAAATATCAACATGGGGAGGCACAAGCCCCCCCCCCCCCCATTAGGAACTCACTGGCGCTCGAAACGAGACTGGAAAACCAACACAGGGAGGTTCGAGAGGACTCCTTGCCATTAAAGAAAAGTCCAGCACTGATTCATTATAGATACATTCGTGTGAGACCCAATGTGGGTATCCCCACCATTAAGAACCTACCATCGCCCAAGGTGAGACTAGAAATCCAACATGGGGAGGTCTGGGCAGACTCCCCACCATTCAGGAAAGGCCAACACTGATTTATTCCAGTGACCTTTGTGTGAGACCCATCGTGGGTCTCGCCGCCATTAGAACAAACAGAGGATACATAACTTTGAAAAATTCTCAATGGTGACCAAACACCCCACCACAAGGGCGTGGAGGTAGGGGCCCGACTACCCGGGCGTCAAAACCATGACCTAAGACCCGACCAACACATCCACATCCCGGGATGAGCATTATAGAATTTTGGGACTGATTTATCCAACATACTCTCAAGGACCACTAAAAGTGATTACATCTGATGGGACGCTACCCCCAAGACTTCAAGGCATCGAGGCGGACATGCCTCCTCATAGTCACTGAAACCTTACGCAACCAGATTATTCGTTCGAAACGGAACCATAGAAAACCATTTAAGCAACATTCACTTTCAACACCGATAACAGAAGTAATGTCGGGGTCCCATACACTCTCGGGGTTCCTAACCACGTACCACCTTCACTCCGTGTCCTATGGCTAGAGCCCTGATGTTTGAAGCATCTACTTTCTCACAGTAAGGTATTAAAGACTCCTAAATGGAGCTTCTCCTTTTGGTGTCGTACGTAACCACACTACAACCGAGGGAACACTAGTAAACACAACACATTACGACATTCAACTAATCATACACGGAACATTCACCAACACAAGAATAGAAATGGTGCATGCGCATCACCCTTTGTCACACTGGATGAGAATACGACACCACAAATCATCACCTAAACATGACCATTGTTGTTGAGAGGAACATTATATGGAGAAGGACTTCAATCTGAGTCTTAAACAACACGCGATTCCTGCAATTGACTGTAGCATCCCCTTGTGACTGGGTCTGCCATACTAGTGGCCTAACGTAGACCCTTTCTTAAACGAAACCAATGAAGGACCAGAGCTCATTTAGAGTAGTGGTCGGCACCAACCACTCCAGTCTTCTTCCACCTTTCCCCACTGGAATCTCTCTCACCGTTTCTAAATAGAACTTTAAAATTAATGAGGTCAAACTTCACCCTTGACAATAAAAGAGAACTCACACTGCAAGACGTCACTGAACATAACCCTTGCAACCGATGAAAATACTACAAAGCCCTTCAAAACTCTGGCCAACACTGAAAATTCTGAACCACCTTCACCCTTCCCCACTAGATTTCCTTTCGCCATTTCCAGGGGAAACCTTCAAACACGACGACGTCAAAATTCATACCCGATGAGTCATGATGCTCAAAAGACCAGAACTCCCTTCAAATCTCCACGCATCTTCCATCCCGCTACGAGAGGATCTGCTTAGTTGTAAAAAGGAGAGGTGGGTTCAATTCTAGAATTCAAGAAGAGATTCCTCTGATCAACTAGAGGGTCGACCAATGACAATTTTTCTATTATAGTACTTCAATCACATGTCAACGCTTTGTGGGGGCCATACACTAGTCATGAAAGAAAACCATGGACCCAGTCAAACTGGTCCAATGGCCAAGACATACCACAAGTGAACACCAAACATGCATGGGGAACCACTGAAAGGCTCCCTGATGTATTCTTCAAAAGAATTCACTAACCACACGCTTGTATACCAACTTATAAATAAGAATTCAAACTTGGGACAAAAAATAGTCAAAAATGATTCTCGGCTCAAGACGCCTCACACCCAACATTTCCAAAACACAAGGACACACCATGCAATCACCAGTTACTAAAACACCAAATTTTCCTTTAACAAAACATTTTGGAAATAAGAAAAGCATATGGGTTGCACAAACACAAATGGTGTCCCATGGGCCTCGCACATGCATGTTCTCGTGTCACACCATCACCCACCTCATATCCATCTATGCACTCATCCGCTCGTGCAATTAACCCTTTGTCTTTCCATATACACTCATGCATGAGGCCGCGCGCCTTCGACCATGGTGTGTTGGACACAATCAAGGAAACAAATTCATTTTTAAATAAGAACTCAGGAATTTTATGTCGGCCTTGACCCAAACTACTCGATGCCCAATAAAAAAATAAAATAAAATAAAATAAATAGTGTAAAAGAAGCGGGTTTGACAATTAGAGCATGATCTTTCTTATGAGGAGATATGGATAAAAACCTTGGACCATAGGGATAAAGTTATATAAAACATGACTACTCATCTGATTTATTTTCTAAAGAGGAATAATAAATTTTAGGAATTAACATGGAAACTTGTGAGTGTCATGAGAAAATGATATCCATATTTTTTTATCTCAAAGAGATAAACTTTTGTGGGAGAAATTATTATAAGGGGGTAGAATGTAACACCATGAGATTTTAGAATATAATAATATATAATAAATAAATGTGTTAAATATATTATGAAGTACACAACCCTTATCTTATCTGAATAATTATCATATATAATAAAATGAATCACATTATATGGTATTTAATTAAAATTTAATTATCCAAATTAATTTCTAATTCACTTAGGAAATATTACTGATCCTAAAGAATTGTTTTAAAGTATATTTTTATGGGAATTGTTTATTTTATATATTTTATATGTAAAAATAAATTCATATTATAAAAAATATCAAAAAAAAGGTGTTTACACATGTTGAAAATTAATTTATTGGTTAACAATTGATTAGAAATGCAAATAAAATAATCTGATTGTAAAAAATAGATGTTTTCTCTGAAAAAAAAATGCTTTTATGTGTGCAATGTGTTTTTATACTAATAAATTAAATTAATCACTATTTAAGAATTATTTTAATGGAATGTGTATATAATATATTCAATAAAATAATTTAACTTTATTATAATGGTTTTTATTGCGAAATGAATTGTATTATATTTAGTTTGATGCTTAAAATGCATTTTTTATAACAGTTTGGTTACATTATTTACAATTATTTTAAAATGAATTTATTCCACTTATAGATTGAATTTTATAAAATGATTTAAATATTTGGAATCATTATTTACAAATATTTTAATGATTCCACTTTCATTTTTTGTCATAATAAATTATAACCATTATAAAAAAATTTGTCTCTATGGTAATAGTTAAAATGGTTAATAAGAGGTCAAAAAAATATGAGCTAAAATAACCTAAAAATTTGTATAAACCATATTGGTTTAATTTATTTCTACAAAAAAAATTATCTTATGTATGGATTTTAGATTCATTGGTTCTACTTTCAATTGAATATTACTTTAAAATATTTTATTTTTTAAGTATTTACAAGACTGCCTCCAACCTCACTTATAAAAGGGTACCTTAGATGTTCATTTATTCACACACTATGATCCCTATATTTCAGAAAACCCATACATTAATATCTTCGTAACATCACTATTCACATATTATATCTTTTGTTATTATAGAAATTCCAAATTTTGAAGAAATGGTGTGTATTACAAATGTGTTTTCCCAAAGGAGTGGTAATTGTCTTTATCAATCAATTTAGAGATTATTTCTTCCTTAAACTCCAAAAACTATTATAAAATCATATAAAAATTATTAAATAGGTATAATTATTACACTAAAATGTTTTTATATTAATGGTATATCCATTTTAAACTTCCTTCTGATCCTATGGTAAATGATATTGTCGTTTGTGCGTATGTTTAGAATATCACCTCCACCATGAAGTGATGTGATTCATTGTCAATGTATTCCATAGATGGGTGGTAATATGGATTTATTTAATGAATATATATGATTTATATGATATTATTAATATTATTCAAAGTTTAATTATTATTTACCCTCCTTTAGTTCCATCCATTAAAAGTGAAGACATAACTCTTTCCTATATTCACACTACAATCTCCACAAGGTGATATAAATCATTTTTCATTATAAAATTATATTAATGGTAAAAAATTATATAATTACTAAATATTATGATTATATAGATGATTAAACTTAGACCAAGGTGAAAATTTCAGAACCATTGAACCGAAACATGCATGGAAAATAGACCCATTTTGACACGGATTTTAATTTTAATGAATAATTATTGAAAAATAGGAAATTGGAAATTATAAAAGAATTGTATATTATAATATAACTATTAATATAGTCCTATTAAATATTTATAATATATAAACATGTAATATAGAGGAATATAATATAACTTTCTATTAAATTCAGGACCTAAAGTAAGGGTTTATGTGGTAATCTCATTTTTAATCGGGGTTATTTATACTTAAATCTACTTTGGTAGAATTATTTATTATTTATATATTAAACACCATGTATTTTATTCTAATATGGTTATTTTTTGGTGTTTACAGTTTTTCTAATCATTTTAATCTCTCTGGTACTTAATATTATTGATAAAGTGTTTTTACCAAAAGTCGGCCTTATCTTTTCTTTGGTTGGTGAACTTTTTTTTCTGTGTCCATATTGTTTAAATTTTGTTCAAGATTGTTATTTTATACGATAAAATTATTATTTAAATTAATTTTCAACCATATTTTACTTTATTTTCAAAGTATAAAAAATTATTTTTTTTCAATTTTTTACCAATATATTTTTTAAGACATTTTACAATAAGTGTGAAAGGATTATTTTTTAACATTTACCACATGAATGGATTTTCCCAATATCATGAACATTATTTTAATTTAGGATTAATTTTAACCTTTTCGTGTATATTTTAAATGGAAATAATTTTATCATTATTTTTGGGAATTTTTATTTTAAATTTTTTTCATGAGAAAAGTATACTGACCAAGCCCTTTCAAACATCCCTTTATAACTCTTGGAACCAATGATTTTCATATGAAATAATTAATAAATAGGTCTTGTAATGTCATATTGGATCATATATGATATTAAAATTTATATATATTTATGGTATAGAAGTATAATAAATCTAAATTTATTGTACAAAAGATTTAAATCACTTACGAAGTAAGTTGGGTATGAGGTAAGGGTTAATTTCACACTCTCATCCTTATTTAGAACACTTTATGTTTAAATTTCAGTTGGAGGAATTATATTATCCTTCTATCTTAAACCAAATATATTTTATTCTCATCTATTTATTTCAAGGGTTTTCAATTATTAGTTTCATTTTTACCTTATTTGGCTTTCAAAAAGACTAAATAAGTGTTTTAATTGAAAATTGACTTTGTTTTTCAATTCAGTTGGGAATATTTTTATTCAATGTCTATATTTTTTTAAAATGTTTTCAAGATTGTTTTTAATATTCTATAATGATTGATTAAATTCATTTTAACCCTTGTTTAAATTTCTTTAAAAAAATAAAGGAATCTTCCTTTGATTTTCTTAATGAGGTACTTTTACTAAATGTTTTGAACAGAATATTTGTTTTAAATTTTTTCATACGAAAGTATTTTCCAGTCAACATGGCTATTATTTGACTTGGAGATTCATCTATACTTATTTTTAAATAATATTTTTTTCCTAATATTTTGAAAATTTTCATATTTTTATATTAATCATATCAAAATGAAAAGGGTATTTTTCTTAAGAAATCATCTAATGATATTTTTAAAGTATTTCCATCTATGTCAACATATTTTGTTGAATATTAATATATATCAAGGATGTAATGTATTAATCCCATCCATCATTTTACTCTATATGAATTATGATCATGTTATATTTATTTATTTGGGAAAACATTAACACTTATTATTAAAAATTCTTAATATTAAGGTTTATATTGATTATGTATTGAAATTCTATTCCCCCCTTACATATAATTAATTAATTAGACATAGAAAGTGATGGGAGAGGACCATTGTATCCCATAGATACACTGTTAGGTCTCATGAGATATAATAGTTTGGGTATCTATCATATTCCTTACCTATTTTTGTTTGATTTCATAGAAATAGTCCTTGATGGTAAGATCATGATGTAAGATATTGTATATTCTCTCATTATAAAACTTGTTTATTTCATGTGATTATTTATGTTTTTATTTCATCAATAGATTTATCCCCCATTTATAAAATTTTTTATATGTCATATTTTATTATTATTTATATATTCCATTTGATTCATCCTTTATTTATTCTACGATATCTTCTTTTGTACACTTGTCATTACTAATCATATGATCTTATACTAAATTATGTTTTACTTTCCCCGAGATTCCCGGAAGGGATCTACGAAATATTTTAGAGATTTACTATAAGAAATAATAAAAATCCTCAATACAATTTTTTGATCCATATTTCATGTTTTCAAATATAATTTGAGAATCATGTGTGTTCTAGTCTTATAGACTACTAAACTATTCAATCCCTCAGGATGTGATCCATTGTATTTTTCTCCAATGTATTAAAATAATAACCGGCTATATGTTATTGGAGTTAGGGTGTTACAGTTGGTGCTAAAGTAAGTTTATTATAAACCTTGGGAACTATATTTATGAGTACATATATTAGAGAACATAACCCTATGAGATACCCTAAGGATAAATCTAAATATATGATAATTTCATAAATTTTTGGTAAAGTAGAGATTGTATGGTTTTCCTAGAAAATACTTCCCAATATAGATACTAGTAGGTGTATGTGGTTGTGGAGGAGATTCATCGGGGGTAATAATGCTAAAAGGGGTGTATATGGTATTAACATAATCATCATAGGCTCATGATGAGTGATCCTTAGAGTGCACACCTAGATAGACACTCTTGAGGAATATTATTTGGTTAATTCACATGCTCTTTACAAACCATTATGATATATTTGGAAATATTTTTTTGATTTTATTATATTACCAATAATACTAAGGTTATTATACTGAGATTAGATATACATAAATTTTCAATTTATGTTTAGTATTATATTATATTAAGAATCATATACTGTGATTTAAAATTTTTAATCTTATGATAAAATTCAATATATGGAATTGTATTAAAATGGAACTTATAAGAAGGAATGGAAACTATATCAATGCAAAATATATATATATATATATATATATATAATTATTTACCTCATGTTCAAGATAATTCAGTTAGAGATGGATCTAAAAAAATTAAAATAATATTGACACAACTGACTTAAGTTATAACTAATAACCTTGCCCATATGGAGAATCCCAATGAACACCAACATGGTGAAATGATGTTAGAATGATTTATATAATATAAAAATCAATTATTAAATGGTAATAATAATCAATTATTATCTGATAAATGGATCTATTCCCTAGAGAAAATATTTATCACTTTGGGAAGTATTGAAAGAGGGAAATTTATCAAGGAATTTTAACATCTTAATGGTGATGCTGATCAATATTGTTCATCGATACAGAACACTAATAAGTCATAATAATTAAATAATATTTTGTGGAATAATTTCATGGATATATTCTTAAAAAATACTTTCCTCATGAGAAAAGGGCTGATATAGAGAGTTAATTCCTTAATCAAAGGAAAAAGGAATGAGAAAATGTTGTTGAATATGAAGTTAACATTACAAGTTCTGAAACTCATACTATGGATTATGTATGTAATCCAAGGAATAATATTGTTCATTTATTTTATATTCTAAATCCTGGAATTCAAAGGTAATTATTCTTTTAGGAATATTTTATATCTGAGGATATAGTAACAAGTTCCATCAATACAATGAATTAATTCTCTAGTTCATATGTTTTCCAAGTAAAATTATAAAAAACATGGTTTTATGAGCACTCTGGAAAAGGAAATATAGAAAATAGGGAAATGGGTGGGTGTAATAATCAACTTGTAATAATTATAGAAAGAAACACCATGGAACATAATTTTGGGAATGGTATTTTTCTTCAAGTGTAAAGAGAAAGGACATCAATCATGTTATTGAAACTGCAAGAAAGAATATATCAATGTTAAATGATTTAAATATAAGGATATGGATCATTATTTGAGTGAATTTCTCAAAAATCAAGAGAATTTTCCTTAGAAAATTATAAGGGGGAAATTACAAGCATATGTGATCCCTAAAGCTATGTTTTAAGTTCCTAATGATGTATTAGAGGGAACATTTATCACATCCTAAATTTGAGAGTATTATTTATTTAATTCTATAGATTCATACAGTTTTATATATTCTATGTTTTCTAACAAAATTAGATATTTCTATGGAACCATAATAAGGGAACTTTCTATCAAAACACCTATTGTAAATATTTCCAAAATAAGGATATTTCATTCGGTTACCATTATGAAACATATACTTACCTTACTTTCAAAATTGATCATTATACCTATGGATAAAATTGATATAATCCTTGGTATGGATTTATTTTTAAATTATAATGAAAAAAATTATTATTGAGGGAATGATATTTTAAGTTTTTATGGAGATATGAAATCCCTATTAAACAGATGGTAGACTGTATCCTATGAATCATATCTGAATCCACCTCTAGTAGTTATTCTTATTTAAATTCTTGGAGAAGAAGTGTTGACACAAACTATAAATGGAAAAGTTATTCTTAAAATTGAGTATGTGCCTATTTTGAAAGAATACAATGATGTTTTTCATAAATATATATATATACATACAATAAAACATAAATTTTAGTCCTTCATTGATATCTTACCTGATTCAAAAACTATATTTAATAAGCCTTATAGGATATATATAGTGGAATTAGTGTAACTATAAAAACAAATGTAGGAGTTTTGGTATAGAAGATGTTTACACCCAAGTGCTTCACCATGGGGATCCACTATTTATTTTCTTTAGAATAAAGATGGGTATATGAGGTTTTACATTAATTAGAAGGATATGAATTCCATTAAAATAATTAACATGTAACATTTGTCCTACATTGATGAATTATTTTATCAACTTATAGGAGCTCAATATTTTTTAGACATTGAACTTCATTATGTGCATCATAAACTATCAATAAAGTCTTCATAGAATATGTTGATAGTTTTTTATTGTATTTATTGATGATATCTTGATATAATTGATAATATGTGATGATCATAAGATTCATTCATGAAACATTTATAAGTATCTTAGAGAAAAAAAATAAGGTGGAAAATTTAGAAAATACGAATTTTGGCTTTTGGAAGTTCCTTTTCATGGCTATAATGTCCCTAAGGATGGAATATCAACTGATTTGTTAAAGGCAATGGTAGTGATGGAATGACCAACCGCAATGAATATAGCTGAGATATGTAGTTTCCTTAGATTATAAGGTTTATATTGATAATTTTTTAAACCTTTACTCAGTTATCTAACCCATAAACTAGTTTAACATGTAATGGGGTTACGTTTATTGGGTCAAGAGAGAGTAAGGAACATTTTGAGTAACTAAATAGTATATTTTCTAGTGAAACAATATTTAATTTACCAATGGGAAGGGATATATTTGTGACATATAGTTATGCATCAAATAAAGTACATGGATGTGTCCTAATACAGAACGATAGTGTTTCTTATTATGTATCAAGGTAGTTAAAGATTTGTGAATAGAATAATATAACCCATTATATTGAGATGGCAATCGTACTCCTTGCATTGAATATTTGGAGGCATTATATTTATGGTTAAAGATGTTAAATATATATGGATCATAAAAGTTTGAAATACATATTCTCATATAAAGAGATCAACATGAGGAAAAGGATATAGTTATAACTACACAAGGATTATGATTACTCAATACACTACCACCCTCATAAGGAAAATAATGTGGTTGATGTGTTGAGTAGGAATGATCATGGAATTTTGACTAAAATGAGGATTGAAAAATATCCTATATACATGTATTAAGAAATGTTAGATATAGGAATTTTGAAATGAGGGGAAACATAAAATCTATTCTAAATGATTTCAAAACTCTAGAAGAAAAAAGAGGCTTCACATTAGACCTTTAATATTGGTTATTTACAAACTAGTGTTAAAAGTGATGTCAGAACCTTTTAACATAGGTTTTCAATGAAACTAATGTTAAAAGGCATTAAAAATTACATTTAATTTAAGTTTTATATAAAACCAATGTTAAAGGTAATAAGACACATTTTAACGTTTATTTTATAGAAAATCATTGTTAAAAGTGTCGAAAGAAACGGTCATATGAAACCCTCTTTTTTTCAAATCAAATTTTTGAAAACCCTTCTTCTATCAACCCTCGATGACACCCAATTACCCTCATTATTCACATTAATTTAATTTTCATCATATTGTAACATTTTTTATCCTCAATATTATATAATTAATACTTCTTTCATGATCATTGACATCATTCAGTCCAAGTAAACCCTAATCTCACCAATCAGAAATAGTGATTCAAGGTGTTTGTTCAATATTTTTTCTACTTCATTTTTGAAAATTCTTATCTTAAATCTTGTAGTGTTCGCCCTATTTCCACTTTAATGAGTTATTCATAATTCAGGATTTATTTTTTCATTATTGACTTCTATATTTTATATGTTATTTTTTTATTTTTGAAGATAAATTAATTATATGTGATTTATAAATTGGATTATTCTATTTATTTTTTATATATATTTTTTATTATCGATTATAATTGTTTTGTTACAATTTATTTAATGTTTTACTTTTTTTTATGATTATAAAAATAATTAATATAATTTGTTTTTGTTTTTAACGGTTTGTATTCATATTTTTTTGTATTTATAAACTTTTAATGATTATAGTTTTTTTTTTTGAAATTTTTTTTCCTTCAAATTTTTTTATTTAAATTTCTTTTATCGTTATAATGAATTTTGTTTACATTATTTAATTTTAAATTGTTTTCTTTTTAAAATTTTATTTAATATATTAATTATTTATTAAAATTTAATGCATGATTAAATTTTGTTTTTATAAGTGTTATATGTTTCTCTACAATCTTGAAGCATTCAAACTGTTTTCACTTCCTTTGAGTGAGTTCAATGGAATTCATGATCTATTTAGTTAAAAAAATTAAAATATTATTTTGAAGATAAATTAATTATCTTTTAGTTATAGATTTCCTTCATCAAATCAATTTTTCTTATTCATTTTAATATCATTTATAAATTCTTTTTATTAATTTTTCTTAATTTTATAATTTATTTTTTTATTATAAAGTGTTTGCGACATTATGTTTTTTTATAACTATTTTTATATAAAATTGTTTGTATTGATATATTTTTATAATTATAATATTTTTTTGGTTAAAAGAGTTTTTTCCGTCAATTATTTTCATTTATAAATTTTTTCCCTTTATAAATACTTTTTAATACTTTTTTTTGTAAATGTTTTTTCACTTTTATATTTTTCTTAAGTTGAAAATTATTTGTCAAAAATTTGTGCAAGAGTAAATTATTTATTTTTATATATTTTTATATGATTTAATTTTATTTGTTTGTTATATTTTTAATTTTTAAAATATATTAATACATTTATGTATTATATTTTTATTTTTAGGTAATTAATGGATCATAATTGGATAAATGTACAAAAAATTATGGAAGAATATGAGAAAGGATTTTAATGTTTTTTAGAATTTTACAAATGAAATCTTGAAAAAAAATGCATGATTTTATGTCTATGTGTGAAATGTGTGAATATTAGTAGGGTGCATAGAAATAAAGACCATTTTATTTTCTATAGTTTTAGTCACAATTATGCACACTGGATCTCTCATGGTGAAATAAAAAATAAGTAAAGATATAATGATAATGAATATGTTCCACGTCAGATAGAAGATCATCTTGAAAAATTAATCTATAGTGTTGGTGTTCAAACCATTGAAAAATAAAGTGTTTAACAACTATATAAAGATGCTAAGAACCCACTATTCTTAAGTTTCACTAAAATTATCATGTTATTAACAGTGATTTAAATAGTTTACATGAAATAATTACATTGTTTGAGTGGTAAGATTTTCATTTATTTTCTTGAACTTTTAAAAGATATACTTTGATATGGAAATAAGTTTCCAAATTCAAATTATGAGGAAACAATATATATTATTCCCAATAGTATTTGGGTATAAAAACATGCATGTTTTCCGTAAAGAATATTTGATGTATAGGAAAGAATATGAAACTTTTTTATAATGACTTAAATGTGGTACATCATGATATTAAATGGATAAAAATCCAACCATGATTTATTATAAAAAACAATCACCAAATATCCTTCTAATGAAATATAGTATATTCCAATAATTCCTCATTTCAAGTGTCTCTTTTCTAATTCAAATGATGAAAATATAGTAATATAGAATATATATGATCCCAAATCTGATGGAAACCTATTTTATCTTGTTGATTCAGTACAATGGAAAATATTTGATCAAAAATTCCCAAATTTTATAAATAAGGCTAAAAACCATAGAATGGATTTTTTTTCATAGATGAAATGAATCCATATCAGAGTCTCAACAACCAATATACTTCATAGCCTATTTTTTGGTTGTCTATAAATTTTTACAATAGATGTGTATGAAGAAGAAATATGTGATGATGAGCTTGATTATTTCTAGACTGAAATATCATGAAAATGATATTGATATTTATATATCACCACTTATTGACGGTTTTGAATGTCTATGGGATAAAGGTGTTTCAGTATTTGATGAAAATAATAAAGAGTTTTTTCTTTTTCATGTTAGGATAATGTTCACTAGAAATGACTTTATTTCATATGGAAATTATATGGATATAGTGTTAATGGATATAAAACTTTTCCAATTTGTGAATAGGGTATATCGTATCATCAATTTCATAATGGAAGAAAAACATTTATATAAGACACCAGATATTTTTTTAAATAGATCATACTTATTGATGGTTAAAATGGTATTTAATGGTTTACAAGAGTATGATTCTTCCCCATAACTATTATCATCCAAATAATAATTCAACAATTTGTAATGTGATTACATGTCTCAGTTTTGATATTAATAGTTATAAATTTTACACAAAAACCCATGATGATAGGAGTACCATTAAAAATACTAGAGAAATGGTTGTCGCTAAAGAATTTAATTTTTTTATTTCTAAAGATAAAACCCAATTTTTATATCAACATCATATTTTATAGTTCTTGAGAATATATGGGATATTGGATATACTAAATTTTGGTTATTAATATTTATGTGTAATGAAGTTGATAAAAATAGTGGTGTGAAACATGATGCGTATGGATTTACACTTTTTTATATAAAAATATTTAGTTTCAAGGTGAAATCATTTATCACGGTGATGCATTCAAATAAAATATTTTATATTGTTAGCCTGTGAAATGATTAGTGGTTAATTTTTTTCTAAGGAAAAAATCATTTGGGTGATGATAATATTAATGATATTGAAGACTTAACTAAAATTTATCCTTCTATTTCATGATTAACCGATGTTAATACTAACTATAATGTGTACATTGTCCTTTAAACAAGAAATTATCCTATAAATGGGATGTGAGAAAACACTACATTACTCTCCAAATTAATCAGGTAATCTTTTTCTAATGAAACTCACACAGTTAACGACTTTAATTTTAACTTTTATATTTAAATATATTGATGTTTATCATTATTTCCTTTTTTATTTTTTTATATTCATTAAATTCAAATATCTTTTTTTGGGTTGAAATTTTTTCCTTCATCATTTTATTATGAGTAATTGATTTAAATTATGTTTTTGTTGGAATAAATATTTATTCAATAAAATATTTATATTTTTCTTTCTAGTATGAAAAATTAAATTTTTACTTATCATATTTCTTAATTTTTGAACAAATATTGGTATGAAAAATTAAAAAAAATAGATGATAATCCTTTATATCATTTTTTAAGTTAATTTTATTATGTTTTAGTTTTAGTTACACATTTTTTTAGTTGAATAATCTAACATTAATTGTTTTTTTCTATTATTAATGATAAATTTTTTATTTTGTGTAGTTATTTAATTTCAATAAAATAAAGTTATAGATACTTTTGTTGAGGTAGCATAAATCATTTAAAATTACAGACAATGAGGCAAGGGAATCGATGTTTCTATGTTTTTTTATTTAAATATATGCCTATAGTAATTAAATTATTTATTGAAATTAAAAATATATATCATAAAATTATTTTAATCTCTTATTATTATTCAAAAATGATTGTACAAAAATTTGGTAGGTGTGGGATTAAAAATATACCAAAACTATCACTAACATGTGTAAAGAAAAGGGTGATAATTAACTTTGATGAGAATGAGTTCCCAACAAGCCAAAATTCCACACTTTTTAGGACATACTTGATTGTACATAGTTGTTTTTGGATAAGTATTTTATACCCTAAATGGATGATTATTGACTAATCAGTGAATGGTCTATTATGGGAGTCTCTAATGGTATAATTTTTGAACTAATTTATTTAGTTTTATAATGGTTCAAATATTATACCTTTCATAATTTTTTATTTTATCCATTTTAGATATCATTTAACTTTCAAGAGGTAAAAGGAAGTAAAAAAACTTTCTATCCTTTTTAGAAACAATATAATGATATTTTAAGATAATTTTGACTTCAATTTATATTTTTGGCAGCAAAAATATTCAAGATCCATTCTGTGTATGAGTTTATAGATAGAGGGACATGTAAGGAGCTTGTCTCCAACTGGTAGGAAGAAGATTTTATGGTATGTTTTTGTCCCTTTTAAAATTTATCTGTTTCATTAATTCTAATTACTTGATAACTTTTTTTTATTTTTTAATAATCCTTCAGAATAACTCACCATGAGATACATTCTCACAATGTATACACTCATACACTATCATATTGAGGGAATCCTTTATTAAAGGAACAAATAATTGATGAACAATTTTTTGAATTAAGAATCAAGTCAAGTAGTGTCTGTGAAGATGTTCCTCTCAACCCTCCATCTACTTCCACTCATCATGAAAAATAGAAAAGTGTGATCATAAAAAAAAGGGAAAGTGTACTATTAATCCAACAAAGTAAAGTAACTTATATTATTGTAAGTAATTAATTATTACTTTTTATCAATATTACAATTTTGTAAATTTATCTCACTAATATTACATTTGAAAATATTACTTCAGGACACCCTTTGAGATAAAATTCCACAGAGGGCCTTTATCCCTAAGGGTATAAAGGTTATTCTTACTGATGGGGGTAGAATGTTGGAAATAAATAGTTTATTTAAAGGATGAGATGTGAAACTTTAATAAGTTGATAAATGATAGGATTTAATCATTTGTGTAAGTTATTATTATAGCATCAATGAGACAGGAGTAGTTTATATAGCCTTCCTACCCAGATCTCCCACCTCCTCATCCAGACCAAACCCTGTTTTATGATTTACATATTGGGGATCCCAATATACATATTGTGGCATATAGAATTTTACATCATCTAGTTTATTATGTATATCAACTTCTCATTAAATAAATTAAGGTAAGAGTAGTTTCGCCTGATATTATTGATCCAAATACCCCAACTTTTCTTCCAACTAAGGAGGAGTCCGTAGTTGCAAAGATTATTATGCATTTTTCACTTTTTCCGACCTATATTTTTCATCAACTATCATAGGAGGAATGAGTTAATTTTCATTTTTTATTTACCATTAAGGTTATAATTACTTATAATATTTTATTACACATACCTTATATAATAGTATCTAAAATAAATCTATTCACTACAAAGTAAAGGAAAATTTTAGGTTATGGAACCTTCAAATATTCCTCATAAAGCTAATTGGGTATCAAAATTATCACATGTTTTTTATGTATTAGATAATTATTATAATTTTCTAATGATTATTGATATTTTTAGAAGATACTATTCATTAAATATTTTAAAAATGATGTCAAGGATGTTTTCAAGGGTGATCAGCTTAGTGAACCTTTGTTTCAGTTGTTTTCCATGTAAGTAAATTTCAATTATTAATTTATTTTCATTACGTAAACATATTTTATATTAAATTAATTAATTACTTTTATAATATGTTATCTTCATGGTATTTTGATCCAATATTATTACACTTATGTTTATGGTTTTATCAACATAGAATAAATTTAAATATACGTGAAGTATTTGTACTAGGTATCTATAATTTAAAATACATATATATATAAGATTAAAAAACATAGAGATCACATGTCAGCTTTTTCCATTCCATGATGGGTAAGAACAAATATATAATTATGGACCAATATTCCCAATAAAATTATTAATTTTGAAAATTTTATATTTTAGAGGACAATGGATTTTTTGCATATTTCATCCAAGAGAATGTAAAGCATATTGGTTATGCTATTTATTGGGTGGTGTTCAAAGAAAATTTAGCAAGTTATTAAACAAGTAAGTTTTATCCATGATGTTAGTTCTTTAATATTAGTTTTTTCATTTTACATTTAATTAATATTTTAAATTACAATAGTCCATGGATTTTGTTCAACAAGGATCACTATTCAATAGTGGAACTGAAAAAAAATATATTGTGAGATTTCATGCAGACAGCTTTTATATCAGTGAATACTTGGTTTTGGTTACACATATACAATTTTTATTTTTAAAATATTTTTCCATAAATAAATTATCATCACAAACAAGGTAATTTTTAATTTATATTTTATGTTTTATAATTCATTTAAGAGATAATCATGGACAAAACAATAATATATTTTAGAAAGTTTATTTTCATTATAACACTTATAATTTAAACAACTATCTTACTTTTTAAATTTTTAACACTTTGTTTTGCAAGTTTTTTATGATCTTACTTCATATACATCCAATGATTAGAAAAACCTACAAAATTTATTTGGAAAATATTTTATATATTTAAATAATATGGATTCTTAGTTTAATTTATCTATATAATTGTACAAAAGTTTATCAAAGTTCTCAATGAGTTTTGTTACTCTTGATCTATGTCTATTGTTTTTTTTCTATTTATCATTCAAAATTTTGATTTTTTAGGTGTGGGGTTAATTAAATTTTTAATATTTAAAAAAAATCAACATTAAATGTTCTATTTATAAAAAAACTTATTTGAAAATCCCTCCTAGTGGGTTTTTATGTTTGTTTTTACTAAAACCTGATGTTAAATTCCTTCTTGGAGGGGTTCCAACATAAAGGGTTTATAAAAATAGAATTAAAAACCATTTAGATTTCGGTATGATTTTTATGTATATTATTTATAAAACCAACATAAAAATACTTCCATGTGGGATTATAATGTCGATTTTATAAAGAACTAACCTCGAAATCCCTCCCCACATGGTTTGCACATCATTTTTTGTAAAAATAAATGTTAAAACTCCTCTATAATTCACCTTCTAAAATAATTTTCAATGTTATTTTATGAAAAATAACATGAAAAGTTACACTTTCAAAATCACCTGTATTAACTTTGGTTATATATCAATTCTGAAAGTTAAAAACTGACCTTAAAGGTGTGTTTTTTACTAGTAAAACCATCTTATTCATAGAAAAACAAATGTCCTGAGCATGGTATTGATAATATTTAAAAGAGAATAAAATTTTTAAATTATGGGAAGTTGATATAATTCATCTATGAAGATGTTATTTTCAAATATAAAAAGAAGATATGTGTTCCATCCATTCCTGAGCTAAAAACTGAATTATTATATGAATCTCATAGATTAATTTTTTCTATACACCATGGTAGCACCAAAATGATTCTAGATTTAAAGAAACTATTTTGTTTATATAATATGAAATAATAAATTTTGTACTATCTATCAGGATACATTGTTTCTCAATAGGTATGTTCTTAGATATATCATCCTAAATGAGTCATGAAACACCTACCTATTATTGTTTTTATATTGGATGATATTAATGTTAACATTGTCACTGTATTTCCAAATTCTCTTATAAAGAAGATGAAATATTAGTTATTGTTGATCAATTTACTAATTTTACACATCTCCATTCTATAAGGTAATATCTACCTCTTAATCACCTCATGTGGATCTATATTAATGAAGTTATGGGACATCACGGTGCACCTATGTCAATTGTATTTGATCGTGATCTGTGGTTTAAATCAAAATTTTGAAAAAGTATTCAGAAGTATCTTAACACTGAGCTACATATGATCCCAACCTATCATACTTAAACTGATGCACAGTCATAGAGGACTATTCAAGCATTAAAATAAATTTTGAGTTCCTAATCACAAGACTTTTAATGTTTATGTGATTAATATTTACCTGTGGTGAAATGTTCATATAATAATAGATTCATTTCACGTGCTCAAATGAAACAATATGAAGCGTTTTACAGTAGAAAGTTCCATACTCACACTTATTGGGATAAATTTGGTGAATGAAATATTATAGGAACGGATATTTTTTAGGTGAATATAGTTAAATTGAAAACTATTTAGAACCATATTAAGGTAACTCAAAGTAGAAAAAATTTATACTGATCACTGAAGGAATGATTTTGAATTTGAAGTGGGAGATCATGATTTCTAGAATTTATATCTAGGGAAATGTGTTATAATGTTAGTAAATAAACAGAAACTAAGTCATAGGTACATTGTTTTTTTCATGAACCAACCCGATTCGACCCTGAACCGGTCACCCGAGTCGGTCCGCATCATGGCTCGACGGGCGTTCCCGGCCCTCAGGAGCTAGAAACTAATGCCTAGCATAAAAATTAAACAGGTGGGAATGATTTGTCTCATAAAGTAAAGACAAATAAATAAATAAATAAACTGAACTATAAATAAAACTAGTAGTGACGAGAAAACAAAACTCTACATACCTCCATGTGACCCTATGGATCACCACCGACCTCCAACCAACATCGCACTATGGCAACCGAGTCCAAGAAATAAACAACACCCGAAGCTAAAAAATGATAAAATTTAGGTGTGAGTATTAAAACTCAGTATGTGTGCCAAAAAGATCTATTTCCATATGCATTTACATTAAATAAAATACCCATCAATTTCATGTTTGAAATAAAATGTATAAAACAAGGTTTTCTCACATTTTCTTCTTAAAACAAATCACGGTTTATTTCCCTTTTTCAATTAAAACCCATATTTCCTTTTTAAGAAGAAGGCATTGGAATATTAAAAGAGGTGACGTTTACACTAAAAATGGAGGAATAAAGTGTAAAACTTTTTCAAAAACTTTTTCCATAAACATGTGAAACCATTTTTTATCACTTTAAGAAATAAGCTACACTACTCAAGGAAGAAAGATCAAAAAACATACAATATGGGAAACGGAAAAACACCACACAAGTTAAACAAATCATTATATGCATCTCAATCAACTGTCATAGAATACTAAGTACCAAACAACATGGGAGAACCTAGGATCTCATAAATAATCTATAATTTACTATACATGTGACACATACTGAAAGTATTCCCTACCAGATTATCGAATAACACCCAAACGCCTGATCATTTCCCTACCTATCATGGTTGAGGTGCCTAATACCATAGAAATGATAACAAAGTACCCCTTCCTAGGGGCCATTAGCTAGTGAAATTACCTAGACTAGTGCATCAATCATTCACCAAGAATTTTCTCTATATGATTAGTTCCCATGTTCAGAGTAAAAAGTGGGGTGAGTCAACAAATACCATCCAATCAATCCAAAACATTCATTTTTATATTATGATATAAACACACACAAAAAAATCACCCCTGAATCACTCTAAGGGATTTTATCCCTCTTTCCTTCAACTATCAACATGTGTTGGAAGTCCCATCCAAGGACCACCCCTTCCCATCAATATCCAACAAGGAAAGAGGTGCATCCCAAAGAGGGTTTTCAAAGTAATTCTTTTTACAAAGTTACCAAACATTCCCCCAACAACCATTTAACACTAAATCATTTCCAAAATAACCAATGCACGCCACTCTCTAAAACCAAAATCCACTTAGACACTCATTTATGAAACCCAAGTCATCATTTTAAATCTAACACACATTTATAAATTCCAAAGAGGCATTTCACCAATCACTTGGTATGCACATTTAATAAACAATTTCATGAAATTCACGTACAAAGATGGAATTAATCAATTTCTCAATAAACATTTATTATAAAAAGTATACACTACTAACTAACATTAAATAAAGGTGAGAAAATAAAGAATTTAATAATTCTTTAAATTTAAAGGCTAGTGCTTAGGGAACCCTACCTCAGGGTGGAACTAAGCTTAACATTCACCCCTTGGCCCTTTTCAACAAAAATATGATGCTCCCCCACTAAGCCTATGCACCTTTACATACATGAAAAGACACATATCCCTATGAACACATATGTATGGCCATAAAAATGTGCAAGGGGATCCTTACATATATTCTTATATGCACATAGTAGTCACCACTCACCTACGTATTCATTTTTGTATATATACATTATCACACCTAGCCCCATACATGTATGTTCACTGCTAGTGATGATTATACTTGTAAAGGGGTAAATCACATATATATACTTACCAATGCATACGCAGGAGATTCACCTAAGACTCGGTGACTCAAAACCACAAAGAAGAATTAAACGCACTACACTAAAAATACTACAAACTTTAAAACAAATAAATACCCTAATTATGATGGTGTGAAACCAAACAATGGAATAAAATCCAAACCTCATATGGTAGTGTTGAACCAAAACATCCTGAACTACATTTTCTTTAGTGTCGATTGATGGGATCTACAAGAATAGGTCTCGGGGGACCATTTGCACATCCCTAAACCAAAAGAAACCACAAAACAGAATCAAACCCCAACCTAGGGTTTCAATTAATTAATTAATTAATAATTATATCATTTAATAAATTAAGGTAAAATCAATACCACATCACAAGTTCCATCTGGGCCTTCACTCATATCAAATAAATTTTGAAATTCCATATAAAACAATTTGAATTTCCTAATAAAATTCCAAGGTAAAGTATACACACCCTCAAGCATAACCAAATAAGTCAAGGGAACTCTATTTTCTCTTTATAAAACAAAAACACACCATTATGACAAGGAAACTCCTTTAGACACAATAAAGTCCAAATCAAAACCCCATTTGGCCTAAATCCCAATGATAAGGTGTATTTCACAATGAAAACATCCATTCACATTTTTATCAAACATAATAAATGCATAAAACTCCATTTCAAAACCATGTTCCATTGCCTAAATAAATACACCATGTAATCCATGGAAAAACCCACCCAAGCTTTAAAACCATTAAAAAACCACCCGACACACATGGGTCTCATTCTTTGAAATACGAAACAAGGCCTATGGCCACCCATTTCCATCAAACCACTTTTAAAGAGTCCAACTGGGCATTTTTTTCTGGGATACATGACTCTCCCATTTCAAACCACCATTAGAATAAAATTGAAGACCCAGTTTTTAAATCATTTTAGGTCACACCTCAATTTAACACCAAATCATCATTAAAGAACATTTTCACCCAATGAAAATCAAACTAGACAAGAACCATTTCCCCAATTTGAAACTATTAGAAAGACCCAAATTCATTTCATGTAAATCCTAGAACAATTAAATGTTCTAATTTAAATCATTAGATGAGGACTCACTAAATCAGCCATTTGGGCCAAGGCCAAGGACTAAAATGGGTTCAAATCAACACAAGGTTATCAAATATATTTAGAGTTGATTCAAAAGGAAATAAATCATAAGAATATTATAATTCCAAAGGAGAAAAATTTCATAGTGACACCTACCTTAGTGGGGTTTGGATGCAATGAAACTTCTAAGGGAGGTAGAAAAACGCCTCATCGACCAACCGCACACCCTAGATCCAAAAAAAACTGAAATAAACATAAAACCTAATATCTAGGGTTTGGATGACCAAGAAACCCAACAAGAAAACCCTAGAAATCGAGAAAGGAGAATAAACTCACCTTCTTGGGATTCTCCCATGAAGACGAGTGGATAAGTGGTCACTAAAGGGAATGAGAGGGGGCACGGCGGAGGCCTTTAGCTAGTGGGGGTCGGGCACAAGGGTGAGTCGGATGGATATTCAGTTATCAATGCAAGATCCCACTGGAGAGAGGAGCGTTAGTGAGTTGCACACCGGATAGGGGGAAAGCCACCTAGTCAAGCGACGCTAGAGGAGAAGGTCATCTGGGAGGTGGCGTGCATAGGTGGAGAGGGGGAGAAGGTAGAGATGTGATGGAGGGGTGAGGGGGGAAGGGGAAACCATTTTGGGGTTCTAAAAAAATAAAAACACTTATAATAATAATAATAATATAACAATAATAAAAATATTATTATTATTAATATTAATAATAACAATAATAATAACAAAATAACAATAAAAAATCATCATCATCTTCATCATCATATTAATAATATTCAAATATTTTCTTAGATAAGAACATTAATACTAATTTAATAATATTATTAATAATAATAACAATCTTAAAAATATAATTGTTATTATCTACAACAATGATATTATTATTATGGTTTAAACATTTACTTTATTTTATTTTCATAAAAGTTATTTATTTTAAGTATTGGGTAGTTACATGGTCACCTAGGCTAACCACATGGTTACTGTTAACTGTGCGGTGCCCGAGCACCACCCTGAAACCCACCAAAATTATCAAAATGAATAAATTTTAAACCATCACTCAACCCAAATATAAGGCCCAGCCTTAAACATTTCATAACATTCAATTAAGTTAATAATTCGCATTGATGATATTTTTAGGTTTATAGATTAAGATAATTAGGAAATAACTTATACATAATAGCTTTATTATTACAAAGTAAACACTTCTACTCATTATCCATTTACACTCATAAAACAAAAACTTTTTAAAAAAGAACATGGTTTTGTTTCATACATAAACATCTCAACTTTTCCTCAATCCCATCCTTGACTTTAATAACATTTAAATATTGTAAAAAACATTTCAAAACTTGGGATGGACATAAAAATCTCAGTAAGGGATACACAAAGAAATAAAACTGTTAGTTTTAAAAAAACATGTAAACCATGAATACTTTATCATAGAGTAATACTTTTCACCTTAAAGAACTTGAGAAAACACTTCACTGAACATAATCACATTGGTTACCCTTCTTTTGAAACCAAACTATTATCATTGTACCCATAAAAATCAACATATATCATATAAAGGTAAACTTGGGACATAATCATACTTAAATGGAATAACCATATGGTCAACTTCCACAAATCATTCTTACAAATGGAATAGCAATATGGATGACTTCCATAACCAATTAATTAGAGGTTGTAACATAACCACCCATTCTTGGTTTATCACAGAACCATCTGTAATTTGGTTTATCTCTTAACCACCCATCAAATGTCTAAGTACCATTGTATAATCATCACACCTAAAAGATTACAAATATCAACATTTCAATCATAAAAATTTCATTTGCAATCAAAAGAAATAATTTCAAGATATTGAAATATTAAATCCACTTTAAAAACCATTTTCTATACCAAAATATTTAAAAAATGTATATGGTATTCATTTTCCATTTAAAAACATCACATCTTGTTAAGGAATCCAAATATCAAATAATGCTCGCAATGGAAGAAAGGTCATTGTCACCGCTTACGTTAAAAAAGAAACATCCCCTTTTTTGTTTAGTAAAACTCTATGTAGAAAAAGATTACCTTTGAATTAAATTTAAAGTAAAAGGGGTTTATACATCGTATAAAATAATTTCATGTATAAATCAAAATATTCCTCAAAGAAATGAGATAGAGACAAAGTCTCTTGCCTTGTGTCTGACTTGACTCATTAGTTCTTTAATTTTCTGAATAATAAACTTAAGTTAATTTATAATTTCTTCAAAACCTTTTTTAAGTTTATTATTCCTTTTATATCACTTATTACCTTTCTATAACAATTATTTAATTGTTTGAGTTCATATCGGAAATTTTGTCGATGTTTGGAACTTGAGTCAAAAATGAACTTATTGTAATTATAAATTGTCCATTTGGTCAAAATTTAATTATCTCCAGAGTGATATTCATAATTTAGATATCATATATATCCAGTATTTTTGTATTTATTATAGTACAAAGCATTTAGATATAGGAAATGAAACGCACCGTTCATGGAGACGGTAAGCAGTACGTACGTGTGAATGCTACTTTCATTTATTGTCCATATTTAAAGGAATAAAAACTAAATGATACATAGATATATTATAATTCCACCATAATATCTATGTTATATATGTTACATAATTTCATTAATTCTATACTTTATAAGTTCCATGTATAGCATGAATTATTCATATCACTTTGAGGGGGCGGTATTCCACACTTCCTCAAATGAAATTGTCGTATTCATACGACATGAAAAGCATAAAGGTATGTTCTAAATGAGAATTAAAGAAGAATAGATATAAAATAAAAATCATACATATCGTATATAATTATATTTCCAACATAATGTCCTCTATATAAGGTGGTAGGAAAACATTGAACAATCATCGTTTCGTGAGGCAGTAGTTCACCGTCCACAGAAATTGTAAGTTCTATACCCATTAGACGAAGGTGTGTGTAAGTGTAGTTCTAATAATTCACATAAAAACAACATAGAATATTTAATATACTTATTTTGTTATAAAATAATTGAATAAATAGAGTTTATGGGGTTAGAGATGGTTTGAGTAAAGGTTGGAGTTGGTGTCCTTTTATAAGAGGTGGGAGGGGCACTTTAGGAAAGTTTGAAAAAGTTATTTTATTATTAATTTATTTTAGAATTATAATAACACCAATGTAATATATTTATAATATAAGATGATTATGGGTCTAAATCCTCTCATAAAATGTATTTTAGCCAAATTTAGGTCACAAAATTAATCTTATCTTTTAGCATTAACCCTTAGTAAACTAATTTAACTTTTAGCATGTCTTCTTGTATATTCATAATATATGGTCACCATAGTTAATATGAAATTCCAAGAAACCCAAAAATGGATCATTAATAAAAAATTTAACATCATATATGTCAGTTCACCAAATATTATATTTTTAGGACTATTATATCATTTAATAAAATATTATTTGATTGAAAAACTCGTTTATGTATATTTTTATACTATTCATATAATGACTTTTTAAAAATCTATAAAAAAAATTATTATTTAGAAAAAACTTCATTAATTAAATTATAACAAGACATAATAATCCATAAAATTCGTGGATGGCATTAAATGTTCCAAAATAAATTTATTTTAATATTTATAATCTCATTTATTTAAATCTTTCATTAATAAGGTAATCACTACATCACCATTTTGTCATAAATAAATTTATTTATATCATGTTGAAAATTTATAAATAAAATAACATGATATAGGAAATTTTTTAATATTTCTAATTACAATTTATAGTAGAAGATATCACTTATATAACCCTATAGAAAAATTGTTTTAGTAAAAGATACGTGTTTAGGTTATATTTTCCATAACTTTATATTGAAAGTAATTAAATGTCATTTTCCCACACAAGTGGCTCCATGGGGTCCTAAAATAGTCCCAAATATGCCCATGGTTGGAACTATCTCGTCAAATAGGTTTAGGATATTTTTTAGGGTAATTTAATATTATTATAATATTTTTTTACCCTTATTTGCCAGATTTACTCTTTAACCATATTAAATAAAATATTTACCGAAGTTACTATTTATAATGTCTAAAAAATAAAAGGTGCCTATTTACACAAATTAGACTTCATTATTCCAAATATGGAATCAATTTTTCCAAATTCAAAACACAAAATTTGAAATAATTAATTTAAAATTAATTCCTGTTGTCAAAACCAAAAGGTGTGTTTTAAAGAAATAAAAACTACCAAAAGATTAACATGTGTTTATGTACAGTTTCAAATCTAAATTACTTCCTATGAAAAAAAATTGTATTAAATGATCAAAATATAATTAATTACACATTAAAACCAATTAAAATGACAATCTAGTCATGTAAATAATTTATATTAAAAGATAGTTTTTGACTTAAAATGTAGTATTTTTCATTATTCATTAAAAATGAACTTTACCAAAAAAATACCAAAAATTTAAACAAAATTAATTTTGATGTTCATATTCTTAAAAAGAAGTTTATTTTGTCAAATTTAATATATAAAAGTGACAAAAACTATATTTGAAAAAGTTTCTCCATCAAAAGGCGGTAAATCGACCTTTTAAAGAATTTTATTGTATTTCATGCTTAAAATTGGATTCATTCTTATTTTAAGCCTCTAAAATTTATGGGATAAATGTAAATATATTTAAAAAACATGTTTAATCCAAATGTAGTTAGTTATGTTCATTCTCAAAAATATAATGGCTATGCGTTAACTGCCATTTAGAATAATATTATTATTCTATTTTTTTGTATAACTCAATGTTGTGTGCAACATAAGATTTCAAAGAAACTAGTTTTGGCATCTTGAGTACACTATTGAAAAAAGTATCCTCTTTAACATAAAATTAATATCATGTTCCTAAATATTAATATATATGAAAAGGTATTATTCTATAAATAACTGGGTCGTTACATCCTTCCTCCCTTTTGGAAATTGCGTCCTCACAATTTTAAAATTATGCTTGGAAACTTCATTGAAAGTCCCACATTAGAAAAAGAGTCAACAAAACTATCACTTTAAAATAAATAAATAGAATTACAAAGGTCACCTGAAATAACATGTACTTGTATTACATGTATTAAAATATGTATATGGAAGAGAAAATATCTCTCATAGATTAATAGAGAGTGATAGAGCTTGGATTTTTTTCTCATAGGGTCAGGCTCTCTCTCTCCATGGATGGCCTAGGGCATGACCACGCCATCACCTTCCCTCGCTAGCCCTTCTCGGAAAAGGGGTGAGGAGGATCTTCCCTTTCCCTCATCATTTACCCAGGTTCCCCTATTCTCCCCTTTCATTGACTCATCTACCCTTCGGATCTTTCGGTTATTTTATGTTTTCCCTAAGGTCCAATATTTTGAAAATGGAGTTCCATCGGTCTCACTTTATTCCCTGGAGTTCACTAGAGATTCAACGATGTTGTATCTATCCTTATTTTCTCACTTTGAGAAGAATCACCCCTCTGTGGATGCCTTCTATAGATTCATATCCTCTTCTTGTAAGTTACATGATTGAGCGAATGTAGGGATTCTGGATTCAAGGCACTTTCTAATCTGGTTTGCAAATGAGGAAGATCTTTTCTCTACCTTGAATCATGCTCCATGGTTTCTTCCAAGTTTCCGGTTTTCTCTCTTTTGATGTTCATTTGAATTTAATTTGAAGCAAAACACTCCTATTTCTTAAATTTGGATATCCCTCCTAGGTATCCCTTTACCTTTTGAAAATATGGTGGTTCTTCGCTTGATCAGAAAAATGGTATGGTGTTTTCTCTGCTCGGACCTTCGCACTCACGTTGTGTGTCATCCTGTCTCTCTGAGGATTTTCATTGAAGTTGAATTATCCAAAAAACCATTGGATATCATATGAATCAATTTTGAAGGATAATTTCACTGGTATTAAAAGGTATTCTATGAATCTTGGGTTCCTTTATGTTCATCTTTCAAGAGTCTTGGCCATGATGCTGGTAAATGTCAGCATGTTTTGTTTTGTAATTCTGGGGAGGTCCTACCTTTTTTAGGAGAGGATGGTCCGATGCAGGAAGCAGTAGAGGTCTCTAGTAATATTTCTTCTATATTGGATCATTGGGGTAGTGGGAAACTGAGACTTCCTTCTGCCACCCAGAAGGAGGCGAGACTGAGGAACCCTCCCACATATGCAGAAGCTCTGAAATCTATTTGAAATTGTCCCCAAGAGGTCCGGTCCTTGGAAATATCTAATAATATATCTTATGGTCTTATAAGATCTCAAAATATGGAGTTTAATGTAGAACATGGGGTTGTCTTGAGTTTTTTGAATAGCCCATGCTTAGTTAAGGTCTCGTAATGGACAAAACAGGTCCCCGAAGGGGCAAGATGCCTCCCTTTCCTATTAATACAGGTATGGATGGAGGGTTTAGTGGTTCCTGGAACCATTTTTCATTTCTAGGTGAAGTTTATCCTCCCCTATTTGAATATGTATCCCTTTAAGAGGGGATACATGGAAAGATCTAGCCTTTACAAGAGAGATCAGATGATAAAGAAGAGGTCAATGAGTCTACCTCAGAACCTTGGTCCTCAGAGGACAAGGATATAGAAATTGCAGAAGAGTACCTTCGGTCCTCTTCAAAGAAATAAATGAACACCCTGGTTGATTCTGATGGGTTTATTCAGCATATTCGGAGGCCACAAAGATTAAAGGAATACTCAACCATACCTAGTACTCCTGTTACAATGGCTTCTATCAAAGGCAAAATCCCTCAAGAGAGTTTGGAAGTTACTGCTAACATCTCAAAGAATAAGTAGGACGCTGAATCAAGCAACATCCAGGATATTCTCATGTATTATAGTGAATAAATTATATAAGAGTATTTTCTGATCAAGGTATCATAGGAGGATGCTCATAGAATGTTCTAAAGACCATTGCACGTTGATTTAAATGAAGAACTATCATCTTGGATAGACAAACATAATAGGATATTGATACGTGGTTTTAATGAGGGGAAATAATCCTAGAGGATCATGTGGTTACATGAGACAGGATGTCATTTCACTTTGAGTATCTCATCAAGGACAACCCAGATATGGAGGTCACCTCCATCGAATGGCATCTATTCAAGGTAAAGGACTCTAACTGCTTTAATTTGTTCTGGAATGTCCTGGAAATTTCTTATGAGGTTTAAATCCTTCTGTATTTTAAACTGGTTGGTTTCCACTTTTTCCTTAAAATATATTTCATAAATAAAAATATTTAATTTGGAATAATATAGAGTGATAGAGAACTTGATCATGAAAAGTTAACCACCACAATAACATAAATTTTTGGTTGGGTTAAAGTGTGATGATAAAAGCAGGAATATAACATTTTTTCTTCAAGATCCTTTTCACAGAGTTGACGAATTTTATTACTACCTACACAAAGATCATAATGAAATATACTTACTTGAAAAGTAGTGTTTCATCCTTTAATCAAATTTCTACCACAAACTCATCTTTTCTCCAAATGATGAGTATTCAAGATGACTTGATCACATATGAAGTTCTAGAATCAACTTCTAGAGAATCACATAATCCTAAAAAATGAACTATATATTTCCATTATCTTTATACATTAACCAAAACCAAAATGGTTAGTACAAGATCAGATAATCCCTAAAAGGATAATCCATTATAAAATTAAATACTACTCTTAATCTCCAAAATTCAACAAACAGTACCCAATGTTCAACCAAGACCAATCGATAAACAAATGTCCTTAAAATTCTTCAAATTAATCCAAACAAATATTGAAATCCAAAACTCAAAAAGATTTAATCACATAGTCTTCCACAGTAAATCTTAACATTTATCTCCAAATAACATCGACTACTCTTAAAGTCTCATACTGAAGTGTTATTAACCTAATCGCATATTCTCTATGATAGGTTAATCATTTCTATAAATTACTCAAATAACCATATGTACACAATAAAAACATATATTCTTCCAAAATAAAATTTCAACCATTACTACACAAATGAGATACCATAATTTTATATTTTCCTTAAGCATATAATGTTCCCAAAAGAGAGAATGTCTTCCAAAAAAACCTTTATCACTTAATCACCAAATAATTTTCTATACTAAGTATATCCATTTGATAAAACATAATTTCCCAAAATCAACTTAATCTTTATCCGTAAAGTCATTTAACTAAAAACAAATAAGTCATACTAACCAGGGACTTCACGTAGTCCAGTGGTAGGTGATAAGTCCCCATCGTACTTTGGTTGTTGGTATGATTCTCGTAGTTTTGTCCGACGCAATGGGTTGTCACATGGTCTATGTGTTGTCCTTTTTTCAAAAACTATATAATTTTATAACATTCCAAATAAATGATATATATTCCTCACAAATAACCATTACATATTTAAACTTCAAATGTTATCTCATAGCTCTCATTTTCATCCCAAAAAGTAATAACCTGTAATTTCCTTAAATTCAGGGATCATATAAACCCAAATGGTTCTTTATAACTATATCCCAAAAAGAAAAGATAAGGATTCCTTGAATAAAATTTTCAAATATCAAACTTTATGGTTATACAAACTAGAAAAATGATTCCAAAGTAATCGAATCATTAATACATTTAAACATATCATTATCCATAGATACAACATAACTCTTCAATTCCTAAAATGTAGACATCTTAATTAAAAATCATTAATCATGATCCTTTATCCATGTTTTTATAACTTATTCTTTTATACTTCTTTCCAGAAAAAAAATCATGCATAATGCCTAAGATTTCAGTGATTTCAAAACATGAACTAAGAATAATTCATACCTTTCCTAGGTCATTTTCAGTTTCCTCATCTATAATTGGAATGGATTTTGAAATTGGTAAACATACATTTGTATGATCCTAATGATCTCACTAACTAACCTTCTTTGTAGGACATCTATTTGTATAATGACTATGCATGCCATATTTAAAACATTCAATTGATCCTTCAGAAAGAACTTCTTTTCCTTTCCTGGAGTCAACTCGATGCATATTTTTTCCAGGGCAGGTTATTTCTTTATGACCTTCATTACCTCATTTGAAACATCTTCTCGTCCCTTTGAAGCATTTTACTATGTTTTTATTTCTATATACTTGACACACAGGTTTTTTAATATACTTAACTTTTTGATTATTACCTGAACTTCCATTGGGATTCGTTTCTCACATATATGATGCCTTAGAAAAATCACCAACGTTCATGTGGTTAATAATGACTCCATATAGTTGGTTAAGAATAACAACTAGAGTTCTCATTGCACCTCCCATTTCATTCGGTTGCTCATTCAGAAAAAACACCACAATATCCTTCACATTCATTGTTACTTTGGTGCCTGTTAGATCCAACCATTTACTAAAACCAAAAATATCAGTGTGAGTATATCAGTAAAACCATCATATATTGTATTATGAGGAGGGTAAACACTAAGATATACTTATTAATGTTATCTAAAACTCATTTGATTTATCTAAAATAACTATGACTCTTTCTAATATGCTAACCATCATTGTTATGTCACTTATTCTTAAAGATCACTCTAACCTATAAAATTATTTAAACCAACTATATGGCCCCATCCTATAACATTACATAATATTTAATTAAGTTAATAATTCATATTGAGGATATTTTCAGGTTTATATATTTATAGAATTATTCCATAACTTATATATATCATATCTATTATTACAAAATAGACACTTCTACTCACTATCCATTTACACTCATAACACAAAAACTTCAAAAATAGAACATGGTTTCGTTTCATACTTAAGCATATAAACTTTTCCATGATCCCATTATTGACACTATTAACCTTTAAATCCTATGAAAAACATTTGAAAAATTAGGATTAGCATAAAAAACTTGGTAAGGGATACACAAAGAATAAAAATTGTTAGTTTTTAAACCAATATGTAAACCATGAATACTTTATCATTAATTAAAAAATTTCACCTTAAAGAAGTAGAAAGAACACTTCACTGAATATAATTGCATTTCTTACCATTATTTTTTAAACAAAATATTATTATCAAACCCATATAAAGAAATATATAGCATATAAAGGTAAACTTGGGACACAAGCATACTTAAATGGAATAATCATACGGTCAACTTCCACAAATAATTCTTACAAATGGAATAGTCATACGTCCAACTTCCATACCCAATGAATTGGAGGTTATAATGTAACCAACCTTCCTTTGTTTATCATGGAACCACCCTTAATTTGGTTTATCACGTAACCACCCATCAAAAGTCCAAGTTTTATTATATAATCATCACATATAAAAGATCAAAAATATCAACATTTCAATCATAAAAATTTCATTTGAAATCAAAATAAATAATTTCAAGATATTGAAATATTAAATCTACTTTCAAACCCATTTTCAATATCAAAATATTTAAAAATGGTATATGATATTTATTTTTCATTTAAAAACATCATGGCTATTTAAGGAATCCAAATATAAAATAATACTCACGGCGGAGGAAAGGTCATTGCCACCACGTAAGTTAAAAAGAAAAATTACCTTTTTCATTTAGTAAAACGAAATGTAGAAAATTATTCCATTTGAATTAAATTAAAATTAAAAGGATTTATACACCGTATAAAATAAAGTCGTGTATAAATCAAAATATGACTCAAAGAAAGGAGATTGAAACAAAGTCTCTTACCTCCTGTCCGACTTGACTCGTTCAATCTTTAATTTACTGAATAATAAAGTTAAATTAATTTATACTTGATTAAGACCTTTTTTCATGTTTATTATTCCTTTTATATCACTTATTACCTTGCTATAACAATTAGTTAATTATTTGAGTTCATATCATACATTTTTTCAATGTTCGGAACTTGAGTAAAAAATAAACTTGTTATAATTATAAATTGTCCATATGGTCCAAATTCCATTATCTCCATAATGATATTATTGATTTAGATATCATATATATCTTATATATCGAGTATATATGAATTTATAATAGTCCGTATCATTTGGATATAAGAAATTAAATGCACCATTCATGGAGACGGTAAGTCGTACGTACGCATGAACACTACTTTCATTTTTTCTTATTTAAAGGAATGAAAACTAAATGATAAATGGGTATTTTATAATTAAATTATAATATCTATGTTATAAATGTTACATAATTTCATTAATTTAATCCTTTATATGTTCCATATATAGCATGAACGAGTCATATCACTTTGTGCGGTGGTAGTCTGCACTTCCTCAAATGAAGTTATCATATTTATGTGACATGAAAAGCATAAAGGTATGTTATAAATGTGAATGAAATAAGTGTATAGATAAATTAAATTTCATATATATCATATATAATTACATTTCCATCATAATGGTCACTAAAATATGTGGTAGGTGAAGATTGAACAATCGTCGTTTCGTGAGGCAGTAGTCTTCCGTCCACAGAAATAGTATGTTCTATACCCATTAGATAGAGGTGTGTGTAAATTTAGTTCAAATAATTATAATAAAAACAGCCTATTATATTTAATATACTTGTTTTTTTATAAAATAATTTAATAAATAGAGGATAGGTGGGTTTAGAAAGAAAATAAATCAAAGAATTTTGAGAGAAGACATTACCTCAAATCGGGTAACTCCTTTTGATTTAAGATAAAAGGATTTCTTTAATTTCCTTCTGCCCAATGTAAGGATTATAGGAGGAATATGGGAATATTGGAAGCTTATTTGGGCAGAGTTTGGATAAGCCAATGGGGGCTTGATAGCTGTGAGTAAGGGTTGGAGGTGTTGTCCTTTTATAAGAGGGAGGAGGGGCACTTTAAGAAAGTTTGAATATATTATTTTATTATTAATTGATTTTTAAATTATAATAACAAAAAAGTGATATATTTCAAATATCTGATGATTATGGGTATAAAACCATTAATTAAATCTATTTTATACAAGTTTAGTTCACAAGTGTAACTTTATCATTTTGCTTTAACCCTTAATAAACTAATTTAACTTTTACCATGTCTTCTTGTATATTCATAATATATGGTTACCATAGTTACTATAAAATTCCAAGAGACCCAAAAATAGATCATTAATGACATTATTAACATCATATATGTCATTTGGATGAATCGTAGATTTTTATAACTATTATTTCATTTAATAAAGTATAAATTTATTTAAAAACTCATTTATGTCAATTTTTATACTATTCATATCATGAATTTTTAAAAAATATTAACAGCATGATTATTTTGATAAAACATAATTAATTAAATGATAAAAAGTAATAATAATACCTAAAATTTGTGTATGTCATAAAAAGTTTGAAAATAAATTTATTTTAATATTTATAATCTCATTTCATTAAATATTTAATTGATAAGGTAATCACTACATCACCATTGATTCATAAATAAATTCATTTATTTGATGTATAAAAATTATAACTAAAATACCATGATGTAGGAAATATTTTTAGATTTCAAATGAATATTAATATTCGAATATGTCACTTATATGACTCCATATTAATATTGTTTTAGTAAAAGATACATTTTTAGGTTATATTTTCCTTAACTTTAAATTAAAAGTAATTAAATGTAATCTTCACACACAAGTGGCTTGATGGGGTCCTAAAATAGATCTAAGGATTCCCATGGTCTGAAATATCTCATACAATAGTGTTAGGACATGAGTTAGATAATATAATATTATTATAATGTTATTTTTATCAGTATTTACCAGATTTACCATTTAACCATGGTAAATAAAATATTTACTGAAGTTACTATTCATAATGTCTAAAAAATAAAAGGTACTGATTTACAGAGTTTGAAACACCTGATTCCAAATGTAGAATCCATTTCTCCTGTAAAGACCCATAAATTTCAAGGGATTTTTTTATTCTTCCTAATTTTCTTCGGGATTTTACGAGTATGCAGTTTCTGACAGCACCTGATTCCGAGGCCCGGTGTGCCCGGAATCAATTTCCGAAGTTTAGCTCGGGTACGTTCAGTGAAACGAACGAACAGGTTTTTATAACTTTTGAACCGGTGTTCGGAATCGAAATCTGAGGGCACCGATAAAACCGCAGTGCCGGTCTTTGATTAAGGATACTTTCTCTAGAGTTGCGTTTTCTCGGGAGGTGATGTTAAAAATGAAGTGGTTTAATTAAAGAGTGAAATAAAATACGTGTTGCAATTATATTTCTACTCTATGTAATTATAACCTACGTATGGAAGTTGAGGTGGGACCCCCTAAATCCTAACTCCTCTTGATATGATATTAGTGAGGTGGGCCCCACACGATCCCCACCTTTTCAATTTCCTCAAACCTCCCTTAAAGTTGGCAAACCTCCCCATTAATTTGTATCTCCTCCACATTAAATTACATGCCAATAAAACACCTCATTAATTGGATGACGCACGTTAATTAATTCGGATAATTAATTTCAAATTAATGTTGGCATGTGTGTGTGTGAATAAAATAAGACAATGTCTTATTTTATTTTTGGTGGATTCGTTTTGTGGAATAGAGGAGAGAACTCTCGCGGTCTTGAAAAACTTCATTTTCTTTGCGAAGAACGCTGAGTGTACGACGAAGAACTATATCACCACAAGGGGAGATCGTCGTATCGTATCCTCTCCTCTCTACAGGTGGTGATAGACGCCTTCTTCAGAGAATGACGTCGCGCCGCATCCTTCATCGGGCGAACATCGGCGATGCTTACGGAGCCTCGTTCCGCGACGCCGTCTTCCGCGACCTCTTTTTCCTGCGACGATCCTCGTTCGATGACTTGTTCAAGGTATGGGTTTGATTTTTGTTCATGAATATTCTTTGTTGTCCAACGTCAAATTCTTTAGCCGCTTGATATCGATTTAACGGGAGGGGGCCGGACCGCACGAACACGGCCGACCCTCCTCCCCCTTTGTTGTTGTATTCGTTGCGGCTCGAACGAAGGTGGTGCAGTGCAACGGCACCGCGCGGAAACAAGGCGGAATGCGAAAAAGAAGCACGGCGTCGTCACGCCACGCCAGAGAACCATGGAGGGTCGCGGACGCAGCGGGCCACGGTGGAGGGGCGCGGTGCCGTCGCGTCGCGCTGGTCGGTCCAAGGTCGCGGCAGAGCATGAGAGGGCGGTCGAAGCCGCCGGCCACCGGTGCTCAGGAGGGGGGACCGGATGGTCCTGTGCGGCACACTAGCCGGCCGTTACTGCCGGCCAGATCCAGAAAACTGGGGGTTTGAACCCCCGATCAACGCAGCAGGGCGGACCCCCCGCGGGTCCGCCGTTCGGTTCGACGAGGGTGGCGGTACCCCCCTTCCGCGCTCATGCGTCGTGCGGCGCCCGCGCCGGGCCGGGCGGCCCGCACCGGGCTGAGTCACGCTATCCGGGCCAGGCCGCGCCCTGATGGGCCGAACCCAGACCCAGGTCGGGTCGACCCGGTTCGGGCTGGGTCGGTTCGGGCCCAAAACCCCCTAAAAACGGACATGTTCATTCAAACACCCATAACATGGACTACGAACCTCCGATCGAGGCAACGTCAGTTGCGATGCGATACTTGGATCAAGACGATCGTTTCGATATATTACACTCAAGGTTTCGGAGAACCTTGGGTATGGCTGGGTTGGTTCGAACACGAAACCAACTGGGCCCTCGGAGCAGAAATGCCTATAACGTGAGCTCTGATTGACGTGTCATCGACTTTGTTGGATTCCTCTTAGTGAGATGGACCTTTTGTCTTACTCCGCTCGAGGTTTGGATGCAGTTGGAGTATGTTCGGGTTGGTTTTGACATAAAAACCAACCCGGTCCTTGAAACGAAAAGGCCAATAACTCTCAGTCCGGGCGTCCGATTGATGTGCCATTTGTCACATTGAGTTCCTTCTATCGAGACGGAACTTTGGGGTACATCAACTCCGGAATATGTGTCAGTTGATGTATCGACCCCCTTGTCTCATGGAGTGGACCCTCCCGGAATCGAGCATGATGTGTGCGGGAACCCTAGAGCTGGCTGCGACTGCGACGATGACAACGACTGTACTGAAATCCTCCGTGGGTTTGGAAGTGATGACGACTGTACTAGGATCCTCCATGGGTTCGGTAGCGACGACGACTATACTGAAATCCTCTGTGGGTTCGACGATGATGACTACTGTTCTTGTATCCTATGTGGGTCCGGTAGTACTACTGTTCTTGTATCCTACGTGGGTCTAGCAGTATTTGACTCTGTACTTGTATCCTATGTGGGTTCAGCAGAGTAGCTGGTCTTGTATCCTTTGTGGGTCTGACAGAATAGCGGGTCTTGTATCCTACGTGGGTCTGATAGATTAGATGAATCAGTGGCAACATCTGATCATCTCTATCATCTTACGAAGAAGTATACCTGTGTGAGATGAGTCTTGACTTTCAATCATTATCTTCGATATGATTGACTTGATATCCTAAGTGGATTCGGTTGTATTATCCTGTGTGGATTGGTTGTGCTATCCTGTGTGGACTAGAACAATCTTGGGCTCGGATGTTGGAGCCGAACTGGAATTGATGACTTAGGTATATGTATGGGCATATACCTAAGTACTGTTGGTTGTTCCTTCGTGATTGTATCTTTCCTTTGTGGATTATGCTTTGTGAATTCTGGGAGACCTTTGGGGGTCTCGGGGTCCCTACTGAGTAGCGTATACTCACCCCTACACTGGATTTTCACACACTACATTGTGTTGGATGAAGACGACGGACAGTGTTGATCGTGGTTTGGGATTGTGGAGAAAGTCGGTACCTGGATGTGGACCACTGGGCAGAACATACACAGAGCGGACGGCTAGACCCGAGGAGCTGAGGAGGCTATATGTACCCACCCTTCAGGTGGGAATTCCAGTGGATGGATCGATGTTGCTACTTTACTTTTAGTTGTTGTACTTTCTTTTTAGTTGTACTTTACTTCAGTTGGGTTTGTATTCTGGCCCATTTACTTTCCAACACTTACAGTTGTACCCAGTTTACTTAGTGTTTACTTCATCTTGGTTACTCTGTGGTGTTTGTTTACTTTATAAAGGTAATGACTTCCCTTTTTATCAGGATTTACGCCTTTGGTGCTATTCGCCAGCCCCTGGCCTATTGAAGGCGGGCTTGGGGTAGTCACGCCACGGGCCCCGAGGACGGGTCGTGAAAAATTGGTATCAAAGGAGTTCGGTTCTACCGCAGAACTCAGGACTCTGATTTTTCTCCTTTGTGAAGCAATAGTGTTAAGGGTATTGAGTGTGGTTATCAGTCCAGAGAGTCTAGTGTTGGTGCGGTGGCTGACGTATCCATACACCAGGACCCTGACTTCTGATTTCCGACTGAGTACACGAAAACATTGATTGCATGTGTGTTTCAAAAGTTTTCTTTGTGATTACTTTGTGTCAACTCACCAGGTCTACTGTATTGATCGTGGAGCACATATTTCTTTTCAGGATGGCCCCATGACGGTAGCCAGCTAGGGTTCAGAGCTTTTTGTGATACGACAGCCCACCGAGCGACGAGGCCTCGATGCGGGGCCCTTTTACAGCAGAGGCACTGGCAGTACCTCTACCCGCCAAGCCACCGATGCCACCATCCCCAGCCGTTGAGAGTGCACGTCGCCTTAGTGCATTGCACGAGTTTTATCATCAGAGACCGCCCAGGTTCCATGGGGATACAGACCCTCAGGCAGTCGAGGATTGGTTGGAGGTTGTAGTTCGAGTTTTCATGTTAGTGGGGACACCAGCTAACCACATGGTGATCCTTGCAGCGAGCCTCATGCACGCGGCAGCAGGCAGATGGTGGAGCCTGATACTCCAGGTTCACGACGAGGCATCTCTCCTTTGGTCGGACTTCGAGAGCCTCTTTTGCTCGGAGTTCATCCTATCCACCCTCTGTGCGGTGCCCATTCAGGAGCTACTATAGCTGCGGCAGGGCAGCATGACGGTAGTCCAGTACTCTGTGAGATTTACCGATCTCTCGCGCTATTCGATGGACATGGTATGAGACCCATTCTTCTAGGCTCGGACCTTCGAGCAGGGGCAGAGTCATGAGATCAGGGCATCGATGATCTCCCTCAGCATTATGACGCAGGTAGGAGTTCTGGAGTGAGCCCTTCTCATAGAGATCTTTCTTGTTGAGCCTAAACCAGCAGCGAGACCTACCACAGGGCAGCATGTAGCAGAGTCTTCTGCAGCTGGTAGTTGACGGACTTCACAGGGGTCCAGGAGGACCATACCAGCAGGCGAATGACCTCAGGACACTGGCTCAAAGGTGCAGGGCACACGGCGCAGAGCCATCCTTCTGAGGAGCAGATAGTGCTACGCATGCGGCGGGCAGGGCCACATGGATCGTGACTGCCCGAACCGCCATGCAGAGGAGCAGCAGATGATTGAGGAACCACCTAGGCAGAGGTAGAGGGTCGACCGTGGTGGTCCGCAGGGAGCAGGTGGACGAGGCAGAGGAGCTGGCTGAGAAGCAAGTGGTGGGCGACACTTTGAGGCTTTACCACCACCACCAGGAGGTCCACCCCGACCACAGGGAGCTAGCGGGCAGAGGAAGGATTAGCTTCAGGCAGCGGATACCTACGACCACGACGCACCAGATAAGATTTGAGGTACTATCTGTGTCTACTCCACCCTTCCTTCAGCTCTTATAGACACAGGAGCGAGTCATTCTTTCATTGTTGATTCCCTTGTTCGGAGCTCGAAGATTCCGATGGAGCCGTTGGCTCGATCCTTATGACTAGAGACTCCTACGGGAGCAGACTCGATGATTACGCACTGGCGCTGGTAGTGTGAGCTTACTCTAGGAGGCTAGAGCTTCGGCTGGGATATTCTTATAGCAGCGTCGAGGCCTTATAACGTCATCTTGGACATGGATTGGTTATCTACAGTCCATGCTCAGATCAAGTGTATAGGCGTAAGGTGTGGTGTGTCTGCACCGATGGGAGCAGGTTCACCTTCACCAGTGAGAAGGGAGCCTTTACAGCACAGGATAGACTCACGCAGAGGAGAGGACAGCCAATCACTCATCAGTTTTCTAGCCTCATCCTAGGATCAGTTGACATGCGGAGTCTGAGTTTTCCTATAGTGGTGGATCAGTATGCGGACGTCTTTCCTGACGACATTCTAGGACTAACTCCTCGCAGAGAGGTAGAATTTTATATTGAAATGTACCCTCGGGACAGCCCTGATATCCACTCCATCATATCGGATGGCTCCCGCTGAGCTTCGAGAGCTACGGGTACAGCTGGAGGACTTGCAGGGTAAGGGATTCATCCGACCTAGTGTTTCACCCCGGGCTTCCCCGATTTTGTTCGCCAAGAAGGCGGACAGGAGCTTGCAACTATGTGTTGACTATCGTCACCTGAACCAGGTGACCGTGAGGAACAAGTATCCTCTACCTATGATTTATGACCTCTTCGATCATCTCAAGGGATCATGATGGTTCTCGACGATAGACCTCATGTCAGGATATCATCAGCTCAGAGTTCGGGACGAGGATGTGCAGAATACGGCCTTCAGATGTCGGTATGGCCACTATGAGTTCTTGGTTATGCCATTCAGTGTAACCAATGCTCCAGCAGTGTTCATGGGCCTCATGAACAGTATCTTTCGGCCTTTCCTTGATCGATTTGTTGTGGTCTTCATCGACGACATATTGATTTACTCGACCACTGAGGAGGAGCATGCCTACCACTTGCGGGTTGTACTGGACACACTCCGAGAGCACCAGGTTTATGGTAAGCTCTCGAAGTGTCAGTACTGGATACGTGAGGTCCACTTCTTGGGACATGTCATCTCTGAGGCGGGAGTTGCGATGGATCCTACGAAGATCGAGGCAGTGTTTGCTTGGGAGCCACCCAATAGCGTGACGGAAGTGCGGAGTTTCTTGGGTCTAGCTGGGTACTATAGGAGATTTTTTTCAGACTTCTACAGAGTCGCAACACCACTTTCATCTTTCACAAAGAAGGGGAAACCCTTCGTGTGGTCAGATAGATGTCAGCAGAGATTCCAGGAGATGAGACAGAGATTGACCAGTGCACCAATCTTGAGGCTACCGGAGGAGGGATTAGGGTACATAGTCTACTGCGATGCATCAAGGACTGGACTCGGGTGTGTCCTCATGCAGGAGTGGGTAGTGATCACCTATGGATCACCACAGTTGAGTCAGCATGAGCAGAACTACGCTACCCAAGACCTGGAGTTAGTAGCAGTGGTCTTCTCTCTGAAGATGTGGCGACACTATCTGATGGGCGTGTGTTTTACAGTCTACTCTGACCACCAGAGTCTCAGGTACATCTTTTCGCAGAAGGACTTGAACCTGAGACAACGGAGATGGCTCGAGTTCCTCCAGGACTATGACTTTGAGATAGTCTATACTCTTGGAAAGGGAAATGTAGTAGCCGATGCTCTCAGCAGGAGGACAGGCATTTATATACTTGGGGAGGAGGCAGAGCAACTAGCTGCTTTGCGAATATCCTTCATGGATAGAGATGGAGCAACCTTTCTATAGTCACTCCTCCACTTCTTCAGCGGGTCATAGAGGCACAGCGTGGGGACGTTGACTGTGAGATGCGGTGTGCACAGATATCCTCAGGATAGGCACCTGATGGATTCTCTATGGGAGGAGAGCACGTCGTCCTTTTTAGAGGATGTACCATGGTACCAGCTGCTTTACAGGAGGAGGTTCTGATAGATTTTCACACTTCCCCTTTAGCGGTACATCCAGGAGTGGCAATGATTTACCAGGATCTCAGACGGCAGCACTGGTGGCTGGGTATGAAGAAGGCTGTAGCAGGGTTCGTTTCTCGATGCCTCACCTTCTAGCAGGTGAAGGCGGAGCACCAGGTACCAGCAGGCTTGGTACATCCCTTGGAGGTCCCGGAGTGGAAGTGGGATGGGATATCTATGGATTTCATGACAGGACTTCCACGTACTTCCAGAGGTCATGACTCCATTTAGGGGATTGTCGACCGACTCACCAAGTCGGACCACTTTTTACCCATCAGAGAGCAGGGCTCAGTGGAGAGCTTGGGATGTCTCTACGTTCAGGAGATCGTACGGCTTCATGGAGTGCCATCATCTATCTTCTCTGATCGAGATGCTCACTTTACTTCTTGGCTTTGCAAGGGGTTGCAGGAGGAATTTAGGACGGAGCTACGTCTGAGCACTGCCTTTCACCCTCAGACGGATGGTCAGATGGAGAAGACCATTCAGACTCTCGAGTACATGCTCTGTGCATGTGTCCTTGACTTTGGTCGCAGTTGGGAGGATCACTTACCATTGGTGGAGTTTGCGTACAACAACAGCTACCACTCCACCATCGGGATGGCACCATACGAGGCATTGTACGGCCGACCTTGAAGATCACCATTGTGTTGGAGAAACCCTGGGGAGTCAGCACTTGTGGGACCAGAGATGGTCCATGCCACGATAGAGAAGGTCCGGGTCATCCAGGAGCAGATGAGGATAGCTCAGAGCCGTCAGAAGTCTTATGCTGACAGGTGGCGAAGACCACTAGAGTTCAAGGATGGCAATCACGTCTTCTTGCGGGTCTCACCTCGATGTGGATTACGGAGATTTGGCCGGGGTGGCAAGTTATCTATGTGCTTCATCGTACCATTCCAGGTTCTCAGCCGGATAGGTGAGATGGCTTATCACCTGGCTCTACCACCTCAGTTGCACCGGGTGCACGACGTCTTCCACGTATCTCAGCTGAGGAGATACGTGCACGACCCGACGCATATCATCGACCATGGGGAGTTGTACAATGATGATGGGGTGACTTTTGTGGAGGTCCCGGTGTAGATTGAGGATCGACAGGATCGGGTCCTACGTGGGTGTTCGATTCCTCTAGTGTTCATCAGATGGTAGCACGGGAACCTCCAGGAGAGCACTTGGGAGCAGGAGGCTCATATGCGTGCTCAGTACCCTCATTTGTTTCCCTAGTTTGTGATGTATCTTTACAGGGACATAAATCCCTGAGGTGGGAGTAATTTAAAGACCTGTAAATTTCAAGGGAATTTTTTTTCTCCTTAATTTTCTTTGGGATTTTTCGAGTACGTATTTTCTAACGGCACCTGATTCTGAGGCCTAGTGTGCCCGGAATCAATTTCCGAAGTTTAGCTTGGGTACGTTCAGTGAAACGAATGAGCGGGTTTTTCTAACTTTTCAACCGATGTTAGGAATCGAAATCTGAGGGCACCGATGAAACCGCAGTGTTGGTTTTTTCTTAAGGAGACTTTTTCTGGAGTTGCGTTTTCTCAGGAGGTGATGTCAAAAATGAAGTGGTCTAATTAAAGGGTGAAATAAAATACGTGCTGCAATTTTATTTCTAATCTGTGTAATTATAACCTATGTATGGAAGTTGAGGTGGGACCCACTAAATCCTAACTCCTCTTGATAGGATATTAGTGAGGTGGGCCCCACACGAGCCCCACCTTTTCAATTTCCTCAAACCTCCCTTAAAGTTGGAAAACCTCTCCATTAATTTGTATCTCCTCCACATTAAATTACATGCCAATAAAACGCCTCATTAATTGGACGACACACATTAATTAATTTGGTGAATTCATTTAAAATTAATGTTGGCATGTGTGTGTGTGAATAAAATAAGAAAAGGTCTTATTTTATTGTTGGTGGATTCGTTGTGTGGAATAGAGGAGAGAACTCTCGCAGTCTTGAAGAACTTCATCTTCTTCGTGAAGAATGCCAAGTCTACAACGAAGAACTCCGTAACCGTAAGGGGAGATCGTCGTAACGTCTCCTCTCTTCTCTGTAGATGGTGAGAGATGCATTCTTTGGAGAATGACGATGCACCACATCCTTCATCGGGCGAACACCGACGATGCTTACAGAGCCCCGTTCCGCGACGCCGTCTTCCGCGACGTCTTTTTTCCGCGACGATCCTTGTTCGACGACTTCTTTGAGGTAGGGGTTTGATTTTGTTCATGAATATTCTTTGTCGTCCAACGTCAAATTTTTTATCCTCTTGATATCGAATTAACAGGAGGGGGCCAGACCGCACGAACACGGCCGCCCTCCTCCCCCTTTGTTGTTGTATTCGTTGCGTCTCGAACGAAGGTGGCGACGTGCAACGGCAGCACGCGGAAACAAGGAGGAATGTGGTGAAGAAGTGTGGTGCCTTCGTGCCACGTCGTTGAGGCAGAAAGAGGCTGTGGCCGGAGCGGGGCCGCGAGGGAGGGGCGCGGCACCGTCGCGCCGCTTCGGTCAGACCAAGGCCTTGGCCTGTGGCCGCGGCGGAGCCGGGGAGGGCGGCCGGAGCCGCCGGCCGCCGGTGCTCAGGAGGCGGGACCAGCTGGTCCTGCGCGGCACACTGGCCGGCCTTTATGGCCGGCCAAATCCGGAAAACCTGGGGTTTGAACCCCCGGTCAACACAGCAGGGCGGACCCCCCGCGGGCCCGCCGTCCGGTTCGAAGGGGGTGGTGGTTCCTTCCCTTCCGCGCTCAAGTGGCACGCGGCGCCCGTGCTGGGCCGGGCCGCCCGCACCGGGCCGTGCCGCGCCAACCGGTCCGGGATGCACCCTGATGGGCCGGACCCGGACCCGGGTCGGGTCGCCCGATTCGGGCTGACCCAGTGGGTCTCAGTCCGGGTTAGTTCGGGCCCAAGACCCCCTAAAAACGGACAGGTTCGTTCAAACGCCCGTAACATAGGCTACGGACCTCTGATCGAAGCACCGCCAGTTGAGATGCGGTCCTTGGATCGAGACGGTCATTTTGATATATTATACTTATGTTTTCGGAGAACCTTGGGTGCATCCGGGTTGGTTTGAACACGAAACCAATCGAGCCCTCGGAGCGGAAACGCCTATAACTTGAGCTCCGGACGTCCGATTGATGTGTTGTCGACTTTGTTGGATTCCACTTAGTGAGACGGACCTTTTGTCCTACTCCGCTCGAGGTTTGGACATAGTTGGAGTACTGTCAGGTTGGTTTTGACTTAAAAACCAACTATGCCCCTGGAACGAAAAAGCCAATAACTCTCAGACCAGTCGTCCGATTGACGCGTCGTCTGTCACGTTGAGTTCCTTTTGTTGAGACGGAACTTTGGGGTACATAAACTCCAGAATATGTGTCAGTTTATGTATCAAACCCCTTGTCTTGTGGAGCAGACCCTCCCAGAATTGAGCATGCTGTGTGCGGGAACCCTAGAGCTGGCAATGACTGCGACGATAACGACGACTGTACTGAAATCCTCCGTGGGTTCGGTAGTGACGACGACTGTATTAGGATCCTCCGTGGGTTCGGCATCGACGACGACCGTAATGAAATCCTTCGTGGGTTCTCCGGTGATGACTGCAGTTCTTGTATCCTATGTGGGTCTGAAAGTACTACTGTTCTTGTATCCTACATGGATCTGACAGTATTTGACTCTGTACTTGTATTCTACGTGGGTCCGGCAGAGTAGCTGGTCTTGTATCCTTTGTGGGTCTGACAGCTTACCTAGTCTTGTATCTTACGAGGGTCTGACAGCTTAGATGAATCAGTGGCTACATCTGATCATCTCTATCATCTTACGAAGAAGTATACTTGTCTAAGTTGAGTCTTGAATTTCAATCATTATCTTCGATATGATTGACTTGATATCCTAAGTGGATTCGGTTGTATTATCCTGTGTGGATTGGTTGTGATATCCTGTGTGGACTAGAACGATCTTAGGCTCATATGTTGGAACCAAACTGGAATTGATGACTTAGGTATATGTATGGGAATATACCTAAGTAGTTTTGGTTGTTTCTTCGTGATTGTATCTTTCCTTTGTGGATTATCCTTTGTGGATTCTGGGAGACCTTCGAGGGTCTCGGGGTCCCTACTGAGTAGCGTATACTCACCCCTGCATGGGATATGCCCGCACTACGTTGTGTTGGATGCAGACGATGGACAGCGCTGATCGTGGTTGAGGCTTGTGGAGCAAGTCGGTACCTGGAGGTGGACCACTGGGCAGAATGTACACGGAGCGGATGGATGGACCTGAGGAGCTGAGGAGGCTATCTATACCCACCCTTCAGGTGGGAATTCCAGTTGATGTCTCGGCATTGCTGCTTTACTTTCAGTTGCTATACTTTCTTTTTAGTTGTACTTTACTTCAGTTGGGTTTCTATTCTGGCCAATTTACTTTCCAGCACTTACAGTTGTACCCAGTTTACTTAGTGTTTACTTTAGCTTGCTTACTCTGTGGTGTTTTTTTACTTTATAAAGACAATGCCTTCCCTTTTTATCGAGATTTACACCTTTGGTGCTAGTCGCCAGACCTTGGGCTATGGAAGGCGTACTTGGGGTAGTCATGGCATGGGCCCCGAGGATGAGTCGTGACATCTCCAAATTCAAAACACTGAATTTTCAAAAATTAGTTTAAAATTAATTCATGTTGTCAAAAACAAAAAACGTGTTTTTAAGAAGTAAAAACTACCAAAATATTGACATGTGTTTATATCCAATTTCAAAATAAAATTACTTCCAATGACCAAAATTGGATTAAATTATAAAAATATAATCTAATTAAACTTTAAAAAAAATTAAAAGGATAATATAATCATATAAATAAATTAGATGAAAAGACATTTTTGACTTCATATGCAGTATTTTTCACTATTCATTAACGAATGAACTTTATGGAAAAAATACCAAAAAATTACCAAATGTAAATTTTGTTGTCCCACTACTAAAGAATAAGTTTATTTTTTCAAATAGAAAATATAAAAGTGAAAAATTATATAATTAAAAAGGATTCACCATCAAAAAAGGGTAAATCGACCTTTTAAAGAATATTAGAGTATTTCATTCTTAAAATCATATTCATTCTTATTTTAAGCCTATAAAATTTATTGGATAAATGTAAATATATTTAAAAAACATTTTTAATCATAATATAGTTAGTTATGTTCATTCCCAGTAATAAAACGGCTATGCATTAACTACCATTTACAATAATATTATTATATTATTATTTTTCGGTATAACTCAATGTTGTGTGCAACATAAGATTTAAAAGAAACTCGTTGTTGCGTGTTGAGTAACTAACAAACAAAGTGTACTCTTTACCATAAAATTAATATCATATTCATAAATATTAATAGATATGAAATAGTATTATTCTATAAATACCTGGGACATTACACCAAACCTCAACGAGAATATCCAAAACTAAGAAATAATAAGATAAAATAATTTTAAAGGTTGGGGTGTGATAATTTTCTCCACAACAGACACTTTATACCCACATAAAGTCACCAAAACAAAATCCAATCTATATTTTAAGTTCATTTATGAACAAAACTGAGGAAGACCATAAAACCCATGATGACCTTCCTCTATCCTAGTCACACCCGACTAATACAAGAAGAAATAGAAGCCCTAGGTCAAGGGGAGAACATGATATGGTTATCCCCACCACATGAATTTTACTACCATAAAAACCTTAAAATATGAAGATACCTCCCAAGGGAGGGGCTAACATGGGAACTCCCAACCCAAATCAACCCAAACAGCGGCCTTACTGCAACCTGAAACTAAGAAACTATTAACCCGACCTCAACCAACTTCCTTAATGCTAACGGAACAACTCCACCACTATGATTTAAACAAGAGGCCTATTAATTGGCAACCCAGAAAACTGGGACCCTAGAAATAGGATATCTCCTCAAAGAATCTAAATCCCTCCGCATAATGGAGAACAACAACACCGTCGAACCAATGAAAAGAAACTCACACTAGATAAGGGACTAGCTATATTGTCCACCTATCTCACAACACCCAAACATCTCCAAATGAGTACAGATGAAACTAAAACCAAAACGAACATGTTCATTCATGGGACAAACACACCTCAAGTAAAACAAAAGATTTAGAGATTCCACAGATAGAACAGACACAACCGCTTGGATTGCAAAAAAGAAATTTCATCACACCACTGCAACAAAGGATGAACTTAAAACGACAAGAAAAATAAAAAATTAAATTTCAGATATTCCCACCCCAAATATAGTAACATAACCCGAGACAAGGTTTCACACATACTCGTCAACTCCTCATTATAAATGATCTTCACCATGAAACCTATGGTTGGGGCTCAGATGGACAAAGAATCTCTTACCTCACAATCAGTCACTATCATCCCCTCATTAGAACTCCTTCCTTAAACAATGCCTCCTATAGAAATCCCCTCAGTTACCCAAACAGTCGCAACGATGGAAAGACTTTGGAGGGATTTGACAACATGGCTTGGAATTTCCGAACCGTCCATACCGATGGCACACCAAAAAGCGGTCTGACAAATTAAATGCTAGAACCAATGAAGAAGACTCATTAGGAACAGGTTCATGTGGTATGAACTTCTTGTAAAATAGGGAACCCTTATGAACAATGTGTAACACTGGATTGCCAACCGCCTACACTCCAGAAACCCCCTCATAAAAATGTCCAGCATAGACCTTCATCATCAGTTAGCCTTATTTAACACACATGATCTCTTACCTCTTCTTTATCTTCACCTCCTCGGGTATAAACCATTGGATAAAAACAGAATTAGACACATCCCACATCATCCTGACTTGCATTGACAGTGGGGAGAATAACTCCCGCTTGACCAGATTTAGACCTTCAAATAGACCCAAAACAGCATGAACTCTAACATATTCAATAGTTCCCAATACCCTAATGACATGCTCAACCTCTTAAATCCACTCTGCTGCCTCTAATGGTCCTCAATAACTGGGAAGGATAGCCAACATCCAAGAAAACTCAGGAACTAGGCATGACTCATTATAACTTTGAGGGACCTTTCTGGGTGGCATGTTTTGAACAACATGGAAAAAAATAAAAACCAACATCAAACCATGACACCTCAATCCCAATAAACAGGCTTTCAGACTGAAATCATGTCAACAAAACAAAAATTCACCTCTTTTCAAAAATTTCATTTCCATTTTGATTTTCAAAACCATCCTATTTGAAGCATGCAATTTTTCCTTTAAACCCCATTTCACCAATATAAAGACATATTATAGAAAAAAATCATTTCAAAACCCCTTTCCATTTTCAAAAACACACTTACACCAACTAAAACCAAGATGACCCTCATCTAACATCAATCTATCGGATTGAGGGAATAGTAGTCATGCTTAACCTCACAACATGAAAGTGGGCTATTCCCTATGTAAGCATCAATGACTTGGAGGAGATTAAACCATGTACTCAAACTCCACATGGGCCACCACTCCATGTTAAATCATTATGTAACACCATCTTGCCTCTATTTTCATTGCTTAATCAAAAATGAAAAAAAAAGACTCAATTCCATAACTACCCCTGGTAACTCGAGGATTAGTGTAAGAAAGAGTTCATGATGCTCCTCCTGCACCTACCAACTGATTCCTGATAGTCATAATCACTTTCTACCAGACAACCCAAATATCAAGGGTCTCCCCTAATACCATTTTGTCACAAACCAATCCAGTTTGACACTGAACCAGTAACCCGATCTGGCCTGAAGATAGTCTGAAGGGCGTTCCTGGTCCCCACAAGCTAGAAACTAGTCCCGAGCATAATAATTAAAAGGTGGGAATTATTTGGCCCATAAATGAAATAAAAATAAATAAACTGAACAATGAAAACAAAAACTATTAGTGGAAAGAAAAAAATTGTACATACCCCCATTTTGACCCTACGGATCATCACTAATCTTAACCCATATTTACACTACGATGACTGAGTCCGATCAAGAAATATAATCTAAAGCTAAAAACAAAAATAAACTATAGGCATGAGTATTAAAACTTAGTAGGCATGCCCAAAAAATCTATTCATGTATTCATTTCCTTTAAATAAACAATCCATCAATTTCAAGATTGAAATACAATGTAAAAAACTAGGTTTTCACACATTTTATCCTTAAAACATATCACAGTCCATTGACCTTTTACATTTAAAAACTAGATTCCCTTTTTAAAAAGCATTCATTATCATTTTAAAGGAGGTGATGTTTACACTAAAAAGGGAGGAAGGAAGTGTAAATCATTTTCAAAACCTTTTTCCACAAACACTTGAAACCATTTTTATCACCTTTAGCAACAAGATACACTATGAAAGGAAGAAATATCAACAAACATACAACACAGAAAATGGAAAATACGACACAAGTGAAACCAATCAGAATATGCATCTCAATCAACTGTCGTAGAATAATAAGTACTAGAAAACACTTTAGAACCTAGGATATCATGAATAATCTAGAACATACTATACATGTGACACATCCCAAAGGTATTCCCTACCTAATGACATCATAACTCCCAAATTTCTGATCGTCACCCTACTTGGAATAACCAAGGGAATAAATACCACAGTAATAATAACAAATTAACCCCCATCTATGGGCTAATAGATAGTGAAATAAACTAGAATAGTGTAGTAATCATTCACTAAGAATTCACTTGTTATGATAGGTTCCCGTGTTTATACTAAAAAGTCGGTGAGTGAACAAATACCAACCAAGCAATCTAGTACATTTATTTTCATCTTACACCATCAACACACTCAATAAAATCACCCCTGAATCACCCCAAGGGGTTTCTACCCTCTTTCCTTCAACCATAAATATGTAAGGTAAGTCCCATATGAGGACCACCTATTCCCATAAACATCCAACAATGCAATGTGTGCATCCCAAATAGGGGTTTCAAAGTAATTCATTTTAAAAAAGAACCAAACGGGCCTCGAGCAACCATTTAACACTAAATAATTTCCAAAATAACCAACACATGAAACATTCCAAAACCAAAATCCACTTAGAAACTCATTTAAGATACCCAAGTCACCATTTTAAGTCTAATACAAATTATTAAAGGCCAAAGGTGCATTTCACCAATCACTTGGTGTGCTCATTTAATAAACAATTTCACACAATTCACGAACAAAGATGGAATCAACCAATTTCACAATAAAAATTTATTCTATAAACTATACACTACTAAATAACAATAAATAAAGGTGAAAAAATAAATAAATCAATAATTATTTAAATTTAAAGGCAAATTTATAGGGAAACCTAGCTCAGGGTGAAACCAAACCGAACATTCACCACTTGGCACTTTCTAACTAAAAGTTGTTGCTTCCCCACTAAGAATATGAACCTTCACATACATGTAAGGTCACATAGCCACTATGAGTACATCTTCATGTCCATGAACATGTGCAAGGGTATCCTTATATATATTCTTAAATGCATATAATAGTCGCCACTCACCTACGTATGTATTTTAATATATATACATGGTCACACATATCCCCATACATGTATATACACTAACAAGGATGATTATACATGTAATGGGGGAACCCAAATATATATATATATATATATATATATATATATACTTACCTATGAACACACAGGCGAGTCTCCTTAGACATGACGACTCGAAACAGCAAAGCATCGTTCAATACACTACACCAAATGTAACACCCCCAGTTTGAGGTATGTAGAATTTTTTTATGCATTTTTATGTTTTTAAAGTGCATGAGATGAGTTGGGAAGTGGTTGGGAGAGTTTGGAATGGTTTTGGATGAGTTTGGTGGCTTTTAAAGGGGTGTATGGTTTGAGCATAGTTAGTGGAAACCGTGCGGGTTCTCCGGGAAACCATGTAGGGGAGATAGTAGGCTTCGCATAGCTAGCGCATGGTTTTCCAAACCATGCGAGGAAACCGTGCAGACCCTTTCTCCCAAGGAAGTAGCGTGCGCACAGTTAGTGCACGGTTTTCCAAACCGTGCGGGCTAACCATTCGGCCACTTGAAAATAGGGTTATAAGTTCTGGGCTCCCTCGGGCTTAGCATATTTCACTCCAATCTTCCTCCCACTCAAGCCTCACTCGGGATTTTGGGTTCTCAGGGGTTAAGGGTGCTCTCCCACTCGATTTGGAAGCATTTCAAAGGGGTTTCAAGGCTGATTAAAGGTGGTTTCTCCCAGGTAAGTCTCTCCTCTTGTTTCTCTTGTATTTTCTTCTAGATCTATATCCCTCTCTTTCGTGGTTTTCTAGATCTACACATGTTGTGTGTGTGTGTTTGTGTATAGGGTTTTGGTTGCCTTTGATGTTAATATTAAGGCTTTTATATGTTAGGGAAGGGGATCTAGATAGGTTTCGGTGGTGCGTTCTCCAGATTTGAGGTGTGGTGGCTTGTGGGTCGATTTCTCAGGAACCCTAAAGTTGGGTGGATTCTCTCTTGACTCCACTAGGTTAGAGCTAATGTTTTTTGTTACAATTAATTTGATGTTCCTGAAATTAATTGTGTTTGATGTGAGAAATTGGTTAGAAATATTTTGGGTATTGTTTTTGGGATTTTTGGGAAAAGTAGGGTTTTTGATGAAATGCTATTGTTGTGGATTTTAAAATGGAGATTTTAAAATGGGATGTCGTGGTAGATTTGTGAAAATGATTGATGGGAATGGTTTTCAATAAAAGAGTTGTTTTATTGAAATTTTGTTTGGCATGGAAAATGGTTTTCAATAAATGGGTGATTTATTGAAGTGGATTGATATGCAATGGAATTTGTTGATTGAATGTGGTTGTGACCTTGGTGGGTTATATGCTTGGCATTGGCTTGTTTTGCATGTTGTGTGTGATTGGAGAGAAGTAACACTATAAAAAGGGGATGGATAGTGGACGGAAGATCCACTATCAATGGTAAGTGGATAGGAAGTGCCGCTTGGTGTGAATGGGTGAACGGGTTGGACGGAAGCTCCACCGTTTGATTTTTTAGTTGTTTTTTGTTTTGTTTTTTTCTTGTTCATTGATTTGCAAGATGGAATTGTTGTACTAATGGTTAAATGATGAGATGACTTGTGGCATGCATGGTTGGATTTCCCTTGTTTTCTTGGTTTGGGTGTGATGGCTTGTTAAGGGCATGTTTGGTTTATGAAAATGGTTGCACTGGTGATTTAATTTATATAAACTGTTTTATATAAATGTGCTAACGGTTTTATCCTAGTGGTGTGTGTAGGGAAGTCATTTGGGGAAATCCTACTGAGTTTCAGTACTCACCTCCTGCTTTGGCACATTGGTGTCTTGGCAGATGTTGTGTACCATGACGTGTGCAAAGGTAATTCATCTCCCTCCTTTTGTGGATATTTGTGATCCCTTGGTGGAGCTTGAAGCTTAGAGATTGGTGTGGAGTTGTGGTGGTTTCATGGCTTATGGTGTTTGGTTGTGTAGTTTCTGCAGTGTACTCTGATGTTATGGACATGTCTGGTTGTTTTCGTTTTGAGTTGTGTTGTTGAACAACTTGGTTGTCTTTTGGAAATTCTTGGTTGGGTAATTTAATTGACATGCATCATATAGTGGCTGTTAGTGGATGGTTTGGTTGGTTTTGTCTTAAGTAAAAATCGTTCCCCAACCTGATATTGAGGCCCTCGACATTTATTTCCAGCCTTTGGCATCTTGGGAACGTCGCTTAAGTCCAAGTATCCCTCACCTCCTCCTCTAGACAATGAAGTAGGGGTGGTGTGTTACAAGTGGTATCAGTTTATTTGGTCCTTTGCAGTTGATTCTCGGATTTGGTGTTGACATTCGTGTGGTAAATTCCTTGATTTGAGATGGTAGCAAGGAATAGGAATGTCGGAACTTGGAATGTATATCATAAAAGGATGTAGCTAACCCTTTTATGTTGAAATTCAAGTTACCAGGAATTTGGGTACATAAGTGTTTTGGAGACACTTATAGGCATTGGATATCTCATTTTCGTAGGTGTATCCAATGATATGAGCATGGAATGCATGGTAGAAATGACATTCCACTAGGACACATATTTTATTGGGGTATAATGATCTATGGGTTGACTTGAGAAATGGTTTTTGCATGAAATTGTATTGTGAATAAATGGGTATTTTGAAAATGGTTTGGTTTTTAAAATGGTGAAACATGGCACATGTGGAAAAGGTTGAAAGCCTTCTAGTGACAGTGTTGTGTAATGTGATTTGAAATGGGATTTCGTGATGTATATGGAAGTGAGACTCATGGTTGTTTGTTTTCTGTTTATAGAAATGGACCAGGTAGGCGTCGTAGAGACCAACCGAAGGAGGCTACTAAGAATGTGGTATCACCTGAGCCTCAGGTGAACTAGCAGCTAGTGCAAAGCATAGTGCAAGATTTCTAAGTTGTGGAAAGTGGAAATAAGATGGATGAACCGAGGAATGTGGATCATGCCGTTCAGTTTCAAAAGCAGAATCTGCCCATCTTCAGGGGTGAATCAGAGTCGTAGAGGGAAGAAGCATGGTTGAATAGAATGAACAAGATCTTCGAGTTCTGGGGAACACCGGTATAGTTAAAAGTGAATTTGTCCACGTATATGTTAGAATATCTTTCCCTTAAGTGGTGGGAGTTGGTAATCCAAGCGGGGACAGACCAGTGTATGATGTGGAAAGGTTTTGAGGAATTTTTTAACAAACAATTCTACCCACATACATTCAGAATTCAGCGTACGACTGATTTCTTCAGTTTGAAGCAAGATCGTATGTCTGTGACGGAGTATGCAGCTAAGTTTATGAACTTAGTGTGGTTTTCACCCGAGGTGGAGGGTAGAACGTCGTTTAAGGCAAGGATATTTGAAGCGGGGTTATGGCAAGAAATCAGTTCAAAGAAAGCGGTGTTGTGTATAGATGATTACGCAGAGATGGTTAATAGAGCCTCGGTGGCTGAGCGGGATCTGTTGGGTGCTCCGGGTGGGGGAAGCATGGTGGTACCCATGGGGAATAGTGGGAACTCTAATGCTGGTTTCAAGAGGAAGAGGGACACTTATTCCCAAGGCTATAATATGGCATATAATCTGATGGAAGGATCGGTAAATCTTCCTTCGAATCCCCATAGCAAGTCGGGATGTTTTCAGTGTGGTTCTATGAGCCACATAAAGCGGGATTGTACGGAACAACCTCGAGCATGTCATAATTGTAAGAAGATGGGAAATCTACAGCGTTATTGTCAGAATTATCTATGGTTGGGTGCGCGTGACACTCCTCAGGGTTAGAAGATGTCATATGCTTCAATGGGACGGGGACAGCAGCATACCCCTCATCATCAGAGTAAAGTTGGTCATGGTGATTCTCAGAATACCATGACGCCTCAGCATGACAATAAAGAGCAGAGCGTGGAAATAAAACATGTGTTCGAAGCTGAGCAGATTGTGGTGGATGATCAGTCAGGACCATCGACGATGCGAGGTACTATTCTTTTAAATTCTACCTTGATGCAAGTGATGTTTGATACAAGTGTTTCACACTCTTTTATTGCTGCAAGTGTGGTTGATTTGATGGGTTTAAGGGTAGAAATGATGCCCTCGGTTTTGAAACATCAAACTCCTCTAGGTTGAAGAGAGTGTCAAGCCTTCTTGTGTAGAGGATGTTGTATCATTGAGGGCGAGGTTGAGATAACCTGGGACTTTTCAGTGATTGAGATGGATGGGTATGATTTAATCATGGGAATGGATTGGTTGGTGGATTTTAAGGCCCAAATAGATTGTGATGCATGAACAATGGCTTTTACAACACACAATGGTGTTAGACATCTCTATAGTGGAGAGAATAATGAAATGTAGGGTGCAACGGGTTTGTTGGAACCAGAAGTTGGTACGTTATCGTATCAGTTGGTGGTGTTGTCGTTGGAATCAGTAGAGGGTGTTGAGAAAATTTTTCTTCCGGCAGTGGTGGATCAGTTCATGGATGTTTTTCCTGAAGAATTCTATGGGTTACCTCTCGTAAGAGAATTGGAGTTTACGATTGATCTTCTTTCGGGGACAAGTCCTATCTCACTTTTGTCTTATCGGATGGCACCAGCAGAATTGCGGAAATTGAAAGTCCAGTTGTAAGAGTTAGAAAACAAAGGTTTTATCCATCCTAGCACGTCTCTGTGGGAAGCGCCAGTGTTGTTTGAGAAAAATTCAGATGGAACTTTGAGACTATGTGTTGATTATCGTAGACTTAACCATGTTATGATAAAGAAAAGATATCCACTTCCACAAATTGATGATTTGTTTGACCAGTTGAGGGGATCCCAGTGGTTCTCCATGATCGACCTAAATTTGGGATACCATCAATTGTGGGTGAGGAAGGAGGATATTTCTAAAAGAGATTTCAGAAGTAGATATGGACATTATGAATATGTGGTTATGCCCTTTGGTCTAACGAATGCGCCAGTGGTGTTTATGGAATTGATGAATCAGATATTTCAGAGATATTTGGATTCATTTTTAGTGGTGTTTGTAGACGATATTCTGGTGTATTCAAAGACAAGGGTGGAGCATGAGCAGCACTTGGCGACAGTGTTGGGAATTTTTAGGGATCATCAGTTGTATTCCAAATTGTCAAAGTGTGAATTTTGGATACATGAAGTTCATTTTATTGGCCATGTGATTTATTAAATAGGTGTTTCAGTGGATCCAGAAAATATAGAGGTCGTTATCTCATGGAAACCGCCAAAAAAATGTGTTTGAGATATGGAGTTTTCTTGGTCTAGCTGGGTATTATCGGCGTTTTGTTCGTGATTTTTCACATTTGGCTTCGCCAATGATGGATTTGACAAGAAATAATGTTCCATTCCAGTGGAATGAGCAGTGTCAGTAGTGTTTCAAAGAGCTAAAGGGTCATCTTGCATCAGCACCAATCTTGGTCTTGCCAGAACCTGGAAAAGGGTACGTGGTGTATTGTGATGCATCCGGATCAGGGTTGGGGTGTGTTCTCATGCAAGGGGGTCATGTGGTTGTGTATGGATCATGGAAGTTGAGGTTGAATGAGAAGAACTACCCAAATCATGATTTGGAGTTGGCAGTAGTGGTTCATGCCTTGAAAGTGTGGCGTCATTATCTCTTTTTTGAGAAATTCATGGTATATATGGATCATAAGAGCTTGAAGCACATTTTCTCACAAAGAGATTTGAACTTGAGGCAATTGAGATGGATGGAATATCTTAAGATGTTTTATTTTGACTTGATGTACACACCGGGTAAAGGAAATCCAGTACCGAATTCATTAAGTAGAAAATCATATGCTCGGGTGGTGAAAGAGGCATTAGATCAGTGGCAGTTGATGTCAGTTATAGCAGATATGCGGTTGGAATGTGAGGACCAGGGTGATAGAGCGGTCTTTTTTCCAGTTTTGTTGATTCCTAACTTGGTTGTCCTGGTTAGAGAGGCACAGATATCTAATTATGAGTGTGTGACCATGGGTTCGAGACTCAGTGGTGGGGAGACCATTGAGGGTTGGCAATTGAATGGAGATTCAGTTTTGTGTTTTTGGAATCGGATGGTAGTACCAGTTCCTTTTCAGGAGGATCTTCTCAGGGCGTATCATCATTCCAGGTGGGTTGTTCATCCTGGAATTCAGAAAATGTATAAAGCTTTGAAAGAACAGTTCTGGTGGGCTGGTATAAAAAGAAGTTTGGATGAGTTTGTTTCGAGATGCTTGAATTTCCAGCAGGTCAAGGCAAAGCATCAGAGGCCTGAAGGAATGTTGTAGTCTTTAAAAATGCCTATTTGAAAGTGGGAGAAGATAGCAATGGATTTTGTCACAGGTCTCCCAAGAACAGTCAGAAAGCATGATTCCATTTGGGTGATAGTGGATCAGCTAACAAAGTCGGACCATTTCATCCCGATTCGTGAATCTCATACAGTGGAGGATATTTCCAAAATCTATATCTGGGAGGTGGTAAAGAGGCATGGTGTTTGAGTTTCGATTTTATCAGGTATAGATCTGAGGTTTACATCTCGTTTCTGGAAATCCTTGCAGCAAGCCCTTGGGACACAGTTGACGATGAGCACGACGTATCACCCTCAGACGGATGGTCAATCCGAGAGGACGATACAAACACTGGAGGATATCTTGTGGGCTTGTGTCATGGATTTTGGTGTCTCTTGGGAGGATCACTTGTCGTTGGTTGAGTTTTCATACAATAACAGTTATCAGGAATCCATACAAATGGCTCTGTTCGAAGCGTTGTATGGGCGGTCGTGTTGTTCTCCACTATGTTGGGTGGAAATGGGTGAGTCCTCGATGGTCGGACTGAGCTTTGTCTAGGAGACAATGGAGAATATCAAGTTGATCAGGAAGAGAGTGGAGATGGCTCAGAGTCATCAGAAATCGTATGCAGATCATCATCGACGGTCGTTTCCGTTCGAGGTGAGCGATCATGTTTTCTTGAGGATCTATTCTAGGTTGGGGCATCGCCGGTTTGGGAAGCAGGGAAAGTTATCTTCGATTTATATTGGGCCTTTTGAGATTCTTAATCGAGTTGGTGAGGTGGCTTATCATTTGGATTTTCCACCAAGGTTCAGTTCGGTGCACAATGTGTTTCATGTGTCACAGTTGAAAAAGTATCAGCTGGATCGTGACCATGTGATTCGATGGCACCATGTTGAGCTAGAATCGGATGCTTTGTTGTTGCACGTGCAAGTGCGGGTTATGGATAGGCAAGAGAAGGTCTTGCATGGTAAAAGAATTAGTTTAGTTCATGTGTTGTGGAAACATGGTCAGATTCAAGAGGAGACTTGAGAGCGGGAGAAAGAGATGGTCGAGGAGTGGCCCGAGCTCTTTCGGTAAAGGGCGGGTTCACTACTTTCCAAGGATGGAGATTCAAATGGTGGGGAGAATGTAGCACACTCTATTTGATTTATGTGGCCTTTTATGAATTTTTATGTGCTTAAAGTGCATGAGACAAGCTGGGAAGAGGTTGGGAGAGTTTGGAATGGTTTTGGATGAGTTTTGAGGCTTTTAAAGGGGTGCACGGTTTGATCACGGTTAGTCGAAACCATGAGGGTTCTCCAGAAAACCGTGTAGGGGAGACAGTTGACTTCACACGGCCGTCACACGGTTTTCCAAACCGTGCGAGGAAACCATGTGTACCCTTTCTCCCAAGGTAGTAGTGTGCGCAGGGTTAGCACACGGTTTTACAAACCGTGCGGGATAATCGTGCGGCCACTTAAAAATAGGGTTATAAGTTCCGGGATCCCTCAGTATTAACCTATTCCACTCTAATAATCCTCTCACTTGAGCCTCACTCGGGATTTTGGGTTCTCATAGGTTAAGGGTGCTCTCCCACTCGATTTGGAAGCGTTTCAAAGGGGGTTTCAAGGCGGATTGAAGGTGGTTTCTCCCGGGTAAGTCTCTCCTCTTCTTTCTCTTGTGTTTTCTTCTAGATCTACATCCCTCTATTTCATGGTTTTCTAGATCTACACTTGTTGTGTGTAGATCTAGGGTTGTGGTTTCCTTGGATGTTAATATTAAGGTTTGTGGATGTTAGGTAAGGGAAACTAGAGAGGTTTCAGTGGTGTGTTCTCCGGATTTGAGGTGTGGTGGCTTGTGGGTCGATTTCTCAGGAACTCTAAAGGTAGGTGGCTTCTCTCTCGACTCCACTTGGTTAGAGATAATGGTTTTTGGATATAATTAATTTGTTTTGCTTGAAATTAATTGTGTTTGATGTTCGAAATTGGTTAGAAATTCTTTGGGTGATGTTTTGGGGATTTTTGTGGAAAAAAGGGGTTTTGGTGAAATGCTATTGTTGTGGACTTTAAAATGGAGATTTTAAAATGGAGATTTTAAAATGGGATGATGTGGTTGATTTTTGAAAATGATTGATGGAACTGGTTTTCAATAAAAGGGTTGTTTTATTGAAATGTTGTTTGGCATGGAAAATGGTTTTCAACAAATGGGTGATTTTTTGAAGTGGATTGATATGTAATGGAATTTGTTGATTGCATGTGGTTGTGACCTTGGTGGGTTATATGCTTGGCATTGTCTTGTTTTGAATGTTATGTATAATTGGAGAGAATTACCACTATAAAAAGGGTATGGATAGTGGACGGAAGGGCCACCATCAATGGTAAGTGGACGGGAAGTTCCGCTTGGTGTGAATGGGTGAACGAGTTGGACGAAAGATCCACCATTTGGTTGTTTGGTTGTTTGGTTGTTTGGTTGTTTTGTTGTTTTGTTGTTTTGTTGTTTTGTTGTTTTTTGTGCATTTATTTACAAGATGGAATTGTTGTGCTAATGGGTAAATGATGAGATGGCTTGTGGCATGCTTGGTTGGCTTTCCCTTGTTTTCTTGGTTTGGGTGTGATGGATTGGTAAGGGCATGTTTGGTTTATGAAAATGGTTGCACTGGTGATTTAATTTATATAAACTGTTTTATATAATTGTGCTAATGGTTTTATCCTAGTGGCATGTGTAAGGAAGTCATTTGGGTAAATCCTACTGAGTTTTATTACTCACCCCCTGTTTTGGCATGTTGGTGTCTTTTTAGATGTTGTGTACCATGACTTGGGCAAAGGTAAGGCATCTCCCTCCTTTAGTGGAACTTTGTGATCCCTTCATGGAGCTTGGAGCATGGAGCTTGGTGTGGATCTTTGGTGGTGTCATGGCTTGTAGTGTTTGGTTTTTTAGTTTCTATAGTGTACTCTGATGTTGTGGACATGTCTGGTTGTTTTGGTTTTGAGTTTTGTTGTGGAACAACTTGGTTGTCTTTTGGAAATGCTTGGTTGGGTAATTTAATTAACATGAATCATATAGTGGCTGTTATTGGATGGTTTTTTTGGTTTTTCCTTAAGGTAAAATCATTCCCCAACTTGATCTTGAATTCCTTGGCATTTATTTCCAGCCTTTGGCATCTTGGGAACGTTGCTTAAGGCCAAGTATCCCTCACCGCCTCCTCAAGCCAATGAGTTAGGGGTGGGGTGTTACACCAAATACTAAAAACCTTAAAAAATAGAGACCCAAATTAAGAATAGGAGAAACCAAAAAACTGCATAAAATCCATCTATCAGATGGCAGTAGTGAACCGAAACATTCTGAACCGCCTTGCCTTCGGCTGCTATTGATGGAATCCACAAGAATCGGTCCTAGGGGACCATTCTGACAACCCTATACCAGAAGAAACCACAAAACCCAAATCAAACCCTAACCAAGGGTTTCAATTAATTAATTAATCATTATATAATTAATAAATCATGGAAAATCAATATCACATCAGAAGTTCCTATCGTGCCTTCACTCATATCAAATACATTTCGAAATTCCTTTCAAAACAATTTTATATTCAGATACAATTCCAAGTCTTAGAAAACACATCTTAAATCATAACAAAATAATTCAAGGGAACTCCATTTTCTCTTTATACAAACAAAAACACCCCATTAAGATAGGGAAACTTCTTTAGACCCAAACTAAGCCCACTCAAAAACAAATTTGGCCTAAAGCCCAATGATCAGGTGTATTTCAAAATAAAAATATTCATTGGAATTTTTATCAAACATAAAAAATGAATAAACCCCTATTTCCAAACCAACTTCCATTGTGCAAAGAAATCCACCATTCCATCCAAGGAAAACCCCACCCAAGCTTTCAAAACATTACAAAACCACCCGACACAGATGGGTATCATTATTTGAAAACCAAAACAAGGCCCAATGCAACCCATTTACATCAAACCACTTTTAAACAGTCAAACCAAGATTTTTTTAAGGGATAGACTACAATCTCATTTGAAACCACCACTAGAATAAAAGTGAAGACCCCATTCTAAAATAATTTGAGGTTAGACCTCAATTTAAAACCAAATTATCTTTAAAGAACATTTTCACCCAATGAAAATCCAACCATCCAAGAACTATTTCAACACTTTAAAACCATTAGAAGGACCCAAATGAATTTCATGTAAATCCTATTACAATTAAATTTTCCAATTTAAATCATAAAATGAGGGCTCATGAAACCAATCGTTTCTACCAAGGCCAAGGACTAAAATAGGTTCAAATCAACATAAGAATATAAAATATATTTATACTTGCATCAAAAGGAAATAAATCACAATAATATTATCATTACAAAGGAGAAAAATTTCATACTTACACCTACCTCGGTGGGGAGTGGATGCAACAATACTTCGAAGGGAGGTAGAATAAAGCCTCATGGACCAACCGCACACCCTAGATCCAAAGAAAACCAAAATACGCATCAACCCTAATATATAGGGTTCATCCAACCAAGAAACCCCAAAAAGAAACACTAGAAATTGAGAAAGGATAAGAAACTCACCGTGGAGGGATTCTCCCATGAAGATGAGAGGAGAAGTGGTCACCTGAGGGAAAAAGATGTTGTGCACCAAAGGCCTTTGGCTGGTGGGGGTCATGTGCGAGGGTGAGCTAGAGGAAGGTGCAACTGCCGGTGGGAGAGCTGACCGGAGAGAGGATCACCGGTGATGGTTGTGCTGAAGAGGGATACAACTATCTAGTGGGGTGATTCGAAAGGAGAAGGTCGGTTGGGAGGTGGCGTGTGCAAGTGGGGAGGGGGAGAAGGGGTGATGTGATGGAGGGGTGAGTGAGAAAGGGGAAACCCTTTTGGGTTTCAAAAAAAAGAAAAACACTTATAATAATATTTATTATTATTATTATATAAATATAATAAAAGTAATATTAATAATAAAATAAAAATAATAATTTTAATAATTTTAATAATTTTAATCATCATATTAATAATATTCATTTCTTTTTTAATAATAATAACATTATTAACAATTTAATATTATTATTATTATTATTGAAAATATTAATAATATTATTATTATTATCTACAAAAATATTATTATTATTATGGTTTTAACATTTACTTTATTTTATGTTCATAAAAAATTATTTATTTTAAGTATTCGGTAGCCGCACTATAACCTGGGCTGACTGAACAATTACAGTTAATTGTATGTTGCCCGTACAATGGCCCAAAACCCTCCAAAATTATCAATCTTCAACAATTTTAAACCATTATTAAACCCAAACCTCAAAAATAATATACAAATCCAATAAAAACTAAAATTAAATAATTTTAATGGTCAGGGTGTGATAGTTCCTTTTTAAATTATAGAAAGAATTGTGTTGTGGCTTACCGTTCGAAAATTTATTATCACCTCTCTAAAGTTCATGATGTGCTCCATATATCATTATTAATTATGTACATGCTCAGTCCAATTACTTTTCCCACATTATAAGAAATATAATTAGAACCATATCAATCTAACTATGAATTTCTTATCCAGATTTTAACCACTAGAGAATAAATGTTTAAGAGTTTGGTGACTCAGTTGGTTAAGGTACTTTAAGAAAATCATAAGATATAAGAGGCTATGTGGAAACGTAAAGAAGTTATAATGAATAAATAACAACATATTTTCAAGAAGTTATATTCTGGAAATTTAAATTATGAATTTTTTAAAGGAGGGAAGAATGTATCACTTGAGCTTCAATTATAGTAAGATTTTTTTTCTAGAGAAACAATAGTATAATGCCCGTAAATTTATTTAAGAATATGTTCAAAAATAAAATTCAAAAATATTAAAAATTTAATTTTATGAAATGAATATCATATTTTATTTCATAATTTATGAATTATCTTAGAGTGAATTGTTTATATTTTTTCATAAATAGTTTATTTTTGGTGAATAATGAAAATAATAATTTTACACAAACCGTCAATTTAATGAATTTTTAATGATATAATAATATCTTTATGGTTTATAAAATTTTTTTTCTATAATAATTATATATTAATAAAGAAATATAATCCAAAAAAAATATAACTTTGAACTTATAAATATATTCTTAACATTTTGGAAATCTAAGTAATGTTTTTGTTCAAATAAAAACTCATTTTAGTTCTTTTCATTTAATCAATTATTTAAAATGTACCTTTCGATTTTGTTTTGGTTTTAAATAAAATAAGTATCATTTAACATAACATAAACTAATTAATCTATATTATACTTTATTTTTCTGTAAAATAGGTTTTGTGATTAAAATAAACATTTTTCTAAAAACAATTTTCAATGCATTTTGTGAACAAATATTAAAAATAATTTTGAAAAATTACAGGATTTGAATATTTTAAAATGGATTAAATTTTTTGAATCATCATAATTAATATTATTTAATAAGGTAAGATTAGTTGTTTGTCATTATTAATAGTAAATTTGGTATAAAAAAAGGTAGTTACCATGATAAAAGCTAAAACTGGTTAAAACTAAAATTATAAGGGTAAAAATAACCTAAAAACTTATCTAAATCCTAGGTAATTGTGATATTTTTACCCTAAATCATATTATATTATAATATGACTCATTTTGGAGTCATTTTTGTTTATTAAGAAATTAATATATTTTATAATATTTTGAAAAATTCGGTGTTTCTCCTCTCCCTCAATTATAAATAGACACCAATTATCTTCTCTTACTCACACTTCATGAGGATTATATATTATCCAATTAATATCATAATCAATTTAAGACATCCACATAAATGATATATATGTATTATTTTTATCAAAATACCAACCTTAAAAGGCTTAAGGTGCATACCAAAGGAGGTTGTCCAAAGAAGAGGTATAGCTCTTAATCAAGGGATTTTATTTTATTTCTTATTATAACTCCATATATTTTGTTATAAACATGATTATATAATATAATAAGTATATAAAATATACTCTTGTGTTATTATTTTTATTTTAAACCTTTATTTATCTCTTTCTCCATCAAATGAGAAATGAAAGCATTATTCTTGTGTACATGTAGACTACCACCTTGAGAAGTGATGTATTTCTTTTTTCATAAAAACTATTAATGTATATTTAATATAATAAATATAACATTTATAAATTATATTTATTATGTAATTATCATTATGTAAATATTATATAGCATTTATCTTCTTACCCTTCCACTATTAAAAATGATATTTCACCCCGTACGTACGTGTGAACTACCACCTCCACGAAGCAGTGTGATTAATTTTTCATGTAATCCATTAAGGAATGATTATAAATAAGTATAATAGGAATATATAATATATTTATATCTTTATTAACATTATATAGATGACGGAAACATGAGAAATATTTATAGACTGAAACTAGTAAATCGAAACTTACATGAAAAATAAAGCAATTAAAACTCAGAAACGATGATTTTAATAAGTAATTATTAATACATATATATTGGAATGTTATAAGTGGATAAAATATGATGATATAATAATTTATATGGTTCTGATATAGAATTAAAAGAAATTAATTTCTTATACAGGAGGTTAAAATCACAAACGAAGCAATCCAAACCTGAGGTAATGATTTGTTTCACAATCTCTTCCTTATTCAAGATTGTTTACGTTTATGTTTCCATTGGAGGAATTATATGATATTTATATTATAAAATATGTTTATTTTATTCTAATATGGTTATTTATAGTTATTTCATGTATTATATCCATTTTTACCTTCTTTGGAACTCATATATACCTTAAGAATGTTTTAAAGGAAAACTGACATTGTTTCTGAATTTGGTCGAGAATATTTTTCTTCCATGTCTATATTTTAATTAAAATTTTTTCAAGAATGTTTTTAATATTATAAAATTATTTATTAAAGTCGTTTTCACTCTTATTTAACTTTATATAAAAAATTAAAAGGAATTTTATACTTATTTTCAAAATGAAGTACCTTTTACTAATGGTGTGGACAAAATATTTGTTTTACCATTTTCTTTATAAATAGATTTTACTATCATCATGAATATTATTTTATTTGAAGCTTAATTTATAAGTTTAAATAGTTATTTTCAATGAAATTTTTTCCCCAAGTATTTTAGAAAATTTTATATTTTAATATAAGTGATTTGAAAATGAAAAGTGTATTTTCTTCAATAAATATTCCAGTAATATTTAATGTATTTTCACTTATGTTAACATCATTTGATGAATATTTTTATATATTAGGGATATAATATATTAATACCATCCACCATATTAACTAAGATAGATTATTATCATTTTATATTTATTGTTTTTGAAAAATATTAACATTTTGTATGCAAGTTTTTCAATATGAATATTTATGATGATTACATAATAATTTGTTATTCTCCCCTTACATATGATGAGTACATTATTTTTTTAAGTGATGGTATGGTTTTGTTATAGCCCATTAATGCATCAATAAGTATCTTGAGAAAAACTAGTTTGGGTATTTGGAATATGCCTTACCTATTTAAATATGATATCTTGGCACAAGGCCCTAATGGTAAGATTATGATGTCCTACATTATGAATTATTTCATTATGAGCCTATTTTTTTATCCATGTGATTATTTATGTGGTTATGACTTCCATATATTTATACCCATTTTATGATATTAATTATATGGCATATTTTTTTATTATTTATCTCTACCATATTATTCATGCTTTATTTATTCAATGATGGCTTATGTTTTACACTTTCCCTTAATAAGCATTTGAGCTCACCCTTTATTATGTTTTCCCTACCCCATGATATCGAGAAGTGATATATGAATGATCGTTGGGATATAGAAGAAGAAATAATAAAATCATAACTATAATTTTAAGTAGTATTTCATTTTTTTCATATATAATGTGAGAATCATGTATGTATTTTATCCTCCCAAGTCTACAAAACTATTTGATACTTTAGGTTGTAATCCCTTGTATTTCATGATAATGTAGTAAAATAACCACTTTATCTTGGTTTTTAGAGGTGAATTATTATAATATTCATCTAAAATAATGAAATATTTATGTATGCAATACTTGGATCACCACAATGACAATATATGGTAGAAAAAAAAATTTCAATCATATCATATAATTATTCTTGGATATTTGGGTGGATAAACTCTTTATCCATATTCATTAACTACATTCAGTCAACTCTATTCCTTTTTTATCCTAACCCTTATTTTTTCTAAACTAGTGTAACCTAGAGAAAACACCAAATATAAGGCACTTACCCAGTAGTGTCTCTATATTAATTTATTTTCTTTCATATGATTATTCATGGGAATAAAACCATTAGGGTCACCTATACTAAATAATCAACATCTGGGAAAGTTCCTCTTTGGAAGGAATCTCCAAATTAGTGTTTTTAAGGACTTTCTTATTGGTTTCACCAGTTTTATATAAATATCATATATATTGAACCCATTTCATATCTTTTCATGTTTATTATCTCATGTTTTATCCCTTTGCGTATAAATTCTTCTAACGATTTATTTTTGGAATCTTATTCCATCAAAAAAAATAATGAGTTCACACCACATTAATGTGTTACTCTTTACACAACCCACAATCTTGTGTTACTTACCAAAAAATATAATCCAAAAATATTCATATATATTTCAATCTAATTCATACATAAGGTATATTAACTTATCATGTAAATTCATATAGTTATATGAGGTTTAAAAACTCTAAATGAGTAATATCAGTGTGGTAGTTAGCTAACCCATTGGATTTTCAGAACAAGTCATATTTCTATAAGGAGTTGCGTACTCCAACCCCAATTCTCTCTCCCCATAGAGATTATACTCAAGAGAGAATTAATTTCATGATATCTGTAACACCTAATATATACAAACTATATTTAAAAACTCTTATCAACCTCATAAATCTAAAAGAAACTATGTTTAAAGAATATGGAAACTAAATCTTATAGAGTCATTCCTATCATTTAATTTAGGGATATATATCTTATAATAAATTTTTCACCTAAATTTTTCATTCAAAATATTCACTATTTTTAAAAATTTACTAAACCTAAACATTAAAGGAATTTAACAAATAAATAAACAATTTATTTATTATTCAAAACATGTGATACAAATAAGAACATTCCATATTTAATTTAGTCTTGTAAAATCCCATTTTCTAAATCCTAACACGAATTATTTATAAATAATTTTAAAAAATTAAGTATAATTAACTAAATATAAAAAATTTAATTAATATTAGTTTATACTTCCACATGAAAATTTGTTGACCCTAAACATAATTTTAAGCTTGTTCCAAATACAACATCCTCTCATAATTTAGAATTATGATGCATTTTTTTACTTAACATTATGTTTCCCATAACATAATGTCAAGACTACTCCCATATGTTACGTTAACACTCAATGTAGAGTGATTATTGTACATTATGATAAAACTCAGCTAATTGTTTGGTGAACCTACAATATGTTAGTTTCTTAATATAATATTGAGTCCCAACACATATTACAATAGTTAAATAATGTAATTTTAAATATACATCATGAGATACACTATTTTATAATCATATCATTAGGGAATCACATAGAATTATATTAACACATAACATAATGTTAAGTGGTTCAGATCTAGTTTATGTTATGTAAAACATGTTCTTATTTTAATAGTGAAATAAACATATTTAACCATCAAAGAATATATATCTAATACTATTAATTCATTGATAGTGGTTTACATTTTCTTATATTTATCAAATGGTCATTTCATATATGTTATCAATATTGCTAAGGCCTATAGGGTCTCACTATTAGGAACTTCGATAAGGATTAAGTTCTTAACATATTGTTTGTTTCAAAATGAAGAGAGCTTGATAAACTATATCTAAAGCAGTTATTATATATTCACAAAGAATTAGGAATATTTTCATAATTTAATTATTGGTTTAAGTGTAAGTGGTATATTGTTTTATTTTTACTAAAATGATAATTTTATTTACCTTATATGTGATATGCATTCAGATATGTATGAATAATTTTGGAATCTATTTTTTGGTGAGTAACACAAACTTGTGAGTTATGTAAAGAATTATATATCAATGTGGTGTGAATACATTATTTTTTTGATGTAATAGGTTTCCAAAACTAAAAAATTAGAATCATCCATACACTAAGGGATAAAACATGAGATAATTAAAATTTCATGAGATATAATTGTTTTAATATGCATGATATGTACATTAAACTAGTGAGATACTCAAGAAATACCTTAAAAATATTAAGGGTAGTATTCCTTCCAAATAGTCATTTTTTAAGACCTCGAATATTTAGTATGAGTTGCCAAAACAATTAAGTTATAATGAATTATATTATGTAAGGAAATCAAGTAATAAGTTGACCCTAATGGTAAGGTGTCTTGTTCTTTGTGTTTTATTTGGGTTACAATTGTTGGGAAACCCTAAAGGTTAGGATATTATAGTAATAAATTTTAGTGAATAATTTTAATATATTTGGATAAATATTGTATCCAGTCCTATATCCAAGAATAATATATGATATGATTGATAAAGTTATTGTCTACCATATATAGTCATTAATTATTTACATGAAAAACAGTGTATGTTTTGATGACATATAAATATTCTCTATCTAATTAAATATTAAATATGCGGTCATAATTTTTAGAGGAAGTACCTTCATTAATATTCATTAATGAAAATATATAATAAATGATACTAGACCATAGATATTTCTTTATTATAGGTTATTTCTTAATTTATGATAACCATATTGAGATACCTCATCAGTATGAACTATAGAAAAGTTCAACCTTAGTATCTAATGTTGAGACTTTTTCTCAAATTGAATAATTTAGAGAATATAAACATGAATTTTATGTATCTAAATTTCACCAACTCTAACTTGTGGGTATTTGATAATGGGTGTATGTGACATATTTGTGTATAAAAATACAGGCTCAATGATATGTGGGAATTAATAAAGGGTGAATTACATATTCATGTTGGTAATAGAGAAATAGTTGTAGAATTAGTGGCTATAACTTATTATAAAACATTACCAAGTATATTAATACAATATTTTGAGAACTATTATTATTTTCTCTCCATAAATAAAAATATTATTTCTTTGTCTTGTTTGGAAAATAATTGATTCCCAATCATTATAAAAAACCAGAATTTGTTAATATATATTAATGATATATTTTATGGATTTGGGAATATGATAAATGATTTATATATTATATATATGGATAATAATTTTTATATCATTTAGAATAAGATGGTTAGGGTTGATTCTAATCCCAAATACCTTTGGCATTATCACTTTATTAAAATAAATGATAAATTAATCCAAATACACTATAAATATGGGTTTTTTGAACGATTTAATTATGAATAATTTGAAATTTTTGAATCTTGTTTATTAGTCAACATGAAAAAGGAACATATTAGTGAAAAGGTGAAATAACTAGTGTATTATTGTATCTCATACATATTGATGTATATTGATTAATGAGTACTCAATAAAGTGGAAATTTTAGGTACTATGTTACCCTTTATGATGATTTTAGTTAGTATCAATATATGATAATTTTATAAGAAAAAAGTACAAAACTTTTAAAAAGTTAAAATATTTTTTGAATAAAGTAAAGAATTAAATAGAAAAAATTATAACATAGTATGATTAAATCAGGGTGGTGAATACTTGAGCCAAGAATCCATTGATCATTTTGTTGAATTTTTTCATAACTCAATCCTCCTTGAAAACCAAAATTTAATGGTGTGTCTAAGAGGATAAATCATACTTTTTTATCCATGGTCTGATCAATAACAATTTAGTGTGACATTCGTATTTTATTTTGGGGTTATACTCTAGTGGATATAGTATTTCTACTAAATTTGGTTCTATATAAATAAATAATTTAAATTCCATATTAGATATGGATATAGAAACATCCCATTATTTCTTTCAAAATGTTTTTGGATGTAAAGCATTCATATGATGTTTTTATTTTGAAAATCATGAATCTAAATCTAACAAATGAATATTTGGAGGTTATCGCAAGGAAACTATAGGATGTTATTTCTATAATCCTACTAAAAAAGTGTTGGGGACCTATTTTTGTGTTTTTATTAATATAGGTCACATAATTTTAGGGGTTAGTGGGATGAAATTTTAACTTGGAGAAGTTTAATACCAAAAAATATTGAGTGTTCTTAAGGAGGAGGTTAAATTGGTCCCACAAAGAGTTATAAAAGAAAAACTAACTCAAATTACATAGAAACCCTGAAAGTATGGTAAAATTCATCAAGATCTCATGAGATATAAATTTTTTATAGTTAAATATGGTGAGGTAATGTTTATAACAGATGAACTACCACCTATTAATAGGCCACATAGAGTTATAATTTTTCAAATTAGTAAAAAGTAATAGAATTTCAAATGGAATCCATGTACACAAACCTCATTTTCAACCCATTGGATACTCTTGAAGGGTTATGAAAAATAGGGTGAAAGTGGGGTTCCCATAGGAAAACTGAAATGTATGGTAAAGTCTCTACCTATAAAGCATTCTTGGTTGCAAAAGTTTATAAGAAAATTCATTGTATTTACTATGAAGAAAATTTTTCACTAGTTATGATGATAAATTCCATTCAAATATTTATCAACCTAAAAATTTATTTTGATTATTAGATATATCAAATAGATATCAAAACTAATTTACTTAATGAGAGTTTATTTGAGGGTTTTTATATGATACATATTTATGGGTTTTAAGTACCAAATGATCTATAAAGGTTTTCATGTTTCAACAGTCCATTTAGGGATTGAAGAAAGCTTCACGTGTAACACCTCCACTACGGGAAAAATGGGTATTTGTGACGGGTCATTTGCGACGGGATCCCGTCGCAAATGGCCTTTTGCGACGGGGGCCCGTCGTAAATCGCCCATCGCGGAAAACGTCGTCGCAACAACAATTATTTGCGAAGGGCCCGTCGCTGAAGCTATTATTTGCGACAGGGATCCTTCCCATCGCAAATAATACTCCAAATATTTGTAAAAGCTTTTAAAAAAAGGAATTGTGACGGGCCCGTCGCAATATGGTATTTGCGACGGGCCCGTCGCAAATAGTATTTACGACGTGCCCCGTCGCAATTGCTTTTTTTTTAAAAAAATAAAAACTATTATTAAATTATTTTAATGGATATAATAATAATACTATTTGCGATGGGCATAGTATCCCATCGCAAATACTATAAAAAAATAAAAAAATTATTAATAAATTATTTTAATTAATATAATAATAATCGAATTATAATTCAAAAATAAAAAATAATAAAATATTAATAAATGATTTTAATTAATATAATAATAGAATTGTAATTCACAAATAAAAATAATAAATTATTAATAAATTATTTTAATTTATATAATAATAATAGAAATATAATTCAAAAATAAAAAATAATAGAATATTAATAAATGATTTAATTAGTATAATAATATTAGAATTATAATTCATAAATAAAAAAAATATTAATAAGTTATTTTAATTAATATAAAAATAATAGAATTATTTTACATTCAAATATTACAAAAAAAATATAATTAAATTATAATATTATAAAATTTTAATATATATATAAAATTTAATATTATAAAATATAAATAATATTATTATTCATATTAATATTGTTATTTCAAAATATAATATTATTAATATTTTATAATAAGACAGAAACTACGAATAGAAAAAAAATCATATTTTGATTTAACAAACTTTATAACATAAAAACAAACTCTAATCTGAAGGAGGGGGGAGGGGGATCTACAGATGCTGGTGGAGGAAACTCTATCCCTAAAGAATGAGTGAGTCGGCGCATGTACTCTATCTGCTCCTGGTGGTGCTGCTGCCACCGACTCATCTGCTCCTCATACAACTGCTGCTGGCGTCGACGCTCCTCCTCATGTTGCTGCTGCTGCTGACACATCTGCTCATGCTCCTGTCGGAGACTCTCTATCAATGCAGTCTGAGATCGCAACTGATCCTCATACTGTGTAGAAGAAGAAGATGCATGAGCTCCACTCGAGCAGGACGCCGACATCGCAGCACTGCCATAATAATCTCCAGGAGTCAGTCGAGAGCTAATACCAACTACCCGACCCTTCTCGAAGGCATACTGGGTGGCCTGCATCCATGCCGCCTCATCAAACTGACGGCCAGTGGTCTGATCTGATGACTCGTCCTGACTCTCAGGCCGGGTCTGTGACGCTGCGGCCTCATATGACTCCTGTAGTTGCAATTTAAAATTAAAATTGTGAATATATTATATGCAGTTAATTTTTAAACTTCAAAACAAATAATACTAACCACGATGTGATGCTGACGATCACCTCTGAGCTCCCCAGTAGTAGGATCACTATACATCCTCTTATATACGTCGTACTCCGTAATTTCGGGGTGCTCGACAGCCTATAAGAATAAAAAATAAACTGTTAATGTTTATAGTTATATAAAATATTTATAAATAATGTATGTACCAGATGCTGTCTATGAGTACTGAAAGAATGACTCCCAGCTCGATGAGTCACCTCCTGTCTCCCCCGATTCTGCCTCCCCACCGATGATCTCCTCTAAAAGGCACCACTCAACCAGTGCGCACATAATCCATCCCATACATGGGATGAAATGTACTCTGTTCAGTGTGCTCTACATGACTCGTCAAAATCTGACACTCCTGCTTTCTTCATTGCAGCTTTTCTTAAATTGTGAAAAAATTGACGCAAGCGATCACGCATGGCCACCTCCCATGCCTTGTGGATGGCGTCACGCATGGTATCCTCGATCGGATACCATAAACCCTACAAATAAATCAAAATATCAAGTTAGAAATGAAATAATTTTCAAAATAAAAATTATTTCTTTACGTACGTACCAACCAATGGCCGAACATGGCCTACTGCACATCAATGGGAATCTGCTCCCATGTGGTCCACGACTGAGAGAAATAGTTTCGCAAAATAGCGCTGCCCTGTCCGACTGCTATATGCGGAAAACTGTAAAAATAATAAACATTTATTATGTGAATAGATTAATGAAATCTTAGTCAAATCCACAGATTATCACATAGGTTATCACACCTCCGTGTGCGTGGATCAAACCCAAGACGTGGACATCACTCGGGGATGGGGTCAGGAATCATCAATCGTGCAAGACCGCGCCCCCTCCGCGTACTCCCTGGAGCGCCTGCAGGCTGAAGGTCATCTTCCAGCAACTCATCCGCATCGAAATGCAGGTCAGCATCCGCCAACTCACGAAATGTCTCGTCGTCCATCTGAAACAGAAAATTTTAATGTTGTTAGCAAATAATTGATAATTACTATTATATATATATATATATATATATATTATGATTGTATATAACTACCATGGAAGTCTATCAGTGTTCATCTTCATCATCATCTTCATATATGTCAATGTCATCTTCATATTCCTCCTCAACATCATCAATATCCATTCAAGTTCCAGTTGCTTCATCTCCTACCATTTCAAATTCATATGTGACGTCATTAACATCATCGTCATCACTGACTCTTAAATGTGGGGTGTCGTCATGGATACTCATGTCTCTTTGTAAACTAGATTGATTTTGATGACTCTCTTGAAAAACATCAATTCTTTGCACATCAGTGAAAGCACATTCACTTTGACTAAACTGATTGTCTCAAATTTTGATTTTTATTACACTCCACCAATCAGTCAAGTCTCTTGATGTAGCACAGTACTTTGCGTAATAAACTTGATGTGCATGTTGAGCCAATAAGAATGGTTCATTTACTGCGAGAACAATTTTACATTTAATATCGATGATTCCATGAGTCGGATGAACACGCACGGCTCTCTCTGTATCCAACCACCGACATTTGAACATGGTTATGTAATGTTGTCCAAGAAAACAGAGTTCAATGATTTCATCAAGTATTCCATAAAAGTCAACTTCATTTTCTCGATGATGAGATCCTCTCAAGCTAACTCCACTGTTCATTGTTTTTTTCGATTCCCCATATGCATGTGTGTGAAATCGAAATCCATTCACCACATATGCATTATAAGTTTTAACAAATTTGGAAGGTGGGTTACTCAATATACATAGCCGTTTGTCAATTTTATCAGCATGTTGAGACACCTGAAAAGTTGTGAAATAATTATCAATATAGTAAACTATACATTGAATGAGTTGCTAAAAGATAAAGAATTTATGTTACCAGTTTTTGAAACCACTGAGAGAAATTTTTCAGTCGGCATTCTTCGAGAGCAGCTGCTGTAATTTGTGGAATTTGTTTCTTGATATAATTATCATACAACCTACAAAAACCAAAGTTATTTACTGTAACATAAATGAAAGAATAAGTGATATAAACACTTACAGTACAACTGATGTCATCTCTTCACAGTTGAGAAGAACATACGTATGAGTTCTGTGATGTTCATCATCTGAAAGCCAGCGTTCATAAACTCCACCAAAACCAAGCTCTGGCTGGTTGAAAACAGATAATTGATTGTCGATTTCATCAATATTCCTCTTGTTCCATCCCATTCGGTTGTGTTTTGAAGGATACTCAGATTCAAAATAATGGGAGCATAAAAAAGATATTTCCTCTTGCAAATAAGTTTCTGCAATAGATCCTTCAACAGATGCTTTATTACGTACTTTTCTTTTCAATTTTTGCATGCATCTTTCAAATGGGTACATCCATCGAAACTATACTGGACCACCACATTTGGCTTCATATGGAAAATGTAACATCAAATTTTCCATTGAGTCGAAGAAAGATGGCGGAAATATTTTTTCTAGTTTACATATAATTACAACAACATCTTCTTCAAGTTTGCATAGAGCATCATAATCTACTGTAGCCACACAAATTTCCCGAAAAAAATGAGACATGTCTGTTATGGAATCCCAAATCACAGAATTCAACAGACCTCTTAATCGAATGGATAGAAGTCTTTCCATTATAACATGAAAATCATGACTCTTTAATCCAGTAATATGACCATTCTTTACACATCTACCCAAATTGGAAGCACAGCCATCTGGAAGTCTCAAATCATCAATCCACTGACAAAATAATAAACGGTTTTCTTTAGACAATGTATAAGATGCTTTTGGTTTCAGTAACCTTTCTGTTCTGACATTCTCAAACAGTTCCAGTTCTGGATGCCTGTAAATTTGGGCAAGATCTAAACATGCATTTACATTGTCTTTGCTCTTTCCTGGCGTATCCAAAACTGTATGAAAAAAAATTATCAAACCAGTTCTTCTCAATGTGCATGACATCTTACATGTGTTGGACCAACAAATCAGACCAATATGGAAAATCCCAAAATATGCTATGTTTAATCCAATTGTGTTATTTCCCAAAACCAGAAATTTTCTGTTGGTTTATTGTGGGACCAAAAGTGATGAGAGGTAATGAAAATACAACTGATTTTAACTCCGAACCTGATAGCATTTTTGGAGGTCCATCCCTTTCAACTGTTACTTTTCTGAAATGAGATCTGTTTCTGCGAAAAGGATGATCAGCTGGAAGAAATTTGCGATGACAGTCAAAATAACAAGGTTTCTTTCCATGAATGAGCATAAATGCTTTGTTCTCTCCCATACAGTAAGGAAATGATTTCTAACCATGTGTACTCCAGCTAGATAACAACTCATAAGCCGGGAAGTCACTAATTCTCCACATCAATGATGCTCTCAGTATGAAATTCTGTTTCGTTGCAACATCATATGTACTAACACTAGTACTCCACAATAAACTTAATTCATCAATAAATGGTTTCAAATAAACATCAATATTTTTCTTCAGATGTCCTGGACTTAGTAAAGTCAAAAAGATATATGGCTCCTTCATCAACATCCATGGAGGTAAATTGTACGGAGTTAAAAAAACAGGCCAACATGAATATTGACTACCATAAGATCCGAACGGACAGAAACCATCAGTGGAAAGGCCCATTCGAACATTTCTAGCTTCTAAAGCAAAGGATGGATGCACTCTATCAAAATGTTTCCATGAATCACCATCAGCTGGATGATTCAAGATTTTATCGGTTGAAATATTATCTTTATGCCATGACATCATTGTCGTTGTATTCTTAGACATGAATAAACGCTGAAGTCTGGATGTAAGCGGAAAATATCTCAACTGTTTTACAGGAATCAAACCAGACTTCCCATGTTGTCCTTCTTTATATCTCAGTTTCCCACATGTGGGACAACTATCCAACGACTCATTTTCCCCAGAATACAAAATGCATTCATTTGAACATTCATGAATCTTCTGACAAGTAAGTCCCAAATTCCGAACCAGCCTCTTACTCTCATAGTAATTTGCAGGAAAAACATTTCCTTCGGGTAACAGTGTTTTAAGCAAAGAAAATATCTGGTCAAAACAGGTGTTTGACATTCCGTTATCTGATTTGATAGCCATAAATTTTTTCAACTACTTCTAATTTGCTCATCTTGCAGCCAGGATATAATGCATCCTCAGCAGACCTCAACAACTCATAAAATTCAGATGTTGCCAACTCAGGATTTGAAGCTATATCAGCCGGAGTTTCTGTATGTTGAACAGATGAACCTGCAACATCATGTACTAAATCTTAAAACCGGGATGGATCCGGAATCAAGTTGGTATCACCTGCTCTGGAATTGCATTCACCGTGTTGATACCAAAAAACATAATCTGGTTGAAAACCAAAACGCAAGAGATGTCCCCCCACTTTGTCAAACATGTCAAACATTCTCAATGTACATTTTCTACAAGGGCATTTTATTTTGCCTTCTGAAACAAATTCTGGATTTGATGCCGCAAATGATAAAAAAGTCTCCACACCCTCTACATATACTGGATTTAAACCAGAACTGTTTGGATTTCTACGTTGATTTATCCATATTCGGTCACCTAATAATGATTGTTGATGACCTCGTGGTTCTATATTTTTCTATAAAATATAAAAGCATTACTGGCTTTGAATAATTTGTTAGAAAAAACACTCAAGCAAGGATAATTATAGATTTTACATCATACATGACTGACACAAACTTTTTATTGAGATAGACCTAAAAATTGACCCTTTAAGAATTGAATATGTTGAGAATAAAGAAAAACCTGTTACAAATATTGATAATTTTAATATATATAAATTTTTTATTATTTTCATAGTACTAATATTATTGGTAATTATTCCTAATTATTGGTAATTATTCCTAATTATTGGTAATTATTGGTAATTATTGGTAATATTACTAATTATTGGTAATTATTACTAATTATTGGTAATTAATACTAATTATTACTAATTATTACTAATTATTGGTAATTATTACTAATTATTGGTAATTATTACTAATTATTGGTAATTATTACTAATTATTGGTAATTATTGGTAATTATTCTTAATTATTACTAATTATTACTAATTATCGGTAATTATTGGTAATTATTGGTAATTATTCCTAATTATTGGTAATTATTACTAATTATTGGTAATTATTACTAATTATTGGTAATTATTCCTAATTATTACTAATTATTACTAATTATTGGTAATTATTCCTAATTATTACTAATTATTACTAATTATTGGTAATTATTGGTAATTATTGGTAATTATTACTAATTATTGGTAATTATTACTAATTATTAGTAATTATTACTAATTATTGGTAATTATTGGTAATTATTCCTAATTATAGGTAATTATCGGTAATTATTGTTAATTATTAGTAATTATTGGTAATTATTACTAATTATTACTAATTATTGGTAATTATTACTAATTATCACTAATTATTGGTAATTATTCCTAATTATTACTAATTATTACTAATTATCGGTAATTATGGGTAATTATTGGTAATTATTGGTAATTATTGGTAATTATTACTAATTATTGGTAATTATTACTAATCATTACTAATTATTGGTAATTATTCCTAATTATTAGTAATTATCGGTAATTATTGGTAATTATTACTAATTATTACTAATTATTACAAATTATTGCTAATTATTACTAATTATTGGTAATTATTACTAATTATTCCTAATTATTACTAATTATTGGTAATTATTCCTAATTATTACTAATTATTACTAATTATTGGTAATTATTCCTAATTATTGGTAATTATTACTAATTTTTGGTAATTATTACTAATTATTGGTAATTATTACTAATTATTACTAATTATTACTAATTATTGGTAATTATTACTAATTATTACTAATTATTACTAATTATTGGTAATTATTACTAATTATTATTAATTATTACGAATTATTGGTAATTATTACCAATTATTACTAATTATTACTAATTATTACTAATTATTGGTAATTATTACTAATTATTACTAATTATTGGTAATTATTCCTAATTATTCCTAATTATTACTAATTATTGGTAATTATTCCTAATTATTGGTAATTATTCCTAATTATTGGTAATTATTCCTAATTATTGGTAATTATTCCTAATTATTGGTAATTATTGGTAATTATTGGTAATTATTGGTAATTATCGGTAATTATTGGTAATTATTGGTAATTATTACTAATTATTACTAATTATTACTAATTATTGTTAATTATTACTAATTATTGGTAATTGTTACTAATTATTACTAATTATTGGTAATTATTCATAATTATTACTAATTATTACTAATTATTGGTAATTATTCCTAATTATTAATAATTATTACTAATTATTGGTAATTATTGGTAATTATTACTAATTATTGGTAATTATTACTAATTATTGGTAATTATTGGTAATTATTCCTAATTATTGGTAATTATTCCTAATTATAGGTAATTATTGGTAATTATTGTTAATTATTGGTAATTATTGGTAATTATTACTAATTATTACTAATTATTGGTAATTATTACTAATTATTACTAATTATTGGTAATTATTCCTAATTATTACTAATTATTACTAATTATGGGTAATTATTGGTAATTATTGGTAATTATTGGTAATTATTGGTAATTATTACTAATTATTGGTAATTATTACTAATTATTGGTAATTATTCCTAATTATTGGTAATTATCGGTAATTATTGGTAATTATTGGTAATAATTACTAATTCTTACTAATTATTACTAATTATTGTTAATTATTACTAATTATTGGTAATTATTACTAATTATTACTAATTATTACTAATTATTGGTAATTATTCCTAATTATTACTAGTTATTACTAATTATTGGTAATTATTCCTAATTATTGGTAATTATTACTAATTATTGGTAATTATTACTAATTATTGGTAATTATTACTAATTATTACTAATTATTGGTTATTATTACTAATTATTACTAATTATTACTAATTATTGGTAATTATTACTAATTATTATTAATTATTACGAATTATTGGTAATTATTACCAATTATTACTAATTATTACTAATTATTACTAATTATTGGTAATTATTACTAATTATTACTATTTATTGGTAATTATTCCTAATTATTACTAATTATTACTAATTATTGGTAATTATTCCTAATTATTGGTAATTATTCCTAATTATTGGTAATTATTCCTAATTATTGGTAATTATTCCTAATTATTGGTAATTATTCCTAATTATTGGTAATTATCGGTAATTATTGATAATTATTGGTAATTATTACTAATTATTGGTAATTATTACTAATTATTACTAATTATTACTAATTATTACTAATTATTACTAATTATCGGTAATTATTCCTAATTATTACTAATTATTAATAATTAGTGGTAATTATTAGTAATTATTACTAATTATTATTAATTATTACTAATTATTACTAATTATTGTAATTATTGGTAATTATTACTAATTATTACTAATTATTGGTAATTATTACTAATTATTACTAATTATTCCTAATTATTGCTAATTATTTGTAATTATTCATATAATTACCAATAATTAGGAATAATTACCAATAATTAGAAATAATAACATTATTAGTATATTTTATTATTAATATTAAAATAATATAATTTTCTATATTATATACAATTCTCCTTTCATCTCTGTGTTTTCTGTCTCCACATACAAATATTTCATGTGGAGACAGAAAACACACAGATGAAAGGAGAATTGTATATAATATAAAAAATTATATTATTTTAATATTAATAATAAAATATACTAATAATGTAATAATGTAATTATTCCTAATTATTGGTATTTATTACTAATTATTAGCATTTATTCTTAATTATTGAAAATTATTACTAATTATTCCTAATTACCATTAACTATGAACAATACTAATAATTTAAATTTATTAAGTAACAAAACAATGTAAACATAATTAAATTACAACTAATTAAGAATAATTGAAACTAATAAAAAATTTAAAATAAATATTAAATTAAAATGAACATAAATACCTTTAAAATTGATCTGAGGTTGATCTCTGATCGTTCTTGAAAACTTCAATATCAACTCCGGAGAAAAAAATTAAACTTAAGAAACCCTGAACTCTAGAAATAGAATTTTGAGAGAAGGAGAAGATGGAGTTTCAGAATGAATTGAAAAAAAACGGATATGGGTATTTATAGGTTAGATTATTTGTGACGGGTCCATTTGCGACGGGATACCCGTCGCAAACAATATTATTTGCGACGGTACCCGTCGCAAATGCCTTAGCCATCATTTATTACGGTCAACGGTTAAATAGTTATTTGCGACGGGTCCCGTCGCAAATAATAACATGCCGACATACTATTTGCAACGGGGGTATATTCCTGTCGCAAATAGCTTTTACGGCCGCCGGTTATTTGCGACGGGCGGTAACCGCCCGTCGCAAATAACATTCCCGTGATTTGGCGCGCAAACCGCGCCAGTCCTTTTGCGACGGGGTCAGCTAACCCGTCGCAAATAAGTAGTTATTTGCGACGGGGGAATTCCCCCGTCGCAAATAAGTTTCTAACGTGACTATTTGCGACGGGATTTATTCCCGTCGCAAATAACCATTTTTTCCGTAGTGCTCGAGATTTTGTGAATTTTTTTCAAATAAACATTATATTTTCTATATTTTTTATTACACACAACACTGGTTTTATCTTACATGACATGTAACACCGAGTTTAGTTTGTATTACATGATACATAGAGTTTAATAGAAACATGACTACTTTTTAAAATATTATTATTTAATATAATAGTTATGGCTAAACCTTTAGAATGGAAAGTATGAATGGGATTTACAAAATTATGAAAATACATATTTTTCCCACTTATATATAATTAATTCTTCTTTGACCAATTAGTTAAAAATTGAAATTCAAAACTATTTAAAAATTAAGGAAATATTTTTCTGAAAAAACTAATTTTCTTATAGAAAACACGTTTTACATTAATAAATAACACAAACCACTTCTGGTGAATTATTTTAATGAAATTTATATGTTACATATTCAATCAAATTATTAATATTAATATTATGTATTTTCTATACAAGTGATAAGAATAAATCCAATCTTATGCCTAAAAAATGTATTTTTCGAAAAAAAAATTTGTCGCCTTTTTTGCACACTTATTTTAAAACTAATTTTTAAAATTTTTATAAAATTATTTTTTAAAAATTAACTTAATTTTTTAAATCATCGTATAAAAATTTTCTTAGTTTGAATTATTGATTATTTTCTAAAAATATTAAATTTTTGATGGATAGTGAAAAATAATGAATTTTGATTGAAAACTGACTTTTCATTTAAATTATTTATAAAGATAAATTATATTTAAATTTTTTTAAGTAATATTACTTATTTTATATACATATATATATTAATACAATTTAGTTTATTTTAATGAATTTCATATTGAAATTTCATTTAAAAACATTGTAAACTTTTGAGCATTTTCTCTTTGAAAACCTGATTTCTCGTCATGTCTGTGAGATTAATTTTAAATTAAATTTTTTTCTCTTATAAGGATTAAATTTTAAAAAATGGGTTAGTTAATTATATTATTCATAATTTATATTATCTAATAAGTTAAATTTAAAATTTTAAGAAAATGAATAGTAAAAACAATAAAACTTAATTACCACGGTTAAGGTGAAAATTGGTTTACTGGGGGGTTAAACTATAAATATAAGGGTTTAAATGGAATAAAAACTTATATAAAAACTATTTTATGGTCATATTATGACCCTATAATTTTTAAGTATCTATAAAAATATTTTTGGATACTTTTTCATATGAAAAATGTGGGTACACCTTTTTCATTTAAAAAATTACAAGTGTGTCACTCACCTCACTTATAAAGGCCACATTCTCTCCTCTTTTATTCACACCTTCTAACCATTTGATTAAAAATACAACTAAAAAATCACTTATAAATACCTTATATCATATTAGAATCATTATTTTGGGCATAAATCCAACCTATGAAGGATTTTGGTGCAAACATGTGGAGGTTACCCGGAGAAGAGGTAATGTTCTGGAATGAGAATTTTTATTTTATTTATTCCTTCACCTCCTTCAATTATTATTAAAAAATGATGATATAATTACATCAGTATCTTAAATATAATTATATTTCTTTTATTTTAAGGTAGTCACCTACAACCTTCTCTATTTCCATCAAATGGGTTACGAAAGCATCATTTGTGTGTACGGAGGACTACTGCCTCATAAACTGATGTTATTAATTTTTCCATTACCACCTATCATGGTTGGGTATGATGATTGATATAAGGTATATATATGATATTTATGAAAAACATATACCTTTTTGGTCATTATTCCATATATACATTTTTTACTTTTCATTCCTTAGAGGATATGATGACGTCGTTCGTGCGTATGGCAGACTATCGCCTCGTGAAGTGATGTGATTCACTTTCACTAAAGCTTTATATGGAAGTTCATACCAATAAATTTATTTAATATATGTATATAAATGTAATAATTTTTATATTCATGAAACATTTATCATTGTTAAAATATAATATATCATTTACTTTCTTACCTTCTATCTCACTAAAAGATGATAACATTGTTCGTATAAGTGTAACTACCGCCTTCACGAAGCGATATGACTATCTTTTCATCACCACACCACATAGATTATATTTATAAGTATATTTAAATAATTAATAATTTATTTATTAAATTATGATAAATATATAAAAATATGATATTACTTACCTACTTTCCATAATGATCATTGAAAAATTGAAACATTACTCAAGCATATGTACGACCTACTGTCTCTATGATCGTCACATACATAATTTCTCAAAACCATAATTCATGATTGGTATTAAAGGTATTATTGATATATAAATATGTTAATTATGTCATGAATATTAATCTTAAGATGATGGATTCATGATCAAAGTAAGAGTACCAAATATAAAAAATCAAAATTGATACGAAAAACAAAGCAGTTATTGCCCATAACATGACTTTTACATGGAATTGTCATCAAATGTGTCATAGTAATACGTAATTGAATAATATATGGTTTTATATATGTAATATTGGTTCCTTAAGTGATGTATAATATACTTATATTTATTATACTGTAGGTATTAATGAGTACTAAGTGAGTTGATACTTATGGTAATGGATTTCTAGTCTCTCTTTTATTTCTGAGAGACATATGAAAATTCCCAACTTGTTTTTTTTGTGGTGAATATATTTAACCTTTTAAGTTTTATATCATTAATATACTTAATTTAAGGATATTTAATGTTTTAATTGATTTTATTCTTTATTAGGGCTTATGATTCAAAATATTACTAAAGTAGGAAGGGATTTCTATCTCACTTTTTACTTTTATGAGACACATGTCATATTCACCACTTATTTATTTTATATATTGTATATACTATCCATTAATGTATTTTATTATGATTATATTGAAAATTATTGGTATTTACATATCCATTTTAGGATCTCTCTTTCACGGGGCTTGTAACTTCCCAACTCAGATGCCACTAAACCAGTGCTTCGATCCAGTTCTCCACAAGGCCTCTAGCACAACTCTCCTTATTCCAGAGGGTGCCGACTAGTAGAAAGGGACTAGGGTGTATTAGGGGAGATAATATTCCATAATATCATAGTTAAAAACAATGGAAATAACTAGGTTTCATCCAAGAAGTAAATAAACAGAGTGTGGAAGGATTAAATAAACTGAAATACTATGTGTTGTAATAATAAATGAAATGATATAAAATATTGAACATCCATGCCATACATACAAAACTAATCAACTAGTGGTATGATCAAATATATAGGAGTACATAAGAGAAAATAAAATAAAAGTAAAAGGATCTAATACTAACTCTGATCCATGCCACATACCTAGTCTCCAAGACACTTCTAAGCTACTCTAACCCAATCAAAATAATCCACATGATCATCTCCACTCAATCATGAAACCTTGGGCCTCAACCCCATCCATCATGCAATATTTTCTCAACATGAAAAGTAGACATAAGGTCTTTATGCACATCAAGGTTCATTTACATGGGTGACAAATAATCTTAGTACTCCACCCCAATGATGCACCTAAAATATGTTGTCATAATTGAATGTTCAAGAAATATTCTTAGATTAACATAGAATCAACTAGAATTGAGTCAAACAAATAATGTGAAACCATGGTCGATCCATGGATCTGTAATCCTAATCAACTAGGGAATGTTTTAAAATTTATATATATATATATATATTTATTTATTTATTTATTTATATGTGTACGTATATATATTCCCATAAATATATATATATATATACAAAAATATGTATATACTTGAGTAAGGTGAACAAATAACATGAAAAATAATAATGAATCATTGGGTCCATAATATCGATCATCTGGACATCCTATGAAAAGGGAATTGATTTGGATGTTGTACCACTCAATTATTTTATAATTATTTCAATCCCTAGGTTTATAATACTGATCAAAAATAACAAATTTGAATAACCCCAAAAATGTCTCAGTATCGATTCACTAAAAGAGTAGAACTGTTGTGTCCACCCAAGCCTAGGGGAAATCCTAGGAATCTCTCAGGTTAGCATAATCATCCATGAGTATATCACGAAATGTGGAGTTTCATGTCCAAAATCCAATCAAGTAATTGATCGGGGAGAGTGAAATCATACCCAATTCTCAGTAGAGAATAATCATCCATGAGTATCCTGTCAATAGGAATTTCATTCCCAAATATGATAATAAAAGGATTTTATTAATAAATATCACAATCAAGGGATGTCATTCCGGAATATCAATCACATAAGGTGCAAAATAAAGATCCTAGTAAGTACCTCTATGCATCCCAATAAAATAATCTAACAATAAAAAAAGGCTTAGAGGGTGTATATTAGGAAATACATCCAATAATGTAAAGACCCGCAAATTTCAAGGAAATTTTTTTCTTAATTTTCTTTGGAATTTTACAAGAGCGCAGCTTCAGACGACACCTGATTCCGAGGCCCGGTGTGCCCGGAATCAATTTCCGAAGTTTGGCTCGGGTACGTTCAGTGAACGGACGAGCGGGTTTTTCTATCTTTTGAACCGGTGCCCGGAATCAAATTCTGAGGGCACCGATGAAATCGCAGCGCCGGTATTTGCTTAGAAACGCCTCTTCCGGAGTTGCGTTTGCTCAGACGTGGTTTTTAAATTTTGCGGCTTTAAGTCAGAAATAAAATAAAGTTTGTGCGACAACTTTATTTTATTTCACTTAAGCTGCTTGGAAGCCACTTGAAGCCACTTAAGGGCGGCTTGAACTGAGTGGAACTGGATAGGAGGCTATCCAGAAATATCCTACCCCCTTGGTAGGATATTTGTGCGGTGGGGCCCGCACGAGCCCCGCCGTTTCTTTCGCTAAGTAACGCACCCGCGAAAACCCGTCAAAGTAACTGAAAAGTCAACCGACGCGTTTTCTTAAATTCTTAACAGACCATTTAATTGGGCGGTTTATTTCATGAATTAAATGGGCTGTTTTATTCGTTGAATTAATTCAACGAATTAAATGGGTCGTTACTTACGCGTTTTGCGTTTGTTGGCAAAATAATAAAATAGACAACTTGTCTATTTTGGAAGATTGCTATCGTTGTGCAATTCCTCTGAACCTCCACTCTCCCCGCGAAGAACGCGAAGAACGCGAAGAACGCGAAGAACGCGAAGAACGCCGGCGACCGGAATTCGACGACGCACACCGAGATCTGCGACGTCGACGAGCCCTACCCGCGACGTTCTTCGGCGACGCCTCTTCTTCTGCGGCCGATCCTCGTTCGGCAACTAAGGTGAGAAACGAATCATTTGAATTCTCCCGTTTTAATTTCGATATCAACGGATTTAAACTAATTAAATCCGTTTGATCTTGATCCGGAGATTGGCGACGCGACGCCGGATACCGCGACGACGCGACAATCCCCCCTTCTTCCGCGACGAGCAATTCCGCGACGACCTCTCGTCCGACGACGACGACAAGTAAGGGATGTTGGATTATTTTATCTTTTTCCCCGTGTTTATTCTTTTAAAGTGAAGAACATGATCTCCGACAATTTTGATTTATTTAAAATTGTTGTTGATTATTCCTCTGTGGATTTTGACTAAACGCGGAGGGTGCGGGTCTAACGAACAAGACCCGGCAACCCTCCGCCGATCTCTTTTGTTGTGCGGATTTGGCGGACGACGACGAACCGTGCGGCAAGGGCATTTTGTTGATTCCGCAGTGAAGATCGTCCCCCGGGAGGAGCAACGGCGCAGACGGGAAAGAAATCGGGCCACCGGAGCATCTTCGGCGGCCCGCGGAAGGAGACGGCGGCGCGGGTCGCCGGCGCGGCGGCGCCAGCGACCGGAGGCGGCGGCGCCCGGCGCGCCGCCGGAGGAGTCCGCCGCGGCCGAGCCACGGCGGCGGCGAACCGCCGGACCGCGTCCGCGGTCCGGCCACCAGCACGCGGCCCGCGCGGGCCGCGTTTCTCCCAAAGCCGCGGGTTTGACCCGCGGCGGCTCTTCGGCCGCTCGGCCGAAGACCGAGCCGGCCGGTCCGGTCGGCCGGGCCGCGCCCAGGCCGGACCGGACCCGGCCTAGCCGGGTCGGGCCGGGTCGGGCCGACCCGGTTCGGGCAGACCCGGTTCGGCCGACCCCAGAGGGGGGTTCGGGCCGGGTCGCCCCGGACCCAGAACCCCCGTTTCGGGCCCTCTTCGGTCTTTCGCCCATATCTTGGGCCTGAGACCTCCGATTGACGAACCGTCAGCGGCTACGCGATCCTTGGATCGAGACGGTCGTTTCGGTATACTATACTCAAGGTGCACCTTCCTTTTCGGGAGTCTACGTAGTTAAAACTCCGTAGTTAAGCGTGCTTGGCCTAGAGCAGTGATCAGGATGGGTGACCTCCTGGGAAGTTTCCCAGGTTGGGTGTGAGACGGAAAGGCCAATAACTAACAGACCGGGCGTCCGATTGACGCGCCGTCTGTTTCGTTGAATTCCTCTAAGTGAGACGGAACTTTTGGCATACTCCGCCCGAGGATCGGATACAGGCGGAGTACGGTCGGGTTGGTTTTGCCCTAAAAACCAACCGGGCCCCTGGGACGAAAATGCCAATAACTCTCAGACCGGGCGTCCGATTGACGCGCCGTCTGTTGCGTTGAGATCCTGTTGTCGATACGGAACTTTTGGATACATCAACTTCGGACTACGTGTCAGTTGATGTATCAGCCTCTCGGCTCGTGGAGCGGACCCTCCTAAACGAGCTCGCTAAGTGCGGGAACCCTAGTGCTGGCTGTGGCTTCGACGACGGAGCAGAGATCCTCCGTGGACTGCGACGACGATAGAGCAGAGATCCTCCGTGGACTGCGACGAACGCAGAGCAGAGATCCTTCGTGGACTGCGGCGACGACTGTGCAAGAGATCCTCAGTGGACTGCGTCGACTACTGCACTCAGCGATCCTACGTGGAACAGTGTTACCGAACCTGTGTGAGCTGAATCTTCTTTTTACCTTGAGCGGTGGAGCGCTTGGTTGTAGCGGCGGACCCGCGATACTCTACGGAGTGTGTGCGCTTGGTTGTAGCGACAGACCCGCGACGGTGGAGACGCGCGTGCGGAGTACGGAGACCGTGTAGATGACTGAGACCTGACGACTGCTTGACCGACTCGACTTGGAGTGAGTCGACTAGCCCAGTGGACGGAGCGCCCAGTAGTTGGCAGCAGACCCACGGCGGACGGAGCGCCTGGTAGTTGGCGGCAAACCCGCGGTACTCGACAGGAGGAGTACCTCAGTAGGCTATCTGGGTGAGCGCCCGGTATTTGGCAGCAGACCCTCAGCGGACGGAGCGCCCGGTAGTTGGCAGCAGACCCGCGGTACTCGACAGGAGGAGTACTTCAGCAGTCTTAGGTTAGTGAGCAGTACCCCGGAGTCGTGACAGGACCACTGTACACTTCAGAGATGGGGCTCTTCAACATTTACGGTTTCGATAATGAAAATCCTGGTTGAGCTGAATCTTATGTTACTCTCCTTTGTGGATTGTGTTGAACTATCCTATGTGGATTTACTGTTTACTCTCCTTGTGGATTTGAGTCTTGCTTTCCTTTGTGGATTGAGTTGTTCTTGAGCTCGTGAGCAGAGCTAGAATTGGGGACTTAGGTATATGTATGGGCATATACCTAAGTCGAGTCAGATGTTACTTCGTGATTGCATCTTTCTTTTGTGCTATATCCTTTGTGGATTTCGGGAGACCTTCGGGGGTCTCGGGGTCCTTACTGAGTAGTTGTACTCACCCCTGCACGGGCTATGCCCGCACCTTATTGTGTTGGTTGCAGACGACGGACAGCGCTGATCACGGTTGGGGCGTGGAGCAGGACGATACCTGGAGGTGGACCACTGGGCGGGACGTGCTCGGAGCGGACGTGGGACCCGAGGAGCCTGGAGGCTATCTGTACCCACCCTTCAGGTGGGATTACCAGTGGACGACACGAGGCCGCCGTCTTTTCTTCAGTTGCTGTACTTTACTTTTCAGTTGTACTTTACAGTTGGGCTTGTATTTCCGGCCCCCTTTACTTTTCCGCACTTTGTAGTTACTTCTGCTTGCTGACTCTGTGGTGGATGTTACTTATAAAGGCAATGCCTTCCCTGTTCACTGGGATTTTACGCCTTGGTGCTAGTCGCCAGCCCCTGGCCTATGGAAGGCGGTCTTGGGGTAGTCACGGCACGGGCCCCGAGGACGGGTCGTGACAAATTGGTATCAGAGGTGGTCGGTTCTACCGCAGACTCTGATCTTTCTTCTGTGTGAAGCAATAGTGTTTAGCGTATTGAGTGTGGTTATCAGTCCAGGGAGTCCAGTGTTGGTGCGGCGGCCGACGTATCCATACACCAGGACCCTGACTTCTGATTTCTGACTTAATGCACGAAAACATTGATTGCATGTGTGTTTCAAGTTTTCTTCGTGATTACTTGTGTCAGCTCACCGGGTATACTGATCTGCTTCATGAAAGTCTCAAGTTTTCCTTGTGATTACTTGTGCCAGCTCACCAGGTATACTGTTCTGACTGTGGTGCTCTTGTTCTCCTTTTCAGGATGGCCCCGCGATGACAGCCAGCTAGGGTTCCGAGTGTAGGGCGCGACGGCAGCCCACCGAGCGACGAGGCCTCGGTGCAGGGCCCTTTGCCAGCAGTGGCACCGGCGGTAGCTTTACCCGCCGAGCCACCGATGCTACCAGTACCAGACGCTGACGATGCACGTCGCCTCAGGGCACTGCATGAGTTTCAGAGCCAGCGACCGCCCAGGTTTCGCGGTGAGGCGGACCCCCAGGCCGCCGAGGACTGGCTAGAGGCGGTGGTATGGATCTTTAGGCTAGTGAGGACACCAGCGGATCTCATGGTGATTCTCGCGGCGAGCCTCCTGCAGGCGGCGGCAGGACGATGGTGGAGCTTGATGCTCCAGGTGCACGATGAGGCATCTCTTCTTTGGACGGACTTTGAGAGCCTCTTCCGCTCGGAGTTCGTCCCGGCCACCCTTCGTGCGGTGCGTATCCAGGAGCTTCTACAGCTGCGGCAGGGCAGCATGACGGTCGCTCAGTACGCGGCGAGGTTCACCGACCTTTCTCGGTACTCGACAGACATGGTACGGGACCCCTTCTTCCGGGCCCGGACCTTCGAGCAGGGCTTACGACAGGAGATTCGGGCGTCGCTGATCTCCCTCAGCATTTCGACCCAGGCGGGAGTGCTAGAGCGGGCCCTTCTGATCGAGAGCTTCCTTGCTGAGTCTACACCAGCACAGAGACCCACCGCAGGGCGGCACGTAGCGGAGTCTTCGGTAGCAGGTAGCCGACAGATGACTCAGGGTTCCAGGCAGACCAGACCTACCAGTGGCCGACTGCACGACTCAGGCTCAGTTGTGCGGGGAAGCCGGGGTGGAGTCAGAGCCAGGCGTGCCGAGAGTGGGCAGTGTTACTCCTGTGGCGGAATTGGTCACATGGCTCGTGACTGCCCGACCCGCCATGCGGGGGAGCAGCAGACGGTTGAGGAACCACCTAGGCAGAGGCAGAGGTTCGACCGTGGCGGTCTGCAGGGAGGAGACGGACGAGGTAGAGGAGCTGGCCGAGCAGCAGGTGGTGGACGACGCTTTGAGGCTCTACCACCACCACCACCAGGAGGTCCACCCCGACCGCAGGGGAGAGCTCAGCTTCAGGCAGCTGAGGCCTTCGATCATGGAGCCCTGGGAGCTGATGGACAGGAGCAGAACTAGTGGATACATCCTTTGTACTTCTGGTTCCTTGTTGCTTTTGTGTAGCGTCTTGTAATATGAGCTGCAATAATAAAAGACGCATACCTTTGTGATATTTTTCGTTCCTGTCCTCTTTCGTGATGTTACTAGGAGATTCCAGTTTTGGCTATTGACTTGACCCTCACTTGTGAGACGTCTACTGGAGGAGACCCAGTTACCACACACTGATGCCGACAGTGTGACTCAACCCTTGGAGGCGAGAGTAACGGTTGAATCTCTTAGTAGTAGCGTCGAGGCCTTACGACGTCATCCTTGGTATGGATTAGTATCATCCATGTTAGGATTGACTGTTTTAGGCAAAGAATGTGGTTCATCCAGAGGATGAGACCGGATTTCTCTTTTCGGCAAAGAAGAAATCTTGCAGCTCTTGTGGGACCAGAGATGGTCCGAGCCACGACAGAGAAGGTCCAGATCATCCAGGAGAGGATGAGGACAGCTCAGAGCCGGCATAAGTCATATGCTGACAGGAGGCGGAGGCCACTAGAGTTCAAGGATGGTGACCACGTCTTTTTGCGTGTCTCACCTCGACGTGGTTTACGGAGATTTGGCCGAGGCGGCAAGTTGTCTCCACGCTCCATCGGGCCTTTCCAGGTCCTCAGCAGGATAGGAGAGGTGGCTTATCGCCTGGCTCTACCACCTCAGTTGCACCGGGTGCACGACGTCTTCCACGTGTCTCAGCTGAGGAGATACGTGCACGACCCGACGCACATCATCGACTTTGGGGAGCTGGACGTGGACGATGGGGCGACTTTTGCGGAGGTCCAAGTGGAGATCGAGGATCGACAGGAGCGGGTCCTACGTGGGCGGTCGATTCCTCCTGTGCGCATCAGATGGCAGCACGGGAACCTCCAGGAGAGCACTTGGGAGCGGGAGGCTCAGATGCGTGCTCAGTACCCCCATTTGTTCCCCTAGTTTTTGATGTTTCTTTACGGGGACGTAAAGCCCTGAGGTGAGAGTAATGTAAAGACCCGCAAATTTCAAGGAAATTTTTTTCTTAATTTTCTTTGGAATTTTACAAGAGCGCAGCTTCAGACGGCACCTGATTCCGAGGCCCGGTGTGCCCGGAATCAATTTCCGAAGTTTGGCTCGGGTACGTTCAGTGAACGGACGAGCGGGTTTTTCTATCTTTTGAACCGGTGCCCGGAATCAAATTCTGAGGGCACCGATGAAATCGCAGCGCCGGTATTTGCTTAGAAACGCCTCTTCCGGAGTTGCGTTTGCTCAGACGTGGTTTTTAAATTTTGCGGCTTTAAGTCAGAAATAAAATAAAGTTTGTGCGACAACTTTATTTTATTTCACTTAAGCTGCTTGGAAGCCACTTGAAGCCACTTAAGGGCGGCTTGAACTGAGTGGAACTGGATAGGAGGCTATCCAGAAATATCCTACCCCCTTGGTAGGATATTTGTGCGGTGGGGCCCGCACGAGCCCCGCCGTTTCTTTCGCTAAGTAACGCACCCGCGAAAACCCGTCAAAGTAACTGAAAAGTCAACCGACGCGTTTTCTTAAATTCTTAACAGACCATTTAATTGGGCGGTTTATTTCGTGAATTAAATGGGCTGTTTTATTCGTTGAATTAATTCAACGAATTAAATGGGTCGTTACTTACGCGTTTTGCGTTTGTTGGCAAAATAATAAAATAGACAACTTGTCTATTTTGGAGGATTGCTATCGTTGTGCAATTCCTCTGAACCTCCACTCTCCCCGCGAAGAACGCGAAGAACGCGAAGAACGCGAAGAACGCGAAGAACGCCGGCGACCGGAATTCGACGACGCACACCGAGATCTGCGACGTCGACGAGCCCTACCCGCGACGTTCTTCGGCGACGCCTCTTCTTCTGCGGCCGATCCTCGTTCGGCAACTAAGGTGAGAAACGAATCATTTGAATTCTCCCGTTTTAATTTCGATATCAACGGATTTAAACTAATTAAATCCGTTTGATCTTGATCCGGAGATTGGCGACGCGACGCCGGATACCGCGACGACGCGACGATCCCCCCTTCTTCCGCGACGAGCAATTCCGCGACGACCTCTCGTCCGACGACGACGACAAGTAAGGGATGTTGGATTATTTTATCTTTTTCCCCGTGTTTATTCTTTTAAAGTGAAGAACATGATCTCCGACAATTTTGATTTATTTAAAATTGTTGTTGATTATTCCTCTGTGGATTTTGACTAAACGCGGAGGGTGCGGGTCTAACGAACAAGACCCGGCAACCCTCCGCCGATCTCTTTTGTTGTGCGGATTTGGAGGACGACGACGAACCGTGCGGCAAGGGCATTTTGTTGATTCCGCAGTGAAGATCGTCCCCCGGGAGGAGCAACGGCGCAGACGGGAAAGAAATCGGGCCACCGGAGCATCTTCGGCGGCCCGCGGAAGGAGACGGCGGCGCGGGTCGCCGGCGCGGGTCGCCGGCGCGGCGGCGCCAGCGACCGGAGGCGGCGGCGCCCGGCGCGCCGCCGGAGGAGTCCGCCGCGGCCGAGCCACGGCGGCGGCGAACCGCCGGACCGCGTCCGCGGTCCGGCCACCAGCACGCGGCCCGCGCGGGCCGCGTTTCTCCCAAAGCCGCGGGTTTGACCCGCGGCGGCTCTTCGGCCGCTCGGCCGAAGACCGAGCCGGCCGGTCCGGTCGGCCGGGCCGCGCCCAGGCCGGACCGGACCCGGCCTAGCCGGGTCGGGCCGGGTCGGGCCGACCCGGTTCGGGCAGACCCGGTTCGGCCGACCCCAGAGGGGGGTTCGGGCCGGGTCGCCCCGGACCCAGAACCCCCGTTTCGGGCCCTCTTCGGTCTTTCGCCCATATCTTGGGCCTGGGACCTCCGATTGACGAACCGTCAGCGGCTACGCGATCCTTGGATCGAGACGGTCGTTTCGGTATACTATACTCAAGGTGCACCTTCCTTTTCGGGAGTCTACGTAGTTAAAACTCCGTAGTTAAGCGTGCTTGGCCTAGAGCAGTGATCAGGATGGGTGACCTCCTGGGAAGTTTCCCAGGTTGGGTGTGAGACGGAAAGGCCAATAACTAACAGACCGGGCGTCCGATTGACGCGTCGTCTATTTCGTTGAATTCCTCTAAGTGAGACGGAACTTTTGGCATACTCCGCCCGAGGATCGGATACAGGCGGAGTACGGTCGGGTTGGTTTTGCCCTAAAAACCAACCGGGCCCCTGGGACGAAAATGCCAATAACTCTCAGACCGGGCGTCCGATTGACGCGCCGTCTGTTGCGTTGAGATCCTGTTGTCGATACGGAACTTTTGGATACATCAACTTCGGACTACGTGTCAGTTGATGTATCAGCCTCTCGGCTCGTGGAGCGGACCCTCCTAAACGAGCTCGCTAAGTGCGGGAACCCTAGTGCTGGCTGTGGCTTCGACGACGGAGCAGAGATCCTCCGTGGACTGCGACGACGATAGAGCAGAGATCCTCCGTGGACTGCGACGAACGCAGAGCAGAGATCCTTCGTGGACTGCGGTGACGACTGTGCAAGAGATCCTCAGTGGACTGCGTCGACTACTGCACTCAGCGATCCTACGTGGAACAGTGTTACCGAACCTGTGTGAGCTGAATCTTCTTTTTACCTTGAGCGGTGGAGCGCTTGGTTGTAGCGGCGGACCCGCGATACTCTACGGAGTGTGTGCGCTTGGTTGTAGCGACAGACCCGCGACGGTGGAGACGCGCATGCGGAGTACGGAGACCGTGTAGATGACTGAGACCTGATGACTGCTTGACCGACTCGACTTGGAGTGAGTCGACTAGCCCAGTGGACGGAGCGCCCAGTAGTTGGCAGCAGACCCACGGCGGACGGAGCGCCTGGTAGTTGGCGGCAAACCCGCGGTACTCGACAGGAGGAGTACCTCAGTAGGCTATCTGGGTGAGTGCCCGGTATTTGGCAGCAGACCCTCAGCGGACGGAGCGCCCGGTAGTTGGCAGCAGACCCGCGGTACTCGACAGGAGGAGTACTTCAGCAGTCTTAGGTTAGTGAGCAGTACCCCGGAGTCGTGACAGGACCACTGTACACTTCAGAGATGGGGCTCTTCAACATTTACGGTTTCGATAATGAAAATCCTGGTTGAGCTGAATCTTATGTTACTCTCCTTTGTGGATTGTGTTGAACTATCCTATGTGGATTTACTGTTTACTCTCCTTGTGGATTTGAGTCTTGCTTTCCTTTGTGGATTGAGTTGTTCTTGAGCTCGTGAGCAGAGCTAGAATTGGGGACTTAGGTATATGTATGGGCATATACCTAAGTCGAGTCAGATGTTACTTCGTGATTGCATCTTTCTTTTGTGCTATATCCTTTGTGGATTTCGGGAGACCTTCGGGGGTCTCGGGGTCCTTACTGAGTAGTTGTACTCACCCCTGCACGGGCTATGCCCGCACCTTATTGTGTTGGTTGCAGACGACGGACAGCGCTGATCACGGTTGGGGCGTGGAGCAGGACGGTACCTGGAGGTGGACCACTGGGCGGGACGTGCTCGGAGCGGACGTGGGACCCGAGGAGCCTGGAGGCTATCTGTACCCACCCTTCAGGTGGGATTACCAGTGGACGACACGAGGCCGCCGTCTTTTCTTCAGTTGCTGTACTTTACTTTTCAGTTGTACTTTACAGTTGGGCTTGTATTTCCGGCCCCCTTTACTTTTCCGCACTTTGTAGTTACTTCTGCTTGCTGACTCTGTGGTGGATGTTACTTATAAAGGCAATGCCTTCCCTGTTCACTGGGATTTTACGCCTTGGTGCTAGTCGCCAGCCCCTGGCCTATGGAAGGCGGGCTTGGGGTAGTCACGGCACGGGCCCCGAGGACGGGTCGTGACAAATAATCTAATAAAATAACAAAAAACAATAAGGATCAAAAGAAAAATCCCATGAAATACGTCTGGGAATCCCAATAAATAAAGTCATATTGCATCAGTATCATTGGAAACAAACCATGAAGTACCTCTAGTAATAATCATTACATCATTAGTAGAAAAGTGAAAGCGTAAATAAGAGACTGAGGGAGGCCTAATGCCTAAACCCACCACTACTACCACAACCTCAAATGAATACAAGTTTGATATGGGTTCTAAGGTGATACCTGCTAAAATAACAACCCAAACCCCCAATGTACTAGCTTGGGGTCCTTCAAACACTGAGTTACCCACTAGTTCTCTCTGATTAAACACATGAGAGGTATCCTATATGGGATCCTCAAAGTTTATACAAAATAAAAGGAATCCTACTCAAGATCCTAAGTAGTGAAGGTAAATGGATGGATCAAAAATGGAATCCTTGATGGTAAGAAAAAAAAAGGAATCCAATATGGGATACTTAGAATAGTACATAGAAATATGCGACCTATATGGGACCCTTAATAACAGAGTATATAGGTAGAGGCATCCAATATGGAATCCTCAGATGGTAATAAGGTAGAGGAATACTATAAGGGATTACCTAAGTCATCATTTAAGTGAAGGTGTCCTTCAGGGGACCCTTACAAATAGTAATAATATGGAGGAATCCTATATGGGATCTTCTATGTCCAAATATAATAAGAGTCATCCAATATGGGATTCTTAGAAACAACTAACCTCATGACCTCCTAGGCTATAAGGGAACATATCACAATGGATAATTACTCAAGATAAATCTACATAATAATTGGTCATGGTAGATGGATCATGTCCTATCTTAGATCAATGCCTCACTCTCATGGAACAAATAGTTTCAACTATTGTAGGAAGAACCTATCCATTTATGAAAAATCTAGAAACACCAATTATGAGTCCTCAAATCACCTTAAATGGTTTTACCATCATGATATACATAGAATGATGCTCAAATGGAATACTCAATTGTCTAATTATGAGTTCTTTTCATAAAGATATGAAAAACCCTAAAAAGGGTGGTAAGGGAGAAGTACATTGTGTGTATACCCAATACACAATGTATACTCCCAAAGCTCAACCAGGGCATATAATTCAGTTATAAATGGCGTTTAAAATCCCATGTACATGGGGTGTAATATAGGTACCCAAAATTTACCATAAATTGGTTACCTACCTATGTACCTCTCATGTAATGGACATGTATATAGCTCGGTCATGTGCCTCTACACATCGTGGGTCCCATATGGGGTCTGGTTTTTTACTCTACACGGCCATGTGCCCCTACATAGGATATCTTAACTAGAACTCATATATATAGAAAAATACCAATACATAGTGTGTATACCCTTTTCATTTCATGTACTTCCAAAAGACTATCTTCCTTGAATAGGAAGAAATGGTGTGTGTTCCCTAAACTACAAACCGTGTGATCAGGATTTCCAAATGGAAAACCTCTTAAATTGAATCAAAACCACTTTTTTCCCCTCAAAATGTATAGATCAAACCTTAGGGGGTCTTAAGTGGTTATAATAAGTCAATAATACATTAAAAAATAAAAAATATGAGTATTTATAAACAACTAAAAAACAACCTACCTTTGGGAAGAATCTACAAAAGCTTCACCTGTTTCTGCGATCCCAGGCTGCCGCATGACGATCCGGCTCCTCCTGAGCTCGGCAATGGTATATCTATTTCTCCCTCTATATTTATCTATCTATAACTCCCCTTTTCTCTCTTGGTCACATTAATTATAATCCCATGGGGTGTGTACAAGAATATATGGTAGAAAAAATAAAATAAAAAGTAAGAAAAAAAGGAAGAAAAAAAAAGAAAAAAAGGGGCACAGCCCTAACACCGGTGGATGACTTGAGTTTATGCCCCACCTAGAAAAAAATACCCATTACAAACATAATTTTGGATACAAAGCCTCAATATAACATTTATTTTAAAAGATATATCTAAATTAATTTCTGAAAATAAATTAATATTAATTATTACACCTAAATTAAAACCGTTCTTATTTTAACCAACCTCCATTCCAAGGGTAGAAACCCTCTTCCGTGACCAATGGAGTGGTTAGAAAAATTATTTGAGATCATATTCTAGGGGAAATTGACCATTTTAACCCATTCAAACATATAAAAGAAGAAATTTAAATTTGTAATCAAAATTCTAATCTTGAAAAACACAGGTTGTTACAACCTCCACACCATAAACCTTCTCATCATTGAGAAGAAATGGTGGTCAATATAGACATGATCTCAACCCAATCATCTACACAAGCATTACATATTTACTATCCATTTAATAGTCTCATAGATCCAAAAAAAAAATCTCCTACACATAATACACGTAACTGTTACTGATCGAGTACTCCCCACCATAGGAGTATCCTTATCATCACCTCCTAACATCACATGTTCACACTTCCTGAGAATGATTTCCATAGAGAATATTGTATTTCAAATTAAAATGAAGGTCATTTTCCCCAAATGGCCAACGGTTTACTCCCCATAATATATTTTACCTTATACTTTACCTATATCATAACCTCAATAGGTTCCTTTATCAAACCGAGAATATATTTAAAAAGAAAAGAAGCTTGATGTGGAGCTGATTCTCTCTCAACATACATAGGATGATGTTAAGAAATATAGTGACAATATCTAAATTGGAGGTCATTATTATTCCATCAAAAATCATTCATAGATCTATTTTATCCACCTTCACATCCAATATGCTATACTTTCCTTTAAAAAAATCCTAACATCATGTCTCCTGACAATGTGTGTCCAAACCTAGCCATGGTTCAACCATATCATAGAACCTAATTCAATTCTGATGTCTCCTCTACTATGGAGGAACATTCCTCATTTAACCACAAATTCAAGGAAACTATTCCCATGACAGTTATTTGAAACCATCAGTCATCAACTCTCACATGACTACTCAACAATTTATGATTAAATAGTACCATGTGTAACTGATGCATACTATCATCACCCAAATCATAGTCTAGATAATAATATTCTATTAAAACCAAGCTAACCATTATTTACAGAAGGTTATTCCAAACAAGTTATAAGCTCCCTTGAAACTCCTCTAAAAAAAATAGTCACCATAGTCATGCAACAATTTATTCTATGACCACCCATCTCCTGACTTCATTTCAGTCATGAGAATCTGCTCACACTCTGACTACACTAGAAATATGAGAAACATCATTCAAAAGGGATAGGCACCCAAATAGTCCTTCCAATCGAAGCCAGTCTTGATGCCCAAAGAACCCTAGGTCCTTCATCAAAATCCAAAGTCATCAATATGATTATATCATAATACCCAAGAACTAATCAATCATTTTTCTCAAAAGAGTGTATAAAAAAGTTACCTACACAAAAAGAAATCCATAAAACTAAAACAAACTCAATCATAGGTTTTCCTTGATCAAAATAAACATTGGATTATAAGGGTAGGAGTCAAAACTAAGGGCCTCTAGGTCTCCCAACAAGCCCTACTGGTCAAGTCTCACAATTGGGCCACAAGGTCTAACCACCTAGCCTAAATTATCAAACCACAATAAGGGAGGTAAATATCACAATGACCTATAAGGTTAAAAACTATAAAAACAACCAATAAGCACCCTGATCCTCTCTGAACATCCTTGTAAGGAACTGCACCATATAGGTTACAATATTAATGTATAAGAGATATTGAACTAAAACTCATATAGAATCTATATATGGTAATACCCCCTTGATGTCTAGTTCACAAGAAACTTTTAGGTATCTATCATAATTTCACAAATCAGCCTAACTAGGTAACCCTAAACAAGGGTAGGTTAAGTAGAATCTCATTCCAAGCTATGTAGAAAGACACGTTACAGGTTTTCACTTACACTTTAAATAACTGAACCTAAGAAAACCTTCCTTATAAGGGGTCTAAAACTTGGTAATATTGTTCTCTATAGACCTACTAAGGTCACTACACCTCACATACATGAGAACTAAATCATCAACCTCACCATAAAACACCTTAGTGTAGATGTTCATGGCATGTCATTAGAGGGAAATATATATATGAGTCAGCCCAATTAAGTAAAATGAACCAAAAACCTGAATGGTATTATACCATTTATTTTTTTCGTGACACTTTAATAAATTTTACTCTATATTTAGTAAAATCACACACTATGTTACCTATAAAATTTGAATCATATATGAAAAATATGATGCATGAGATGCCACTTATCTTTTCCATCCAAGAGTCAAAATCATTCACTGGCCTCTCTCCAACAACCAACAACCATAAATCCATAATAAATCATATAATCCTCACAACATGTGTGTCTCTCAAAGTTGAAATCATATAAAACTATAATATAATAGATTAGAAAAGAAATCCCATAACAATGGAAACTAGTAATGCCTACTAGAACAGTTGTTTTTGATGCACCAATATGATTTCTGTTATTGGTTCCAAAACATTCCTAATACTCTTTTCTATCATATCCCAAATTGTAAATCAAAAGGAAATGAATTCCTTTAATACAAATTTGTAGAATACATACCTGAATTCCACTAAATAGATGCTCTGATCTGATTTTCCACAAGTCCTCAAGTGTGCTTCTCTGTACACAAGAGGATGCCGACTAGTAGTGAGGTCCTAAGGTGTGTATATGGAGACACTATACCCTCATATCAGAGTAAACACCAACTAAAATAAATAGATATGATATAATTAAATAATAAAAGTGTGGAAGAAATAAATAAATTCATAATATAATATGTTTTGGTGATAAGTGAAATTCTATAAAATCTTGAGCAACCATATCATACATACAACATTGATCTCCCACTATGATGACCACATATACAGAAGTAAATACATGAAACTAAAATAAAAGTACAAAGTTCTACTATTAAATCCAAGATAGACCCCATACCCAATCTCCAAGATACTTTTGGTATTCTCTAGCCTGATTATAAGAATCTACATGAGCATCTTCATTCGATCATGGAACCCTAGGCCTCATCCCCATCCATCGTGTAATATGTTCTCAACATAAAAAGGAAACATTAGGTCTCTATGCACACTGAGGTTCACATAAAAGGTTGATAAATTATCTCAGTAGGCCACCCTAATGATGAACTTATAATTCTATTATCATAAGTTCATTCCCATGAAATATTATTAGTTGATCTAAGACTCAATTGGAAATAAATCAAACAAATAATTTGAAACAATAGTCAATCACTAGGTCGATAATCCCAATCAACTAGGTAATGTTCCATCATGTGTATATATATTTATATGTGTATATATATTACCATAAATATATATATATATATTCCCATAATTATATACATAAATGAATATGTATATACATGAGTGTCAGTTCCTACCATGCGAGCATCGGAAAATCGAAAAGTAAATAAATACTTGAATATGGGTATCATTTTCCCCACAAATCAAAGTAAGGAGAATGTATCCAATATTCATGGATCACATGAACCTCCAAGGAAAACATGATTATGAGACATTTTGAGGGTCATATGGAGCACACAAACCATACAAAATATCATGTGGATCCCCTTTGACAACACTCCTTGTTTTCTTGAAGGTGTCGAAGGTGATTGCTAATCACATGGTGGAAACCAAGTGAGCTCCCCCGAGTCATGTGATTTTTTAGGTGATGCATGCCTAAAAACCATCAGAAAATCCTTGTAAAATAATGAATAAAATATCCAAAAGGAGAAATAATTTCAGATTGAAAACATTCATGTGAAGAATCCATGTAATTTTCAAGATAGTATGGAAACCCTAGGGACATATCAGCCTTATCGTGCAAGAGCATGTTGGCCTGCCACACTCATTACATGAAGGGTCTCATACATGTCAAGACAATCTTGTGCTCCCCCTCTGACTATAAAGAAAAACTAAATGGTTTCCCATGTTAATACTCATACATCACCATAGGACCCTTTCTTGGTCACATCACTGATGGGTAGAGTTATTTTCTTCACCAATGCTTTAACAAACCCATGATATCCCCAGCCTTTGTAAAATAAATAAGGAAATGAAAAAGGGAAATGACGAGAGCTTCTTGTGAGGGGAGGATATGTTGATATAACATGAAAGGGGTTGTGAACCCTAGGTGATCACCATTAATCCTATAGAGGTAACCCTCTACATGTAAGCTTGATCTCGCGGAAGCCCTCTTGACATGTCAAATTGATCTTGTGAAGACCCTCAGACAAGCCACCTTTGTCTCACGAAATGTCCTAGACAAAGCATCTCAAATCACATGTGATCCTTTCAATAGGTGTCCAGACCTCATGAAGTCCCTTGTTCATATTGTCCTAGCCTTATAAAATTACCTTGACATTTCCACGTGATTTGAATATATCCCTTTAAATTAGAAAAAATTCAACAAATGGGGCAATAACAGGATGGTCATGTAGTCGCTGAAATCATGAAATGATCCTCCCCTTGATAAACTTGCATCTTGATCATGCGAAGTGCATTAAATACCCCCACTGACTACATCATGGATTTGTGGGGTATGTACCCTATAAAGAAGTGTATAACTAGGGTGGTGAGGTCTATAAATCCCGCAACCCCACATGAAAAAAATGCATCATTGGATCCACACACTGACACACCCAATCATCAGATTGGACTTCTTAGAGTTGAAAATCTGAAAATCGTAAGGTCTTATTTTAGGTATGGATATATGGAACAACTTAAGGGATCACGAGGTATATATAGGCATTCTGTGTGATCACTTGACATCACATGAAGGACTTCTAGTAGATTATGTGAAGTAAATCACACATATCTATTGAATCAAGTGAAACTTAAATAAGATAAAACACTGAATGAATCTAATGAACTTGTGAAATAAAATATAGAATAAAAGACTATAATATGGGATACTCGCATGAAGAACATATACACTAATCTCCATGTGCTTTGCAATACTCATCTAGATCATGAGAAACCATTGAGAAAAGTCTCTTAAATATTTTACTACTTCCTTAGCATACCATTTTGTTCATGTGATACCCCTTTGGAAAGTTAGATAAAGTCACATGGTTCCCCACATACATGACAACTATGTCTCGTGAATCCCTTGAGGCTCTCCATATAGGTCTTGTGATGTCCTTTAGACATGCATCCAAAATAATATGGTGACACTAATATGTATCAACTAGGTATCGTGATGTCATCAGGACAAGACATCCATATCTCATAGATACCTCTAAGAATGTCATACCTCTCATGGGATACCCTCCAAGAATGTCAACCACCTCAAGTGATTCCCTCCAAGCATGTTATCCAGATTATTTGATGTACTAAATAAAATTCATCCAAGTCTTGTGATATCCTTTGTACATGACAACCAAACCTCATGGAACCCGTTAAGCATGTCATCCTAGATCATGCGATGATTCTCAGATATGCCATCCAGATTATGTGATGTCCCTCATACAGGTCAATTAGATCATGCTATTGTCTTTGTACATGTCTACAATTCAACCAGACATGTTCAGACATCCTCTGACATGTCAGTCAGGTAATCAAGGCATGTCAAGTAGACAATCAAGCAGGTCAGGCAGACAAGCATTTCAGGTCAGGCAGGCATCTAAGGACATGATAACCATGTTTAGACTACATTCCCTAGCAACCCCAGTGTGTAAAACTTGATCATTGGTAGATATAACTACCTTCATCTTAGAGTAACCTCAGTGTGTAAGCCCCAATAAATAGAACAATGATAACTTTGATTCATGTAATAACCAAGATACATAGGAATCCTTCCTAAGGTCCTAACTCAAATAGGCATCCACTTTGGTGTAAGTACCCCCATGTATCTTACATTTCAACTATTGAGACCCAATAATTTCTATGGTCTAATCATTATACCTCACCCACTGGCGGGTTGAGAGATAAACTAAACTATGAGAACTCTTATTCCTACTATAACTAGGATACATATGATTCCTACCTATAGACAGAGCTTTACATTATGAATATCAAGGGTTTTCCTAGTAAATAAGTCCAACATCCATACACAGTGAGACTGACTTCTTAATAACCCTTGTTTATCACACCAAGCATGGAGAACATGGGCTTAGGGAGTTATAATGGTCTTGTTACTTGCATTATGAATATACACCAGTCTGGGATATATCAGTATGTGTTCTCCAACTAGTGGAATTATATGACTACCCACATAAAATTTTATCTACCTTGGGTCTAGTCCCAAGGGCGTGATCGTACTATAATGACTATAATTACAACCATAACCATGATACGTAGGATGCCTCCATCAAGATCAAGCTTGAGTACCTAGTTCCCATGTTCCCTTATATACTTGTTTCATTTCTTCATGATGTTAAACTATATGATTTTAATGAACTGTGTGGTTTTTTATTCCTACTATTTAGTGGATACATAGGACACCTCATAATGGCTCAATCTCATCCTCATCAAATTAAATGCCTCCTGCATGGAAGCAAATTAGAAGCACCCAACTTTATGATTTCAACATATAATAAGATACCCATAATGTGAAATGGATGGAGAAACTCAGATATATACATATGGACTCACTAAAATATTCCCCTCTCACGCATAAAAGATATTCAACCCATGGAAATTTTGTAAGGGTAACCGGTTTTGTATCAGGATTGGGAGGATATTTATGAAACTCATGGTCATTTTGTTACGGTAACTAGTTCTGTATCAGGATTAGGAATATTTTATTAAACATATCTTAAATCTATATGATATTACTATAGTAGGAAAAAAATTCCCCAAAAAGGGTGTGATGAGCTCAACCTCTCATCCCCTTATCCAATGTAAGTTCCTAAGGGCCATCGAGTCTGAAAGCCTGACTAACCTCCTACCTTTGTAAATATGGTATGTACTCTATTATGGATGTGGGAACCATTGGGAGTTTCCCTTAATTTAAAAAAAATGAATGCACCCCCATTTATGATGAAGAAAAATATGGTAAACCAGACATGGAATCATTTAACCAGATCATCTCTTTCAAAAGATAAAAAGGATAGACTAGTCCATTCCCATTAGACCATTTTTTTCCCTCCATGAGGGTGTCCCCAAGGGTTTTTGTCTTTTTTATCGAATCAAAAATCATGTACCTGAGGTGAATATCTTAAAAAAATGATCAATCGACCATGCATTGGGCCATTTTTTTAACACCCTATGCAAACAAAAATGGTGATCCTGAGGTGAACCTATCAAATAACTAAATGATTGGTTGACCATGAAATGGGACATGTTTCTTGAATATCCTAAAAAATAATGGAAAACCTATAATTAATCTTATAGATAATCCTCTATAGTCAAGTTTCTTATGAAATAAGTTCATTCTCTCTTTGAAAAGTACATGTGATCAGAATTCCAAATTGGGAATAAAAGCATAATTGTGTTACCCATGCATATATGATTGTGCACATATCATGCCTACAAAGATGAATTGATTGGAGACCTTGTTCAGTTTTTTCATAGTGACTACAAATACTACTCTTGAAAACAACACCCTAATCTGACATGCCTTTATCTAATGACCGTTCAAGAAAATTAGCAGCAACTGAAACCCTTATGAGCATCAAAATGACCTCACCCACCCAACATCTTCACTGTAGTGTGGTGATTGCAATGTTATGAGAATAAAATCAACATGGTATGATATCGACCCTTGATTATTACAACAATGGTCTTCAAGCATTGAAATTGATGAGTCTACATCATCCAAAGTAATTTTCATTAAATCCAGTGGCACTCGTCGCCATAGCCAACCACTTTAGGAGCTTATCCCTAGAGCAAGAGAATCACTACATTAAGTATCTAATGATGATGGATCCAGGAGTAAACTACATCACCCTTATATTTTAGGGTCCTCTATGTAGGGTTATTATCAACTGCCATCACCATAACCATCCCACAGGTACCATTCATTTGCCTATTGAGGGTACCACCCGACACACTGCCACCTCTGATGCCCACGCACGGGCAACAAGGAAGACAGATCGAGCACAAAAGTTTTGGATAATCATTAGTGGGCTCATATCCCCACTCCAACTGATGATATCTACCATTATATTCAGATATTAACCAACAATCAAACTCATATCTCTACTCACTCAGAATATGTATTTGGGAATATTCCTATAGGTGGCATGGGGGAGGTGCATATTCATACTTTTATGCATGAATACCATCGGTATATTTTGGTGGAAAAAAGAGGATCTAAGTGGGCTCATATTCCCATTTCAATTGAACATATCTATCTGTATATAGTGAAGACAAAAATTTTGGAGGCTTACATTATTATTCACACTTTTATAAAGTGTAATTACATCTTATAAACAGTTAAAGACCTTTATTGGAATATTCCAACACTAGTACAGATACAGGGATAGGCACATATTCCTATACTTATAAAAAAGGAAGCACAACAATATGATATGTATAAACAAGTGGTTTCTTTTGAAAACTTTCACATTCCTTCTTCCATCTTGCAGGATAATTGGAATATTCTAGTAAAGGGAGGGGAACCTAATCGGGATCATATTATAGTTCCAACCAGAGATTTCCAAGTTGTAGTGGAACATTTTTTAGGATAGTCTCATATTTCTATAAAAAACAGATGCATACTCCAAAGGCCTACGATCAGGCTCGTATAACCATTTTGGATGGGGACTGCCAAGTGAAAGTCGAACATGCCTCAGGGCAGTCTCATATTCCTATCAATGAATCTTCTTAGCATATTCCAGTAAATCATGGAATCTTTGCTCATATCCCTACATTTCCCGATGAATGATTGCATCATCATACTTTTGAGGCTATACTAGAGGAGGCTTATATCCCTTCTCCCATTAAAAAGTTCTATTGATATATTTCAACAAGGAATGAATATTCATACTAGTCTCATATTACTGTTCCAACTGGGGATCACCAAGTGAGAGCGTCACATGCCTTTCGATAGGCTCATATTCCTATCAAGAAAGACTATTGGCATACTCCAATGGCTCATGATCGATCTCGTATATGAATTATGGATGAGGATAACCAACTGAGAGAATCACATGCCTTGGGGAAGGCTCATATTCCTTCCAATAATGAATAATCTCATCGGTATATTTTAGTTGATACTCGATAGTGGGATCATATCCCCATGACACCAGATGGTTATCAATATATTCTAGAATGCATCATACTATAAGCTCATTTTCCTACATAGTTTCAAAGGATAGGTCTTCATATTCTAGCCACAAAGAAGAAAGAGTCTCATATCCTTAATCTAGTAAATTCTAGTATCCTTGAGGTTGTTTGAGAGACATTCTCAACACTCCAAGGGTCTATCAACTCTTCAACCGAAGTAGAAGGAAATAATTACCACAGTAGTCTTCTTCATGGTAGTGTGAAGATGGATAGTGGGTACTTTACTCCCAACATTCATTGTGGTCAACCTTCCCATGGTGATATCTCCCATAGAGTAGGAAATCATCCCATTTTCCAGAAACCTTTGTATAGAGAGGTGTTCAAAACTCAGATACCTTCGTATAGAGAGGTTCTCAAAACATTGGGGTCAATCATATATAGGTATTCCATCAACTTCTAGAAACACTCCACTCTAGTCAACATGTGACCCCAAGAAGTATCTTCTATAATATGACTATATAGAGGTGTATAATTTTTATGAAGAGGAGGTTGGTATTGAAATATATATAGAGTTATCCAAAAAAACCTCCCCACCATGTTCTGGTCCCTTGGCACTTCTGACTATGAGATCCCAGATGAGCTAGAAAAGGATTTCATGCCTTATCTAGAATATGAGGGAAACCTTTAGACCATTAAGATACTCTATTTTTATCCAAACATGACTTTTATCTCTATGGCTCGGGATTCAAAACCAAAAAAGCATAGTGAAAATATGCCTTATGCTTGTCTCCATTGCACAAAAACTATTCGAAAGTGAATCTTTGAACCCATGTCATGCATCCATATTCAATTATTGGGAGTGTTTTGATAATTTCACTTTACCATTCCCCAAGAATAGAAGATACCATCATATGTGGAATCCTATAATTTCATAGCTTCTGGTGAAATCAGGGGACTATGTAATGTGTGAGTCAGTTAGTCACTAAAATGAAATGTAACCACTTAAATGGTGTCAATACTTCGAAAATGGAGGAATAGGATAGCCAATAGATCTTCAAACTGGGCACATATAAGCAATAGCAGCACATTTCATACATGGAAGCTGAAGTTTCAATCAACCAGAAAAACTTCCCATAATGAATGACTCACACCATGGGCTGACATTGCACCCAAATCTTTCATGAGAATAGTTATTCCATATCAAACAGGTCAATATAGTATCATTCATAGCATCAATACAAGAGAGAAACTAGACTTCTAGACTTAGGGAATATCTATCACTACCTCCACCCCTTAGATCACTAGTTCCCAAGAGGATTCAGGACATATCAGCAAGAGATGCAAACAAACCCCCACCCACTATGTTGGGGTAATTTTTATTTGAATTTCCATCGCCAGGTTCACCATCCCCTGAGTGGGTCTAATAGAAATAAATGTAAGTTCTATATTAACCACAACCCATTGGGATGGTGGTATTTATATCTCAATTTTTGTTCTATTAATCATCAAATCCTAGACTAGAATCATTGGATCATCAACAATAGTATCAGACAATACCAATTGTGTCCCTGAATAGTCTTCATCTTACAAGGATAAGGAAATTTTCATCATCATCATCACCATAGAGGGAATCATTCTTCTTTAGGTTTGGGGGTAAATATTGACTATTTTCATCCCATCCGTTCCCCCCACCAAATAAATAAACTCTACTATTTGAGGCCCATTCATAAAACATGACTAGAAACTCCATCAAGGTCACTGATCACTAAAAATATGGGAGTAATGTATAGAGAAGGTGATCAAAACCCACCATGGTTATAAGCCAAAATGGACTAATATGGTCAAGGGTTTGAGAAATGACCATAATAGAGGAAACACAAAATCATCATGTTGCATTGAAAGTAATGGGACAACCACCATTTCATGATACACCTCTATAAATGGATTCACTATTAAAATAATAGATAATGTGGATCAAGACACAAATGAAAAGGGTTACAATATAGAAAATTTACTTTGAAATGGAAATCTGGATATTCCAAATGAAGTTACGTGCACCCAAAACATGAGGTGTCTTCAAAATATGGCACCTATAAAGATCAAGTTTCCATATCTATGGAGGAACAATACCAATTATAAATGGAATGGTTTGTACACATTCCAATCACCACCCAAAATAACCAAAATCCTTCCATGGAGGAACACTTTTAACGATATGAGAGTGATATACAAACTCTTAGGCAGCTCATCTAAGATCTACTTAGGGGAAACATTCCCACAGGGTATCGTATTTGGGAATAGACAAATATTCTCCCTCTTAGAGCAGATCCACCTATAATAGTGGCATCTAAGAATCATATCAAATTCAGATCTAGGAAGTTGGCCTATATAAATGGGTAATTTGAAAATTATCATGATTTCCCTCCATTATGGAATCATCCTCTCCCTCTCCATATAGATCATTCAATATTATGACAGATCAAGAATCAGCGGGAGATGAAAATGGGGATGCATCTCCAGACCTCAACCACTCTTTATAGACAAGAGATGACTAAGACAATAGTACCTCTAGGACTACTCAATGTCATCAATTCCATAGATACTCAAATGTAATCTATGGAACAGTGATGCACACTAGTGAATCCTAAGTGAAATCCATATCCCAAATGGGTGGATGGTAATTTACCTCAATAAAACATTGGAAATTATACTTTCTATACCTTTGACGGTATGGGGGACCTAGAATATAATCTCACACTTTTTGTCTTTATGTGTTCTGGTAATGGGTCCTTGAGATCAATGGGTGGTGACCAAGATGAGGTTTTTTGTATAGACTCCTGTAGGATCAGCCTTTGTTTGGTACAACACCCTTTTAGTTAGATCTCTTATAGGATGGGAATACCTTAATTTTCAATTCTTTTTCTAGTTTAGATCCACACTGAGTAATATGACAATTTTTGACCGTAAGAACAGAATGAATCACAATAATGAGAGGGTTTCTGACTTCATAACCAGATGGAAATGTTTAACCTACTCACTCAGCATCCCTCTCTCACAGGAGAAATTACATGAACTTTATGATGATAATCATCTAGATTATTTCTAGACACCTCTGATCCCAGTGAAGTATCTAGGTGGATTCCATGAGTTTTCAGAAACAACATAACATTTTGAATATTCCATTTAGTGAACCTAAGATAAATCTAGAATCATTCCCACAACATAAGGAAAAATGCTCAGTAAGGCTGAAACTATATTTTTTCTCTAAAACTAGTATTTTCTGTTATGTAATCACCTAGTAATGTCATGAACCACCTAGTGGCTCCTATCAAGTGGAAGAAACAACAAAATCACTCTTGGCTGGAAGAAAAAAGATATTGCAGTCACCCAATATTTGAGGAATGGATGAATAAAACATAATCCTTCTAAAATGAACACGTCCACATTTATTTTCTTATATCCATAGAAAATACCCTTCTCAAGATTCTATAGTCTAGGTGGCCTAATATGTTCAACCTCACTGATAGTCCCGACTATTTATCTTTCTATATAAGGATGGGTCACAACATCTTCAAATACATCCTCCAAGGTGTGTTCTATTCCAGACAGGTGATGATGGATAACACCCCAGAGTAGGTGACATGCATAACTGTCAACCAGACAGAAGAAGCAGGTGATTGGCATAAAGTTCCATCCAACCATGGTTATAAGTTCAATAACCAGATGACTTGAAAGATAGTTGACTGAGCTTATACCACCTAGATATCATAGCTATGTAGAATCTCAATAGTTATAACACCTATGAAGATGAAATTAGATATTTCTCTTGAATTTGGGTGTGACCATCAGACATAGGAAGAGACAGAAAGGGAAGATTCATTTTTATCTCTAATAGAAGATCTAACCCTTTTAGATTTCTTCCTTAAAACATCCAAAGAAAGGTCATTTACCCACCAAATGGAACCCTCATCATACTAAGATCACATATTTTGAATTTTGAATTTGATACACTTAGAAGACCCCTTATCTGATTATGAATATTCCATAGAGTATGAGTTACCACACCCAACCAGGGAACAGGAGGCCACCTGAATAAGAAATGAGGATATAGAGGATAGGAAGGGTGTGGTCCGACTTCATATTTTGGCCACATCCCAAAAGAGGAAATATTTTCAGCTATGTCCTATGGGAAATAACTTCAGCAATCCCAAAAGATACAGGGAGGTTCCCCAGAACCCACTAGCAGTCATTCGATCTAGGTCATCTTACATGAAAATCTAGCGGGGGTGTGGTTATCTAATCATCCAAAATAGTGAGAAAGGTCAGACTAAGCTGCTCCACAAGAATAAGATACTCCCTTGACCTTTTTATAATATTCAAGGCCATATACCTCAAATAATTCATCCCCAAATCCACATAATAATAAGAAACCCCATCTCACGAATGGAAAACCTCTGGCATAAAAGTACGACATTATGAAGGATTTGGGGGTTTCACTACTACAAAAATGGGCAACATCAGCACTCAAATCGGGCTTTAACAGCGCTAAAAAGCACTGTAAAGCTCGGCGCTAATAAAGGGGTGGGCCCCTTTAAGAGTGCTTTTTTAGCGCTATTAAAGGTCGCCTTTATCGGCACTTTTTTAGAACTGTTAAATCCCTGCCTGCTGCAAATAGAAAATCTGCATCAGTACAGCCAGCCGAATAAGACCTGTAGAAAAACCAGTATATCAAACAAGGAAATGTGATCTACTAATTATTCATTATGCAAAACATAAAGGTACCATTAAATACTTACATTTCCCCAAACACCCATAACACAACCCAACCACAACCATCATCTCAATGTACTCAACTGATCTAAACACCAAGATGGATTTTACCCAAGACTATCTAATTCAAAACACTGATCATGTCATCAACCAAACACATAATTTCTATGGTGATCCCCACTATACGCTTTAGCTCACAAACACCACTATATGATGTTTAACACCTCCATCATCGGGAAAGAACCACTAGAACCCCAACTAAAACTCCACAACATACCCAACATGTTTTCTAACTTACCGTGCTTAGACATCCATGAGAACCCCAACCAATGTTATCATTCATCCTTTCCATAAAAACCACTTGTAATGGATGTGAATCCATCATCCATACATGAATCAAGGACAATTCAACTTTTCCTCGAAGATTGAACCCATTTTCAAAACATAATTAACATTTCAAAATATCAAATATATGTGTCTTAAAACTCACCACATTTGTTCCTTTTTCCTGGAGGAATTTGAAACATGCACCACATAGGTTGTAAAAGAAGTAGAGGATAGATCTCTTTGATCATACAAAGCCATGAACCCAAGTTTATCCTTGAGGAAACTGATGAGTGATGTTTTTGAATGCTTTTTGGAAATAGGAACTGACTCTCTTGATGAAACATAGGAAATATCTTTAAATGTAGACTCACTTTCCGAATCATTGGAACAATTTCTTGTATTAGATGCTCTTAATGTCAGATTTAGCTTTCCATCTTGTTCATCAAATGGATTGGTCAGCTTCTAATCTATCATGGAGGCTGCCGCACCACCTTTACACGCAACTAATGATCAGAGGAACCTTGATTAGAAAAACAATCCGGAGGGCACTGGACATGAAAGATCATGCGGTGCCATAGTTTCTCAGCAACCTCAATTTACCCCACATGATATAAGGATGTTGCATGATGTCCAATACATAGAAAGAGGATAAGAGAAGGTGAAAGTCTCGTAGACGAACAACATCAACAATGAACATCCACAACCCTTTCACTATATAAATCAAAATCATATCTTTAAGAACGTCCATGTGAATTTCTATCTTACTTCCATCGAGGATGATGCATGTTGGTCAACTTGTTTTGGAAATTTTTTATCTTCATCTGTGCCTTGTACTTGCACCCATGAATTTGAAGGTGAGTATGTGTACACGATAGTTGACCTTCTTAGAGAAGAGTTTTTGGAAGAGTATAAGAGACATGAAGCAATAAAGATCATTAGAGTATTGGAGAAAATGTGGTTGCTACAAACAATGTGGCAATTGGCTTGTGCAACGCGGCCTAAGTTATAACTTGCAGGTATTGTAGTTTATTTTTTTCTGGAGGGTTTCTGTGTAAACGCATTTTGGAATGATCCTTTCTATTCATTTTCTTTTAGGTTTTTTTGATAGCTGAGGGGAAAGGGTGGGGTCTGCAGACATTGGAGGATATGTTGAAGGGTGATTTTGTGTGTGAATATGTTGGAGAAATCGTAACTCATGCAGAACTGCGAGAGAGAAATCTAACTAAGAGTAGTCAAAAGCATGCATATACAGTTCTCTTAGATGGTGATCGGGGTTCGGGGAGCTTGAAGGGAAAAGAGGACATTTGGTTAGATGTTAGATACTATTGAAATCTTGCAAGGTTTATTAATCATAGGTAAACAAGGCATGTATAGCTCAGCGCTGATAAAGGGTTGGGCCCCTTTAATAGTGCTAAAAAAGCACTGCTAAAGGCGACCTTTAACCTTGCAACATTTCCATAGTATCTAACATCTAACCAAATGGCCTATTTGCCCTTCAAGCTCCCCGAACCCCGATCACCATCTAAGAGAACTGTATATGCATGCATTTCACTACTCTTAGTTAGCTTTCTCTCTCGCAGTTCTGCATGAGTTAACATTTCTCCAACATATTCACAAACAAAATCACCCTTCGACATATCCTCCAATGTCTAAAGACTCCACCCTTTCCCCTCAACTATCAAAAAAACCTAAAATACAATGAATAGAAATGATCATTCCAAAATGAATTTACACTAAAACCCTCCAGAAAAAAATAAAGTACAGTACCTTCAAGTTGTAACTTAGGCCACGTTGCACAAGATGATTTCCACATTGTTTGTAGCAACCACATTTTCTCCAACACTCTATTGATCTTCATTACTTCATATCTCTTATACTCTTCCAGAAACTCTTATCTAATAATTTCAACTATCGTGTATGCATACTCACCTTCAAATTCATGGGTGCAAGTACAACGCACGGATGAAGATAAAAAATTTCCAAAACAAGTTGACCAATGTAAGTATTTAATGGTACCTTTATGTTTTTCATAATGAATAATTAGATAGTCATGTTTGTGAATGCTTTTTAGAACTAGGCACTGAATCTCTTGATGAAACGGAGGAAATATATTTAAATGTAGCGTCAATTTCTGAATCATTGGAACAATTTCCTGCATTGGATGTTCTAAATTCCAGATTTAGCATCCCATCTTGTTCATCAAATGGATTGGTGAACTTCCAATCTATCATGGAAGCTGCTGCATACATGCAACTAACGATTGTAGATTTTACTGGTTCGTGCGTGATATGAAGTTATTTTAAAGATTTTACTGGTTTTTTTGTCCAAATCCCAAAGAAATGTGGTTCATCATTCTTGCATGTTGCTGGTGCATTTCATCTGTTAAAATGGACAAATGACCGATTAGAGAAAGAATGTTTTATTTAATAATAATGAAAATTTTTCTACAAACATTTACATACAATAATGTTTCATCTTTTTATCTCCATGAACCCCTATAAAAAATGTCCGCAAATTATACACGTCCACAACTCTTGTAATAAAAGTCAGATCTTCATGCTATTTCTGGATAATCTTGCATCAGGTATGCGGCCCACTAGTTTCTGAACATATCTACATCGTCTTGTGAATATGAAGATTTTCGGCATTCATAATAGTACTGAAAAATATATAAATAAAGAATTAATAAATAATTTAAATGAAATAAAACTTGTTTTCGAAAATACCTCTTTAGGGATGCTAGTTTGTCCATTGACAATGATCTCTCTCATGAATCTACAAACATAATAACTGCAATCTTTTCCATTTGTTTATTTTGGACACTGCAAAAACATTGATCATGAGGCGAGTAAGTAACTTGTTTTGATATATGTTTGGATAGTGCAATTTTATTATATATACCGTGATAATTGTCCAGATGTAGTACTTGCTCAGCTTCTTATGCTTAGCCCCTGTCCTCATACCATGATTTAGACGATATTGGTACACCTTCCTATCATAACAGAATCCTCAGTAAAAGATAATATATATTATATAACTTGATTTTTAGACTTAAAACCTAAGATGTAGTGTCTTACATATTGAAAAACCGCATCACATGCGGTCGGTTTGTTGGATATCCGTGCTTTGAATCCAGAAAATAAATCTTGGTAGTATCGAAATTAACTGCAATTAGAAGCCAATGTTTCCTAAATACACAAAAAGGAATAAGTAATGAAAGAAATGATATGGGACATGTGGATTATGGAACTTTCCTTCAGTGTAAAGTCTTGGGTCATGATGGTGGAATGCCTTGAGTGACAATGTTGGGTTTTAATGAGATGGGACATGTGGATGATGGACCCTATCCTGAGTTATGAGGCAATGGGTTAGGATTTGAACCTAGGACATTACCTTGTACCTTTTAATAGTGGGTTGAGTTCTTGGATGATGCTTTCCCCAAGCCTTTGGGTATGGGTTGGAACATGGGTACCAATATGATGGCATGTGGCGATGATGGAATTTTTTTATGGTACCAAATATGGAATGATCATGTGTTGTGGAGTCGTAGTTAGCACATAAAAACCTAACGTTCACTGAGTCAGGGTTCCCTAGTTAGCACATGACATCCAACATTCTTAGGTGATGTTTTTATTTTCCTCATCCATACATGGATATGATGATATATACGAGGGGAACATGGTGTTACCCAATTGAGATGTATTTCTCACACCATGCATAGGCACTTTGGAGCATGTTCAGAACATATATCTATTTTATATGTTTGAGCATAGGTTTTACATGGGATCAATCTGAAGCATCTTGAATGTCATCGAGTGATTAGGATTTCACTATGTCCCAAGGATGGCAGTAGGTTTGGTGTGTATTGTTCAAGGGGTAAATCAAGAGGGAGAAACAATATTTAAAAGATGCACTATATAAAATGTAATCTAGACAGTTACCACAAACAATATAATCGAATTCCAAACACATAGGCATACAAAATGATTCGAAAACACAATTCACATCACAAAATTAATTTATAGAACAACAATAAATGCACAAAAACTCAGACTAAGAACATCTAGATATTTTAGGGCATCCACTGACTTTGGGTAAAGAAATCGATGAAGTCCAAGGAAAAACCCAAAGGGTGAGGGAGCCTTCTATACTGCCTCGGGAAGGGAAGATGCGACCACCAGAGTGGGGGATGCACGGGAGGATCCGCCAACCGTTGAGTACGTTCCAGAGGGGAAGAGGAGGAGTAGGGTTCAGAGGGAGGAAGATTCGCGGAAGATCTGCCAGAGTAGGGTTCACGCGGAGTACGGTCCATAGGGGAAGAGGAGGAGTAGGGTTTAGAGGGAGGAAGATCCGCATAAGAGGTTCGAGGGGAAGGATAAAGAGTACGGAGGAGGTCCGAAAAAGGTAAGATCAGGGGGAGGGAAGCTGTCGCAGGGGTATAGTACCGCGAGAGATTGGGGCCTGATAAAAAAGATGAGATTGTGTGCCTACTTTTAATAAAACCGGAGACAAGTTTTATCAGCGCTAAAAAAGCGTTGATAAAGGGTGGCTTTATCAGCGCTTTTTTATCCCTGATAATGGTGTCCTTTATCAGTGCTACAAAAGTGCTAATAAAGCCACCCTTAATCAGCACAAAAATTTTAGCGCTGATAAATCTACCCTTTATCAGTGCTTTTAATTAGCGCTGATAAAGATTATGCTTTATCAGCGCTTTTTGATTATCGCTGATAAAGGGTGGCGCTTCCCTTGCCCATTTTTGTAGTAGTGTTGTATCATACAATATTTCAAACTTGGATATTCTCTATATTTCAAAAGAACTTAAAAAGGCACTCATTGAATCCCTCTGGGTCTCGTAGAATTTCCAAACATACTTCATTGAAACCAAGGTCTATCGAGTAGATATTGTGCCATCAAACTTCCATGTATCCATCTTGTTCATAGACCAAGATCTGAGAACGGTCATCCCGGGACACATCAAACCCCTATATATTTCAAGAAGAATCAATAATGTTAATGTCCTAAGGTCTCTAAATGATAATTGTGATGGGATCAACCTCATCCCAATTCAAACCCTTCAACGTTTGGGATATTTAAAATGAGACTTATATCCCCCAAAGGTGACCATTCAAGGGTATACTAATCAGGAGAAAAGTCCACATAGAAGATCAAGCTCAAAGCTCGATTTAGGGACCACATATACAATGTAGATTTTATTGTTATCTAGAAAGACACATAATAAAAGGTCCATTTTATAAGTACCTAGATCCATAGTCACGTGGTGTTACCTTCAAAATTTCATCATTGTTTGAAATAGCCCATTGAGGTAAAGTTTAGAATACTACATGGTGATTGTTCTGCCTTCAAGTCTTTTGAATTCACATATGTTGAAGTAGGTTTCTACATAAGGGAAGGAAAATAACCTATGATGGTTGATGATATATAGTTTCCAGCTCCCAATAGCTTGGGGACTGCCCCTGTAAATCACTATAATATGCTCGATAATGAAAATGTTCTCCCCATAAATCTAGTTAAGGTAATGCACTTAATCCCAGATATCCAATAACCTACTATTACTATTGATAATGTGAAAGATAATCGACTCCATAATCTTTATGAAATGAATCTAGAAGTAGGGGATGATAATGAATTTTCTGATGGCCTCTCCCACCCTAATTGTGATGGAGATGCCCCCATATTGTAGAATTTGTCTAAAAATGGATCTATATACTCAGATGTGGAAGAATAGGAGGATGACATGTGGAACGCTCCTCAGGAATTCAAGGAAGATGTATCCACCACCATTGATGATCTCAAGCAAGTAAATCTGGGAACATAAGAAGAACTGTGTCCTACACTAATTAGTGTTGTCATTACTCTCTAGGAGAAAGAGATGTAAATTGAATTTCTAAAGAAACACAGTTATGTGTTCACTTTGAATTATATTGAAATACCTGGACTAAATATAGATGTGGATATATTCTATCTCGGCTTACCTGAGGATCATAGAGGCTTCAATTAGGTGGCTTGGAGGATGCACCCCTCTCATGCTAAAAATTTATAGGAGAAAGTTGAAAAATTGATAAAATCAAACATTGTATGAGAAGTGAAATACCCAATATTTCTTTCCAAAATCATCCCTTTTAATAATAATAATATGCAGATTAGGTTTTGCATAAATTTCAGAGACCTTAATGGACATTTTCCAAAAGATGATTTTCTATTACCGATCACAGAACTCTTGATCGATGAAATTGATGGATTCTAGGCCCAATATTATATAGATGGGTATTCAGGGTAAAATTAGATAAATATATCCCCTAAAGATGAGGAAGACAAATCCTTCAGAGCACCCTAGGGGATATTTTTCTATTAGGCCATGCCCTTTTACTTAAAAAACAATAGTTCCACTCATCATATCTTCAAGACCTTGATAAGAATAATCGAATGGTATGTTGATGACTTGGTGATCTAATACTAGAATTGATTTGATCACTTCACGGATATTCAAAGAGTCTTCGATAAGCTATTGCAATATAGTCTAAAGTTGAATCTGCTAAAATTCACTTTTTGGGAACATTATAGAAGTTCATTGGTTTTGTGGTATGCCACCATGGCATCGAGATTTACCCTGAAAAGACGACTTCTATTATAGCAATGTTACCCCCTTAGAATCTCAAATATTTGAGGGGCCTCTAAGGGAACCATGCCTATATTCAATGTTTTATATCCAATTTATCTATACCAAAATGATAAATAAGGGGATCACCTATCAATGGGATGGGAACTACCAATAATCTTTTTAATGTATCAAGTTTTACATACTGCACTCACCAGTTCTAATTCCACTAGTGGAAGGAAATCTAATTATCTTATATGTGGCCACCATGGAAATCTCATTGGGAACCCTACTCACACATAATAATTAAGCGATAAGTGATAATAGTATCTACAATTGGAGTTTAATTATTCTTAGGTACTGAGACTCGATACTTGGATGTCGAGAAGAAATAACTCACACTCTTCTTTGCAGTGTAGAATCTAAAGCATTAACTACAACACCAAAAAGTCCACCAGGTGTCTTGTATTTATCTTCTTAAGTAAATATTTTTCCTTCCAATTCTTGGTCTGATGGGAATTCATTCTACAATAATTTGACATCCAATTCACATCATAGAAGTTAGTGAAAGGGCACATCCTGAATGATTTCTTCATGGAGTATCCCACCCCAAAAAATAAACCAATAGATACCTAGATTCCGGATGAGGATGTTTTATTTTCCCATGACACTAACCATACATGGGGGATGTATTTTTATGGAACCTTCTGGATTCCTATCAACAATAGACTGGAAGACCTGAGACTTAATCAGGTTGTCTTAGGGATTGTATTTTTTTCTAGGGAAAAAAAAATTTCCTACTATTTCTCACTTTTCAAAGGATACATAAATAATGAGGCTGAGTACCAATCCCTCATCACTATCTTGGAACTGTCCTTACAACTTCAAATAGCCTACTTGAACATCAAAGTAGATTTGGATTTAGTGATAAAGAAGATCAAGGTAGAATATGTCATCAAAAAGTAAGAACTAACCCCTCACTAGATACATTTGGGTACTAATGGAAAAGTTCCCTTTTGATACCATATTGAATCATGTTCCCTGTTCACAGAATGATCATGTAGATGCATTGGTTAATGCATCCATAGTATTTTCCTACCCTGATCGGGAGGAATAAATCTTTCATATAACGCACTAAAATATGGTCTCATCGATCACCATCTTTGATATAGGATAAATCAACTAGGTCATCACTACCCCAGAGCATGATGAACCAATATCCAACCCTGTATTTATGGAGCCCATAATTTTTTTTCTCCAAAATGGAATCCGATAAAAAATACAAAGCCAGAAGTGAACAGATTTGACGGTGATCTGAAAACTTTACCTTACAAGAGGGTCTAAATGAGTAAAAATCCATCTACAAGTAAGGCTTAGATGGAATACTCCTATGATAAATAGAACAAAGAGATATTATGGTCGGCATGTAAGTACATGTCAGTTCATATGGTGCTCATTAGTTTGGGATTAGCTCAACAAATCAAGGGGCATGGTTACTACTGGAAAATAATTATACATGACTATGAGGAATTCACCAGAAAATGGAATTCATGTCAGATCCATGAAAACATCATCCATAAAATCCTAGAATTTATATATATATCTAAATATTCCTAGTCTTTTTATGTATGTGGAATGGATGTTGTGGGGCCATACACCCAACCACAGCCAAGAAGTTCAATTACATCCTTAATATTACCAGATTCTTCTCCAAATGGGCTGAGATAATACCCCTCAAAGAATTTGGGACAAATAAAATCATCAACTTCATAAAATATCATATCATCGTGAGTTTTGGGGTTCCTCACACAATATTGATCTACAACGACACCAATCTCTATTCTACAAAGTTGAATAAATGTACCCAGAGTAAAACATCGATTCCAATCATTCATCCCACTATAATGTAGTGATAAATATACTAATAGAGTCCTTTAATAATAATATACCAAATATACTCAAAAACATGGTGAATAAAGACAAGATTTCCTAGTTAGAAAATCTATTCCATGCTTTATGGGCCCACCCCACCACTATGTGTAATGCTACACAAGAAACTCCATATTCATTTGTGAATCGAACTGAGGTGGTTTTACCCATATAATTTCATCTACCTTTACTCCAAATATTCATTTGGGTAAAACTCTTATATGATGTGTTTAATTCCCCAAAAATCAAAAGTAGGAACATTATATTTGATAGCATGTATGGAACGCAATGCCAAGAGTGTAAGGGAATATAATATCCTAATAATTTATAACATATTTACTTTTTAAAATAAATTAAACATATCTTATATCTTATAATGCATGATACACTATGTTAGAATACATTTCATATAAAAAAGTTTCTTTAATGCCTTTCATTACACGCATGACTGAATTTTACGGAACAATAATATATTCCTAAAATATTATTATTTAATATAATAAGATAATCTAGCCATTAAATTAGAAGTTATGAATAATATTAAATAACTTATGAAAATATATTATTTACACAAATATGAAATGAATTAATTGGTTACTAGTCAATTAGAAATGAATTTAAGAACCAATTGAATATAAAGGGAATTTTTTTATTGAAAACTATTTTATGCCCATGAGTTTTTTTTACGAGGTTCGTGCCTTGGTAAAAAAAACTAGGGAACTAATTATTGAATATATAAAAAAGGATATTTACAAGATACAAAATTAAGGGAGTTTTTTACAATCTTTATCATAAATCTGTAGCAAATTAGGAGGAAAAGTGTCCAACCAGGTCAGGTCATGATTGACTCATTTATAAGCAAGTGCATCAGCAACCATGTTGGCTTCCTGGAAGACATGGGTAGCAATGTAGTCGATCCCAGAAGTGAGTTAAGGAACTTCACCCATCTAGTTTTTAGAGTCCAAACAATATGATTTACCCCATTCCATATTTCTTGCACAATGGTGGTCTAATCACTTTCAATCCATATTTTTGACCAACCTTTTTGAAGAGCAAAGGCAACAACATTGATTACACCCATCATTTCGGCCTCAAGTGATGAACTAATGCCAAAGCTACTAAAAAAGAATCCATTAAAATTCCCAATATGATCTCTAAAAATAGCTCGGCATCCTTCTAGACCTAAGTTACCCTTTGATGCACCATCAACATTCAATTTTATCCACCCTCGCATTAGGTTTTTCTAGAAAACTTCAAGAGTTCTCTTGGGAAGACTATAGATGCCATAAATTTGAAGTTTGCGAAGTATCTCAAAGTAGCCTATAGAATTATTGCAATGATCCTTATGGATCGAAGCCACTTCCCGAATTGAAATGATTATTCGTGCATTACCTGCATTTAAATTAAATGTGTATTTGTTGAAACGAATATTATTTCTGTCATACCAAATCACAAGAAGAAGTTCAGCAACTGTGGAGAGGAAAATATTTTTAATTTGTTGTGAGGCACCATGTTGAACACATCTCTTTAATTGAAAGTAGATATAATTAGAGATCATCCACCTACAGTTAAAAATTTCAAAAATTTTGTTTCATAAAGCAGTGGAGGTTGAACAGGATAGAAACAGATGATTATTATCTTCCCTGTGTTGATTACATAGGTGACATTTGGAACATAGCTGAATATGAAAATATTGAAGATAGTCCTTAGTGGGAATTATATTACGATAAATACACCAAATCAGAGTGAATCTCATTGGTTTAATTGAAGGCTTATTAAAGTAATTAAACCATTCAAATCCGGACTCCATTATTGAGAAGTTATAATTATAAAAAAAAATTGAGTCGAGAATGCCATTGTGAGAAGGTTCCCAGGTGAGGAAATCCTCGGTGTTAGTATATGAGTAATTTTCAATAATATGAATAATGTTGTCATGGAGTTCATCTTTATGAAAATGAAGAACCTTCCTTATAGTGGAATCAATAATCACAGGAGAGTCAGGAGATAAGTGAGAGATAAGGGGTTCACCAATGTAGTTATCCATCCAAAATTTAATATTATAATCAACACTAACCATCCATATAGAGTTTTTCATAATGTTATGGTAAGTCTGCCTAATGGAGGGCCATATTGAGGAAGTAATATGATTTAAATTTCCTTTTTTAATTTTAGAAAGAAATATTTTCTTTAAAAAGGAAATTGCATCAGAGTTGTTATTTATTATTCTCTAGGTATGTCTGGCCTGGAGCACTTCATTGAAAAGTTTGAGGTTTTTTATACCGATACCACCCGTGTTAGTGGGTTTACAACAAGTGGTCCAAGGAATGGTGATAATTTTCCTTTCAATAATACTTAATGTTCAAAATAAGTTCTTTATGTGTGTGTTAAGCCTTTTCAAAGTACCAATAGGCCACTTATAAATCATAAAAGAGTAAACCATTTTCGAGACGATGGTTGATTTAACAGGACAGATTCTGCCTACAATGGAGAAGGATTTAACCTTCCAGGAGGAAAGTTTATTGACGATTTGATCCATATTTTTGATTAAGTATGTTTCTTTGGGTCTTCCCCAAAAATCGTAACTCCCAGGTAAGTGAAAGGGAGAAAACATTCCTTAATTCCAAAGTGGTTAATGATAACACTTTTCCAATTTAAGGAGAAATTTTTTCCAAAGAAAGTAGAAGATTAATTCCAACATATGGATTGACCAGAGATTTCTTCATAATGAGTTAAAGCGTCTTTAAGAACATGAGTGTTATTTTTCCCTCCTTATAAGAATAAGATAATATCATCAGCATACATGAGATGAGTAGGAACATTAAGGTTCTTGGAAACCTGTATGGGTTTTAGCTTGTTCTGATTGACCAAGTGTGAGAGAATTCTACTAAGGCAATCTTCAACAATAACAAAGAGGATGGACGAAAGGGGGTCACCCTATCTGACACCTTTTGTGAATTTAAAATAACCTTTTGGGGAGCCATTGATAATAATGGAGATATAAGAAGACATAAATAGAGTTTTAATTGTTTTAATAAAAATATCATCAAAACCAAAGCTTTGAAGAACTTTGAAGATAAAAATCCAATCAATCATGTCGAAGGCTTTTCTAATGTCAAGATTTATGGAAATATTACCTCATCTAGTAGTTCTGTTAAGAATATTATTGTATTCAGAGGGAAGGCAAATGCAATCCTGAATAGACCTTCCTTTAATAATATTGAATTGGTTCTGAGAAACAATTTTGTGGCATATGGGAGTGAGTATATTAGCTAAAATATTATAGATTATCTTATAAAGAGTATTAATAAGGTTAATAGGATGAAATTGATGAATCTTAGAGGAATTATCGACCTTAGGAATCGGAGTAAGAAACTGAGCATTTATACCATGAGGGAGCACACCATTGGAGAAAAAGGATCTAACATGTTTACAAACATCCATGTGAATGGAATCCCAGTGTTTTTGGAAAAACCCATTATTAAACCCATCAGGACCTGGAGCTCTATCAGACTTCAAACTGAAGATTGTATCCTTAATTTCATGCTCCAGGGGGATACTAAAAAGATAGTAATTGTCCTTTTCATCCACCAAAGATGGAATAATATCATCTTTGAGGTATTTATTGACCTCAGTACCACTGAAGATGTTGTGAAAATAGGAGACCACATGATTAGTAATGTCCTCATCAGAGTCAATGAGATTTCAATTATGCATAAGAGTGGTGAGAGGTCGACTAGACTTATTTATTATGTGTAGTGAGTTATAAAATTTAGTGTTTCTATCCCCATCGGATAACCATTTTGTTTTAAAGACTTGTTTGTGCATGTTATCCTTTAGAGTAATAAGGGAATTTAGTTTCACTAAAATTTCAATTTCCAGTTTAGGATCTAGGGAAAAATCAGAGTTTGTATTATTGATTTGAGTTTGAGGAAGCTCATTTTCTAGAGCATAAATATCTATATCAATTTGTTTAATTTTGGTTCTACACTAGCCATTAAGATCTCACTTTAGATGTTTGATTTTAGAGATACAAGCAAACACATCATATTAGTGTTTCATGGATTCCCAAAATTCTTCGATGAAAGAAGTACAGTCTGAGTCATCTGACCCAGAATTATTGAATCTGAAGGGAAAAATGGGTTTACTATTTATAGTAGACATATTAACAAGGATAGGGTGATGATCTGAATTCAACCTAGTAAGGGTAGTTCGAGAAACTATATCCCAATTGTCATGGGTAGTGGAATTCACAAAATCTATATCCAGGTTGCTCGACACCACCTTATTGTAATACCTTTTGTACCAAGTATATTTGGAACCACCATAGTCAGTGATATTAATTTAATATATATTATATATTCAATAAAATATTTTGATATTCATCCAATATATTTGATAGACATGAGATAAGAACAAACCCAAAATTACACAAAAGAACCATTATTTTTATTAAGTCACTTTTACCGCCTTTTAATGGAGAACCTATTTATGGAACTTTTATAAATCTTATATGTCAAAATAAAATTAATATTTGAAAAATAAACATGAAAATTATATTATAGTGAATTTTTTTTATTTTTTTAGGAAGTTTCATTTTTTATGACTAGTGAAAAATACCGAATTTTAATCCAAAACTACTTTTTATTATAATTTATTCATAAGGTTAATTAATAGTATAAAAGTGTTTTAAAATTTAATAAGATATTATTTTTAATTAATAAAACTTAGGTCATTAAATGATTTTCACTTTGAAATTGGATATAAAAACTTTGCAAACTTTTGGATGTTTTTACTTCAAAAACATGCATTGTCGTCTCATATATGGTATTAAATTTAAATTAATTTCTACCCCTTATGTGATTGAAATTTAGAAAAATAGATTAAATATTTGTAATAATAATAATTTATAATTTTTAATAAGTTAAACGTATATTTTTACCAAAAATATTAGTGAAAGTAATTAAAATTAATTACAACGATTAAGGTGAAATTAATCATGACAAGGGACTAAACCTTAAACTTAAGGGACAAAATGACCTATAAAATTTTCCAAAATCTATTGGATGGTCCTATTTTGATCTTATAATAAATTTTAAATACTTTTTTCCATTATTGGATCCAATTTTAATAGAAAAAATGTGGGTGGAATTCTTTTTTTCAAAATTTACAAGAGTGTCACTCCTCCTCCACTATAAAAAGTCACTCAAGCCTCTCACTTCCTCAAAAATCTCAAGAAAATTTATATTAAAAAAATAACTACCCAAATATCTTCTAAAATTTCCTCCCCAAAATATATAATCTGTATCTTGTTCATTAATCCATCCAAGTAAGCCCTTTGGTACAAACCAAAGGAGTTACCCAACGAAGAGGTAACATCTTTCCTCAAGCTCTTTAGTTGTAATTTTATTATACACCACATAAACTATCCTTATTCCATGATTATATAACTAAACCTATATCTTAATTATACTAATAGGTTTTTATGTTAAGTATTATTCCTATAATTACACACACTTCCATCTAATGGGTAATGAACTTAATATTTTTGTTTAAGTTAAACTACCACCTCATGAAACGATGTTTGTTCATTCAGCCTTTACAACCTCTCATGGTGGGAATAATGATTTAAACTCTATTTATATATGATATATATGATATCTATAAATTCATTATTATTATTTAATTCTTATATAGAACATTATTTTATTCTTTCTATTTTTTTAAATATGATAACATCATTTGTGGAAGTGTAGACTACAGCCTCCTAAAATCGATGAGGTTTGATCAAATGATACATGAAATGTATAAATTATAGTTTAATTTAACATATTTTACATAAAACAATTATTATATTAATTAAATAAATAAATTTCTATAAATATAATATAAATCATTTTCATTATTACCCTTTTGCACAATAGAAAAGTGATAACGTCGTTCATGGATGTGTGGGCTACCGCCTCCTCGATAAGATGTGATTCCTTTTAAATCACAAGAATTATATATATAAGTATATATGATAAAATAATATTTTATTTATGATTTAATTATAAGTTTTTAAATATTAATGTTACTTGACTAATTTCCATATTGATCATCGAAAAATTGGAATGTTACTCAATGTGTATATATAGCATGTCATCTCCATGACTGTAACATTGGTTCATTTTTCATAACCATATATAATTATTGGTTCTAAAAGTATAATGCATGAATAAATATTATATTTTTTTCATTATTATATTATGAAGATGTTACATAATGACCCCTTTGACCATAGTTGACCTAACAATGTTGTTTTTGACACATAAACTAAATTTAGTCAAAACAACTTATATAAACTTAGTTATTTAATTAGATGTATACAACATGGTAATAAGTGAAATAAAATTTATGATAAACATGAAAAATGAGGTGAAGAAAGTAAATAATTAACATAGTTTTATTATTTAGGAATGTAAAGATACGTGAGACAAGTCTGATTGGAGGAATGGAATTTTTATCTCACTTTTTACATCTGTGAGATAAATGGAATATTCACCAATTACTTATTTTATGTAGTGTATGTAATACCAAATTTTATATATTATATCATTAATAATTTTATCTTCATCGAATTTAAAACAATCATTTAATTTTATTCCTTCAGGAGTCTTCTGATTTAAAATTTTTCAAAGTGGTATAGGACACTTTGGAATATTTTAAGATTATTTTCCTCAAGAATAATTTTAATTATATTTCATTAAAATTAGAGTAAATTATATGACCATTATTCAATAAACCCTTTAATTTTCCTCTCCTCGGGTTATTAATCACCTTTTACAAGTATTAGTACAATTTTTTAATTCTCTTTTACTCAAAATGTTTTAGAAAATGTTTTTAAGAAAACCCGACTTTATTTATCTCTTTAGTCAGAGAAAATGTTTTCTTAAAAAAAAGCATATTATATTAAATACATTTTCAAAAATGTTTTTAGACTTTCTAAAATAATTTATTAAATACATTTTTACAATATTTTCTTTTTCCAATGCTTTCAAAGGAATCTACTTGTCTCTTTCTTAACAAGGAATTTTTCTAACCATTTTACAATGAAAAAGTAATGTTCTTTTTGCCTCGTATGGAATGTATGGATTACCAATAATAATTTATTTTAAGCCTCCATTAAATTTTTAAAATGTTACTTTTTAAAGAAAATTCTTTCAAAATTAATTTTCAAAGAAATGGGTTTTCAAAATAAAAGGATATTTTAATTAGGAATTTGTTTAAAAGATCTTTTATAGTATTTATATTCATCAACAAAATCAAACCTTTGTTTTTACTCCACATGGGATATGTTGTATTGATACCATACTCATTCTTCCTCTGGGTGGTTTGTGATTTATTTGGGCAAGTAAATTATTGACATTCACTTCTTTCATTCTTTTTTGTCCCCTTGAAATATTCAATCTCATATGATATTTTAACATTGAATTTATTCTAAATATCCATATCATTTTTAACAAATATTATTATTGCCTGAACCATATAAAATTTTTAATATGGTTTTTACATTGAAAGTTATTTGATTATTTGTGAAAATATTGATAAATTTGTATCCTTTAGTAAATACAGATTTTTTATATGGCACATTGTTTATTAATTAAATCAATTATTCGATATGAGGAATGCTTTGGACATGCATGGAAGGGTGGGGCCAAACTTTATATAGAATCTTGATTCATTGGTAGTCTCATGAGATGAAGTTAGTTGGAAAAAACCCTTCATGTTTGTTTCCAATAATTAATCATTTCCTTAATTAATCATTTCCTTAATTTTGATTCGTTATTTATTATACATGAGATTTTACATCAACATATATTTGGATGAATTTCATTATCAGTTCATTGATTAAATGGAATGAATTTCAATTTCTTAAATTTCCATATTAACTTTTCCTTATCAAGTTATTTAAAAGGTATGTGTTTCCAATTATTACCTTTCCATATTGTTTATGAACTTCCTTCTCAATTTATTGATTACATGGTATGTATGTTCAGTTATTTACCATGCAATAATTATTATTTTCATTGATTAATTATTACTTCTGTTCTAATTTACCCTTACTCAGAATTTGATCTCACACTTATTGTTTTACCTTTCCCAAGAATCCAAGAAGTTTACTAAGAAATATATGAAAGGATATCATATATGGAATAAATTTATCCCAAAAAAATGTTGTAATTAGTGTATTCATTTGTAATTAAAGACTCATTGATGTATCTAGTTTACTAAGACTACTATACTCTTTGGTCCTTCAGGATTTGATTCTTTATAATCATGATAATGTAATGTTAGTAGACAAAGGCTCTAGGATTTATGGGTTCATGTCATTACATTTGGTATTAGATAATGTTTAGTAGCAACCTTGGGAACTAGATTTATGAAAACATAGAATAGAAAAAATAACTCTAATATGGAATTCGAGGATAAGTATGGAAGAACATCCTAGAATTTTTTGTAAGGTAGATATTATATGGGTATTCCTATCAATACATCCCTATTTGGATAATACAAGTGGATGTTGTTCTGGAACATATGTACCTAGGGGTAATAACTCTAACAAGGTGTATCGAACATGGCATGGTATAACCTGGTATACGACAATGGGCCTTACTTCTCACCTAGTTTGACACTCCCTAGAGATACGCTTGGGATAATTCACATTTTATTTATAAACCATTATGAAGGATTTTAATAGATAATGAGAATGAATGACCTAGGTTAAACCTCTGACTAAGGAATGACCTATGTGGAAAAAATAAATGATAAATTTATGTATTTTGGTTTTATTGAAAACCTTAGTTAAAAGGCTATTTATTAATTAACCTTATTTCAAGGATTCCCATTATATTTATTTGGGAAATTATATTAATATGGTTTTAGAAAATTAAAACCTTTATCTAGGGTGAGAACCAATCATGTCTTACAAGGACACATGTCTTGAACCCATGACCAAAGGATTATAAGATTTTCAGGCCAACCAATGACATGTTTATATATCAATGTTTTTATTGAAAAAAATTGATTAATAAATATTAATGTTGAACCAGTAGTGTAAATTTTTAGGTTTTGATATTAATTCATTAATCATATTGGATTTGTAATGTAGTTTGATACATATTTAAATACATTTCACACTTTTCTAGGCCTTACAATAGATTAAATTTTTATTTTATTTTTGTAGAGATCCAATTTAATATTTTGATTCCCATTTTTTGAAGTAAATAATGAATTCAAATTTGATGAAAGCACAACCGAAAAATGGAATTTTTCATATGAAATTAAAAGGAATCATGTATGTAAATTTCCTTATATTCTTAGTTAGTAAAGTAATTTATCAACATGAGGAAAAGGATTTTAAAAAAAAAATCCTAATACCTTGACTTTTGTTGAACCGATGGTATTCTAAATCATTGAAATTTTATGGATTTGAGGCCCTCAAATATCCATTGATCATTAAATTTTGTTGACTGATGAACTCAATCACTTCTTATAAATATTTATTCTTTTACTCTAAGTATTTATCTCTACTTTACACCAATGTTCTACTACTTAGAGACCAAGTTATATGTTATTCCATGTGACCATTGTACTTCCCATTCTCTCTTTTATAGAGGATTTATTATGAACCCGTATCATGATGTGGGGTTTCAAACATAGGAAATATTGAACATTCAATCACCATTATTGAGTTTAAAATTTGAGGGCACAATTTAATTAATTTGGGTAGAATATAATGCCTCGAAAATCTAAAGTATGAACATTATATTCGATAGCATGTATGAAACGCAACACCAAGCACATAAGGGAATATAATAACCCAAGAATTTATAATATATTTACTATTTAAATAAATTAAATATATTTAATATTGTTTGATTCATGTGACATTGAGTTAGCATGCATAACTGGCTTGTGTTACATGTACAACCAAGTTTTACCAAACAGTAATATATTACTAAAATATTATTATTTAATATAATAAGATATAAACTAACCATTAAATTGGAGATTATAAATAGTATTAAATAACTTATTAAAATATATAGTTTTCAAAAATATGAAATTATTTCATTGGTTACTAATTAATTAGAAATGAATATAATAACTAATTGATTATAAAGGGAATGTTTTTATAGGAAACTATTTTTAAGATCACAAAGTTGTTTTATATAAATAAATTAAATTAATTAAAATTAGTTATTGATATTAATTTAATATATATATATATTATATTCAATCAAATATTTTTATATTAATTTAAAATATTTTATAGACAATAGATAAGAACAAACCCAATATTACACATAAAAACCTATTTTTTATTAAGGCACTTTTACAACCTTTTAATGGATAACCTATTTTAAATGATATTTTGGTACTTTTATAAATCTTATATGTAAAAATAAACATAATATTTGAAAAATAAACATAAAAATTATGTTATTGTGAATTTTTGGTGTTTTTATGTGAAGTTTCATTTTTTGATGAATAGTAAAAAATACTAATTTTTATTTCAAAAACTATTTTTCTTATAATTTATTGAAAAGATTAAATAAAAATTTCAATTGTTTATTAAGTTTAATAATATCAATTTTTATTAATTAATCCAATTTAGTTCATTGGAATCAAATTCACTTTTAAATTGGATATAAAAATCTAGCAATGTTTTGGAAGTTTCTACTTTAAAACCCCGCATTGTCATCCTGTCTACGGGATTAAATTTAAAGTAATTTCTACCACTTCTAATATTTGAATTTATAAAAATGGATTAAAAATTTTTAATATGAATTATTTATAATTTTTAATATGTTTAACTTAATTTTTGACCAAAAATATTAGTGAAAGTAATTAAAATTAATTACAATGACTAGGGTGAAATTAAGATTAACAAGGGACTAAACATTAAACCTAAGGGCCAAAATGATCTAGAAACTTGTAAAAAAAACTTTTATAGTAATATTTTTACTATATAATCCCTTTTATATAATGTTTTATATTATTGGAGCCACATTCATTAGAAAAAAATGTGGTTGGAATTCTCTTTTACAAAATTTACAAGAGTGTTATTCCTCCTCAGCTATAAAATTGATCTCAATAATCCCACTTCCTCACACATATCAAGCCACATTTTCTTGACCAAGGTCTACCTAAATAGATATTAAAATTACCTAACCAAAATCTTTAATCCCTACCTTAGTCATAAATTCATCTAAGGAAACTCTTTGATGCAAACCAAATAGAGTTTACTTAAGAAGAGGTAACATCTTTCATCAATCTCTTTAGTTTTTTTTCATTATCTACATATAAACTATTCTTATTACATTATTATATGAAAACAAGTACCCTAATTATACTGAGATGTTTTTATGTTATGTTTTTTACCTACTTACACACACTTCCATCTAATGGGTAATGATTTTACCGTTTATGTGTACGGAAAATTATCGCCTCACGAAATGATGATTGTTCATTCTTCTTTACCACCTCTCATGGTGGGAATTATAATAGAAATTATATTTATATATGATATATATTATATTAATAAGTTATTTATTCTTATATAATTCTTATATATAACATACCTTTATGATTTCCATTTTTTGTAAATATGGTAATATCATTTTGTGGAAGTGTCGGCTACTGCCTCCTAAAAGTGATGGGATTCGATCCCATGATACATGTAATGTATAAAGGATGGTTTTAAATAAACATATGAGAAATAAAATAAATTTATATGATATTAATGAAATATTTACATTTATAGAAATAAAATATATATCATTTTCTTTATTACCCATTCACACACTTAAAAAGTGATAACGTTGTTCATGGACATGTGGACTACCACCTCCTCAATAAGATGTGATTAATTTTACATCACAAGAATTATATATATAAGTATATATGATTAAATAATATTGTATTGATGATATGATTATCATTCTAGGAAAATTAATGTTACTTACCATCTTTCCAAAATGATTATTGAGGAACGGGAACGTTGTTCATGCGTACATATGGCCTATTGTCGCCATGATTGTAATGTGGGTTACTTATTAATAACCATATTTAATTATTTTTTGTAAATTTATAATTTATGTATAAATATTATAATTATTTTATGATTGTTATTTTATAGATGTTATATAATGACCCCTTAATATTTGGATAGTTAGGGATGGCGAGTCGAGGATCTGAGAGCTTCCGCCCTGCGCAAAGATGAGGTCTAGGGTTTTCCATGGCCCTCTCTCACTTTCTTGGTTTCAATCTCCTACCTTATGATGGCGCTGCATCGGGTGCTTCAGTCTGCGAGTCGCGGTTTCGTCCAACTTCTAGCAACCTGAAGGATGCGCGTGCTGCGTCGGTTTTTTCAGGTCGTGAATCGTATATCCCTCCTGTTTCCTGCAACTCCAAATTTGTGCCATCTCGCATCTCCAATGGCCCTAATCTCCCTTCATATCCCTCAGGACCTGAGGCGCTGTTTCAAGATGACCTTCATATTCCAACGGATCGTGTGAAGAGTCACAACTCGGATGGTCGCCCAGGTCCAGATCTTCCAGATAGAGATACCTCTAGTTTTGAGAGGAATTTGGCCTTCCTTCGTCCGAACAGGATCTGCGCTAGTGCTGGTGTTCAACCTGAGGTTAGCGTGGATATCAATAGTGGTGATCTGCGGATGGCCAAAGGGCTGAAGGTAAAGGTGAATCCAGACCCTATTATGTCCGGCGGTAATGCTTCTCTGTCTCATTCTTATGCTGATGTGCTAAGCAATAGGAACCCTAGGTTGAATTTGAATGGAGATAGTTCTCTGGGTAATTCATTTCATTGTAGGATCCTGAAAAAGGGATCCTCAGCCCATGTTGAAGCTGACCCCACAACGCTTGCTGAGAGATTAGCAATCGGAAAAAAGTCATTGATTGCACGAATTGTTTTACCTAAAGGTGAAAAGCCATGAAAGCTCGAGGATTTGTCTTGTTGAATCTCTATTTTATGCGGTTTCTCTAATTGGAAATGTGTCTCTCTTGGTAGAGGTTTCTTTCATTGTTTATTTCCCTCTAACGAACTGAAGCTTCGCGCTTGGAGCATGGGGACCTTACTATTGAAACCTGGTTGGCTATATCTACATGAGTGGTATTTGTACTTTAATTTCTCACGTGCAAGAAATGAATTTGCACAAGTTTGGGTTCATCTTCATGGACTCAATTGGGTCCTTTGGCATCATAAGATATTGCATGATGTTGCTACTTCTATTGGGACTCCCATACGCCTTGATAAAGAGACTGAAGATGTTTTGTTTGGTCACTTTGCTCGGATGCTAGTGGAGGTTGATCTCATCTCGACACTGACTGAAAAGGTAACTCTTTCCATTCCTTCTGATAACATACATATTGATGTCGAGTATGAAAAAAAACCTATATTATGCAATGTTTGTATGGATGTTGGGAATTCTTTGGATACATGCTGAAGGAATGTCTCATGTAATGAGTGTGGAAAGAGAGGTCATTCAGCAAAGCTTTTCCAAAGGAATTCAAGAACGGATGAGGTGCCTTTGACACAACCTGTCGTTAATGATGGCAATCCTGTGAAGGAACCGGCTCCCACTGTGACTGATGTGATTATCACTGATAAATCTGACTCTCTTTATAAGGACAAGAATCTGTTGGTGGTTGTATCTCCAGAAAGAGAACCCAGTGCTCCCTTGGTTCCTAGGGCCGATGAGGCTACTTCTGCTGGGAAAACCCCTACACAGCCTCCGGATCCGATGAATCCTGATCCTTCTCAAGCTGATGCCTCTAATCAGACCGATGCTCTTTAAGGTATTGATTATCACCATGAGATTCATAAGTTCCAATCCTCTTCTGAATTTCTTAAGAAATGGAGTAATGTCTCTGAGGAGGGAAAAGGAAATGATACCCCAAATAGACCTTTCAATAGTGGTTGGAATGTTTCTTTCAAGGAGGTTGTTCTGAGTAAAAAGGGAAAGATTTCGGCTGGGGAGGTCTCTACATCCCCAAAGCGGAGACCACGCAAGGATTATTCTAGTCTTCCCAAGACCGTCTCTACCAGGTCATCCTCGAAACTACCTAGGAAGGTGAGTTAAAATATTTTGAAACTTTCCAATCAGGAAGTCTCTCAATCTGAATGGGAACTTGCTTGTGATTCTGATTATGGAAATGATATGTCAGTATTGTGATTTTTAGCCATGTCATCTGATGGATGAGGAAATTCCTATTTGTTTGATCCCTTCCACCTTGTACTTTTTATTTTATTTTAATAAATGGTTATAAGCTCTTTCTTCTAACTAGACTTTCCTAGTATAATGACCCATTTGTCCATAGTTGATCTACAAAAGTTGTTTTTGACACATAATCTGAATTTGGTCAAAACACGTGATGTAAAATTAATTGTTTATGTGGTTGTTTAAAACATAGTAATAAGTGAAATACAATTTATTATAAACATTAAAAGGGTTATTAATCAAGTAAATAATTAACACTAATTTATTATTCATGAATATAATGATATACAAGATAAGTCGGACTCAAGGTAAGGGATTTTCATCTCACTTTTTACATTTGTGAGATAAATATTATATTCTCTACTTACTTATTTTGTGTGGTGTATCTACTGCCCATTTCAATATATTATATCATTAATCATTTTATCATAATGGTATTTAAAATTTTCATTTAATTTTATTCCTTCATGAGGCTTATGATTTAAAATGTTTTTAGGTTTTATGGGACACTTTGGAATGTTTAATGATTATTTTCCTCAAGAATAATTTTGTTGATGTTTCATTTCCATTTGATGAAATTATAGAACCATTTTTTAATAAAACCTTTAATTTTCCTATCCTATTTTTATTCATGAAATTTCTCACATATTTGTACCATTTTTTCACTCTTTTGTAATAAAAATGTTTTAGAAAATGTGTTTAAGAAAACCCAACTTAATTTCTCTCTTTAGTCAGAGAAGTTGTTTTCCTTTAAAACCCATGTTTTATTAAAATGTTTTAAAAAAATTATCCTTTTCCAAAAATAATTTAATAAATGGATTTTTACCTTTTTTTCTTTTACGGATGTTTTCAAAGGAATCTTGTTGTCTCTTTCCGACCAAGGAATTTTTACAACATTTTTACCATGTAAATGGAATGTTATTTTTACCTTATATTACATGTACATATTTACCTGATTCCATTTATTTGAATATTCCTTTTCATTTTTAAAAGGTTAAATTTTAAGGAAAATGTTTTCAAATTTATTTTCAAATAAAATGTTTTTCAACATGTTTTTCAAAATGTTTTTCAATACAAAATGATATTTTCCGCAAGAATGTTTTTAAAATATATTTTTATAGTATTTATATTCATCAATCACAATAACCCTTTGTTTTTACTTCACTTGGGATAAATTATATTGATACCATACTCATTCTTCCTCTGGATGGTTTATGATTGATTTTTCCAAGGGAAGTACTTAAATTCACTTCCTTGATTCCCTTAATGTCCTTGAAATATTCAATATCCTATGATCATTTAACATTTAATTTCCCCTAAATATCTATATCATTTTTCATTGATATAATTATTGCTTGAACCATATACCATTTTTTATATGGTGTTTACTTTGAAAGTTATTTAATTATTTGGGGAAATATTGATAAATTTTTATCCTCTATTCAATATGGATATTTGATAAGTTATATTGTTTATTAATTAAATAGATTATTTGATATGAGGAATTCTTTGGATATGAAATGATGGGTGAGTCCTAGAATTTATATAGACCCTCAATACATTGTTAGTCTCATGAGATAAAATTAGTTTGTAAAAAGCCCTTAATGTTTTCTTACAAGAATAATAGATGGGTTTCAACCCATATACATAAACTGTCTTTACGATGGATCTTGATGGTATAATGTTTCATGTTCCAGATATATGATTTCCAACGATTAAGTGTTACCTTCATTTTGATTCAGTATTTATTATCCATGAGATTTTTTATCGACATATCTATGGATGCATTTCTTTCTCAGTTCATTGATTAAATGGAATGTGTTTCAGTTTCTTACCTTTTTATATTGATTTTTCATTATCTAATTATTTGAAGGGAATGGGTTTCTAGTTATTACATTGCCATATTTTTTTCACTTCCTTATCAGTTTGTTGATTAAATGGTATATGTGTTCAGTTATTTACCAAGAAATAATTATTATTCTTATTGATTCATTATTTCTTCCACTATATTTTACCCTTACTGAGCATTTGATCACACTCTTATTTTTCTTCCCTTTCCCAAAAATCCAAGAACTATACTAAGAAATATATTCAAGGATATCATATATGGAATAAATTTATCCTTAAAAGAAAAAAACGGATGTTTTAATAAGTGTATTCATTTTTAATGAAAGATCCATTTAAGTATCTGGTTTACCATGATTACTAAACTCTTTGGTCCTCCCAGATTTCATCCCTTGTAATCATGATAATTTAATAATACTATACACCAGATCCAAGCTTTTTGGGGCTAGGTTTCTATAATGAGGACTCACAAAAGTGGATGGATGAATTGGAGAGGCTCGATGAGAACATGTTGCACACAATGCATAACCTCGAAGTCCATTAGAATCAGTTTGCACAGTCCTTCAATAAAAAATATCACATTTGTTATTTCCTCTATGGATAACTAGTTTTGGATCTTATAACCCCAATGGTACCAAAAAATAAACCATCTAAACTAGAACCAAAATGTGAATTTCCTTATATTATATGTAAGGACTATCACAACAGAGCTTTCTCACTGGACACAATGGATGGGGAGCATGTCACACCCCCACCAATGTGAGGTTTCTGAATAAATAATTTGTATATATTACATCAATTTTCTCTCATCCTGGTTTCACTATGATAAACTACACAAATTCATCTTGATCTTGTGATTTTAAACTATAAGGAATCGGTCATAGAAGCTAAACTTTAAACTACACAATGTCTCTCATCCTGGCCTCATGATGTTAAGACAGCACAAAAGATGTCCTCACCGCATGATGTTCAAATTCATGGGAATCATCATATCACTAAAGATTCACCTCACATAATCTATATATGTGTGAAACAAAGATGAAATTATATTGTCCCTATGTGATATTCATATCCACATAGGTAATCTCTTCATCCAAGAACTATGTGTGGCTTGATTTGTTCCATCACATGATACGTAGTGACACCCATACCTCTGTTCCTATTCCCAGGCACAATATTACTTTCTTTCCATAATGGGTGACTCACATCCTTATTTCATAAAGTTAAACTACGTGGAAGATTTCATTACCACATGATTTCAAAACTGCATGGAAATTTTCTTTATGGCATGATGTAAAACTGCATGGATCCCTGATATTCCTCTTCTTTCACATTAAGTCCCCCACATCCTTACCACACAATTTTAAACTACACGACTAATGTATTTGACATACGAACCTAAAATTAAAAGGTTTTAAAAATATGTATGGCTTGATTCCCATTTTAAAGATATGTTTAGGGGTTCATGGATCCTATATCTTGGTCCAGCCACCGCATGGTATAAAATTTCAATGTCTATCATCCAATTTTCTCTATGATATGTAGAAATATTTCTATTCCTTTTTTATCACACTGATCATATATCACATGAGATTAGGATTTTTTTAAGGGATATCCCCACATAATAAAGAAATATCAATTAATGATAGGGTGACCAAAGTCTTTAATTAATGACCTTAAAAGGAACACCATGAGTCCTCATCACATGACGTTAAACTGCATGGTTGTTGTCATTTTTTTACAACACTAAACTACATGGGTTTCCTAAACTATGTGTGTCTTGATTTCTATTATCACATGATATGTAGTGATTCATGAATCTCAAATCTTGGTCCCATCCACAAAAAATAAACATAAAAAGGACCCCCTCTCTATATATGGTCCAGACCTTCATAAGAAAATTTCATTCAAAGAAAAATGTATGGTTTGATTCCTATTGTCACGGGATGCAAAGTGTCACTTAGATATCGGGTCTAAGTCCTATCCATAACACTCCATTTTCATGTAAGGAATCTCATGTCCATTCTGTATGACATTAAACTACATTTTTTCTCAAGAACTATGTGTAGGTTGATTCATGTCATCACATGATACATAGTAATTCCTAAATCTTCAATCATAGGCCCACATACAATAATTAATGAGAAAAATTACCCCCTCTTCATATGGGTCATACCTGCGTGGAGTGTTTCCCATTAAAGAACTATGTTTCGCTTGATTCCAGTCCTCACAGGATACGTAGTGACACCCAGATCTCTAATTCATGGGTCTAAGCATGACAAGAACAAATATTTCCCCCATACATGTGTAAACTAGTATAAAAAATTCCTCTAGTGACTGCCAAAAGTCATCTCTAAAGGCCTATAGTGGACACCTAGATTCCACTAAATGAAAGCCACTTTGGCCTATCATTGTTGTCTATAGGGTCCACCATTTGGCAGATGCTATAGATAGAAATAGGGAGTGCCTATAGAGACTGCCAAATGGAGGTCGCTATTAACTATAATGATTTTGGATATAGTGACCACCATTTCGCAGTCCCTATAGACCAGCTAGAAAATACCTATAGTGACTTCCATATAGTGGCCGAAATAGGTTTTTTATTTTTATTTTTAAATTACACACCAATATTAAAAAAACCATTATTTCAAAAATTTAAAAAATATTTTTAGATTACCTAAAACCACAAGCTCATAAATAACTAGGCCCCATCATCTTCCTAACTCCACACTCATCATTGAATAAAACTACATGAAAAAATTTAATAAAATAATTAGTACAAAAAAAATCAACTAATAATTGAAATACAATAAAATATTTCAATTAAAGTAAACATCATCTCTGATTGACGTTATTTCTACTCAACCATTTCAAAATTCACTCTATGGTTGGTGTTGTCTCATTTCAGCACATTTGAAGGTCGTTCGGTTGGTTATAACCCATGGACACACCTTTTTAAAGGGTATCAAATTTTTAAAAGCCACAAATTTAGTAGTTCTGGGCATCCTGCATGTCTGATTGATGTCTCATCTACTCGTACACAACATAAATAATAATAAAATGGTTGTCTTGTTACTCTATAGTTTTTTGGTCTCATTTCACCACATTCAGTGGTCGTTCAGCAAGTTTTGACCCCCCCCCGTGTTCTTTTAAAGGGAATTAATCCTTAAAAAACTGCATATTTAGTAATTTGGGAGAGACTTCATGTCTGATTGATGTTTTATCTTCTTTTACATAACATGAATAATAATAATAATATGGTATTCTCATGATTTTAGGTCCTTATTAGGTCTTTTCATATTGAATTTATCATTAAACGCATGTTTCGGTGTTTTATGACACTAAAAGTGTGTTTTTGATCATCTTAGGAAAATGACATCTCCGATTGAAATTCCATCTACTCTACCATTTCAAAATTCACTAAACAATTATTATTGTGTGATTTCACTACATTCATAGGTCATTTGGTTAGTTTTGACCCCCGGATGCACCTTTTTAAAGGGCGTCAAACCTTTAAAACCCCATATTTTGCAGTTTCAGATAGACCACACATCTAATTGATGTCTCATCTACTCGTGCACAATATGAATTATAATAATATGGTTTTATTGTGATTTCAAGTCATTATACGGTCATTTTCTATATACATTACCGTTAAACGCATGTTTTGGGGTTCTATAACACTAAAAGTGCGTTTTCGGTCATCCCAGACAAAGGGAAACTCCAATTAAAGTACCACCAGGTCAACCATTTCAAAATTCACTCTATGGTTTTTTTGTATAATTTAATCATATTTAGTATTTTTTTCGGTTGGTATTTACCCCCATGTTCTTTTAAAGGGAATCAAACCTTTAAAACTACATATTCGATCATTTTGGACATACCACACATCCGATAGATGTTTCGTCTACTCGTAAATAACATAAATAATAATAAGATGTACTTAATATGATTTCAACTCATTTAGAATTAATTTGATATTTAATTGACAATTAAACACATGTTTTGGTGTTTTATGACACTAAATGTGTGTTTTCATTTAATCCTGAGAAACAACATCTCCAATTGACATTCTGTCTGCCCGACCATTTCACAATCCACTCTATGGTTGTTGTCATCTAATTTAAATACATTCAAAGGTCATTGGGTGGTTTTGACCCCTAAATGAACCTTTTCAAAGGGCATCAAACCTTTAAAAACTACATATTTGTTAGGTAGAATGAAATTCCTATTGACGTCTCGTCTTCTATTACACATCAAGAATAATAAAAATATGGTTTTCTTATTATTTAAAGTGATTTTGAGGTCATTTTCTATATATTTGACCATTAAATGCATGTTTTGGTTTTTTACGACACTAAAATTTTGTTTTCCATCATCCCAAACATATGTAAACTCTAAATGATGTACCGTCTACTCGACCATTTCAAAATTCACTCTATGGTTATTTTCATCTGATTTCACCACATTCGGTGGTCATTCGGCTGTTTTTGACCCCACACATGCTTTTAAAGGGCATCAAACCTTTAAAAATTGCACATTCAATCATTCAGAATAGACCACACATCTGATTGATGTTTTGGATGCTCACATACAACATGAATAATAATAAAATGGTATTACTATGATTTAAATTCATTTTGAGGTTGTTTGATAATGAATTGACCGTTAAACGCATGTTTTGATGTTTTATGATACTAAAAGTGCATTTTCCATCATCCCAGGAAAATAAAATCTCTCATTGACATTCCATCTACTCGGCCATTTCAGAATTCACTATATTTTTTTAGTCTAATTTTACTGCATTTGGAGGCCATTTGGTTGGTTTTGAACCCTGGACACACCTTTTTAAATGGCGTTAAACCTTTAAAAACCACAGATTCTTTAGTTTTAGGCCGACTGCACATCTGATTGATGTCTCGTCTTCTTGTAAACAACATGAATAATAATAATATAGTTGTAATATGATTTCAATTAATTCTAAGGTCATTTTTTTTGTATCTCACCATTAAACACATGTTTTGGTGTTTTAGGAAATCAAAAGTGTGTTTTTCATTATCCAAAAAAAAAGAGAATCTCCAATTGATGTACTGTCTGCTCGAACATTTCAAAAGTCACTCTACGGTTGTTGTCATCTAATTTCACTGCATTCAGTGGTTGTTTGGTTGGTTTTGACCCCTTACGTTCTTTTAAAGTACATCAAACCTTTAAATATCTTATATTTGATCATTCTGGACAAACTGTGCATTTGATTGACATTTTGTCAGCTCGTACACAACATGAATAATTATAAGACAGTCTTCCTATGATTTTAGGTCATTATGAGGTTGTTTGATTTTTAATTGGCTGTTAAATGCACGTTTTGATGTTTTATGATACTAAAAGTGTGTTTTCGATCATCCTGAACAAAAGACATCTCCAATAGACATTCCTTCTACTCGGCCATTTCCCAATTCACTCTATGGTTGTTTTAGTCTAATTTAACCACATTCCGAGGTTGTTTAGTTGGTTTTTTCCCATAGATTCACCTTTTTAAAAGGTTTCAAACCTTTAAAAAATGCATATTCTGTAGTTTCGGGCAGACTGCACATCCTATTGATGGCTCGTCTACTCGTACATAACCTAAAAAATAATAAGATGGTTTTATTGTGATTTAAGTCATTCTAAGGTTTTTTTTCTATATTTCTAGCCATTAAACATTTTTTTAGTGCTTTACGACACTAAAAGTGTGTTTTTCATCATCTAGAACGAACGGAATCTCCGATTGACATACCGTCTGCTCAACCATTTCAAAATTCTCTCTATAGTTCTTTTCATCTGATTTCACCACATTCATTGGTCGTTTGGTTGTTTGTGACCCCCCACATGTTTTTATAGGGCGTCAAACCTTTAAAAACCACATATTTGGTCATTCTAGATAGATTGTATGTCCGATTGACATTTTTTCTACTCGTACACAACATGAATAATAATAATAATATGGTCTTCCTATGATTATAGTTCATTACAAGGTCGTTTGATATTGAATTGGCCGTTAAATGCACGTTTTGGTGTTTTATGACACTAAAAGCGTGTTTTCAGTCATCTTGGGAAAATGACATCTCTGAATAACGTTTTGTCTACTCAAATATTTCATAATTCACTCTACGGTTGTTATCATCTAATTTAACTGCATTTGAAGGTTTTTTGGTTGGTATTGACCCCCAGATGTGCCTTTTTTAAAGGGCGTTAAACCTTTAAAAATGGCATATTTTGTCGTTTCGGATAGACCGCATGTTTGATTGATTCCTTATATACCTATACACAACATAAACAATAATATGATTGTTTTATTTTGATTTAAAGTCATTATGAGGTTGTTTTCTAAATATTTGACTGTTAAACGCATGCTTTGGTGTTTTACGACACTAAAAGTACGTTTTTTATCATCCCAGAAAAAAAGAATCTTCAATTGACATACCGTCTTCTCGACCATTTCAAAATTCACTCTACAAATATTTTCTTCTGATTTCACCACTTTCGGTGGTCGTTTGGTTGGTTTTGACCCCCCGTGGTCTTTTAAAGGGTGTTAAACATTTAAAACCCACATATTTGGCCATTCTGGACAGACCAAATGTATGATTGACATTTTATCTACTTGTACACAATGTGAATAATAATAAGATATTATTCCTCTAATTTCAGGTCATTTTATGGTCATTTGAAATTTAATTGACTGTTAAACACATGTTTTGGTGTTTTAAGACATTGAAAGTGTGTGTTTAGTCATCCTGGGAAAACGACATCTCTGATTGAGATTATGTCTACTCAACCATTTCCAAATTCACTCTATGATTTTTGTTGTCTGATTTCAACGCATTCAGAGGTTGTTTGGTTGGTTTTACCCCCGAACGCACCTTTTTAAAGGGCTCTAAACCTTTAAAACCATATATTCTATTGTTTCGGGCAGACCGCATGTTTGATTAATGTCTAATCTACTCATACACAACATGAATAATAATAAGTTGATTTTCCTATGATTCCAAGTCATTATGAGTTATTTTTCTATATATCTAACCATTAAATACGTGTTTTGGTGTTTTACGGAACTAAAAGTGTGTTTTCTATCATCCCAGACAAACAGAAACTTAGATTGAAATATCGTCTACTTTGACCTATCAAAATTCACTCTACGGTTATTTTTCTCTAATTTCACCACATTTGGTGCTCTTTCGGTTGGTTTTGACCCCCCGCATTCCTTTAAAGGGCGTCAGACCTTTAAAACATGCACATTGAGTAATTTTGGATAGACCACACCTCTGATTGATGTTTCATCTACTCATATAAAATGTGAAAAATAATAAAAAAGTCTTACTAAGATTTCAGGTCATTATGAGGTAGTTTGATATTGAATTGACCATTAAATTCAAGATTTGGTGTTTTATCACACTAAAAGTGTGTTTTTGGTCATCCCAGGAAATAGGCTTCTCTAATTGACGTTATGTCTACTCGAACATTTCACAATTCAATCTATGGTTATTGTCATCTGATTTCACTACATTCTGTAGTCATTTGGTTGGTTTTGAATCATGAATACACCTTTTTAAAGGGTGTCAAACCTTTAAAACCCGCATATTCTATAGTTTCAGGTAGACCACACATATGATTGATGTCTCATCTAGTCATACACAACATTAATGATAATAATATGTTTTTTCTATGAATTTTATTCACTATGAGGTTATTTTTTATATATCTAACCGTTAAATGTATGTTTTGGTGTTTTATGACACTAAAAGTTGATTTTTCATAATCCTAGACAAATATTATCTCCAATTGATGTATCGTATGCTTGACCATTTCACAATTCACTCTATGGTTGTTATCATCTAATTTGACCACATTCGGTGGTCGTTCAGTTGGTTTTGACCCCCCGTGTGCTTTTATAGGATGTCAAACCTTTAAAACTGCATATTTGGTCATTCTTCACATCCGATTGATGTTTTGTCTTCTCATACACAACATGAATAATAATAATGCAGTATTCCTATGATTTCAAGTCATTCTGAGGTCTTTTTATATTTAATTGACCGTTAAATGTATGTTTTCTTGTTTTATGACACTAAAAGTGTGTTTTTGGTCTTCTTGGGAAAATAACAGCTCTGATGGATGTTCCGTCTTCTCGGCCATTTTACAATTAACTCTACGATTGTTATCATATTATTTCACCACATTTAGAGTTTTTTTGGTTGGCTTTTTCTCCTAGATACACCTTTTTAAAGTGCATAAAACCTTAAAAACTATACATTCTACATTTTTGGGCAGACCACACATCTGATTGACGTCGTGTCTGATAATACACAACATGAATAATAATAAGATGTTTTACCTATGATTTTGATTCCTTCTATGGTCATTTGCTATATATATGACTATTAAACACATGTTTTTGTGTTTTATGACACTAAAAGTGTGTTTTTCATCATCCTAGAGAAATGGAAAAATAGTATGTCTGATTGACATTTCGTCTACTCATACAAAACATTAAAAAAATATTGTGTTCTTTTTATATTCCCACTATTGTGAGTTAAGGAGGGAAATTCTGAATAATTAAGAGAGCGGTTGGGATTTGGAAGAAAAAATCCATCAACATTGATTCACCCCCCTGGTGTAAACTGCATCCTAAGTGATCCTATCAGTGCTAGAAATATTCAAACTTCTAACGATACCTTAGTTTCATGAGAAATCTCATGTAAATTCATAGGAAAATAACGAGGTAGCTTTTTACGATTTCAGATGTAGGTGTAATGATGGTTATGCTTAATCTACTAATTGGCATCAAACGTAGATATGACAATTTTAAACCTTATTGAACACAACACAAGTTAAACAGTTTTTTGTCAATCATAAATGGATTTAGATTGTAATCGGGTTAAATAATATTGCATATTAATTATTTTCATATCAGATTCAGGTTGACCATTATTTACCCAACTAATATTTTAACATGATATAGTAAGTTATATAGCTTAAGTTAAACGAGTCAGAGAGATGAGTTATAATTAACCTCTTCATAAATATATTGGATCAGATCAACCCAATTAATTAAATTGAATGAAAAGGGATTGAGCTTAAATGGGTTTACAATATAGTCAATCCAATCCATAAACCAAAATTATTACCTTTAATCAACCACAATCGCCCAGATCCAATATTAGGCATTAAACCCATTTCAATAAGAAAGCAAAAATGAATGAAGAATAGGGTAGAGTTATGTTTGAGCTTAAATGGGTTCATAGAAAGGTCAACCCCTCATGAACTGATCCTATGAACCTAAATTGACACATCTAACAAAGACTAACATTTCTTAGCCAACCTTTAATCTCCATCTAATTCATCCAGGGTTTCATTAAGATGTGGAGGTTTAAGCTTAGGGAAAATATCAACCACCACACCCAACATTAGTTCATTTGAGTTGTTATATTAGGAATCATCAAATGAATTCAACTCCAACATGCCCAAAAGAGGTAACATAAATGCCATAAGAAGTTACCAGTGTGGATGGAGCCCCTGATAAGCCCATAATTTTTCCCTGTATGGATACAAGAAGAAATGAAAAAATGATAATAAATATATATATACAATTAGATCGATCCATTAAATGATAATATTAGTTTTTTATGCTAAATACATGAAATGAGAGAAGCTTACTACTTCGTTCACACTCTCCAGATGATGTTTCACCCCAGTTAAAAAATAAGCAATGCTTTCATTAGAAATCATCACATGCATGTGTTCTCCAGTAGTTCAACTCATATACATGATTTTCAAAATTTCACTCTTCGTTTTGATGGGTAGATAAACATTCATGCTTTCTCCCTGCAAATATTGAAAAATAATATAATTAAAAAAAATAAATGACATGAGAAAAAGAATGGGTGAAGGAACAATGTGGAAAAAAAGTTTGGTGATGAGGCCAATGAAATGAATATTCCATCATACAGATGAGGTTAAGGGGATAAGGAGGAGACAACATCGAGGCAGAAATTCACTATTGATTGAACTACATTTCCACATGTACCAATAACAAATGGATCAATATACAATAACATGTTATTGATTGAAATTTTTTTCAACATTAAATATCATGCGTGTTGATTGGATATGGTATAAATGTATCCTACTAGTTATAAAAAATCATCCCATGAATATATAGTCAAGCTAAAATCGTCAACCATGTCGCTTTCCTTTGGAATAACCCTTCCAAAGCTGACAATTTCTTCACAAAGAGAAGCATGCAGGCTACCAACAACCACTTGTATTGGAATCACAACTTAAATTTTATATGTAACTTACTTCGCAAATTTTTTTTGTCTTAGGCAATGTCTTAAAAATCTGAAAAGGGAATGGGATGACAAAGAACTTCACAACATCAAAAAATAGTTATAAAGAGTAATTTAAACACATCTCTTACTACTAATTAATGCACCTCATGAATCTTTTTCTCCTCTACAGATGAAATAGAGACCTCTACATGGAATATGATGAATTCTACAGCATCAGCACCTAAAATAAAACAGTAAAGAAACCAAATGAATTTTATGATTGGTTCATAGAATACTTGAGAATGGGATGAAATGAAATGGAATAAAATGAAATGAAGTGAAGTTGGAATGAAGTGGAATGGATTGGAATTGAGTGGAATGAATAAATAATAATAGTCCATTTAGTTACTTTCCAAATGGTATTTTTAATAACAACATTATCCATATGTTAAAATAAAAAATGCGAGGGGTATATTTGTCTTTTTAGTTCCCTTCATATACCTAGGAAACCAAACTAACACCCCTTGAGGTGTCATTAAATATTAAATTTTTTTGGAACCTTACCTCCATTAAATTTCATACACATCCAACCAAGTGGTGGAATGATGTATCATTTATTTTTTTAACCTAACCAAACGTAGTACCATTTCCCGTGAATAGTTCTGTTTGGAAAGAAACTATACAGGCTGTTAGTAAATTATGAAAAGTAATATTGTAAAGGACATAAGTTGAAAAAAATGAAAATCATAATAATAATAATGAATACGTAATGATTCATACAGAGGAACACAATATAGTCCATGAGCATTGCATGCCTACAAAACATAGACAAATATTTCAAGTGGAACACGGTATGGTCCATGAGCCTAACACTGAAGCATACCTCTATGCTCATAACCCACTATGGGCAGTTGACACCATAAATTCCACAGATCGCTCCGTAAAAATCCCCAATCGGTAACAAAAAATTCAAATTGAATCATTACCAAAATCTAGGTATTGATGAGAGCATTTTAGTTTTTTACATAATTTCTTGAGCCCGCGACTTTGGATAGATTTCACAACTTTCATCACTAAATCATAAAATTATTTGTATATTATCCATACATATTTACCAGCCTAAAAATCATTCAAAATCATTATTTTAAGGTCAAAACGAGTTGAAATAAGGCATCGTTACATGTAAAAAACCTCAAAATGTGATTATACCTTCTATGTGCAATGCAACCATGACCAGGCATTGGATTTTGTGGGTATTTCTCTACTACCATATTGTAGGAATCCATTCAAATTATACTAGTGATGTATTAAAATGAACTAAACTGAATCAAATAAATTTAATCAAATCCAAAAAGACCCAACATGAACTAATATGAAAAAATAAAATAGAACTAAATCAAACAAATATAATCCAAATTGACCCAAACAAAATCAAATAAAACAGAACTAAATTAAATTAAACCAAATTAAAAAAACATGAACTTAATTCAAAAAATTGAAGTGAAACAACCCGATGTAACCCAAACCAAATAGAACTAACAAAATTTTAATTGATCAACATAAAAAACTTAATTGAAACAAAATAAACCCTACCAAACCCAACAAAACCTGGTTATATATATTCAAACCTTATCAAATAAAAATGTAATGAATTGAATAAATAAACTTGACCTGATTCAATATAAACTAAACTAACCAGATCTAAACCAAATCTCACTAAATGAAATCAAATTTTATTGAATTAATAAACTTTTTCCATATCTAAAACTGGTTGACTGAAACAGAATCAAACCATAAAAATTCCATTCGAATTGTTTAACACCAGTGTGAATGGAACTAAACCAAACTAAACTAACACAAATTGAATCATACCACACCAAAAAAATTTGAATCTGTCCAACTCAACCAGAACTATACTAATCTAAATCACATCTAACAAAAACAAAATGCACCAAACCAAACTGAGTGAAACAAAAAAATGGAACTAGGCTGTAGAAAATTGAATAAAAAAACACACATAATAAAACCAAACTAAATGGAAAAAATAGATAAACAAATTTGAATTGAGTTAAACTATAATAAATTGAACCAAAAAAATCTAATCAAACCCACAAGACTTGTATGGAATGAAACCAAACAATCCAAACATGATATGAACTAAAAAATATTAAAATTATTTTAAATGAATCTCACTAACATGGATCAAATTTAATCAATCTTACCTAAACAAATACTTGAATACAAATTATCTTGAACAAAACCATATACCACTAAACCAAATAGAATTGAAGAGGTATGTACCAAATTGAATTGTACCAAATCATAAAAAAATCATATTTAACCACAATAATCTAAAGAGAATTGAATTGAATTTAACCAAATTGAATAGATTTAGACTGAATCATACTTCACTAAACTGAATCAAATCGAATTTAATAAAACCTAACCAAACAATAGTAACTCAAATAAAAAAACTAATTATACTAACTTGAATTAACCAGAATTAAATAGAATTAAACAAAATTGAAATGAATATATATGAATAGAATCAAACTTAATAGGGATAAACATACTCAAAATAAATCAAAATGATCTAAAATATCCCAATCCAAACCAATACAATGTATATATAATCAACCGTACCTAGAAAAACCTAAACAAATATAACTAAACCAAATTATACCAACCCGACCCAATATAGACTAACCTAACCTGACCCCACCCATCTTGAACCACACTAAATAAAATTAAATATAAATGTACAAAACATAATTTGGTAGGATGTAATGGCCCAAAACTAACCTGAGCTAAGTTTAATCAATATAAAATTATCCAAATCAAATTGATAAAAAAAATATATTAAAATGAAATGATTTGATCTTGTAAAAAAAGTAAATAAGTGAAATGAACTAAACTGACTTAATATATATTGAACCAAATTGAAAGAAAATAAACTAAATGAAATAGAATCGAACCAAACAGAAAAAAACCTGGACCAAAGAGATTCGGCCCAAATACATTATAATGAAACCAATTTTTTCTAAATAAACCCTTATGGAAATAATTGATTTGAATGAATTATAATGGAATATAGTTTAATCAAATAAAACAAAACTAATAAAAAACCTTACATGAATTGAATTGAATAAAAACAACCTATTCCTAGTTAACCAAGACCAAATAAACCAAATAAAAATTGAACTGAATAAAATAGACCATCATAAACTCACATAAACTACAAAAAATTGAAATAAAATATAGAAAATATAATCAATCTATATGAACCTTATATGGACCAATAAAAATAATATAGGGCAGAACTGAACTAAACTAAAAAATAAGAAACTGAAATGAACTAAACTGACCTAACCAAACCTAGAACAAATTAAAATAAACAGAATATAAGTGAAGTAAAATTAAGCAAAACAAACAAATTTGAAACAACCATAACTGACCCAAAACAAATTGAATTGAAAAAAATCGACCCAAATTGAGTAGGGTTAGTTGGAAAGGGGAGGGGTATCTCAATGGAAGTGGGGGAGCGCGACGGAGGAAGGGTATCTCGAAAGAGGTGGGGAAGCACTATGGAGGTAGGGAAGGTCGACGAAGGTGGGGAATCTATATAGAGGAGGGGTATCTTGATAGAGGAAGGGAAGCTCGATGAAGGAGGGGGTGGTAGCGGGGTTAGGGAAAGATGGGGTTGTGCAGGGGGGATAAGACTGGACCAGTTTGACAGTGGTAGGATGGAGGATGGGGAAGCCTGGAGGTGGCATAGAGATAGGGGTGGAGGGAGCGGGGTGGAGGGAGCGGGTTCTCGAGAGGGTGAAATGGAGTAGGGTTGGTGGGGGATGGGGCTGCACAAAGAGGATGGGTCCAGAGAGGTTCGACAGCAGGGGCAGAGGATGGGGTGGTGCAGGGGGTGGGGGTGGAAGGATTGGGGTTAGGGGAGCGGGGTTGCGAGGGCGCAAGTCCGTGGGAGGGTTAAAGGGAGGTCATGGGATGGTTGAAAGGGAGGTAATGGGATGGACTTTGGGTTGGGGAGTGAAAAATTACAGTGACTGCGTGATGGAAGTTTCTAATGATACCAATAGTGACCTTCAAATGGCGGTCGCCCGAAATCAGCCTCAAAAAATACTCAATTTTCTATTAGTGGTATGGTTCAGACCTTTATAAATATCTTCCCCCAGCTGTATTGGGTTCGAGTCATATGAACTCATTTTTCATACGTACAATTCAAATCTGTGTATGTATTTCTTGTTCATGTAATACATCTTTCTTAATTTTCACATCGGTACCCACATAATTACAGAATGACTTTGACTATAGGTAAACAAATACCTCCTTACAATATGATGTTAAAATGAAAGGAAACAAATAAATCCTTACCACATGACATTAAACAACATGGAAAATTTCATGCATGCATGACATTAAAACTAAATGAAAAATAAATTGCTAGTACAAGATGTTAAAATGTCTAGTCCATCACCCATTATCATCCCCTATCAAAGTACCACTACAGCCTTACCCTGGTCAATCAGAGTACGGGGTGCTTCTATCATATTTTAAGAACCTCATTTTATAAATCACACTTCATCTATTGAGTGTCTTGGGTTTCCAAAAACCCTCCATGTCCTTTGGAAAGGAAAATATAACTCTCTTTTTGACCATGTTATCAATGCATAAGGGCTCAGACCTACCAAATAGAGACATATTTTCCCTATATAAAGATATTTCTGATTCTTGAGAGCCTTAAATCACTATCATGGAACCCAAAAACTGAGGGTATTTCGAGCCATCCTCAATATGATAGTCTCATATCATTACTCATGACCTGAAAACTTTGATTTGTGATTTACAAAATTTTCATTTCCCACCCAAAAGGATTTTTGGGTACCCTTGACCCTGGGTATCCTAATTAGGATCTTGTTTGACATTACCCTCATAGTAGATCCGTGTGTATCATGGCCTTAAATTTTCTGCACTATTGGTCAATATTGTATGAACCCAGACTCTATCCTATTATGGTCCAAATTGTAAGACCTGAAACTAATAGAGAAAGATATGCATAACTTTTCATACCCCTCAGAGGGTTTCTTGATTAAAATTCAAGTCTTCTCTCACTAAACTCTTCATCTCTAGAGTTTAGTAAAAATATGATGAATAAATAAATAACAAATAAAGATCATAGGGTCTATTTTATGGCACTAGTAAAAACAAAATCATGTTTTTTGGACACCAATTCTAGGAAAAAATTAGAGTAATAGTTTTTCACATCTACTCTTCACAATAACATGTTCACTATGCAGGGACACAACTTTTAGGGTGCTTGAATCCTTCTTTAATGTTACATTCCCTACAAATCAAACTTCATGATTTGAGCTTCTCAGGTCATTATAAACCTTCCATGGCCCTTGGTAAGGAAAATAGATATCTCTTTTTGACCATACTATCGATGCATAAGAACTCATACCTACCAACTAGAGACATCTTGGCCATATATAAAGATATTTATGATTCTTGTGATCCTAAAATCGAAATGGTGGATCCTAGAACCTGAAGGTATTCTAGGATATACTTGGAAGGATTTTCCTACACCACCCTCATGACTCAAGTTCTTTAGACCATGATTTACAATCCCCGTAACTAGAATATTCAAGCAGATTCAACATCATCAATGTTAGGTCACTTTGTACCATTTCTCTAGGTAGGAATGTGATGATCCATTCTCAAACATTTTGATGGACCACACCTCATGACTCAAAATTACATGGAGTAGGGATCTTGCCTCACAATTAAAGATATAAACTGCTCTTCAGTGTCGGAAAACTTCCTGAATGGATTTCTCTCTATATCTAACTGCATCATTTGGATGTTCAAGTCTTCAAAAATCATTCATAGCCCTTGTAAAAGGGAGAAAAAATCTCTGTTTGACCATAATACTAATTCATAAGGGCTTTGACCTACCAACCAGAGGTCTATCCTCCTTATAAGAAAGGAGAAATGATCCTTGTGGGCCTTGGTAACACTATGGAGGAACCTGACACCTCAGTATTTATGGGTCATCCCCAACAGATCTACCCCATCTCATATTCATCAACATAAACTTTTGGGTATTTAATTACATCACCCACATTCCAACTATCCATGTGGACTCTTCTTCCATATTATTTCTCCCTCAACTAATATTACCCCAATAAATCTTACACAACCCTTATAAAAGAGTAGAGAAACTACAATTTAACAATGTTACTGATGCAGAAGGGATTTGATCTACCAAGTAGAGGCACCTTATCCTTGCAAGAAATAAAATTTAATTCTTTTAAGCCCCAATAACACCATGGTATAACTCATCACCCCGTAGTGTTTTGGGTCATCCTTGGTGTGTCTACCCCATATTCAATATTCAAGTCCTGGAAGAAAGAATTTAAATTGTATAACATCTGATGGTCCAGGATAAAATTCCCTAAACTACAGTGATAGAAGGTCCAAACTAAAATACCCCAAACTATAGTGATATAAGGTCCAAAATTAAATAACCCAAACTACAGTGATATAAGGTATCACTTAAAAGACCATAAACTACAGTGATATAAGGTCCGATCTAAAAGACCCTAAACTACAGTGATAGAAGTTTCGAGCTAAATGACCCTAAAAACAGTGATAGAATTTCCGAGATAAAGGACCCTAAACTACAGTGATAGAAGGTCCAAGATAAAAAACCTTAAACTAAAGAAATATAAGTTATGCACTAAAATACCCTAAGATACCAGTGATATAAGGTCTAAGATAGAATACCCTAAACTGTAGCATAGTAATATTTTAGTCTACAAAATTGAAGAAGGTGTGAATATTTTTAGGTCGAAAACCCATAAGAGGGACACTAAAGAAAAATTCAAGTCTACACCATATAATACTTTTCTTATATGAGGGTTTGGAAAAATTTGGGAAATATTCATAAAAAGATAAAAATATTATGAGGCCCCCCATATGGCCTCATAAAAATCGAGTTGTTTTCACTAAGTCTACAAACTTTAGAAAAAAATACAGAGAATTATCCCTTAGAGATATGTATTATACGCAAATTATCCTTTCATGGGTCAGTTAATCTCAAAATAGATGGAGTAGATACATCATTGAATAATCTCATGATTGGTGGGAATTTATGAGCATTTCTTGAGAATAATATATTACAATTTAAATATTCATATCTATGAATTTAGGTTTACTTGATATTATGAAAAGGATGGGTATAATTGATAATCCAAACAACATCAGATAAGTGAAATGTCATGCACATCATAAATAAAAGAAAACTAGACAACAACATATAAATTTTGAAAGATCCACTCATTAATAACATATAGAAACAGTAATATCTAATTATCGGAGTCTCTCCCTTGAATTTATGATCCAAGTAAAAGTTGAAAAATTAAAATTCTATCTCATCATTTTCTAGGAGGATTCCTTAATCTCTATAAGCCACTCTTCCATGGTGGTAATGAATTGTAATAATTGATCAACATAATTTTTATACACCTCCGAAATCTCTTGAAACTCCTCTACCCAAGTGATAGTGCTAAGCCTAGCCTTATCCACAATGTCAATGAGTCCATGTTTCTCTGGCACAGACTTCTCTAATATCTGAAGTACATGTTGAAACTTGGGTAGTTTTACTTGAAGACGACTGCTTACAGACTAGAGATAGTTAATTTCAATATTTCCAACATTGAAAACTTCTTGGTGAGTTTTCACCTCTACCATATGTTGGGAAGCGTCATTTAAGGATTCATCCCATTTTCATTTCACTGAAAAGGAGGCCTCATTGTCCACCACCAGTAATTAAAGGGTCCTATTATTCTCTCTCGGAGATATCACCTATTTCACCTAGGCATGAACAGTGGTATAGTCAAAACCCTCATAACCAAGGGTATTAAACATAAAGAAAAGGTGACCCAACCAGTCCATATTCCCTTCCAATGGGGTCTCCAAGAATAAATCCAATATATCCATCCATATTTTTCTTTGTATTGTCTGATACAATGACACAGACCACAAGACTTCATATCCCAAGACTGGGTCAATGAGAGGAGGAGTTTTAATCATGGTCTTTGATGAAGAAGGAAGGGATCCAGCTTCCATGTTAGTCAACCCAATTAGAGGAATCCCCAAGAGAGCATGGATTGGAGCCTTTGATCTTTAATATCAATACACCATAATAAGGGGTAGATGGGTTTGTCAAAAAAAGTATAAATGCTATTGTATCATCAAATAACCAATGTATATGATCGATTTTATAAAAATACATTTCTCATTTGTTTTTCTGGTGATGCTCATTTCCCTGAACCCATACTTGGGTGAAGATGTGACACCATCTTGCGACGAGTAAATTCATGGAACTTCTGGTTCTTTTCCAAAATACATGATTTTCTTTGCAACCTTTAGGATTGTAAGAAAAAATGATAACATTATGTGACATGAAACAAAATAAACAAAGTGTATAGTTTCTGAATAATTATTCACCTTATCAAAAACTCACCTCCATCAAGACTGAATCAGTAGTAGAATAGATACATGTGTTAGTCTCTTCCAAAAGTGTGTCCTCCTATGATAGATCAATTGTTGTGACCGCTAGGATGTCTATAGTAGGAAACATACATGAATGAGTCATCACCTCAGACATATACTCCTCTTAATGGGTTGGGCCTAACATTGAATGGTTTGTTAAAGAAACTAAATGTTCACCTGCATCCTCAAGGGTAGATAAATTCTCTTCCAAGTGATCATTATGAGGACATTTACATTTTTATCAAATCAGGATGTGGTACCAGAATAATATTAAACAATTAAATAGTTAAATGTCACACATACATGAAGATACCTTGTGAGAAGACATAGAAAATTTAGAGTGATTCATTTTCCCCTTCCCTTCTATGGAAGGCCCCCTATAAGGTGATAAAGATGAGGTCATTTCTCCAGAAATGATAATTGTAGGTCTCATTTGGGAAAATAGAACCAGGGGTCCCATGTCATCATTCCACCAATCACTTCTAAAATAATCTTCAACATCCATACCCCTGGGAGTATATACAGGTGAGGAAAATATGGTCTTGTCTTTTTCATACTCCCACTGTAACAAAAAAACACAAAGGACTTCATTATGTTATCAATGGGACCGCATATCATTAAACATAGAAGTATGTTCAACCTTACTGATTCCTCTACAATGGGATCTCCATGTTCATCCATGGACAATTGCATCATACCCCGGTCCACAATTTGGTCAAGTATATGTGAATAGAAAACCCTACTTGTGATGATTCACAACATTACATAATGATATTGGGAGAATTCCTTGACTTCCTTGGGTCATTCTTTGAAGGTGATGCCCATATGGGTGATGACATGGGTGAAACCTTCCAACTGTAATTCTGTCTGGTATAATATGCTCCATATCATAGCCTCTAAGTTCATAATTCTCCAAGTCATATATTATTGAAATATGAGAGTAAATAATAAAGATGATGTGGGTTCACCCTTTGGTACTACAATCATTACATCCACATCACTTGGCACTTCTACTAGAAATAAGGGTAATGGTAAATGTCTTACTTCCTTGAGGAGTTATTTCTAAGTTGTTAGTCCTATCAAAACCAATTTATTTCTAGTCCTAGGATTGTCCTTGGTAGATGGTGGTATGTGGGAATATTTTCTTACTAGTTTAGATGGTTTCCCATTGGGATATGGGTGGATCCAAATATCAGCATAACCCCGAGACAAACCAATCTCTACACCGTTGGGAGGGAGGTTTATCTCTTACTAAGTCACCTAATTGGTAAACATCAACCAAAACTGGCGATCCACCATTGAATTCTCCTTAGATAGAACATGAATTTGGGGAGGACATCTCGATTGGATGCACAAGAACTGGCAGCTAAGTTGGTTGGGTTCATACCATTCATATAGAAGGTCCCCATTAATGCGAGTGGAATGAATTATCTCTTGAAGTGATATCATATAGGCTTGATTCTCAAGTCTAGATCCATCGTTATAAACCATGCCTCCAATGGGAAATGTATGATAATTTTTTAAGGCGAAGAGGTCGTGACCACTCATGAAGGTCCAGACCTCCCAATATTTTAGTGTAATGGGGTTTACCATACTAATACATTGTAAAGATGGTTTGAAATGGATATTGTTTATTATTTGGATGTTTAGGAATTTATATCTGCATAAATGACCCCCCATCTAACCTCGTAACACTTGAAAGGGGCCCTATATTTTATGAGGGTACTTTCCCTTATTAATATGGCATAAAAGGTGGTAGAGTTTATCCAACATAAGGATGGATAACCTAACACACTACCCTCCTATCATAGAAGTATATGTCCTGAAAGTAGAAACCCTAACTCCATTATTCACCTTTACCAAGAGTAAGTAACCACTCAGGTACATGGAGAGGAAACTGGCCAGAGTAATGGCCCGGTTGATACCAAGGACAACCTCACATCCCCAGTTGTTAAATTTTCCTTCCTCAACTATAGGGAAATAATCTCCCTCTGCACTAAAAGAGTCCTTCGTAGGAATGGCCTTTGGATTATTCGATTTAGAATTAGAATGATACTTCTTGACGAAGTATCCCACCCACATCTTGAATGGGATTTAATCCCTAGGAAGTGGATCCTTCAAGAGGGCCTTTTTGGAAAGCCTGATCTGCTCTTGGGTGAGATTAGGATTCCTCTATAGGTTATCCTACACTGACCATGGGGGAAAATCATCCAAAATCTCTCCCAATATGGGTCAACTGCATATCTTCTCAAATTTCCAAAGGTTGATACCCGACTCTCCACACATTAGGTGGAAAGTGTTGGTATTAGTGATCTAGTGACCAAATAGGTCAAACATCATACCCTTGTTTTAATAGGAAAAATTTTATGAAATCCAAAGGACCTCATACATCCTGATTTGGTATGACTCTACAGAAAACTCATAAGTAATATATTGCACCTAGAAGGGCTAGACACAATCCACTCCACAACTTCCCCTAATTAAAATTCCATGTTCAGAACCTACACAAACTTTTGGTTGGTGGTGGACTTCCATGTTATTGAACGGTACATATGCACATCTGAATCATGTTCGTATTTGTTCCCATAAAATTTCAGGGGCATGAATTTCATTATATTCCCATCTTTATGTTCACCATCGAAAAAGAAGTTTCCTACCATGGATATGTTCACCCAAAGGTGTCGTGGGTATTCAAAATCCACGAATGAGGTACGATTGGTGAATGAAGTGAAGGAATTGGAGTATCATTGGTAAGTCCAAACTTATATAGGGGGGGAATTCTGAAATAGGATATTCCCCAAGTATCACTCCCATCATCTCAACCAAACTCCTCTATAATGACCCAACTGTATGGCGGCAAGTAGAATCTACACTGGCTATAATAGCATTCTGATAATCCATCACTTCTCTGGCCTCATTATTTGAAGGCTTATGAGAACTACGATGAGATCCTGAATCCATATATACAAAATCAAGAATCATACCTCAGATAAGTGAAAATCTAATCAAAATAAAGGCATAATTCTAGAAGCTTCATGCACATTGAATGAACCATCATGGGATTTGTGATCTCGTAAAGGATTCATGAATCACCTAGCTCATAACAGATTTAATAGACTTCATAAACCTATGGAACATCATGAAATCTCATGATCAGTCACAAGACTCATGATCACATGACTCTGACATTATCACCTGATCCACATAATAATTGAAGGATCATGTGATCGAGCCGTCAGATCTTAAAAAACCTTTAAAGACAATAATGCAACTATATATCAAAGGTTTAACCAATTTCCAAAGATCAATTCATGGTTGGTTTGAATGAAAAATGTGAAAATAAAGTCTTGAGAATGAGTTCTCACAAAACGGTCTCATTAAAGGATCTCAAAATCAATTATTGTGGAAGGTTTTGTGAAGAGGGAATGTAGAGAAGGAAATATCTCCAAGATTTGGGAATCCAATGATTGATCCACACTCCATTAACCTATTTATAAGGAATCATATGGAATAAAAAATTTCAACCAGAAAACCAAACATCACCCATGATGCCAATTGGAGACAACACTAAAGACTTAGGTGGGCATTTACTTTCATAAAAAACGAGTCCTTTCCCCCTACAGATGTCGTTCCTGAGAGGGGGAAATTGTTGACTCCCTCCAAATGATCATAGAAAATTTTGAGGTGAAAAAATATATAAATATGGGTATTATTTTCCCTATAAAACAAAGTAAGGAGAAGGTGGACAAAGTTCACAGATTATATCAACCTCTAAAGAACATGTGATCATGAGACCTTTGGAGGGCCAAACACAACGTATAAACCTCCTAGAAGATCACGTGGAGACCATTTGAAAAGTATACTTATTTTAAAAAATTCATTTAAGGCACTCGATGATCACATGGTGTTATCCTGGTGAGCTCCCCCGATTTAGGTGTTTTCTCAAGAGATGCATGCCTCATAACCGTCCAAAAATACTTTTATAATAGGAAGAAAATATCCAAAAGTTAGAAGCCTTTCATGTTCATAAATTTAATTTGATGTGCCCCTGTGGTTCGAAAGATATCACAGAATCCCTAGATACTTATTTTCTTTCTCATGAAATATCCTACTATCATGTCACCTTCATCATGAAAAGGGTCTCAGACATATCCATATGGTCCTGCGCTACCCCACCCGCTCTAAGTACAAACAAAAGGTTTGTCCATGTTAATACTCACACATCACCATAGGAACATTTATTGGTCATGCGACACATCACCAATGGGTAGAAATATTTTATTTTACAACACTCACACAAACCTCTAAGATCCCCAACCCTTGTAAAATAAACAAGGAAATAAAAATTGAAATGACTTTAGCTTCTTGTGAGGGGAATATATGTTGATATCATGCGGAAGGGGTTGTGCACCCTGAGATATCGCCATTGATCCCATGGAGTCCCTCTCAACATGTCAGCATGATCTTGTGGAGGCCCTCTAGACATGTCATTTTGATCTTGTGAATACCCTCGAACAAGCCACCATTGTCTCACAAAAGGTCCCAGAAAAATCATCTTAGATCATGCGAGACCCATTCAATGAGCATCTATATCTCATGATGTCCCTCTGATATATCATCCTATCCTAATGAAAGTCCCTTGAAATTTCCACCTGATAAGGAAAAATCCATTTAAATTTTACAAAATTTAATAAATGGGGCACTGAAGGGATGGTATTTCCGTCACTAAAATCATGTGATTCCCCCTAACAAACTCATATCTTGATCATGTGAAGTGCATTAAATCCATTCACCAAATTCATTCTAGATTTTCAAGATATGTTCCATGAAAAGTGGTGTATAACAAGGGTGGTGATGCCAATAAATCCACCACCCAAATATGAAACAAATAATCCTTGGATCCATGCACTAGTGCACCAAAGCATCGGAGTAGACTTCTTGGAGCAGAAAATATCATCATCGCAATGTCTTCCTCTGGGTAAAGATCTAGGGAACATCCTAAGGGGTCATGAGGAATGTATAGGAATTTCATATGATTACTTGAGTTCATGTGAAGGACATTTTCCAGATTATGTGAAGGGAATCCTGCATATCTGCTAAATCACATGAGACATAAAAAAAATACTAAATGAATATAAGGTAAATATGCAATAAAGGATGGAATAAAAGGTTAAAATATGGGAGACTCGTGTGAATAAAAAATATGATAATCCAAATTCACTTTGCATGACCTATCCAGATCATGTGACAACACTGGTACATGTCACTTAAATCTTGTGATGCTCCCTTAGTGTACCATTTGGACCATGTTATTCCCTTTTATAATGTTAGAGAAAGTCACATGGTACCCCATGGACATGCCACATGAGTCTCATGAATCCCTATGGGAACACCATAAAGGTCTTGTGATGTTCTCTAGACATGTCTCCCAAATCATACGATGACACTAGTGCATGTCAGATGGGTCTCACTATATCCTCCAAACAAGAAATCCATATCTAGTGGCACCCTCAAACCATGTCATCCAACTCATATGACACCCTCCAAAAATGTCATCCATGTCATGTGATGTCATCCAAGCATGTTATCTAGATCCAATGATGTAATCTGGAAAAGTTATCCAAGTCTTGTGATGTCCTCTGAACATGTCTGCTAGACCTCATAGAACCCTCCAATAATGTCATCTCAAATCATGAAATGTACTCTAAGACAAGTTATCCTAGTCTTGTGACATCATCTAGACAATTCATCCATTATCATGTAATGTTTCTCATATATCACATCTAGATTATGAGACATCCCATAGATAATTCAACCAAAACATGTGATTGTCTTTGGACATGTCTGCAATACAACCATACATGTTCAGATATCCTCTGACATGTCACCTAAACAATAAAATAATGTCAAGTAGACAATCAATATAGATATCAAGACTACTCGGACAGTTCAAGTAGGAATCCAAGGAAATGATAACCTTGTCTAGGCTACATGTCAAGGAAACCCCAGTGTGTAATCCATGATCAGCAGCATGATATAACTTCCTTCGTCTTAGTGAAACCTCAGTGTGTAAGCCCTGATCAACTGAACTATGAGAACTCTAATTATTGTAATAACTAGGATATATAGGATGCATTCCTAAGGCTCGAGCTCCAAAAGATATCCACTTTGGTGTATGTCCCCCCATGCCTCTAAAATTTCAACCATCGAGACCCAATCGTTTCCCTCAAATGAATATTCTACTTCACCCACTAGCAGGTTGAGAGATAAACTGAACTATGATAATTCTAATTCCTACCATGTCCAATATATGTAGGATTCCTTCCTATATCCCAGTTTCCATATTAATAATCTCAAGGGTTGTACCATCACATAAGTCCCACATCTATACGCAATGATATTTACTACTTCTTATCTATTATTTTTCACACTGATCATGGATCATGTGGGATTTGGGTGTTGTAATGGTCATATTACTCACATTATGGATCTCCACCAATTAGGGAAATATCAGTATGTAATACCCAATCAGTGGCATGATGTGACTACCCCCATAAAAGGGTATCTACCTTGGGTCCAGTCTTAAGGGAATGATTGAACTATGATAACTAAAATTCCATCCATAACCAGGATGCATAGGATGCCTCCCTCAAGCTAGATCTCAAGTACTCAGTGCCTAAGTTCTATAATATATATTTGACCTTTTTTCATAATGTTAAACTATACAAGTTTAATGAACTAACTTGGTTTTTATTCTTTATATAAATAAGATATGTAGTATTCTTTATAATGACTCAATCCAATACTATGTATATTAAATGTCTCCCAACATATCAACAAATTCAGAATTACTCAGTTATACAATTTCAACATAAAATCAGATACCCATCAGGGGAATTGGTTGGAGAGCCTCAAATATATATAGATAGACTCACTAAAATATTCCCATGTCACACATAAAATAGATTTAACCCAAGGACATTTTGTGAGGGTAACAGGTTTTGTATAAGGATTATGAAATGATTCATGAAACTCATGGTAATTTTGTTAGGGTAACCAGTTATGTATCAAGATTAGGAAGATATTCATGAACATATCTTAAATATATAAGTGAATCCTTGAGTAGGAAATAATTCCCCCTAAAAGGGTTTGATGAACCTAACTTTCCATCATCTTGACCAATGTGAGTACCTAAGTGTCATTGGGTTTGAAGCCCTAACTAACCAAATACCTTTTGAAAGAAGTTTTATACCCATTTATGGATGTTAGAACCTTTAGGAGTTTCCCTTAAGAACAATAATGAATCCCCCCTAGTTCTAAAAAAAGATGGTAAACCTAACCTGAACTCATTTAACCATAGTATCTCCTTTACAAGATAAAAAGGATAGAATTACTAGTTCACATTGGACCGTTTTGTTATTATCATGAGGATTCCCCCAAGGGTTGTTTTCTTTTCCTTAAAAATAATTAATAAGGTGAAAAAAATAACATAAAAAACAAAAATCCATCCTTGTGTTCATAATCCTGATCGTTTGGATATCCTATGAAAAGGTAATTGAGACGGATTTTGTACCACTCAAACTGTGTATAATCAAGTTGATATATGGGTTCTTAATCTTGATCTACAATACCTGCTTCATCAAGTACTAGAAATGTCTCTGACAAAGCTACATCGCCAAAGTGGGATACATGTCATAGCCCTAGGTTCACCCGTACTCACCTCAAATTTCTATAATGAATGTCATTATATACATAAGAACATACTGTAAATATAGTACTGAGATGGAAATCATTCCACACTCTCCATATAAATTCAGTCTAATTTCTGAGCCCTAGGACTTGGTCCATAGGAATTCATGACACTGAAACTTAGATAAATACCTAAGGGGATAACCCTTAATAAATATGTAAAAAAAATTACCTCCATATCCAAGTAAATGTTCAGTATACATTCAATATAAAAGTATCACTAGTGCATCCACCTGACCCTAGGGGACATTCTAGGAATCACTCGAGAGATCGTAATCATCTATGAGTATATCAAAAAATGTGGAGCGTCATGTCTAACATATGATCAAGTAATTGTTCGGGGAGAGTATAATCATCCCCATCACTGAGAGGAGAATAATCATCCACAAGTATCCAATCAATAGGGATTCCATGCCATAATATCATAATCAAGGGATATCATGTACATATATTATAATCGAGGGACACTGTTCCTAAATATAAATCACATAGGTCTCAAAATTCAGATCCCAAGAAGCACCTATGGGCATCCTAATAAAAAATCTGACAATCCAAAGTCTCATAAGATGGATTCTATGAAATATGTCTAGGAATACTAATAAAATAACAAAAAACAACAATGCTTGAATGTTTTATCCCATGGAATATGTCTAGGCATCCCAATAAAGAAAGTCTCATCATGTCAGACTCATTAGCCACAAACCAGGAAGCACGTCTGGTATCATCATTTCATTAACAGTAAAGAATTGAATACATAAATAATAGAGTGAGGGTGTTTGAATGCCTAATCCCACCACTACTACCTCATCCTCGTGGAATTATAAGTTCAGTATGGGTTCTAAGGTGACACACTCTACCATCACTACCCAAACCCCCCAATGCACTAGCTAAGGGTCAGTCAAAAATTAGGGCACCCATTGGGTCCCTCAGATAAATCACAAGAGAGGAATCCTACATGGGATCCTTGATGTCTATACATAATAAAGGTTGTACTATTTAGGATTCTCAAGAGTGAATATAATAGAAGGGATCCTATATGGGATCATTGAGAATAAGAGAACAAAGGAATCCTACACGGGACCCTCAAAATGAAACATAAAAAAGAAGTATTCTACATGGGACCCTTTATAATAGAGTACATTGTAAGGGTCATCCTATATGGGATCCTCACAATATTAAGTAGGTGGAAGAATACTATAAGGTATTCCCTAAGTTATAATGTAATTGAATTCATCCCTCAGGTGACCCTCAGAAGTAGTAAGAAGATAAAAGTATCCTACATGGGATCCTCTAGGTCTAAACATAATAAGAGGCATCCTACAAGGGATCTTCAAAAACAACTGACATCATGGAATTCTTGTCCAAAAGGTAACATCTCACAAGGGAGACATCCTCAAGGTAAAGTGACAAAATCAATGGTCATGAGAGATGGCTTGTGACCCATATAAGATCATGTTCTTACTCTTAATGACCTGAATCCAGAGCCAATCAACTGGTGCCCCATACCTGATTCACCACATGACCTCAAGAACATTTCCCCAAACTCCAGAGGCTGCCGACCAGCAGTGAGGGACTTGGTGAGTCATTGGGGAAACTATTCCCTCATTTGGTAAAGTATACAAGGGAAAGGAAATAACAGTCAATAGAAGAAGTAGTAAACAACATACAATAACTGAAACTAAATAGTGGAATTAATTAATATATAGTAATGATGATAATGATGCAGCAGGTACAAGTATATAAGGAAAGAAGCAAACACAACAACATGCTGAAATACAACTAAGAAACAAAGTATGAAAAGTAAATAGCAACTCCAGCAAAATCTCAAGCCTAAGCTCGGTCCTATGCTCTCCAGCTCCAACCAGCAATCATGTACCTGAAGTAGAAGGGTCACAATAACTATCCACACCTGCAACCATATATCCTATTTGGTTCAAAAAGAAGGACCCAAACAGGGTGTGATACTAATCCCAGTAGGAAACCACCACAAGATCCGTGCCCTACTGTTAGTGGGTAATATAGAAAAAGTAATGAAAGTAAATGTAGTAATGAACTATGAGTACACAAGTAAACAATACTACTGATTACCATTCAAATTCATTTAATAATTAATTCATTCATTTAATTAAACAACCAAGGAATCTAGCAAAGCTCTCTATTCTAAGGTAAACAGGTAACACAACAGGCATCAAAAGACTACCTAAACAAACAAGCAGGCCAAAGGATCCAAGCTTATGCTTTGGCTTGGTAGACTTATCTAAACCAACCAAAAAATCCACATTTACACTTACTCTCTAGGTGTCTCAACTAGCAGACCCCTATAGTCAAGTAAACATACAAAGGCATAGACACTCTGGGAAGTACTCACGTCGATTCCACTGTTGTCTTGCAATGACAGCTATAGACTCTCTGAGGAATCTCTTACGTCTAATTCCTTATGTGGTATCGATATGTGTGTAAACTAAGGATACTCTTAGGAATCACAAAGTCAAATTCTCGTAGGTCCTGCGAACAAAACTAATTCCAACAGACCCCCTAGGGAAGCACTTAATCGTCTATTCCCTCTTTGGTCTCCCGCACCAGGTTCTCACAGCCCTGATCTGTACAGTCATGCGTAATCAACTATCATCAACCCTAAGTAAGTTTAGAAACTACTTGGATAAAATATACAATGCATAAAATTCCTTAAAACAGCAGGCAACGCCTGCAATTAGTTATAACAAGAAAACTAGCAATTGTAATAGGGTTTGCCTTGCAGGCAAACTGTGCCAAATGACGATAAATATCCAAACAAGGATAACACCCATGGGGTGATCCTCGAACATACAAACAAGCATATATGATTATCAATTAACTTTAAGATAACAAGAAATCTAAAGCAATTAAACTATAGGATCAAAATCCCTAACCTGGGATACCCGAAACATGGGAATCTGGCAATTTTACACGAAAACTCAAGACATTCAACGTAAGGCAACAAACCACCTACATCGATCATAGGATATCGATATACTTGAACCTCAGCCCGTGAATCATCCTAGAACAGTGTATATCTGCAAAAACGTCTAAAAAGTTCAACCTATGATAACTCTCATAAGAGAAAGAATCAGGAAACGTGGCCAAAGAAGAACCAAGAACTCACCGCTGCGATTCTATTGCAACCGACAACTTTCGATTCGGATAACCGATGATGGATCGGTGAATCAGAGAATATTCAGCTTCCTCAGATGCTCTGTACAGAATTAGGTGAAAAAGAATATGGAAATAAGGATTAGATGCGACCTCGGTCTGTTTAACGAAATAAAGAGAAAGTACATGGTGTGTACTTCTGGAGTACAAGGCATGTACTTGCCTTTTCCGTACTCCGATTTAGGCGGCCTCCGAGTCACCCTTACATGGTTGTGTGTATGTCCATGACACGGCCAGCACACGGCTTCCGGTGGTATCGAAGTACATGGCGTGTACTCATAAAGTACCCGACGTGTACTCCGAAAATTTCCATATATTCCTCTTTTTCTCAAAAACTACCAGAAAAAGAAAAACATAACTGAAAAGAAGATTCAGGTTCTTACAAACTTCGCCCCTTAAAGAAATTATTCCCCAAAGTTCCCTAACAAGGTGGCAATGAAGAAAACTCGAACAACTCTGGCCACTATGATCGCATATCGTCCTCCCTCTCTTAAGTCTCGTCCCGTACACGGTCGTGCTGCCATAGCACCTGTACCAGAGGAAAAGACTGGCCCTATAGTACCTTTTCACTATGATCAACAATCCTGATAGGATGCTCCTCGAATGATGCATCCTACTCCAGCTCAACCTCCTCAGGTTGAAAAACATGAGATGGGTCTGAGAAATAGCGTTGAAGCTAGAAAACATGGAAAACGTCCTGCATAGCCTGGTACCTCTGAGGTAACTGCAACCTATAAGAAACCAACTCATCTCTCTCCAGAACCTCAAATGTCCCAAAGTATCTCGGCAAAAACTTACCCTGTCTCATGATCCTCTTGTGTCCCAATCTCGGGGTAACACGTAGGAAAACTTGATCTCTGACCATGAACTCCAAAGGTCATCTCCTCTGATCAGAATAAGATTTCTACCGATACTGTATAGTATCCATCCTTTTCTGAATCAACTCCACCTATTCTGTGGTCTCCTGAATAAGATGAGGTCCTAGCATAGCTGCCTCTCCTGCCACTAGCCAACATAAGGGTGATCGGCACGACCTACCTTGCAAAGCCTCATAAGGTTCCATCTGAATAGTTGCTTGAAAACTATTATTTTAGGAAAACTTTACTAGAGGTATGTGTCTCTACCAAGAACCTCCAAAATCATCGACGCATAAACGTAGCATCTCCTCTAGCACCTGAATCGTGCGCTCTGACTGGCCATCTATCTGGGGATGGTAAGTTGTACTCATAAGTATATGTGTACCCAAATCCCTCTGTATCCCTTGCCAAAAATGCGATGTAAAGCGGGCATCCCTATCAGAAATTACAGTACTCGGAACCCCATTAAAGCTTACAATATAACGGATGTACAACCGTCCAAGCTCATCAACATCGAAGGTCTCCTTAATCGGCAAGAAGTGAGAAACCTTCGTGAGCCTATCAATGACAACCCATACCGCGTCATTCCCTCGAGGTGATCTCGGTAACCTTGTCATGAAGTCCATCGCGACATCATTCCACTTCCACTTAGGTTTGGGTAGCTGCTATAAAAGCCCTGCTGGTCGCTGGTGCTCCGCCTTCACCTACTGACAGGTGGAACACCTCATGAAAAACCCAGCAACATATCTCTTCATACCTGGACATCAATACTGGCGATGTAGATCACGATACATCTTGGTGACACCAGGATGAACTGCCCAAAGTGAGTAATGAAAGTCTTGCATCATATCCTCGCATATTTCAGCTGTCACCCATACGCGTCCCTGGAAACGCAAGATCTCACCCTCGCCTACGGTCCATCCGGGAAGAGGGTCCTCTCCTGACACGCTTTCCCATAGGACTAGGCCTTCATAATCTGATAGCTGCCTCATTTGAAATCAGTCAAGAAGGTTAGAGGTAATAGCTACATAAGAAAGAAAAGTCTGAACCTTTCTATCGTGCACCTCCAAATTCATTTTAGAGAACAGAGTCATAAACTGCCACTCACTGATGGCCTCCTGAACTGCATGTATCTGTGTCCTCCTGCTCAGGGTGTCTTCCATAGCATTACCTTTCCCAGGCATATAAGAAATCTCAAAATAGAAAGACTGTAGGCACTCAACCCAACTCTGATGTCTCAGATTCAAGTCACGCTACGTGAAGATAAACTTGAGGCTCTTTTGGTCAGTATATACCACAAAATGATCTCCTAGAAGATAATGTCTCCAACAACGCAAAGCATGAACAACTACAGCCAAATCCAGGTCATGAATAGGATAGTTCCTATCATGTGGCCTCAACTGCCGAGATCCATATGCAATAACCCAATCCTCCTGCATAAGAAATGCTCCAAGCCCGATGCCAGATGCATCACAGAAAACTATATAACTCTTTCTCGGCTCCGGCAAAACTAGAATCGGTGCTGAAGTCAATCTCCCCTTCAGCTCTTGAAAGGTTGCATCGCAGGCTTCTAACCAAACATACTTCACCCCCTTCTTAGTCAAGCCCATCAACGGTGTTGATAAGTGTAAGAAGTCATATATAAACCACCTGTAGAAACCAGTCTGCCCTAAGAAACTTCGTACCTCGAAGACATTCTTCGGCTGCTCCCAGGTAACTACTACTCTCACCTTCTCTAGGTCTACTGATACTCCTGTCTCTAAGATGACATGACATAGGAAGTGAATCTCATCTATCCAAAAGTGTCACTTTAAGAGATTAACATAAAACTGATGCTCCCTCTGTGTCATCAAAATGATCTCAAGTTGGGTATCATGGTCGTGTCGAGTGTGATAGTACACCAAGATATCATCCACGAAAACCACCACGAAAGAATCCAAGTAAGGATGGAAAACTCTATTCATCAACTCCATGAAAATTGCTGGCGCATTCATGAGACTGAATGGCATAACCAAATACTCATACAAACCATACCTGCTCTAGAAGGTTGTAAGAGGTATATCAGATGGTCCGACACATAACTGATGATAGTCAGATCTCAAGTCGATCTTTGAGAACACTCTGGCTCCTCGAAGCTGATCAAAGAGATCATCTATCTGTGGAAATGGATATTAGTTCTTGACCATCAACTGGTTTAACTTCCGATAATCCACACAAATTCGTAATGAACCACATGCCTTCTTTGCAAACAGAACGGGCGAACCCCAAGGAGAAGTACTTGGTCGGATAAAACCCTTTACCTGCAACTCCTCCAACTGCTTCTTGAGCTCCTATAACTCAGATGTAGCCATCCTATAAGGAGGTATGGATACCGGTGATGCTCCAGGAATAAGCTCAATAGAGAATTATACCCCTATCTCTGGAGGAAAACCTGAAAATTCTTCTGGAAATACATATGGAAAGCGATCAAACACTGGAGGAAAATCTATATAAGAATTCCCTGAGTAATCCAGATATAAGCTAGAAATATGGGCCATAACACCACCCAACCCATGATGCTCTGGTCAAGTTCTGCTCACCTGGACATCCCATTCGGGCTTGTGAAGAAAATATCCTCCCTCTGGTGATGTAAAACTCACCCTACAACGATAGCAATCGACAAAGTCCTAGAAGGGAACTAACCAGTCCATCCCGAGAATGACATCATAGCCCGTCATCTCCAAAACATAGAGATTAAATGAAAAATGACACCCACCAACCTCAAGGGGCAGTCTAAGCACTGACGCACGCTAGTTGTTTTAATTCCCAAGGGAGTGTCTAGCATCATCATATCCTCAGAAGTATAAATAGTAAGTCTAAGGATTTCCACAGTATGCATAGAAATAAAGCTATGAGAAGCTCCTATATCGAAAATTGTAGAGGATAAAACTAAGGCCACTAAAATTGTACCTCGAACTGTAGAAGGTCCAGGATCCTGCTCCTGATGAATCTTCTCTACCGCAAAAGTCTGGCTTGCACCACGGCCCTGTGTAGCAGCCTGAGATCCCTGAGATGACCCTCCCTGAGCCTGACCACTATTTCCACGGCCTTTAGCCTGGTCTGAACGACCTGAAGAACTCTAGCCCCCGGTCTGCTATGGAATTGGTAATCCTTCTCTAGTACACAGAGTCGAAACTGATCCTCCTTCACTAGCCACTGGAAGTAAAACCTTGCAGAAACACTACAGATGACCCATCTTACCACAAGATCGGAACTCCACTAGGTCTCTAGGGCACCGAGGCTTATTATTCCCACTTTTTTCACAATGATAGCACACCAATTGGTTTCCATAAGAAATATCATGTCTACCAAAATGAATACCTTGCTTCCTCGGGTCACCTTGTGTAGACTCTCGGTGGTGCTTCCTGTTGTATATCTGAAATGAATCAGCCCTGGATGATGAACCTCCCTGGTCCATAGCTCCATTCTCCCTCAGATTTCTCTCTGTGATAAGCATTTGGTTGACAATCAGAGTAATAGAAGTCAACTGAAAGACATTGACCAATGATCTGATGTCTGGTATGAGGCCTTCCTCAAACTTCCTCGCTAAAAACAACTCTTCATTCCACAGAACGGGAGTGAAACACTCTTACTCTGTGAACCAAGAGGAATACTCCATAATTGTGAGAGTACCCTACTGCAGGTTCATGAACTCTCTGGTTTTTTCATCCCCCAGCGTCGCCGGGTAGAAGTAGTCGTAGAACGTATGCTGAAACTCATCCCAATCCATAGCATTTTGAAGCCCTGCCTACGAAACCACATCCCACCATCTCTTGGAGGAATCTCATAACATATAAGTCGTGAGCTTCACTCTCCTCTCTAGAGGCGTCTACAGGTTCTCAAAGATGGATAGCATGGCTTCTAGCCATGACTCTGCAGCCTTTGGTCCCCCATACCCTGTGAACATGGGAGGATGCTACTGCTAAAAAACCAGCATCAGCTCTGCCATAAATGGGATAAGATGTTGATCTCCCTGGAAGGTCTGCATGAATCTCATGAAACCCTCTCTGAACTATGCATTGGAACCAGTTTCTGGAATCACAGCAGGTTCCATGTCTGGAACGATAGGCAGAACTACTGGTAGTCCCTGATATGTCATATCAGGTGTACGGTCACTGCCTGGTTCCTGACGTGCAATGGGAGGACATCTTGGCAGCATGATTTTGCAAGTTCACAATCACACCTTCATTAACGGCGAACAAAGTTGAAACTTAAGACAGTAAAATGGAATAGGAGATAAAAACTCTAAAACTTGGGGAAAACATGACTACACGGCGTGTTTCCTAAAATTTTACGTGAGTAATGTACCTTGGCCATACATGGTTGTGTAATCCACCCAGCTACACGGAGTGTTCTCAAACTACACAGCATGTACTAACCCTTTTTCTCCCTATCCAGTTACTCCTACACATCTATAAACACGGACTGTCCTAGAAGGAAACTCCACGACGTGTTTTTCCACTTCACGGCGTGTCCTTAAGATTTTTCCCCTGTCTGTGTCGTTAGTCACACGGACTGGTACACGGACCACTACTACATGGCGTGTCAACATGGTACATGGTGGGTTGTCCTACGGATTTTCCAACCCATGTATTCAACTACACGTCTAGGTCACATAGAAGGCAAGTACATGGCGTATACATGAAAGTACACAGCGTGTAAACATGAAAAGTAGTTCTTCCCGAATAGAAGAACACATGGTGTGTCTTCATAAGACCACACGCCATGTTGTCTGGGTTTCTGGGTAGTAAACATACAAGAACCCCCAAAACCACTAAAAAAAACACTAAAACAAGCACCTATGTGCCAAATTCTGATCCGTGGGGACCCATACTCCCTGCGAATCAAAGCTTGGCATCATAACAATGCATATAACAAGTGAACAGTATAACAAACTCACAATCCACCAAATCCCAATCCTTGAGGGCACATAAACCTCTAAGACCAAAGTTTGGCATCCATGTTAAAGAATCTCTAAACAAACAATACCCTATCAAAATAGTAGGTATTCTATCACATCATCTATCACAACAGCATGAATATTCTATCACAAATTCTATCACAACAGCATGCAATTTCTAATGCAATTTAGATGGCATGGAAATATGCATGACATGTGATTTTCTAACAAGTTCCTATATGATGCATGAGATGGCATACCCTCATCTCATTGGGTTGCAAAAAAATAGAACCAGAATCATTTAAACAGTAATAGCACAACACAACTGCACCACCCAACGGTGAAGTCAATTAAACTTTAACATTTGCAAAACTAGAAAATTGAAATATTTGAGGTAACCTGGATTTTTCCATGTACACGGGTTCTATAACTCCCAAGCACAGCTATTTAACACTTACATATTCCATCATATACCTGTCTAATGTCGCTAAAGAGTAAGTCAATAGAAAAGAAAAGAAACTACTCTGATACCACTTTGTAACGACCCAAATCCATAGCCACTCAGCTGGTGCCCCGTACCCGGTTCATCACATGACCTCAAGCACATTTTCACAAACGCCAGAGGCTGCTGACTAGTAGCGAGGGCCTTGGTGAGTCATTAGGGAAATTATGCCCTCATTTGGTAAAGTACACAAGGGAAAGGAAATAACAGACAATAGTAGAAGCAGTAAACAACATACAATAACTAAAACTAAACAACGTAAGAAATTAATATATAGTAATGATGATAACGATGCAGAAAGTACAATTATATAAGGAAAGAATCAAACACAAAAACGTGCTGAAATACAACAGAAAAACAAAGTATGAAAAGTAAACAGCAACTCTAGCAGCATCGCAAGCCTAAGCTCGGTCCTATGCTCTCCAGCTCCAACCAGCAATCATGTACCTAAAGTATAAGGGCCACAATCCCTATCCACACCTACAACCATATAACATGTTTGTGCCAAAAAGAAGGACCCAAATAGGGAGTGAGACTAATCCCAGTAGGCAACCACCATAAGATCTGTGCTCTACTGTCAGTGAGAAATAAAGCAGAATTAATGAAAGTAAATGTAGTAATGAACTAGGAGTACACAAGTAAACAATCCTACCAATTACCATTCACATTCATTTAATAATTAATTCATTCATTTAATTAAACAACCAAGGAATATAGAAAATATCTCTATTACAAGGTAAATATGTAACACATCAGGCATCAAAAGAAAGGATGTGCTACTAAGGGTGAGCTTTATTGGGTTCTCAACTAAACAATTTTTCATCATGCTTCCATGAAAGAACATACGTGATACTAACCTGTCACATCTCATGGTTCACATATGAACCACAAGCCTAAATCTCAAATATAGAATCAATACGAACTCAAACTAGATTCTAAAACCCAAGTTTGGTTTCAAGATGAGAAGGATCAAATATACCATTTCACCCTTTATTGTGTTTCTTTAGGTTATGAATAAAGGATTTAAATTAGAGTACTAAAAGGTAAGATATCTATGAGATACATTGAATATCTTTCATTAATTAATAAGATTGTGTTCCAATTTTCCAAAGGCTCTAAACTATTATAGTCCTCAAGTGAATTGATTTGGACTTTATAGTCACCCGGTGCACAAAAATGGTCCTTTATGTACACCATGTTTGAAAATATTACGGGATATGCTTTGAGAATTCAAAAACTCTTTAAAACCCATCATTAAGGATTTAAATAGATGATGAATATGAATTACCTAGGATAAACCTAAGGTGTCGAAGATTAAAAATAGATCGTCATGATTTCAAAATCATGTAAGTGATTTTTCATTATTTTGTGGTTCCCCACAATGATTATTGCTTCTCACACTATGATACTAGTTTTACTCAATGGATGAAACCCAAATATGTTTTGTTAAAGATTAATATGATGGTAAATGCAATGATTATACTCTAGAGAAACTGAATGACATGGGAGATAGAATGAAAAATCTTGTTGTTATCCTCACACAAATTTATTAAGCTATGAATCATGATGGACTTATAAATTAAAAATTAGGGAATGATATTATATTGATTCCTTCATGAGACAACATCAACCTTCTTTAGTGGGTCTTCTGATCCACTAGTTATTGAGAAATGGATCAGCACCACTAAAAATATATTTTCTTCCCTCCAATATTCAGATCATGAGTGGTTAATTTTTTCTATCTATTATTTTTAAGGTGAAGCAGATAAATAGTAGATTCTTATCAAGAATATGAGGAAATAGTATGAAATTGACTCCATAGATTGGGATTAGTTCAATAACTTATTTTTTTAAAAGTAATTTTCACATATTCCGCCTACAAATATAGAGAATTAATTCCTTGAGATAAAGAAAAAAAACATTATGAATCTATTGGTACCTATGAGGAAAATTTTACAAGACATGTGAGGTACACATCAGGTATTATCATCCAACTTGAAAGTAATGTTGATATATTCTTCAGTGGATTAAACCCTGGTCTTTAAAAGTTGTTATCCATAACATACTTTCCATGACCTATCCCAGTGGGGCCTGCACTGTGACTCCCCAAGCCTGAGTTCAATAGGTCAAGGGATGGTGACTAGAACAACGTAGGAATATAACTAACATGGGAGGTATTGACTATTTACTTGTATGTACTTACACATCTCCAAGCCCACAAAATGCTAAAATGTAAAAACCACTAAGTAAAAAATGTATGCATACCACTATATCCCACAACCAGAGTACGATGGAAAGTAAATTAAAGTAAATAGGGCCAGAAAAAAAATCCCACCAAAAAATAGTCTCTAACCACAAATCCAACCTATAAGAAAAAGGTACTCAGACTATTTTCTTTAGCCGTAGGTACACACCTCAGCCTGCCTAGTCTAACAAAGCACCATTGGGTTCTAGTCCACCTATAACTCTTTCAAAGGGTTGATTGTCTATACAAGACATAACAAATGAAGCCAAATCCCATGCAAGGGTGAATATAAAAATACTCAGTATGACACCCTGAAACCACAAAAAAAATGCAACAAAGTAAAGATATAGTTATCTCTACACAGGTATATGTATACATCACATATAACAAGAATAATCAAAAATACTTCACCAAGAAACAAAGTCTATAGGTAAGTCAAAACCACTGCATACCAACCCTAGGAATTCAACTTGAAGATTCCACAAAGCACTCAATTGGAAGAACACACTCCTGAGTCTGATAGAACTAATGGAACCCGTATGAGAGGTACTACTCGTTAGGTTCCTCCCAAACAAAGATACACTGATAGATCTAAAGAGAGATACAATATAATAGATGAGGATCATAGCTAGGTCCATGTGGTGATACTGACAACTCAATATGGATTAACCCACCAAATAAATGATTGGAACATGCGTATTATTGGTCATGTCGATACTGAGAACTCCACCTAGGGAATGAAGAATGAATAGAGGATCCTACTCTGGGCCTCTTAGGGAATTCCAACAATTCTATCCAGGAATTCCTACTAAATAGATCATAGTCCTAGGAGTAGGAACTGATATTATACCTACCTTCAGAGAATGGATAAGGGGAAAAAAACCAAACAAAACTTTCCCAAGATACGTAGGACAAGAGAATCAAGCCATGTAGGAAGGGGTACATGGTATGTAGTAGTCCCACATGTCAGGTCACTTGACCTCGAGTACTACCCTTGTATAACGACTCATGTCTTCAGAACATTTAATGTATAATTTGGGTACATGACATGTAAAAGGATTCACACACTATATCCATACATCTGGGGTCTACCCGTGTTCTCTGGTTGTGTGCTAGTGTATGTCGTCATCCTATGTATGCATGCCCATATACCAATACATAGAGTAGCATGTTTACTCGGTCTAGGACATGTTGTGTGGGGAATTACATGCCATGTAGGAAACTTGTGTACTCCACCCCATGTCTGTGTACTTACTAGGTACACACCAAGTTTTCCAACAATTAACACATGCTATGTAGTTGGGACTACACGCCGTGTGTATCAGGTTTTCCAGAAACCCATATTCTTCCTCCCAACACCTCATCTGATCTTTTGGATCACGTTTTGGTGGTCTTTTCACATAGAAACTCTAGATCTAAGGTCATTTCACCACCATAACAACAAATCAATGGGTTTTGGGTCTTCAATCGTCTCATAAATCTGATGCAAACCATCCCGATACAACTCGCCTAAAGATTGGATTCTTCTGAATCACTTAGATCAGTCTACCAATGTCATCATCGAACCTCCTTCAAGTCATCCTAATGTCAGATTATAGTTTTGGATTGATGGGCTAAGAATTTAAGGCATAACGATTTATTTTTTGAAGTTGGGGGAATAAGGAAAAATGTGCATCAAGAATTTATGAAATCATGGGAGAAACAGCACAAGGAACAATCCTAAGGAACAGTCCTCAAATATTGTTTGTTCCAGACTTGATCTATTCCCACAATAATGATTAACAAATCAAAAACAAATCTATAGAACCATGTCCTAATAAACCCCATAAATATTATCCCATCACACAAGTACGATTGATCTGTGGGCTAATCTATTCGTGGATTAGTCTGTGTTTGTTGTGGGAATCAAGTACGGGAAAGAGCAATTAAAATAACACATCCTACCTAGATTTTGGATCACTTACTAAGAAATATTGGTCGTTATGTCATCTTCATTGGCGAGATCTACCAAGAATAGTGTTCTTCTATCTCTGATATGAAGTTCTATCATCGCATGCCGAGGGGATTCTCCATATCTCTCTCTCTAGGGACTCTAAAGGATTATAGGGTTATGAACCTAACCCTATATCTCTACCAAAGGGTTTATTTAAAATAAACTTTTCGTTGCATCATTCTGTTGATGAAATAAAAATAAAATAAATTTTTATAAATTTATTTTATTTATTTAAAATTCCCATGAAAACTTTCCACCATCGACCTACACTAACCAATGTTCGGTTGTGCCTAGGGTAAAGTCGTTGTTCTGAATGCAACAATGTCCTCAGATTTCTAATCCAGGTACTAGTTTAGTGGTTATTCCACTTTTTTAGGAAAATTGTTCGTATGTGTTATTTAATATTTAAATATTTTTCAAACAAATGTTTTGGTCACATCGGGCCTCAAAATCACATGTTGTCTCGGTGACCAATCTCAAATTTAATCAATAAAATGTTTAAAAATAATATATGGAAAATCCAAGACATTAAAATACTTTAGTAACAATGAATATATTTTTTGTTGTGTTATCGAGGTGGAAATAGAGGTTGGAGTTATGTATCAATTTCATGATTTTCATAAAAGGATAAAAATTTAATTCAAAGGAAAATATAAAAACCATAGAGAAAAGATGACGAGCTTTCCTTTATGCTCAAATTGTGGGAAAAACATGGATAAATTTGTCTTAAGGGGACTAGTAAATGTTTTAAGTATATAAGGGAATGTAATCAGGCATTCAAATGTTAAAGTGTTGGGAATAAGTTATCTAATAATTAAAATAGAGAGTAGGTGGAATAGAATGCCCTGACTACACTTCAATTTTTTAAATGTAAGGATTATGGGAATTATGTTAATCAATGCCCCAATCCAAGGCCTAATGAGGATGATAAGTCACAAAAACCTCATAATAAAAAGTAAAAAAGTGAAATCTTATGCAATAATGATGTTTAAAGTGAATCATGATAGTTATGGAACACTTATCCTCCACTCCCTAGTATGGAATTTCATGTTTACTTTTGTATGAATGAGCCCTATGTAAATATTATTGTTTATATTTTAGTGAAATTTCATGTGATTTTTTGAATTTATTATCTCCATATACATGGATTATGGAATAATGAAATCAAATTTGGCATTATATTGGTACAAGGTTGAGCTCAAGCATCCAATGGATATTTTTTGTATAGGATAAGAGATTATTTAAGGAATAAATGGTGAATTGTCTTTTGGAAGCATATATGTCTCCAAATAATATTAACTTAAGAGTTATTGATATAATTATGGGTTTATGAGTTTAAGGTTGAACATAAGTTTAAATTCATTGACTCCCCTTTTTAGGTTTATGTGATGGGATTTTATCAAGATTAAGGATATTTTAAGAGAAATTTAGTGTAATAAAATCATTTGGTTTTGTATATGTTTTAGTGACAATGTTATTTGAGGAGGAATTATTATACACTTTGTGAACATATTATTAAAGTTATAGGTAACCTTTAGAGTTCATATTATCTTTGATGTTGAAGTAATTATCAGTTCCATTTTATCACATTACAAAGTTAGTACACTTCATTTCTATCAAATAAAATTTATCTATGGATCCTATTTCTAGAATATACATTAAGGAAGTGGTAAGGCTGCATAGGGTACCACATTAAATTGTATCTAAATTGGATCTAAATTTTACCTAAATGTTTTCGTGAAGCCTTATGCATGATCTTAATACATAGTTGAGTTTCAACATTATATATGGTCAGTCTGAGATAACAATTCAATCCCTACAGGATATCGTAAAACCTTGTTATATGGATTTCAAAGTTAGTTGGGATCAACACCATCCTCAATTTGAGTTTTCTTATTACAATATCTTTCACTCAATTATTCATATATCTCTATATGAAACCCTTTATAGATATAAGTTTATAACTCTAATGTACTAGAATAAATTTGTAAAAATAAAGATATTGGGACCTAAGAAAGATGATGAGATAGAAGAGAAGATTATATTCGTTCATCAACATGTAAGGACAAAAAAACATTATTGGAAATTTTCTACTAATAATCATAAAAATGATCTAGAATTTGAAGTTAGTGGGAAGATATTTCTACGAATTTCTACATGGAAGAAATAAGGGAAAACTAAGCCCTAGATATATCAATCCCATTAAAATAATTGATCGTATCGAGACAGTATCTTATCATTTGGCTCTTAAAAGGAAGCTCTATAAGGTACATTATGTGTTACATGTATCACTCCTGAGGAAGTACATACTTGATCCACCACATGTACTGAACTTACATGTCGTACCGCTGGAGAATGATATATATTATGAGGAATATTCGGTAGAGATTCTTGATCAAATAGATAAAGTTATATGAAACAAGACCACTCACTTGGTAAACGTTTTGTGGAAAAAACACAAACTTTAGGAAGCTACATGGTAACCTAAGGACATAATTAGTCATAAGTATCCTCATTTTTTGGTCCAATACTAACATATTTCAAGGGTGAAATTCATTATAAGGATGCTAGAATATAACACCCTGAGATTTTGTCAAATAAATCAACTAAATTTAACATTTTCTATATTTTTTATTACAAGAAACAATTATTTTATCTTATGTGACACACAAAACTATGTTTAACTTCCATTACATGCAATGTTGAGTTTAAACAAAATGTGAATTATTATTAAAATATTATTAATTAATATTATATTTATCACCTAGCATTTGGAATGGTGGGTATGAATAAGATTAACTAAATTAGGAAAATATATGATTTTCACATGTATATAGAATGATTTTTTTTGTGAAAAAAATAATTAAAAATTAAAAATAAAACTATTTTAAAAAATATTAATATTTTTTTGAAAACTATTTTTATGAAAACAAAAACATTTTGACTTAATAAATTAAACAACCCATATTTTTTGAATTATTTTAATGAAATTTATATATTATATATTCAACAAAATTATTATAATTCATCTTATATATTCGCTATACAAGAGATAAGGAAAATTCTAATTTTATACATAAAAATTGTATTTTCTGATAAATTGTTTTGTCACCATTTTGGTGCACTTATTTTAAAACAAATTTTTTTATGTTTGGTAAATTTATTTGAAAAAAAAAATCAATTTGTTAAATCAGTATATAAAAATTATCTTATGGTGAATTTTTGATACTTTTTAAAAAATATTAATTTTTTGATGAATAGTGAAAATACTAAATTTTAATTGAAAACTACCTTTTCTTTTAAATTATATATAAAGTTAAATTATATTTCAAATTGGTTTAAAAGTAAAATTAGTTCAATTATATATATATTAATCCAATTTAGGTAATTTTAATAAATTTCATATTGAAATTGGATATAAAAATTTTGTAAACTTTTAAACATTTTCTCTTCAAAAACCCACTTTATCATCACTTCTATGGGATTACCTTTAGATTATATTTTGTCATATATGTGAATTGAATTTGAAAATTATTAATATATATTTTTAATAATCATAATTTTATTTTCTAAAATGGTCAACTTAATTTTTTACCAAAATTATTAGTAAAAACTATAAAAATTAATTACCAATGTTAAGGTAAAATGGTTTTATTAGGGGTTAAAATAAAAAGATAAGAGTTAAAATGAGGTGTTTACCCTAGAAAGGGTATAATATTCAAAGGTAGTGGACTTTTTGATTCCCTTCACATAAGTTAAAATTTTTAGATAAAATTTTTAATATATTAAATTATTGAAAAAAAATATCTCACAAACGGCATGTCGTACAGAAATTTCGACACTTCCATTATGTCAAAAATAGAGGATTTACCCTAAAAGGGTATGACATTCAAAAAATGGGCATATGGTTTAGTTTCCCATAAAAATAACTTTTCATTTATATAATTGAATTGCACAATTTAATTTATTAATATAATTACACCCAAAAAAACATTGTTCATCCACTTCGTCCCCAACCCCCATGCATCACACCTCATTTTCCTCCATGGGGGGAATTGGAGCTTCATGAAAGCTCCATTGTGGTCTATTTAGGCCGAAATAAAATGCAAAAACGTTTTTATAGGTAAGATTAAATGACTCTGCCACCATAATTTCAATGATTAACTGATCAAAATTCATGTTTTAATTCCACATGGAAAATTGATGTTAGGGATAAAAATAGCTGACGATTCACGCTGTGAAACCCCTATATAAACCCAGTAATTTCGGTTCTCTATTACATGGTTAAAAAAACAATGATACTTTATTTTTAGGTCACATAGTTGATCTATGCAGTTATTACTAACTGTGCGCCAACCATGCACCCATACTAGTTCTTCTAAAAACCAAAACTTCATGCTTTAAACAAGCCTTTAATCTCTCAAAACCTTCCTTAAACCCTTAATATTATTTATTGAGATCAAAAAATGTTTTGAATAAAATTTAAAGGACTCATACCATGATAAGAAACTAGGATCTTACAACCTCCCCACCTAAGAACTTCTCATCCCCGAGATTCCTTGGTAGTGATAAAAATGAACAACCTAACCTATACGGGTTATAAAATTCAAATCAAATGGAATTCATGTGTTTTTAATAACCCAAAAAGCCTCTAAGAACCACTTTAAACATAAAATACTTAAGTCACTAAAATTAAATCCCACACTTTTAACCACTTCCAATCATCTAGAAGACACTTATCTGAGCCAATCTAAACCAAACCACGATCATAAAATCATTTTATTCTGCACTAATTCTAAGCCATAATACTTCTAATGTCATAGTTTCTTAAAAAATCATGACATTAGTGTCTAATAAATTCACCTAGAAAATTTCTCAATAAAAAACCTTGATCAAAGATGAGTAAATCACTCTCGGTCATCAATTTGATCTAAACAGTTGAATTATAGTAGACCTAGATTAGCCTAATCATGCCAACTTTTCCTTTAAAATCCACTGATGACCCTTTAATTGAAACTATCTCAACCCAATGGAATTCCTGATGTATTTCCCCACTAACCACATAAAAATTATTGAGAAAATCAAGTTAAACCACATCCAATTTACTATTTTTAAAAATGATCAACTTTAACAGTCAACAAGTCACAAAAACCAGATTATAATGCCTTTATCCCAAGATACCCAAATATTGTTTTGGGAACCCTCATTAAACCCATAACCAATGACATCTCCTGGATAAATCATCCCCATCCCATTTTGGTTACCATTCTACCGCACGAACACTATTCCATTCCTAATACAAAACCCTTATATCATCCCAATCTATTATGTGTATAATTCCCACATTAGGACTTCCCCTAAGTCCATATTTAAATAGTACCTACAACTCACTTAGAGAAACTAATAGTTGTCAATTTCTTTATCCAATGACATCAAAAAGATAAAATACCATCCAATAGTTGGCCCAATCGATAAAAAGACCCTTCTCACATGAGGGTTATCCTCCAATATCCTATGGTAGTATCTCCACCATATGGCTTCCTTACACTGCTCCTCAAGAGAAACTCCTAAGTATTACCTTCATCAACCTAGATAATACATTTGGTTAACTCATAATTAACTGATTATCTCTCTGTATACTTAGGATGATGACAAGATATGGAGCATGATCATCTCTAGACTTGAAGTACACTAATATTTCTAAACAATTACGAGCACAACCCAACCATTACTGAATAACCAATCTCGATGGTTCTAATTTAAGAGTTATACCGTGAACAAACTCATCATACTTAATTTGATTCAAACTTTTGATATTGACCCACCATAATATTTATTACTAAAACATTTTTTAATCTGTTCTTGTTATACCTGTTTAAAGAATGTCTAGATAAACAACTAAAATCTTTCTTGAGAGTTTAATCACATTACCTTAGATCCCAAGGGTACTCGTGTTTGTTCATGCATATGAACCAAAGTATAACCTCAACTCTTAATGTTAATAAATGATTGGGTTCTCAACTAAAAACTTTTTCATCATGCTTCCATGAAATAACGGACGTGCTACTAACATGTCACATCTCATGGTTCACATATGAACTACAAGCCTAAATCTCAAATCTAGAATCAATACAAACTCAAACTAGATTCTAAAACCCAAGTTTGGTTTCAAGATGAGAAGGATCAAATATAACATTTCACCAATTTCCAAAAACTATTTTTACCATTTTCAATAGGTCTTCTATATCCACATTCCTTCTTCTTTGAAGAACATGATTTATACAACCGACACGATGCTCCTCCCCCCAAGTATTTTCCTCACCATATCTTTATGGAGAATAAAAAATCATTGCAAAACACACACTATATCACCATATAAATGATTGGGTTCTCAACTAGACACTTTTGTGATGATTTTTGATTCTCTATAAAGATATAATGAGGAAAATACTTGGGGGGAGGAGCATCGTGTCGGTTGTTGAAATCATGTTCTTCAAAGAAGAAGGAACGTGGCTATTGAAGACCTATAGAAAATGGTCAAAATAGTTTTTGGAAATTGGTGAAATGGTATATTTGATCCTTCTCATCTTGAAACCAAACTTGGGTTTTAGAATCTAGTTTGAGTTCGTATTGATTCTAGATTTGAGATTTAGGCTTGTGGTTCATATGTGAACCATGAGATGTGACAGGTTAGTAGCACGTCCGTTCTTTCATGGAAGCATGATGAAAAGGTGTTTAGTTGAGAACCCAATCATTTACAGCACATGATTCTTATATAACTTCAACCCATGAAATAGAATAACTCATCCTTTAATTAAAATATTAAGGCTACCATTATCATAACAAGATCCTAACGATTAGGTCACTCTAATCCAAAGATGAACAAAGAATGTAGCCTTAACGTATTGATGAATATTCCTCGATAAATCATGAAAAACATAGTTTATGGTGTTACACAACCCTATTTCTCAAACTAGCTCAATAATTACAACAGCCACCACCGAACTACATACGGTTCACTAAACAACTTCTTATCTTGACAGGAACTACATGTAATAATGTGTACTACCTTGATATCTCAATAGGACAAAAGATGCACCAATTTCCTATTTTAAAATCATAGTCTCAATGATACTATGCATTACAATGTTACGTCCCACCTATCTTGGGTGTCTTTCTATAAACTAAAGGTCTTAACCAACTCAACAAGAAGATAGATAGTACATCCCATGCCTAGAAACTCAACACAAGGTATACTAGTTTTATATAACCAAGGGAGCTACTACAATGGGCTAACCCTTTACTTACGCAAGGAATCCAATTCAAAACCTGGCTCATGCCAAAAAGGTCACTAGTCTCACATTCCTAGCCTCTAGGAACAGTTTAATAAAAGAATTCATCTCTGACACATGGGAAATGATCATGTTCCCATCCAAGGTAACACTCAAGGAAATATTAGAACACTCCCCCCCCATAAGGGTTCACCCTATAAACACCAATAAAAAGTTTTATTTAAGTTTTTAATCAATTTACTCATATTATACTCATTTAAGAGGACCATATAAATGAAAATTCAAGTACCAATGATAGAAGTAAAACTTTATTTAGCAGACGCTACAAATCATTCTTGGAAAATTATCTCATAATTTCCTTCCAAACATTTACTTATAAATTTTTTATCACAACTGGAATAGGTTAAAGAAAATTTCAATCACAAGATATAGAGAAAAAACCCTTTAGTTTGTAACTAAAATTTTAATCAACAAATAACTCATAACAATAAAATAAAAACAAAACAAGGCTTGTATTATATTAAAAGGGTCGATTAAGTAATATATCACCATAAATTTATACAAAACACCATATAATTGGTTGGTAAACCTTTAAATAATCATCCCATTTAAGATAAATAAACCCCCGTGAGGTTATTTACTAAGGCATATAATAATAGATGCAACCTATGAGGTTCCTTCATTCTAACTTGGGTTCAGTTATATGAGAATCTATTCCCAATTTATGGAATCAATTCTCTATAAATTATAATTGGAATCCCATTTAAGTTAAACCCATAATAGTTAAATTATTAAAATTCTAAACCACCCTTATTCAATTACCTCATAGGAATAAAATTTTAAGATGCACCTACAAGGATCAAGGAAATTAAGGACTCAATTATATGGGAATACATTCCCAAATTATGGATAAAATCTACCCATAATTTATAATTGGATTCCAATTTTACTGACATCCATAAGCAATGAATTGTATTTATCCAAAAAAATCTAATTAATTTACATTATAAATATTCTATGCAAGTTAATTAATTAGATAATTTAAATCCATTTCATTCCTCTAATTCATTACACGGTGGGTAAATATAAATCCACCATTAAGATATATGAGAAAACACCACTTAGGTTGATTCTAAAACATTATTTAAAAAATCATATACCATAATCATAGTAAGTAAATCTAACACATAAACAAATAATATAGGTATAAATGGAAATAATCAAACCAAAATATTTTAAAAATATTTATTCTAAATAATCGCACAAGCATGGTATACCAATAATAATACTAAATAATCACACAAGTATCATATATAGATAAGCATGCTAAGGAAATGTGAATCCTATGTTTCTGAAATGATGCATGAACAAACCTCTTATCATGTCATATCAGTCCAACAGTTAAACTCCATAAATCAGTAACAAGTTGAAATGAAACAAAATTCACTCATGGTGAAGTGACAATCAACTTTAATAATAAAATAGTTTGAAAAAAAGTCCCACCCTGGCGACTTGATCTTTCCCCCATATGGGGGTTGGCCATTCCAAAAAACTTGGTATTTACTAAGTTCTCACACATTCCTATTCTTTTGTATAACAGCCCAAAATAATAAGATAATGAAATATAAATCTCTTATACCACTTTGTGATGTCCCAGAATTGGTTCACTCAAAAGTGACCGAACCTGGTTGTTTGCATGGCCTCAAGAGCTTCTCCCCATGCACCAAATGCTACCAACTAGCAGTGATGGTCTAATAGTGTTACGATGGGGAGACTATATCATCAATATTATTATTAAATACAATGGAGTAACAAAAAATGATATAAACATCATAATATTTAATTGACTGATAAACTGGTAAAATAAAATAAAAACGACCACTCCTGAATAAGTTTGATCCATATACACAAGGCATAAAATCACAGATTAAGTAATACATACATCCAATCTATACAATAAATAAATAAATAAATAAAAGAACCAACTCTAGTGGGAATTCTAGGTACATCCTTGGCCTGCTTCTCCTAGTTCAAGATCTATCTCAAACTAAGTAACAGCAAGGAAGAAACAATTCAAACCTAAACTGCAACCACGATATCTACTGAATTACCAAATGGAGGCCCAAACAAGGTGTTAGTAAAACTCGATAGTCCACCACCAATGGTTTATAATGAAATTACATTATTTGAATATTAAATTTTATAGTGTGAAAATATAATAATATAAATTAGGAAGATAAATATAAACCATTTCAGGATCAGACTTCTCATAAGGTACCTGTGTGACCATACCTGCTTCGGCCTAAGATGGAATATCTCAAAAAATTTGACATTATATAAACTAGTATGAGACCAAAGACATATAACCAAGTAATAAAAGTATAATAACAATCATGCATAATATAATAAAAAATTCTTATGAGCCCGTACAAGGAAATCCATATCAAAATTCAAGTATCATTCAAGGACCAAGATAATTTCTTATGTCTTATAAGCATATACAAGGTATTCTACATCAAAATCTAAGTATCTCCCATGGAATAACAAAATATCATATGATCTATGAGATAATTCAAGGTATTTTATATCATAACCCAATGATCACCCATGGAAAAATATAATCTCATATGACCTATGATCTTGTCCATGGTATTCCATATCGAATCAAAGTATCACCCATGGAATAATAAAATTTCATATTACCTATGAGCCCATCAAATCTATTCAATATCAAAATCCATGTATCTCTCATGGAATAATATAATCTCATTTTACTTATAAACTCATCCAAGGTATTTTTTATTCTAATCCATGTATCACCCATAGAAATAATATAATTTCATATGGCTTATAATCCCATACAAGTTATTCCATATCAAAACCCATGTATCTATCATGGAAAAATGTAATATCATTGGACCTATGATACCATCCAAGGTATTCTATATTTGAATCCAATTCTCCCCAATGGAATAATATAATCTCATATTCACACTGCATTTAATATATTAATATAGTCTATGACAAATATCCATGCCAATTTACTATCATTATGATTTAACCCATTACTCAATTTACAATTCCACTACATTAATTCTATCAACCAATTAATTTATAATGACAAAGTGACAAGGTATGGTATTATACCATTTAACACTTCATTTATTCCAAAAATATATTCCATTAAAAAAGTGTAAAGATCCACCCAAATTATCGATATATAAAATCACATGAACTTATTCAATTCCATATTACATTATCAACACTTCCTTAATAAGGTAAAAGTTCAACACACACCTATGGTGGTTCATTTACTTAAGAAAGGAACAAAATTATGGTTTAACTTAGGTCTTGTGAGTATCCAAGTCATATAGAAATTCACTATTTTGTTAATGTTGTTTCTTCAATAATTGGCAACCTAAAAACAAATGTTGGGTGTTTTGGTTTTAAGAAAGATGATTAATATTTAATTTTAATCAAACCCACAAAAATTGGTGGTTCCAATCGAGGTCATCAACCTCCAACAATGTTAAGGGGGTTATATGGGAAGATATAGTCTTGATCTAAGGATTTACTAATTTTAGGAGCAATGAATTGAAAGTTTGTCGTATGGTACATTAGAGACAATTTATAATCACCAAAACATTAGAGAAAAGTAATAGACCTCCTACCTTATCATGCAAGTAGAATACTCATCCATTATCATCCTTTGAGTGGGGGTGGAATGAGAGAAATTGTAGAAACTAGAAAAACACCCTAAAATAGGTCATATGAGATCATATAGAAATAATTTTGAAGATGGTGATAGAAACTAATAAATGAATGTGACGAAGTTATAGTCTTATCTATAGGCTTCAAATGTAATTAATATTGGTTGAATTAGACACTAGGTAAAAGAGATCTATAAAAACCTTAAATATAAAATAGGTAAATCCCTATGTTGGTTCTTGTGTGAAAGTGGGTATACATGGAGGAAGAAGGGTTAAAGTCCTAATGGTAAAAATAAACATTTACCACTTTTAAAATGGGTTCTTGATTTGGATACACAATATTAAAAATCATGTACACACCATTAACTAGGAATTATCCCATGAAACACACACCGCATGGGCAAGGTGCACAGTTAGACAAACCATACGTAAGCCATGGGTTTTATATCTATAATAAATTATATGTTTTACATGGGAATGTGGACACTATTTCATGGTTAAAAAAACTATTATCCTTCATTTTTAGGTTGCATGGTTGAGCCACATGGTTACAACTAACCATAGTCAACCATGTTCCCCAACTTGTTCCTCCAAAATTTGAAACTTTGGGCTCCAAGCATGCAAATACTCTTCCAAATACTTTCTTAAACCATTAGAAAATTTTATTGAGATAAAAAAAGGTTTTAACTAAAATTTAAAGGATTCATAACATATTGAAAAACTATGATCTTACATTATCATACTTATAAATATAGGAAACATATATTTTTTACTTAGAATATGATTATCTCTAATATTGATTTTTTTCCATTTGATCCAAGATCCTATCATTATTAAATTTCAATACCCATATTATATAATTTCTTAATAAAGGGTATTCATAATCATCCTTTCATTGATAAACTATCATTGGTCATTATGAAATGTCATCTAGTTATTCCAAATAATTATTTATTTAAGTGGAGAGAATAAATCATTTTCCAAAATTAAATTAAATTTATCTAATGGAAGAAAAATAATATTTTCATAAAAAATATATGAACAAACATTCACCTGGTATAGAATATTAATACAATGAAAAGATTTATTTGATATTCTAATCATTGGGGTGATGAATTAATATTCTTAGAAAAATTCCTTGGTTTACTAGGTCTACTATAATATATTCAAATACTCACAAATATAAAGTGGAGGGTGATTACACATGTACCCATTAATTTCATGACATTACTTTAGTATTAAAGTTGTACCATTTATAGAGGAGGTTGTTGATGCCTATTATCCTTGGAAGTCCAAGGTTAGGGCATCAATTTTCATAATTCCCAAATTTATTTCTTTTGAATCATAAAAGTTTGGATGGTGTATTAGTTGAGACATTTATACATTCCAATTTATTGGCTGACCCATTTATCTCTCTTAAACAACCAGAATATCAATGTCTAATCTTTCCACACTTGACACATCTTTTTATTCCTTTGTGATAGCCCAATTGGGGATTTTTCCCGTATTTTTTACATAAAGGAGATTGAATATTTTTTCCTTCATCGTCCACATATCCTGAACTTCTATGAGAATACATATTTCTCTTATTTATCTTGTTTGGTACATTGACTATGTTCACACTATTAATCATATTTCTTGACAAAATATTCAGCATAATCACAAGGTTTCTCACTCCAATTCCCATTCTGATGAGTTTTTCATTGATGTAATATTGGAATTTTCCCTCATATCCATGGTTCCTCGTAGTTTGGTCCATTACTTAAACTAATAGAGTCGAAATAAGGGATGGAATGTTAAAAATTTAATGTAATTATCATAATCAATAACATAAAAGTGATCCAACCTTAAAAATATTTACCCTTATCAACACATTTTCATGTAATTCATTTAATTCAATTGATATCAATCTTATTTCAACCTAGGTTACATTAATTTGGGTTGTATTATACTTATCAACCTAGTCCTTCAAAGAAAATAGAGATTAAAACCTTAATAGTGGTTCATAAATAGTATATAATCAACCAAAGAATATCACTTGGGAGTATTTATTATGGTGTGCAGTCTTAGACCCACTCATCATGTATCATAGTGATGATCGATTCAATCTTCAACCAACCCATTTTAGGGTGATTTTCTATAGGTTATTTTATGCTATATCCACATCCATTTTAAAATATCTAGATAGGGATATAATTTTTATTAAAACTACATAATCTCTACTTAACCAAAATTTTAGGATGTTATCCTATGGATAGGTTTATCCTTAGGGTTTTCAATAATGTTCACCCATACTGCTCTCCAAAAATAACTAAACCACCCTTTGATACCAACTATAATGACCCAAGCCTTAAACACATATTATTTCATAATTATTAACATAGATTTTCGATAAATACAATCCAAGGATCTATAGTTCTAGTGTCTTTAAAATATTAGATGCATAAATAAATCATTTTAAATGTAAAAACTTGATAATTATTTTAAACTCCACATGGTGATCCTAAATTCTTTAGATATTCTAAAACAACATTGTTAATCTAGAGAGAAAATATATAAGGAAAGGATTGATCTATAAAGCCTAATAAGGGAATAAACATAGAAATAAAGCACAATTTGAGAGTCCAGATATATATAATGATATCATAAAGAGAATGATCATAAACATGGAAACATGTAATAAGTAAATGGAATAAAAATATCATTGATTCATATAACATTTGTAAACAACATAACACATGAAATTATAAACATAATTCAAGGTCCAATCCCAAGGCCATCATCATAATTTTTACAAAGTCCCATGGTGGATTTTGTTTAATGCTAATTACCATAAATATAGTGTACAAAATCCCATGATGGACTGGTTACTCTAACTAATCCCATAGATGACATATCATGAGATATAAATATTCACCAAATGAATTGGGGTTCTAAAAAATTCTTAAGAAATATCTAGGAGAAGAAAGAATAAAAATTAACCACTTAGGTCATTCTTTATGAAATTATTCAAGGATATTTTTTAAGAAAGAAGTAATTTATTGATTCCAATAAATCCATAATTGAACCTAGAGGTTTATCCATAAATATTTTTTTTAAAATCTATTCATGGTTTAAAAACAATTATGGGGTGATTCTTGACATGGTACATTAAATAGGTAAGTTTCCTTAAATCAAGTTTACTTAAAAGTGGAAATTTAAAAGAGAACTAAAATCATGTATAATAATATAAATGAAAAGGATATATAACTAGTTATGTATATAAGGACTTATATATAAAAATAAAATAACATTATGAGAATAATATTTCATAAAAAGGGAGAAAAATAAATAGAACATGTAACTTAAAGGTAATAAAGGTGGTACGGAAGATCTCTTACCTCGTGTTTGGATGGGCTATTCGATTTCACATGAAATACTAAATAAAAAAATTGTGTTTGTTAAATAATTTGTTGAGATAATTATTCTATTATATTTAATATGTCAAGTTCCTTTAACTATAATATTATATTTATTTATAATATAGTTTTCATCCCTGTGTTGGTTACTTGAGGTCACTCAGTCCATTTTTCTGTGACTCCTTATGTTGACCATAGTCGAAGGAATTGTAAAATATTTTCATAATATCCAAAGTATTAATAGTGTTATGGAAATAAATTATATATATTAAATATATTTTTAAATCCATTCATAATTTCTAGTGATGATAAATGAGAATCATTGCTCGTGGAGGAGGTAGTTCGCACGTACGCACGATTAATGTTTTCATTTCTTAGAGAATGAGAGAGAATAAGGGTAAATGCTAATTTTGAAATTTAATAATAATATTTATAGTATATATATCATATTTATTCATACATTACAACATTTTAACCATCCATTAATGGAATGGATGAAAAATAGAATATTTCACTTTGTAGAGGTGGTAGTCTTCAAAACACACTAAAGATGTTTTTGTTTTTCTAAGTGCATACAGATGAATAAATAATGGTTATTAAATTAATATAATAACATATAATAATAATTATTATTATTATTTAAGTATATTTTCATGGATATAATATATTTTTAATAGATAGAATAAGGAAAAAAGGTACGATTAAGGTAATACTTACATTGGAGACTTGATCTTCTCTTAGAGATCTTCATATAAGTGAAGGGATTAAGCTAACATATAGATATAATAGGAATATTTATGAGTAAATTAATTATATTATAGGTATTATTTGTATTTAACAGTTAATTCAGAATGGTAAGTGTAGCCATAGAGGGGTGTAGGTGATCCCCTTTATAAGTGAAGAAAATGGAACTTCTTGGAAAACGCAGCACACTTCCATGATTTCATTACACTATTCCTCGGTCAATGAATCCAAAATTTTGTAATAATTGGGTATGGAGTGATATTGGTCCTATATATACTCAACCAATACTTTCCACACATGTTTTAAACATGTTTCAAGTCTTTTACCATAGGTTTTTATATTTTAACATTTTGATTTTTACCTTGGTGACGAATTTTTAACTAAGTAAATTATATATTATTTAAAAATATAATGTAACCCCTATTAAAAATTTTGGATGTTTTGAACATAAATTTAATCTCTATTTATTCTAATTAAATATATAAATATTATAAAATTAACTTTTAAATTAAAATATACAATATTTAAAAAACAGTTTGTGTAGAAAAATGACTTTTAACCATTATGTATTTTAAATATTACTTAGTATTGATTACCAATTGAATTAGTATTAATATAATTTCATATGGGTTTAAAAATTACATTAGAGAAATCATTTAAATTATATCAATTTAATTTATTGTATAAAAATTACACGATATTAATAAAACAATTCCTTTTAAAAAAAATCTTTTACCATTATTGTGGTAATTAAGTTTCATTATAAAAATATCATATTTATATATAGAAATGAAATTAAACTTAATAAAAATAATTTAATTTTTTAAATAAAATATGAAAATAATTTTTTCTATTTAATTTCTAAAATTTATAAAGTCTAATTTTTATTATAAGTGTGTACAAATATTTTTTTAGTTTGAAATAATACTTAAGTTTCAAAAATGTGAAACATGTGATTTATAAATTCAACTTAGTATTTAAAAAATAATTATATTACATATTTAATATGTATATGTGTGTTTTATATCAAAATGGTATCTTAATATTTTAAGTTATTCTTATATTATAAATGTGATATTTTTTACTAAATCGTTATTTTTATTATTCACCTAAAAATCAGTTATTTGAGAAAAAAACTCAAAAATTCATCTTAAGTTAATATTTTTATTCCAAATACAGAAATTATGTTCATATTTAAAATTCAAATTCTAAAATTTTATAAATTCTATTTTTGAGTAAATTAATAAAATATAATGAAAACATGTTTTTATTGGAATTTAACATTTTTAAATATTAATTGTTATTAATCTTAATTCATACAATTTATAAACTAAATTTGTGTTAACCAATTATTAATATCAAATATTATTTATAATCATTAATCATATGTTTCATGAAATAAAAAACATATCATATAAAAAAACAATTTTTAGAAAAAACGCTTTTCTAATCAATAAATTATCATATTACTCATTTTAGGTAAACTAAATGAATTTAATTCATATTAAAAGTAGTATTTATTTTATCTCTATACATATTTCATAAATTGGTTACTGTTAATCATTCCTAGTCATTGAATAACTAGGTTTTAATGAACATACTTAAATATGTATATTTTATCAAAATATATCATGATTTCATTTAAGTTCGGTGTTTCATGTGGAGAAAGGTATCAAATACATAAAAATAATTAGAGGAAAATTATATTAAAATATTATGTTATTACATTGATTCCCGGTTACCTTTACATATAGGAATTTATCAAATTTTTTAAATCCAATCAACATTGGTTACCTTTACTTATTGAGTCTTGGTTATCTTTACATGTGGGACTTTACCGTTCATCTTCCCCTACATATTCTTGTGAGAGTTTTTCCTTTAAAAATTTCTACGTTTTGAAGGATATTACATATCCTTTAAAAGAATATTATGTATCACTATGAATGTTTTTTTATGTTTTAAGTTATAACCCTTCCCTGAATATATAACATATCATCTAAAAAGATATTATGTATAAAGGAACCTTCTCTAGGACTTTGTAATTTTTTTCTCTTCCAAAATATTGTATGTACCCAGATCAAATGTGTTATTTATCCTCTAAAAGGATATTATGTATACAAGGAGTGTTATCCCTTTCCATTTTCCCAAGATAATTCAAATCTAAAAACCTTATCTATACAAGGATATTATATTTTGTTCTTTTTTATATTTCAATATTCCAGAAGATATAATGTTACCTCCAAAAATGTTACATACCACACTATATAAAATTCTTGAAACTTCATTCAAGACGTGATACTTTTCTTTACATTGTTTTTTGATCCTACGAATCAATTGAGTTATTCAACTTCTATAATACTACTTACAGACCTCTATACTTCTAGTCTATCTTCTAGACTTCCACTTCTATAAAAATTGATTTACATATCTTTCTGTTTTACAGTTGTTAGAAAATTCCTCTCATAACTTCTTAGTTCTACATTATTGAAGTATAAAACATCTAGACCTCTTTCAAAAAAACTTCTAAAACAATTCCAATCCTCAAAAACTTCAGAAATGTTGTTTCAGAACCTCATCATTCTCTATTATCAAGACTCAATCATCTTTCCATAACTTATTATTAAAAAATTTAATACACAACCTACTAGTTGCAACATTCCCCTATTTTTTATTTTAATATACATCATAACATAAATTATACTATATATTTTAACTTTAAATTCTTCAAAAAAAATATACAGATTTATGTTGAATTCTTATCAATCCCTATTTTACAACGAAATTCAAAGGTATTCTTATCCATATTTGTATTTTTTTATTCTCTCCCCATTTATTACAACACCAATCCCACTTCAACAATTTAATACTTTATCTATATTTTCAATGACCTCTAATAGAGACTTTTTGGTACAAGATGATTCTCCTAGACTTCTAAAATACATATTTAGAGAGTTTTTTCTCCCCCTTTAATAAGAAATTTTTCATAACCCATTTAATGAAACTAGTTGAAATCCAAAACTTTTGAATATTTTATCCATTTTAATGGTACCTTAAAAAACATTGGTTTTCTTATCTAATTCAGAATTAACCTTAGCTCATAAAATTTCAGCACAATTTTCAATATTTAAACCTTAATGTTATCCTAAAGACTAGTTGATTAAACCTTTGTCAATTTTTCTACTAGGAGAACTTCAAATTATAAATTAATTTATTGAAACTTTGGATATTTTACCCCAATTAGAACTTTACATTATACCAACTATGATTCCACTTATTTAATTAAATAATTTAATATTTTTTACCATTTATGATATAAATTACTTTCCCTATCTAACTGCATCTTACTCAAATATTTTCAATGAGAAAATTTACCAATTGGTAATGAGTCAATAAAAAATCTTATAATACTACTAAGTCAAAACATAGAGTAAGATACAATATTATAAGTCAATTACTTCAATTGTATCCATACCAATAACTTATTTCTATTTCAACTTTAATTAATGAAACCATGGCTTTAAATTTATTTCAAAATTTATTTCTTTAATCATAACTACACTTACACAAAACCATTAGTAAACAATCATGACAACATAAAGTGTGTGAACCAAACTATATTTTAATGTAACTGACACCAAATATTCATGATGAACTTGTGATACCACTTTATAAACAATATAATTCCATTATTTATAGGTATTTTTATGTCACACTCTAAAGGGTGTTCTCAATCCCCAGAGGCTGGAAACTAGTGTTGGACATCAAAATTAAATAGGTGGGAATGATTTCACCGATAAATGAATGATAAATATAAAAAAAAACTGAACAATGAAAACAAAAACTAGAAGCAGCAATAAAATAAAATTATACATACCTACATCTGACCCTATGGGTCACCACTAACCTCAAACCAATGTCACGCTATGGTGACCAAATCTGAGCAAGAAGTAGCACCCGAAGCTAAAAACCAAAGATAAACTATAGGCGTGAGTATTAAAACATAGTAGGCATTCCCAAACAATATATTCCCATATTCATTTACATTGAATAAAACATCCATCAATTTCAAGTTTTAAATAAAATGTATAAAACTAGGTTTTCACACATTTTCTTCTTAAAACAAATCATAGTCCATTTCCCTTTTTCAAATAAAAAATAGATTCCCTTTTTAAGAAGAAAACATTGGTATTTTAAAGGAGGTTATTTTTACACTAAAAAATGAGGAAGGAAGTGTAAAAAAATTAAAAACCTTTTTCCATAAACACTTAGAACCATTTTATCACTTTTAATAAGAAGATACACTATCCTAGGAAACAATATCAACAAACATACAATAAGGGAATGGAAAAACACCACACAAGAGTAAACAACCAGCACATGCATATCAGTCATTTTTTATAGAGAACAAAGTACCAGAAAACATGATGAAACCTAGGATCTTGTGAATAATCTATAATATACTATACATGTGACTCGTCCCAAAGGCATGCCCTGCCTGATGATTTCATAACACCCAAACACCCGATCATCTCCCTACCTAGCTTGACTGAGGGTCCCAAACCCATAGCAATGATAACAAAATAACCCCCATCAATGGGCCACTAGCTAGTGAAATAACCTAGATGAGTGAATAAATTGTTCATAGAGAATTCACTCTCTATCCTAGCTTCCCATGTTAAGAATAAAAAGGGGGTGGTCCCACAATGTTAAAAAAGCATCTAGTCACAAGAACATTCATCACACACAATCAACACATACAACAAGGTCACCCCCCGATTCACCCTAAGGAACAAGTTCCTTTCCTTTAAACCATCATTGCAAAAGAGAATCCCAAAACTGAGAAAACTCCTATATTTCATCAACCAACAATGTGAGGATCCATTCCCATGATTTTTATTCAGATGAAATAGTATTATATAAATTACCAACTGGGCCTCTCATAACCATCATGTGTTAAACCATTTCTTAAAGAATCACACACATGCCACATTGAAAATCATAAACACACTTCGAAAACCATTTAAGAGACCCAAACTAGAATTTTAAATCCAAAACACATTTATGAAGGCCAAAGGGGCATTTCAACAAGAACTTGATGTGAAAAATGTTGTTAAGTCATTTATTGCAACACATTATAAGATAGAAACCACTCTAATTCAAGATAGACAATTTTATTAACAATACTATATAAATATTTAATATAAAAACTAGATGAGAAATTAAATAAATAAATGATTCTTAAATTTAAAGGTTAGTACATAGAGATCCTACCTCAAACATGCCAATTTTTTATGACGACCACTCGAACCGACCCTTTTCACTAACACGCACATGAATTTATACATATATATATATCCCTAGATGTATTACACATATTCCTTGTTCCATAAGGGAATATGTACAATATGTATATATATATATATATGAGGGAATATATATATATATGAGGGAATATATATATATATATATTCCTTACCCTATGTATGCACATGTAGCTACTCTCAACACCCGCAGCTCAAAATCACTGTAGTGAGGTCCAACGCACTCTGTATACATTACTAACCAATAAAAAATCATAAAATCCATAAAATAAAATTAATTCAAAACAAAGGAACCAACATTATTTATAAACCAACAGACCACTCAAGAAATCAAGGTCTAAGGAAACACCATTTTAAAGTGAGTAGTGCCAAATGGGACTTTAAGTTTTTCAAACCCTGAATTCCTTTATCCAAAAACACTTTAAAATCCATTTCCAAACAATTTTAAATCCCACTTTCACTAATAATTTTCCAAGTATACCTTTACACCAACATTCACCCACACAAAACTCAAATTCCAAATAGGCTTTACCATTTCCATTCACTCACCCAAAACATGTTTCAAGGCTAACCAGGCCAAACTTTAAGGAACACGCTCATAACTACACTTTCAACTCACTATAAGAAACACATTCCCTTATTTTAAAAACATAGAATCATTTTGAGAAAAATGAATGATGGAGGAATGAGTAACTTTTAAGGGAAAGGTGTTTTAGAGCACCATATTCATTTGAATACACATCCATGTGTGAAATCCATGCACCCATGGATGTTACAACATCCAATGGAACCCAAAATGTGTCCATAAAACACCCAAAATATTTTTATAACCATAAATTTCCTCCCAAACCAAACCCATCAATTTCATATAATTTTTGAAGGTGAAAACAAGCATTTCTTAAAAAAAATAGATCTTTCCAAACAACATTTAAAATATACTAATTCACCGCATTACACATGGAAAGCCCCAATTATAATCTAATTAATTAAATAAAACATTTATAAGTGTGAGAATCACCCAAATCATTCCATTCGATACTTGAAGGTTCAATTAACATTTTATCAAACACATTCAGTGTGAAAACACATAGGCATAAAGAAGGATCACTCCAAAACCCATTATAAAAAATTCAACTACCATATAAACACCATAACAAGCTAAAAACATGTATTACTAAGGTTTGAATCACATAAAAGAAATTATTAAAACACCAAAGAATTATATAGACTGCATTGGAAATAAACTACATGGAATCACCAACCTCAACGGCATGAGAACGCGATGACACTTAAATGGAAGGAAGAATACGCTTTAAAGAAGAGTATTCACACCATAACACCTAAGAAGAAAAACTCACACATCAATTCTAACATCTAGGATTGTCCAAATGGGAAACCCTACAAATTTATTAGAAGAACGCACATGCCAGAGATGGCGCTGGCGACGGAGGAAGCTGCAAGAGGTGGTTGCACGCTGAAGAGATCGGTCGGAGGAGGGTCGTGAACCGAAGAAGAGTTCACTAGTGGTGGGGAATGCACCAGACAAAGGGACGCCTAGGAGGAGGGATGGATAGAGGTAGGGGAGACCGAAATGGGAGGGTGCACTGGGAAGGTTGACTGGAGCGTCGGGGGTCAAGTCGTGTGGGAGGCACGTCGGCTGGAGGAGAGTGGTCTGGTGAAAGTGGTCATGCAAGGGGGAGTTCTAGCTACCGGTTGAGGGTAGGTCACTAGAGTGAGGGGGAGGGAAATGGGGAGGTTCTACCGCCGGTGGAAGGCGAAGGTTAGGGAGGCGCTACCAGCGCATTATGCAGGTGAGGGGGGTAGCGTGGGTGGGGATTCTAAGAAAGGGGTAGGGGAAGGAGATGGGATACCTAATTAGGGTTAGGGTTTAATTAATTTATTTTATTTTATTTTTATTAAAACCCCAATAAAATAAATTGATAAAAATAAAAATAATAATAATAATGATAATAAAATGATAATAATACTAATAATAATAATAATAATATCACTATTATTATTATTGATGAATTCCTTAAATTTTATTTTGATAAAAGTTTCTTTATTTTAAATATTGGGCAATTTTACAGTCATGTGGGCCGACCGTATGGTTACCGCTAATTGTACGGTGCCCATGCAACGGCCCGAAACCCACCGTAATTAACAAACTTTAAAAAGAAAATTAACCATTACTCAACCAAAACCTCGACTAGAGTAACCAAAGCCATGAAATAATAAAATAAAATAATTTTAAAGGTCAGGGTGTGACAATTTCGATCTTGTATATGGATAAATTGCCTTTTAATGCTCAGCACCATCTCCCATTGAATTCTTTCGGTTCTTAGCACCAAGTTTTGAGATAATTTTCAGCATAGGAAATCCAATTGTTGAATATGACACATTCTTACTTGTAGCTTCTGTATCTAGAAAAAAATAATTATCTGATACCACATAGTTAGTAATTTAACAAATAAACAATAATTCATTGTATGTTTATGTTTCTTCTATTGAATTTTCTTATTCTTATTTTGGGGGTCCAATACCACTTGAGATATGGATTGATATCATATATTAGTCACCAAAGGTATATTGATTACATTGGATGTTTTAGATAATTCTTTGAAACATATTTAATTATAGATCAGCCTTTATTTCATTTGAACACCTTCATAACAGTATACAACTTCATATTCAACTTATAAATCCAATTTGGTTTCTAGAAACCAAATTTTGTGTCTAATATGGCATTAATACCTTTAAATATTTTTTAGGTCTGATACTAATTAAGAACTATAATAATTATAACCCCACTTGTTGTATTTATCTCCTTTTAGCATAATCATGACCCAAGGGTCAAATATAAGGAAACCCAAGAGTTAAATACATAAATATTGAATCATTTTAGATCAATATTAAATGCATATCAGAATAATACATTCCCTATAATCGTAATGGTGTAGTTTCTTTAGAGACCAGATAAAAAATAAACTTTTTTCTTGAAATATTTTCAACATCTCTGACAAAGTTCTTCCCATATAGTTGCCTTCTTAGACGTACCCTATTTAAAACCATTCTTCATAACCTGGGAAAATGGAAATATAATAAATGATGATATTATATGATTATTAAGGTTAAAAAAAATAGATAAAAATCAATGATCATATGTGAGGAAAATATAAATATAAGGTTATGATAACTTGATCATAAAATATTAAATCCATACCCAATAAGTCAAAGATCATTAATCATGAGTTATTTAATAAGTATTTATCATAAAAAAATACATAAGTTATAAGATTAAAGAATCATAAATATTAAATTATGATCTATTAGAACATAAAATAATCATAATACATTAGTTTTTTGGATACACGTAATCATATAAAATCATTTTCTTGGTCAATGCTTATATTCAAGACCATCGTAGAGGATAGAGTACCATAGTGTATTGGGTTCAATCCTCATTCCCATTATTTCCATAGTCAATTATCGCTAATAAGACTCTCATAGTTTACAAGGTACCATTGTAGATTGGTTTAACTCTCCATTCTCATCATTCCATTATTCAAGGCCAACATCCAAGACTATAATAGGGGATATAGTCCCTTACTGAACTGGGTTCACTACCCAATCCAATTCATATCTTCTCATGAGATATCAATCATTACCCAATGCCTTACAGGGATATAAAATTATAGTCCCACCCATCACATAATGAAAAATATAAATAAGTGTTTTTAAAGATAAAAAAACATTTATTATAGCATAACCCATGGAAAACAAATGGTTTTCATAAATATTTCATCATAACTTAATTAACTTGTAGTAAATTAATGGTTTCCATAGAATCAACCTTAAAAAATTATCATTAAAAACCATCTAGATAAATAAATTGGATGTTATCATAAGATCATATCCCCAGTGGTTCATAAAAAAACTTAAATAATAGTAATACATATAAAAAAATTTAAAAAACATTAAAAAAATTATTCTAAAATGTAAGAAAAAATAATTTTCTTTTGGTACCTTTCAAAACTAAAAATTTATAGAATAATGGAAATAGATTTTTATTTAAAAAAATAGTATAAAATTGTAAAGTGGTCTTCATGATTAATAAAGGATAAGTTAATGGTAAAATCTTCCCTTGTCATAAATTTTTAATAAAAGCATTCTTTTCATACTTTTATAAAAAATTCCAAAGTGATATATACATAAAACATTTGAAAAGATTCATTTTAATAATTTTAAAATAAATTAAAAGGTATTATAAAATTAATTTATGAAAAAATTAAGTGAAGATAAAACTTCCATCAACAAATTTTTAAGAAAATGGATAAATATGAGAAAAATACATGATCCAAAAGGAGAAATAAGGTTGGTTTTTTTAAAAACATCATTTGGGAGTTTTTTGGGTACCAAAGGTAGGAAGATAATAATAATACTTCAAAAATAAATATATAAACATATTAGAATTAAATAAATGGGGTTTAAAATATAATTATAATATAATTTCCCTCAATGAAAATTTAATATTGATAATCTCGAAAAAGAAATGGATTATAAAATAAATCTTTACCTCAAGTATCACCATTCTTAGTACATATTCAACCTATTATCTAATAAATATATATTTATTACAAAAATATTACATAACAATATTAATATATATATATATATATTACTATATATCACTCCCTTATAATTTACAATTACCTTTTTTTAATAATTCTTCATTAAAATGATTATTCGGGTGAAAATAGGCCTCTTTTCCATTCATGTTTTGATTCGAAGGTATTAGTCCTTACACAATTTTTATAGTTTCATCATATATATAATATTAATCACGTAAAAATATCATATATATACATTATATACACTTTTATAACCAACCATATGGGGTGGTGATGAAAAATTAATTACATCACTTTATGGAGATGGTAGTTCGTACGTATGTAAGGGTGATGTTTCCACTTTTCGATGGATGGAATGAAATAAATATAAATAAAAAATAACCTATATATAACAATAATTATTTTATAAAAATAAAATACATAATTTAAATTCATCTATTTAATTTTCCAAGATATAAGATGATGAAAAATAAAATACATCGCTTCATGGAGACAGTAGTCTGTGTGTACGCATGGGCAATGTTTTCATTTTTAATTATATAGAAAATAGAAACATAATAGATATAACATTAACATAATAGTATTTATGTATAATAAAAATTATTATTTAATAATTTAATATGGTTATGTAATATTTTGAGGAGGTTTAAGGAGAAAGAAACATGAACAAGGTCAGTAAGAACATATACCTCTTCTTTAGGTATCTTAATTTGAAAAGAACCTTAAGGCTTTCTGGATGGGTATTTTGGGAATAATAAAACACAAGGAAATGACTTAAGACTTTAGAAGGGTATTTTTCTAGATATTGTTTGGGATAAAGTTCTCAATTGGTGTGGATAAGTGAAAAGAGGAGGCACCCTTTTACAATTGAAGTGGGTGGTAAACTTGTAAATACTAGAAACTTTTTTATATAATATGTTCCTTACTCAAGTTAAGTTCCTCAAAAATTAAAAATGTTTTAATATTAGATGTTTAACAACAATATATATTCAAATAATGATATTTATTCAAGTATTTTTTGTTATCTTAAACCTTCTCTCTTAGGTTAATCACTCTTTTAACCCTTTAACCCTTACTATGGTAATAAGTATTTTACCACGGTAACTATTCATTATGGTAAAAAATTAAGTTGAAATCATTAAATAATATTAATTTTTATGATTCAGAATATGGAATCCATTTTAAAATATTCAATTCCAAGAAGTGGTATAAATTACTTCTAATATCCACACTCAAAACAGGTAAAACATTTTTTTAGAGAAAATATATTGGTTTATCATAAAAATGATTTTATTCTCATTCCTTTTCTAGAAAAAAACATTATATGAATGTTAATTTATTTAATTTAATACATTTTCTACACGTTGAATTAAAATCATTCATCAAAAGTTATTAATTTAATTTTCTAAAAAATGTTACCTTAAAATTATTATATCTTCATTTATAACCAATTAATAATCAATATATAAATGACTGTTCTATTATATATATATATTATCAATATATTTCATTATTGATTGGTATTTATTAATATATATTTTTAGATAAATATACAAAATATGTAGAAAATAAAATCATTAAAAAATTAAGTCTTATTCGATTTTATTTACATCATTATAATTTGAGTACTTATTTCTTAAGAATTAATAAATATATTTATATTAAGGAAATCCTTCATATAAATATTTTGTAATTAATTTATGGTGATTTGTCCCCACTAATTTAATTGAAACGTTAAAATCTTCTCTTATAAAAATATCATAGTTTATTTAAGCTCAGTGTTGCCTGTAAATGAATATATTAAACACTTAAAATTTAATATAGAGATATATATTCTAAAATATTAGGGTGTTACATAATTCCCCACTACTACAAAACAGGTCTTTAACAGTGCTAAAAATGACCATTATTAGCTATAGAAAAGTGTTCAGTACTAGAGAGAAATTAAAATCTCTAGTATTTTATCAGTGCTTATAAAATCACTGATAAAGAGGTCCTTTATTATCACTTTTATAATCCCAAATAAATGAAACCTTTATCGGTGCTTTTTTAAGAATCGATAAAGGAACATTTTATCAGCACTTATATAAGTGTTGATAAAGAAGAATATTGCAATGTACCCTTATAACACACTATAACACCAGTTCATTATGTTGTAATAGCACACCGCATCACCAAAAACACCACAAAATCAGCAAAATCAAATGCCAATACATAATTCAAATGCAATAAAATTTACAACACAAATACATGAAAAAAACACTATATTATAAAAAAATCAAACATCGGTTTATAAAATTTCATAAGTAAAAATTATTACATTTCTTAAATGACTTATGGATCATTTTTATAAAGTATCAAAACAATTCAAATGTGTTTTCTTGGTATTGAGTAAGTCACTTAAATTTTTTTTACTAAAATGTCATTTCAAAATAGAAACATGCACTTTGAATCATAACACTCACATAATGTATTGGTTTGATGTGATACCAATTCCTACACACCAAAAAATGGCTTATTAATCTTTATCCTAAATTATAATAACAATCTGAGAATATTTTCTTGGTTTGCAGTCAGTGACACTTTTTGAACTAAAATATCGATTTTAAACTGATAAGGGGAATGTGGAGTCATAACAAACACATCATGTATCGGGTTGAGGAACGTCTGATTTATACACATCAAAAATGACTTATGTATCACTATCCTAAAGTATCAAAACAATAAGAATGTGTTTGCTCAGTTTTGAGTAGGTAAGTTGTCTTTTTTACTAAAATTGATTCCAATTTTAAATAAAAAGACACACTTTGATTCATACAGGTCACACCATGCATCATATTGAGTTGAGGCTAATTATTAAACATCCCAAATGGATTATAGATATTTTTTATAAAGTATAAAAACAAATAATACATTTACCTGGTTTTGAGTACGACACTTATCTTTTTTATTAAAATATCATTTTAAACTGGAAACAAGCACTTTGACTCATGTTGATCACATCATGTATCAGTTTAATATGAGAAAAAATCATAGACATCAAAAATGAATTATTAATCAATGTCTTAAATTATCAAGAAAATATGAGTGGGTTTTCTCAATTTTCACTGAGTGGAATGTTTTGAACTAAACTATCAATTTTAAAATGATAAAAAAACCATTAAGTTGTATGGACACATCATGCATATAATTGAGATTATGATGATTACTACACGTTAAATATTACTTATGGGTCATTTATCTAGAGTGTAAAAACAATACATAAGATTTTTCTTGATTTTTATTAGGCCATTTGTCCTTTTTTACTAATATTTATGTCAATTTTAAATAAAAATATGCACTTGGAGTCATATCAGTCGCACCGTGCATCAGAATGAGGTGAATCTAATTCATACACATCACAAATAACTTATATATCATTAATATAAATTATCAAAACAATATGAATGCATTTTCCCAATGTTTAGTAGGTCAGTTGTGCTTTTTATTAAAATTTATGTCAAATTTAAATAAAAAGATGCACTTGGAGTCATACTGGTCACACTATACATCATATTGTGGTGAATCCAATTCCTACACAGAATAAATGACTTATTTATTATTTTCCTAAATTATCAAAACAATATAAATGTTTTTCTTAGTTTTGATTATGTTACTTGTTTTTTTTACGAAAATTCCATTTTAAATTGGAAACCCTCACTTTGACTCATACCGATCACATCATGTATCAGTTTGATATGAGACTGATAAGTACACATCAAAAATAACTTGCATATTGATTCCCTAAATTATAAATAAAATTTGATTGCATTTTCTTTGTTTCCAATGAGTGACATTTTTTGAACTAAACTGCCGATTTTAAACTGATAACAGACAAATTAAGTCATAGCAGTCACACCATGCATTGAATTGAGATGTGGATGATTTCTACATGTCTCAAATGACTTATGGATTATTTACCTAAAGTATAAAAATAATTATTATGTGTTTATTTGGTTTTGATTATGTCAGTTTTCATTTTTACTAAAATTAATGTTAATTTTAAATAAAAATAAACACTTGGATTCATACCGGTCACACCATGTGTCAGATTGAGTTTAAAATAATTTATACATGTCCCAAAGTCTCAAAACAATCCTAACTGCCAATGTAAACATGTTTCCATTGTTTTTCTATGTCAAACTTCCAAAACTACATATTTACCTGATGTTCTTAGCTGAAAAACATTTCTTGTTGTTAAAATTCAGAAGAGAAAAGAAAGCTTGTGTCCCCAATATATCATGATAAGTTACCAAAATTGGCGCATAATCTTCCTCTACTCCTATGTATTTAAACAATGGGAAATATTTTTCATCCAGGAACATCGAATCAATACGCAGTGTAAGCAGTTCGAAAAATAAAGACAACGAATTTGGAAAACATGGTTACATTGAAAGAAAAGATCATTTTATCACTTTTGTGGCTTGTTGAAGAAAGTTGAATGAAAAATATGATTTCCCAAAATATCTATGAAAAAAACTAAATTGGTATTAGATAAAAATGATAACTAAATTAACTTAAAAAATAGATAAAATGATAAAAATATTAATTAAATAAGTAGTATGAATTCACCTTTTCCTAATGGTTGTCTGTATTCTTGACGCATTTCCTTGTTTTTAATATCTTAATTGTTGGCTCAAAGTCCAGTCCCTCACGAGCCTGACCATCTTCGAACAAACCACCCCAACTCGAATAAAAGAATCCACTTGTACAAGAGAAAAATATTATATGAGTAATGCAAAAAATAAATAAATAAATATTAAATATTAAACAATACATTAATTATATAGATAATAATTTTAATGAGAGAAAAAATGGACTACATGGATATTCCAATGATAAAGAAAGAATGATGATAAAAAAACACAAATAGATATCTCCAAACAATAAATCAACGAGTCAGGATGATGGAGACAAAATAATATACATTTTATTGAATCTTTGAATCGTCTATGAGAACATAAATATATAATATTGGGTTTATAGAATATTCATTTTTGTATAATAAATAAATAAATAAATACACAAAATATATTCATTATCAAAGGTGCAACTTATAAAAAATTCTAATAAGGGAAGCTCAACATTTGATTGTTTCAAATAATTTAATATGCTTTGAAGAAAATGGGTAATTTAATTTAAGAAAATAATTACTGCATTATAGTAGTTTGTATCCTCTAAATTCATACATAGGTGAAATTTATAGACAATTGTCATCCGCAACATCTCATCTTATAAACTATCATTGAATGTTGTTGTTTGGAACTCATCCTCCATCACTTATGGACATGCACCTATGTTGCTTGAAATACTCAAAGCAGTATTCATTCATATGATGAATACTGCTTAGAGTAGTACAATAAATATAGAAGATATGGGGGATGATTCCCAAGAAACAAATTGGAATAACTATTTGGGAGATGAAACTGATGAGGATGACAATTGTTCTCTATTTTGTTCTTGAAATGGGGTAATTTCTCCCATTTGTGAGAATTACATAGTGTTTATTAGATGTGTGATGAAAGAAATGAAGTTATTTTTAAGAAGTATTAATGATTGTGTTATCATTTCAAAGATGGCTATATTTTTATCAATTGCATGAAAAAAATCAAGGTTGAAATTAATGAATAAAATTTCATTGGTGATCCAAAACTTTCAGTAAAAACTCAAATAAGTAAGACTCTATAAAAAACCATATTTTTCCCAAGTAGATCCTAATTCATTTGGATAGGCTGACAAGGATGGTAATTGGATCAAATCTATGCATGATAAGAATGATCTGAATAAGAATAATGTGACATGAGAATTGGTCCAAGGATAGAAGATAGAAATGTTATCAAAACCAAGTGGGTGTTTAGTAATAAACACATTGACTATGGAAAAGTGTCACAAAATAAATAATGGATAGTGTGAAAGGGGAACTCCAAGATCAAAAGAATTTATATTTATCATAAATTTACTCCCATATACTAGTTAGAAACTATTCTAATTTTGTTGGATATTTTAGTGAAAATGTAACTAAAATTATACGAAATGGGTGTCAAATATATGTTTCTCAATAGATTTCATAAGGGGGGTATAAATTGAGAAACAAGATGGGTTTATTATGGATGAAAATGAGAGAAATGTATGTCAATTGAAGAATTATATGTATAAGATAAATAAATCACTAAGGACCTGGTATTTGAGGTTGGATCAATACCTAATAAATCATGGTTTTTAGTGAGGTAGAGTTTATCACACCCTCTACATCAATAAGGTTAATGATCAAAGGATTTTGGTACTCATATATATCGAAGACATAATATTTGAGGATTGTAAAAAGAACAATGAAATTTGTTGTGGATCATATAAGGTACGATATCGAGATCTCTTATTGGTGAAATATTTTCCTTGGTTTATAGGATAATTAAGAAAATCAGAGCACATTAATTTCTCAATAAGAATATAAAAAGAGGTTCCCAAGTGATTTTAAATGGAATATTCCAAACTAATGAAAACACTGACCACTATATGGATGAATTTTTCAAAATTGATTATTGCAAAGCGGTAGGTGTCATGGAATATAGGTTTTGGGAGCCTATTATACCACACAGCAATGTGACGCAACATTGGGTTTGATATATTTTAAGTCGTATAGTACCAATGGTGTCCCAAGGAGATTCATGTGCTATTGGGGAACACGGTACTTCAATATATCTAAAAAACAACGTATTTTGGGTTGTTTTATTATAGGATAGTATAATTGGACTTGTTGGGATACACAGATGTGAAACTAGAATTTTTGGGATACTTCAATATAACCAAGGAAAATTAGAGATATCAAAAAACCTAGATTTCATTCGAGGAGAACCGGCAGCAGGTCATGATGGTTAGGGTTTAATCGCTCAAGCCTTGGATTCGAGCCTAGGAATAGTTGGAGCCCTGATTCTAGCCAAGATTCGATCTTGGATTCGATAAAAAGGAGTGTCGGCAGCAGGTCGCTTCCACAGAGAGCTTTGGATCGCGAAATGGTTCATGATGGTTAGGGTTTATAAAATAGATTGGAAGACTTTTATCAGTGCTAACTTAATAAACGCTGATAAAATGATTCTTTATCATCGCTTTTTTAGCACTGATAAAAGTAGAGATTTAGTGGCGCTAAAAAAGCACTGATAAAATCAATATTTATCAGTGTTATAACTTTAGTGCTGATAAGTATTGATTTTATCAGCACTTTTTTAGCGCTAATAAATACTTATAATGCTTTTTTTAAAATTACTTTAAAAAATATAATTATTATATATAATTATAATAATTATAGTAATACTTTTTATAAAATCATAATTTCATAATTCATTGAATATATATTTATTTATTTATAATTACATAAATATTTTTTAAAAAATTATATTTATATCATTATATATGTTTATATAATTATATATATATATAGTAAATATATTCATTATTTAAATAAATTTATTGTAATTTTTTAATTATTTATTTATAATTATATAAATACTTTTCAAACAATTATTATTTATTTATATATAATTATAAATGTCTATAAATAGTAAATATACAATTATAAATATTTGTATTTATAAATATTTCTTTTACAAATGTATTTTTAACATCATTAATGAATTTTTATTCTTAAGTGAATGCATGTTAAAAAATGAGTAAAATTGATTAATTAAAAGAGTATAATATTAAAAAATTGGATAAGTTTGATTAATATAAATCATAAAAAATAGATATATTTTGAAATAAAGATAAATAAATATTGAAAATATTAAAACATAGTAAATAAATATATAAATAATAAATAATATAAACAGTTTAAATACTTAAAAAATGTTTTCATGTGTGTGTATGTATATACAAATGAATTAATATAATACGTACTTTTGATCTATATTAAATTAAAAAATTAAACTACATTCAATTATGTTCATTACCCAATGCAATTAGTCAGAATTTTTAATTCATATTAATTTTTAATTATAAACCATTATTCACTAAATATATTACTATTTAATTTAATAATAAATAATATTTTTTATTATATAAAACATTTTAATACATTCATATACGTCTATATATTTAATATATAATATTTATTAAATTATCAATAATTATTTAATTAATAAAATGATTAATATTTTTTCTCAATTTACTTATTTTTTATTTTTATTTGTTTAATTTTTATTTTACATATATCTATATATTTAATATATACTATTTATAAATTATATATAGTATTACCAATTTAATAATTTTTATCAATAATTATTTAACTAATAATAAAATTTAATATTATTTTAATAAAATTGATTTTATTTTTTATTTATTTCATTATTTGATTTTATTTGTACTTTTATCAACACTAAAAAAGCACTGGTAAAGGATTTATTTATTGGTTCTGAAAATAAAAGCACTAATAAAGGGTTACCTTTATCATTGCTAAACATAAAGTGCGTATAAAGGACACCCTTTATTAGCACTAAAAAAATGTGTTGATAAAGGTTTCCTTTTATCAGTGCTAAAAAAATGTGCGGATAAAGGGCGCCTTTTATCAGTGCTAAAAAAAGAGCTGATAAAATCCAACACTTTTGAAGGCTTTTTTGTTGTTGTTCCCCCTTATAATAATATCTCCCTTAAAATATTTTTACTCTAACATAAACAAATAAGGATTCTTTTACATCATCATATCTTCTGGATCCCACATAACTTCATAAAATTTATGGTTTCTCTACAAAACTATGAGCATGTGAGTTGTATTATTACATATAACTTTCTCTCTTTGATCCATAACTACCACTCGTTATTCCTCATATGAAAGATCTTGCTCCAATGGTACAAACTATGAGTTCCATACTTATTAAGGTTCATGTATGTACTTACTCAAAATGTTAGATTTGGAACCCTAGAACCAACTTTTTTGTACTTTATGGTTACGTTTATTCATATATTTGAATATTTATAAAATATATTATCACATCATGGTTGTTATTTTGTGTGGAATAGTATGTGATAATGTATTACATGTACTTATCTCACTAAAAGGTCATAGCAGTTCCCTGTTATGAGGAGAACATATAAGTGTCATGACAGTGTTCTTAAATATAATTTCTATAAAAAAATGATATCATTTTATTGGACACAGATGGTACATGTTATCAGGGGTGGAGACTCAAAGGAATTTTAGACACTTTCTCCAGTTTTACGCCCTTGGTAATCTCTAATGCTAGAGATTATAAGTACAAGATCCATCAATAGGGAATCCACATTTATATGTGTAATTGGATATTCCCATCTATGGGCATGTGTGACAATCCTTAGACTTTATGATTATTATTAATACATTTTATAAGTCACCAACTTTAATTTATTTATGAAAACAGTGATGACATATGTTAATGGTGAGGTAGGATATATTGGGTGTGTCATGAGTGATGTCGTGTTAATTAATAATGTGGGAAATACTTTATTTCTTTATCTCTTTAATAGAATTTGATATCTTAAGCCCTTTGATGGGAATTGAATTTCTTGATTAATTCTATATCCATGGTGGTGTTTTTGGTAAGTTTGTTTCTAGAAAGTTAAAAAAAAGACACATTGAGAATATATGTTGATAACATAATCATGCAACTTTATTGATTACAGATATCAAGATAAAGGTATTATATTTCATGATAAAAATTCATACAAGGTTACATGTCATTGTGACATTAATTTCTTTCTCTATTGGAGAATTGGTGTGTTAATAGATGTTAATATTGGTCTTTAGGAAGTGTATCCTAATGTGACTAGGGGTCCTAGAGGGTCCCACATAAATTGTATTTAGAATCTCAGTTAAATTCTATAGGAATTTAACATGTTGTATAAATATTATTCACATACTTTGTTTAATAATTATTCATTTTTGTTTTATCAAAAATATTCAATCACCTTTTATTACTGAGAATATATATGTGAGTTGAATATTTAATAAATATTTATTCACTGGGTAATTATTTATTTAATTATTTTTATATAAAAAATATTTATTCATTATGGTTTATTCACAAGGTAGCTAAATATTTATTTATTTAGTTACAACAATATTTAAAAAATATTTATTCACTAGTTTAGGTGAAAATAATAATTATATATTTATTGTAGAATAATTTGGTGATGTTTATTTAATTAATTAAATATTCTTTATTTAAAGACCAATAAATATTTAGGAGGATTGTAGGTCTGATTTTAATGGTCTGGTGAGAAATGTAATATTAAATATTATTTGAATAAATTTTAATTTATTTATTCCAAAAAAACAACATTTCTTTTATCTATGAGTTTAGTACATGTCAGGTAAATAATAATATTAATACTATTATTTAGATATGGGGTTCGGTGGTAATTAAGGAAATAATAAGATACATTATGAAATTATTTATTGCCTAACCCTAACACTATATAAACTTGGTTATGAAATTTTTTGAAGGAGGGCCACATTCTATCATAGTGCACAATGAATTCTAGAGAGAATCCTCTCAATCCCTAGAGAGATCCCTCTTTATAATGCTCTGAATAATGATGAGTAGTTCTCCTTCTCGAACAAAGATAATTCCTTCTCCCTTGAAGATTCAGTTGCAATCAGCATCGATCATCACAAGTGATTGGTTCATCCATGCTAACACCTAGAAAATTCTACAATGATGATTATAGGTTCTTGAAGCACTTGTGTATCACCACTGGAGAGATTCTACACTTAATTACTTTGGTATAATGATGGTACAGAAAGAGTAGTATTTTCATTTTATGATGAAGAAAGAATTAAGTCAAAGTTAATTCTTTAAAATAATTAATTAATTATAAATTATATGGGAACATATCCTATCTTTGTGGATTCCACAAATGAATTTCTATCTATTTATAAGGATAAATTATAATAATTTAATAAGTAAAATAAAATTGGGCAATGGAATGACTACTTCCACCATCCCTCGAAACCTTTATGTGGTATCAAAGGGGTCACATAATAATTTCTAATTATTTTTTATTCATTGATTGATTATACATAATTTTGTTAGTTCTTCATTTCTAGTTTTTTCATTATTTAATCGTGAGTTTAATTAACATGCATTCAACATATTAATTATATTCACTTAAATTTCATATCATATTAAAAAAATTAAGATAAAATGAAGAAATATCAGAGATTCCATTTGAAGGCATTGAAAATTTTGGCTAATATACATGGATATAGGGCGGGTGACTGAAAGTACATGCTATCTACCCAAGTTCACTAGACCTAGATGTGTTATGGGAAACACTACACGCCAAGAAATAATGACACAAGGAGAATTTAATACACACCATGTTTTGACTATGTCATCCTGGAACATGTTTTATCAGACCACATGACTTGTAGATGGATAACAGGACATGTAGTCTACATGGTTTAGTAATGAAATTCACACTAACTATGCGGTCAAATATACTAAATAACATCATGTGAGACTAATAACCTATATTATTAATGAGATACATGAAATGTAGTAGGCTTAAATGTCATGTGACTCATTAAAACCTCTATTCAAAGGACACACTAAGTCAACTAGTTTTTTATGCAGACACATGGAAAGTCGAATATAGGGCATGTGGCTTGTGAGTAAACACTATGTAATCCAAATGAGATACACACCAAGTCCCTAGGTGTTTATCCCAGATCCATGGAAAGTGAGTAACATGACATTTATCTTGTTAGTACACACCATGTAGCATCTGATGAAGAATATAATTTAATTAAATAAAGAATAATTAATTATATCATTAAAACCCAAATTAAATTATTTTCATTAGATGTGTTGAATATGTTATATGGTTTATATAATTAATAAATTCTCAATTAATTCCATGTAATTATCTTTAATTACTATTCAATCCATTTATTTTTTATATTAAATTTATAATGGGTATCTCCATGAGATTTTAGATGGTCATTAAGATAAAGGGAATTAATTAATTAATTAATTAATTAATTAACTAATTAAACCATGTTTATCTTAAAAATAAATAATTAATTGATGTGAATGGTGGCTAGTATACTTTTTTTATTAATTGAATGTATATGGATGTCCATGAGCGTAGATTGGCCAGTATATGTGATTTTTTTATTTAATTTATTATTGCATTGTTTTCATAGTTATTTATTAAATTAAATAATGGTTTGTGAGTCATTCCTCTCCTCTCATTATGTAAGAGCATGTGTGCCCATAGTTTCTTTTATATAAACCCCACATTGCAGAATACTTTTGTTACCCTCACCTATGTTGGTGTAAGATTGTTTCATGGGAGTATATCCCATGTGAGTGGAGGTGGTTCAAGTTCATATATGAGGTGAAACCAATCTAGGAGGTATATAGTATCATGGGAGAAATGTTTTAACTAGAACCATACATGGTTCCAAGAGTTAATTCCCTTGGTTCAAGGGTCAGTTTATTATCCTCTAGATAAACCAACAACTAGATAACATCATGGTCCTTCCACTTTATTTATTTTATTTATGCTAGTTTCACAATAAATTATTTAAGGATATTTAAATCATTAAATAAACTAATTAACAAGCGTGAAATATGGAAGAAAAAAATTATAATATTTGTAAACTTTATCTAATTTTTGTTTAATCACTTAAATAAAATATGCTTAATATTAATAATCATGTGATAAGATAAAATGGGATGTTTAAAAATAAAGATAAAATTACCTAAAATAAAGTTTAAATTGGTATAGTCTCCCACTACTTGGGTAAAAATCAGACCATGGTTTAAAGTGCTTGACCAAATTTTGTTGGGGTGATTTCAAATATCATGGAATCTCTATCTTGAGTTTTGGGTCGACTTAACCTATATTTAATTAAGGGTTGATTAGTTTTGTGAGTCTTAGTGTAACTTGTAGTCAATGTGTTGAGGAAATATTAATTTAGGATTTCGGGATTGGGGGTCTCACTCAACAAATCAAGGATCTATGAGTTAATGCAATTGGAAAGTTACACCCACCAAAATACCTCTGACTAGTTTTTTAGAACTCCATAACAGTTTTGATAAGAGACATATGTATCATCTCCACTAGGATATATGTACAAAAAGATAATTTGAAACTAATTGTGAGGGTATTATTTTTTGATAAAAAAGTGGTAAATTAATGAATTAAATCAAATTTATTATCTAAATAGTAATCTAGAAAAAAATATTAATATTATGTTATTATTTATTATAGAAATGGAAACTCACATGACTTCAACAATATCATTGTGATCTATTCTAGGGAAGTTTGACTTTCTTACTGGTTTGAATTTACCTGAATGGTATAAATGCCTATATGTTACACTATTCCATGAATAGAAATTATGTGTGCTAGAAAACCAAATTTCTAAGGCTCATAGAAAAGAGGTCAGTGATGAAGAATAGTATCTCTATATTAAATATTTTTATGATTTTAGGTGTGTCTAATGTTTCATGCTATCATTCATGTATAGTGATATTTTAAATCATTGTGAGGTTATGGATGTATATAGAATCATTCATCACCTTTAGGATCTCTATCAAGATAAGGTGAGAGAGAAGATATATGATATCTCAAATGAATTTCTCATGTGTGATCTTGGAGATTCAACACCATATAGGTCTCAAATAGTCAAGATGATTGGATATATTGAGTGATTAAACATATTGGGATTTATAATCCCTGATGAGTTGTGTGTTAATCTCATTTTATTCCCACTACCTGTGAGTTTATTTAGTTTTATTATTAAATATAATTTTAGAAATAGTGATATAACTATTTCTAAACTCCTTACTCTCATTCACCAAGTTGATAAAGACATGGGGTGTGAAAATATTGTAGCCCTTGTAGTAAAAAAATGGATAAAAAGGAAAAGGGTTCCCAATACACATACCAAGTTTAAGGCTCCTATGAACCATCCCTTCAAGAAAAGGAAGATCCAAAGATAGTAAAAGGAAAAGGATACAGTATGTTTTCTTTATTGAAATCTGGGCTACAAGAAGAATAATTGTACCTAGTTAAAGAAGAAATTGGAAGCTTCATGGTTGTTTGTTATTGAGTATAATACTTCTATATCTACACGTTGGGTATTATATATAGCTTTTGGTTCTCACATCTACATTCAAATGAAGAAACCAAGTAGATTTCAAAATATTTCCATGGGAGGTGATTTTTTGGGCTTCCAATAGTGTTAGGTTGTATGCTAAAGACATTATATACTACCACCTTCAATTAACAATAGGTATGGTATGGATTTTAAAATATTTTCATTATATACCAACTGTTAAAAAACATAATTTTTGTATCTTTCCTAGATATAGATGGTTGTATTTTCAAGTTAAAAAATAAAATATATTTCTTCTATAAAGATGGAATATATAATGGTATAGTAAATTTAAATAATGTACTTTATGTATGAAAATGAATTATTATCAATTTATAATGAATCAAGTTCACATGGATCATATCATACCTAGTAGTGGCATCATTGTATTGGTCATTTAAATGGAAATCTTATCGAACATTCATATCAAGATGGTTACTTATACACTTTTGAGGTAAAATAACTTGACATATGTCACACTTTTTTACAAGTAAAAATAACCAAGACACATTTTGGTGGAAATTTTGAAATAGCTACATGTCTTCTATAATTTGTATATACTTATGTTTGTGGACCATTTCTAGTAGAACCTAGTGTTTGGTGTTCTTACTAAATTACTTTTACTAATGAATAGAATAGATATGGATATTTATACCTAATGAGGTATTAGTAAGAATATTTTGATAAATTCCAAGGAATCAATAATTAAGTAGATAATAAAATTTTAAAAAAGATAAATAATCTTCGACTTCATTGGGGTGGTGAATATCTAATCCAATAATTCATCGACTTTCTAAAAGAGTGTGAGATTATATCCCAACACACTCTTCCTTATACACTATAATTGAATGGTTTCTGTGAAAGGATCAATAATACCATTATTGATGTGGTAAGGTCAATGATGAGCCATGTAATCTTCCATTATAATTTTGGTAATACAAATTTCATGCTGCAACACACATTATAAATTGAGTACCAACTAAGGAATAAATGAGATACCATTTAAGTTAATGTATAGAAAGAAATTTTTGTTGTAATATACTCATTTATGGGGTTTAGAGGCCTTTGTTAAGGCCAAATATAGAAAAATACTAGAAAATTGAGTCATGAAGTGTATCTTTATAGGGTATCCCAAGGAAATAATGGGATACTATTTATACAACACCTCATGCAAGAATGTCACAATTTCAATACATGCCATTTTTTTATTGGGAGGGAACACATCCTCAAGAAGGATAGTGTGATAAATATTAAATTCAAGGAAGTGAATGTTAAATATACACAAGATTTGGTATAGGAATAAGTTCCACAGGTCCCCATGGAAAATTTCATTCCTAAAACACAAGTACTATGTATGAGCACTGGAGAGGTTAGATAAATAGAAATATATGTTTTTATAGTCACCAAATATGTTGACTAGTTATTGGTTGAAAATAATGATCATATATTTTTAAAGGAGTTAGTATAGATATTAGAAGATACATGATGGAAAGAAGCCATGAATTCTTAGATGAATTCAATATTTTAGAAAATATTCTAGGCTCTGGTAAATCTTTTTGTTGATGTAAATCCCATTGGGTGAAAATGGATATTCAAGAGAAAAAAATACATGTAAGGTAAATTAAGTACCTATAAAGAAAGTATAGTGGATAAAATTTTTAAATGGAATCAAGGAATTGGCTATGATAAAACCATCCATCCAACGGCCCGAAGGCCTTCAAATTTTTTTTATTATAAAATAATCCCCCTTTTAAGAGACTAAGGGGGAACCCAAACTTCATGGACATAGGACATCACACGATAACAACATAGATACCAACATAGATCAGTCACACCCTAGCGTATGATCATGACGAATCCCTCCACCTTTGCAAGACAGTTCAGCAAGCAAGTGTCTTGTGTCAAAGCACAGGCCTGATCCGACGGCTGACGCCATACCCTCTCAAACAACCAAATCCGAAAAACCCTACAAAGATGAAACACAATCTCTGAATCCTCCTCTGAGCCTGATCCATATGGTCAATCCAGCTGCATCACCACTAATCACGAGACATTTTCACCACCATCAACGACTATCCTGGTCGAATCTCTTCTCGCTCCACAAGACACCTCACAACCACCCGTAGAGGCCCGAAAGTCAGTGTGAAATCAGTGTTGAAGAGAGGACCAGCGATGTCAAAACAGGAATCCAAAAAAGCCATAATCATAGACAAACAAACAAATCCAAAGCTTCCAAGCCAAAACCCTTCAAATAACAAAGCAGAGAGACGAAATTCCTTCCCCTCTGAAGAACTGGAAATTGACGCAGTGATCCCCTGGAAAATCATCAGAGCCACTCGCTGAGGTGCCAAAAGACACGCCAAGACGTCGTCGATGGATAGAACTCCAGGCCGAAGGCCAGCGCCAGTCGAGATGTCAGACGTCGGACAGAAGTCTTCAAGGGCTGAGACGCTCTTCGTAGCACCACAAATCCATCGACGCAAGAAACTAGAGCCGGAGAAACCCTGAAATCCAGATGCGCCACTCTGAAGCCAGATCACGCCTGTGCCGAACCGAAACTAGAAGGAGCCGAGTAAATCCAGGCCAGAGGGGGAAGGGGGAGGAAGAAAAGGGGAAAACCTAGCCGCTGTGGAAAAATGGGTCGACACTACTCAGAGGATCCCGATGAGTATTCTCCTCTATGATAAAACCTTTTATCTAGTTTCCATGTTCTAATCCATCATAATTCTGCTTGCCAAACCGGTTTTCCATAACAATGATATTTGGGAGATAGTTGTCAAAAAATGTTTCCTTAATGAAACCCTTTATTAAGACATATATATGACACAACATTAAGGGTTTGTGACGCTAAAAAATTCAAGTAATATATATAAATTGTAGGGAACAATTTATAGGTTAATGAAGGCCTTTAGGTCATGGAATGTTCAGTTTGATGAAGTCATAAGGGATTATTTTCATAATGAATGAATGTGAACCATGTGTTTATAAGTGGACTAATGGGAGTGTGGTTGTATTAATAGTATTATATTCTAAGGATATATTACTTATTAGAAATAAAATACCAGTCTTACAATCAGTTAAAGACTGGTTAAACAATTTCTTCTCCCTGAAGGACTTAGGTGAAGTATTATATATCCTTTGAATCAAGATCATTCATGATGGATCCAAAAGGTTTGTTTGAATTAGTAAAAGTAAATATATTAACTAGATACTAAAGTGATTTAGCATGGAACCTTCCAAAAGGGGATTGGTTCTTGTGACACGTGGAATACATTTCTCTAAGAAAATGTTTCCTTAGACATAATAAGAGAGAGAGAGAGGGAGGGAGGTAATGATTTGGATCCTATAAACATATAAAATATGATCTATCATGTATGACATGTTATATACAATGATTTATTTTTCCTATACTTTAATTAAGGTGGGTAGTTATCAAGAGGATCTAAGAGAACATCATTGGTCTATAGTTAAGGTTTTCCTTATGTATCTGAGGCATAATAAGGAAATTTTCCTAGTATATAGAGGAGACGAGGATATAGTAATTAGATTATATAATAATGAAATTTTATAAATAGATAAAAATTATTTAAATTCATAGTCAGTATATGTATTAAATATCAATGGAGGAGTTATGAGATATAAGAGTTTAAAGAAAAAAGTTTTCACTGATTATACAGTGGATTATAAACATATATCAACATCTAATCCATCCAAAGAAGATATTTGGATTCATAATTTAGTTTAAGATCTTCATTTTCTAATTAGAAACAGATATCCTATCACCTTTTATAGTGATAATACTCCAGTGGTAGATCTTATAAAGGACATAAGATCACATCAATTGATAAAACACATACTCTACAAATATCACATATTGAGGGATTTTTCTTATAAGGGTGAATTAGTTATGATTAATGTCTCCATGGAAGAAAAAATGGAAGGCTAATTGACTAAATCCTTATCTCAGTATAAGAATGAACATCCTGTGAGATCTAGCATACTGAAGGTTGTTAGCTATTGAATCTTGTGCAAGTGGGAATATATTAGATTTGGTGCACTATAATCAACTTCTAAGTAATTTATGGTTACTTTTATTCATGTATTTGAATATTTATAAAATATCTTATCACATAATGATTATTATTTTATGTGAATTTTTTTTTCATAAAATATTAAGTGTAATATTCTCACTGAAGGTCATAGTAATTACCAACTATGATGAGAACCTATAAGTTTCAAAATAGTATTATTAAATATAAGTCATATAACCAAATGATATCATTTTATAGTACAAAAATGATACAATATATCATGGATTGATATTTATAGGATTTTGAGACACTTTATCATGGTTTATTCCCTTAGTAATATCTATTGCAGAAGATTATGAAAACACGACCTACTAATAGGGAATACACATTTATATGTATCATTGAATATTCATATCTGTGGATGTTTGTAATGATCCTTATACTTTAATATAGTTATTAATACATGTCATAAGTCATGTAATTTGATGCTTTTAAGAAAACTATGATGAAATATTCTCACTGTGAGGTAGGATATGTTGGGTGTGCCACGAGTGATGTTGTATTAATGAATAACGCGAGAAAGGATTTATCCCTTATGTTATTTAATGGAAGTTGATGTCTCATGAACTCTTATGGGAATATAATTTATTCATTAAGTCCATGGACATGGTTCTATTTTTGGAATGTTTATTTTTTAAAATTCAATGAAATATAATTTGACCATATTGGTTGATAACACTAGAATGCAACCTGTTTGATTAGAGATATCAAAATAAATGGATTATATTAGTTAGTGTATGTTCGTAGGAGGTTGAACTTAATTACAACATTAACTTCTTTCACTATGGGATCCTTTTCATGTTGTAATATTCTAACCATTTACTTTAGGTATTATATTAAAATTCAACTGAAAAGGAGGTCTGGAGGGTCACACAGAGTGTATTCAAGACATCAGTTAAATTCTATATGAATTTAAAATTTTGGATAAATATTATTCTCATATGTGGTTTAATAATTATTCATGTTGGATTGATTGGAAATATTTAATCACCAATTATTAAATAGAATATATATGTGGTTTTATATTTAATAAATATTTATTCACTAGTTAATTATTTACTTAAAATGTGAATGCAAAAAATATTTATTTATTTTGTTTTATTCACAAGGTAACAAAATATTTATTTTTTAGTTATGTGAATATTTAATTAATATGTATTCACGATTTTCATTGAATATAATATTTATATATTTAAAAGTGAGTAATGATGTGGTATTTATTTAACTAATTAATTATTCATTATTCAAAGGGTATTAGATATTGAGGAGTATTGGCGGAAAAAGTTTAAGGGTCCAGTGACAAATGCCATATTAAATATTATTTCAATAAATTTTAATTTATATATTACAGAAAAATAACATTTATTTTATCCTAAATTTTAACACCTAAAAAGTAGATAATAATCTTATTATTATTATTTAGAAACAGTGGTTTTTAAGGAATTAAGAAAATAATAAGAGCTCTTGTGAAATTAATTAATTTATAACCCTAGAACTATAAGAACTCGGTTTTGACATATTATTAATGGAGAACCACATTATTTCATTGTGAATAATGAGTTATAGAGATAATAATCTCAATACTAGGTGATATCCCTATCTAGAATGCACTAAAGAATGTAGAGCAGTTCTCCTCCTCCATTAGAGCGAATTCCTTCTCCCTTGAAGGATTCAGATGTGATCAGAATCAATCATCGCAAGTGATAGAGTCATATTCACTAACACCTATAGAATTCTAAGGTGATGGTTAGAGGTTCATGAAGAATGTGTGGATCACCATTACATTTAATCTACACTTTATTCCTTTTATTGAATGATGGTACGATAAGAGTGGTCTACTAATTTATCACGGAAGGAATAATTCAAAAAAAAGTAATTATTTAACTAAATAAATAAATTATAAATTATATGTGAAGTGATCCTATATTTTTTGATTATAATAAGGAATTAAAATCTATTTCTAAGGATAAATATAAATAATTCTATGGAAAAAAGTTTATTGGGCATGGGCCGGACCACTTTCTCTATTCCCCAGAACCTTTAAAAAAGAAATGCATAGAACATACCATTAACATAATAGAATTTCATTGGAAGAACCAAGTGATAAGGTAACACTCTAATGTGATCAATGATATTTAAGGGGCCTATATATCAAGGTATTATATTTCACTTCCATCCAACTATCATAACTACTTCCTAAGGAGATGTTTTAAGGAATAATTTATGATAATCTACGAACTTTGTATATCATTGATGACTATCACCATAAATTATTTTTTAACTATGATCCACATTGATGTGTTGTTGAATATATATAACTTTCTCTACCATTTCCTCAAATATATCAGGTCATAATAGTTATCATTATCTAACTTTATCAATGAATGTTAGAGTTCTATACTTCTTCTTATAGGGGTCATCAAAAGGGTCTATCTAAATGCTAGATTGAAATATATTATCATATAAAAATTAATCCAGAGGAATGTGTTGATCTTAACAACCTTTAAAATATATTGATAAAGTTATCAAAATATATTTCTGTGTTTTAATTTTCCTCTTAGACTAATCATCAATATGAGTATGATATGTAGCGATAAAGTTCAGTCTCATATTCAACACCTAATAGAGACTTCTCTATAACTTTGAGGTGAAACTCGGATCCCGATAATATACAATAAAATTTGGTACTCCTTTTAACCTTAACACTTACTTAATATATATCATTTCTATATAATCAAGAGAAAAATATCCTCAAATTTCAATGAAATGAGATAACTTCATCAATTGATTGACTACAACCCAAATAGTTTTATACCCTTCAGATGTCTTGTGGATTCTGATGATGAAATCCATGGTGATGTTTTTCCATTTCCATTTTGGTATGGGTAATCATTATAACATCCCCTTATAATTATATCTCTTATCCTTAACTTTTTGGTATTCCAACCATTGAGATAAATACTCTATAATATCCCCATTCATATTGTCCCACCATAATTTCTCTTTTTTATCTCTATAAATCTTCATAATTTCTGGATGAATAAAGAATGGTGAACTTTGAGCTTCATCCAATAGCTCCTTATTCATATTGGGTATTGATAGGAAACATATACAAATAATGAACCTTATCAATACATCATAATTATGGTTGAACATAGGAACATTTCTCTCAGTATTATAATGTTTTACGTCCCATATTTTCACCTCATTAATCTTTACATGGATAAATGGTTGAACACTCATATAAGAAAGATAGGATATGTCCCATTTCCTCATGATTTCAAGATCCATATTCTATAAATCTATGTTTATTGGATAAATTTCAATCCTTATCATGTAAAAAGTAGCATGGTCCTTCCAAATCAGAGTATCAGCCACCTTGTTCACCGTCCCAGAGTGGTAGTGTGTTGAGAAGTCATAATATTTAATCAAATACAACCATAACCTTTTGGAAATATTCAACTATTTATGTCTGAATATATAATTCAATATTTTATGATCGATATATATATATCACACATTTCACCATAAATTTAATTCCTCTATATTTTCAATGCAAAAATGTATCACTACAAGATCTAAATCATGAGTCAAATAATTTTTCTCATAGACCTTCAATCAACTTGAAGCATAAGCTATCACCATATCATTCTCCAGGAGAACACATCCTAGTACCTACTTTAATTCATCACTATATATCACAAACCCTTCACCATTTTAGTGTATCGAGGGAATAGGTTCACATTCCAACCTTTTATTCAGATCCTTAAAATTTTCTTCGCATTAATCTATCAAATTGAACTTGTTTTCCTTCCAAGACAACACTGTTATTAGATTTTATAACCATGATAAATTTCTCAGAAACCATTTATAGTATCCATACAATCTAATAAAACTAAAAAAATCACTCTCTTTTTTTGGTTTAGAATATTTTAAAATAACTTCTATATTTTAAGGATCCACCGATATACACTTTATTGTGATTATATAACCCAAGAATGAATATTTCTATCGCTAAAATTCACATTTGGTAAATTTGTAATTCATATTATCCTTTCACAAGGTCTTCAACACAATCATCAAATGATATTCATGTTCTTACTTGATCTTTGAGTATACAAGAATATCATATGTAAATACTACCAAAAATGATCAAGGTAATCTCTAAAGACTCTATTAATTAGATCGATGAATATAGTAAGGGAATTGGTAATACCAAATGGAATCACAATAAATTCATAATGTTTATACCTTGTATGGAAGGTTGTATTTTGTATATCCTCTTTCTTAACCCTAAATTGATGATATACATAATGAAGTTAAATATTTAAAAATAATTGATCTTTGTGTATCTAGTCAAACAATTCATCAATAAGGGCTAGAGGATACTTTTTCTTGATAGTTATGTTGTTAAGTTCTCAATAATCTATGTAAAGATTCATTGAATCATCTTTATTGTTAGAAAAAATAATAGGTGAACCCCATGGAGATGAACTCAGGTATATGAATCCCTTTTCTAGATTATTATAGAGTTTCTTATTCCATTACTATAACTAAATTTGAACCATTATATATGGATACTTTGAAATGGATGTAGAACTAGGTATTAGTGAAATTGAAAACTCAACTTCACAGTTTAGGGGAAGAATAAGAAAGTATTACAAAAATACATCAATATATTTCCAAATAATAAGAATATATTCAATGTTGAGATTCTCTCCAGCCTTTTGAGATAAATATCCCTCATGAATAAGTAGTAATTATGACAACCCATATCTTAAATACGCCTTAATTCATGATTTATTAAATAGGTAAACACATAATGAAATCCCGGATGATAGAGAGGCTTAGTGTATTTTGTAATTTAGATAAATATAATAATAAATTGATATAGGGATACAATGAAATTATTTAAAAATACCACAACAGGCAATTTATATCCATTGATCTTCTAAAATCTCATAGGATAACCTATGGACATACATAAGAAAAGGGTGAGATATAAAGACTAGTAAGGGAATAACCAATGCCTAACATGATTAAAGTAATAGATGTTATCCAAGAGTAAAATCAAAGTGACATAAAAGAGGTGAGAATCATAAATATATACATTAAATCAGGATATAAGATGATAACATCAAGGAAATATATGAATGTGGAAATAACATAAAACATGACATCATAAGAATAAGTCATGTATAACTATTAAGAAATCATAACATAGTGTTCTTAATACAACCTCTCATACACTATAAATGTAATTTCATGAGATAAAAAACATTACCCAATTCATTAGAGGGCTATATAATTTGGTCCCACCCATCACGTTCATATCATTAACATACATTTGTGTGCCACATAGAACATACAATATAAGAACATATTAAATCACTTTTAATACCATGATTAAGTAGTGTGGGTTACATAAAATAAATTCTCTAATAAATAAATGAAAATTCCATATAGTTGAATACCATAGAGTATAAATTGTTATGGTCATTCACAATATAAAATTTTGGCATGGAAAATCATTAGATAATTTCAACAGCATAATAGGTGTTCATAAACGTTCATGTAAGGGATTAATGAGAGTGAAAGGTGTTATATAATTACATGAGAAATATAATGATAGTAAATGGGATTTGTGAAAATAATTAAAACATTAAAAATGGAAATCAAAATTCCTATTAAAAGGATATTACTCTAAATAAAAGGGGAGAGGAGAGGATCCCTTACCTTTAGATAATTCTTATAAAAGCTTACGAGGAGATTATTAAGAGCTTTGGAATACATTAAGAGGATTTTATAGAGGTATGTGGAGTCTAAAATCATTCAAAATGGGTTTTGAGTGAAGAGTAGTGTGAGTATGGGTGGGTATTTATATAAAAATATAGAGGAATTGTTTATAAATATTTAAGTTAGGTTTTGAACTCTATATGATAAAATAATAAAAAACCACAAACATTAAAATGGTTTTTTACCCATGGTTTCTACAAAATAGGTGTTTTTTTCAATATTTTATAATTCCAAGAACCTAATACTTAAAATAATACTTTTTGTGATGTGAAAGTGAGTCATGATCATAAAGAATCGATTTTAAAACCTTAAAATATAATGTAGGTTTTGGAGGATTCAACAAGGGTTTCTAAAATGAATAAAATAATTTCAAAAACAAATTATTTTAAAAGATAATTATATATTTGGTCTTTGATTAATTATATGACATTTATTACATAATTTTTGGGTCATTATGATGTCCTACTATAGATCGTATATTTATACCGTATTTAATTTTTACCCAAAAATTTGTTTACCTCATAAAATTAGGAAAAATTAATAATTTTATGATTTTAGAATGATGATTTCATAAATAATATTTATTTGATCAAAATAATTTTATAAATAATATAAATTTTTACTTTAAAATAAAAATACTTATTTATTGAAAAATTAAGATTTTTACAACAATAACAGTTTTATGACCCTTATAAAGATTATATTAGAATTTATTAAATTATGTTATCATTTGTATATAAATAAATATTATTTAATAATATTATTATATGAAATATCATTTAGTAAAAATTTATTTAATTTATTAAAAAAATTCTTTTAATTAAAAATGTGTATTTTTTTAAATAAAATTTTGTTTTATTCGCAAAAAAATTTAATTTTCATCGACTCATATATAATTGTAAATATAAAGTAATAATGAAAAAGGATAAACATAATAATTATTTTATTAAAAAGAAAACTTATAAACTCATACTAATAGGGTTAATATACATGACCCCTTATTACACTCGCATACTCATTAACAGTAAGGTGTGTGAAAGTGGGGCTTTCTTGGGGTGGTTCGACGAACATGTTTGGGGTCATGGTCTCGATAAGCTTTATCTTATCCCACAAACAACTTAATTTTTGCTTAATTTGTATTAAATAATCTTTTTCTTAGTTAAGAAAAATACCAATGATGCTATATCCCTCAAAATCTCTAATAAATTGGCTTTATAAGGTACAATCCTACAAGTCAGGGTCATTTATTCTTTCGTCTGTGTAAATTGGATTTTATCATAACCCTTAATATATAATAATCATAATTTTCATTTTATAATATCTATATTATTATTTTTTATGATTCTTAATGGTCTTTTAAAAATGAATGGATATAACATATAATAGTATAAAATAACCAAACTAGTGCATGTGTCTTATATAACTTCATTACTTAGTAAGGAATTTATCATTTGAAAAGAGAATTTAATTTATAAAACTTTAGGTCATTAAATTATTCACCCCATCAGAAATTTATCCATTAAAATTTCATTCCATGCACTATAATAGATAAGTTTACTTATATTTCATCACCTCTTCACATTTCCAAGTTTCTTCCTCAAACTTGTTGTTCTGCCATAACACTTTGACCAGGTGAGTTATCTCATTTCATATAACTTTGTCTTTATAATCTAAGATCTTCACTAGCTATTCCTCATATGAAAGATCATTCTATAAGGGTACCACCTTTGGATTCATTATATGTGAGGGGTTTAGTATGTACTTCCTTGAGAGGGATACATGGAACACATCATGTACTTGAGTTAGGTTAGGTGGGAGTGAGAGTTGATATGCCACAACTTCAATGTGATCAAGGATATCAAAGGGTATGATGTATCTTATAATAAGATTTATCTTTTTATAAAATCTTGTGACTTTGTTCCATGGTGATATATGAATGAACACCATATCTTCAGCCTCAAACTATAGGTCTCATCGATGATTATCAGTATAGCATTTTTTAAAATTTTCATGGATTTCATATGATGTGGAATAGTTTAAACCTTATCTATTATCTCTTATTTAATATCAGGTCCAATAATATTCCACTCTCTAACTTCATCCCAGTATCTTATATCCTGACACATCTTCTCATACAAAGCCTCATATAGTTTCATTTGAATTCTAGAATGAAAAATATTATTATATAAGAATTACACTAGGAGAAGGTGTTGATCCCAACATACTTATAAGTCCATTAAATGTGATATCATCATATCCTATAGTGTTTTATTGGTTCTATAAGACTAGCCATCCATCTGATGGTGATAAGTATTACTAAAACATAGCATTGTATCCAACACTTGTTGAAGGATTATCCAGAAGCACAAGATAAACTCATATATCAATCAGATACAATGGCGTGCGGTACTCCATCTAGTATTATCACATCCCTTATGTATATCTTAGTGAGTTGGTGGAGATATAAATATTTATTTCTAGTAATGAAATGCACTGACTTGGTAAGGTGATCAACAACTAACCAGATGGTTCTATTTCCTTTAGATAACCTGTGGATTCCTATGATAAAATCCTTGGTAATTCATTCCCATTTCCATATTGGTTTGAGAAATGGTTTTATCATACCCTTAGAGTTCTCTCATTAAGACTTGACTTATTATCACACCAAGAATCGTGATACAAATTTTGTAATCTCCCTCTCTATTTTATCCCACGTGAATTTTTTCTTTAGATCTATATACATCTTAGTGCTTCCTAGATGAATATAGAATGATGAGATATGTGTATCATAAAAAATTTCCCCCTTTGGTTATAGTTTTTATAGGACACATATATAGGTTCCCCCTTTTGTTCGCTTTCCTAGGATGGTAATGGAATGAAAAATCATATTACTTGACCATCTTCAACCACCTTTATTATAGAATATTGATCTCCTTTTGTGTGAATATATACTTGAGGCATCTATGATCCATATATATGCCCAAATTCTCTCTATATAGATAATGTCACCTTTTCTTCAATGCGAATATCACTGCATCCAATTCCAGAACATGTTTTGGGTAGCTCTATTCATGGATATTTAACTGTATTGAGGCATATGCTATCACTTTTTCATCTTTCATGAGTACACAACCAAAGACCTTTTTGGATTCATCACTCTATATCATAAATATTTTCTCACTGATTGGTAATGTGAGAATAGTTTTAGTGATTAACCTATTTTTAAAGTCATTAAATTTATCCTTAAATCCATTTATCTACACAAACTTCACTCCCTTATGAGTTAACTAGGTTAGTGGGATTGGAAATCATGATAAGTTTATCACAAATTAAAAATTTTACCTAGATACTCCAAGGAAACTATGGATCTCTGTCATAGATGTTAGTATACTTCATCCTTCAATTGCATCTATTTTTGAAGGATCCACAGATCTCCCTTATTGGTGGTAACATACCCTAGGAATGTTACTTTCTCCATCCAAAACTTTCATTTACTATACTTCACATTCAAATTTTCCTTTTTCATGGTATTTAGTATAGTTCTCAAATTCTCTTCATATTACTCTTTTATTTTAGATTAGATAATAATGTAATCTATAGATACTACAATAAATTTTTCAAGGTAATAACTAAATACTCTATTCATTAAGTCCATGAATATATCTAGAGAATTAGTGAGTCTAAATGGAATCAATATGAACTCATGGTGTTTTAAACATGTACAAAAGGTAGTCTTGGGGATATCATCCTTATTCAACTTTACTTGATAATGTCCCAATCAAAGATCCACCTTAGAGAAGTATTTTTTTCCATGTCTATGATCAAAAAATTCATCAATTTTTTGAAAAGAAGAATTTTTCTTTATTATGAATTTGTTAATATCATGATAATAAATGTATAGTCTCATTGGCCAATCCTTATTCATGATAAAGAGGGTCGGTTCACTTCATGGTGAATCACTTGGGTAAATAAACTCTTTATCTAGATTCTTCTATATTTTCCTCCTCAACTCTTTAAGTTAAATAGTGTCCACTATATATGGAGTCATGGATATTGGTAAAGCTCTAAGTATAGGCTTTATTTAGAACTCAACCTCATGGCTTGGAGAAAGATCAGTAAATTATTTAAGAAACACATCAGTAAATTCCATTATAATATGAATTCTATCATGTATGATATTTTCCTTAGTATTAATATTTTAAGAAATATATAATTTATCATAAGGAAATAATATCCATGCTTGAGATGATGATGCCAACGGAGACTCATCCTACCCCTTCACTTGTATAGAATTTTAGGGTGATTTTTGATACAGAGGTTTATTTCCTTCTCTCAGATATTTCTGTTAACTCTATATAAGGAAATATAATAAATACACATAATTACATCGAATTATTCTAAAGGGAGTATCAAAAGGATCACTGGAAATTTCAACACACAAATATGGATAGGGTAGAATTTATATACTTTGCATGTGATAATTGGACCATTTTCTATATTCACTGATAACTTGGCTTCCATTCTTTGAGGTGGTGTTTGAATAATTCAACTAAACTTGTCTGATATGAAATAATGCATAGGACCATAGATGATAAGCCTTCCTTTCACCATTTGATAATAGTACTAATCATTTAATTTGTCCAAAATAGACCTAGGTATAAAAAATTGTACTATAAAATGAAAAAAATGGAAACTATGAACATTGAAGGGATAACTTAAAAATGGCATATATTACTTAACCTATAAATTTATAGGTTTTAATCTAATTTATCCAGTATCTATTTCCTAACATGTGATCTAATGAAGTTTTTATAACTTCAAAATGGTTCACAAGGAGTCTATGATTCTACTAAAGCATATCCCCAATAAGTGTCAAGCCAGGCATGAAAAAAAATCTTATTTATCATATAATAGGTGACTATTAAGTCCCAAGGAACAATCATGCCAAACCCACATCCACTTGTAGTATATAAATAGTTATTTTTTTTCTTGGAAACCACTTACTCTATACTTTACCATAACGTAGGTATTTTTTTATATGTTTACACTTTTATCACTAAGTTTTTCACTAAGGTAATATAATTATAATCCCTAAAAATAACTGTACTTTCCTCGGATACTAGCTATGAAAACCCATATCATTAATAAACCTTAATTAATTAATTATTATACAAGGACACACATAATACAATATCAAAATATTGATAGGTGTAGTATCTTTGGGAAATTAGATACATAAATTAATAAATTGAAACAAGGATATAACAACATTATTTAAAAACTCTATAAAATTCCATTAATATCGATTGATCTTCTAAAACTACATGGGGTAAAATTTGGATGTACATAAGAAATGGGTTATCTATAAAGCCCAGTAAGGGAATTATCAAAGCATAAGATGATGAAAGTAATACATGTTAGTAAAGAGCCATGCCTATGTGACATAAAATGGGTGAGAATCATAAATATGAACATTGAAGCATGATATAAAATAGTGAGTATAAAAAAACTAAATAAAGCATTTTTAATTATGGAGTGAATGAAAATTTGACCATTTGACACTTTGTTATCATGGACCACTTAAATAGTTATTTTCACATGATATTTCTCTTTTTATCTTGGATTAATAGGATTATGACTTTTATTTTCATTATTAACCCTTATATTCATGCATTGATTGTAATAATGTTTATAATTCTTGCAATTATATCATTGGAGTGTGGGTAGTGCATTTAGTTGAGATTTCTTACCATATGTTTCATTGGATGAATTATTTGCATCACTTTGACATACTTTTACTTGATGGCCTTATTTTACACATTTAAAATATTTATCAATACCTTAATAAAATTTCCCCCATTATTCCTTCTAAAATCATGACATGAAGTAGTATTACTTTTCTTTCCTCTATGGGTATTATAATTATAATGTCCTCAAAAATAAATATTTCTCTTCTTATCCCAAAAACCATGAGAACAATGATAGTATATGATATCCAATTCTATATTGAAAGATCATAAAATGGTTTAATCATATCTATAAATTTATCTTATAGTAAATTCATTTTAGATACACGTTCTTAAGTCACTAAATAATTGATTAATTTTTATTTTAGGTTCGATGATAAAACCTTAAGCATGCCTTGTAAGTCTGGTAAAATTTGCTTCATATGTACTGATATATTCATCATTCTTCTTCTTTAGTTAAAAGAACTCCATTATAATTATTCTTTGAAGATTTATAAGAAAATATTTATTGAAAAATACCTTCTTAAACTCTTTCCATGTCATGGTGTAAATTTCCTCCTCTTTCCTCATATTCTCAATAAGAGTCCAAAATTAATCATCTTCACCTTCCAAATAATACATAATGAAAATAACCTTATAATGGATTATGAATTATGGAATATAGAATATATTTTCTATAAAATTGATCCATTTCTCAAAAATAATTGGATCAGGAGAACCACTGGAGAAATGTTGGCATTCCCACATAAAATACTCAATGGTGAGTTGTTCCTTCATTTGTCCATTTAGAAGTTCATCATGATTCATGTTTTAGGTCATAGATTAAGATATTTGAGTGATCATAGCTATAATATTTTTAATCCCAACTCCCATTTCATTTTGTTTCTCATGAGGATAGTCTTTTCATTGGTCTTCACATTCATTTCTCACACAATTCCTCCTGGTCCCATAAATTGACTAATTCCAAAAATCAAAGTATGAGTATCAAACATCATTAATCAAAGTGATAAATCATATAAAAATAAAAATTATTCTAAATATTTCATAAATTATGAAACCTTCTTATTAATCTATTAAACTTTTGTTTCATCAAATATCACTTTTAGTTTATCATAGGTTGTCATAGATTATAGCCAATCATTATTCATAATTGTTCATAAAGATAATGAAAATTAACTAAAGAATATTCCCTAGTAGTGTCAACCCAGGTATATAGTTAGCCCTATTTTTCATTCACCAGGTGAAGATTGAGTTAATTCCCAACTATCATTTTAAGGGTTATGACCTTTCAGGGAATTTTTTTTAAAGCCAGTATCTACTTATTTGTATCTAGATAGGGATTTCATTACTAGGAAACCACACAATATCTACCTTACCAAAACTTTATAATTATATCCAATACTTAGAATTATCCCAAGGGTTTTCTAAAAAGTTTTATAATACTATTCTCTAAAAATAAATCCTACACTGATACCAACTGAGGTGACCCAAGAATTACATAAATAAATATTACATTGTTTTAGATGAATATTCAATAAATCCCGTAATAATAAATTCCCTAAAACTATAAAGATTTATTGCCTTTTTATACTAGATGAATTATCAAATTATTTCATTAATATTCTTAAAAATATCCTACAACTTTCTTCTCAAATAGTACCCTTATTAGATATACACTATTTATAACCATTCATCATAACCTGGGGGAATAGAAACATAATAAAGGGTGAGATAAAATTCTTAGTAATGGTAAATATAGGAGATATAAATCAATTATAATAAGTGATAAAAATATAATTATAAGGGTATAATAATGTGATCACAACTTATAAAAGTAAACACAATCATTCAAAGATCACTAATCATGAGTCATAACATAAGGCTTTATCATAAAAAATTACATAAGTCATAATATTTTTAAATCATCAATATAAAAACATGAGACATGAGAACATATCATGGGAATAAAACATAAGTTTTTGGAATACACATAATCCCAGAAAATTATTTATTTAGATAAGTCCCACTATTAATATTATCATAGTGTAAAAATACCCATAGTGGATGGGGTTTACCCCCCATCCCCCCATTATCATCATTTCCATGGTCATGGATCACTTTCAAGACTATCATTGTGGAAAGTGTCCCATATTTTATTTAGTTCACTCCTAATTCCTATCATTTACTTTGTCAAGGATCACTTCTAAGACTATAATAGTGGATGGAGTCTGTTGATGGAATGGGTTCTCTCTTATTCTAGTTCACATCATCTCAGAAGATATTAATATTTACCCATGCATTGGAGGGATATATAATTTTGGTCCCAACCATAACATAATAAAAATCACACATAAGTATTACATAAGATCATAAAAACTCTCATCATAGCATAACTTGTATAAGAGAAATGGTTTGCATAAATATTTCATCATATCATAATTAACCCTTGTGAAAGTAACTGGTTTCATATAATCATCATTAAAATTTATTTATTATAATACACCCATAGAAAGAACATGGATGGTATCATAAGATCAAATCCCTATTGAATCATAATAATTCATAAATTATGTTGGCATAGATAAAAAAAATTATTATAAAAGAAATAAAAACATGCTTTGAAAACATGAGAAAAAATATTTTTATTTTGGTAACTTTTAAGACTAAAAATTTATAGAATAATAAAAATAGTGTTTTTTTAAAAACCATGGGAACTTTTAAATAAATGTTTTTTATGAATAAATTATATGATGGATGTAAAATCAACTCATTTGGTAAACATTTAAGAAAAATATTCTTCTCTTACTTTTGTAAAAAGACAAAAATTAGATGTATGGTAAATGTTTGTAAAGTTTCTATTTAATAATGTGTGAAGAAATTAAAAGATAGTAGAAAATACCTCTATAAAACATTTTAGTGAAGATAAAACTTCCATAAAATTTTTTAAGAACATGGATATGGAGGGAAAATATTTCTCACCAAAGAGAGAAATAAAGTCAAATTTTATTAAAAATATAATTTATATTTTTTTGATATGTTGATCCCATATTACATTTTTTTAGTAAGTCAATATGTATTGGTGGATGAAGTAATGATTCTTGATAAATTGTTATGGTTTCATCTAATAGAATTGGATGTCATTCTTGGATGAAAAATTAGTCATTCTAGGAGAATTGTTATGGATTCATCTAATGTAATTGGATATCATGCTTAGAAAATTCTCCATAAAAATTTGATAATTATTGAAGTGATATTAATATACAGAGAATTGTTTCATTGATGAAACTTTATTTACTAAAATATGAATAAGAATATTACAAGTTAAAATAAAGGTAATTTCATAAAGGGGATTTTAAGGAGGCCATAAAAATTTTATTAAAACTTTGTGTGAAGAAGGTGAAGAGTTATCTTGGAACATTATTTTAGAAAGTATTTGTTTTATCTATTATATACTTGGAATTATCTAAATATTTTTAGTTAGCCACGCATAAAAAATAGGGTCCAATCAAAATCCCCTAGGGATATCCCTCAACCACACTTAGGGAGACCTAACGTTCAACCCCCATAGGAGATCCCACTAAAGGAGTCCACATGGTGGATAAGTAGTTAATGGGACATGTATAGGCCCACAGGTTTGTGCCAATGTATGGGGCGCATGGGTGGGTTTCATTGGGCCCAAATGGTGCTTGTGGGACTATGCAGCTGAGGCATGTCCTATTAGATGTGGTTGAAAGGTGCGAGAGGTGTTGATCCCCCGTATCCATCTCGAATGGCATGTGACACATATTTTCTTATAAATAATAGTGATTCTACATGAAATTTTTTATGTGGGACATGATCTTGTGGATAATTTTTATCTATATATTAAAAAATATGGATATTACATGTGCCTATCAATCAAAAATATATCCACCATTCAATCTCTTTCACCACACATATTAAAATATTCCCATGAACTTCAAACTTCAGACGATTAGTCTTCTTACCACATAAATAAAGTCAATCGGACACTACATTTTATCAATCTAATACATCGATACATGTACGATCATATCGAGCACATGCATGAAATCATTGTCTTACATACTTCTAATAGTCATTAATATATTTAATGAAGCCTTCTCATGATAATCAATGGATCATGTGATCACATGCAGACGGTCATCTCAGTATCGCAAGAAGCTATTTCCTGAACAAAATAAAATCACAGTGATGTCTCATGAACACATATTACATTTTGTAAAGAAGAGCATAGAATTGTTCACAATAATATCCTGCATTTCAAAAATATTATTTCTTGAATTATTTGATATTACCATGTGGTTTTCCATCATCTATCCATAGAGGCAATCACATGATGATGTCACATGATGTTCTTAGGATCACACAGCCAAATGGAGGGAGTAATCAATACCTCGTAAGAAAAAAAATACATTTCATGATTTAATGTGTAAAATCATTGAATCCATCATATAAATAATAGAGAGGATGTACACTAAAAAATCATATAATCAATTAACTGATCACGTGAAGATATCACACAATCACGTGATCATTTTGGAGAGTAATGGAGAATCTGAAGCTTTGGCATTCATGAGATCCTATGATACTTTGACATTTAATGAGTCATCATCATGAATAAAATCTAGAGGATAGGTAGTGTAACAAGGACTATATAAAAGGATGCATGGATGAGGTAAATACTTATAGATTCCCTATGATAAAATGATATATATAGAGAGAAATATATCATATTAGAAAGAATAAGAGTGTGAATGATATGATCATATGAATAAGATCTCACAAACCATCTAGGTTACATGAAGGAAATAAGGAACCCAAGTTCAAAACATTGTCTCATGATAGAGACACCATGGAAAGACTCCTATCACGTGAAAGAATATGTGAACAAGAATAGGAATACACAATAATTTGAGTAGAACCCATGGAAAAACCCTTGTCATGTGAATCCATTACACAATGATCTTTGATATCTTATGACACACCATACTACTTACATGAATACAACTGAGGATACATCTACATAAATCATCCCTGGTCATGCGAAGGAAGTGAACATATCATATGAACCTTTACGATCACGAGAAGTATTTTCATTATAATCATGTGATCCCTACCTAGTCATGTGAATTAGTTAGGTGATAAGCCTTTAATATAACCCATGCACCCTATGTACCACTTTTTATTAACATCAAGTAGTTGGAAGTAAAAATGATAGGAAGATTAAAAGGGGTGATTTGAATAAATAGAGATAACCCAAACATTGATATAGAACATAAAATTATAAGAAAATGTATATAAAATGTTCTAGGGTTTACAATATGCATGATCTAATATATCATGCATGCATGAAGTTCATTTGTTGAGATTGAGTTGAAAATTCAAGAAGGTAGACTGGATAACAATATGTAAGATCGTTCTTTCATATATATTCTTGAAGAATTTTTGTTCACCACATACACACATTAGTTGAGGTTGGGACATCAGTAGAAGATATAATTAGACTAATCATAGTTTCATTGAGGAAACTGATTAGATATAGTTGATCAGGGCTTATTGATCAAGAAAAACAGATTTTCTAAGGTACTTTAAGGGTACATGATCAAGTTTAACCTAGAAATATCATGTAGGAAGATCACTGGATCATCCTATAGTGGATCAATCCATGAATTAAGGAGGAAGTATTTCAGTTAGATCTCGGAGTAGGAGAAGTCTCTTATGTGATTCCTAAGAAGTCTCTAGTATGGATTCTAGAGAAGACTAGTGTGAATTATAGTAACACTATGGGATAAAGAATAAAGAACCTCATATGATGATTTAGGAGAGATACAGTGTGATTCTTTATCAACCATTATAATTAAAAATAATATTATAGTAGAGAATTTATGTTTGGTAGAATAACCAGTGCGAAAAGGATTATGTATGTGTTCTGAACCTTATAAATATTGTGTGATGTTCTATCCCTTATTATTTGTATATAAGAGGTGATAATGTTAGATATCACTGAGTTTATTGAGAACCTTAACAATTTTAAGAGGCTGAATTCAAAATAAATAATTTATAACCCCCCCCCCAATGGTCAATCTATCCTAAGGAACTACAAGCGGTGTCAAAGAATAGTTCATCTCTAAATATCTAAAAGAGTTTTTATAAAGTAAATATTTCAATAAATGAGTGAACTACCTTAGATAGAGAAAAAATAAGTCACTATTGGGGATATTAATCTAGAAATTTCTACCATGACTCAAAAAAAATAGAAAGAATAGAAATTCAATAAATATGAAGAATAATCTTCGAGTACTAGCTAAGAAAATTATAAGTGAAGGTAATAAAAATGTTATATGTTTCAATAATTATTTTTATTATGATTATATTGATAAATCATATTCAATTTTTGATGACATTTTATTACTTAGTGATATTTATTCTATATTCAAAGAACATCTGAAGAAAGTTCTCAAAAAGGATGTAAATTGTATTGTTAGAGGAATCAATGCACTTCTTTCTAATAAAGAATATCTAGAATAAGAAGTTGAAGAACTGGAGGATGAACTAATTAAGAAGTTCAAAAATTTCATTAATCTCACAGAAATAGTAGAAGAATGGGAGAAACACACTAAATAATAATTTTAAAGGATTGCATGTGAGAATTTTTTTTAAATTGTGTTTTTTGAAGATTTCTATGCACTTGAAAAAATTTCTAAAAAATTACTATGGATGTCAAGGATTCTCAACTAGAGGTTAAAGTAAACAAGATAAAGTATCTTGAAAATTATTTTCAAGAATCTAGGAACATTCATGAATAAAAAAATTATTTAAAGAAATATTGAGAATACAAGATAATAATTTTGTAGGATGATAAGAAGTCCCTCAATTTGAAGTTTCTACAGTTGGATGTGAAATCGAAGTATTAAGAATCACTACATGTTGAAAAATAAAAAATTGATGGAATAAGATATGTTTCCACTCATGTTTTAATAGAGGATCATTATTCTAAAAGAAGTATGAGATCATCCTACAAGAAGAATGTATCCCATAACTTATAGACTATCTTAGGTACTGATGATGTTTCAAGTGTGGGTATAGGTTTCAAACAAAACTCTTGGAACGTATGTATAGTGAAAATGATGATAAAATCATCGCATAAATTGTGGATGTGAAAAGAAACATGAATAATAGTTCCTTAAGAAAAATAAAAAACATTGGTGGTTTCACTCAAAAATATAAAGTTTCAAAATCTATAAAATTTAGACATACTACACCTAAAAATAAGAGGATAAGATTCAAAGGCTATTATTGGTGTTTCTGAATGCTTGGGGATGAATCTCTATAATGTTTTGATGATTGATATTATGTAAAAATAATTCATGAATCATATGATAATGTGAAGAGTATACCACAAAAAAAAGGGAATATAGGTAAGAAAAGAAGGTGATAATGTTGGAGTTGGTGCCCTAAAAAAATTCTTTGTACATTATGATAAACCTGTATTCATTATATGAATATTAATAAATTCCTTATCACATCATGATTGTTCTTATGCATGATATAGTATTTGATAATGTCCTAAGAATAACAATCGCACTAAATGGTCATAGAGGATCCCTGCTATGATGAGAACACAGAAGTGTCATGAAACTATTCTTGAATATATGTTCTATGGTCAGATGTTATCATTTAAAGGGACACAAATGATACAAGTTATCAGGGGTGGGGACTCATGAAACTTTGAGGTGCCTTCTCATGGTGTGTTCCCTTGGTAATATATAAGAGGATATTATGAGAACAAGAACCGCTATTCAGAAATCCGCATTCATAAGTGTCAATGGATGTTCCTGTCTACGGATGTGTGTATTGGTATTTTGACTTTAATATTATTATTAATGGGTATTATGACTTACACACTTAGATGTATTGATGAAAACTGTGATGAAAAATGTTCACATTGAGGTAGTATATGTTGGGTGTGTCATGAATAATATGGCATTAATTAATAATGTGAGAAAGGATTTTTCACTTCTATAGAAGTAGATTTCTCATGTCCTTTGATGTAAATGATATAGACTAACTAAATTCATGGCCATAGTGTTCTCTAGGAAAGTTCAATTTTGGTAGTCAATGAATAAGAAATCGAGCACATGGGTTGATGGCACTTTCATGAAACCTGCTTGATTGGAGATATCGGGAAAAATGGTTTATATTAGATGGTAAGAATTCGTATGAGTTGAACTATAGTTGAGACATAAACTTCTTTCTCTTGGGTTGATTGACCTATTACTAGATACTAATCTTGGACTTTAGTCAAGCACACTTAATTCCAATGAGAAAGATTCCTATAGGGTAACACACTAAGTGTAGCTAGTATCTTAGTTAAATAATTTATTATTTGACATGATGAATAAATATTATTCTAGGTTATGGTTTAATAATTATTCAAGTAAGTCTGATCACATTTATTTCATCACTAGTTATTCGAGAGAATATATTCTAGACGGAATATTTATTTATCGATGAATAATGAATTTATATTTATTTTAAAAATAAATAATCATTATTCAAGGGCCGGTAAATATTGAGGAGGATTGGAAGACCAAGTTATGTGTCCGGTGAGAAATAATATTAAATATTATTTGGTTAAATAATATTTAAATATAATGTGCAAGTTAAGCACATGTCATGGAAATAATACCATTTCTCTTATTATTTAACATGGGGTTTCACAAGGAATAATAAAATAAGTAATGACACTAGTGATAATTATTATTATCACCTTGTGAATTAGATTCTCCATTATGTTATTATTCACTAAATATCCAAGGGGTAATTCCACTAATTAACCAATGATTATGTGCCCAACATCCTTCGAGAAATACTATTAAGACTAGATAACTCTTCCCTCTCCAAGAATGCTCTCAATAATGAGAGATATCCTCCTCCACCAGATATAGGAGAATGCTTTGGAAGTGATTCTCAAGGAGATAAAATGTGGATATCACAAGCATAAGGATCTTCATTGCTAGCACCTGGATACTCCTTCGGTGACGTTCAAAGATACATGGAGCATGTGTGGATCACCACTAGAGGATTCATATTCTGGGATTCTACATCTCAAAGAAGCCACACCTCAAACCCGTGGTGGAACACATCAACGAAGAAATAATCACCTTGGAGGTAATTATTTAATTTGATTAAATTAATTATAAAGAAAATATGTTGATCCTCTCTTCTCATACCCATGGTAAAACTCATCAATGATTAAAGAATCACCATGGAGGTAATTATTTAATTTAATTAAATTAATTATAAACAAATTATGTTGATCCTCTCTTCTCAGTTATAGGTTCTCTCCTTTGTCTTTTATCTTTGATTCAATTATGTGGATACTGTCGTTTATCATCATATTGATCCCAGATTAATCATCGATCGTGGTAATTTGAAAAGTTGGGTACACGTCCATCATGTGCTTCCGCTACACCCAAAACCTACAAGTGGTATTAGAGTGGTCATATTTTCATTTATAATTATTTAAATAATTCATTGATGATTTACGATTTAAAATTTTATTTTGTCAATACATGTTTAATCATTATTGTAATCTGAATTTTGAGAAATATTATTCCTCTTTTGTTTCTCATAGATATAATAGAAATGAATAATTTTTGAATTAAAATTACACAGAGGATATCATTAGGAGGATCCAACAATTCTATCTAGGTAACATGACAACACACACCGTGTATTCGGAATTACACATCATGTAATCTTCCACACACGTCATGGAATCTGAATTACATACCATGTAGTTATGTTCAACGTTCCTGGAGTAATTCAGCAATTACTCTAGCCGTGTGCATTAATGACACACTGTTTAGTTGATTCTTACACCATATGTTGACCAAGATAGACGGGTACATGGTCAGCCTAACTACACATCGTGTGGCCCATTGGACACGGTATGTAGTCCCTTCGAATCAGGGTGAAGTCGTGTATCCCATAAAGGACTTGCATAGCTATTGATAGTGTAATATGGAGTCTACACAGTGTGTATCCCATAGGACACTCCGTGTACTCCAAATATTTCCAAAGTACACCTCACATTATGTTTCCCCATGCATGTACTTCGGATAGACGATGAGGAGGGTACACTCCATGCAGTCGGATCTACACGCCATGTAATTTTTCCATATTATGCAAATTTAAAATTTGATTATTATATTATGTAACACTTGAGAGATGTACCTTTGTGTGGGCATAAAGCTAGTACACAACATGTGATTGGTGTTTTATATATATATATATATATATTCTTAATTAACATCTGTGATATGTTCAAAGATCTGCACATCATGTATAAGTTTTGTTACAATTATAATTCTATGTGCATGCTACATGTCACAAAGAATAAAGTGTATACATGTATAAATACATACTGGGTAGTTTTGGATGCGTATTCATCGGGTTGCCTCCAAGGTACAAGTTATTTACAAGGTTATGGATGATAATTTCAAGGAAATTTAGAAAAGGATTAAGACAAAATGGATTGATTAATTAAAGATAATGGTTAATAGATTCGAGCATAATTTATCTTATTAAGAATGATTAAATAATTTAATTCTAGTTTTATTAAATTCATAATTCATTGCATGTATGTGGATGAACATGAGCTAGACTAGACCTTTATATGTGATTGGTTCCCTTTTAATTTATTTATTAAATTAAATTTTTTTATTTGTGTGTCATATCCTCATTAATATGTTGGTCTTGCATACTTATGGTTTCTTTTATGTAAACCCCATTTTACCCCTCTCCTATATGTGAGTTAAAAGCATATGTAATGGTTGGATATCCCAAGCTAGTGGAGGCGGTTCAAGTTACGAGTCGAGGCGAAACCAATCCAAGGAGATACAAAGGTGGATAGGTGGAAAGCTGTAAACACGAACCATAAATGGTTCAAGGTGTTTCTCCACTAGGTCAGAGTTATTTTACCAACCTCTAGATAAACTAACCAATAGTAAATCTCATGGTCATACCCTTTATTTATTTTTGTCATTTTTATGGTTATTCCTTATATATATTTGACGTGATCACGTAATTAATGAAATAACAACCATGCAAGATGGAACGAAAATAAAATGTCTTATGTGTAAATATTATCTATACATGTTTAATCACTTAATTATATCCCACAAAATATTAACAATCATGTGAAAGGATAATAAGTAAAACTTTATGCATAAAGGATAAAATCTCTCAATTAAATATTAAGTCGGTATAGCCTTACATTACTTCGGTTAGAATCAAACCGTAGATCAAAGTGTTTGACCAACACTAGTTGGGGTAATTTTAATTATTTGGGAATTATAATTTGAGTTTTTGGGTTGAATTAACTTAGTTTACATCAAGGTTCGACTACCCTAGCAGGACTTGGTGCAACTGAGAGGCAAAGGTTGAGGAAATACAAAATTAAGGATTTCAGGATTGGTTAGTCCACTCAATATATCAAGGAGCTATGAGTTAATGTAGTTTTAATTTTTAATGCCTACCTAAAACCTTTAAAGTTTCTTTACCAACCCTAGTTGGGGTAATTTGAAGGGTAATATGGATCCTTTTTGCTAGAATTTCCAAGAAATGGGATATTCTGAAGCTAATGGTGAGAGTTATTGGGTTTCAAAAAAACAATGGGAGACTAATAGATATTAATTTATTTGTCTATATTTATCAAAATAAAGTATGGAAACTCTGTACATATTATTTTTAGAAACATCATCAAAAATGACATCAAACATATCATTATGATCCATACCCTATAAGGAAAACCTTCTCACCAGAACTAATTTCTAGGAGTGTAAAAGGCACATTCAGGTTATCCTTCTCCATGAGAGGAAACTTTTTGTGTTGGAAGAGACCTTATGAGTTGTACCTGAAAATGAGGTGAGTGATGAAGAACTCTCTGTGTACAAGAAACGTCTAAATGATGCTACTGATGTTCAGTGCCTTATGATATCATCCATGACCAATGATCTCTTGAATCAACATGAAGAAATGGATGCTTATAGCATAATTTCTCACCTTCAGGATCTCTATCATGAGAAGGTGAGATAGGAGAGGTATGAGATCTCCAATGCGTTGTTCACTGCTAATCTTGGAGAGTCTATGCCAGCTGGACCACATGTAGCCAATCTTATTGGATACATCGAGCATCTGGAAATCTTAGGGATTAAATTAAAAGATGAGTTGAGTACATATCTCATACTATCATCGATTCCTAAGACCTTATCTAGTTTTGTTGTGAATTATAATATGAGAAATAATGAGAAGATTCTCTTAGAGCTTCTTACCCAGATTCGTCAAGTTGATAAAGACATGGGGTGTAAAAAACCCACATTCAATATGGTGAATAGTAAGCGAAAGGAAAAGGTAAAGGGGGATAACATTTATAAAAAAAACTAAAGCCTCAGAGAACCATCTGGACAAGAAGAAGAAGATCCAATGGAAGGTCAAGGAAAAGGAGGTAGTGTGCTTTGCATGTGGAAATCTAAACCACCGGAAGGAGAAATGCACCCAGATGAAAGGGGAAGCCAAAGGTGTATTCTTCATCGAGTTCAATATTTAAATTTCTACACATTAGGTATTAAATATAGATTGTTGGTCTGACATATATATTCAAATGTAGGACCCAAGTAGATTCTAGAAAATTATCAGAGGAGAGGTTGATCTGTGAGATGCCAATGGTGCAAGGCTGGTTGGTCTTTCCATTGGGGACTACCACCTTCCATTACCAATAATAATGATTTTGGTTTTACTAGTTTGTTATTATATACCTAGTGTTACCGATAATATAATTTCGGTATTGAGTTTAGATACATATGGAGTTATTTTCAAGTTCATGAATAAATTTTGTTACTTTTATAAGGACAACATATGTTATGGTATGGCACATTTAAATAACTGTCTGTATGTATTAAATTACAAGAACCAAGTGATGGAAATTGATAACGAACAAATTTCAGATGACTCATACAACACTTGGTTGTGGAATCACCATCTCAGTCATGTAAATGATAAGCGTTTGACAAATATATGTCAAGATGGTTATTTAGACTCTTCTGAGCTAAAACCACTTGATATATGTCATGCTTGTTTACAGGGGAAAATGACCAAACCAATATTTATTGTATAGGGTGAAAGGGTCATAGATCTTATAGGATTGATACACACTGATGTATGTGGACCATTTCCAGTAGAAGCTAGAGGTGGATATTCTTACTTCATGACTTTTCCTGATGACTTGAGTAGATATAGATATATTTACTTGATGTGGTATAAGTCAGAGTCCCTTGATAAATTAAGGAATTTAATAATTAATTAGAGAATAATCTTTGTAAGATGATACAGAAGCTTCAATCAGGTTGAGGTGGAGAACATCTTAACCAAGAGTTCATTGACCTTTTACGAGAGTCTAGGATTCTATCTCAACTCACTCCACCTTATACACCATAGTGGAATGGTGTTAGTGAAAGGTAGAACCGTACCTTATTGGATATGGTAAGGTAGATGATGAGTTATGCATATCTTTAATTATCCTTTTGGGGATATGCATTGAAAACTTTGTCATATACATTAAACCAAGTACCAACTAAGGTGAAAAATGGTATTCCCTTCGAGCTATGGAGTGGAAAGAAACCCACTTTGTTTCATACACATGTACAGGGATGTGAGTAGTTTGTTAAGGATTTATTAGGAAAAAAATATCACATTGGGGTATGAAGTGTATTTTTATAGGGTATCCTAAGGAAATAAAGGGACACTATCTATACAACCCCTTGGACAAGAATGTGATTGTTGGCGGACAGACCATCTTTCTTGAGAGGTAGGACATCCTCAAAAAGTATAGTGGGGTTAAGATTGACTTTGATGAAGTTGATGCTCATGATACACATGATTTGGTACAGGAAAAAGTTCTATAGGTCCCCATAGAAGAGGTAGTTCTGGAAACACAAGTACAGTGTAGGATTAAAAGAGAGGTAAGGTAACTAGAGAGATATGGTTTCCTTGTCACCGAGGATGGTGACTCATTATTATTGTACAATGATGAACCTCTCTCCTACCAGGAAGAAGTAGAGAGCTCATAAGATGCAAGATGGTTAGAAGCTGTGAATTCTGAGATGGATTCCATATATCAAAACCAAATCTAGGTTCTGGTCGACGTGCTAGTTGATGTAAATCCTATTAGGTGTGAATGGGTATTCAAGAAGAAACTGTACATGGAAGGTCAATTTAGTACCTATAAAGAAAGGATAGTGGCTAAAGGTTTTAAACAGCATCAAGGAATTAATTATGATGAATCCTTTTCACCAGTTTCCATGTTTAAATCCATAAGAATAATACTTTCCATAGAATAATTCTATGACTATGAGATTTGGAATATGGATTTCAAAACTAAATTCCTTAATGGTAATGTTTAGGAAGATGTCTATATGACACAACCAGAAGGTTTTGTAACACCAGGTGATGTTAAAGTGGTATGCAAGCTGCAGAGATCCATTTATGGATTAAAGAAAGCATCCAGGTCATGGAAAATTTGATTCGATGAATCCATAAGAGAATTTGGTTTCATTAAGAATGAATGTGATCCATGTGTTTATAAGTTGTTTAATTGGAATGTGTTCATTATCCGATTAGTGTATGCTGATAGAATATTACTTATTGGAAATGACATACCAGTCTTGCAGTCAATCAAGGACTCGTTGAACAATTGCTTATCCATGACGGACTTATGAGAAGCATCCTGCATTCTAGGGATCAAGATAAATCATGATATATCCAAGAGGCTTCTTGTACTAATTCAAAGTACATAAATTGATCAGATAATAAAGATATTTAGTATGGAACAATCCAAGAGAGGATTGGTTCTAGTGGCACATTGTATGCATCTTTCTAAAAAAATGTGTCCCCAGACACAACATGAGAAAGATAGGATGAGTAAGATTTCATAATCTTAAGTGATAGGATCTATCATGTATTCCATGTTATATACTAGAATTGATGTTGCCTATGCGCTGAGCAAGGTAGTCAGATATCGAGCAGATCAAGGATAACAGCATTGGACTACTATCAAGACTATCCTTAAGTATCTAAGAAGAACTAAGGACATGTTACTAGTGTATGGGAGAGCTGAGGAGCTCTTCATTAGAGGGTATAATGATGCTAGTTTTTAGACATATTTTAATGATTTGAACTTCCAATCATGATATGTTTTCTATCGCAACAGAGGAGCTATTAGCTGGAAGAGTTCAAATAAACTAGTTTTTGCTGATTCTACAGTGAAGTCCAAATATATAGAAGCTTCTGATGCATCCAAAGAAGCCGTTTGGATTTAAAACATTGTTTGGGAGCTTGATGTGGAACCTATCAGTAAGGATCCCATTACATTGTGTTGTGATAATACTACAGTGGTGGATATTGAAAATGAGTGAAGGTCACATCAATATACAAAGCACATACTTCAACAGTATCACCTCTTGAGATATTTGTGTCAAAAGGGTGAAGTTACACTGAAAAGAGTTTCCATAGAAGAGAATATGGTGGACCCCTTTACAAAAGGATTATCTTAGTAGAAGCATGAATATCATGTGAGAACTACCGGACTAAAGATTGTTAGCAGTTGGCTCTAGTGAAAGTGGGACTCTATTGGAGTCAGTGCCCTAGAAACTAACTTCTATGTACTTTATGACAAACCTATATTCATTGGATGAATATTAATAAACTTCTTATCACATCATCATTTCTATTCTGCATGGTATAGTATGTGATAATGTCATAAGAATAGTTTTCGCACTAAAAGGTCATAGCGGATCCCTTCTATGATAAGAACCTATAAGTACCAAGACACTATTCTTGAACATATGTTCTATGGTCGGATGATATCATTTGAAGGGAAAAAATGATACATGATATCATGGGTGGGGACTCATGAAATTTGAGGTACCTTATCATGGTGTGCACCCTTGGTAATATCTAGGAGGATATTATGAGAACAAGACCCACCAGTTTGAAATCCACGTTCTTAAGTTTCATTGGATGTTCCTATCTGCGGACATGTGTATTGTTCCTTAACCTTTAAAATTATTATTAATGTGTATTATTACTCATTCACTGAGATTTATTGACAAAATATGTTCATAGTGAGGTAGGATATGTTGGGTGTGTCATGAATAATACTGTATTAATGAATAATACGAGAAAGGATTTGTCACTTATACAGAAGTATATATCTTAGACCCTTTGATGGAAATGATATAGCCTAACTAAATACATGTCTATGGTGCTCTCTTGGAAAGTTCAATTCCAGGAAGTCAAAGAATGAGAAATCAAGAAAATGGGTTAATGGAACTTTCATGCAACCCACTTGATTGGAGATATAAAGACAAAGGGATTATATTACATGGTAAGCATTCATTTGAGGTGACATGTCATTGCGACATCAAATTATTTATCTTGGGTGCCCTGACCCGTTGCTAGACAGAAATCATAGAGTTTAGGCAAGCTCACCTAATGTCAAAAAGAAAGAGGCCCATAGGATCACACAGTAAGTTTATCCAGTATCTCAGATAAAAAATTTATTATCTAACAAGTTGAATAAATAGTATTCTCGATTGAGGTTTAATAATTATTCAAGTATGTCTGATCACATTTATTTGATCGCTAGTTATTTGAGAGAATATATTAAAGACATAATATTTATTTATTGGTGAATAATTTAGTTATATTTTCTTAATAAATAAATAGTCATTGTTCAAGGCTTGATAAATATTTGGGAGGATTGGCGGAGTTATGGGTCCGATGAGAAATAATATTAAATATTATTTTGTTAAATAATAATTAAATATAACATGCAAATTAATCACATGTCGTGTATATAATAGAATTATTATTATTATTTTACATTGGGTTTCACTTGGCATAATAAAATAAGTAATGGAACTTGTGCTAATTATTTATTATTACTTGGTGAATTAAATTCCTCGTTATGTTATTATTCTCTAATTAGCCAAGGGTTCATTCCACCAGCTAACCAGTGGTTGTGTTAAAAACATCCTTGGAGAAAAGCTCTCAAGACTAGATAACTCTTCTGTCTCCAAGAACTCACTCGGGAATGAGATAGATCCTCCTCCACCAGATCTAGGAGAATGCTTTGGAAGCAATTCTCAGGGCAATCAAAGGTGGACATTGCAAGCATAAGGATCTTTCGTGTTAGTACTCGAAGACTCCTTCGGCGATGTCCAAGTATACATGGACCATGTGTGGATAACCACTATATGATTCCTATTCTAGGATTCTATATCTCAACTAAGCCTCACCACCGAAACGTGGTCGAATGCATCAATGAAGAAAGAATCACCTTGGAGGTAATTCTTTAATTTAATTAAATTAATTACAAACAAAATATGTCGATTCTCTCTTCTCCATTCTGGGTTCTTTCCTTCATATTTTTTATTTGATTAAATTATGTGGATGCTAGAATTTATCATCATATTGATCACATATTAATCATCTATCATGGAAATTTTCAAATTCAGGTACACACCCATCCTGTTCTTCCTTTTAGCTCGGAACCTATAGATAATTCATCCTTGGGATATGAAGAGATGAATAAGTCTATAAAATATACTATTACCAAAAAACTAAGTGATATATCCTCTCCTATATTAAAGGTATAAATTAATGATTCAATAAAATCATTTCCCACTTGGAAATATTAGGCTCGGAATGAATAAGTACAACAACAAAAAATGTCTATATAGAATACTTTTCAAGGAGTAAAATTTATATTCAATGGTATTTTCTAGTGTTGTGAAAGATATAGAGAAAACATAATATTCCTATAATAACATGTAATTTATAGTAAATAGGCATGAATAAAGTGGGATTCATGATCAAAACAATGATAATCTATTCTTAGAGAAAGCATATTGTGACCAGAAATTCATCCCAGTTTCCAAGAAAAAATAGATATCAAGGATTCAAAGAACTTTGTGGAAGATATAATCAAAAGGGTCACAAAGATGATAAATGCATGAAAATACTATTATTTTATATTAACTATGATGATAAATGGAATATTATTCAATAAATAAATATTTTAGAGTCTTTTGGATATTTGGGAAAAATAGAGAATTTCAGGAAAGAATTCTTATTTGTTAGTCCTAATCAACTAAAACTGAAAAATAAATTGGAGAAATATAAATAATTTATAAATATAATAGAAATAAAGTGACTTAAAATAATTAATTAAGAAACATTTAAATTTTATCCACAATTGGAAACTTAAATAATGATAGTGACTTGTGTGAAATGTAAAATAAGTGAGGACATACAGCTAGAAAATGCTTGACTTTCCTTCCAATAAAGTTAGAGTTGTTTAAAAATGAAATGAAATCACTTGAATATTAATGTGATAAAATAACTACAATTGAAAAAGTTATTTCACACAAATAATAAGTGTAAGTGAATAAAGAATATAATCAATAATATGAGACTCAAAAAAATATGAGTGTGAATAAATCTTCCCATGCTGTGATTGGAAGAAAAGATTAGCTGAGGTTGAGAGGAAGCTCTCAACCTGAATGTTACTCCTTAAAAATAAGAAGGTCCTTCCTTATTTATTTATATGTGTATATATATATATATATAAATATTTTGTACTAACATGCAGTTAATTTAAGAATATGGATGCATCCCTTTAGGGGGGAATTGATGAGATGAAGTTATTAAATCTTCACTACTTAATGAATCTCGATCTTATAAACTGCTTTATAAAGTTGTAAGATGAGTGTGTGAAAGATTTATAATTTCATTGATAAATATAATCCCTAAAAGGATAATTTATAATTTTTTAGAATGATATCACATGAATGGTAATTTATGGATAGCTTTTAAAGACTTGGTTGTTTTCCTCTTGCTTCCTACAACGGGTTAGACTGCATTAATTTAGATTTCATTAAATAATAGTTATTTACTTAGAGAGACATGTGAGATCATTCCTATATTATAAGTGATATTGATATTTTATTATAAGGGATGTGATCATTATTTTGAGAAGAAATATGAGTTGATAAGACCCCATTTACCCTTTTTATATTGATTTTAAATAAGGGGGATAAATTTTCCACATATTGAATTGAATGATATTTCTTGATAATGACAACAAAATAAAAAGGGGAGATTATTGAACCCATATTTCATTTGTTGTAGATAAGTAAATATGTTTTCATGGATGAAGTGGTGATGCTTATATAAATTTTAGGGATTCATCTGATGGTATTGGATTTCATGATTATATGATGAAGTGGAGATGATTGGAGAATTATTATGGATTAATCTAATGGAATTGGATTTCATGATTGGAAAATTCTATTTGATACTATGATGATTATTAAAGTGATATTAAGTTCTAAATAATTGTGTCATAAATAAAACTTTGTTTCCTAGAGATGAATAACAATATTTCCATTCAAAATAATGGTATTTTCATAAAGGGGATTTAAAGGAGTCCATAAAAATTATAATTACATTTTGTATGAAGAAGGAAGACGGTTATCCTAGCATATTATTTGATAAAGTATTTTTTATCTATTATATACTTGGAATTATTCAATTATTTTAAGTTGGCCTCATATAAATAATATGGTCCAACCATAATCCTCCAAGGATAGCCCTCGGCCACACTTAGGGGGACTCAACGGTCAACCCCTATGGGAGACCCATCCAAAGGAGGCCACATGACTGCTAAGGATTCGATGGGACTTTTATGGTCCCAAAAGAGCACTACCATGTATAGGCTGCATGTGTATTCTACATTGGGATTGTAGGGTGTCGGTTGGCCTACACAGGTGAGGCGTGACCTGTGAGGTTTGGGTGTAAGGTGTAATGGGTGATGATCTCCCATATCTAGCTTGAATGGTATGCATCACATATTTTCTTATAAATACTAGTGAAGCCACATGATACTTCTGATGTGGGACATGATCTTGCAGTTATTTTTCACCTGTCTATTAGAAAAATGGGATATAACATGCGATGATCGATTAACTAATCTCCATTATTTGATCTCCCATGCCACGCATATTAAAATATGCTTTTCATCTTCAACATTCAAATCACGATTATTCTACCTTCATGAACGAAGATTAATAGACACCACATGTTATCAAGCCAAGATATTGAGACATGATCAGTCATTCTGAGCACATTCATGTAATTGATGTCTTGTATGCTTGTGATAGTCATGAATTTTTCAAATGAATCCATCAAGTGATGGTCAATGTATCATGCAATCACATGTTGATAGTCATATCAATGTCACTAAAAGATTTAGTGTGAACAAAATACAATCACCATTTCATCTCATGAACATAGATACCATCATGTAAAGAAGAAGGTAACTACATTTGTAAGAAGTTCCCAACTTTTACATGTATTATTTCATGAATTATTTGGGATTATCATATTGTTTTCCATTATCTGTCTATAGAGTTGATCACATGATGATGTCTAGTGATGTTATTAGGATTACGTAACTGAATATGGACAATCATCAAGACCTTGTAAGAACAAAATAAATCTCATGATAACATGGGGAAAATCACTGAATCCATCACATAAAGAATAGTGAGGATATGCATCAAAGCATCGCATGATCAATGAAGTGATCATGTGAAGAAATCATGTGGTTATGTGATCATTATGGTGAGGCATGGAGAATCTGAAAGCTTCAGGATTAATGAGATCATAAGAACCTTGAATGCTTAATGAGTCGTTTACACTGCATAAAATTTGTAGGATATGTGGTGGAACACTGTATATATAAATAGAGGCATGGATAAGGGAAATGTTTGCTACTTCCCTTTCATAAAATGAGATAGAGATCTATCATATAAAAAAAGTAAGAGTCTGTGTGATCTAATCATGAGAATATGATCTTGAAAACCATCATGATTACAAATGAAAAGAATAAGGAAACTGAATAAAAACCATTATCTAATAAAGTATACACTATATAAAGACTCTTTTCATGTGAAGGAACCCAAGGACAAGAACCGGATTATGTGAAAGAATTTGAAAATAACCTATGGAAAACCCTTGTTGCGTGAATCCCTTATGTGAAGATATTTGATATCTTTCGAAGCAACATATTTCTTATATGAATAAATTGGTGATAATCCTACCTAGTCACATAAAGGTAGTGAAAATATCACATGAATATTTACTAGTCACATGAAGGAGTTGCAAGACAATTGTGTGATCTATGCCTGGTCATGCGAAGGAGGTAGGTGACAAGTCCTATATGCAACCCATGAATTCCATGCACCCTACGTACCACTTTTGATAAACATAAAGTGGTTCAAAGGAAAATTAAAGAGGAATATTGAAATGGGTGAATTGAATAAATTTAAATAACTCCAAACATTTATATATTATATGAAATTATAATGCAATAAATATAATATGTTTTAGGGTTTACAATATACACCGTGGAATACATCATGAATGCATAAAGTGAATTTGTTGTGATTGATTGAATAATTTGAGAAGAAATAATGGGATGACATTGTGAAAGAAATTTCTTACATATAATATTCTTGAAAAATATTTGTGCACCACTTTAACACATTAGTTGATTCCAATACTTCATTAGAAGGAAGAATCATCCTGAGCATAGTTTCACTAACACAGCTAATCAGATATAGGTGGTCAGGTTTTTTTTAGCAAGCCCAATAGCTTTAAAAAGGTACTTGAAGTGTACACAATAAAGAGTGATCTAGAAAGATCATGGAAGAATATCAATATATCATCCTATAGTGTATCAATCCTTGAATAAAGGAGGACGTCACTTAGTTAAAGTTGGGAGCAGGAGAAGTATCTTTTGTTATTCAGAAGAAGAAGTCTATATTGTGGATTCTAGAGTATGCATGTGTGGATTCTAGTAACACTATGGGATGTAGTATAAAGAACATCTTATGAGTATTTCGGAAAGATACGGTGTGATTCTATATCTACCATTTTAATTGATAATAATATTATAGTGGAGAATCCATGTTGGGGAGAATAACCAATAGGATAAGGAGTAGGTATTTGTACTGAACCTTGTAAATATCAAATGTTGTGCTATCTATTATTATTTTTTCATAAAAATTGATACTCTGAGATATCATGGAATATATTTAGAACATTAAAAAATTCAATATGTTGAATTCAAAAGAAATAATTCTTAAAAATTAAACCACTGATTCACCCCCCCCCCCCTCAGTGGTCTATCCAACCTAGGTAACTACACGATACAAAAGAGAGGAATATGGTACTAATACCTGAAAAATTCATAAAAAACTAGAGAATAATAAAATATATTAGGTTAAAAAAATAATTATCATATAATTTCCTTCAATATAAAATTAATATATACAATCCCAAAATTAAATGGAATTGTAATATAAAGCCTTACATCAAATCATATCTTGATTTATATGTAACGCATCGACCCCAAAAGCCCAGATCTAGTGCATTATTTTAAATATATTTTCATGATTAAAAGGAATAAAGTACTAAAGGACCGGTTAGTTTATTAGTCTTGTAAAATAGATTATATACATAAACATTACATCACAATATCTAACATAAAACACAACATATATAATCCTTTGAGAACACCATTATTCCCCTATATTAACCCTGTATATAAATCATAAAACACTTTTTGGAATACTGGGAAAATAAAACATAAGAAAGGGGTGATCTCATATTCTCAGCAAGGAAAAAAATATAGCGTAATCTATCACAAATAACCATTAACTTTTAAGGCAATGTACAAAATTAAAACACAGGCCTTTAAAAACATTATCTTCAGCATAATATGGAAAGAATAAATCAAATAATTTCGTTTAAACATTCACATAGATATTTTTCTAGTTAAATAATCACATGTAAAAATAAACAACTAATCTCACAATGAGGGAATGCATAATGGAGGACATCATAACCACTATGTCAAGGCCTCCTGCCAAGACCATACACAAATATTCCATCAAGGTCTTATGAAAAGACACTAGTTTGTCTCATGAGACCTACTGATGTATCGAGGGGATATAGTGGGCCCTACTCATCACTTATTATGTCCAATGAATTCCTCATATGAAAAGGATGAAACATAACATAAACATTTGTATTAAAACTATCATACGAAATGTTAATACTTTAATTGTAAGCCATGAATGGTATAAAAATAGCACCTACACAGTCAAACATATCACAAAACCTTCAATACAATATGGAATATTGTATCATAAAAAATCAACTTCAAGCAAGCATAAAATCTAACAAAGCATGTTGACATAGATGAAAATAATTTAATAAATTCATCAAAACCCTTTGAGAGAAATATCCCTTTTTTACTTTTAATCATTTAAAAGTCATGAAATGTTAAACTAATTTTTTTGAAATAACTATGTAAGCTTGAAAGGGAAGCTTAAAAATGGTAAGGCGACATAACAGTGTAAAATAGTTACCCGTGCTGTATAAGTTAAAAAAACATTCTTTCCTTAATTTTTCGAAAAGGTCATAAAGTGCCTTGTTTGGAAAATGATCGAAATATTCCTTTCAAAAAAATTATAAAAAGTAAAACATGGGTAAAAATAACTTTAAACATACATAGGATAATATTAAAAAAAATTAGGAAAACATTTTTAGAAATATGTACATGGATGATAAATATGTCCCAATAGATACTTACGTATCAACAACCACGAATAATAATGATATTCTGAAATTAACCCTTACCTTATACTTTCCTTTAGTCGAGGGTGAGTTAGCATCATGTATAATGGTAAAAATTGTTATTAAATTATACCAAGTTCATATCCATATTTATGATATCATATATGATTCATATATGAATTTATATTACACGTTTATTAATAATTTCCAAGTTAAAGCAATGTTTTGGGTAATAATCGTTTTCTTTATCATAAATGTTTTGACTTGTTATTTTTTATAGTATTTCTTAGATATTAATTTAATTACTTATAGAATGTAAAATATGATTTATATATCATATATATTCTGTATATAAATATATATAATATATAGATAAATAAAATGGAACACACTGTTCATGGAGACGGTTGGTCTTATGTACGCATGAACGTTGTTTTCATTTTCTTATCGTATTGAATGTAAGTAAGTGAATTAAATATATGTATATGTATATATATATAATCCAAGTATAATTATTATGTCATATATTTCATACTTATTAATAATATTTATCCTTATAATCATTCTTAGATGGTGAACATGGACGATGAGCCTCATCACGTCATGGATACGGTAAATTGTACGTACGCACGAGCGATGATATCATTTCCTTAATGGTTAAATGGTATAAAATTTCATGGAATATGAGTTGTACATAAAAAATATCATGTTATATTTATTATTTAAATCCATTATATTTATCTTTATACCCATATAAATAAAGTGTACATGAAAAGCAATTTACACCAAGGCATGGAGACGGTAAGTCGTACGGACACATTCATGGTGATATCGTTTTTAGTATGATTGGTTAAAGGATAAATATGGTTGCCACATAATTATAATAACATCTCAAAATGTGTAAGGAACTGAATATATTACTTTGTTATGGAAAAAACATAGAAATACGAAGTAGAAAAAGATAAGAACTTTGAAAACAGTGATAAAATAACTACCTCTTTTCAAGTGTCTCCTATTGATTTGCACAAAATGAATCCTTAGGATGGATTTCTTCCAAAGTGTAGCCTATATAATGATATAAGGGATGTTTTTAGAGGAAATAGATAGATTTTGGCTGAGCCAAATGTATTTGGAGGTGTGAATTAAAGATAAGTAGAAGTGCCCTTTTATAAGAGAGGTGAGAGGTACTTTAGGAAAAGATTGAAATATTTATTTATTATAAATTTATTTTCAGTTTTTAATATCTAAAAAGTAATTTATTTCAAGGTTAAGATAAGTATGGGTCTAAATAATCTCATTCAATGAGTTTTAAACAAGTTTAGTTTATAAAATTAACATTATATTTTGGGATTAACCCTTAGTTAAATAGTTTAACTCTTACCATATCTTATTATATTTTTATACTATAGGGTTAATTTAGTTACTATAAAATGAAAAGAAAACATCAAGTGGATAATTAATGAAATTTTTCACATTATCTAAGTCATTTTACTGAATCTTATATTTTTAGTATTTTTATATCATTTAATAAAATAGTATAAGTTTTAAAAACTCATTTATGTCAATTTTGACACTATTTAGTAATTGATTTTTGTTAAAGTCGTAACAACTTTATTCCTTCGAACCAAAGTCATTAACCCATACCTAATTTGTCAATTTCATCCATAAAATTCTTGTATGGAATCAAAATGTTCTAATTACATTTATTTTAATATTTATAAATATATTTATTTGAATCTTTCATTAATAAGGTAATAATTGCATCATCATTGTGTCAAAAATAAATATATTTATTTAATGTATAATAATTATAAATAAAAACCCATAATGTAGTAAATATTTTTTTATTTATAATGACCATTTATAGTCATATAGATCAGTTATATAACCCTTTATTAAAATTGATTTAGTAAAAGATACATGTTTATATTATATTTATCTTTTCTTTAATTTAAATACACTACCAAAAAATTGGGTTTCCAAAGAGACACCCTTTAACAGTGCTAAAAAAACTCTGTTAAAAGTTCCATTTATCAGTGCTTTTTTTAGTGGTGATAACCCCCCTCCCCCCATCAGCGCTTTTTTTATCTCTATTAAATGGGACCCCTTTATCAGTGATTTTTTAGTAGCACTGATAAACGGGGGATTTATCAGCGCTTTTTCCTAGTGCTGATAAATTTCAAAAAAAATCATGAGAAATAATATATTTTTATATAAGTATATTTATATTGATATAAATATAAATATAATATATGTTTTTTAAATATGTTTTAGATAACTAAAATTAAAATAATACATTTAATATATAATAAATTTAGTGAAATGGATTTAAAATATTTTAAAAAATATTATTAATTAACAATTTTATAATTATCATCAATTAATAATAATTTGATAATAATTTGAAGACACAAAAAATAAAAAAAATAAAAAAAGATCTAAAATATGTTGGAAAGGTAACTCAAACTTCAAAAGGTCATAACTTTTGATTCGGGTGTCTGTTTTAGCTCTAAAACATATCAAATCGAAGCCTACGATGAGCTCTACGCACTAGTAAAAAAAGGAAACTTTTCGTCGCATTTTTTGAGGCCAAAAAAGGCCTATAAGTCCTCCAAAACTGAGCTTTTAGTTGGGATACCCTGATTTTTTAACATTCAAATAGCTATAACTTCGGATCCGGAAGTCCTCTAGGCCTGTACCACATATCATATCAAATATTGTTTCATTTTATTCGATTTTACTGGTTGTGGAGTTGAAATGGACTTCTGGATTAGAAGTTAAGGTCAATTTAACATTATATGGATTTTCAGATACACATATATATGTATTTATTTATAAATATATATGTGTGTGTGTGTGTTGTATATATGTATGTATGTATTTATTTATTTTATTTATTTATTTATAAACACACATAAAAATCATATTTTATAAATTTATTTAAAACTAATCTTATAAATATATATTAATATACAAATAAATATACGGATAAAAAATTATAACTAAATATATATATATATATTAATATATGAATAAATATATATATATATATTAACATATGAATAAATATATATGTATTAATATAACTATATATATTTATAATAATATGAATCTATATTAATATATGAATAAATATAACTATATATATAAATAGATATATCATTAAATGGAGAAAAAAAATGGCTTAGTGGTAAAAGTGTAGGCGCGCAAGGGGGATCGTGGGTTCGAGTTCTGGTGGAAGCAAGGGCGTGCGGGCAAGTGTGAGGGGGTCGCGCGGGCAAGGGAAGCCTGCAGGGTGGGAGGGAGGGGGCTCCGCCTAACGCTGATAAAAGGGGGGTTCAAGAACTTTTAAAATCTCTCCCCCCCCATTATATATTATTTTTAACTTGTTTCAAAAAAATTACTTTAATCAATGCTAAAAAAGCGCTGATAAAAGGGGTCTTTATCTGCGCTAAAAAAAGAGCTGATAAAGGACCTTTTTATCAGTGGTTTTTTTAGCACTGATAAAAGGGGACTTTATCAGCACTTTTCTAAGTGCTGATAAGAGGGACCCCCTATCTTCGCCTCAATAAATAGTGATTTTTTAGCACTGTTAATGCCCTCTTCTAGCGCTGATAATGTCTATATTTACAGTAGTGATATTTTAAAATGTCATTTTTCACACCCAAGTTGCTCCAAAATGACAAAAGTCAAACCTAAGGATGCTCATGGTCGAACATATATCATTCAATAAGATTAGTACATGTGTTAGGGTAGTTTTATATTACTATAATATTATTATTTTTACCCTTATTTACCTAGTTTACCCTTTAACCATGGTAAATAAAAATAATTACTGAAGTAACTTTTCATAATGCCCAAAAATAAAAGGTAAATATTTACACAATTTATACCTTATGATTCCAAATATGGAATCCATTAGTCCAAATTAAAAAAAACATAATTGGAAGAAATTAATTAAAAATTAATTCATGTTGACAAAATAAGAAAGCGGGTTTTTAAGAAGTAAAAACTATCAAAAGATTGGCATGTGTTCATGTCTAATTTAAATGTGAAATTACTTCCAATGACATAAATTATATTAAATGATAAAAATATAATCTAATTATACATTAAAACCACTCAAATTTATAATTTAACACTATAAATTATTTCAATTAGAAAAGTTTTTTCAATTAAAATTTAGTATTTTTCACTATTCAACAAAAAATGAAAGTTATCAGAAAAGTACCAAAAATTCATCCAAACTAAATTTTTATTTCCTACTTCTAAAGAATAATTTCATTTAATAAAATTGAATATATAAAAGTGTCAAATATTTTATTTTAAAAGGATCCTCCATTAAAAGGTAGAAAAACTGCTTTTAAAAAAATACTTCTTTTATCTGAAAAATTGAATGTATCCTTATATTATGTCTAAGAAACACATAAGATAAATGTTAAAATTATGAGGGATATATATAAAATTAAAAATTTGGTTAATACTATTCATAACTGCTTTTTAAATAGCTAGTTTTATATGTCATAGTGTGCTCGAACTTGGTGTTGCGTGTAGCGAAAGCTACTGAATTATTATGAAGAAGCATATTGTGGAATCTTTGGGTGTTACATTATCCCCTCCTTGAATAAATTATGTCCTTGAAATTTTTTAATTTGGGTTTTGTAACTATGTTTTGATTATTTGAAATTCCTTTTTTGTAATCCCACATAAGAAAAATGGTTGATAAAACTTCCACTTCAAAATAAAGAAAGGGAAGTAAGAAGTTTACCATAAATAACACATACTAGGGTTATATGTAGGAAAACATGGCCATGAAAGAAAATGTAACCATCAAGTCCTGATAGAGGGTTACAGAGAAAATAATTTGGAGAAAGTTAACAACCAGAAAGATATAAATTTGTGATGATCTAACGGACCATTTGATTCATCGTAAAATAATGTACTAGAAAAAAAATTAGTTTTATGATCCTTTCCCTAATGTTGTATAATTAATTTACTTCATAGACTAAGAGCATACTTAATTGACATGTATAGTTTCATCCTTTAACTAATTACTACCACAAACTCATATTTCTCTTCAAAAGGTAAAAATAAAAAATATTCTATTTATCTTAATCATATAAGGTTCCAAATAAAACCTTATACCATTTTAATAAAGAAAAATATTCTATACTAACCAAGGACTTCCTATAGGACAATGGTAGGTGATAAATCCTTGTCGTCCTTCGATCAAGGGTTCGATTCGTCCATCCTTTTCTGACACGATGTATTGTTTCCCAGCATGTAGGTTGTCCTTTTTCTAAAACTATAGTTTTATTATGTTCCAAAAATAATCTTAAAAATGTTTTTAACAATAAAAAATACTATCCAATGTTTAACTTAATCCATTCCAACATTTATATTTATCCAAAATACTTTTGTCCAAACACTCTTTAAAAGGTCTCTAAATTCCCAAAATCAATTATAACATCAGATTCCCCAAACAAAGTAATGTTTCTATTATTATCACATAATGAATATATGATTACCTTCATAATATTAAAACATTAATGAAAAAAAAATATTGTAGTATGATCCTTATATATATCACATTATTCTTATAATGAAAATATAATTCTTGAATCAAAAAACACAAATACATAAATTATTCCACTTCGACTGTAGTAACAGCATAAGCTTCACCTTGATCCATTTTATTCTTCTAATCTATATTTACTTGATTATTTGGATAGTTATTTTCATAATTTTCTACATATTTACAATTATAACATTTCATAACTTCTTTATTTCTCATACAATCATGAGCTTGGTGAATTTTTTCTCCACATTTGTAACAAAATCCTATTCTTTTTAGGGATGTACCAAGGTGCTTCTTCCCACAATTATCACATAAGGAAAAATACTTATTTCCCTTTACCCTTTACCTATATCTTTATTTACTTTAATGTCATAAGACTTGGATAATTCATTTTCTGTATTAATAGCACATGAGACTATATCTTCATAAGATAAGAAAGGTTGTGTGACCAATGCTTGTTAGAGAAATGGTTTTAACCCATCAAAGAATTGATCAATCTTACTTATTGGGTTATGTATATATTCTTCATCATGTTGTGCCAACCTCGTGAAGTTAATCTCCTACATTTCAACATTCTCATCCTCTTTTTTCCTCAGACTCAGAAATTTACTTTCCAAATATACTCATATATCATGAGGAAAGTATTTTTCTAGGAATAGTTCTTTAAATTCCCTCCATTCCATATTTGAAACCTCTTTATCCTCTTTTAGGTTTTGAATTAGTGACCACCATTGATCTGCAACTCCTGAAAGATGATAAACTTCCATAATAACTTTTTCCTTTTCATTAATCCCTAAAGTAAGAAATATTTTCTCTAAGGAACATATCCACCACTCAGCTACAGAATGAATTTTAGTCTCGTTGAATTTTGGGGGTTTTTGTCTCATGAAGTGGTATAATATAGATTATCCACATTCAGGATCAGGCTTCTCCATACAGGTAAGGTTATTATTCATAACTTGAGTTAGTTGTCCTAGTATGGTTATAATTTGTTCAGCGCTAGTTGTATCACCAGTTCCACTATCATTTTCTTGCATAGGAGGGAAATCCCAACATATATTATGTGCCTTGATATTATTTCCTTTTCTTCCACTATACACCATTTCAAAATAATGACATACACTATATTAGGTTACGAATCATAATGTATAATTCCCAACTTGTAAAATACTTAACATAAATTGAAAATTTTATGCATATCTAATCCATAATAATAAATATGGTTCCTTTGAGGACATATTTAATTCCAAATCCTTCATAATGGTTTGTAAAGAAAATATGAATTATCCAAATTATATCCCCAGAGATTGTTAAACTAGGTACAAAGTAAGGCCTGTTGTCATGTACTAGGTTACCCTAAGTCAAGCTTAGAACACATTGTTGGGGTTTCGCCCCTGTTTACATCTATTATAGAACCACCTCCACTTGTAGTATCCAGATAGTGATGTATTTTCTAGGAATAACTACATAATCTCTATATTAAAATTCTAGGATGATCTTCAATAATTATCCTCAAAGTCTATCTTAGGGTTATGATCCCTAATCTAAGTTTTCTAAATCTATTTCCAAGGTGGTTTCTAAACTTCCTTTGATACCAACTATAACACCCTGACCCCTTAAGACCAAATCCAGTGCACTATTTTAAAACATTGGAATGATTACAAGTAATCAAGTCCTGAAGGACTGATCAATTTAGCAGTCTTAAAAAATAGATTACATACATCAACTTTACATCACGATTTCTATCATAAAACACAACATAGATAATCCTTTTAAAACACCATTATTTCCCAAGCTTAACCCTATATATCAATCATAAAACTCTTTCTGGCATCCTGGGAAAATAAAACAAAAGAAAGGGGTGATCTTAGATGCTCAGTAAGGATAAAAAATGTAGCGAAAGCTATCACAAATAACTATAAACTTTTAAGGCAAGGTAAAAAATTAAAACACAATCCTTTTAAAACATTATCTTCAATAAAATATGGAATGAATAAATCAAATAATTCCCTCTAAAAATTCACATGGATATTCTACTAGTCGAATAATCACATGTAAAAATAAATAACTAATCCCATAATGAGGGAACGTATAATGTTGTATATCATAACCACTACGTCAAGGCCTCTCTCTAAGAATATACACAAATATTCTATCAAGGCCTTGTGCTAAGACACTAGTATGTCTCATGAGACCTACTGATGCATCGAGGGGATATTGAAGGCCCCTCCCATCACTTACTAAGTCCAATGCATTTTTCATATAAAAAGGTTGAAACACAACATAAACATTCAAATTAAAACTATCATACGAAATGTTAATACTTTAATAGTAAATCATGAATGGTATAAAAATAGTAAATCTACAGTAAAATATATCACAATACCTTCAATACAATATGGAAGATTGTATAATAATAAATAAACTTCAAACAAGCATAAAATCTACAAAGGATGTTGTCATATTTGAAAATAATTTAATAAATTCATTAAAACTCTTTGAGAGAAATATCCTTTTTTACTTCAAATCATTTAAAATTCATTCAATTTTAAAATAAAACATTTATTTTGAAAATAAATTTGTAAGATTGTAAATGAAGCTTAAAAATGGTAAGGCAACATAATGGTGGAAAATAGTTTCTTTCACCGTATAATTTAAAAACATTCTTTCCTTAATTTGTAGAAAATGTCATAAAGTACCTCATTTGGAAAAACAATTGAAATATTCCTCTCAAAATTTTTTATAAAAATTCAAACATGGGTAATAATTACTTTAAACATATATAAGATAATAGTAAAACATTTTATGAAGTTTTTTTTAGAAATATGGATATGGATGATAAAGATTTCCCAGTAGATACTTAAATATCGACAACCTTGAATAATAATTAGATTGTGAAATAAACCCTTACCTTATACTTTCCTTTAGTCGAGGGTGAGTTAGCCTACTTTATAATGGTAAAAACATGTTATTAAATTTTAATAGGACCATATACATATTTATGATAGCATATATGATTCCTTTATGACTTTATATTAAACATTTATTAACAATCTCTATGTTAAAGCAATGGTTCGGGTAATAATCGCTTTCTTTATCATACATGTTTTGACTTGTTATTTTTTATCATATTACATAGATAATAATTTAATTACTTACAGAATGTAAAATATGATTTATATATCATATATATTCGGTATATAAATATATATAATAGATAGATAAATAAAATGGAACACGCCGTTCATAGAGACGGTAGGATGTACATACGCATGAACATTGTTTTCGTTTTCTGATCATATTGAATAGAATTAAGTGAATGACATATATGTATATGTATATATATATATATCATCCCAGTATAATTATTATTTTATATATTTAATACTTATTAATAATATTTATTCTTATAATCATTCTTGGGTGGTGAACATGGAAGATGAGTCTCATCGCATCGTGGAGATGGTAAGGCGTACGTATGCATGAGTGACGGTATCATTTCTTTAATGGTTAAATGGTATGGAATTTGATGTAATATTAATTTCACATAAAACATATCATGTTATATTTATTATTTAAATCCCTTATATTTATCTTTATACCCATATAAATAAATTGTACATGAAAAACAATTTACACCACAGCGTGGAGATGGTAAGTTGTACGAACACACGCATGGTGATATTATTTTTAATAGGATGGGTTAAATGAGGAATATGGTTGTCCCATAATTATTATAACATCTCATAATGTGTAAGGTAATTTATATATTATTTTATTATGGAAAAAATAGAAAAATAGTAATTATAATAAGAAAAGAAATTTTAAAAGGGTGATAAAACAATTACCTCTTTTCAGGTGTCTCCTTTTCATTTGCACAAAAATAATTATTAGAATGGATTTATTCCCAAAGTGTAGGCTTTAGAATTATATGAGGGATTTTTTTAGAGGAAATTTTCAGGTTTTGGTTGATCCAAATGCCTTTTTAGGTTTTAATTAAAGATAAGTAGAAGTGTCCTTTTATTAGAGAGGTGAGGGGCACTTTAGGAGAAGTGTGAAATATTGATTTATTATAAATTGATTTGAAGTTTATAATAGATTAAAAGTAATTTATTTAGAATATAAGATGATTATGAGTCTAAATCCTCTCAAAAAATTATTTTTAGACAATTTTATTTTAGTAAATTAACCTTATATTTTGGGATTAACCCTTAGTTAAACAGTTTAACTCTTATTGTGTCTTCTTGTATTTTTATACTCTAGGGTTAATTTAGTTACTATAAAATTCCAAGAGAACCTCAAGTGGATCATTAATGAAATTTTTAACAATATATAAGTAATTTTTCCAAATCTTATATTTTTAGGATTTTTATATCATTTAATAAAATAGTATTTTTTTAAGACCTCATTTATGTCAATTTTGACACTATTTAGTAATTGATTTTTGTTAAAGTCATAACAACTTTATTACTTCAAAAAAAGAAATTAAATAATCCATGATATGTAAATAGAATCCATAAAATTCTTTTATAGCATAAAAATGTTCAAATTTCATTATTTTAATATTTATAAATCTATTTATTTGAATCTTTCATTAATAAGGTAATCATTGCATCATCATTGTGTCATATATAAATCTATTTATTTAATGTCTAAAAATTATAAATAAAATACCATGATGTATTAAATCTTTCATGAATTCTAATTACTATTTATAGTCATAGGTATCAGCTATATAACCCTATATTAAAATTTATTTAGTAAAAGATGCATGTTTATATTATATTTCCCTTTTCTTTAAATTAAATATTCTAAAATGTCATTTTCACACCCAAGTGGTTCCCAAATGCCAAAAGTTCGGCCTAATAATTCTTGTGGTATAAAATATCTCATCCAATAGGATTATTACATGTGTTATGGTAGTTTTATATTATTATAATATTCTTATTTTTACCATTATTTACCTGGTTTACCCTTTAATCATGGTAAATAAAAATAATTACTGAAGTTGATATTCTTAATATCCAAAAATAAAATGTAACTATATACATAATTTTTAAATTATGATTCAAAATATGAAATCCTTTTTTCCAAATTCAAAACACATAATTTGAAGAAATTAATTTAAAATTAATCAATGTTGTCAAAACTAGAAAGCGGGTTTTTAAGAAGTAAAAACTATCAAAAGATTGACATGTTTTTATGTCCAATTTAAATGTGAAATTACTTCCAATTACCTAAATTATATTAAATGATAAAAAAATGTAACTTTTTTATAATTTAAAACCACTCAAATTTATAATTTAACACTATAAATTATTTCGATTAAAAAAATTGTTTTCAATTAAAATTTAGTATTTTCATTATTCATCAAAATATGAAAGTTATTAGAAAAGTACCAAAAATTATTCCAAACTAAATTTTTAAGTCCTGATTATAAATAATAATTTAATTTCAAAAAATTTGATTTATAAAAGTTTCAAATATTAGATTTAAAAAGGGTTCTCCATTAAAAGGTAGAAAACTGCTTTTTTAAAAAAACTTCTTAAATCTGGAAAATTAAATTTCTCCTTATATTATGTCTAAGAAACAAAAAATATGAATGTTAAAATTATATGTAATATATATATAATTAAAAATTTGGTTAATACTATTCATATCTACTTTTTAAATGACTATTTGGTAGGTCATGGTGCACTCAAACTTGGTGTTGTGTGTAGCGCAAGCTATTGAATTATTAAGAAGAAGCGTACCATGGAAGCTTGGGGTATTACATTATCCCATATTTTAATAAATTGGTCCCTCTTAATTTTTGAATTTGGGATCGGTAATTAAGGTTTGATTATTCAAAATCCCTTTATTTCAATCCCACGTCAGAAAAATGGTCGATAAAACTTCCACTTCAAAATAAATAAAGTAAAGTAAGTAGGTTACCATAAATAATACATACTAGGTTTATATATAGGAAAACATGGACATGAAATAAAATTTAACCATCAAGTTCTAATGGAGGGTGATAGAGAACATTATTTGTATAAAGTTAACAACTGGAAAGCTATAAATATGCGATGATCTAAGGGACCATTTGAATCATCACAAAAGAAAGTACTAGGAAAACTTTTTTTGATTTATGATCCTTTACCTAGTGTTTTAGAATTAATTTATTTATAAACTAAGAGAATACTTAATTTACATGTAGAGTTTTATCCTTTAACTAATTCCTACCACAAACTCATCTTTCTCTCAAAATATAAAACTCAAAAATATTCTATTTGTTTTAATCATATAAGTTTCCAAATATAAACTTATACCATTTAAATAAAGAAAACTATGTTATACTAACCAGGGACTTCTTATAGGACAATGGTAGGCAATAAATCCTTGTCGCACTTCGATTGTGGGTTCTGTTCCTGCAGCCTTGTCTGATGCGACGAGTTGTTTCCCTGTCTGCGGGTTGTCCTTTTTCTAAAATGATAGTATTATAATGTTCCAAAAATAATATTAAAAATGTTTTAACCTTAAAAAATACTATCCAATGTTCAACTTATTCCATTCCAACCATTAGAGTTATCCAAAATACTTCTTTCCAAACTCTCTCTAAAAGGACTCTAAATTTTCAAAAAACAATTGTAATGTCATATACCTCAAACAAAGTAATGTTTATCTTATTGTCACATAATAAATATATGATTACCTTCATCATATTAAAACCTTATTAAAAAAATAATAATTTAGTACAATCCTTATATATATCACATTCTTCTTATAACCATAATATAATTATTGACTCTAAAAACACAAATACATTAATTATTCCACTTCGAATGTAGTAACAGCATAGGCTTGAACTTGATCCAATTTCTTCTTCTGAGCAATATTTACGTGATGGTTTAGACAAAAAATTTCATAATGTCCAACATCTTTATATTTATAACATTACATAGCTTCTTTCTTTCCCTCACAATCACGAGACTGGTGACCTTTTTCTCCACATTTGTAACAAACTATCATTCCTTTTAGTCCTGTACAAGGGTGTTTCTTCCCACAATTATCACATAAGTAAAAATCCTTCTATCCCTTTTTCCATTTATCTGTCTATTTATTTTCTTTAATGTCATAAGACTTAGATAATTCATTTTCTATCTTGATAGCACATGTGACAATATCTTTATACGATAAGAAAGATTGTGAGACCAATGTCCGTTTGAGGAATGGTTTTAACCCATCAAATAATCGATCAATATTACTTCTTGGGTTATGTATATAGTCTGTAGAATTCCTTGATAACCTCGTGAAGTTAGTCACATACTTTGCAACACTCTCATCCTCTTTTTTCCTCAGACTCAAAAATTTCTTTTCCATATATGCTCATAGATCACGAGGAAAGTATTTTTCTAGGAATAGTTCTTTAAATTAACTCTATTACATATTTGTGGTTTCTTCATCCTCCTTCATATTTTGAATCAATGACAACCATTTATCTATATCTCTTGAAATATGATAGACTTCCATAACAAATTTCTCACTTTCATTACTCCCCAAAGTAAGAAATATTTTCTCTAATGAACTTATCCACTACTCAGCTATAAAAGGATTTGTAGTCCCATCGAATGTTGGTGGTTGTTGTCTCATGAAGTGGTCTAACATTGATCCTCCACATTGTGGATCAGGCTACTCCATATAGGTAAGGTTATTATTCATAAGCTGAGCTAGTTGTCCCAGTATAGTTATAAGTTTTTCAGTGCCTGTTGTATCAGTAGCTCCACTATAATTATCTTGAATAGGAGGTCAAAACCTACATGGATTACATGCATTTATATGATTTATATTTCTTCAACTAGGCACCATTTAAAAACAATGTAATACACTATATTAGGTTATAAATAATAATGCATAATTCCCAACTAGTAAAATACTTAAAATAAATTGAAATTTTTATGCATATCTAATCCATAATCATAAATATGGTTCCTTTGAGTACATACTTACTTATAAATCATTCATATTGGTTTGTAAGGAAAATATGAATTATCCAAATTATATCCCCCTGGAGTATCAAACCAGGTGCGCAGTAAGGCTCGTTATCGTGTACCAGGTTACCCCAAGTCAAGCTCGGAACACCTTGTTAGAGTTTTCACCCCTATGTATATCTGTGCTAGAATCGCGTTCACTTGTAGTATCTAGACAGGGATGTATTTTCTAGGAATAACCACATAATCTCTATTTTAAAATTCTAGGATACTCTTCAATACTTATCCTCAAAGTCTATCTTAGGGCTTTGATCCCTAATCTATTTTTTCTAAATCTATTTCCAAGGTTGTTGCTAAACTTTCTCGGATACCAACTGTAATGACCCGACCCCAGAAGCTCGGATCTAGTGCAATATTTTAATAAATTATCATTATTAGAAGGAATAAAGTCCTGAAGGACTGATCAGTTTAGCAGTCTTTGAAAATATATTTCATACATGGAATTTACATCACAATTTCTAACATAAAACACAACATAGATAATCCTTTGATAACTCCATTATTCCCCAAGTTTAACCCTACATATCAATTATAAAATACTTTTTGGAATCCTAGAAATATAAAATATAAGAAAGGGGTGATCTTAGATGCCCATTAAGGATAAAAAATATAGTGGAAGCTATCACAAATAACCATAAACTTTTAAGGTAAGGTACAAAATTAAAACACAATCCTTTTAAAACATTGTCTTTAGCATAATATGGAAAGAATAAATAAAATAATTCACTTTTAACATTTAAATGGATATACTAATAGTCAAAAAATCACATGTAAAAATCAATAACTAATCTCATAATGAGGAAATTTATAATGCCAGGCATCATAACCACTACGTCAAGGCCTCATTCCAAGACCATGTACAAATATTCTGTCAAGGCCTTGTTCCAAGACACTATTTTGTCTCATGATACCTACCGATGCATTGAGGGGCTATAGCGGGCATCGACCATCCCTTACTAAGTATAATACATTCCTTATATGAAAAGGTTGAATCATAACAAAAACATTCATATTAAAACTATCATATGAAATGTTAATACTTTAACCGTAAACCATGAATGGTATAAAAATAGCACATCCAAAGTCAAACATATCACAAAATATTCAATACAATATGGAAGATTTTATCATAATAAATCAGCTTCAAAAATGCATAAAATCTAACAAAAGATGTTTACATAGATGAAAATTTTTTAATAAATTCATTAAAACTCTTCTATGGAAACATCCCTTTTTACTTTAAATCACATAAAAGTCATTCAATTTTAAAATAAAACATTTATTTTCAAAATAAATTTGAAATCTTGTAAGGGAAGATTAAATATGGTAAGGTGACATGACAGATAAAAATAGTTTCTCGTGCAGTATAAGTTAAAAAACATTTTTTTCTTAATTTTTCAAAAAGTTCATAAAGTACCTTGTTTGGAAAAGGACCGAAATATTCCTTTCAAAACATTTTATAAAAAGATAAACATGGGTAAAAATTACTTTAAACATACATAGGATAATAGTAAATCATTTTATGAAAACATTTTTTGAAATATGTACATGGATGATAAAGATGTCCCAGTAGATACTTACATATCAACAACCTCGAATAGTAATGAGATTGTAAAATTAACCCTTACATTATACTTTCCTTTAGTCGAGGGTGATTTAGTCTCCTGTATAATGGTAAAAACATGTTATTAAATTATACTATGACCATATCCATATTTATGTTATCATATATTATTTATTTATGACTTTATATTACACTTTTATTAATAATTTCCAAGTTAAAGCATTGTTTTGGGTAATAATCACTTTCTTTATCATACGTGTTTTGACTTGTTATTTTTTATCGTATTAATTATTTAACAATTTAATTACTTAAAAAATTTAAAATATGATTTATATATCATATATATTCTATATATAAATATATATAATAGATAGATAAATAAAATGGATCACACTGTTCCTAGATATTATAGGTCATACGTACGCATGAACGCTATTTTTGTTTTCTTATCGTACTGAATGAAGTAAGTGAATGAAATATATATATATATATTATCCCAGTAGAATTATTATGTCATATATTTCAAACTTATTAATAATATTTATTCTTATAATCATTCTTGGATGGTGAACATGAACGATTAGTCTCATCGCATTGTGGAAACGGTAAGTCGTACGTACGCACAAGCGATAATGTCATTTTCTTAATGGTAAAATGGTATGGAATTTGATGGAATATGAATTTTAAAGAAACAATATCATGTTATATTTATTATTTAAATCCATTATATTCATCTTTATACCCATATAAAAAAAGTGTACATGAAAAACAATTTACACTGCAGTGTGGAGACGGTAAGACGAACCTACATATGCATGGTGATATTGTTTTTAGTAAGACGGGTAAAAGGATGAATATGGTTTTACCATAATTATAATAAAATCTCAAAATTATTATGGTACTAGAGATATTATTTTAGTATGTAAATGATAAATAAAAAGGAATTAGAAGAAGAAAATAACTTTCAAAGAGGTGATAAAACAATTACCTCTTTTCGAGTGTCTCCTTTTAATTTGCACAAAATGACTCCTTAGGATGGATTTATTCCCAAAGTGTATGATATAGAATGATATGAGGGATTATTTGAGAGTAAATGGTCATGTTTATTCCGATTCAATGTGCTTTGGATGTGTGAATTAAAGATAAGGATAGGTGCCCTTTTATAAGAGAGGTGAGAGGCACTTTAGGAAAAGCTTGAAATATTAATTTATTATAAATTTAATTTCGGTTTATAATAGATACAAAGTAATTTATTTCTAGGATAATATTAATATGGTTATATATTCTCTTATACAATGATTTTTATACAAGTTTAGTTTATTAAATTAACCAAATCTTTTGGGATTAACCCTTAGTTAAATAGTTCAACTCCTACCGTGTCTTCATGTATCTTTATACTATAGCGTAAATTTAGTTACTATAAAATTCCAAGAGAAACCTAAGTGTATAATTAATTAAATTTGAAGAATTATCTAAGACATTTTGTGGAATATTAGATTTTTAGGATTTTTATATCATTTAATAAAATAGTATTAGTTTTTAAAACTCATTTATGTCAATTTTGACATTATTTAGTAATTTATTTTTGTTAAAGTCATAAAACCTTGATTACTTAGAACCAAATGCATAAACCCATCCCTAATATTTTAATTTCATCTATAAAATTATTTTATGTCATAAAATGTTCAAATTTAATTTATTTTAATATTTATAAATTTATTTATTTGAATATTTCATTAATATGGAAATCACTACATCATCATTGTATCATATATAAATATATTTATTTAATGTCTAAAAATTATAAATAAAATACCATGATGTATTAAATATTTCATGACTTCTAATGACTATTTATAGTCATAGTTATTAGTTATATAACCCCATATTAAAATTTATTTAGTAAAAGATACATTTTTATATTATATTTCCCTTTTCTTTAAATTAAATATTCTAAAATGTCATTTTTCACACCCAAGTGGCTTCCAAATGCCAAAGGATCATTCTAAAGATGATAATGGTCAAAAATATCTCATTAAATAGTATTATGAAACTTTTTAGGCTAGTTTTATATTATTATAATATTATTTTTTTACCCTTATTTCCCTGGTTTACCCTTTAACCATGGTAAATAAAAATAATTACTGAAGTTACTATTCATAATGTCCAAAAATAAAAGGTAAATATTTAAACAATTTATAACTTATTATTTAAAATATGGAATCTATTTTTCCAAATTCAAAATATATAATTGGAATAAATTAATTAAAAATTAATTCTCGTTGTCAAAACAAGAAAGCAAGTTTTTAAGAAGTAAAAACTATCAAAAGATTGACATGTGTTTATGTCCAGATTCAATGTGAAATTACTTCCAATGACATAAATTAAATTAAATGATAAAATATAATATAATTATACTTCAAAACCACTCAAACTTTTAATTTAACACTAAAAATTATTTTGATTAAAAAAGTTGTTTTCAATTAAAATTTAGTATTTTTCATTATTCATCAAAATATGAAAGTTACGAGAAAAGTACCAAAAATTAATCCAAACTAAATTTTTATTTACCTATTCTAAATAAGAATTTAATTTAATAAAATTGAATATATAAAAGTTCCAAATATTGTATTTAAAAAGGGTTCTCCATTAAAAGGCAGAAAAAACTGCTTTTTGAAAAATACTTCTTTTATCTAAAAAATTGAATTTGTCCTTATATTATGTCTGAGAAACTCATAATATGAATGTTAAAATTATATGAGATATATATAAAATTCATAATTTGGTTAATAATATTCATAAAAACTTTTTAAATGGATTTTTTGATAGGTTATGGTGCACTCAAACTCGGTGTTGCGTGTAGGGAAAGCTATTGAATTATTAAGAAGAATAGTTTCGTGGAAGCCTGGGGTGTTACATCATACACATTAAACCTCCTATATAATAAATATTTATTTATTATAAATATATTTTAAGAACTATATTCATATATATATATATATTACTATATATCATTCCCTTATAATACCCAATTACCCATTATTTAACAATTCTTCATTAAAAACATTATTAGGGTGAAAACTAATTTGTTTTACATGAATGTTTCTGCTCAAATATTTTATTCCTTGAACCTTGGTCATGGTTTCATTATATAAAAAATCACAATCATTTCATAGATTCATATTAATTCATTATATATACTTCTATATCCATCCATAATGAGTGGTGATGAAAAATGAATTACATCACTTCATAGAGACTGTAGTCTATACATACACATGAATGATGTTTTCACTTTTAGATGGATGTAATTAATGAAAGTTAAATAATAATTCACATTTCAAAATAAAAATTATGTTATAAAAATCATATATATCCATTAAATAGATTTATATTACCATTTAAGTGAGGCAATAATGAAAAATAATATACATTACTTCATGGAGACGGTAGTCCATATGTACACATGAGTGATGATTTCATTTTTCATTAGATTAAAAGAAGATATAAAATGGATATTCCATTAATTTAAAAATATTTTATTACATTAAATATACTAATTTAATCATGTTATGATGGTTATGGAATATTTTGCGGAGGTTTAAGGAGAAAGAAACATAAAATGGGTCAATCAGAACATATACCACTTCTTTGGTATCTTCCTTTGAAAGAGCCTTGAGGATTTATATATGGTTATTTTTTGAATAAAAACCACAAGTTCACGAATAAGGATGTTTTTAGGTTATTTAGGTATATCTGGTTCGTGCTAAAGTTCTCAAGTGGTGTGGGAAAGTGAGAAGAGGAAGTGCCCTTTTATAAGTGAGGTGGGTGGAAAACTTATAAATATTTGAAACTTTATTATATCATATATGAATTATTTAAGTCAAGTGGCTATAAAATTTCAAATCTTAGAAAACAATTAAACATAAGTTCTAGATATAATCAACCAATGAGATTTAACCCCTCTTAACCCTTTTAACCCTTACCATGGTAATGATATTTTTACCATAGTAACTTTTCATTATGGTCAAAAATGAAGTTAAACTTGTTACCTAATATTAATTATTATAATTCAAAATATGGAATTCATTTTACACATTACAATTCATAAGAATGTAAATAATTAATTTTAATATCTGTGCACAAAATGTATAGAACCCATTTTTAGAGATAATGTATTTCAAATCATACGAATGATTTTATACTCACTCATTTCCTAGTAACAACCATTATATGAATATTAATATATTTCATTGAATACATGATCTACACATTATACTAAAATCGTTCATTAATAATGATTAATTTAATTTATTAAAAATATATTTTTTACCTTCAAATTATTTTATATTCATTTCTAACCAATTAATAATAAATTTATAAGTGATTATTACTTTGGTTATATACATTATAAAAATATTTCATCATTGATCAGTAGTGATAAATATTTTTTATTTAGATAAAATTACATAATATATAGAAAATTAAATTCTTGAAAAAATATGTATTATGTAATTTTATTAATATAATTAAAATTTGAGTACATATTTCCTAATAATTAATCAATAGCTTTATATTAAGTAAAATATTCATATAAATATTTGGTAATTTGTTTACTATTATCCATACCCATCAATTTAACATCTTGGTTGAAATGGTCTCATAAAAAAATATCACAGTTTGTATAAGTTCTGTGTTGTTTATAAACAAAGCTATTGAAAATATAAAATTTAATAAATAGAAATATATATTCTAAAATATTATTTCCCTATAGTATCTACCCCTTAAATCTACATTACTTTAAAATAATAGTTAAAAACATTTAAAAACATGGGGAGAGGTGTACTTCTAAGATATCCTGAGGTTGTGGAATGTGGTTGGTCTTCGTCAACCAATACTTTTCTTACAACTTTATTCCAATTTCTAATAGTGATTAATCTTGAAATAACACCTGTAAAAATTTCAATCTATATGTTTTATATTGAATTATTCAACTTCAATATCTTGGGATCCAGCTCTATTGTAAAAATAATCCAACTTTTGAAAATTTCCTCCTTTGATAAACCATAATTTCATCTTTCTTCATGCTTACTACACCATAGGAGGGCTCTTCAACTAGATTCAACTTCTTTACTTGTGGTTTTATTTTTTAAACCAATAAGAAATTATTCATTTTTATCCTCTTCAATCACCATTAAAACCATCTCAAAATATTTTAACATTAATGAGTCTTTCTTTAAGTGTACATGTTTATTTCTCATAAATGGAGTAACTTTCCTCTTTTTCATCTATATCCAATTTTGTTGTCTCTATAAGTTTTATTATGAGCATGTCATAATTAGTTTTATATTCACCCTTAATTGTTCTATGTTGTTTTCTCTAAATAAAAATATATTTTACAGCATAAGAAACTTTCTTTTGGACTATAATTTATTCCCGTTTTTCATAGGAATATAGGGATTCCTCATGAATCCTTTTTCTCTACTATTTCTAAAATTTTTATCCATATATCCATGGTCATCATAACTAAAACTTTTCACATTAAATTAATACCTTTTTTATCCATTTCTTAGTATATATGTTGATGTATTATATTTTCTTCCACCATTTATCCCTTGGACTTCTCGACATGCACGCATGGTTTAACCAAATAATCCACAGAAGTATAATTTTATAGTTAATTTCATTTGGGAATATTCTCTTTTATATTGTACATGAATCTTCCAATTAACTAACAATTCCAAATTTTAAATTTTACTCCTTCCACTTTTTAGTGTTTTCATGTTGAGAGTTATTACATTCTCTTTTACTTTCAAGGTTTTTAAATTTAATTAAAGATACTTTATCATCATTTACACATATTTTAATTAGGTTTAAAACTTTTCCAACCTTCAGAAAACTTATTCTTTTTATTTTTTTCCCTCTATTCATGTTATGCTTTTAGAGGGATAATTATTGTTTTTAGTTCCTTCTACATGTCTATTTTTTCTCCCAATTCATGTGAAATTTATTATAGTAAGTTACTTTGAACCTTCATCTTTACACCGACTTTAATAATGTCTTCATTCAAGTACACATAAATATTCCTCAATATTTTATAATTCAAAACCAAATTTTCAAAATATATACTCTACTTTATAAATTATTCCCCATTGATCCACATTTTCTTATAAGGATTATATTTCATATTGTTTGTTTTATAAAAAATATCCATATTGGTAACTTTATATAAATATCATTTCATTATTAGAACACTTCTATCAATATCTAATGGTAACTCAGAATCTATAAATTTTAAAACATCTTCTGAAATATTGTTAAAAATAGGTTTTATAATAGAATCATATTTTTCACCTCAATTTGAATGTTTGACTTCCAAGGAGTTTTCTTCATATTACTCTTCTCTTTTACTTTTTACATAAGGTTTTATTCACCATACTTTCAAGTTTATACCACTATCTTCTTTACTACCACTATTTCCCATAAATAACTTCCAGAGTCTTCCACATCTCGAATACAATACCACAATTTGAAGTTTTCTTGTATACCTCATTGAAAAAAGTTGTATTAAAGATATTATCTATCCTTACATCACCAATTATTTTAAAATTCTTAGTCAAATAAATATCTCAAAATATATACTCTATGATCTCCTTTCCATAAGCATTTAGAAAGTAAACATCTCCTCTTTCCAAAAATAACAGTTTATACCACTAAAAATGGAGTCTTTATCATTGAATCTATGTAAAAAAATAACATAAAGTAGATTTATATATTCAACCTTAAGTCATAACCTTATTTATTTAATACAACTTGTTTAGATCAAGCAGAATATAAGTATCCTAAGAGGGGGGTTGAATCATGACTCCCACTGAATTAAACTTTTATTATTATTTTAGTCCCCTATGCCATTTGGGTCTTATTCCCTTATTAGAAGGAAAACATTCAATATATCCATTTATATTTACTCCAATATCACTTAATATTAAATACATATGTAAAAAGTAAATTAAAAGCACACGTAGGATTTTACTTGGTTTGCTATTATTAAAGGATCTCACACATGGTGATGTGTTGGTGTACCAAAATCCACTATACTCACTTTATATGGATGTGTGTTTCTATTTCATGGTTAATCTATTCCAAGGCACTCTTTACTTATAAGGTTAAATAAATACTCATTGTCAATCCATGGTAAACTGTCTTTTCTATCCTCTATGAACTACTTCATTGATGGAAACAGTCAGTTTATGGACATGAGGTTCTCTCCACATTCATCATATGAGATTGATTTCATCATAACTCAATATTTGATGCATATTTTAAGTAAATATTTTCTAATAATCTAATCCTATAAATATTGATGAGATTAACTCCTTTATGTTAGGGTTGAGAGTATGCCTCCCACAAAAATGTAGCTGCAACGTATCTTTTTCTGGATGAATAAAATTCTTCAATGGAATTATCTTGTTTTTATCCTTCTTCAATAACTAGATGTATAATTGTAACTTTATATTCTTCCTTGATCATTATATCTTGAATGAATTGGATATAAAAAATGAAAATCTACCATAGGATCTATTCTTCTCCTTTCCACAATAGATATCTCAATGTAACTCACACTCCCACCTGAACTATTACTAGTAGCTTTTATAAATATTCAATGCATCCAACCTTTTGATTTAATGGTTGGGATAGATCCTCCCTCTCTAAATTCTCCATGATCATGACATGTGTACCAAATAATTATCATTGTAAAAAACATATATTCAAACCCAAGTTATCCACCTAAATTCTTGAGTTAAATATATCTTTTTAAATTTCATCAATTCCACATGATAAATATTGTTTCTTTTCTCATCGAGGGATATATTCCACTATAGTATGATCTTTTATTTCCCAACCATGATCACAACATTATTCCATTATACACAATATAATTATGTGATAATTGAATGATCCTATTTTAATCATGAAATAACCTTATCCATCGCAACATAAAAATTATCCATGATTGGATACATTATAAATTAGATTGTATGATTGATAACATATATCATAATCCAGTATAGAATCATTATAAATAATATTCTATGATTTATAATAGTAAATTACACTTATGCATCAGTTTTTCTAGATAATTTACTCTTATGTGTGCTCAAGGATTACTCTTATGTATTCTATTGTAATATAAAACTTTAGCATTTTTAATATGGATGACCCTTGTATATTACCAGTTTCAAGGAAATGAATCTTAAATATCACCCCATTATCCGGAAAATTACTCCTTTGTATTGATTTTATCATGGAAATGACTATTATGTATCATTAAAATACTTTTATGTATCGTCCTGGGTGTTTTTCCTTTGTCACATTTCCATATTTATTTAGAAGTTACTCTTACATATACAGGGAGTTCTCTAGTATTTTTTCAATTTTCTCCATCTGAACAACCATTACATAACAGTTTGGTTACTATTGTGTATCGAATTGATGAACCTTATGTATTATTATAAATCCTCCATGAATTTTCCAATTTTTCAACTAATTTCCTTTACATATTATCTTTGTGGTCTTTATGTATTGTCCATATGACATTTACATATGGGACTTTATAAAATTTCTAAAACCGTTTAACTTTATTTATTGATTCCTAAATAAGATTACCTATGGGACATTATAAAATTTCTAAAATCTACTCATCACTGGTTACCTTTACCTATTGTGTCTTAGATTCCTTTGTTTATGGGAATTTACAATCTATTTTCTATTATATATTCTAGTTATAGTTTTCTCATTCCTAGATTTTTGTAGTATATAGGATATTTTTTATCCTTTTAAGGACTCTTTCATATCATTGTAAGTGTTCTAGGACTTTTTTAATTCTTCCTATTCTCAGAATATATTACATATCGACCTAGAAGATATTATGTAAACATGGAGATTCTCTAAGATTTTTTATTTTTTTTCATCTTCCGTAATATATTATATACTCCACTAAAATATTTTATATATCCTCCCGAAGGATATTATGTATAAAAGGAGTTTCATCCTTTTCCATTTTTTCAGAATACTCCAACTCTAAAAACCTATGTATACAAGGAATGTAAATTTTTCAATTTTCAATATTACAAAATTCTAGATAATAATATGTATTATAGAAAAATACAATGTACCAATAGTTTTCAATTTATTGAAACTTAACTCATGACATGATCACTGTCTTAACATCATTGTTTCATCCTACATCACAATTGAGTTATTCTACTTCAAAAATTATACTTCTAGATCTCTCTAATTTTAAACCATCTTTCATATTTACACTATAAGAACAACTACTAGTCTTCAATTCTAGTCTTCCTATTGAAAAAAAAATCATTTCACTACTTTTTGGTTCTCTGCTTCTGAAACATACAACCTCTAAAATTCATTAAAACAACTTCTTAAATATATCCAATCATTAAAAAATAACAGAATGCTTCTTTTGGACCTTTATCCTTCTCTATTCCCAAGACTCAATCATCCTTACAACACTTATTTTCATCAATCCAACACATAACCACTTGGATTCAAAAAAAACATTTCTAAAATGAATATTCTAAAGCATTCCTATAAAATCAAAATATAATTATATACATTTTTAATGAACTAGATCACAATTACTTTATTAACATTATTTTAGAAGTAGTGGATTGAATGAATTTCAATAAATTTATTTAGAAAAATCCAATAAAATTTAATTTATTTAAAATACAAGGAATTATGGAATTTAATCTTTTTAATATGTGAAATCCTTTATGAAAATGTTAATATTTATTCTTGAGGATAAATTTGTTTTAAGAGTAGGGTTGTGATTAGATGAAAATTTTAGTAATTTTTTTTATTTATTTTAGAAAATTTGATTGTATTTCATACCAAAACCTATGAAAACATTTAGTGATATATCCACTTTTTATATATATTTTTATTGTTTTTTATTAAACAAATACATCATTTCCATGATTAAATTGTTTTATTTGTTTTAATGTAAGGAAATTATTATATTCAACAATGTTGGATTTTAGAGGAAAAAGAAATAATATGGAAAAAATATTTTAGAGTGGAGGAAAAACGTACTATATTCATGGACAAGGAAACCACACAAGAGACAAGATGGTGTAAGGAGTCAAAAAAAGGATAAAATCTTAGCACAAGTCTTACTGGGTAAGTAGTGATGAAGTCCTGGTGCATGGACGATCCAGAAGAGAACCATAGTGATGGTTGGAAGTGTGCAGGCCAATAAACTAGCTATGATAAAAACAGTAACTTTTATGTGGGATTCATAACTGATGAATATATTTAAAATGAAATTTATGAATCATGAAGAATAACAAAAACACTTTACTCGTATTTGATGATTGTGACACTGGTTTAAATACACCATAAAACACGGTGGAATCTATAACAAGAATCCTGATATATAGGATTTCTCATTCACATCATAACACAAACAAAGTATTCATAGTAAGTGTCCCTCTTCATGAATGAGTATTTCATATATTTTCCTCAAAATGAGATTGGATGGTATATAGAATAAAATCCCACCGTGCCTGGTGATGACACACCTTAGAACCTCTAAAGTATACATATGAAAGTAACCATGGATCCAAGAAGTAGTGAATCTATGCACAATAACCCCTGCTACATGTGTTGGGTGAGGATGTATGGTAACCCATCACACCATTTGGGGGGATCTCAGGCTTTTAGAGATGTAAAAAATTCCAACATGGATCAGTTTTTAGGGAACAAAACAACATATAAAATGAATGGACAAAAGACTTCATGTCATGGTGAGGTTGTGATGAGTTGAAACTGGAGGAGTTCTTCATTAATGAAATGATGAGTATTATGAACATAGAGGAGAAGTTCATGGATTACATGGAAGATCCAAACCTATAAATCAGATGGAATTGGCATGGAATAATCCATGATAGAAGATGTTTCATAAATTCATAGTTAAATAATGACCGCATTCCATTTTCAGGAGTATTGGATCATCCCATACTGTAAACAGTGTGATGATGGAGATTATTCAATGTGTACATAAGTTTTTATAGTTTTATGAAGACATTAAACCATGGTGAAGATTGAGACATTGATGGTTATAGAGGTTATGAGGTTTCAAGGAGGTGTTATGGAGTTTTCTCATATCATGACTTAGTCGAGGATTTCAAAAGATATAGGTGTAGCGGTGTGTGGCCTATTATATATATAGAATCACCATAGATATAAATATTTCATGGTGTGGTAAATATAGTCACTACATAGAAAGAATATTTTCAGGAGATTAAAAAACATGAATTTATATGTTTTAGGGAAAATAAGAAAAAATTTAAGGGTTACCTCATATGGGATTTTGATAGGATTTTTAAAGGAAGAAATGATACTTGAAGGAAATAATCAACTGATGGGGAGGATTTGCACAACATTGTCTCGAGGTATATGAAGATAGGTTTTATCTGATTTTTCTTTTAGGTTTTCATTGTGTAATTAGATATTTTATAGTTTATATTTTTTTCATGTAATTCAGGTGTGTATTTAATTTGTTAATTTCTATGTTTTTATATTCTCTATTCTATGTGGTATAGTTTATTCATTGTCATTGAACACTCAGAGATGAGTGGCTAAACTCATAGGAGGGAGGGAGATCAATTGAAAAGGGTATGTACGGCATGTATTGAATCATCTTCATTCATGGTATAACCTTATTCTTTAGTTTTTTTCTAAGAATTTATTTATTTATTTTATAAATTATTGAATAATTGACCAAGAGTATTTGGTATTGAACAAAACCTATGTAGTTGAGGTGATTAATTCATTATTATTGAGTTGGATTATTCTTTTAATTTTTTGATTAGGAATTACTAAACTTTAGATATTAAAGTTATTCATATCTTGAGATGTATGGATGATGAACTATTATTGATATAAGCTAACCAACTAGATATCATTTATATTTATAATCACATAACTATTTAGTTTGATTATTTTGTGATTAAAGATGAGTTTTTATTTTTTGAGAAACAATCCTTGGATATTTATTCCACTCTCTTCATCCTTTCATCTATCTTCTCTTTACTATTGAGTCACTGTCTTGTTTCTTTAGTCTAGTCCATATTCCATTTCATAGTCATGAAAACAATTCGAAGATCTAGAATTTATTTTGGAGGTGCTTCTAAGATTGTTTGTTCATTCTGGTATTGACCACTTCTGTCACTATACTACACCCCAGTATTTTGTATTGGTTTAAGATAATTATAAATTCTAAAAAAATCTCTATGAGGAAGTAATGATTCCTTTTGTCTGGCCAATTTTTTATTTTCGTTTCCAGTGAATAAACATAAACTAGTGGAAAACTAAGGATTTATTACATATATAAAATAATTTTCTTCCATCATTTCTACTTTCTAATTTTATTTTAGGTTTTTGTTTTTTTTTCCTTTTTATGTGATTAGTTTGTTCATGGTGGTGTGTGTAGGATGGATTGCACAATGTAGAGATACTATGTTGCGCCACTACAGTATATATTCTATTAAGAGAAGCTTACATCATGGAAAATGAAAAATTATAAATGGTGGACACTATAAGGATAAGTATGGGATGTTTCACACTCTTATGTATATGATGAATTTCAAAATAAACAATGGAGTAACACCTATTATCTACCATGCAAAGGAGAACCCAATTTTATAAATTCTGAGGACAACAATGGTATAAGCATAATTATCAAGGTGAAAATTAATTTCAAGTACCACAAGTGAATAATTCACAACAAATTTTGATCGAAACTCTCTTGATGTACACTATAAACACATGTGTGAAGATCAAAGAACATGTGGTACTACTCAGGGATCAAGAGGAGATATACTTAAACATTTCTAAACCTATTAGTATTTTAAATTCTCTTATTAATAAATATTACTTACATTTTTATGTAATTAATGAAGAATTATAAGAAAAGGATAAGGTATAAGAAGTTAGATATGTTGTGGTAAAGCAGGAGGAGGAAGAAGAGGGGTGATGTAAACTTTTTGATATTTATTGAAGAAAAATAATCTAAAATTTCTAAGGAAGAGGAATATAATAGAGTTGATATTCATAGATACAACATTGAATTAGGAAATTATGAGAAATTATAAGTGGTGAAGGAGGATATCTATCAAATTTGGTCAGTTTTTGAATTAATTATTTATTCCGTATAACTTTCTAAAACACGGGTTTCACCAAAAATAATTTTCAAGCTACTTGAAGGGAATAAGAGAATAGTCATTCTAGATGAGTAGAAACTCAAGTCAATCATAAATCTAGATCTAATAAAAAAACACTCTTATATAAAGTGACACTTCTTTAAGTTCTAGTTAAAATAACTTAAACAATGATCTTCCAACATAAAGATTATTTTTATTCCTTTCCTAATAATTAGATTTAGTAAATATTTTTGTAACTTTTTTATGTTTGATACCGTTTCTATTATGTTTTTTAACTAAAATTTATGTAACCTTTCACTTTATATGGTTGATTTTGATTTTTTAGGTTCAAAAGGAGGTAAATCTTGAAGGAAAGAAAAATAAAAATTAAAGAATTTCATGAGAAGGGGAGTATTATTCTAACATGCATAAATTTTTAATTTTATTTTACTATCACAAGTTTTTTACAAAAAATCATGGAATTAAATAATTAATTCATCCATGGAATACTTGGATTTTGGTTATGATCGTAAATTTTAGAGATATGTGAGAATATTTTTGAATGTTATAGTCTTATTCCAATTATGTTTTGGTTTTAAAGTCACTGTTGATATGATATCTATTCATCATTTTGATTCTTGGAAATTTTTATTTATTAAAAAACTTGTTAGTTCTCATGTGATGACTAGATTGATTAATTTTATGTTTTGTCATTCCCAATAGGTTTTGGCGCCTATTTTTCATATTCTTTCTTATAACGTATTTATTCCATGAACTAAGGATGTACATAACTACTAGAACTTTATTATATTTCTTATCAAATCATGATGATTTTAAAACATTTTAGGATGATTAAGGCCATAAATTGAGTATATTTTTAGTCCATTTTTTCTTAAGAACTAATCAACATCTAATATTTTTTTAAGATTTGGAGACCATAAAATTCTTAATAGGAAGCCACATTACAATCCTAACTATTCTTCCTACTCTTATTCTGTATCATAATTTCATAATCATTATTTGGATATTTAAAGAGGGAGTTTATTATCCAATTAAAATACATATTTTAATTACATTTTAATGGTATTAAATGTTAATTTTTGATCTTATGGGCCTCAGTTAGTGGATTTTAATTTTGAACATCCATTCTTATCATTTGTGCACTTCATGCCTAATGTACACCAATTTAGGCCTAATGATTCATATGATTTTAAGTATTTTAATTATCCATATTTTAATTTTATGCATTGTTAAATGTATATACTCTTAAATATGAACATTTTTCATTCAGGTATCAATGGAGGATTCATAAAGTATGATGGAGATATTTGGAGATGAATGGAAGCAATTCTAGAGAAGGCAGATTGGACACCATCCCACTGATGAGAATGTGGGACCCACTTTACAAACCCAATGAAGCCCAAATTTTGTGGGATTCTAGAATAAATATATATGAACAAATCATTATTCAGGATCCCATTCTAATTCGTCCCCCATTGTGGTTATTTAGGCGGACCAAGTTGAAGATAAAATTCTGGGCCAGATTCTGCAGCTGAGAAAAACAGCCCACCATTTTACACATATCTCGTTAACCATAAACTATTTTCTAACTTTATAGACGGTTAGGGTACATCTGGATCTTAATTTTTGTCTTCTATGTCCCACTCAAATTCGGCCATCTAGAAGGTCTTACAGGCACATCTGTTAGGTGGAAGCAAGTTGGCTGCCACCTCAGGTCAAGGGTGGGAAAAGTCTCCTCTCCCTTAATTTCCACCACCCTAGGCCTACCATACTCAAGTGGGATATTTTTTACTATTGGATACTCGACCCAAGGCTCCCAAAATGCTTATTTAAGGTAGTGGTGGTGGAGGAGTTTATCATCTTTGGTGCTTGGATTCATTGTAGTGTTATGCTGCTGCTTTGTGTTTGTAATAGCATTTCTTTCTCATGTAAGTTATTTAATTCACTGTAGTTTCTTAATAAAAGTTATTCCTTTAATCTTACTCAATTATTCTCCATATCACTTTGATACTGTTTCCTCAAGGTGTGAATTTATTCACACCAAACATTGTGAAATTATTCACACAACGGTGGAGTGATCATTTTCTTTTTATTGTTTTCTTTACTTCTTCAATTCCTCCCTCATGAGTCTACTTCCCGCTTCCATTGAATCCATAGAATTAATGGAGGTCTAACCCACTTATGGTTTGATCCAAGGGAGTATAAAGGGTCTGTATTGGATGTTATTTATCACCCCATTAATGTATACTCACTTATTTTAATTGATATTTTTATTTGATGATTTTAAAACTTCTTCGTCCTTGTTGAATTTTAAGGCCACATACTTCAAGTGCTAATACAAACCTTTACCTTGGAGTGCTCAAAAATTTGATCCTCCAAGTGTATATGTGATTAGTATTATGGTGTGTTGGTATAAAATCAGTAAGTTGTGAAGTTTTTTGGTCTCCTTAAATGAACTCAACTCAAATATAAGAAATTGAAATAATTGAAAAGGGAATACGTCCAATCCACCACAAGTGATAACCTAGGATCAACTCATTATTTTAAATTGAATTCACTTAAGTCTCTTAGAGTTCATTTAAAACCATATTAAATCATCCCAAGTTGGACACTTCATAACTAAAAACAATCCATAGAATGTACGTGTCTGTAGGTACTTCTTAGGTCTCTGAGGATTCGACAACCCAAGCTAGACAACAAGGACCATCCTACCTTATTCTTTTGGGTAAATTTGAGCGTGAATCAAATTTTGGTGCCATTGATGGGGACCCAATTAAGTCATCTAAACATCCATTCTATTCTCCCCCATTTCTTATTTTATCATCCAAATTCTCTTATCTTTTCTCTTTCTCATTTTTTCTTTCTTCTGGCGCATGTCCGCCTACACCCGCAATCAATAAAACCGTCTAGTTAGGGTGGATAGTCTTAGGGTTGGGGAGTCAAGTACACCAAGGTAACTCTTTCCATTAGATCTTAATCCTTCTAATACTCTATATTCCAAAATTTATCCCATTTCAATGTAAGTTCTTCAAAGAAACCAACTCATAAACATGGGTGGAAACCAAAATGGAAACCCAAATGAGGGAGCCCCAAACTTGGGGAATGCAGTTGATCAAACCATGAATGACTACCTCACACCTTCCTAGACCAATTCCCCCTCATGAATTAGACACAACTCCCTAGAATATTCCAACTAAATCTTTAAACCCCATGTCCTAAACCATCTTACCACATTCCATGGAATGGAGTCTGAGATGCCCTACCTTCACATTAAAAAGTTCAATGATATTGAAGAAACCATGTGTCCCCTGCATCAACTAGAATCATCTAAGATGAGGATATTTTCTTTTTATTTAAAGGGTTGTGTTAAAAATTGTCTAAACAATTTGAGACCATCATCCATCAACTCTTGGGACTAACTACAAATAGAATTCTATAAAAAATATTTTCCCCACCACAAAATAATTGCACTTAAAAAGAGTATCCAAATTTTTTTTGAAAAAGGTGGAGAGTAATTATATGAAACATGGGAGAGGTTCAAAGAAACTCTAAACATGGTTCCACACCATGGTTTTTCTATTCTTGAACAAGTGATAATTTTCTATGAAGGGTTGGATCCGGGGAACAAACAATTCATTGACATGATGTGTAATGGAACCTTTAAAAACAAAGCCCCAAATGATGCTTACGAGTATCTAGAAATCCTTTCTGAACAAAACCATACATGGGGAACCTTAACTTATTCTGAAAATCCACAAAGAACTACTAGAATTCATGCACTTAGAGAAGAGGAAAACCTTAGGGATAAACTCGTAGCACTCTCTAGGAAGGTTGAAGAGATAGACCTTAGGAAAGTCCATGAAATCCAAACTGTTGTACCTATTTACACAATTTGTGATAAACATGACCATAATATAGACAACTTCCCAACCATTCTATCCATAAATGATGTTCTTTTATGAGGACCCCCAGCGGAAGTAAATGCTTGTAACTTTCAAAAGCCTCAATACCAAAACAACTTCAACCCAAGGTATAATGACCACTCAGGCTTCCGCTGGAAAGATAAACAACAATGTAGCCAACCACAGGGACAAAATCTTTACCCCCATTAGAACTACCAAACCCATAACCAGTTACAAACCCAACCTATCAAATACCAACATCCACCAGTCCATTTTCAACAAACCATCCCACCTCCAAAATATCCCCCCAGGATAAACCAATCTTCTCAAGCACGAACCCAAACTGATCCACAAATACTACTAGAATAATTGTGAAAACAAATGGAAAGGATGAACTCAGAAGTCTCTTCCCTTAAACAAGAACTTCAAACCATAAAAACTGGAAAGGCACCCATGCCTACTCTGGCGGTGCCATCCTCAACTTCAAGGGGAGAGTCAAGTTGTACTCAAACAACTCCTGAACAACTAAAGGCTATGACTATTTTAATAAGTGGGAAATCAATTGAGAAACCTGAACAACTAATTCAGAACCCATATGAAGATTAAAACATGGATGAAAATTCAAATGAACCACAAGATAAAACTGAGGAAACTTATAACAATGTGAAAGAAACAACTATTCAACAAACAACCCCACAACCTGCACCATTTACTTAATTCATGAGGGAGAAAACCAAGCCTAAATTGAGTGAAACATTGATGGAAATCTTCTCACAATTCAAGTTGAACATTCCCCTTCTCGATGCCATCCAAACCATACCTACATACAAAAAGTACCTTAAGGACTTGTGCACTTTTAAGAGAAAATTTTCACATAAAAATAAAGTCCTTTTGGATGCTAATGTGAGTACCACCATTCAACGGACCATTCCTCCTAAGTTGAAAGACCCGGGTTTCCCTTACATCAATGTTGAACTAGGAGAGAGCAAAGTTGTCAAGGCCTTGTGTGACCTTGGTGCTATTTTTAATCTCATCCCCTATGTTGTGTACTTCCAGTTAGGCCTAGAAGAACTCCAACCCACATCTTTCACACTTCAACTTGATGATCGTAGAATTAAGGTTTCAAAGAGGATTTTAAAGGGCATTCTTATAAAGGTTGAAAACTTCATCTACCCTTATAACTTCATTTTCCTTGACAGCCATCCAAACTTAGGAAATAAGGAAAAAACTCCAATCATCCTTGGTTGTCCTTTCCTTGCAACAATCAACTCTGTTATCCGAGTCTGAAATGGGAACATAACCATCACCTTTGGAAATATGAGTCTAGAATTGAACATCTATAATGAAAGCTCACAAATAGAGGATGATGAGGAAATTTGTGAAGTAAACATGATAGGAAGAATTGATAATGAATCCATAGAACATCAAGGAATATTTGATGGATGTTTAAGTTAGGATGAGATTGATTTCCTTTGTTCACATGAAGGAATTTTATCTCCTTGGATTGAATCATTTTCAAATTGCTCTTATGATGAAGTCTTAGGTCCAACAATCAGTGAAAACTTTCAGCAAACCACATTCATGGAGACCAATCAATCTTCCTTCCCTAAATCTGATCAAACCAATCTTGTAGTTGAAACTTCTATATGTGGGTAATCAATCATATCTGAAACTCTAAAAAAAGAAATTGATATTGATCCAATGTCCCAATATTCTGCTGAAATTCTGAACCAAACTAGTCTTGAATTGAAGGAACTTCCCGCTTCACTCGAGTATGCCTTCCTAGGGGAAAATGAAACACATCCTATTGTAATTTCTTCTTCTCTTGAATCCAATCATGATAGGATGCTTCTATATGTACTTAGGAAACATAATAAAGCCATAGGTTGGACCCTATCTGATATTCCTAGGATTATCCCACTTATTGGGACTCTTAGGATTGTTCTAGAATCTGATTCAAAGCCATGTCGTCAACCTCAATAGCGAATCAATCCTAATCTCATGGAAGTAGTGAGTAAATAACTCCTAAAATTGTTAAAAGCTGGTATCATCTATCCTATAACTGAGAGTGAGTGGGTGATCCCAATCCAAGTGGTTCCCAAGAAGGTGGGAATAACAGTGATAACCAATAAGGATAGAGAGATTCTTCCAACTAGGGTGAGTAGTGGATGGAGGGTCTGCATTGACTATAGGAAGCTAAAATCATTCACCAAGAAGGACCATTTCCCCTTACCATTCATTGACCAAGTCCTTGATAAAGGGGCAGGTCATACCTTCTATTGTTTCTTATATGGGTACTCGGGGTACAATCAGATTGAGGTATCCCTAGAGGATCAAGGGAAGACTATATTCACTTGTCCATTCGGCACCTTTGCCTTCAAACAGATGCCCTTTGGTTTATGAAATGCCCCTGGAACCTTCCAGCGGTGCATGATGGGAATCTTCTTAGACATGGTAGGGGATTTTCTAGAGGACTTCATGGATGACTTCTCTATGTTTGGGGATACATTTGAGGGATGTCTGTAGAATGTGGAGAGAGTCTTGTCAAGATGTGAAGAAAAGAATCTAGTCCTAAACTAGGAAAAATTCCATTTCATGGTTAAAGAGGGAATAGTTCTAGGCCATCTGGTCTCAGGTAGGGGTATTGAAGTTGATAAATCCAAGTTTGACATCATTTGTCACCTTCCATCACCCAAAACTGTCAAGGAAGTGAGGTCTTTCTTAAGACATGCTGGTTTCTATAAAATATTCATCAAGGACTTTAGTTCAGTATCTCATCCCCTTTGTGCTCTCCTAGTAAAGGATGCTCCATTTTTTTTGGACAGAAAGCTATGAGGTTTCATTATCAACCCTCTAATCCTCTCTCACCTCTCCTCCCATTATGAAATCTCCAAATTGGAACCTTCCTTTCGAACTTATGTGTGATGCCAGTGACTTTTCTATAGGATCTATGTCAGGACAACATTGTGATAAAACTCCTTATGTCATTGCTTACACAAGAAAATCCTTAAATGATGCCCAAATCAACTACACCACTACTTAAAAGGAGTTACTTTATATTGTGTTTTCCTTAGAGAAGTTTAGGTCCTCTCTATTAGGATCCCCCATCACTATGTTCACTGACCATTCTGCACTAAAATACCTCTTCCAAAAACAAGATGCAAAGGCTAGACTGATTAGGTGGGTCCTTCTCTTACAATAATTTGACCTCACAATCAATAATAAAAAGGGAGTTGAAAATTTTGTATCTGATCACCTCTCTAGGATGGAATTCAAAGACGACTCAAATCAATTTTATGTGTCTGATTAATTTCCTTATGAACACCTATACTCTGTGAGTGACTGCCCTTGGTATGCTGAAATAGCCAATTTCTTAGTTATAGGAGTAATTCCAAAAAAATTAGGGACTCAAGCTCGAAGGAAATTCCTTTCTGATGTTAGACACTATGTGTTTGATGATCCATACCTCTATAAGTTCTGCCCTGACTTAGTCATTAGGAGGTGTTTGTAACAACCTGAGATTTTATAAGAATTATTATTTTTATTTTCATTGATGTCTTGTGTTGTACGATACACCAAAAGGAGCTTGCACTACACGACTCCCTAACTTTTCTTGCATTACACGCAATCGCAACCTTCCTCAATAGCGTGTGTAGTAGGCAATACTGGGGTTCACTAAACAACGATATATTGTTATAATATTATTATGGACTAGCCGTTATGAATATTATTAACTAAATTTTGAATTTTATAGAATTATTATTCATCTTACACATTTTCTAGAACATGGTATGATAAAAAAATAAATTTTTCAGGTAAAATAAGTATTTTTCAAAAAATGCAATTTTGCCGCCTTTTGATGGCGCACCCACTTTAAATCTAGTTTTTGACAAGTTTATAAGTTAAATTTGAAAAAATATAATCATTATTTGGAATTAGGATATAAAAATTTACTTTGAATAAATTTTTCATATTATTCTAGTAACTTTCATATTTTAATGAATAGTAAAAACACGCTATATTTTAATTAAAAACAACTTTTTTCATCGCAATAATTTATATGGTTAAATTATAATATTTAATTTTTTTAAATTATAAATAGAATATATTTTTACTATTTAATATAATTTATGTCATTTCCATTAAAAATTAAATTGAATTAATAGGTAAAAACATTTCAATCTTTGGCAATATTTTAACTTTTAAAACTCATTTTCTTAACAACGGGATAAATTTTAATCTAATTACTACAAATTCTGTGTTTTGAATTTGGAAAAATGTATTCCATATTTGGGTTAAGTTGGTCCAAATTATATTAATAGGTTAATTTTATTTTTTTTGATATTATGAATAGTAACTACGGTAATTTTTATTTACTTCAGTTAAAGATAAATCGGGTAATTAAGGGTAAACCTAAGATTATAAAATTATACTAACACATGCCAAAATTCTATTGAATGACTAAAACTCGACCCATATCACCTAATGGTCAGATTAGATTCATTTTATAGACTTTTTACCATGAAAATAATTTAATTATTACTAAAACCAAAGAAAGTGACAACATGTCACTCTCTTAAATCTTATAAGTATAATAATTTTACTTTAGTAATAAACTTCATGAAACATCGAACATGAATAGTCTCCAGAAATATAATAAGATTATATACATCATGTGGATTTATTTAGAATTTTTAAGGATTAAATAATTATCATTAAAGGTGACACAATAGCGATGTTGAAATTATTTTATTGATTGAAATATCAAATAAATGGTTTTAAAAATATTAAAATAAATATTATATGAAATATTTAATGTTCTCCACTACTTTTATAGATAAATATGACATGTTATTAATCTATTAAATCTTTTATTTCGAACATATATTCTGTGAGGATTTCATATAAATTCAAATAAATGAATAGTGTAAAAATTGACACTATTGTTATTTTATAAAAATAACATAATATAAAATTGTTTAAAAATAACACAAATATTTAAATATTATAAATTAAAATTAATATGGTATAAAATTTAATAAATTATTCAATTATGGACAATTCACAGCACATAAGTAATTATTTATAACAATTTAAGATTTAGAATCTTATTACCATAAATAAAATTAAATAGATTAAATAAGGATAAATCAAGTTGATATTGTTTAAAATAAATTCCCAACGTGTATAAATTTTATTTTTTGATGATATTAAAACCCTATCTCATCTAATATTAGGATTTGAGTCTTTTTAGAAGTTTTTATGTGGGTTTTGAATTTATTATAAATTAATATTTTTTATGTTTCCAAAGGTGCCCCTCTCCTCCCTTATAAAAGGGAACATCCTCCCTATCCTCTTCAAAATACTTTGAGCCTTCAAGATAGTCCAAAACCTACCCATTTATCTTATCCACTTCCCTATAAACATTCTTGCGGTCCTGGTCTTCTCAAAATACCAACTCTAGTGCCTTAAGAGGAAGTTTAAAAGAGGTGCGTCGAAGAAGAGGTAATCTCTTCTACCGATTCTTTCAAGTTTCCTTCTTCTTCAACATCTTCTTATTTAGTTGTTTCATTATAAAGTAACAACATCAGTATCAATAATATACTGATATTTTATTATAAATATGAAACAACCCCATTTCACCTTCTATCCATCCTACGGAAAATGAAATCACTGCACGTGCGTACGTACAGAATATCGTCTCTACGCCATGGTGTAATCTGTTTTTCCACCACCACCTTACTTGGATGGGTATAATGGTGTAAAAAATAACTATATATATGTAAATTATAACATTATAATAATTATGAGAAATTATATCATCCACTCTAATTACATTCAATAATTATGGGAACGATATCATCGTGCGTGCGTACGTACGGATTACCGTCTCCACGACGCGATAAGATTCATTCTCCAAGTTAACCATTCAACAATGATTATAAAGTATATATATATATATTAAATAATCATAAAATATATGAAATATTAATGATACTGGACTTATTTATATTCTATTTACTTACTTCCATTCAATTTAATAAGGAAACGAAAACAGCGTTCATCCGTACGTACGGCCTACCGTCTCCCCGAACGGTGTATTTGTTTCTATTTATAGATATATTATATATATGTATATTCAGAAAATATATTATATATAAATCATGTTTTACATTCTAGAAGTAAGTAATCATGATCTAAGTAATCATATGAATAATTACAAGTCAAAACACAGACGATAAATGAAACAATTTTACCCAAAACGCTACTTTAACATGAATTTACAAAAGAATGGGTAATATAAAGTCATAAGTGAACCATATATTATATAATAAAAATGAATATGATTTTATAATAATTAAATGGCATTATTTAAATCATTATACATGAGGTTCGGATACATACTAAGCATATCAGACATAAGGTAAGGGATAATTTTGTAATCTCATTTTTATCCGAGATTGCTTATATGTAAGTATTTACTGGGGTTATATTTTTCATCCATGTCCATAAAAAAATTTTCATAAAGTTTTTAATATTATTACATGTATTTTTAAAGTCATGTTTACCCCTCTTTGACTTTTACATTGTGTTATGGAAGGAATCTTTCTTTTGTTTACCATACGAGGAACTTTTTTACTTTTCTGGCAAAAGTACGAGGAGAATGTTTTTTTAACTTATACAGCATGAATGGATTTTTATGATTTAATAACACCTTATTTTCATGAATATTACTCTACAATATTTAATTATTATTTTTAAAAAATCCTTTTCTTTTAAAATTGCATGGAATTTTGTGAAAAGAAAATGATTTTGAAGAAGAAAGGATATTTTCCTCAAGAATTCATTTCAAGTGTTTTGTCAAAACTATTTTCCATCTAAGATGAAATTATTATTATGTTTCAAGTATAATGTATCTATTATTTACATGGTTTTATTTTTATTATGATTAAATGATATCCATTTGTTTTATATGGATTATGTTAAGATGGGATGATGTTTATGAAACCCATTTTATTCTTTGGGTTATGATGAATGATTTCTGATTGTTTTGTGGCACATGAAAGAATGATTTCAATATGAGATGGGTGGGACCGATATCTCCCTCCAATTAATTGGGTAAAGATTTATATCTCATGAGATATACATGGCTGTAATGGTAAGTTAATCCGATTCAGTGATACATGACTGGAATGAGGAGTGAACTCGATTTAGAAAGGGACTTTGTCCACTAAGATGGTCTTGGCAGCAATGCCTTGGATACTATGGAAATAATATCATGTGATTAATGGTTTTCCACAATTACATGTTTTCTTCCCATGCTATTTTATCATGATTCATGTTCCATTATGATATATGCCTTACGTACTTCCAAAATTTCTTTCTTTGCTCAAGATTTTGATGTTTAGATTTTATGTTCAAGTTTTTTCATTCAAATATTTATGGATTGTTTTATGTTCTCTATGTTTACCCTTATTGAGCATTTGAGCTCACCCTTTTTATGTTTTCTTTTCCCCAGGATATAAACAAAGGTTTTAGGTAAGAAAACAAAAGGGGAAGATCTTTATGGGAGATGTTGAAGATATTTCACCATGATTAGAAGATTATGTTCCAAGTTTCCAAATACACTAAACTATTACGGTCCTTTAGTGTCTGTTTTTGTTATGTATTAAGTATTTCGAAAAAGTGATGTAATGTCTATGTACGTCAAGCTTTGGGTCTCTATAGTTGGTATCATAGGAAAGGTTTAGTCAAACTTTGGAAACTAGGATGCGAGAACATTAGTGAGATCCCTTGAGATATTTCTAAGGTATGTCTAGGGATGTCCCTAAGGTTAAGTATAAGTATAGGTTATAGTCCTAGAATTATGGTAATGATATTAGAATTAAACCTAAGATGTTAGATATTGAAGGTACTCCCCCTTTATTATGTTGTTTTCCTAGCATGATTTTTCCCTCTCACACTATTCTTTTTGGGTTTTAGATGATGGCTGGAACCCGAAGGAACCGTGTTGATCAATGTAATGTACAATGCAATGATTATCCTCCCGAGCAACCAAATGTGATGGGAGATGGAGTGAAAAATCTTATTTCTATACTTACACAAGCTATGAATCATTCTGGATTTCCAAATGATCAGAGAAGTGAATAATATTCTATTGAGTCCTTCATGAGACAACATCCATCGTCTTTCAATGGGTCTTCTAATCCACTTGTTGATGAAAAATGGATCATTACCATTGAAAAGATATTTTCCATACTTCTCTGTTGAGAACATGAAAAAGTCATTTTGGTTGTTTACCGTTTAGAATGTGAAGCAAACCAGTGGTGGACTCTGATTAAGAATACAGGGCCCCAAGATGAAATTGAATCCATGGAATGGGATGAGTTCAAGAAATTTTTTTTCATTAAGTACATCCCTTGTATTATTCGAACAAAGATGGAAAAGGTGTTCCTTGAGCTTAAGCAGAAGGATGATGAATCTGTTGGTATATACGAGGCAAATTTTACAAGACTTGCAAGGTATGGATCTGGCTTTATCATCCAACCTGAAAGTAAAGTTGATCGATTCTTCGGTGGCTTAAAACCAAGTCTTCGAAGGGCATTAGCTATAAGAGACTTCAGAAGAAATGAATAAATTTTGCATTGTGCTATCAAGGTAGAACTGGAAGTTGGTGTAACATATCCATTTCATGGTTTTGACAAGAAACGAAAGATGGAGTTCAAGGAAAAACCTCAGAACAATGGTGAAAAGAAGGTGAATGTTTCTTTATGATCAAAGTGTGGAAAGAAGCATGGTGGAGATTGTCTAAAAGGTACTAGAAAATGTTTCAAGTGTGGAAAATAAGGTCATCAAGTAGTTGAGTGCTGAAGTAATGGTAAAAAGATTTCTAATGATGTGAATAGAGAAAAGACTACAGAGAACGCTCCACCAACACTTCAATGCTTCAAGTGCAAGGAAATGGGGAATTATGCTAATCAATGCCCTAATCCAAAGGTTAATGATGATCGACGTGAGCAACTTCTTAAGGAAAAGGACAAAGGTAAGTCACATGCGATCACTATTGGCGATGTTGAGTATGACAAAGATGTAGTGGAATGATTATGTGTTTATGTAACGGGATTCCAAAATAATGTTATGGAATATAATTTATAGTACTGTGGAATATTGGAATATCTATTTATTGGTTTATTATGGTTTTCAATAATTATATGGTATCGGTAACCATGAAAAGTAATTCAAATATTTTTGGAAAGCAGATGATATGCGCATAATGAAGGGATAAGGAGAAAATAATATTAATGGACTCATGACTGATATAAGGACAAAGTGATATCATGGTTTGAGTATATTGAAATTTTGGGATTTTGGAAGGTGGAAAGAGTTACCTTTTGACAGCATTCATGTTTTCACTATGGTTCTATGGTAATTCATGTTGCAAGAGAATACAATATTAAGGTATTCACAAGTTTGGAATGCGATCAACAAGATATATCTTATGATATATGGGGGGAAATGATGGTATTCACATGCTTGGTTAATGACATTTCTAGTAATCATTTTCTTTATACTATGAGATTGGACAGATGTATTTTGGATAAGTCTAAAGACTGGAATGGATTATGTCAGACATCAAATAGTATTGTTTAAGGCTAGAACTTTTTTTTGATATTATTTCTGTAATGTTATAATAGTGAAGTTTTAGAGAAAAAAAAGACAACCTACAGGACAAGAGACAACCCGTCACGTCGAACAAGGTTGCGGGAATTGAACCCACAACCGAAGTGCGACAGGCCTTTATTTCCCACCACTGGACTACATGGAGTCCCTGGTTAGTAGAAACTAGTTTTATTTTATTAAGCGGTATGATAGATGAAGTATAAGTCCATTTTTTGAATCATATATGATTAACCTCACCATAGATGGACTTATGTATATTTGATAACTTTTCCTAACCTTTTGTTCGAGACATATGGAATGACCCATCATTCTATCACATGATATGATAACACTTCATGAATGAAAAATTAAACTTTATTTCTTTCAGATATGAAGTGGAAATTGTTCAAGGCACGAACAACGGTGAGATTATACTGAAATAAAGTAAGTATTTCTTCTAATTCAAATTCTTCAACTTTAGGGAAATGATCTTGAAAACAAAAAAAAATTTCCAAGTGCCCTTATATCTGATGAATCAGATGGTACCTTAGATCATCACAAATTTATGGCTTTGTGATTGTTGGATTTTTCATAGCCATGTTCTCTAACACTCTCCATTAGAACTTGATGGTTAGGTTTCTTTTCCATGTCCATATTTTCACCTATGTTCTCCTATGTGGAAACCCAGTGATGATTTAATTTGGGTAAACGATATGTTTCATACTTCACTTTTTAAAATCATGTTTTATTATTCCATTTTACAATATGGGTTTCTATGAAAGAAACTTTCAAGTAGTAAACCATTTATAACCCCGACGAATTTCAAGGGCGAAATTCATTTTAAGGGGGGTAGAATGTAACAACCAGAGATTTTATAAGAATTATTATTTTTAATTTCATTTATGTCTTATGTTTTACGCTACACCAAAATTATCTTTCACTACATGCATCCCTGACTTGGCTTTCATTACACGCAATCACAACCTTTCTCGATAGCGTGTGTAGTACGCAATACCGGGTTTCACTAAACAATGATATATTGTTATAATATTATTACGTACTAGCCTTTATGAATATTATTAACCAAATTTTAAATTTTATAACATTATTATTCATCTTACACATTTTCTATAACATGGTATGAGAACAAAATAAATTTTTCGGGTAAAATAAGTATTTTTCAAAAAATACAGTTTTGCCGCCTTTTGATGGCACGCCCACTTTAAATCTAGTTTTTGACATGTTTATAAGTTCAATTTGACAAAATAAAATTCTTATTTGGAATCAAGATATAAAAATTTACTTTGGATAAATTTTTCATATTATTCTGATAACTTTCATATTTTAATGAATAGCAAAAACACGCTATATTTTAATTAAAAACAACTTTTTTCATCACAATAATTTATATGGTTAAATTATAATATTGAATGGTTTTAAAGTATAAATAGAATATATTTTTACCATTTAATATAATGTATGTCATTATCATTAATTTTACATTGAATTCATAAGGTAAAAACATTTCAATCTTTGGAAATATTTTAACTTTTAAAACCTATTTTCTTAACAACGGGATAAATTTTAATTTAATTACTGCAACTTCTGTGTTTTGAATTTTGAAAAATGTATTCCATGTTTGGATTCAGTGGGTCCAAATTATATTAATAGGTTAATTTTATTTTTTTTATATTATGAATAGTAACTACGGTAATTTTTATTTACTTCAGTTAAAGATAAATCGGGTAATTAAGGGTAAACCTAAGATTATAAAATTACCCTAACACATGCCAAAATTTTATTTTATGACTAAAAGTAGACCCATATCACCTAAGGGTCTGATTAGATTCATTTTATGGACTTTTGACCATGAAAATAATTTAATTATTATTAAAACCAAAGAAAGTGACAACACGTCACTCTCTTAAATCTTATAAGTATAATAATTTTAATTTAGTGATAAACTTCATGAAACATCGAAAATTTATAGTCTCCAGAAATATAATAAAATTATATACATCATGTGGATTTATTTAGAATTTTTAGGTATTAAATAATTATCATTAAAGGTGACACAATAGTGATGTTGAATTTATTTTATTGATTGAAATGTCAAATAAATGGTTTTAAAAATATTAAAATAAATATTATATGAACTATTTAATGTGCTCCAATAATTTTCTAGATAAATATGACATGTTATTAATCTATTAATTCTTTTATTTCTAACATATCTTCTATGAGGATTTTATATAAATTCAAATAAATAAATAGTGTCAAAATTGACACTATTGTTATTTTATAAAAATAACATAATATTAAATTGTTTAAAAATATCGCAAATATTTAAAAATTATAAATTAAAATTTATATGGTCTAAAATGTCATAAATTGTCCAATTATGGACAATTCACAACACATTAGTAATTATTTATAACAATTTAAAATTTAGAATCTTATTACCACAAATAAAATTAAATAGATTAAATAAGGATAAATCAAGTTGATAATGTTTAAAATAAATTCCAAACATGTATAAATTTTATTGGTTGATGATATTAAAAACCTATATCATCTAATATTCTTATTTGAGTCGTTTTGGAAGTTTTTATGTGGTGTTTGATTTTATTATAAATTAATATTTCTTATGTATCCAAAGGTGCCTCTCTCCTCCCTTATAAAATGAAACCTCTTCCCTATCCTATTCACAACACTTTGAGCCTTCAATATAGGAAAAACCCTGACCATTTCTCTTATAAAGTTCCCTAGAAACATTCTTGAGGTTCTGGTCTTCTCAAAAGACCAAGTCTAGTGCCTTAATAGGAAGCTTAAAAGAGGTACGTTGAAGAAGAGGTAATCTCTTCTACCGATTCTTTCAAGTTTCCTTCTTCTTCAACTTATTATTATTTAGTTGTTTCATTATAAAGTAATAACATAATTATCAATAATATACTTATATGTTATTATAAATATTAAACAACCCCATTTCACCTTCTATCTATCCTACGGAAAATAAAATCACCGCGCGTGCGTGCGTACAGAATACCGTCTCCACGCTGTGGTGTAATCTGTTTTTCCACCACCACCTTACTTGGATGGGTATAATGGTGTAAAGAATAACTATATATATGGTAATTATAACATGATACTAATTATGAGATATTATATCATCCACTTTAATTCCATTCAATAATTATGGGAACGATATCATCGCGCGTGCGTACGTACGGATTACCGTCTCCACGACGCGATGAGATTCATTCTCCAAGTTAACCATTTAATAATGATTATAAAGTATATGTATTAAATAATCATAAACTATATGAAATATTAATGATACTGGACCTATGTATATGTTATTTACTTACTTCCATTCAATTTAATAAGGAAACGAAAACAACGTTCATGCGTACATACGGCCTACCTTCTCCATGAACGGTGTATTTCTTTCCATATATAGATATATTATATATATGTATATTCTGAAAATATATTATATATAAATCATTTTTTACATTCTAGAATTAATTAATAATGATCTAAGTAATCATATGAATAATTACAAGTCAAAACACGGATGATAAATGAAATGATTTTACCCAAAACGCTACTTTAACATGAATTTACAAAAGAACGGGTAACATAAAGTCATAAGTGAACCATATATGATATCATAACAATGAATATGATTATTTAATAATTCAATGACATTATTTAAATCATTATATAGGAGGTTCGAATACATACAAATCATATCAGACATAAGGTAATGGATAATTTTGTAATCTCATTTTTATCTGAGATTTCTTATACGTAAGTATTTACTAGGGTTATATTTTTCATCCATGTCCATAAAAATGTTTTCATAAAGTGTTTAATATTCTTCCATGTATTTTTAAAGTCATGTTTACCCCTATTTTACTTTTACATTGTGTTACAGAAGGAATCTTTCTTTTTTTACCATACGAGGAACTTTTTGACTTTTCCGGCAAAAGTACGAGGAGAATATGTTTTTTAACTTATACGACATGAATGGATTTTTACGATTTCATAACACCTTATTTTCAGGAATATTACTCTACAATATTTCATTATTATTTTCAAAAAAAATCCTTTTATTTTAAAATTACATGGAATTTTGTGAAAAGAAAATGATTTTGAAGAAGAAAGGATACTTTCCTCAAGAATTCATTTCAAGTGTTTTGTCAAAACTATTTTCCATATAAGATGAAATTATAATTATGTTTCAAGTATAATGTCTCTATTATTTACATGGTTTGATTTTTATTATGATTAAATTATATCCATTTGTTTTATATGGATTATGTTAAAATGGGATGATGTTTATGAAACCCATTTTATTTTTTGGGTTATGATGAATGATTTCTGATTGTTTTATGGCACACGAAAGAATTATTTCAATATGAGATGGGTGGGACAAATATCTCCCTCAAATTAATTGGGTAAAGATTTATATCTCATGAGATAGACATGTCTAGAATGGTAAGTTAATCCGGTTTAGTGATACAGGACTGGAACGAGGAGTGAACTCGATTCAGAAAGGGACTTTGTCCACTAAGATGGTCTTAGCAGCAATGCCTGGGCTACTATGGAAATAATATCATGTTCTTATTGGTTTTACACAATTACATGTTTTCTTGTAATGCTATTTTATCTTGATTCATGTTCCATTATGATATATGCCTTACATACTTCCAAGATTTCTGTCTTTGCTCGAGATTTTGATGTTTAGATTTTATGTTCAAGTTTTTTCATTCAAAAGTTTTACAGATTGTTTTATGTTCTCTATGTTTACCCTTATTGAGCATTTGAGCTCACACTTTTCATGTTTTCTTTTCCCCTGGAAATAAAGAAAGGTTTTAGGTAAGAAAACAAAAGGGGAAGGTTTTTATGGGAGATGTTGAAGATCTTTCACCGTGATTAGAAGATTATGTTCCAAGTTTCCAAAGACACTAAACTATTACGGTCCTTTGGTGTCTTTTTTTGTTATGTATTAATAATTCCTCAAAAGTAATGTAATGTCTATGTACATCATACTTTGGGTCTCTAAAGTGTGTCCCAGAATCTGAACAAGAGTCCATCCTTAAATTCTGTAATAGTGAGGTGTGTGGAGGTCAGTTTTCCTCAAAGAAAACTTTTGCTAAGATTCTTCAGTGTGGTCACTTCTGGCCCACCCTCTCAAGGGACTCCTACAAATTTTGTCAAATTTGTCCTAGGTGTCAACAAGTAGGGTCCATCACAAAAAGGAATCAAATTCCACACACTCTCATCTTAGTGGTTGAAATCTTTGACTATTGGGGAATTTATTTCATGGGTCCCTTGTCAAACTCTAGGGGATATCTTTACATTCTCTTAGATATTGATTATGTCTCAAAATGGGTTGAGGCCATTCCCAAAAAATCCCATGATCATAAAACTGGGATTAGATTCCTAAAAGAAAACATTTTCTCTAGATTTGGAATTCCTAGGGCTATCATTAGTGATCATGGAACTTATTTTTTCAATCATCCATTCTCATCACTCATGGAAAAGTATGGAAGTTCTCACAAAGTGTCCACTACTTACCACCCATAGACCAATGGTCAAGGTTAGTTAGACAATAAATAAATCAAACAAATTCTTTAGAAAAATGTTAATCCATCTAGGAATGATTGGTCGATCACACTCTTAGATTCCCTTTACGTCTATCTAACCGCATATAAAACCATTTTAGGAATGTCTCCATATAGGTTGGTTTATGGTAAAGCATGCCATTTTCCAGTGGATATTGAACATAAGGATTTTTGGGAAATTAAGAAAATGAATTATGACCTCTCATAGTCCGAAACAAAAAGAAAATTATATCTCAATGAACTTGAGGAACTTAGGATGGAGGCTTATGAAAATTAAAGGATCAATAAAGCTAAAGTAAAATCCTACCAATCTCAAAATCTTAAAACCAAACACATTGTACCGGGTAAACCTATTCTTTTTTATAGTTCTAAACTTCATTTACACCTGGGAAAGTTGAGTTCTAGATGTTCAGGTCCATACATAGTGCATAATGTGTACCCCCATGGGGCTGTAGAAATTCAAGATCCCACCAATGGTCAAACCTTTAAAGTTAATGGTCATAGAGTCAAACCATTCATTGAACAATTCCGAAAAAATGAAGTTGATGAAAACTTGATTGAACCAACCTTAGATGAGAAAAATACTTAAATAAATAAAGGTCTAAGTCGAGCTAGTGACATTAAACCAAAGCTATACACGGGAATCAACCCGTGATTTTCATCTTTGATGATTTTTTTTAAAAAAAATAGGATTAATGAATCATTTTGATATTTTTTTTAAAAAAATTAATTTTGACTTGTTCTTCTATTATGAGTATGGATGGGTATGAAAGGGGAGCATCATATTCATCTGTGTCACATGGTGTGATCCTTGAGTAATACCTTACCCAGAAATTTAAAAAGAAGACAATGTATCATCAGTTTATTTTATGTGTTTGTAGGTTAAAATAAAAATAAAAAAAATAAATAATAATATAATAATAATAATAATAAAAAGGGACATGTCGTGGGTCGTGGGTCAAACCCCGTCACAACCGGCGAAGCCGCGGGGATTCGAACTCGGGACCGAAGGGAGACAGGGGCGCGTGCTTACCACTGACCTACGGTTTTTTTGTACTTCCTTATTCTATAATTTTTATATATATACTTATATTTTACTTTATTTATTATATAAATATATATATATATATATATAGTTTTTTTCCACTAGGGAATTCTCAGAGTGACATCGAGATCGAGGGACTAAATTGGAGCAGTAAGAACTTCAACTTCAACCACAAAGTGACTTCATTCCATGATACTCATATTTCAATTTCCTTTTTGAACTTTCCTTATCTGCCTCTACTCCTTCGAAATTTTCATTTATTCAAACACTGGGGATAGTGTTATTTTAAGTTGGGGGGAGATAAAATAAAAAATTATTTTGTGTCAAAAAAAATGATGAATGATTTGAAAAAAAATGTGTGTAAATGGAAGGAAAATTCCTTTAATTTTGAACATGGTAATACACATTACACACTTTGAAACTAAATATCAAATAATTTATCATGCCCCGATTCTGATTTTAATCCTTGTATAATTTCAAGAGCATTGATTTTGGAAAGTGTGGTTGTCCAATGTGATATTTCATTATTTATATTTCCATCCAAAAAAAAGATCATGATGCACTTCCTTTGGATAGTGGGGTATTAGTTTGAGTTCATGGGGTCCCTCAAATAAATAACATAGGTTTTGTGATCATTTTAGTTTTAATATGAGTATTAAATAAAAAAATTAAAAAAAAGAAATAAATTTGCGCGTAGAGCAATGAAATGACCTAATGTGTGGCTTTCGACACTTGGGGATCGTGACTCCATAGTTGTCTGGCCCAGAGTTAGTAATTTTATCTCTATTTTTGGTAATTTGATTTTATTTTGATTGATTTAACTCAAGATGATGCCTGAGTATGTGGGATTCACTTGGTTCCCTAAGGTCTTTGAGCCTGGGATTCATCGGCAAAGTCTCACTATAGGGGTTGACTCTTTTGAGTGTAATTTCAATTACCATGGAAAAAATTGAAAAAACAAAAAAACATAAAAAATATATACAATAAAAGAATTTGAATACTCATCTTAATATTGAAATGTGATTCCACCTAGAGCTTCCATCATTTCCCTCTTTAATAAAGATGAACCCCCATGTCTAATGCGATGCACAACACATCATCACACTTAATTGATATTGGATGAAATATGGAAATGAATTTAAACAAAGGAATGGGCTTGGGATTGGGATCTACTTATGAAACTATATTGTATTAAAACATTTTTATGGGTTTCATGATTGTTTGGTATAAGGGTTTTGGTGATCATTGTGTATTAAAATGTTTTTGGAAAAGGGAATTTGAATTTCATATTGTTGAGATACATTCTGCTCGGGACTATAAAATCTCAAGTTGGGGGGTGTGATTAGACAATAAAAATAAATATTTTAATTACATTTTAATGGTATTAACTGTTCATTTTTGATCTTATGGGCCTAAGTTAGTGGATTTTAATTTTGAACATCCATTCTTATCATTTGTGCACTCCATGCCTAATGCACACCAATTTAGGCCCAATGATTCATCTGATTTTAAGCATTGTAATTATAAATATTTTAATTTTATATTATTGGAACTATATCTGCACTTAAATATGAAAATTTCTCATTCAGGGATCAATGGAGGATTCATAAATAGTGACGGAGATATTTGGAGATGAATGGAAGCAATTCTAGATAAGGCAGATTGGACACCAGCCCACTGATGAGAATGTGAGACCCACTTTACAAACCCAATGAAGCCCAAATTTTTTGGGATGATAGAATAAATATATAGGAACAAATAATTCTTCAGTATCTAGTGCTAATTCGGCCTCCATTGTGGTTATTTAGGTGGCCCATTTTGAAGATAAAATTCTGGTCCAGATTCTGCGGTCCAGAAAAACAGACCACCATTTTACAAATATCTCATTAACCATAAACTATTTTGGGCTGAAACATTACAGAAGGTTATGGTACATATGGAGATTAAGTTTTCTATTCTATGTCCCACTCCAATTCGGAAATCTAGAAGGTCTTATAGGCGCATCTCTTCAGTGGAAGAAAGATGGATGCCACCTCGGGTCAAGGGAGGGAAAAGTCTCCTCTCCCTTACTTTCCACCACCTTAGGACAACCATACTCAAGTGGGATATTTTGTACTGTTTTAACCTCTAACCAAGGCTCCCAAAATTCCTATTTAAGGAAGTGTTGGTGGAGCATTTTATCATATTTGCTGCTTGGTTTCATTGTAGTGTTATGTTGCCGCTTTGTGTTTGTAATCGCATTTCTTTCTCATGTAAGTTGTTTAATTCACCATAGTTTCTTAATAAAAGTTCTTCATTTACTCTTAATCTTTTCTTATCCATATAAATTTGATATCATTTCCTCAAGGTTTGAATTTATTTTCACCAAAAATTGTGAAATTATTCACACAACGATGGAGTAATAATTTTCTTTTTATTGTTTCCTTTACTTCTTCAATTCCTCCCCCATGAGTCTACTTCCCGCTTCCATTGAAAACATAGCATCAATGGAGGGCTAAACCACTTATGGGTTGATCCAAGGGAGTATCAAGGGGCTGTATTGGATTTTATTTATCACCCCATTAATGTATACTCACTTCTTTTAATTGAGATTTTAATTTCATGATTTTAAAACTTCTTCATCCTTGTTTAATTTTAAGGCCACATACTTCAAGTGATAATACAAACATTTACCATGGAGTTCTCATAAATTTGATCCTCCAAGTGTATAGGTGATTAGTATTATGGAGTGTTGGTATAAAATCAGTAAGTGATGAAGTTTTTTGATATCCTTAAATGAACTCAACTCAAATATAAGAAATTAAATTAATTGAAAAGGGAATATGTCCAATCCACCCCAAGTGATAATCTAGGTTCAACTCATTTTTTAAATTGAATTCACTTAAGTCTATTATATTTAATTTAAAACCATCTTAAATCAACCCAATTTGGCCAATTCATATCCAAAAACAATCCATAGAATGTACGTGTCTGTAGGTACTTCTTAGGTCTCTAAGGATTTGACAACCCAAGATAGACTACAAGGACCGTTCTACCTTCTTCTTTTGGGTAAATTTGAGTGTGAATCAAGAGTTTAGTGATTCATAGTACTAATAGGTGATAGTTCCATGAATGAGTTTGTGGGTAATAATCTCTTATTAATTTTGGGAGAAGGTTTTAAAAAACCATCATTCATTTTTTCTTATGTGTTTTCTTAATTGTTTTAAAAAAATGAAAAAATAAGAATAAGGAGAAACAATTGAAATAATTTTTGAAAAAAACTTTTAAAATTGGAACAAAAAATTTCTTTGTATTAAAATTTGGTTTATAAACCTATGAGAAAGAGGATAGTAAGTAGAGTTGTTTTCATTTTTGTGAAGGAGGAAGAGGGGAGAATTTTTCATTGAGATTTATATTGAATATCATGATTTATGTTTATATAAAATTTCCCTCCTTTTCAAGATTTTGAGTATAATTTTTCACATCATTCCCCTCCAACATTTACCTCATATTAAATAGAACCTAAATGAAAAGTCCTTGTGATTATTTGGTTTGATTTATAAGTGGATATTTAGATTACTTACAAACCTACAGATATAATTAATATAATTAAAATTGAGAATAATTATGATTAGATGATCTTGAGTGATGAGGGAAATATATTTTTTGTAAGTTAGATCATAAATGGAATTAATATTAATGAAAAGTTAAATAATTTGAGTGAAATCGGAAAAATGAATTCGATATGAGTTGTATATGAGTAATTTTTTTGTCACACTTTATTAGATAAGTGTTGTGATTTTGAAATCTTCACCTATAAGTTTATTTTTATGAGCATAATAATTTTAATGTTCCACTTATTGAGGTATGTATCCTTTATGATTAGATGTTGGGATTTATCTAAAGGCCAAGAAAATTTTAAGTGTAGGGGAGTTTAATATCTCTATTTTTTATATATATTTCCACTAGTTTTTATTAGAAAAATAAGATATTGTTTCCCTAAATGTATTTTTTTAATGGTAGGAATTTATTATATTCATTTTTGGTGGATTTTAGATGAAATAAAAATACTATGGAAAAAATATATTTTATAGTGGGATAAAATAGTATCCTATTCATTTTCAAAGAAACTATACAAAAGAAAATTTGGTGTAAGGAGTCAATAAGAGAAGGATGGACAAGTATGGGTTGTAATCGATCAAGGATTGTAAAGGTACTAGCATAGGGAAACACCTATAGAGAACCAAAGTGGTTGTTAGGAGCATACGGTATTATAAATTTGTCATAATACAAATGAGAACATTGATGTGGGATTTATAGTCATAGACATATTTTAAAATGAAATGTGTGCAGCATGAAGTGGAATGAAATCACTGGAATCACATGTCACGACTATGAAGTTTTTCTAAACATATTGTGAAACACCATGGAATCCATGACTGGAATCTCTATGTTGTGAATTACTCATTCAAACCATTACATGAAAAAAGGAGGCATAAGTAAGAGTCTTTGTACATGCATGATGTTTTCCTTTCGATTTCATGAAATAGTCTTAGATGGTACATGGAAGTACATTTTTTCTTGCTTGGTGATGACATATTGTGGTACCCATGAAGTATGTACATGAAAGTAACATCAGATCCAAGAGTTAGTGTATGTATGCATTGGGATGTTTGGTACAAGAGATGTGTGAGGTTATATGGGAACCTATCATGCTTTGTGGGAGGAGTTAGAGCCTGTATGGATGAAAACAATTCCCACATGGATCATTTTTCATGTGATTAATTTCCCAATAAAATTTATAGAGATACAGATTGATGCCTTGGTGAGTAATTGATGAGTTAAAATTGAAGGAGTTTTGAGTGGATTAAAAAGTGATCATTACACCAATAGAAGAGAATGTTATAGCACGCAAGGGTGATATGAACCTAAAATGAGGATGTCATAGTCATGAAATAGGTTATGGTGGGATATTCTTCATGAAGTGATAATTAAATGATGACTGGAACTCCCATGGTGGTGTGGGTGTGTTATTTTGATGAGTACTGGATCTATCCATATTGATCATTCCATGGTGATTGAGAGTATTTGGTGTGGTCATGTTTTTTTGGAGTTTTATGAAGTCTTCACGCTATGGTGAAAGAGCTCATGGTTATAATGATGATGGAGGTAATGAGGTGGAAAGGAGGATTCATGGGGTTTGATCATGTTGTGACTCAATTGAGGATAGATGAAGATAGAGGAGTTGCAGTGTGTGTCCTATTATTCAAGAGGAATTATCAGAGAAATAAAGAGGTTAAAGTTTGTTTCATGTTGTCACTATGGGGAAACCAAGACTTTTGATTTTGGTCAGTGATTTATTAGTTATTATATTCTATCTTCTATGTTAAATAGTTGATTCATTATTAAGGAGAACTTAGTGATGAGTGGATAAACACATCATAGACATTGGGATTGTTTAAAGAGTGTATGTACATTATCTATTGATTCTTCTTATCTTATGGTATAGCCTTACTCTTTAGTGTTTTTTGTGACATAATTAATTTAACATTTTCATTATTGAATCATTGACCGAGTGTCTTTTGTAATGAAAAAATCCAATTTAGTAAAGTTAATTAATTCATTAATAGTGATTATATTATTATTTCAATTTTGTGATTAGGTATTAGTTAACTTTAACTATTTCACTTCCTCTAATCATGAGATGTTGGGATGTGTAAGTGGTATTGATAGAATCTGATTAAGAAGATAATAATTACATCTATAATAATGAAACTATTGAGTTTGATTATTTTTTAAGTAAAATAAGGTTATTTTTATAAAGAAACCATAATTGTGTATTGATTCCCCCTTTTTCATTTCATATAACTTTTCATTGTTCTTGATTCATTGGAATATTGGTTTAGTCTAGTCTAGATTTAATTCCACATTCCTAAAAAGTCTATGAAGATATAACATTTACTTCATAGTTTTTAATGGGATTCCCACTTCTTCATGGGATCGACCTTGATCTTTCATTTTACTATGACCTAGTAGTTTGTATTAGTTTAAAAGAACGATAAATTCTAAAATTTTATACCATGAAGAATTAAGACTCATCATGTATAGTCATTGATTTTCACACATTCTTGGGTTTTACATATTGAATTTTGGAAAAATTAATTATGAACTTAATTTAGGTAGTTTTTAGAACTTATTTAAAAAATTATTTTTAAATATAAAACTTACATGCCTAAATAAATTTTATGATTCTTTTGATCATGTATTATATGTTTTAGATGGATATTCATTAATTTATTCACTTTATAATTTTATTATTTTATTTTTATGTAATTTTAAATAAAATATTTAATTATTAATTCATAATGTTGATATTATATTGGGAACAAACTTACACTCATAGAGGCACTCAAAATTGTAGTATTACATTAAAATTTTAGAATACATTGACAAGACAACGGATCCTAGCAGAAACCATTGAGAGTGATTTAGTGGGAAAATTTAGTTATATGTTAGAGATGAAGAATATGTATAGGGATAATTTATCCTTATAGAAAAAACAAATAAGTCACTACCACACAACACTTCCCTGTGGAGCTACCTCATACTATATTTCCACATCAACGTAGCCTCACAAAGGAACCTCCAGTTTCATAGCATCGCCAATGTATCTTGGAAACTCAATTCACACTATGAAGTCCATCCAATGCCCTCCATGTTTTGAGGCTCTATATTTTGGAAATATCAACTATCAGACAAATATATCCTTGGATGTTTCAACATAGTATCAATAAATACCACAACAATATACATGGATTCCAATGTATCATCATGAATCAATGTTACGCACATTATTAAGCCAATTACACCTCATGTTAATGATATATACACCATCATACATTCAATATGGCATTATATCAAGGCTTTACATAATGTTAAATGATTAAAATAACTTTCATTGATTAGCAGTATTTCCTAAAATTCTATAAAATTATATATATACCTACCAAATACAATTTTAAGTGTTCTAGAAGGGATAATAATATAATAAATGATGGATCCAAGTAATGAAAGAAGAATAAACCCCAAGGTTGTTGATGAAGAGAAATTCCCATATGTATCCCATTCACAAGATGTGGGAACCAAAAGAATATTCAAAAAAATAAATAAATCAGGTAAAGGACCTAAATAACTATACACATGTCAACAAGTCCATGAAAGATGAGGAGTCAAGATATCATGGATTTTTTCACTAAAATTAATAGAGAAAGTATTCCATTGTCCATGTGGAATCCTATCATGAATATACTAATTCCTTATGGAAGTGATCTATGCTACATATTAATAATTTCCAAAGGGGATCCCTATTTTAGGTGAAAGAGGAACAAGAAGAATAGGTCCCTTAGTTTTAGCTACATAAGTTAACCCTTGGGAGAGTTCATGGGCAAGAGGATGATTAATTATACCAGATGATATTTCCAAGAGTGAGCCAAGCTGGTGGATATCATCATCAGTTAGGGGGGATGTCCAGAGTCATTATGACCACTAATATTTCTTCTCCCTTGCTTTATATTTTTTTATTTAACTATGTATGTATTGGGATATTCTTGATGAATTCATGGGTGTTTTTATAGATTTTTCTTTTATTAATCTATTGTGAGTATTTCTTGTATGATTATTTCCTAATTTCAAATTTTCATCTAGGTTGGATTTTTCATGTGTACACTAAGAGTGTGAGTGAAATAGATATTGAAATATTAAAAAGTTACTTGTGTATCTATACAAATACTACTAGGTAGAGTTCTATATAGTATGGGGTAAATAAAATAGTTGAACCAACACTAATAATATTAATAAGAACATTTATTCTTTTAGTTAAGGTAGTGTAGGGAGTGAAACCCACACATATTTGATCAATCATGACACTAGTAAGGGCATAAAAACCCAAGTTGAGAACCAAAGATAAGAGAGGAAATGGAAGTAAAACCCCATGGAACTAAAATCTTGATTATCCTAGTGATGAGAGTTATGAAACCTAAATAGTACCTTCATTCTCAATAGGGATACTTAGATATCATCTATAACTAACTGTCTATAGGTATTAAATGGTTGTTTCTCATAATTGTTTCATGAAAAATAGGTAAGCATATGTGATTTTGGTTGATTATTATCTTCCTTTGTAAGTGATTTTATAATCTAGTGAAGGGTGAATTACTTGGTTTTAAACTCTAGGTTTGGATAATTTCCTTCCTACTTGTATATTTATCTTTACACACATCACTTACATTCCATTTTTTTATTTTAATTTAAAACACAAAACTAAAAGTACTGGTAATCACTAGTCATTATGTTCGACAAGTGTATTTCTGTTAAAATTAACTTCAAACAATATATCATCCTAATTTGATATAAAATTAATTTTACTTGATGTGTTGGCCTATAATTTTCCTTTAAATTAATTTCATCCACTTTGACTAATTTCTATATTTTTTCTCACTGATGATATTTTGTATTAATCATCCTCTATGTCTTTATTATTCCTTTCATGGAAATTGGCTAAAATGTGTCTAATATTACCAAAATTGAAAAAAATAAAAGGAAGTTTACCCTTGTATTTTATATTTCCTTATCAAATTTATTTTTAAAATAATGATAACAATTCATTGAAATTCATGGAATCATACTTGACATAAATTTACTCCTCATGAGACCTCTTAGGTTCATTATGTTTTGAATTGTTTGGAGCTTTGAATATTGTCTCTTTTTTATATTTTCCTTTTCCCTTAAGGTTGAACCTATCCTAATATCATGGGTAATCGTGAAATTATTTATATTATTGATGATACACCCATTAAATTCTTGACCCTTTAGTGAAAACATATTTTCATTAAACCTACCTAGAAGATTCATCATTAACTTATTCATAACCATGGAATCCATAAGAACTTCTGCATATCCTCAAATCAAGCATACAATTTTTTTAAATTGAAAAAATAATTCATATATAGATACATATTATAATATTTGAACAAAATTAAATTGAACATGACATGTTTATAATCAGGACTCCTTTAACTTCTTGACTCCCTCATAGAAATTATGTAGTTTTCTCCAAATTAAATTAATTATTTTTATACCCATCACTCATGGAAACTACTTCTTTAATATGGATGAGAGTAGCATATTTAAAACACTCATATTGGATTGGATATTAATCTTATAATGAAAATAGTAAATTTTCCTATATTTAAAAATATATACATTTTTATCGATGAAATAAAGAACATCCAATCCATGATAAATAATATATGGAACCATCATATCCTTATATATATGGAATCCCTTGACATTAAGCATGATAAATTATTTATTGTGGATGATATTCATGCCTTCCATAGATATCATCAATCAAATAGATTTTATAAATAAATAATAAATTAAAATACTTAATAACAGTACCTAAACCCACTAAAATATACTCTATAAGAATAGATTTATTAGATACTAACTTAAAAGAACTATTGCGTAATCTATTAAAAATGATTTAATAGTAGACAAGAAATTAATATGATCCTTGTAATAGTGCACTCTAATACAAAATGGTGGTAAAAGGTGAGAGTAAATAACCACTGCTAGGGGTAAATTAGTGGTTTCCCAAAAAACCTCTAAAAATTGTTTTCTTCACACTAATTAGTGAATGGGATGATGAATGGAGAAAATCAATGATGTCTAACAGAGAAGGAAAGAACACACATGACATTAGTATTTTTACAAGATTCATTCATTTTATTTATCAACTAGATAATCCTTTGTGAACAATAGTTGTAATCTCACTATCCATTTTATTATCTTATTAATAGAAAATAAAAATGAATAGAGTAGGAAGATCTTCCTGAAATCCAAGTATAAGAAATATTTAGATGATCCTCTATAATTTTATCAAAATCCACTTCCCACCTCAAGTTCCTTCAGAATTTGGATCAAGTGTACACCAATTTTCTTATCCTCAATCCCAGCCAAATCCACCTTGTAATTTTCTTTGGAATGTATAGTTAGTTATCTCAAATTTTTATCATGCTTTTCTCATGGTGATTTACCTCATATATATAGACTTTTCATGCATCATGGTGTATCACCACCTATTGCAATGTAATATTTAGATACACAAAACATTTCCAATATCTCTTTCCAAATCCTTAAAAGATCCAAAAGATAACCTCACCTTAAAAAATGATGATTTAGGTTCCAACACAGCCTTTTTATCTCCTCATATATATGAAAGAGACATTATAGTTTGACCAAAAGGTTTCAATTTGAATGATTTTTTCCTCTAAATTGGTTTCACATGAATTTTTCATGGTCTTCCTCTTTATGGAATGAATTTCTATAGTGTAGGTTGTAATTCTTCTTGTGGTCACTAGTGTATAAAACGTTTTTAACATCACCTTTTTTTACGTCGGTTATATATAACCGACGTGAAAATCTGTGATACATGGTTTTTTATGTCGGTTATAAAATAACCGACGTAAAAAATCCCGCACGTTCATTTTTTACGTCGGTTATAAATTAACTGAAGTAAAAAAACCAAAGCATGGAATTTTTTACGTCAGTTATTTGATAATCGACGTAAAAAATGTCGTATCTTCGAATTTGTTACGTCGGTTATAAAATAACCAACATAAAAAAGGTGGCATCTGAGGCCTTTTTGACGTCAATTATTTGATAACCGACAAAACAACCTAACCCGTAGAATTATTAACATCAGTTATATTATAACTGATGTAAAAAACCAAAACCCGGTAGTTTTTACGTTGGTTATTTTATAACCGACGTAAAAACAGTGGTTTCTGATATGTTTTTTACACCGGTTATCAAATAAACGCCCTAAAAAACCAACACGCGGCTTTTTTTACATCAGTTATTAATTACCCAATGTTATAAAACATTTAAAAAATTAACACGCCCCATGGATTTTCATTTATGATTTTTCAGTCAACAGACCGGTGACTCGTCTCTCTCGCGCAGAAAACCCTAATCGACTCTTAGATCTTGTTTCGTTAAACTCGTTTTTTCATCATCATTTATCATCTTTACTCTACTTGGATCTATCATCTCCACTTTCAATACTCAGGTAATCCTCCCATGACTTTATTTCGTTCATTTTTTTCGGATAGTCTATATTTACGTTTTGCGATTTTTTTGTTTAAACTAGGTAAGATTCTTCGATTTCAAACCCTCTTACCTTGTTTTTTCATCATCATCTTATTTATTATCACCATAACTATTAGATCGACTCGCAATATTCATGTAATCCCCACATACTTCTATTTCATTTTTTTTTGTTTCGCGGATGCCCGACATTTATGGTAATTTTTTGTTTTCATTGACAACTAATGATCTCATTCACCTATATTACTGTAATTTATATGTAAAACATTGTGATACACCCATTCCATGTACTAGTGTGATTTATTTTATAATTATATATGGAAATTCATGGTGGAATGTTTGTTTTGGATCCTTGGTTTTTTCTATTTTGGGTATCACTTTTTGTTGTTCCATAATCTATTTACGTCGCTTATTTTCGTGGACTATTATAAGTCTTAATATGATATTAAAACCCGAGTCATTGAACAATAGAGAATTTTAGACTAGTAGTATATACAATTCATGGTTCTCATTTTGAATAATGGCATGATACCAAAACTAGTAGCTTGAGGTTAAAATCCCTAGATATGCCAAAATTAGTATCTTGAGGTTAAAATACCATGCTTCTGGGGGGGCTGTCAAAAGGGTTGGTGGCTGTCCAGGGGGTTGGGGGTTGTTCAAAGGGTTGGGGGCTATCCAGAGTGTCCATGGAGGTGGGGGGCAGTCCAGGGGTGTGGAGGGGGGGGGGGGGTCCAAGGGGGTGGGGGTGTCGAAGGGGGTGGGGGATGTCCAAGTGGGTGGGGGCCTGTCCAGGGGTTGGGGGGATTTCCATAGGGGTGGGGGCTTTCCAAGGGGGTGGTGGTGTCTAGGGGGTGTCCAATGGGGTGGGGGTGGTGTTCAAAGGGTTCGGGGGGCTGTCCAGAGGGTTGGGGGTGTCCAGGGTGTCCATGGAGGTGGGGGCAGTCCAGGGGTGTGTGGGGGGTCCAAGGGGGTGGGGGTGTTGAAGGGGGTAGGGGCTATCCAAGGGGGTGGGGGGCTGTCCAAGGGGGTGGGGGAATGTCCAAAGAGTTTGGGGGGTTTTCCGGGGGATGGGGGCTGTCCAGAGGGTTGGGGGTGTTCAGGGGGGTGTCTAAGGGGGTAGGGGGTGTAGGGTGGTGTCTAGGAGGGGTGGGGGTGCTGTCTAGAGGGGTGGGGGTTGTCCAGGCGGTGGGGGATGTCCAGAGGGGTGGGGGCTGTCCAAGGGGGTGGTGGTGTCCAGGGGGTGTCCAAGGGGGTAGGGGTGTTGTTTAGAGGGTTCGGGGGGGTTGTCCAGAGGGTTGGGGGGTGTCCAGGGTGTCCATGGAGGTGGGGGGCAGTCTAGGGGTGTGGGGGGTCCAAGGGGGTGGGGTGTATAAGGGGGTGGGGGTTGTCCAAGGGGGTGGGGGCCTATCCAGAGGGTTTGGGGGTTCTTTGGGGGGGTTGTCCAGAGCGTTGGGTGGTGTCCCGGGGGTTGTCCAAGTGGGTAGAAGGTGGGTGGTGGTGTCCAGGAGGGGTGGGGGTGTCTAGAAGGGGTGGGGGGTTTTCCAAGGGTGTGGTGGTGTCCAGGGGGTGTCCAAGGGGGTAGGGAGTGGTTTCCAGGGGGTGGGGGGTTGTCCAAGGGGGCGGTGGTGTCCAGGGGGTGTCCAAGGGGGTGGGGGTAAGTGTCAGTTGGGATTGACTACTTCATTGTGGTTTGTGAGATTATGACATGATGATTATATTGTTTCATGGATATTAGTGTTGCAATATGATTCTATTTGGTTATATATATTTTGAACAGTAATTGACTATGAGAAAATTATGGGTTATGGGGGAGACCATGTCGTGGTTTTCAAATATGTGTAGTTATCCTGACCCCATTGTGCTGTGATGATTGGATTTACATTGTGATTTTCTCCATCTGAGTTTTTATTTTCAATTTGATTTTATTCTCAGGTTTACTCCATTTTCTCCAATTTTATATCTACCATTGGAGTCCCCATGGTTTCCTTTCATTCAATGGAATTTAAAACTATTATATCTAACTATATTTTCTTTTTAAAATCATATTCAAGCATATTTTTTTTAATACTCATAGATTTGTTTTATATTTCAAAATGGTTTTACATTCAAATTGTGATTTTTTTCATATAAACATATATTTGTCTTATCTTAAAAAGATGTATAATTTTGATATTTGTTATAGGTAATAATGATTCGAAGTTGGATTATGGAACATCAAATGAGCAATGAATATGAGGAAGGTGTTGATGCCTTTTTGGAATTTGCTAAATAAAATGTTCCAAGTAGTGACATTTTTTTCTGTCCATGCCTGAAATGTTTGAATATGAAGAAGTTGAAAAGTAAATAGATAAAAGATCATCTGATTTTTCATGGTTTTAATCCGAGTTACATCCCTTGGATTTGGCATGGTGAAACTGGATGGAATGTCACTGATGATGATGATTCGCAAGATGGTAACTCCGATGGAATTGAAGAAATGATTCACGATATTGCAGCAGAACAAATTGAGATAGAACCGACAGTTGTGCGTCTATATGGTGATGCTGAAAAACCATTATATCTTGGTTATATAGATTTTATGGTTTTTTCAGCGGTGTTAAGATTGATTAACCTGAAGGCGAAACATGGATGGAGTGATAGAAGTTTTACAGAGCTTCTACAATTAATTAAATACATTCTTCCAAAAGATAACGATCTTCTAGATTCACATTATAAGGCCAAGAAAATATTATGCCCAATGGGATTGGGATACAAGAAAATACATGCATGTCCTAATGACTGTATTATATATAGTAAGGAATATGAATTTCTGTCAGAGTGTCCTAAATGTGGGACATCACAGTATAAGGTGAAAGCAAAATCACAGGCTGATGTAGAGATTACAAAGAACCCTTCAAAGGTATTTTGGTATCTTCATATAATTCATCGTTTCAAATGTTTATTTGCTAATTCACATGATGAAAAAAGGTTAAGATGGCATGCTGATAAGCAGTTATGTGATGGAAAAATACGTCATCCAGCTGATTGTCCACAATGGAAGAAAATTGATGAGCAGTATTCTACATTTGGAAATAAAATTAGAAATCTCATACTAGGGCTATGCACAAATGGAATGAATCCATACCGAACCCTCAGTAGCACACATAGTTCATGGCCTGTTTTATTGGTAATTTACAACCTTTATCCTAAAGTTTGTATGAAGCGCAAATATTTCATGTTGAGTATAATGATCTCTGGTCCGAAGAAACCAGACAATGATATTGATGTTTACTTGTCACCGTTGATTGATGATTTGAAACTTTTATGGGCTGATGGTATTAGGGTGAATGATTCTTATAAAATGGAATATTTTCAATAGCATGCAATCCTTTTGTTCACTATAAATGACTTCCCAGCATATGGAAATTTGTCTGGATACAGTGTTAAAGGGCATAAATCATGTCCAATTTGCAAACAGTAGACGTCATATTGTCAATTTCATCATGGGATGAAAACAGTGTACATGGGTCATCAAAAGTTTTTGCCTATGGATCACCCTTATATAAGACTAAAAAAGGCATTCAATGGCCCACAAGAATTTGATATTTCTCCAAAACCTTTATCCCATGATCTGTATTTTGAGAGGTTGAAAAACCTTGATGTGACATTGGGAAAGACACAGAAATATGGTAATGATAGACATATTTGGAAGAAAGGGTCAATATTTTTTGAGCTACCATATTGGAGATATCATGAAGTTAAACAAAATATTGATTTCATGCACTTGGAGAAGAATATCTGTGATTGTTTGATTGGAACATTGTTAGATATTAAAGGAAAGACAAAAGATGGGTTGAATGTAAGATTAGACTTACTATCAATGGGAATACATTTGGAGTTAGCTCCCACTCCTAAAGGAAGACGAACATTTCTTCCCCCAACTTGTCATACATTATCGAAGAGGGAGAAAATTATCTGTTTTCAATGTATCCATGATATCAAAGTGCCTCAAGGATATTCTTCAAATGTAAAAAAAATTGTCTCATTTAAGGACTTGAAGTTGATAGGTATGAAATCACATGATTTTCACGTCATGATGCAGTAAATTCTACCAGTTTTATTTCATGGAATATTTCTCATCTGAGTCAGAAAGGCTATAATGAAGTTGTGTTATTTTTTCAATTCAATTTTTAATAAGGAGATTGATGTGAATGCTTTAAAAATTTTGGAAAAGGATGAAATTTTTATACTTTTTCAATTGGAAATGTATTTTCCTCCAACTTTTTTTGATATAATTGTGCATTTAATGATTCATCTGGTTCGAGAAATAATTATTTGTGGACTTGTATATCTTCGTTGGATGTATCCTTTTGAAAGGTATTTGAAAATATTGAAGGGTTATGTTAAGAATCTATATCGACCTAAAGCCTCTGTTATTGAAAAGTATATTTCTGAAAAGGTTGCAGAGTTTTGTACGAGCTACTTGGTTGTGGCACAGCACATAGGTTTTCCTCCATATCTCCATGAACGAGTTAATAATGAGGGAAAGGGGATTCATGTCTTGAAAGTCAAATCATTGTCAGCTGAACAGATGAAGAAGTTAGAATCATACATCTTGAATAACATAGCTGATGCTCAATCGTATATCACATTGCATATTAATGAGTTGAAACAATGTCATCCACAGAAGAAAGAAATGTGGATTTTGAATGAGCACAACAAAAAAAAAATCATGGTTTAAAAAGACCTTGCTTAGTAGATCATATGTGTCAGAGACATTAAAATGGATAGTGGTTTGTCCATGTTTAAATGTGATAACATGGTCTGGTTATGAAATTAATGGCTATACATTTCATACAAAATCTCAGGACAAGAGAAGTGCAGTTCAAAATAGTGGTGTATTGGTGTTTGTTTATGATGGCATGATTTTTATAAATCTCGTTACTTTTCCATGAGTTATTAAATGATGAAGTGTTTATGAAACCTTTTTCTTTTCATGGGTTCTAATATGATGAAAGATTTGTATTATTGTGGAATATATATTTATGGTTTCCATTATTTTTTTTGTTGGGACCTATATCTCCCTTTAATTCATTGGGTGAAGATTTATATCTCAAGAGATATATAGGTCTAGAACGGGGAGTGAACCCTGTTCAGTAAAACAGGGATGGAATGGGAAGTGAAACCGACTCAGTAAGATAGGGTTGGAATAGAGAGTGAACCCAATTCAATATAAGATTTTGTCTGCTATGATAGTCTTTGTAGTGAGCCTTGAACAATATGGAAATGATTTTATAGTCTTATGTGTATGCCAAAAATTCCATGTCTCATTCCAATGTTATGCTCTCATGGCTCATGTTCTTTGATTTCATTATGATTCATGTATTATAAACTGACAAGATTTATTCCATGACTCAAGATTATAATATTTTATATGCAGGGTAAAAATTTTAAATGTTATTTTCATGTTATTATACTCTTATGTGCATATTTTTCTTGTGTGATAATGTTGATCTCCCTTATTTAACCTTACCAGGTATCTGACCCCACTCTTTCTTATTTATCTTTTCTCCATGATATAAAGAAATTTGTTAAGTATGATATGTCAAAAAGAGTTCTAGTTATGAAGAAAATAAGAGGAAGACAATATAGATATTTCATGAACCAGTTGTTTATGATTCTAAGCTTCCAAATACACTAGACCCGTACAATTATGGTGTGGATTTTTTATGTTATGTAATGAATATTCATATGAATTAATATAATATCTATATATTAATAGTATGGTTTTTTATAGTTGGTATCAGAGTAAGATTTAGTTAAACTTTGGAAACTAGGATGAGAAATCCTTACTATGAACCCTAATGATAAGTCTAAGTATAGGTTACAGTACTAGATTTTCGGTAACAATCGTGAATAACCTAGGATTAAACCTAAGATATCATAAATTAAAATTTTATAAGTAATTTACTTTTATTTTTTGGTTTTACCATTATTATTAGAGTTTCTCTCACTATTAATCTTGGTTTTAATTAATGGATGGAACTCAAAGGAACCAAGTTAATGTTCAATGTGATAGGAAATTTAACAATTGTACTCCTGTAAAACCAAATGTTAGGGGAGCTGGAATGAAAAATATTTTTTCTATAATCAAACTCCTTCCTCAAGTTATGAATCATGCTAGACTAACAAATGATCAGAGGGAATAACATTCTACTGAGTCATTCATGAGGTAGATTCCACCTTCTTTCAGTAGGTCTTCTGATCCCCTAGTTCCTGATAAATGGATTATTACAATTGAAATTATATTTTATCTTCTCAAATGTTTAAAATGTGAGAAATTCATTTTGGTTATCTATCGTTTGGAAGTTGAAGCAGATCAATGGTGGAATCTTGTCAAAAATATGAGGCAATAGGATGAAACTTACTCTATGGAATGGGATAAGTTTAAAAACATATTCTTAAATAATTACATTCCTCATATTATTCTCATGAAAATGTATATGTAATTACTTGAGTTAAAGAAAAAGGATGATGAGTCTGTTGAAACCTATGAAGAAAACTTTACTTGAATTGCGAGCTATTCTTATGGAATTATCATCTAACTTGAAATTAAGGTTGATCAATTCTTTAGTGGCTTAAACCAAAATATTTGAAGGGAGTTATCCATAAGATACTTCATTAGATATAAAGAAATCATCTTATGTTCCATCAAGGTGGGAATGGAGTTTGTTGTTACATATCAATCTCATGATTTTGGTAAAAAAAAGGAAGATGGATTTCAAAGGAAAATCTAAAAACTATTGATAAGAGAAGATTATCTTTCATTTATTTTTAAAGTGTGGAAAAAATCATAGAGGAAATTTCCTTAATGGTGCTAGTAAATTCTTTAAATGTGGAAGGGAAGTTCATTGAGAAATTGATTGCCTAAGTGATGGGAAGAAGTTAGATAATGATGTGAATAAGGTTTTATAGAATTCACCTCCCACACTTCAGTGTTTAAAGTGTAAGGAAAATAGAAATTATGTAAATTAGTTCCCAAATCCAATGGTTAATAATTATGATGACATCTATAACCTCATATTCTGAGATAAAAATGGAAATATCATGAAATTACTATTGGTAATGTGGAGGATGACAACGAAGTGGTGAATGGTACACTTACCATCCACTCTAAAATAGTTAATGTATTATTTGATTCTAGATCCATCCACTCTTTTATTTCTAAATAAATTTCTAAGGGTGTCACAATATCACTCCAAAAACAAGATATTCAGCGAGCTATGATAGCTCCTAATGGCACAACAGTCATAACTCAAGTTTATAATTCTTATCTGGTTTAATTTTGGGTGAAGGTTTTATTATAAATATTTGGATTTTTAATTTAGTTGAATTCAACATTATTCTTGGAAATTATTGGATTTCTCTATATGAATATCATAATAATTTTTGAGGAAGGGATTTCATATTTCATATTTAGAATAAACCTATGATAATCTATTGATGCAAGGATGAATATGATCCTCCAACATAAAATAATTCCATATTGTGGGTCTTAAATCCTACAAATGAAGGTTATTTATCTCAAATAGTTGGGGAGAAAATTAGAATTAAGGATACAACTATTTTATGGGAGTTTTTTTGATGTATTTCCTAAATAATTTCTAGGTCTTCCACCAAATCATGAAGTTGATTTTTCAATAGAACTCATACCTAGTGATATTCCTATTTTAAAGACTAGTTATCGAATATCCCTAATTGAGATTCAGGAATTGAAGAAGAAACTCTAGGATAATCTTGATAAGATATTCCTATGCCCTAATGCATCACCTTGTGATGCACCTGTTCTATTTGTTAAGAAGAAATATGGATCAATGATACTATGAATTGATTATTGGGAACTTAACAAGAATACTATCAAGATAAAGTATCCTCTTCCTTGTATTGATGACTTATTTGATCAACTAAAATGATATAAATACTTTTCCAATATTTATCTTCATTCTGTATATCATCAATTGTGGATTATGAAGGAGGATATACCCAAGATGGCATTTTATAAAAGGTATAGACACTATGAATTTATAGTGATTCCTTTTTTCCTTACTAATCCCCCTACTATCTTCATGGATTTAATGAATAAAGTCTTTAGAGACTATATTCATCAGTTTGTGGTTGTATTTATAGAATATATTCTTATATATTAAAAGAGAAAGGAATAACATGAAGGTCACTTGAAGATTGTACTGAAGTCCTAAAGAAAGGATAAGCTTTATGAAAATTTTACCAAGTGTGAATTTTAACTTTAGAAAGTTTAATTTTTGGGTTATATAATCTCAAGAGAGGGTATATCTATGGATCCAAAAAAGATGGAAGTTATTGGAAATTGTCCTACACCAATAATGATGACCAAGATCTAAATTTTTCTTCATTTGGCAGGATATTATCATTGTTTTGTGGAGAATTTCTCTCGACTACCCAATCCACTCACCAAGTTAACTCATAAGGGTTCCAAGTTCCTTTGGACAAATTATTGTGAAGAAAATTTTAAGAGAATAAAGAGAAGTTTAGTCAATGTCCATGTACTTACATTACCTTCCAGTGGAAAAGGGTATGTAATCTAGCATTGGTAATATTTTCATTAAAAGATATGGAGGAATTATCTTTATAAAGAAAATTGTGATATATATACCAATCACAAAATTTTAAAGTATATATTCACATAGAAGGAGTTGAATATGCACCAAATAAGATAGTTTTAGTTGATTAAGGATTATGACTACTTAATACATTACCACATTAGGAAATCAAACAAGGTGGAAAATGCTTTGAAACAAAAGGATTATGCTAGTTTATCTATGATAAGGATCACAAAAGATCCAAAATTTATGGATTTAAAATGGATAAACTTGGAAATATTAAAGGAAGGGGAGAACTCTTATCTGGATCAAATTAATATTCAATCATCTATCTAAGCGAAGATTAAATAGGTGCATAAGGATGATCTATAGCTATAAAAGAAGTTGAGAAATGTTCATGAATTTAACCTTGATCCTTATGGAATGATAAGGTTTAGTAACTATGTTTGTATTCCTCCCATACCATACTTGAAGAAGAATTTTTTGGATGAGGCTCATAGTTCATCATTCTCTATTCATCTTGTAATTACAAATATGTATGGATACCTAAAAGAATATTTTTGGTGGGATGGAATTAAGAGAGATATTATAGAGTTTTTTATGCTTGATATATTAGTAAGTTAAGGCTAAGGGAAAGAATTATAAGGTGATTTTACAAACTTTACCCATACTATAATGAAAATAGGAAAACATCACCATGGATTTTTTTTTCGGACTCCCCAGAACATCTATAGGCCATAATTACATAAGGTTTGTAGTCGATAACCTTATAAAGTTAGCACAATTCATTGCTATAATAGAATATTTCCCTCATGATCAACTTTCCAAAATATATATTAAGGATGTGGTAATATTTCATAGATTACCACTTTCCAATGTATCTTATTGGGATCTAAGGTTTACCTCAAAGTTCTAGAAAAGTATTTAGCAGACTCTGGATACAGAGTTAAGTTTTAGTATTGTTTATCATCCTCAGACATATGCTTGTTCTAAGAGAACCATTAAAATTCTAGAAGACATGTTGAGATATTTCTTTATGTATTTCAAAGGGGGTTTGGATCAACACCTTCCATTGGTAGAATTTTATTACAATAATAGTTTTCACTCCATCATTGAGAAGGATCCTTATGAATCCCTATATGGAAATAAGTGTAGAACACCAACATGCTAGAATGAAGTTAGGGAAAAAAATATATTAGAACCTAATCAATATGAGGATATGGTAGATAAGTTTATATCTATTCAATAACACATAAGAGTAGTTTAGATTCAACAAAAAAAATTATGATGATAATCATCAGATTAATATAGAGTTTAAAGTGGGTGATAAGGTACTCCTATGAATATCTCCTTGTAAGAGAGTGATGAGATTTAGAAATAAGGTTAAGATAAGCCCTGGGTATATCGGTCCTTTTTAAATTCTTGATTCTGTTGGGATGGTAGCTTATTGATTGGCACTTCCACTGAATCTCTCTTAACTTTATGAAGTGTTCTATGTATCTCCCTTGAGAAATTACATAATTGATCCTTACATTCAATAAACTCAGAGTTCATACCACTATAGAAATATATTTCTTATTAATAACAACCTATATATATTTTTTATCGTAGAGAAAATGTTCTACGAAACATGACCACTCAACTGGTTAAAGTTTTATAGTGAAACCACTAATTTGATAAAGTTATGTGGGAACCTGAAGATGTGATGGGGGATATGTATCCTCATATTTTGGTATCAAAGTGATGAATTTTAAAATAGAAATTAATTTTAAGTTATTTATAATGTAACACCCTAATATTTTTATGAAATATTTTTCTTTAAATGATTTTATTTCTTTGATATCTTGCATTACACACAACAGTGAGTTTAAACAAACCATGTAACATTATATTATATATCCCTTATAACCTAGACAATAAATTAGTGGGAATGAATATAAATAACTAATTAATGAAATAAATATAAATGTAAAACTCAATATTAATTTATTAGTAAGTTCATAGGAAATGATCACATAATTTTTAGTAAAGTCACTTTATTCTTTAAAAATACATTTACTTAAAAAATGTATTTTTCTTCTTTTTATGAGTGAATATTAATTTATAGAAGTTATATAAAATTTATTTGAAAAAACTAATTTCATTTTTTGATTTCTTCATTTCAAAATTATCTTAAAATTAATTTTTGATGATTTTTTTAAAACATTTATTTTTTAAGGAATAGTACATGCAGATTTTTTATTGAAAACTGTATTTTCTTTTATAGTTTTTACAAAGAAAAATTATGTTTTGGATTATTTTAAAATTTTAATTAGTCAATTTTGATTTAAAATAATCTAATTATGATTTTTAAGTGGATATTATACTTTAATTTAGAATAAAATAATTTTATATAAAAAAGGGCATTTTTTCAAAAAAAATAGTTTTTCGTTGTATTTTGACACTTTTATTTTTAATTAAATTCTAAAAATTTTGTGTTTTTAATTTTAAAATATTTATTTATTATTTTTAGTCAGTAGGTACAAATTTTTTAATTATTCCTCTTTTATTTTTAGTCAATATGTATAGTAACTTTGGTAAAATTTATTTCCTCAATAAATGGTAAAACGGGTTAATGTGGATTAAAAATAAGTCATAAGGCCATAATTTTTCATGATATTTCTTATTAGATGTATTTAATTCAACACTTAAAACCTAAGTTTCTAAATTGTGTTGTTTAATGGACACTTGTCCATGAAAATTACTTAGATATTATTAATATCAAATAAAGTGAAAAAAATGCCACACTCTTATTTTTAATAAGTATAATATTTTTAGTATGGGGTTAACAAAATATATTCTTGATTGTAAATATTTTTTGGAAATAGAAAATATTTATCTTAATCATGGTAATTTATTTATAATTTTTATAAATTAAATAATTACCCTAAATTCTTATACAACATTGATGCAATAATTATTCAATTAGCAGAAAAATCAAATAAATGATATAAAAATATTAAAATTAAAATTATTTGAAATATTTATGGTGATCAATGAATTATATAAATTAAATTTACATATTAGGGATATAATAAAATAGTTTTATAGAATTTTACATCTTTTATTTATGGTTTTAAAAGTCAAAATAGTGAATAGTGTCAAAAATGACAATAATGATATTTTATGGGATTAATATTTTATTAAATTATTTAAAAATAATTAAAATATTTAAAAATACAAAGTGATTATGATATGGTATAAAATTTCATAAATTGACTTTTTATGGACCAATTTAGACCATATAAGTAAAAATTACAACCTTTTAATATTAAAAAAAGTTATTTCTATAGTTGAAATTGAAATAGGTTAACTAGGGGTTAATCAAAATAATAAGGTTTAAAATAATGAAACAACTTATATAAAATATTTTGGTTGAATAAATTAAAACCTTAACATATCTTATCTTATAATACTTGTCCATTTTGGGGTATTTGTATAAAAAATTAACTTATTATAATTTAATATTTTGAGAAATTCCAAAAGTTCCCTTCACCTCAATTGTAAAAGGGATCCTCCTCTCTCCATTATTTAAATCACTTTGAAACTTCTAGATAGACAATACCCTACCAAGTTATCATATAAACTTTCTTATTTACCATATATAGTTTCTTGTATTCCCAAAATACCACCCCTAGATCCCTTTATAAGAGATCCAAAGGAAACATTTTGAAGAAGAGATAATTGCTCTAACCAATCACTTTCATTTTCTACTCTTACTTAACTCTTATAAACCTATGATGTTTATAATAACATAATATATTTGGTATTATAAATATTCTTAAATTTAATTATAATTATTAAAACACCATTATACTCCCTTTTTTCAATCAAACAAGAAGTGAAAGTATTGTTTGTGTGTACGTACGGCGTATAGTCGTTGTGTAGTGATACAATTCAATTTTCATAACCATATTTAATGGATGGGTTTTATGATGATTATAATGAATATATATGATATATATGATATAATAATTATTCAAAATATATAAATTATTATTTACCTTTCTTTCATTCCATCAATCAAAAAATGAAAACAGCGTTCATGCGTACGTATGGCCTGTTGTCTCCGTAAATGGTGTAATTTTTTTTCTATCTCTATAATTTATATGAATGATTATAAATATGTATATAATTATTATATATTATGTTTATAACATGATTAAAATTATGTAAATAATGATACCAAGATCAATTTATAAGTACCAAGACCACTGAACCAAAACATGCTTAGAAAACAAAGTAGTTATCACCCAGAACAGTGATTTAATAATAAATTATTAATAAATAGGTGATAAGATGATATAAATAAAAAAATACATGGTATTATATAATTAAGGTTATAGAATAAATTTATAATAAATCCATATTTATTATAAAGTAGGTTTTAACATGAACAAAGAAAGGAAGGACTTGAGGTAAGGATTTATTTCACAATCTCGTCATTAAAAAAGATTGTTTACATTTAAGTCTCTACTGGATAATATTTCTCTTCTACATACATGTTTTCTAAAAATGTTTTCAAAAATATTTTTCTATTCTCTTATGAATTCTTAAATTCATTTTTATCCATTTTTTAATTTTTACAATGTCAGGAACCAGTCTCGGTGCCCCAGCAACCCAATAACTGAGCTAGTCCTGACATAGCCCGAAGGGCATTCCCAATCCCCATAGGTTGGATACTAACACCTAGAATCACACAAAAGTAAAGGTGGGAAAAAATTTCCACAAAAATTATGAAATTAATTTGAACAATTCAGTATGCATACAATAAAAACCCCATAGGTAGAACTGTACCTGAAGTCAAATAGGTAAAAAAAACCCAAAGTACTATAGAAAAGCACCAAAAAACTAAAAGAAAAACCCAAGCCCCAACAAAACAAACTCTCTAAGACCCAAGATCAATTTATAGAACCACCTCAAATTGGTGTTATAACCCTTCTTGAACCAAGTAGGAGATAATCTACAAGCACTAGAAGGCACAAATAGGGTGTGAGCTAAAAGCCCAATAGGGTCACACCAAGGATTCCATAAGAGATTCCAACTTTTAATTAACCAAATAGAGTTTTAAATTTTAAATAAAAAAAATTATAATTTCAAAATCATGTTTAAACAAATCTTTATTTACATTTCAAATTAGGTAAATACTTTAAACAAATGGCTTCGTAAACATTTTATATAAAACAATCTATATAAATTCAGAAGGCATGGTAAATAGTTTACAACAAATATTCGCATATATATATATATATAGACTGACTGAAACTTATTTTTTATTAAGATAAACACTTTTGTGGAAAAAGTGTGAAACCGTAAAGTTCAATATACACCAAGAATAAAACAAAGCAGACAAACCAGAATAGACTAACCAAGCAAAGATAACAACCGCCAACCCCAATGCAGCACCACTCGGAGATCCCATGCAAGCATGGTCCCTCCCGAGGGAAAAGCCCTACCTCTAATACAACCAAGTCCCAAATGGCCTGCAAAGAGGAAAGGGGTGTACTCCAGCCCATCAGAACCGATCTGGCCCTCCGACATTCCCACCCACATCCACAGAAATGGCAGATTCATTGACAAACAGTTTAATTATTCCAGAACCCATATCCCTAAATAACTTCCAAGATAAAGTGGATACCTGGTAATGTGGATCCTCCCTTAATAGATCTTCAAGTGAGGAAGTCATCTTGTTCCATACCTGGATATACTCCTCCATTTTGATCACCCCCTTGTTGAAGCTGCTAACCAGAATCATATCTTGTTTGTCAACCCATTTATATTGCTCATCATTGAGATTCACGTCAGGGGTCCGCCCCATCAACCTGGCTGCATCCTCCTCCGAAGCATTGAGAAATAGAACCTGCTCTTTCACCTCCTCATCCGAGGATAGTATCAAGTCCAAGGATGTGTCAGACATGCCAGATGGAATTAGTTGGCAGCCGACACCGCTGTCCAGCTCCCCAGCCACTTCCCTTTTTGCGGACCGAGTCCTCATAGGAGGTAGAAGAGAGGATTAGTCTCTCTTCCCCTTGATACTGACCAAGGATTACTTATCACCATCCTATTGGGGATGTGATTGCTACGAATATGTTATTAGTGTGGAAAATCATATAGTGTTGTCCAAATAACTCACTAAATACCTAAGGATTTCATGTGATCTAATAACAAACAGTGATGGGAAATTTATTTTAAGACTTCTTAAAATACAATCCATCCTATTCCCTATTTAAAATATGCCAATTTTCTATTTAAAAATAAAAATAGGTTTTTAATCAAATCATACTTTTTTACAAGATAAAAACAATGGGTTTCTATCAAAATCATTGAATCCATTTTTCCTAAATACCATTTTAAAATCAATTCCATCAAATTAATTTCACAGTTTAAATCCAACAGTTTAAATTTCACATAATTCCATCAATTTCAAAAATACACCTCAATTCAATGGAATTGGGAGTTTTCCCCAATTTCATGACAAAAATCCAATCTCAAATCCAAATCCCCCAATTAAATGAATTTGGGTTTTTAATAAACTAATTGAAATCAATTTCAAGTGGTTGAATTTAAATTAAACGATTGAATTTAAATCAAGTAATTTAGGGTTAATAAAATTTGGCCATCATAACGGAACCACCTACCTTGGGATCATGGGATTTCAAAACACAAAACCCTAGATGGGATTCTCCAATGAAGAAAATTGAAAACAAGATCTAAGAATCAATCCCTATATTCATTATCTAAATATTTTGGATTAGATCCTCCAATAAACATGGAGATCTACAAAACCCTTCAGAGGAAATAAGAGAGATCAGGATAAAGAGAATAGGAAGACGACACCTACCAGGGAAGTATCAAACATCATTACCAAAGATTCAATTTACTTCTATGAGGGTGTAGAGGGAAAAAAATTTGTTCTTAGGATCTCCCATGGAAGAAGAAATCATCAAAGGTAAAATGAGATCTATCTGACACCTTAAACAAGGTTTTCAGGTGTTTTAAAAAATAATTTTTGGATTAATTATTCATGTACGCACGGTTTTTAGTGTAGAGCTACATGGTTTATAAAAACCATGAACCCTAGTCATGTGCCCCTTTTATTTCGGTTCATGGTTTCTACTAAGTAGGCACATAGTTCTTCAAACTATACTCCAACCATGCAAAATCCCACTGCCTTGATTTCCATGGTTTTCTCTAGTAGGGCGCATGGTCTAGGAAAACTATGGGCCAACCATGCATAGCCCCAAAACATTAAAAAATTACAAAAAAATCTCCTAAATCAACCCCAAATGAAACCTAGTCAAAGAATGATCAAAATAGGGGTTTAGGAATACCTGAAAACAATAATAGGATGTTGCAACCTCCCCACCATATAAATTTTTTGTCCCTAGAAATCCTACTCTAAAGCTGTCGTGCCAAAAAGATGAGGCCATTACTCTCTTATCAGTGCCCCCTCTCCCAAGTCTCATAAAAATTAGAACCATACTACCATGGCACTCAAACCAATGGTATCATCCTTACATGGAGTTCCTTGGTTTCAGAATCAACTATACTAACTAGTCATTCAATCACGTATAAATCGGGGTCAACCTCAAGATCACTCCAACTCATAACATGAGATAGATTAGATAGATAATTTCAGAGCTATGATGCACAGAATTTGTTATGTATTAATGTCAATTGTGGTGGATGTACTAACCAAAAATCCACTTTAACCACCTTCTCAGAAACCTCAAAAGGTACCAAAAGATTAGGAGAAATCTTTCCTTTACTCCCAATCCATTGATGAACCAAACAGGGTGAAACATTCAATAACACCTGGTCACAAACTAAAAAATCTAACTATATGAGATGATGATCAACATAAGATTTATACCATCTTTCTTCTATCAAAATTATCTGAAGAATCAACTGAATATTTTTTATCATCTCTTGAATGAAGCTCGATCCAACCAAGTAACTTTCTCCAAACTCTGACCAACACAATGGAGTTCTACAAGTATATCCATATAAGGCCTCAAAAGAAGCCATTCTAATCACAGACTAGAAACTATTATTGTAATCAAACTCAACCATACCTATATGGTCATCCCAAGCTCCACCTAAGTCAAGGACATAGGCATGGAGCATATCCTCAAGAATATGTACATCTATTTCTTTCTCTCAATCCAACTATGGATGGTATGTCGTACTCAAATGGGCCTAAGATCCCAGTTCCTCCTAAAGGTGTCTCCAAAAACAAGGAGTGAACTGAGGATCCCTATCAGAGACTATAGTAGATGGAACGCCAATAAAATGAACAATCTCTTTTACGTAGGGATTTCTCAACTCATCAACCTTGGTTGTATCTTAAATGGGTATAATGTGAGCTAACTTGGTCATCCAGTCGATCACAACCCATATCACATTCTTCTTTCTCTAGGTACGTGGAAACCCAATCACAAAGTCTATAGAGATCTCATCCCACTTCCATGTTAGCATTGGAAGTGGATAAAGCAAACCTAAAGGATTATGGTGCTCACCCTTGACATGTTGGCACATATAAAAATGAGAGAAAAATTCAGAAATTCCCTATCTCATACCTGGCCACCAAAATCATTATTTCATGTCATATAAAAACTTCATGGTTTCTGGGTACACTAAACACTGGGAATTATGGAAAACCACCATCATAGATTTCCTTACCGCTAAGGTCACAACAAAAAAATTAGGATAGAATAGAATTACCTTAGTGGAGAATGATTAGTCAGGCATGATCTCCCCACCATAAAAAGGTTCTCTAATGCTACATAACTCATTATCAAGCTGTTGTTCCTAAATAATCATCTTTATAAGAACATATTTCAACTGAACAGTGTACAAGGAAACCTCAACCCCTAATTCCCAAACTCAAATATTCAAATGTGAAAAAAGATCCATCAAGTTCCACTCTTCCAAATGTTCTTTCACTACCTAGGTTGTAATTTTCCAACTTAAATCATCAGTTATGAAATTCCCTTTCCCTTGGTTATAGGTGATGTCAAAGTCAAAAGATTATAGGTATTCCACCCAATTCCTCTAGAGATGATTCAAATCTTTTTTAGAGAAGATATAATTAAATCCCTTGTGTTCTAAAGACACGATAATACTTTCTATGAAAATTTAGTGTCACTAACTTTTAAGTGTTTGCATCACAGCTAAAAGTTCATGTTCATGGGTCAAATAGTTCTTCTCGTGTGCCCTAAGATAAATAAAGACATAAGTAATGACATAATAACCCTATATAAGAATGCAACCCAAACCTACACTCGATGCATCATAGAAGGCCACATAGCCCTGTTTGGCCTTAGAAAATTTTAGCACCGATGTAGTAGTCAAAATACATTTCATATTAACAAAATAATTCTAACACTTATCATCCCAATAAAACTTTACTCCCATCCAAGTTAGATTATTCATCAGATAATCTAACTTGGATAAGTCCTTTACAAACTGGTGTTAATACCCAACTAGACCTAAGAATATTCAAATATCAAAAAAAAATCATGGTTTCTCCCATGTCATAATAACTTTTACCTTTTTAGTATCAACTGAGATACCATGTTTTGACACCATGTGTCCCAAGAATTTTACTTCTCAAATCCAAAAATCACATTTCGAAATCTTGGAATAAAGTATATGATTTCTTAATAATTCCAAAATTACTCTCAAATGACACACATGATCCTCCTCATACATAGATTAAACTAGGATGTCATCCAAAAATACCACCATAAATGTGTCAAGATAACCATGGAAAATCATGCTCATCAAAGCTATAAAGACTATAGGATATTTGGTTAAACCAAATGGCATGAATAGGTACTCATAATGGGAATACCTTATTCTAAAGGTGGTTTTCTGAAAGTCAAATTATTTTAACCTCAAATGATGGTATCCTTACTAAAGATAAATCTATGAAAACCACTTCTTCCCTTTCAACTGGTCAAAAATATCATCAAATTGTGGCGATGGATACTTTTTTTATCATAACTCGATTGAGATTTTGATAATCAACACAAAGGCATCATGAAATCTCATCCTTCTTAGCAAAGAGAATAGATTATTCCCAAGGTGACACACTTGGGCATATAAATCCTTTATCTAGAATATCATACAACTGAGTTTTCAACTCCTTTATTTTGGCAGGTGTCATGCGATAAGAAGGAATAGACACTGGTTGAGTAATAGGAACTAAATCAATAGAAATATACACCACTCTTATTAGTGGAAAACTAGATAAGTCTGAAGGAAACACATTGGGAAACTCTATGAAAACTAGAGGAAGATCACCACTGAAATATTCTCACTCCAGACCAAAAGAAAACATAGGTATCACTTTACCCAACTCTGGATAAGATGGTCTGGCTCTACTTGACCTTAGGTCCCATTCTCCTTAAAAGATTCAGCAAACCCCTTCAGGTGTATTAAATGAGACTCATCGAAGATAACAATCAATATGATCCTTATTGTAAATAAGTCATTCTATCCTGAATATGACATCAAGAGGTTTCATATCGAGAACTAGAAAACTTCAAGAAATCTCAATATCTTCTAGAGAGAAAACACAAGTGGAACTATGGAGGCCCTACTCTCTCTTCATTCCAAGGGGTTTAGTAATATCCATTACATAAGACAAAAATCTCCATAAGAGGATTTAGAAAATTTAAAATATGGGTTTAAATAAACAAGTGATATGCACTAGTATCAAATAGATCATTCACTAATGAAAAATTTATAGTAATGATGCCTCTCACAATTTTTAGACCTGTATCTTCTTCCTCTAGAGAATATTCCACTGCATGAAGAAGCTTCATTTCGGATGCAAGTGGTTGAAACCCCTTTTTCTGTGAAACATATAGTTACACCACAGTTTTAATAAGCATTGATGATCCAGTGCCACTACACAGAGTATAAAATATATGGAAGAACTTCTAAAAATGTCTTAAGTGCCCATAGGAGCTATAAATCGTGGGTTCCCAAATGCAAACCTTCTTAGAATTTCCATTCCTTTGAAATTGGTATAAAATCAAAGGAACTCTTCTTGGAACTTTAGGATGTCTAGAATAACCCTAATATCAAAACCACCATGAGAATAATCAAGCTTCATCTTCCCCTTAGTGGAATTCACATTTCCACTATGATAAAAAGTAACTCCAGTCAACCCTAAATTTCCATCCAAGTCCATTTTGACCATAAAATATCTATCCAACACATCATCATAATAAGGAAGGTTTAGAAAAAAAAACCTGAGAACGAATATTGGATCGAAACCCCAATTTGAACTATATATCCTTTATCTTCTCATTTGATACTATCTTATGTTCAAACTTCACAAGCTCAGCAAAACAGTTTTCATATTCTTTCATAGTCTTGTCATCCTACTTGATTTTGAAGAACATAGTGGTCTTAGATAATATCATAAACTATGTATAAAGTGAAAATAACTTTGAATTATTTCCACTCTAGGACCTCGTTTTTCTTTATTTTCACCATCATGTCCCACCATCTTCTACTCAGTTTTTATAGCATGAAGGTGGCACACTTTACCTTGATTTCCTCATGTGTCTCCAAGAACACAAAAAAATGATCTATCTTACTCAAAAATTATTCATCCTCTTGAAGATCATTTGATCCTTTGAATGTTGGTGTATTATAGTGAAAGAACTCCCAAGAAAAATTATGAAAAACATACCCTTGAGGGTCTATAGTCGGAGCCTGAATGGGAACTGGTGGTGGTTCTTGTCCCAGATCTTGGATAGTACATATAATCACCTCACCACACTTGAGTACAAAAGAAGATTTTCTTTCTCAGGTTCAATAGAAGCTTACTCTTAGATCTGATTCACACATCTTCTTGGATGAATGATACTAAAAAACATCAGAAAACAACATAGAATACATCATATTAACACTCAAACTGAGTAATAGTGGAAATTAATCCCAGTAGATAGACAAAAAAGATTTTTATTTCAATCTATTAAAATAAAAATCAAAGAAAATATGAGAAAAAATCTTTAAGGTGTTTTTCCCAAACCACCCCTGGTAAATTAAGGCTCGTTTCGGTGAGATTTGGTTAGGAACTCAGTCATAACAACCTCATAAATCCTAACAAGATACACAATTGCATACTAACATCAAGACAAGAATCTCAACCTATCTCTGATACCACAATGTCATGAACCATCCAAGGTACCCTAGTAACCCAATAACCAAGCCGGTCCTGACATATCTTGAAGGTCGTTATCGATCCCCATGGGTTGTAAACTAGCACCTCGCATCACAAAAAAGTAAATGTGGGAATAGATTTTCCACAAAAATAATGGAAGTAAGGTAAAACAGTCAGTATTCATACAAGAAATAATCTATAGGGAGAACTATACTATAATTAAAACAAGTAAACAAACCCAAATTACTATATAAAATCACCATAAAATGGAAACAACAACCCAAGCCTCAGTGGATCCAACTATCCAAGACCCAAGATTAACAGCTAGAACCACCTCCAAGTGGTGCTTTACCCCTACTCAAACCTGGAAGGAGATAATCTACAAACACATGAAGTCACAATTAGGGTGTGAGATAAAATCCTAGTAGGGTCTCACTAAGGATTCCATAATAGATGACAACATTCAATTAACCAAATAGAGCTCTCAATTTTAAATAAAAAGATTTGGCATTTCAAAATCATATTTAAAAAAAATCATTATTTACATTTCAAATTATGTAAATACTTTAAACAAATGGATTCACAAAAATTATATATATAATAGTTTATATAAATTTAGAAGGCATGGTAAACAGTTTTCAACAAACATTTGCATATATATATATATATATATTTAAAATAAAAACAAGGAAGAAACATGGTCACATGCTTAAAGGTATGATATTTCCACACTAAGGGGCTCCACATACTTAAATAGTTGACATGACATTATGTGTAGACACGTTCCCCTTGATATTATACAAGGATTACTTATCACCATCCAATTGGGGATGCGAATGTTGTATATTTATTGTTAGTGTTGTAAATCGTACAGTGTTATCCTAATAACTCACTAACTACCTAAGTAATTCATGTTCTCTAATAAAAAATAATGAGGGGAAATTTATTTTAAGACTTCTTAAAATACAATTCATCCCATTCTTTATTTCAAATATTCCAGTTTTCTATTTAAAAACCAAAACATATTTTTAAACGAATCATGCCTTTTATAGGATAAACCCAATGGGTTTCTATCAAAACCATTCAATACATTTTTCCCAAATACCTTTTCAAAATCAATTCCATCAAATTACTTTCACAATTTAAATCTAATGATTTAAATTTCACATGATTCCTTAAATTTCACAAATACACCCCAATTCAATGGAATTGGGGGGTTTTCCCAATTTTGAGTGAAAAATCCAATTTAAAATCCAAATCCTCCAATTCAATGGAATTGGGTTTTTAATAAACTAATTGAAATAAATTTCAATTAATTTAATTTAAATAAAACATTTTAATTTAAATCAATCAATTAATGGTTAAAAAAGTTGGTCATCATAACAGAACCACCTACCTCGAGATCACGGTATTTCAAAACACCAACCCTATATGGGATTCTCCAATGAATAATGTTGACACTGGGGTCCAAGAATGAATCCAAATATTCAAGATCCAAACAGAAAGGATTATATCCACCAATAAATATATAGATCTAAAAAACCCTAATGAGGAAAGAAGAGAGAGCGGGAGCAAGATAATAGGAAGAGGAAACCTACCAGGGAAAGATTGAACATCATTTTTTGAGATTTGATTCACTTCTGGGAGGGTGTATAGGGAAAAAAACTTCTCTAGGGAGCTCCCCTAGAAGAATAAATCCTCAAAGGTTGAATTAGGTCCATCAGGAAACTTAAATAAGGGTTTGAGTTGTTTTAAATAATTTTCATATTAATTATTCTCCTACGCACAGTTTCCTAGAAATATCTGTATGGTTTAGACAAACCATACACCCTAGTTTTGTTCCCCTTTTATTCAGGTTCATGGTTTTTACTAAGTGGTCACACAGTTTTTCAAGCCATGTTCCAAGCATTAAAAATCCCATATCCTTGGTTTTCATGGTTTTCTCTAGTAGGGTGCAGGATTTGGGAAAACCGTGCGCTAAATGTGCATAGCCCCAAAACATTCAAAAATTCAAAAAAAAATCACCTGAATTAATCCTAAATGAAATTCAACCAAATCATAATAAAAATAGGAGTTTATTAATACCTAAAAACAATAATAGTATGTTATATATAAAGGTTTTTGAATGGAATATTTTTATCATTTTCCAAACAATGTACTCTGTGAATTTTCCAAAAAAATACAGAAGGAATGTTTTTTAACTTATATGGAATGAGTGGATTTTCCTATTATCATGATTACTTAATTATTTTAATATTACTATATAATATTACAAGGTTATTTTCAAAGAAAATGTTTTCCTTTTTAATTAAACATATTTTCAAAAAAAAAGTTTTCAAAACGGAGGGGATATTTTTCTCAAAAATTATTTCAAGTGATCTTTAAAAATAATTTTCTATATAAAACAAAATTATTTGATGTTAATTATTCTTTACTAGGGATATTATCCAAGGATATAGTCCTTATTCTTTCTATTTATGGTTTATATTTATGATGGAATGATGTTTATGAATCCTATTACTTTTCTATGGGTTATGCAATGATGAAATTTTTATGAAATCCATTTATTTTCATGGGTTTTGATATGATAAATGATTTATGTTCTTATGGTAAAGATTTTTATAGTTTTAATTGTTTTATGGGTGGGACCTATATCTCCCTCCAATTTATTGGGTAAATAATTGTATCTTATGAGATAGACAGGGCTAGAATAGGGAGTGAACCCGATTTAGTAACATAGGGATAGAATAGGAAGTAAACCTGGTTCTATAAGATAAGGATATAATGGTGAGTGAACTTAGTTCATTACAGGATATTTTCTACTATGATGGTCTTGTAATTTAGTCTTTACTAACATGGAAATGATTTTTTTATGCTTATTTGTATACCACAAACTTCATGTCTCATGCCAATTTTATGTTCTCTTAGATCATGTGCTTTGACTTCTTTATGATTCATGTATTATGACCACCAAGATTTATTATATGACTCAATATTTTTATCTTTGATATACATGGTATAATTTTTAAATGTTGTGTTCATATTTTTATACCCTTATTCTCATATTGTGCTTATGAAATCATTGTTATCTCCTTTATTTAACCTTACTGAGAATATGAGATCACCCTTTATTATTTTTCTTTTCTCTAGGATATTAATAATGGTATTAAGTATGATATGTCAAAAAGGGTTCTAGATATAAAAAAAAATAGAGGAAGATGATGTAGATATTTTATGAACCATTTGTTTATGATTCCAAGTTTCTAAGAACACTGGACATATATGGTTCTGGTGTAGATTTTTTATGTTATGTAATTAATATTCATCTAAATAGATTTAATATGTGTGTATGAATGGGATGGGATGTTATATTGCTTATGAGATAAACCCATTAAGGGTTTTTTGAATTTCAATAATATAAACTATTATGAGTTGGATATAATTGAACCCATATTGACATGATGGGACCCTCATAGGTTGCCTTTACTTTTTTATGTGTTTAGTACTTGAATCTCTGGGGGGGTATGCTTATGCAAATGGAATGGTCATTTAAAGTTTTTGAATTTTCTTATACAGTGTTACATATAAACGTATGGTGGAATATTACTTAACCAATTCCATTAATTGATATAATAATTGTTATCTTCTTTTGATCTTATTATTATTAGGCATCAGTTAATTAAAATACTAATTAAAAACTAAAGATTGTTTTCCTCTATATATTGGAGATTAAATTTTTCTTTAATCAAGACAGTTGTGAAAATTATTGAATCAAATAAATGGTTAAAAGGGAATTTTGAGATAATTTTTCAAATGATTCATGGATTCAAATAAATAAAGTAAATAGTATTGTTTCTTTAATAAATCGTACTTGATATCCTTGGTGGGTGGACAATTATAAATTTTGAAATGAATAATAATCACTTAAATGACTTAAAATTGAATATTTTAGAGGTTCTTGATGTAAGTACCCCTCGTGTAGGGGTTAGTTTTAAATTTTTCCTTAATATTATGCCTTGAATGAGAATGTGACCATTTCCATGGAACTCTAATGACTTCTTCCAAGGCTATGATAGACATAGAGGTTATGAGGTAACTTCTAGTGATCGTCACATGTGTGATTATGTTATATAGTTTACGCCTTCTATATGTAAGAATCTAGCGCGGTTATGGTAGAACCTTACAACCTAAAAGAATTTATAAAGGATTTGTTTCAGTTTTCAAATGAGAGGTGTCATTTGGGTTTGGGTTTTCCCGAGAAGGACTCAAGATAATTAAAGGACACAATGAGTAGATGGGTGTATTTATGGAAAGTTAAACCTTAAGGTGCTATTACCATATACAAATACCACTGAGTGTTAGCCATTTTATTCTTTATGTTATCATTGTAATATTTTAGTGAGAACTCCCCTATTTAGTTGCTCGAATATGATTAGGGCCTAGTATCATGAATTTTGGAAAGTTATTTATTTACACCTATGATGATATATTCTAACCCTTTTAGTTCAATGCTTCCTTACCTGTTTCAATTTAACCTCTTATAAAAGTGTTTTTATATGCGTGTTAGATGTTATCTGATAAATGATTGTGAATAGGATATAGTTCTTGTGTGAAAGACCTTAGGGATAGGTGGGGTGACCTATGGACCCTTACTTTTGAATCAACCCCTAGTAGGTCAATAATGTGTTCTGTTAAGGATAACCTATGAAAGTGGTTGGTCTGATTCTATGTTGTCTTTCTACAGTGATCTCTGTTTTATGCTCTTTTTTAGACTGGTTCATGGTAGGTGCTCAAGTATTTTATTCAGGTATGGTGATTCCCTTTATTTTGAAAACCACCCTGAGTGATTGTTTATCAAAAATGATTTTAATGGGTAGGATTATTCTAGTGATTGTCCCAGTTGACCAGTGCTTGTGTTGTTGATTCTTTCTTCTCAGAAACAATCCCATGATTTGGGTGGTCATTCTAAAAATCATGTAACATGTGAGATTCTCAATTTTGAAGGTTAGTTCCAAGTTAACTCCCAACGTATCCAAATATTGATGTGTCATGTAGCATGATTAGTTTTTCCTTGTCTACTAATGACTCTCAGAAGAATGATTTAGGTTTATGAATTGGGGGTATAGGATGTGCACCCACTGTATATGCTAATTTTATCTCATGACTATTGTGCATTGCAGCTGGTTAGAATTGATCATCGATGAGCGGTTGAGTAAGGGTTGGGGATTGACATATTAAAATGTGATTCTTGCGGGCAAGGTGACATGGAGATTTTTGTAATTTAAAGGAGGTTCCTAGGATAAGGATTAATCCAGTTTTGACCTTGACATGCATCATTGGAAGATGTGGTGTTGGGCATTGAAAAGAGAAGGTGTGGCCTAGTCAATGTGATCATGGCTCAGAGGAATCTATATATTCCTATCGATAAAATTTCAATGTTCTCCTAATTAAGAGGTGATCATTCCCTTTATATTGATATCACCCTAATTAAATTGAGAGATTGTTATCTATACACCAAGCTAATTTATTAAATAGATATTATGGTTTGATGAAAGGGATCCGTGGGAGTTTCACTCAAGGACCAGTATTAAGATAATATAAATAGTGTGTAGTACACCATTATATTGGAAGGAGACCCCCATTATGATTAAAGTTCATCCTTCTCCATGATAATAATTCTCAAGAAATGGGAACGGTTGATGGGTGAAAATTACATTTATGCTTAGGATGAGTGGGATCCTATCCATGTCATATGTTACATCCATTGAGAATAGGGCATGGGATGTGATGAGATGATTTTGTTCATTGATTCAATGACAAGTATTCTCCTAAGGTGGGTATCAAGACATCAATCACTGGGGATAACCCTCATGTGAGAAAAGTCATGGGACCTTGATATTGATCATGTGACATTCATTTTGGCACTTATATTCCATTTAATATATGAAGTAGTGTATAGATGGAATCTTTGGTAAATTCTTGGTGTGGAGTCATTTATGGATTTAGGTGAAATCTATATGTGAGTGTTAAGCCCATAGTAGTTCATGATGATCCATAGATGTTATATCAGACTAATTTTGATGGAGGGGTTATAGCACAATTATTTTTTCTTTGGATATGGTTTGGGTAGGAGATGTCATAGGAATTCAAGTATAGGATTTTTAGTGCATGCTCAGAACGATCTTATTATGCCTTGGAATAAGGGATTTAGAATCTATTTTAGTGACATGTCGGTCGTAAAATCCAAGAATATCTATAAATTATTTGACCAAAGGTGGTTCTACTTAAATTTTATAAAATATAGGTATGTAGTTTGTGAGGATACTACATTGGGAACACCATCAGGATTAGACAGGTGTAGCTAAAAGGGTCAACTGGGTATTTTTAAGAAAAATCTAGTGCATCCAGTTTGATCTTGGTTGATTGTAGTTTGACCATTTTGAGTAGATCAAAGACCAAGGGTAGTTTCCTCATTTGTAGTTTGATAAATGTGTCAAGAGTGTTTCTATAATTCTATGGTTGTGTTCAATAAGAAATTCTAATGTTGGAAGTACCGTGACTCGGAATTGTATGTTTAAAACTAGAACATGTAGTGGGGAGAACCATAGGATAGATGATGTAAGAGACTATTAAATGATCGTGTATTAAGTAATAAAATATTAGGTAAGTTAATTCTTGGTTTTTTGGTGATATTGTGATAATTGGGTTGAATTTTAATAGCTTAAGTACCATGTGCTTTAAGTGATTCCTAAAGGTGTGTTGGTTTTTGTAAATGCAACGTGACTGTTTGAACTGAACTTCACACCCAAAGTAGGTCAGGTGGGGTTTTCACTATTTCCCCACGACTTATTGGGGATGAGAAGTTTTAAGGTGGTGAGACTATAAGATCCCATGTTTTATATTGAGTTTGAGTTTTCAAAGGTTTTTGAACTTTTCATTCGGTGGACAGAACAAATATTAAATTAAGCCCCCGAATGTAATTTTGAAATTTCAAACACTTGAAAGCACTATTTTGTATGTGGTTAAAGGACTAAGAGTTGTATCAAAATTTGGGTTGAGTTTCTTGATCATTAGGCTTCAAAATATCTCTTTTTAGGAGAGAAAAATAGGGTGTGATGTCTGTTTAAACCATGTGACCCTTCAAGAGAACCCATGTGGCCCTATAAGGGGTGTCACACAGTTTGTTAACCCATGAATTGTGGGGCACATGACTGTGTGAGATCTTTATAGTTTATTGTAGTGGTGAACCACATGTCTTGAACATGTTTTTTCTAACTATGTGCCTAGCCTGTGTGGGGTGTGGAGGTGGAAAGTGCCAAGAGCATAGAGGGAACACAGTTTGTTTGACCATGTGGCCAAACCATGATGGGTATATCTCTTAGACAGTGAGAGATGCATGGTTAGTTCATGGTTATCCAAGTCATGTAGCCTAAATATTATCCTCTTTAAAGGGGAAAAATTTAGCATTTTCCCCTCATCCCTTAAATGGGTTTCTCCCCATTTTCTTCACCATTTCATTCCCAGTAGGTCCCCCACATGACTAGCTCTCCCTCTTCTCATCATTAGTGGATCTCCTCTATTTCTTTCCCAAATCAAACCCTATAGAATTATTTGGAATCCCATTGGTAATTATGATACTCATCATGCTTATTTTCTTCATTTATCTTTTCATATGTAATGTTAAATATGTGCAAGCTAATTCACCCTATTTTCAGGATGTTCTTCAAATATTTAATTTTCTTCTATTTTGGCTTGAATCAAAGCTCGATATTGGATAGGTGGACCATCATAATCATGATTTAGGTGTTCTAGTTGCTTTTCCAAAAAGTATTTGTCATTTATAAATGATTTCCACTATTCTACATGCTATATTTTCTGTACATTTCTCTTAAATAATGAAGTGCCTTAAATTAAATTACATATACCATATTTGAACATGATATGGTATCTTTATATGGTTTGGGGTAAAATTCCCAAACCCAAACCACCTTATAAGGTGGGTTATTTTCATTTTAGTTTATATTTTCATTTCCCTATAATTATTTCACCTTTGGGTGTGTACCTTAAATCTCCCTTGAGGTGTGATGAGTCATTCCATGTAAAGGAGATGACTAATTTCGATTTAATAAATTAGTGTGACAACCAAACTTATGTTTTCTAATATAACCTACTTTGGGGTTCACTTTCTTATAAATTAGATGAATGATATATCTAAAATTAATTTGACTACTATTAAGTCATGATTTCTTTTCATGGCCTTTTCTTTTAATTTTAAATGATATTGTAATTTAATGATTGAAGGTATGACACCTCCCTTAAACCTTGTCATGTATAAATGAAATATAATAGATTAAATTATTTGGGATGACATGATAAATAGAATGATACCTTATATATCCTTTATTCATTATTGAGTGAAAAGGTAGAGACTTGAATTAAATAAAGTGAATGAACTGATATGATTAATTGGTCTGACATCTCATGTTGACACTTGTCACTTGTTAATGAAAGGGTAATGGTTTAAGTAAATGGAATTGATATATTGGAATGATTATTTCATCTCTATGAGTATTTATTAAATATAAGGTTCTTATTGTTACTATAGACCTTTTTCTTGTAATAGTAGTGGTATGACATGAGCCAACCATGGATTCCCAAGGGAATTCCTTTAGAACACAGAGGACACCACTCTAATTCATTATGATGGTTTCCCAGGGAGATACCGACTTTGGAACATATTCATTGTATTATTTATTTGTGAATACATAATTGTAGTCTGATTATTCACTTAACACATTTCCATATATTAGAATGCCTTAGATACACTCCTTGGATTCAGATGATGTTCTCAGATAGGAGGAACTTTATATTATCCCCTTGGGACCTAGTCATTCTTAACTTGAGATTACTATAGACATGTTCCATGGACTCGGTTAGACATTATTACATTATAATACCTAAGGTATACCCCTTGGATTACACTTAAACCCTATATATATGTATTGCATGAGTTGATACTATGAGTTGGATCATCATACTGAGGTCAAGGATACCTCGATTACACTTTGGATCCCTATCTATTATGTCTTCATATCATATAGTCCCTTAGATTATTATTATAATTTTATCACCTTGGAAATAATGTCCCTTATCTGTTATGTGATCCCCTCATGTGGATTCACTAAGTACTAAACTTTGAGTCCATGTTGATGCATGCAAATCAATGAAAATGATTGTATTACATATGCATATGTATACATCATTGTAGGTGTGTATATATATTATTTCTTAGGATGAAGAAGGTATGGTTGGTCAAGTTTCTTTGAGGAACCTGAGCCCAACATTATTATTTTTTGTTTACTACTTAATTTTGATATACTTTCACACTTTTTATTTTCTACTCATGGACTAGATATATTTAAGAACCATTGGTGGTATCCAACTGTGTATAACTCACACCTTGTTTGGGACACCATACCAATGGGGTACCTGAATAGACCTTGTTATTGTAGGTTCAATTTCATAGTTCACGCTTGTGATGTTATGATTATATGTGTCATCTTAAGAGAATAGTATTAAACTGTAGCTTAGGATGCTCATAGATATAGCCCTTGGGCATTTTTTCTTTTCCTTTTATATTGTTTCTATGTAACTTTTGTATGTTTTTTATGCATGTTATGACATATTCATGCTTTATTACTCATCATTTATTATTTTCAATGTTTTTTATTCTAATACCTTTATTTATTATTGATTCTTCTATATTTATTACTAATCTAGATGGTATATTATCACCCACTGTACCTCCATTAGACACTCACTACTAGTCAGTAGCCTCTGCCATATGGGGAGGAATGTTTGAGGCTATATATCCCACCGGCTTGGGGTACTACATTATGTCTCTCAGTTCAGAATGTTATAGTGATGATGAAAAACCATTATATCCATGTTGTATGAAATTTATGGTTTTATCAATAGTTCTATGATTTATTAACTTGAAGGCCAGAAATGGATAAAGTGATAAGAGTTTTATAGAAAATCTAAAGGTATAAAAATACATACTTCCTAAAGAAAATGAGCTTCCATATACACATTATAATGAATAGTTTATATTATTCTCAATGGGTTTGGGGTATAAGAATATACATGTAAAGACACAAGCTCGCGCTTCTGGAATCATCTCACATAAATGATGGGTATTTTTTATTATAAAATAAATTGAACAATAAAAAACACATTATACAATAGAGGACATTTTCTAGTCTAGTTTTTGGATAATTAGACAACAACTGACAAATTATTAGAGTTTAAAAATAAAATAAAATTAATTTCATCATGTGCACTAACTCCTTAAGTGTAGAAAATTCCTTCAAAACGTTCTATTAAACCTGTGAAAGATAAATTTTAAACATATGGTGAGTAAATATTTTTCCTAGTAAGGGGTTTCGAAAACATTAATAAATTACTTAAAACATTTCCTTGAAATAAACATATGTACTTAAAAATAGATTTTCATAACATTTGTATACTAAATAAATAATTTATAAAACCATTATTTTCTCAAAATAATTATATTTGAAAATATCTTTGGGATTTATCCATTTAAAAATAATAATTTTCAGTGGGTAATTTTTTATACTTGGTGGGGAATATTAAATACATAAGGTTTCTAGTCATAACTCATATGGAACAAAGTCCCCTTAATATTTATGGGTTCACTTCTCATAACATAACATTAATTATACTAGTAAAAAAATTTAGAAAACACTTAATGGGTTTTCCTTTCTCAATCATGTCTCAAAACATTTTGAAAACACATATATAAAATTATTTTCTTTAAAAGAAAATAAACTTTCTTATAAAAATTCATAAACATTTTCTTGAGAATTTTGAAAACCATTTTAGGAGAATCCCATTATTGAAATAAACTATCCTTATATTTGTAAATCCTAAATAAAATGAATAATGAAATAAATGCACACTTGATCTAAAAATGCATATATAATTTTATCTTCTTAAAATAAACACAATCATGAAACAATTATGTATCACATATATATTTAAAAAATAAACATTTTAAATAAAACATTTTAAAGTTTCAAGAAATCCATGATTCTAATAATTTCATAACTAAACCTTAAATATTAAATTGAAAACATGAATTTATTATGCATGTAAGGAATGTCAATATTATGCATAATGCATGGCCATGACTATATGAAAAGGAGACATCCTTAATTTTCTATGCGCACTCTTTATAAACCAGAAAATAAAATTACAAACATGACAATAAACATTTATTCCTTCTATATATATATAAATATATATAAAATGTGAATTTAAATTCTGAATAAAAGAACTTGATGTTTTCCATAATCACACACACACACATATATATATATATAATGGAATTTATAATAATAATAGTCTTAGAATAAATTCATGTTTAAAAAAACTTTGATAAATTAACCATATAATATAAATTGAATAATAAAAATATTCATTGAAATAAGAATTCCATAATTTTGATAGATGTAAATCACTTAAGAAATATAATTTCCAAAATAAAATCATTAGAATAAAATTTTTGAAAACAAATTCACATTTAAACATAATTTTTTGTGAAAATAATTATTACTCACTTCTTAATTTTGAAATCTAGAACCACAAAATAAATAATTATAAAATCACCATTAAAATAATAACTTAAATCATAAATTGATAAATAAAAATAATACGTTACTAAGGGTTCTCCAAAAATAAAAATATCACAATTCGTAGAAAATTTTAAGAAGTATACAACCCAAATAAATTCATAAATTGAAAATAAAATAAAACCCTTACTAATTTTGAAAATTGAGAACAACTTTAAAATAAAAAAAATCAACACCGCCCTTACATAGAAATATTTTTGTAATATTAATTCCATTACAAAATAATTTTGAAAATAAGTAATAAATCCCTTACAAATTTTTTTTATAAGAACTCTTATCCTCAGTGGAAAACTCAATTTCCCTCAAATATATCACATAAGGTATGCAGAGGTGTGCGAAAGAAATGCAGAACTCAAAAATATAGATAGAAGAGATGCAGAATGAAACCGCTATTTAAAATATTAAAATTAACTGTTTATATAGTGACATATATATATATATATATATATAATTTCTCACAAGAAGTGTGATGGAAAAGATATTAGAAAAAAAGGGAAATGTGAAACAGTGAGTCTGCTAGAGGTTTTGTCCACACCCCAGATAGAATAGTTCAAATGGAGCATATTATATTTGGGCTGAATACCAATCAATGGACAAAAAAGATTTGTAAAATCCTCAAATATTGACAAAAACAAGATTAGCAAGCTGATAATTAAACCATACATCCAATTGAAATGTAATATACCATTGTATATCCATACATTCACTGAAAACTATTCAATCAAAGAAAATCGACACAAAATAGCATAAAACAATGAAAAAAAACAATTTAAAATAACTTCAACAAAGACATATGAAATAATCGATAATCATACCATGATCAGTGAGGTGAACAAAATAAAATAATTTTCGTTTTAGTTAAAAAGGATCGGATACCTAGAAAATAAAATAAACACCTACACATCATAAAATCTAAAAACTAAAAACAGATTATCAACCTTTTTGAAAACTGAGACCCTAACTGAGATCGAGACCCTTCAACATCGCTCGGATAATCTTTGCAGAAAACCAATCCTTGCTCGGTCGAATTCGAGGATGGATCTGTAGTCAAACACTACTCGGACTCCTCATCCTTTCTCAGTGTGATAGCAATGACCTTTAGACCATGGCTTCGGATCGAATAAGTGGCTATCAACCTCTCCCGAAAGAACCATCCTGCACCTCGGCTCGGCTCAACTCTATCTCCCCAAAGTGAGAAACCGGACCTATGAAACCCTACTGCTCTCCCATAAAATGTTTTCACGATCCATCTCTTCATTTAATTTTTTTAATTTGTCTTTTTATTTATTCTATTTAAAAGGAAAATTAATATATTAAAATAATAATATTATCAAAATAGATTTATAATTTATAATTACATTTATATTCATCAGATTATATTCATATTTTAGTTAAAATAAAAAATAATTATATTCTGAAAAGTTAATAAAACAAATTCATCAAAATATATTGAAAATAATAATAATTTTCTTAAAAAAATTATCTTTTAATGAATACTATTAACCATAATCGTTTTAAATTTAAAAAATACTTTTTATATTAAATCAAATTTTTGTAACATGTAATGTGATATAATTATAATAATTTAATAACCCTTTAAAATAAAATTTTGTTTTGTTATACAAAAATAACCAAATAATTCAATTATAATAAATATTAATTTAAAAAATAAAACTTTGTTTATAAAAGCATAATTTATAATTTAAAACATTAAATTTTTAACAAATCCTATCATTATTTTTTAAAAAAATAATAATTAATTTATTGATCACTTAGAAATTTCTGGGATGTTACATTATCCCCCCCCCCCTCAAAAAAATTATGTCCTCGTAATTTGTTCATCGGACTCTAGAAAATTCTGAATTTTCATGTTCATAATAAAAAACTATGACTACTAGACTCTTGTATTATACCTCATAGACAACAATATATAATCTAAAAAAAATCTAGATCATTCCTTTGATACTAATTGTAAAGACTCGAGCCCACGCTTTCAGACTCATCACATATAAATGTTGTGTATTTTTTTTATAAAATAAACTCAGCAATACATAACACTTTATACAATGGAGGAAAATTTCCTGTCTATGTTCTAAATAATTAGACAACAACTTAAAATTTATCATAGTTTGTAAATAAAATAAAAAAAATCATCACGTGTGTTATCTTCTTAAGTGTATTGAACACCTTAGGAGAATTCTATTAAACCTATGAAAAATAAATTTCAAACATAGGGTGAGCAATTATTTTTCTCAATAAGGGACTTTGAAAACATTAAAAAATTATTTTAAAACATTTCCCTAAAATAAACATATGTAATTAAAAATATATTTTCATAACATTTTTATACTAAATAAATAATTTAGAAAACCATTATTTTCTTAAAATAATTACATTTGAAAAGATATTTGGGATTTCTCCATTTAAAATAGTAATTTTTAGTGGGTCATTTTTTATACTTGGAAAAACATATTAAAAACATAAGGTCTATATTAATAACTCATATGGAACAAATTCTCCTTAAGATTTATGAGTTCACTCCCTATAACATAACATTCATTATACCAGTACCAATTTTTAGAAAACTCTTAATGGACTTACCTTTCTCAATCATGTCCCAAAACATTTTAAAAATATATACATAAAATTATTTTATTTAAAATAAAATAACATTTCTTATAACATGTCACAAAAATTTTCTTGAGAATTTCCAAAACCATTTTAGGAGAATCCCGTGCTTGAAAAAAACTGTCATTATTTGTAAATCATAAATAAAATGGATGATAAAATAAATGTACACTTGATATAAAAATTCGTATATAATTTTATATTCATAAAATAATCACAATCATGAAAAAATTATGTCTCTCATATAAAATTATAAAAGAAACATCTTAAATAAAACATTTTAAATAAAACATTTTAAATTTTGAAGAAATAAATGTTCCTATTAATTTCAAAAGTAAACCTTAAAATTTTAATTGAAAACATGAATTTATTATGAATGCAAGGAATTTTGACATTATGCATAACGCATAGCCAGTACTATATGAAAATGCGACATCCTTAATATTCTATGCGCACTCTTTAAAAACATGATAATAAAATTATAAACATGTCAATAAACATTTCATCCTTGTATATATATATATAAACTATGAATTTAAATTCTAAATAAAAGAACTTGATGTTTCCCATAATTATCACACACACACACACAGATATATATATATATATATATATATGTGACATGGAATTCATAATACTTATAATTGTAGAATAAATTCATGTTTAAACAAAACTTTGATAAATCAGATATATAATATAAATTGAACAATAACAATATCTTTTGCAGCAAGAATTGTATAATTTTTATAGATGTAAATCACTTAAGAAATATAATTTCCAAAATAAAATCATTAGAATAAAATTTTGGAAAAATCACATTTAAAAATAACTTTTGATGAAAATAAATATTACTTATTTATTAATTTGGAAATCCAGAACCATGAAATAAATAATTATAAAATCAACCTTGAAATAATAACTTAAATAATAAATTGTTAAATAAAAATAATCCCTTACAAATGGTTCTCCAAAAATAAAAATTGGACAATTCTCATCAAATTTTAAGAAGTATAAAGCCCATATAAATTCATAAATTGAAAATAAAATCAACACCTTACTAATTATGAAAATCAAGAACAAGTTGAAAATAAATAAATTCAATACCACCCTAACACAGAAATATTTTTTTAGTATTAATTCACTTAAAAAATAAATTTCAAAATAAATATTAAATTCCTTACAAATTATTTGCAGAATAACTCTTCTCTTTGGAGGAAGACTCAATCGCTCTCAAATCTATCAAAAAAGGTTTGATGAGGTGTGTGGAGGCAACATAGAACTCAAAAAGATAGATAGAAGATATGCAGAATTAATCCGCTATTTAAAATATTCAAATTGACTGTTTATATATATATAATTTCTCATCAAAAGTGTGATAGAGAAGATATTGAAATATACAAAAGGAAAATGTGAAACAGCGAGTCTTCTTGAGATTTATTCCAAACCCCAAATAGAATATTTGAAAAAGAGCATATTATATCTTGGCTGAATATCAATTAATAGACCAAAAATATTTGAAAAGGCCTCAATTAACAAAAAAAAACAGGCTTAGAAAGTTGGTAATTAAATCAGATAGCCAATTGACATGTAATATATCATTGTATATCCATACATTCACTACAAACTATTCAACTGAAGAAAATAAACACAGAACAGCACAAAATAATAAAAAAAATAACTTCAATAAAGACATATAAAACAGTAGATAATCATACCATGATTGGTAGAGAAAACAAAATGACGTATGTTGCAATTAAATAGGTTCAAACTCCTAGAAAATAAAATAAACACCTACACATCACATATCTAAAAAATAAGAATAGATTTTCTACCTTTACAACAATCAATACCCTAAACAAGATCGAGACCCTTAAACATTTCTCGGATCATATTTACCAGAAACTGATCCTTGCTTGGTCAAATTTAAAGTTGGATCTACAATTGAACATCACTTGGGATCCTCATTATTGCTTGGTGTGATGACAACGGCCCTTAGACCTCAGCTTCGGCTCGAAGAAGTGGCTCTTAGCCTCTCCCTAAAGAACCCTTGAGTGTCTCATCTTGGATCAACTCCATCTCCCCAAATCGAGCAGTCGAACCCGTGAAACCCTACTACTCTCTCCTAAAACTTTTTTACAATTCTTCTCTTCATTTCATTTTTTTAATTCGTTTTTTAATTTATTATATTTAAAAAGAAAATTAATATATTAAAATAACTATATTTTCATAATATATTTATAATTTATAATTACATTAATATAAATATGATTATATCCATATTTCAGTTAAATAAAAATAATTATATTCTCAAAAGGTAATAAAGAAAATTCATAAAGATATATTGAAAATAATAATAATTTTTTACAAAAATGACTTTTTTTAATGAATACAATTAACCATAATCATTTTAAATTTCATAGAATTTTTATACTAAATTACATTTTTGTAACATGTAATGTGATATAATTATAATAATTTAATAACCCTTTAAAATAAATGTTTGTTTTGTTATAAAAAATAACAAAATCATTCAATTATAATAAATATTAACTTAGAAAAATAAAACTATGTATATAAAAGCATCATTTATAATTTAAAATATTAATTTATTATCAAATATTATCATTTTTTAATTAATAATTAATTTATTAATCACTTAGAAATTTATGGGATGTTATAATACATACATGCCCAAATTTTTTGTGTGTTGTATAGGAATAAATACAAAATTTTTTCAGCGTTTCTAAAATTTTTGATATCATGGTATAAGTTGAAAGAAAAATCAGAGGCTGATTTGGTAGTTATAGAGATATTTGTAAAGGAAATTTGGTATCTTCCGATAATTCTTCATTTAAAACATTTATTTCAAAAATTAAAATGATGCAAAAAGGTTAAGATGGAATAAAGATGAGTGAATATTTGATGGAAAATTATGACATCAATCTAATTTTCCAAAGTGGAAGAAAATTGATCAATGGTTTCCTACATTTGGAAATGAAGTTATAATATCATACTTAGATTGTGAATGGATATAATGAATCCATATCAAGGCCATAGTAGGAAACATATTTCATGGGTTGTTTTATTGGTAATTTAAAACTTATCTCCTAAATTTTTTATGAATAAAAAATATATCATGTTGAATTTAATGATTTCTAGACCAAAACAACCTTGAAATGATATTGATGTTTTATTTTCACCATTAATTGATGATTTAATTTTTTTTATAGTAGAAAGGTATCATAGTGTATTATTTTTTAAAAATGGAATATTTTTAATTGCACACAATGATAATTTTCACTATAAATGAATTCCCCATATATATGGAAATTTTTTAGTATATGGTGTTAAGTGGTATAAAGATTATCTAATTTGTGAAGAACGAACTTTATATTATCAACTACAATATGAGATAAAAATTATATACATGGTTCATTAAAGGTTTCTTTCTATGGATCACTCTTATCAAAGATTAAAAACATAATTTGATGTCTCACATGAATTTTATATTTCTACAAAACCTTTTTCAACTAATCTATATTTTGAGAGGGTGAAAAACATTGATGTCACAATAAAAAATACATAAAAATATGGTAAGGATATAAATATTTAGAATAAATGATAAATAATTTTTGAGATTTAATATTGGAGATATCATGAGATCAAATATAACATTTATTTCATTCATGTAGATAATAATCCATATGATAGTTTGATTGGAACATTGTTAGATACTAACGAAAATACTGAGGATGGTTCAAATGCAAGATTGGACTTACGATAAATGGGAATACATTTAGTGCTAGTTCACACGCCTAATATAATATGATCATACCTAACTTTGTATTTTCATACATTATCTAATAGAGAGAAAATTATTTTTCTATAGTGCCTCCACAGTATCAAAGTGTCAAGGGGTTATTCTTCAAATGTAAAAAAATTATCACTAAAAAATTTAAATCTATGAGGCATAAAATCTCATGATTTTCATGTCATGATGAAACATATTAGTCCAGTTGCATTGAATGGAATAATTACCATCTATATCAAAATGACTATCATAAATGTGTGTTATTTTTTCAATTCAATTTATAATAAACTCATTGATCTGAATTCATTAAAAAATTCAGATAATGATGCAGTTTCTATTATTTTTAAACTAGAAATATATTTTCCTCTATATTTTTTTGATATCATGGTGTATTTAATGGTTCATTTGGTGTAAAAAATAAATCTTTTTGGAACTTTATATCTGCATTGGAAGTATCCTTTTGAAATTTATATGAAGATATTGAAGGGATATGCTAAGAATCCATATCGACTAGAATCATCCATTTTTGAGAAGTATATATATGAGGAGGCAGTAGAGTTTTGTACAAACCACTTTTCTATAGTTTATCACATTAGTTTTCTTACATATCTCCACGAATAATAATTTTTTTGGGGAATGGGGATCTATGGGAAAGTAAAATTGTCTATAGGTTAATAGATAAAGCTGGTATATTTATAAATCTTGAATAATATAAATGATCCATAGCTATATATAACATTACATATTAATGTGTTAAAATAATATTATCCAAATAAGCAAGATATGTGTATAAAAAAACTTTTTCCATGGTTTAAAGTGACCATGTGTGGTATATTAGATACATTAAAAACATTGATATGGTTAGCGGGTGGCCTTAGGTTGAATTTTAAAACATGATTCATATATGAAATTAATGGATATATATTTTATACCAAAGATTAGGAAAACATAAGTGAGGTTTAGAATAGTGGTGTATTTGTGTTCGAAGAATCAATTCATTTTTCAAGTGATAAAGAAAAGAAACCTAATCCCTTCATCAAGTGAATATAATAGATTTATTGAAGAAATATGGGAGATTGATTACATTAAATTTTGAGTTCCAATGTTTAACTTCAAATGGATTATCGATAACATTGATTTCAAGTACAATTAATTTAGTATGACTCTAATTAATTTTAATATATTGAAATAAACAATTGATTCTTTTATCATGGAAACACATGAAAAATAAATTTTCTATGTTTATAATACATCAAATGTGCATTGGTCTATCGTTTTATAAGGAAAAAATAGTATTTTGGTGATGAAAAACTTGAAAATGATGATGATTTATGTGAGATCTCTAATTCCATGGAAATATTATTATAGAATATTAATGACCACATCATATAAATGGTTTCTATACAGAAAACCATGAATAAGAAATATGTGAAAACAATCCTTTAGTAATTTATTCATATTACAGGTAACATATATTTATTTATTGCTTACCTTTTTAAATTTAATAAACTATTAAATACATTAGTATTATTTTTTTTAGTTAAAAAACATATTTTAACAAATATGATAAATTTTTTGTTTAGATTATTTTATTTTTGTTTGTATCATTTTTCAATTATTCAATGTAACTATTGGATTTGTGTAAATCTTTATTTAAGATTTTTTTTGTTTTATCTATATCATTTTTTGTTTCATATATATTGTCAGTATTATTTTAATATTTTTAACTAATAATGAATAAGATAAATAATATTTTCAGTATTATTATTAACATTTTTTTTAACTACTCTAACTAATATGATAAAGTGTGGTTTGTTTTTATTGTTTCTTGTATCATTTTAAAATTTTATTTGATTTTTTATGTAATGATTGGATAAGTATAATCTTTTACAAAAAAAATATCTTTCATTTGTTTATATAATTTCATCTCCCATTATTTATTTTATCATTTTAGTTAAATAATTTAATAAATATTAATGAAAATGTATTCTTCAATAACATTTTTTCAATGGAAACTCCTTTTTCATTATAATGGGTCATAAGATATAACTTGTTCTCTATAATCCCTATGATTCTTCATCCTCCAAGAGTAATTTATAAGATATTTAAGTCATGTGTTATTGAATAACATGCATCTAAAATAGCTCAAAATATGACTTCATAAATATCCTCTATGATACATCCATTTTATATATTTAATTCCATAATCTTATTAATTTTTATAGATAAATTGAAATCTCTTTCTATGTTCATTTCATATATGGGGTTAGAAATCCAATGATCATCTTCCCAAGATAACCCACATTATCTCATCTTTATGATGATCTAAACTATATTACATCTACCATAATAAATCCAACACTTCATGTGGGTATTATATCAATATCCATTTATCACCCCATCTTTTCATCATATTACAAATCTAACATACTTGAAAATTAACAATAATTATTGAAAACAAATATAAAGATACATGAAAATTCATAGATGTACTTTATATTCATGTCTTTCATGGGAACATAAATATCCCCTTAATATCATGGGAACATTAGGGATATAAACATCCTATTTGATATAGAGCTTATCCAAGAGGAGGTAGAGGCATGAAGCAAGGATGCAGATGAGGAGGATTTGGTAAAGTAAAACTCCAAGTGATATAATTTCAATATGTGGAAGAACCATAGGTAGTTTGATGTATAATTTTTACTTGATTCACTATTTATTCTATTTATTATTTATATTCATGTTTCTAATTAATTTATCACTTCTTCCCTAGTTTATGTATTATAAATTATTGTGGATAATCTTTAAAAGCCGCTGAAATTGACTACTTCAGTCAGAGGTCAAACAAGGTTGTCCAAGGTGTGTTGTTGTGAGTTATTTTTTATATAACATTAATTTTCATGGAACTTTGTATTATTTTAGATGAAACTATATGATTTATCCTTTAAATGGGTTATTTTTAAATTTTCCATTATTTTGTTGATTACTCTCATTGAAGGGTGATTTTTCTTCGGTGTAGTGATGGATAGAGCTATAGATTACTATATATCAGTTAGTGAATTTTATGATTTTTTCATCTGAATTAAATATAGATGATCTTTCTAGAGTAATGAGATATTTTTTATGTTATTTTACATTAATATATGAGTTTACCATTGAGTACAAAAATTAAATTTTCCAAAGCATTATATCTAGTTGTTTCTTCTATTATTATGGAAACTTATCTTATAATACCTACAATGATTCAGGATTTCATGACTCAAATTTATGAATTATTGTAAAGTGGTTTTATTTAACATATAATATCACTATAGGACACTCCAAGATTGTTCATAATTAATGTGGATGGAATTTTGAGGTTATATATTGATTATTGAAAGTTAAACCAGGTGATAATAAAAAATCACTATCCTCTTCCATTTATAGATCATTTATTTGGTCATTTGAATGGGGAAAATAGATTTTTTAAAATTGATTTATGATTTTTGTATCAGTATATATGGTTTAACAATGAATACATCTATAAAACATCTCTTCAGTATTTTTATGGGAATTTCTTGTTTATAGTGATTTCTTTTGGAGTAACAAATGTACCAACTGTGTTTATGGGGATTATGAATAGTGTGTTTTAAACTTATATTTATTATTTTTTATTATTATTCACTAATGAAATTTAGTTAATTAAATTATGAAGGTGGATAATATGATTCTTCTTAGAATGGTATTAGAGTTTCTCAAGAAACATAATTTGTATAGGAAGATGCCAAAGTGTAGATTATGGACACATGAGGTTCATTTTCTAATTCATTTTATTTAATATAATAGTCTAGTAGTAGAAATAGTGACGTTATAGAATTTTATTTCATGGAACCCATGAAAGAATTTTTTTTTAAGTATGGATTTTTTAGGTTTTACTAGTTGTTATAAGATATGTGTACCTGGGTTTTCTCAGATTGTAACCCCATTATCAACTTTGACTAAGAAAAGTAGTATTTTTTCTTGGATGGATGAATGTTAAGCTTATTTTTAAAATTTTGGAAGAATATTTTATGAGTGGTCTCATTCATTGATTAACTAAATAGAATTTTCCTTATAAATAATTTTAGTATGTATTACATTAGGGGTTTGGATGTGTCTTGAGGATAGATGAAGTAGTTATTATATGAGGGTTTAGATAGTTACATTCTCATGAATGTAAATATTCTACTTATGATTTATAGTTTTTGGTAGTGGTTCTTGGGTTTATGATTTGGATTTATTATTTTCTTAGTGAATACTTTATTATATATAAGGATAATAATAATTAAATATATATCTTTCTTAATAAATATTTGAATTTATGTTAAATAATATGGTTAAAATTTCTCTAAGATTGTAACTTATAAATTACATATATCCCTATAAAGGGTAATTTGGTAGCTGATTACTTGATTCAAAAGTTGTATAGTAATGTTTCTCACTGATTGAGTGAGGAATGAAATGAGATATACATGACTGTTTTTTTACATCCTGATTTAGAGAAGATTCGTGGGAGAGTATGTCTTAATCCTATGATGGTAAAATATTTATTATTGTGTCCTTTAGATACTTTATAGTGGAAGATGGAGGATATTTTCATGGATTTTGTTATGGGATTACCTTAAGCTACCAGAGGTATTGATGATATATTGATCAATGTGGATAGCTTTAGAAATTTGAAACAATTATTTTTTATTAAGGAATTGATATTATTGTATAATTTGGTAAATGTTTATGTGATGAATGTGGTGAATCTTCATGGGGTTATAAATATGATCATTTCTATCCATGATCTTTAGTTTACATCATTAATGTGGTGAGGATTACTATAACATCCCAACCCCAATCCATTTTCTTGGGTAGGATTAAAGTGACACTAACCTTAGGTGAATCCCTTGAACACTAAAGGCTAGAAATTAATTTCATGGGTGTATAAAATCTTTAGGGGATGATTTACCCTCATACATAACATAACATGTAATAGACAGTCATAATATATTAATAAGGATAAACATGATTCATGAAATAAAACCAGCCAACCAAACTTAAATAAAACAACAAGATAGAAATATGAGATCTATCATAAATATTAAAACAAAATATATCCATAAACCCAAAGGACTAAAAGATGGACCATATATTAACTTTGGAACTACACCTTACTCTACACCATGACCAAATCCAAGATCCATCCTCCAAAAGTAGTAACTATTGCATCAAGGTTATTTTCTAGAAAATTAAAATACTCGTACCTTACCTATATCATGATAAATAATGTATGCATACACAATAAAGTGAATATGAAAGGGTGAGAATACAACCCAGTAGGAAATCCACTAGAGACTTCTCACACACACCACTAGGACAAGAATAAGTTAACTCAATATAAATATATATATATATATAAGAGAGATAAAATACCCATGAAACATGCACATAATTATAGAGAATAAAGGATAAAATAAATATTATATGCACCTAATCCCTCCCATACAGAACTATTACATGCATCCAATGCCTCCCCCATCAAATAAGATCCCTAGAATAAACCAAACTCAGGAGAAGAACCCTAATTCCTCTAACCCAATATATAAATTGATTAATTAACCCAATGATCCCCACATGGAATGGAATCTAAGTCCAAATCAACAATACACCTTTCAATTTAGTATGAATGCATTCCAACCCCATTCACATGTTCATTTCACACACACTAATTATTTTCTATGAAATAAAAATTGAATCAATATTTTCAAGAGGGTTTTCAGAATTATCTATTTAAAAAGAAATAAAATTTATGTTATATTTCATAATCCTTAAAGTTATTTAAATAAGTAAAGTGGGATAGAATCCACATACCTTTAATCGTTCATTCATCCACAGTCATGAGGAAGATCTTCTACAAAAAGGGGAGTCACCCAACACACCTATGGAATCCTCTTGTTCATGAGCCCTAGTGATTCAAGATAGAATGGGAATTTCTATAGGGATTAATTGAGTCAAAAATTGAGTTAATATCCACCAAAAATATCACACATGGTTTCACATTCAAGTGTGTATCACCCCCTCAACAAAACTTAGTGTATATTTTGGCCATTTTAAAAACTAAGATGATGGGCACCACACCTTTGACCATGACATAGTACTTTCCCCCAAGCCATTTTTAATTTCTCACTTTAGGGAAACCCCGCCCAGCCACCCTAGCCATCCCTATGATAAGTACCACTATAGAAGAGGAATTCCTTCCCCGTTTTTGACCCACCACTCCTTGGACCATGGTGTGATAGTTTTTCCTTCACTATTTTCTAACTACCTATATAGATCCTATCCCTATTTTAACCTCATCCACCATTCCCACTTACCTGGAATTGTGGTCTCCTTATTTCACAAAGGTCGCCCTTCCCAACTGAAATTCTCACTAAAATGTACACCCTAGCAGTTTCACTAGTTGTGGTGCACTCATCACCACACAACGATCTCAAAATTCTCACCCATACATGAGCTATGGAAAAATAACGAATGTGAAGACCCTAATACACAAACCCATATACAAGTACCCAAACTCAATATGAACCCCTACATCAAGCCCAGTACTAAAGCATGGTGGACCTCAATATTAGGATCACTTTGGGATAACCACACTGAGAGGGGGTGAATCAATGTGGGATGATTGTTTATCACTTTATAACTTTTATCGCTTTATTTACCTCTATTACTTATACAATAAAGGGATCTCTTGTTGTCTTCACATGTAATTAACAAGCATGAATATAACACAGTAAATCATAAAGGACACTAGAAATTTTAATGAGGTCACCTTCAGTGTGTATGGCTACATACTCAGTGTATAGTGTTTATTATCCCACTCACACATATATTTCCTTTTATTATCAAGAAAATTGTAGTCAAGGGTATGAACTTGAACCTATTATCCTGCCACTGACTAGGTATGATTCTAACTTAAACTTTAAAGTACAAGATTCAGGGTGTCAGCCTGCCCCTTCTGAAATGATCAATAGTGTATCACAAGTCTTCTTCTCTAGACTCCAATGAATATGCTCAACTTCCTCAAAATGCAACATTCAAAAGGTATTCCTTTAATACATAAATTAGTGGGATGTCATGTATTCATAAATCAATGGTCCAACGCAAATTATGCAGTGATCTAGAGGTTTTCCCCTTCTTCTACTTTAGTCATAAAGATATTAAGATATTGCATACTAGTATTCTCAGGTTCATATGGCCCAAATAATAATAGAAAATACCTTCTTGGTCACAATTTCTTCTTCTAATTTTTGTATTCCACAAACAACATGAAATATTAAATTGTAGTGTTGGGTTATCAATTTCACCCACTAATTCAATCATTGAATGTAGTATCAATTTAAATTTTGTGAAACTTATTCTTTGCACAAGTGAAATCTTAAATTTAGTGTGTGGTATCTTTTCACATCAACTTATTTAATCCATGAAAACTTGTGAACACCTTGTTCACTGTTTATTTAATGTCATTGTTTATTCATTAACATTGTCCATGCATGCATGTTCAGGTGATATGTACTAGGTATCACTATTCCCTTTTGTGAAATTATGTTTTGCTTTCTTCTATCTACATGTAAATGAGTACATGGTGTCTCAGTAGATTTTCAAAACCCGAAATGGATTCTTGGAACTCTGTTATAACACTGTCTTTATGTAAATGCACTAAGACAACATTTCTTCTTCATGTAACCCTAACATGTTCTTTTAATATTTTAGGGTACACGGAAACCTTGGTGTAACAATGTGAGTTTCACGGTTTTTCTTTATGAAAATGAGAGCATAGAAATCTAATCTTCACATATCTAATATTATCATGGAACTCTATTTTAATTCATGTAACTAAGGAGGTTTTTTGTATTCTCTTACTTTGTGTTAAGGTATCATGTGAGAACACTTCACATGAATAGTTTTGTTATGAACAATTACAGAGCCTCTATTTTCAGAGAGATATTGAGAATTTCAGTAGAAACTTCTAGTTGTGGTGTTATGGTATTTATATACATGTCATAATACCTTTGATTTTGGTTTTTATATCATTTCGAGATACATTCACAATCCTATAAAAAATATTTCATTTATATTAATGATTCTCAATTCCCTGAAGATCTCAGTATTTTTAATACTTTGAATGCGGGTTTCCTTTATTATTTTCTAACGACACCAAGAATCATGGTGTCTTAACATTATTTATTCTTCCTTAATGAGATAATACACACATGCATATGAAAATTATCATGTGCATAATCCTCATCCATGAATACTCATTTTTTGTAACTTTGGTTCATTCTCATTTCATGGAAGTGGAACATCCTTAGAAGATCATTTTCATGAAAAGCAAAGCATGCATTCATTTCGGTTTATGGTCTTTTTATCATGAGATCCATTCATTTAGGATTTTCTTTATTATCAATGGAGATAGAGGATGTCAGGTGTATCTCTTGGCATTAAACCAGTGGTGTCGGGAAGTTTGTAAGTGTGGCAGATGAGTAGATTATAAAGATAAATATGTGGAGACTTACATGTCATAAAATAACTTTCAATAGAATATCCCATGTTATATCTATATAATTTTAAACAGATAGTAGTTCCCTTGATATTGGTGTACCACATTATACTTTTATTTTATTTCTCTTTTCTTAATAAGAGTCTTCATGTCATCCATCTTTTGTGCTAGCTCTAGGGTTCAACACCCAGAACACCTTGCACACACACCCTCATCAGGAAATTCCACACTTGTGCGGTCCACCTAGGAACCTCAATGCAAGCTCAGATCACACCATTCACAGACCTATGCATACCCCTTTGTGCGTTATGTGCCTAATACCTCTGCCTACCCATGCACAAGCCTACTACCATCATGCCTACAAATGTAGGATGGCTCTCCCACATGGTTGACCCTGACTCCCACAACTGTGGGATCGAGCTATCCTTCATGGGTATTCATGTTTGGACAAAAAAAATTGTTAAGGCCCAAATCGTACAATTAGTAAAACTAAGTATGAACACATAAATAATTCTCACCATCAAAATAATTCTTCAATATAATTCACCATGAAAAAATATAAATATATTTTTAATGGATTTGTACCTCTTTTAATTCTTCTTCAAAAAAATTCTTCATGCAAATAAATATTTCTATGCTTTTCATATATTCCTCCAACTTCTCTTCATGTAAATAGTTATTTGCATAGTCTCCCACCTACTTCTATTATTTTAAATAATGTAAAACTTAAAACAAATTCTTGAATCAATGAAGACCAGTTCATCAATCATCAAAGTTAAATCTGAAAAAATAATTCTCACCATCAAATGCCTTCTTCTAAATAATTCATCGTGAAAAATTTAAATTTATTTTTCATGGCCTTCATACCTCTTTTAATTTTTATTTAAAAACACTGCTTTATGAAAATAAATATTTTCATGGTCTTCATATATTCCTCTAACTTCTATTCATGAAAATAGATATATTCATGGTCTTTTATCTTCTTATGTTTTTGTAAATAGTATGAAACTTAGCACATGAACTCAAATTAATGAATTCTAGTTCATTGATCATCATAGTTAAATACAATTCATCCAATATATAATATTTGATATTTGAACTTATCGATGATGGATATTATTCAAACTTCACACATTTTCAAGAATGGGAACACCAAAACACACTTCTAAGCTAAAATTATTCTTCAATACATATTGATATTAAGTTCTCCATCACTTAATGACTCATTGAAAAAAAATAAAACACAAACACAAAGTAGGATCATTAATCTCACCCTTTGTATTTGTTGTAAATACTAATGTAGAAATTGGTATGTTAATATGTTCTTGTAATTTCTTTTCTATTTTAATTTTCTTCTCTCTTTATTATTGATAACAAATTAAAAGTTCCTATGATAAGATGGTATTATTTCTTTCTTAAGAAATATTCCATCAATTATTCCACTCAAAGTGAACATGGTCATATACGATGTAGAAAATAATAGGGTTTAATTTAAACATCAATGTTGACCATTATCAATTCAGAATAAGATACCAAATGACATAACACAACTTACTTCTTTCCTCAGATACTATTCAATATAATTGGAACTTGTTTGATACAATATATGTTGAAATTATTTGATACCACTTGTTGAAAAAAAAATTATCAAGAAAAATTCAACATAAAATTCTTACACTCATCTAAACACATGGATTAAAAACATTCAATTATACTTAATAGGTTATGTTCGGCCAACGAGCCCATACCCGAGTGGTAAGGCTCCTGCATGGCATCCAAGAGACCCAAGTTCAAAACCGGGTGGAGGAAAATTTTTGGGGGTACTGTATAAGTACTTTAGCGGGGGACTATAGTAGTACTGTAGCAATCATGTAGCAGGCATTGTTCGGTATTATAGCAGCCGGAACTATTCACCCGATTTGGGCCTTCGGGCCACCGGTTTGGGCCTACGGGTCTCAAGGGCCTTCAGGTCATCAAGGCCTTTGGGACACAGGGTCTTCAGGCCACAGATACCATATTATCCTATTTCACATAGATAAGGCCCCAAAAGAGGATCAGAGCAACAAGAGTAGTAGTCACCAGAATCAGAGCTAACCGGATTGGAAGAATGAGAGAGTAGGGAAACCACCATCAGGACCAAGCACCGTACAGCTTTGTATAGAGAAATGATAGATGATCATAAATGCAAGGTGGGGAGCTAGGAAATTAATGATGTAGAATCTAGGGAGGGGAAGTTCTAGTGGGTTGGGCCTACAGGTCATGTAATGGGCATATATGCCTCTGGGCCTTCGGTTCATGTATTGCGGGTCATGTCGGGCTTTGTACCTTGGGCCTACAGGTCATGTACGGGTTCCCCTTCAACCCTTAAAAGGGGGATTATCCATAATAAAATAAAAAATAAGGCCTTAGGTCCATTTGGTATTATGTTCGTGAATTTAGTTCTGGAATATCTTCAACAATATTTTATTCGTTTCATTGATTCATTTATATTCTCCACCTTAAGATCAGTCTTAATTTCATTTTTTTTGAATAAATATAGAATATTGCACCAACATACCTCATCAATGAGTTCTTGAGTAATATCCTTCAAGGGATTTTAGATTTGGATAAAATGTAAGGTACAAGAAACTTATTTGGATACTCCCCCTCAAGGTACAATCTCCATGTTCACTTCATCAAGATGGATCTTTTCCATTAGTTGATCTTATGAGTTCCAGTTTATGTGATTACTAATTATTGTGATGGAATACATGATGGTGAATTAAAATTTATTAATAAACTATGTTATCCTAATCATCATTATAAAGGTTTATCTCTGATATTATGTAACAAATAATCTTCAAGATATGAAAATATTGCTCAAACCAGGATGGTTAATTCCATAAATCTTAGAATAAATATTCCAACTTACGGATACAATAATAAAGATTATTAAAATCATTTAACCCCTTGATTATGTTACTAGCCTTAAATTCCCTACAATAAATGATCAAACACAAATTAGATGGGAATAAGGTGGATCTCCTTTGATTTTTAGTGAGATAAATAATGCTAATAATTGTTTATCAACCATGAGACTCATTTCTTTTCTACTTCATGTGAGGGTGAACTCTTCATGATAACTTTTTAGATTTCTTAGTAGCCTTGAGAAACATGAAATATTTACTTTATTTATTAATAAATTTGTGTATAATTTACTTTTAGACACTGGAAATCAAATCACAGTCATCCCTATGTTCTTTTTGAATCTTTTTACATGTCTCTTCTTGATCTAGAGTTACGAAAGGGAAATTATTTGAGACATTTATAACCTTATTTCACATTTTAAACATAACTTCTAAGATTTTTTTTGTTATATTTTTTTTAAAAACACTCATGAAATTCGAATTCATCATGTGGATTCTTCATCTTTCCTTTAGCATCTATCTTAATCTATACTTCTTATATTTTAAATTCTCTGAGAAAATTAGTTAGAATAATTACTGATGAATCTTTTGGAATATGCATAGGATTCTTGGTAGACTGATAAAAAACTATTTTGTTGAATATTTTATTGATAATAAATGACATAATTTTTTCACATTGTGCTAAATATGTTCATTTATGAAATATTTGGGATTAGAACATTCATTTGAAAATTTGATTAAAATTTCAGTTTTACCCTTTTAAAATGAACTGTAGTATTTCGCACATAAATATTTTAATATGAATTATTAGAATTTAAATTTTTGTAACAGTGTTACTCACTTAGTTTAATACAACATTTACTCAAGACACTAGAGCTAAAGAATGCATTTGGTTGGTTCAAATGTGCCATGAAGTAAAAGTTGGGTTGGACTCGCCAGAATGGACAAGGGTTCTGTATTTGGGCCATAACTTCTTCATTAGTGCTTGGATTATGCCCAAATTTAGAGAGTATCTCGGGGATCCATTTTCACACAAATAATCATTCTGTAAGGAGATCTTTTTAACTCGTTATGGGGGTCACATTGGAGGTGAAAGTTGTATTAAAATATTTGGCCGAGATTCCCCATTCACACTTGAAACCTCTTTAAACCTAGCCTCCCCTCCACTCTATAAATTAGTGTTTTCTCATTTTGAGGGGTTGGGACGTGAATTAGGAGATTGGAGGCAGAGTAGAACTGGTTTCACTTAAATTATCAAATCATTGTAATAGGGGTACCTCTTGAAGCAAGGATCCCCTCATCGAATCCTCTTTCTCTTCTTCATGTTGTAATATTTTCATTTGTGTACTAAACTTCATTGTTATTACTTTATTTCTTATCTTTTACTATGTTTTATTCAAATTTATTCTTCTATTAATATTCCTATTTGGGTTGTAATTCTTTAGTAGAAGCGTGATTGGGTTATACCCATTATAAACCGTTGCAAATACAATTTGCTTCTACGATGATTACGCCACCCATGGAAGAGTAGTCTTTTTAGTAATCGATCTATCTCTTAAATTATTCATTAATTTATTTTGAATCAATGAGCTATTGTAATTCACTTAATGTTATATATTAATTGAGTTTTCAATTTAAATAAAACTAATAAAGCAATTGAACAATAAACACAAATCATGCGAGGTCGGGAATTGTGTGAATTGTGAGAGCGCGAACTTAATTGGTAATTCAAAACCACACGGGATCAATTTGTAGTGTTCAAATATAATCCCTAAACTCAATTAATTATAATTTCTAGAGAGGATGTGTGCCTTAATTTACTACTGACCATAATCAAACCTTAGAACATCAATCAAAGCAGGGTGTTGCGATTGCATGTTCCGAATTTAGCCTATGGTTAAATTCACTTCATCTTTGTGGTAAAGTTAATTCTCGTAGTGTTCGGAACTTAAAAAATTAAGGAATAATAATTAATTGGATATTAATTTAAATTATAATTATTAATAAATGATTTAATAGGTAGATTTAGATCGATTACACTTTATAAAAATAGTTTTCTAAAAAAACATCTTCTCGTTGTGCTTTGTTAATCAACTTACATTTCAAAATTAAAAACAAAAAAAATACATTCTTCTTCCAGAAAACTTATTATAGATTTATAAACTATAAAAAAACCCATAATTTTAAGTAGTGTTTTAATTCTATTCTATTTTATTTTTACAATACCTTTAAGAAGTTTTTTTAATTTACTTCCTTCTTTGAGAAATGACCTTGGTCAGCCACTCTGCGGCACCTAAATACCCCCAAAAACAACTAATCATTTGAGGGTGCCCATGAAAAAACTCTTTCAAATTGGTTTCATTTATAGGGAGGCAAGTAATTATTTAAACCAATTAGAGGTATTTATTTTATTTTACATTTTATTCCCTTCCTCTCTTCTTTCTTCCTTTTTCACCTAATCTAATTTTTTTTCTTCTTCTTCATTTATTTTCTTTTACTTCTTTTTGAACCACCTAATAAAAACACCATGGAATTTTATTGTCCTATGATTAGTGAAATTATGAGTATTGGTTCTAGTTTGATGTCTAAGAGTACTTCCACACCTATTTCTAATGCACAAGACTCTCTTAGATTTGATTTTAAAGTGGAATCGTATTATGATTTTGATCGTGTGAACTCTGATTATGACATGGATATTGAGTATGCTCATGTATTTGATGCTTTATTCTCTGATTTTGATTATCTATATTCTGCTACTGATTATATTTGTGCACATATTTCAATTCCTTCTATATCTCCATCCATACACTACCCCCTACACTGGAACTCAAGCCATTTCCACTAAATCTCAAATACTCGTATTTGTTAAGTGGTGAGAAATTACTTGTTATCATTGCTAAGAATCTCTCTTTTCAACATGAATAAAAACTTTTTAATATTTTGAAGGAGAAAATGAGGGCAATCGGGTGGACCTTGGATGACATATCAAGTATTATCCCCTCCATTTGCATGCATATGATTCTTTTAGAGGATGGGGATAAACCGGTGAGGCAACCACAAAGGAGACTCAATCCAACCCTTCTGGAGGTTGTTAAAAAATAGGTTGAAAATTTTCTGGAGGTAGGTATAATATATCCCATTTCATATTATCAGTGGGTAAGTCCTATTCAGGTTGTGCCTAAGAAAAGTGTTGTTACTGTTGTTAAAAATGATAAAGATGAGTTAGTTCCAATGAGGGTGAAAAACAGTTGGTGTGTGTGTATTGATTATAGGAAAATAAATCAATCTACTTGCAAGGACCATTTCCCCCTCCCATTTATTGATCAGATGCTTGAGATACTAGCTTGGAAGACACACTATTGTTTCTTAGATGGATTTTCTGGATATTTTTAGGTTCCTATAGCTCCGGAGGATCAAGAGAAGACTACATTCACCTGTCCCTTTGGCACGTTTGCCTACCGAAGGATTCCATTTGGGCTTTGCAATGCCCCAGGTACCTTCCAAAGATGCATGGTGAGTATTTTTTCTGATTTTATTGAAACCATCATGGAGGTATTCCTGGATGATTTTACAGTGTATGGGTATTCATTTGATGAATGTCTAATTAGTTTGGGAAAGGTTTTGAATCATTGTATTGAGAATAATATGGTCTTGAACTTTGAAAAGTGTCATTTCATGGTATAGCATGGAATTGTCTTAGGGAATGTAGTGTCAAAACATGGGATAGAGGTTGATAGATCTAAGGAATATATTATTTCATCCTTACCATATCCTTCATGTGTGCGTGATGTTAGATCTTTCCTAGGGAATGCAAGATTTTATCGGCACTTCATCAAAGCTTATAGTAAGATTTATCTTCCTATGTCATGATTACTTCAAAAGGATTATGATTTTATGTTTGATGATTCTTACAGGACTTCCTTTGATGAGCTAAAGAAGTGTCTGACCACTCCACCGATCATACATCCCCCACGGTGGGAGATTCCTTTTGAGCTTATGTGTGACGCCTCCAACTTCGCAGTTGGAGTTGTCTTATCTTAGAGGGTGGAGGGACGTTCACATGTGATTGTCTATGCATCAAGGACACTAGATTCAGTACAATAAAACAACAGAACCAAGGAAAAGGATTTTCTTGCTGTTATATTTGCTTTAGATAAATTTTGTTCATATTTATTGGGCTCTAAAGTAGTTGTTTTTTCTGACCATGCAGCTCTGAGGTAAATCTTGAAGAATCCAAATGCAAATCCCAGTCTAATCCGATGGATGCTCCTTCTTCAAGAATTTGACATTGAGATAAAGGACAAAAAGGGTTCAGAAAACCTAGTGGCGGACCACATGAGCAGGCTTACTCACACACTAGAGGATGACACCTTGGACCAGGTACCACTTCGAGACACTTTCCCTGATGAGAATCTTTATTCCATCTCAGGTATGAATCCTTGGTATTCATATTTAATGAACTACCTTGTTGCATCCGAAATCCCTGAAAATTTAAAGAAACATCAAGTAAAAAAGTTAAAGAGTGGGTCTAGATTTTATGTGTGGGATGATCCCTACTTATGGTGCATGTGTAGTGACTAAGTTATTAGGAGGTGTGTTCCTGATCACGAGTTTGAGTCTATTCTACAATTCTTTCATACACTTGCTTGTGGTGGAAACTTTGGACCCCAAAAGACATCTAGGAAAGTTTTGGAATCTGGACTATATTGTCCTAGCATATTCCATGATTCCCATGTGTTTTGTAAGTCATGCTCTCGTTACCAACACACTGGGAACTTTTCTAGGAGACATGAGATTCCCCAACAACCTATACTATTCTATGAGATTTTTTATGTATGGGGCGTCGATTTTATGGGTCCTTTTCCTAGTTCCTTTGGTTGTTTGTACATTTTGGTTTATGTTGATTATGTGAGTAAATGGGTGGAGGATAAGGCCATCAGAACTGATGATTCTCATGTTGTTGTGGACTTTTTCAAAGCGCAAATTTTTTTCAGGTTTGGAGTACCGAAGGCCATCATCAGTGACCAAGGTACACACTTCTACAATCGGAATTTGGCTTCCCTCCTTTGTAAGTATGGGGTGACACACAAAACATCAACACCATACCACCCCCAAACAAATGGCTAGGCTGAGGTTTCAAATCGTGAGTTGAAACAGATTTTAGAGAAAACCGTGTAGCCAAATATGAAGGATGGAAGAAAGTGCTTGGATGATGCGCTATGGGTATATAGGACATCATACAATACTCTCATCGGTATGTCATCATTTTAGATTGTTTTTGGGAAAGCATTCCATCTCTCTGTGGAAGCTGAGCATCAGGCTTATTGGGCTATAAAGAAATGCAACATGGATTTGGCCCAAGTTGGAATCCAAAGGAAGCTGCAAATTCAAGAGCTTGAGGATATTCTATTGTCTTCATTTGAGAACTCAAGGCTCTATAAGGAAATATCTAAAGTAGTTCATGACAAAATTATCCAACAAAGGGAGTTTCATGTTGGAGATAAAGTCCTTCTATACAGTTCATGACTGAAGCCGATGCCAGATAAGTTGTGTTCCAGGTGGTTAGGTCCTTATGTTGTGACTAATGTTTTTCCTTATGGTGTAGTGGAGATCACACAAGAGGACATAGGAAGGAGATTTACAGTAAATGGGAAACGTTTGAAGAGATACATTGAGGTACTTCCTACTAATGCAGTGGATTTTATCACACTACATGACCCCAGCATCACTTGAGCATATCAGGTTGTTCCTAACCCTTTAACTTGTTTATTCTTTGTTCTATTTCAAATTCTACATTTCATGTGCATATATCATCTGATGGTTTCACATTGAGGACAATTCAATATTTTAAGTGTGGGGGAGGGAACCTTTTAGTTTAGTAATTTCAATTTTTTTCTTTTTGTTTTAAAAAAACAAAAAAAAATTGTGTTTTTCAAATTTTGTGTGTTTATTTTTCAGTTTTTTGCATGTTTTTGAAAATTTTGAGCTAAAATTATTCTCATCACCATTTTCAAATTCATATCAATAAGTGAAACAATTTATCCCATGAAACTAAGATTAAATAAATGTTGAAAATAACTTTGTTTCAAGTTCAAATCTTTAGTAATTTCATGAAAAGTACTCTGAATTTTGAATCCCATGCCACATCTCACTATCTTTTTATTTGAAATAACTTTCCTGTGAGGACTCTGAACCATTATTTTCATATTCTTTACATTCAACTCACTTCTTGAGAGAACCAAACCATGCTTGATTTAACCAGAATTTGATTTATTCCTCTCAAAACTTGAGGGTTTGAGGTACTTATGTTTAAACGATTGAGGTATTTGTTTGGTATTAAAGCCCCTATTTCAAATAATCATTTTTTATAATGGACTAAACTGAACATTTAATCCTTTCAGCCCTTATAATCCATGAACATCCTGTTAGGTTAGCCATATTACAACCAATTTTTCCTATCCAACCAACTGTTGAAGTGAAATTTCATAATCTAGTTGAACTTAAGTGTGTGGGAAGCTATCTTGTGTTGTGCTACCACATTTTGTGATACTTAGGGTGAAAAATTAAATTTCTAAGAGATGTGTTTGCTGCTGAAGAAAATAATTATATTTAAAGTTGTGTCTTTCTGGATCTTTCATGATAAAATAAGTCGTGCCTTTCTGGAGCTTTTAATAAAGGGGTAAAGTTGTGCCTATCTGGGGCTTTTAGGAAAATCATGTTCGAGAAGATTGACATTTTTACTGATAAATTGTTGAATGGTCTGCACATTCCTTTATTTTTCATAATGATGAACATAAATCAATGCTATGTCTATTGAGAAGGAGACCATATTTAATTGAAAATTAGATTAATACAATTTTGCTTCAAAAAGAGTCAAGCCCTTCTCATTCAGTCTCAGGGTTTTTCACATCTAAATCCTACCAACCGAAAGTCATAGAACAACCCTAAAAAGTCCTCATGATAAAAATATGTCCTTTAATCATATCGGGTGGAAATTTAGGAATTTATCAATCCTATGGTGACCCTTTTATGAGTTTGGATGAGAAAGACATTGCAAAAAAAATTGACATTTGTGTGATAAGAGAAAATTCATGTGAGGTAAGTGTTTTGTGCATTGGAGGATAAATGAAGTGGAAATATATTGAATGATATAAATGGAGAAATTGAAATAATGGTTTTTATGAGGCATTATATCTTCTGTTTCTTGGTGTGGAGTTGTTGGATCTCAAGGGTATGTGTTTTAAAATTGTTTTGATTTATTATTGATCTTAACTTGATATGAGGTTTTGCCCAGAAGTGCAAAAAGGTAACTATGGGGGAGTTGATAAAACACTATTTTTTTGAATATTTTATTGATAATAAATGAAATAATTTCCTCAAATTATGGTAAATATATTCATTTATGAAATATTTGGTATTAGAACATTAATTTGAAATTTTGATTAAAATTTTAGTTTTACCCTTTTAAAATGAACTGTAATATTTCGCACATAAATATTATAATATGAATTATTTGAACTTAAATTTTTGTAACAGTGTTACTAACTTAATTTTATACAACTTTTATTCAGGACACTAGATCTAAAGAGTACATTTGGTTGGTGAAAATGGTCCATGAAGTCAAAGTTGGGCTGGACTAGCCAGAATAGACATGGGTTCTGTATTTGGGTCATAACTTCTTCATTATTGCTTGGATTAGGCCCACATTTTGAGAGTATATCATGGATGTATTTTCCCATAAATAATCCTTCTATAAGGAGATCTGTTTAACTCGTTTTAGAGGTAAAATTGGCGGTGAAAGTTGTATTAAAATATTCGTCTGAGATTCCCCATTCACACTTGAAACCTATTTAAACCTAGCCTCCCCTCCACTATATAAATTAGTGTTTTTCTAATTTGGAGGGGTTGGGACGTGAATTAGGAGATTGGAGGCAGATTATAATTGGTTTCACTTAAATTATCCAACCATTTTAATAGGGGTAGCTCTTGAAGCAAGGATCCCCTCATCGAAGCCTCTTTCTCTTCTTCATGTTGTAATATTTTCATTTGTGTATTCAACTTCATTGTTATTATTTTATTTCTTATCTTTTATTATGTTTTATTCAAATTTATTCTTCTATTAATCTTCCTATTTGGGATTTAATTCTTTAGTAGAAGCGTGATTGGGTTATACCCATTATAAACCGTTGCAAATACAATTCGTTTCTACGATGATTACGCCACCCATGGAAGAGTAGTCTTTTTAGTAATTGATCTATCTCTTAAATTCTTCATTCATTTATTTTGAATAAATGAGATATTTTAATTTACTTAATATGATATATTAATTGAGTTGTCAATTTAAATGAAACTAATAAATCAATTGAATAATAAACGCAAATCATGCGAGGTCGAGAATTGTGTGAATTGTGAGAGCACGAACTTAATTGGTAATTAAAAACCACATGGGATCAATTTGTAGTGTTCAAATATAATCCCTAAACTCAATTAATTATAATTTCTAGAGAGGATATGTGCCTTAATTTACTACTGACCATAATTGAACCTTAGAACATCAATCAAAGTAGGGTGTTGTGATTGCATGTTCTGAAGTTAGCCTATGGTTAAATTCACTTCATATTTGTGGTAAAGTTAATTCTCGTAGTGTTTGGGATTTAAAAAATTAAGGGATAATAATTAAGTGGATATTAATTTAAATGATAATGATTAATAAATGATTTAATAGGTAGAGTTAGATTGATTACACTTTCTAAAAAAAATTTCTAAAAAACACATCTTCTCGTTGTGCTTTATTAATCAACTTACATTTCAAAATTAAAAACAAAAAAAATAAAATCTTCTTCCAGAAAACTTCTTATAGATTTATAAACTATAAAAAACCCCCATACATTCAAGTAGTGTTTTAATTCTATTCTATTTTATTTTTATAATACATTTAAGAAGTTGTTTTAATTTACTTCCTCCTTTGAGAAACGACCTTGGTCAGCCACTCTGCTGCACCGAAATACACCAAAAACCACTAATCATTTGAGGGTTCCCATGACAACGCTCTTTCAAGTTGGCACTGTTTCTAGGAAGGCAAGTAATTATTTCAACCAATTAGAGGTATTTATTTTATTTTACATTTTATTCTCTTCCTCTCTTCTTTCTTCCTTCTTCACCCAATCTAGATTTTTTTCTTCTACTTCTTTTGGAACCACAAAATAAAAAACCCATGGAATTTTATTGTCCTATTCTTAGGGAAATTATGAGTATTAGTTCTAGTTTTATGTCTAATAGTACTTCCACACCGATTTCTAATGCACAAGACTCTCTTATATTTGATTTTGAAATGGAATCATATTCTGATTTTGATCATGTGAACTCTAATTATGACATGGTTGTTGAGTATGCTCATGGATTTGATCATTTATTCTATGATTTTGATGATGTATATTCTGATACTGATTCTATTTGTGCACATATTTCAGTTCCTTCTATATCTTCATCCATACACTACCCCCCTGCACTGGAACTCAAGCCATTGCCACTAAATCTAAAATACTCATACTTGTTAAGTGGTGAGAAATTACATATTATCATTGCTAACAATGTCCCTTATGAACATGAAGAAAAACTTTTGAATATTTTGAGGGATAACATCAGGGCAATCGGGTGGACCTTGGCTGCCATTTCAGGTATTATCCCCTCCATTTTCATGCATAGGATTATTTTGGAGGATGGGGATAAACCGATGAGGCAACCACAAAGGAGACTCGATCCAACCTTTCTTGAGGTTGTTAAAAAAGAGGTTAAAATTTACTCAAGGAGGGTATAATCTATCCCATTTCAGATTCTCAGTGGGTAAGTCCTATTCAGGTTGTTCCTAAGAAAAGTGTTGTTACTGTTGTTAAAAACGAGAAAGATGAGTTAGTTCCAATGAGGGTGCAAAACAGTTGGGGTGTGTGTATTGACTATAGGAAACTAAATCAATCTACCCGCAAGGACCATTTCCCCCTCCCATTTATTGATCAGATGCTTGAGAGACTAGCTGGGAAGACACAATATTGTTTCTTGGATGGATTTTCTGGATATTTTTAGGTTCCTATAGCTCCAGAGGATCAAGAGAAGACTACATTCACCTATACCTTTGGCACGTTTGCCTACTGAAGGATTCCATTTGGACTTTTCAACACCCAAGGTACCTTCCAAATATGCATGGTGAGTATTTTTTTTGATTTTATTGAAACCTTCATGGAGGTATTCATTGATTATTTTACAGTTTATGGGTCTTCATTTGATGAATGTCTAAGTAGTTTGGGAAAGGTGTTGAATCATTGTATTGAGAAGAATCTAGTCTTGAACTTTGAAAAGTGTCATTTCATGGTAGAGCATGGCATTGTCTTAAGGAATTTAGTGTGAAAACATGGGATAGAGGTTGATAGATCTAAGGTATATATTATTTCATCCTTTCCATATCCTTCATGTGTGCATGATGTTAGATCTTCCATAGGGCATGAAGGATTTTATCGGCGCTTCATCAAATATTTTAGTAATATTTCTCTCCCTATGTCACAATTACTTCAAAAGGATTCTGATTTTGTGTTTTATGATTCTTTCAGGACTTCCTTTGATGATCTAAAGAAGTGTTTGACCACTCCACTGATCATACAGCCCCCACGGTGGGAGATTCCTTTTGAGCTTATGTGTGACACCTCCAACTTCGCGGTTGGATTTGTCTTATCTCAGAGGGTGGAGGGACGTTCACATGTGATTTTCTGTTCATCAAGAATACTGGATTCAGTACAATCAAACAACAAAACCAAGGAAAAGGATTTTCTTACTATTATATTCACTTTAGATAAATTTCGTTCATATTTATTGGGCTCTAAAGTAGTTGTTTTTTCTGACCATGCAGCACTGAGGTACCTCTTGAAGATGCCAGATGCAAAGCCCAGGCTAATCCGATGGATGCTCCTTCTTCAAGAATTTGACATTGATATAAAGTAAAAAAAGGGGTCGAAAAACCTAGTGGTGGACCACATGAGTAGGCTTACTCACACACTAGAGGATGACACCTTGGACCAGGTACCACTTCGGGACACTTTCCCCGATGAGCATATTTATTCCATCTTCGGTATAAATCCTTGGTATGCGGACTTAGTGAACTACCTTGTTGCATCTAAAATATCTACAAATTTAAAGAAACATAAAGTCCAAAAGTTAAAGAGTGAGTCTATATTTTATTTGTGGGATGATCCCTACTTATGGAACATGTGTAGTGACCAAGTTATTAGGAGGTGTGTTCCTGATCATGAGTTTGAGTCTATTCTAAAATTATGTCATACACTTGCTTGTGGTGGACACTTTGGACCCCAATAGAAATCTAGGAATGTTTTGGACTCTGGACTATATTTTCCTAGCTTGTTCCATGATTCCCATGTGTTTTTTAAGTCATGCTCTCGTTTCCAACACACTGGGAACATTTCTAGAAGACATGAGATGCTCTAACAACCCATACTATTCTGTGAGATTTTTGATGTATGGGGAATCGATTTTATGGGTTATTTTCCTAGTTCCTTTGGTTTTTTTTACATTTTTGTTGTTTTTGATTATGTGAGTAAATGGGTGGAGGTTAAGGCCACCAAGACTAATGATTCTCATGTTGTTGTAGACTTTTTCAAAGAGAAATTTTTTTATAGGTTTGGAGTACCGAAGGCCATCATCAGTGACCAAAGGACACACTTCTACAATCTAAATTTGGCTTCCCTCCTTCGGAAGTATGGGGTGACACACAAAACATCAACACCATACCACCCCCAAACAAATGGTCAGGCTGAGGTTCCAAATCGTGAGTTGAAACATATTTTAGAGAAAATTGTGCAACCAAATAGGAAGGATTGGAGCAAGGGCTTGGATGATGCGCTATGAGCATATAGGATAGCATACAAAACTCCCATCTGTATGTCCCCATTTCAGATTGTTTTTGGGAAAGTGTACCATCTCCTTGTGGAAGATGAGCATCGGGCTTATTGGGCTATAAAGAAATGCAACATGGATTTGGCCCAAGCTGGAATCCAAAGGAAGCTGAAAATTCAAGAGCTTGAGAAGATTTGATTGTATTTATATGAGAATTAAAGGCTCTATAATGAAAGATACAAAGTATCTCATGACAAAATGACCCAATAAAGGTAGTTTCATGTTGGATAGAAAGTCCTTCTCTACAGTTCACTACTGAAGCTGATGCCTGGTAAGTTGCATTCCAGGTGGTTAGGTCCTTATGTTGTGACTAGTGTTTTTCCTTATGGTGCAGTGGATATTACACAAGAGGACACAGAAAGGATCTTTATAGTCAATGCGCAACATTTTAAGAGATACATTGAGGGACTTCCTATAGATGTAGTGGATTTTATCACACTACATGACCCCATCTTCACTTGATCATATCAATCCATTCCTAACCCTTTAACTTTTTTATTCTTTTTCCTATTTAAAATTATACATTTCATGTGCATATATCATCTCATGGGTTCACATTGAGGACAATTCAATATTTTAAGTGTGGGGGAGGGAACCTTTTAGTTTAGTAATTTCAATTGTTTTCGTATTTTAAAAAAAAAACAAAACAAAAAAATGTGTTTTTCAAATTTTATGTGTTTATTTTTTATTTTTTTGCGTGTTTTTGAAAATTTTGAGCTGAAATGATTATCATCACCATTTTTAAATCCATATCAATAAGTTAAAAAATTTATCCCATGAAACCGAGCTTAAATAAATGCTGAAAATAACTTTGTTTCAAGTTCAAATCTTCAGTAATTTCATGAAAAGTACTCTGAATTTTGAATCTCATGCCACATTTCACTATCTTTTTATTAGAAATCACTTTCCTGTGAGGATTCTGAACCATTTTTTTCATGTTCTTTACATTCACCTAACTTCTTGAGAGAACCAAACCATGATTGATTTCACCAGAATTTGATTTATTCCTGTCAAAATTTGAGGGTTTGAGGTACTTATTTTTAAATTATTGAGTCATTTTTTTGATATTAAAGCCCCTATTTCAGAGAATCATTTTTTATAATTTCCTACCTTGAACATTGAATCCTTGTATCCCTTATAATCCATGAACATCCTATTAGGTTAGCCACATTATAATCCAATTTTCTATATTCAACCAACTCTTGAAGTGAAATTTCATAATCAAGTTGAACTTAAGTGTGGGGGAATCTATCTTGTGTTGTGCTACCACATTTTTTGATACTTCAGGTGAAAAATTAAATTCTGAAGATATGTGTTTTCTACTGAAGAAAATCATTATATTTAAATTTGTTCCTTTCTGGATCTTTCATGATAAAAGAATTTGTGCCTTTCTGGAGCTTCTAATAGAGGGGAAATTGTGCCTATCTGGAGCTTTTAAGAAAATCATGTTTGAGGGGATTGACATTTTTACTGCTGAAATGTTTAATAGTGTGCACATTCCTTTATTTTTCATGATGATGAACATGAATCGATGCTATGTCGATTGAATAGGAGACCATATTTAAGTGAAAATTAGATTAATGGAATTTTTCTTCAAAAAGAGTCAAGCCCTCCTCATTCAGCCTCAGAGTTTTTCACATCTAAATACTACCAACTGAAAGCCAAAAAACAACCCTTAAAATTAATCATGATAAACATGTGTCCTTGAATCACATTGGGTGGTGATGTAGGAATTTATCAATCCTATGTTTACCCTTGTATGATTTTGGATGAGAAAGACATTGCAAAAAAAATTGACATTTGTGTGATAAGAGAAAATTCAAGTGAGGTAAGTGTTTTGTGCATGGGAGGACAAATGAAGTGGAAATATATTGAATGGTATAAATGGAGAACTTGAAATAATGGTTTTTATGAGGCATTATATCTTTTGTTTCTTGGTGTGTAGTTGTTGGATCTCAAGGATATGTGTTTTAAAATTGTTTTGATTTATTATTGATCTTTACTTGATAGGATGTTTTTCCCAGGAGTGCAAAAGGGTAAGTGTGGGGGAGTTGATAAAAAACTATTTTGTTGAATATTTTATTGATAATAAATTACATAATTTCCTCAAATTTTTCTAAATATGTTCATTTATGAAATATTTGGGATTAGAACATTCATTTGAAAATTTGATTAAAATTCTAGTTTTACCCTTTTAAAATGAACTGTAGTATTTCTCACATAAATATTTTAATATGAATTACTTGAACTTATATTTTTTTAAAAGTTTTCCTTACTTAATTTTATACAACTTTTATTCAGGACACTAGATCTAAAGAGTGCATTTGTTTGGTGAAAATGGGCCATGAAGTCAAAGTTGGGATGGACTCGCCAGAATGTACATGGGTTCTGTACTTGGGCCATAACTTCTTCATTATTTCTTTAATTAGGCCCAAATTTTTATAGTATCTCGAGGATTCATTTTAAAAAAAATAATCCTTCTGTAAGTAGAGATGTTTAACTCGTTTTGGAGGTCAAATGGGTGGTGCAATTTGTATTAAAATATTTGGCCGAGATTCCCCATTCACACTTGAAACCTATTTAAACCTAGTATCCCCTCTACTATATAAATTAGTGTTTTTATCATTTGGAGGGGTTGGGACATGAATTAGGATATTTGAGGCATATTATAATTGGTTTCACTCAAATTATCCAAACATTTTAATAGGGTTATCTCTTGAAGCAAGGATCCCCTCATCGAAGCCTCTTTCTCTTCTTCATGTTGTAATATTTTCATTTCTGTATTGAACTTCATTGTTCTTATTTTATTTCTTCTATTTTATTATGTTTTATTCAAATTTATTCTTATATTAATCTTCCTTTTGGGATATAATTATTTAGTAGAAGCTTTGTTGGGTTATACCCATTATAAACCAATGCAAATGAAATTCTCTTCTACGATGATTACCCCACCCATGGAAGTGGAGTCTTTTTAGTAATCGATCTATCTCTTAACTTCTTCATTAATTTATTTTGAATCAATGAGATATTGTAATTCACTTAATATTATCTATTAATTGAGTTTTCAATTTAAATGAAACTAAGCAATCAATTTAACAATAAACACAAATCACGCGAGGTCGATAATTGTGTGAATTGTGAGAGCGCAAACTTAATTGGTAATTCAAAACCACACGGGGTCAATTTGTAGTGTTCAAATATAATCCATAAACTCAATTAATTATAATTTTCAGAGAGTATATGTGCCTTAATTTACCATTGACCATAAGCTATCCTTATAACATCAATCAAAGCAGGGTGCTGTGATTGCATGTTCTGAAGTTAGCATAGGGTTAAATTCACTTCATCTTTATGGTAAAGTTTATTCTCGTAGGGTTCAGGATTTAAAAACTGAGGGATCATAATTAAGTGGATATTAATTTAAATTATAATTATTAATAAATGATTGAATAGGTATATTTATATTTATTACACTTTCTAAAAATAGTTTTCTAAAAAAACATCTTCTCATTGTGCTTTGTTAATCAACTTACATTTCAAAATTAAAAAAAATACAATATTCTTCCAGAAAACTTCTTCTAGATTTATAAACTATAAACAACCCCCATAATTTCAAGTAGTGTTTCAACTATATTCTATTTTATTTTTAGAATACATTTAAGAAGTTGTTTTAATTTATTTTCTCTTTTGAGAAATGACCTTGGTCAGCCACTCTGTTGCACCTAAATACCCCAAAAACCACTAATCATTTGAGGGCTCCCATGACAATGCTCTTTCATAGACCCATATGGATTATTAGGTGTTCTCTTTACCACTTCATATTATTTATTTTGTTCTTGGACCATTCTTCTCCTAAACTCCAAATCTATTTTATTAAAATAAATATTCATGGATTTATTTTAAAAATCAATTGTGTGTCCTCTTATTCTATAGTAAAAATAGATTATCCATTTTGGTTTAGAACCCCTTTTTAACTACTTGAGTTTGTTTTCCAAGGTTGGATCATATTTATTCCTTATAAACTTATTGGGAATAGTTTTTATCTTGTTTTTTCCCAAGGTTGATAACTCATGTGGTATTTTATTTTGAATTGGGTTAGTGGCATGCTTGAATGATTTATATTTTCATACTTATTCATAATAACCATTGTCATTGTAAATCCCACATTGATTCGTAAAACATTCCAATATTTTTTTAAGAGTTATAGTTTTTAATTTCATCTATGGTATTTTTCTTATTACTGCTTTTCTTCCCCTTGATGTATGCTTACATTGATTTTTAAATAATGGAATATTATACCAAAAATCAATTATTTATGCCCAAATCTATTACAGCACCAACATTATCCAACAAATCTTGATCTCTTCTTTTGGATAACATCCAAAATGAGATTGGAATTCTTGTTAATTCTATTTATTTTCATTCTTCTATCAATCTTTTTTAGGGTAGAAACTTATTTTAACCTTATATTTATTCATTAAAGATGTAGTGGAAAGCACATCATAACCTTTATTCATCCACTATGGTATAGTTTTTCATTTTAAAAGTGAACTACTCATAGAACTAGAGTTAGAACAAATAACATTATTTGAATTGGATAGTTCTTTCTACTTAGAGAATACTTAAGATTGAACATTGAGTGATTTCAATTTTTCTTTTCCATTAATTAAAGGTATTTTAGGATAAGATTCCCCTTTAGTAGTTTTTTTGGATTTAGTTCTAGTGGTAACTACTCTTCTTTAATCTTATTGTGAAGACTCCACTAGAGTATTTGAATAATTTATCAATTTTACTTAAAGAAAAATATATTCCTTACTCAGGATGTTCTCATCCTTTGTTGGAATTAATCTATATTTTTATTCTTTTTTATCTTTATAACTTCATTAACAAGCATTTTTTTCTTCTATTATAGTAAAATTCCAAGCTCATTGATATAATTTTCATTGATTTCAAGTTTAGAATTCATGACATCAATTATATTCTTCAGGATTTCTTCTAATTCATGGAACTTCTTATAATCCCTCTCAATGGCCTAATATTTCTTTTAGATCTATTAAAACTAATTATTCCCCACTATAGAACATGAATTTTCATGATAATTTATTCTTAAACTTTTTAAATTACATTGTTTGGTGGGATCCACACATATCATCACCCTTTGTTCCAGTGCACTCTCTCTCTTCTTCACTTCTTCTTTAAGATGAGTGATCTTATCTGATAAGGTATTCCTCTGAACTGTATAATCATTATTATCTGAGGAATTATCTTCCCCACTAGTTCTTCATTATTTTTTTTGGATAATATTGAAAAAACATATCTAATACCTCTTTATCATCATATGAGGTAGAACTGTTGTCCATCTCCTTGGAAATAGAATAAACTACCAAATCTTTGAATCCCATGCATGACAAGTCTTGTTTAGGAGTAATGCATTGGGAAACTGATTCATCATCCTATTTCCACTAAAGGTATTTCTTCTTCATGTTTATAAATTCATTCATATTTATGTTCTTAAAATTATTTGATGATAGATAATTTTGTTCTATAATAAATGAAAAACCTCTAAGTTTTCACACCATTTTGAATTAATAAGAGATATATAAAATATTCAATAAGATTATAATTAGAGAATCTAATCAGAGGTGTGACCTGCTCAAATACTAATCATTAGAATCACTTTGGTATGACCACACTGAGATGGGGTGAATCTATGTGGGATGATTATATATGACTTTAAAACTTATACCCCTATCTTTACCTATGTTACTTATTCAGTAAATTGATTTCTTTTTGTATTAACCTATAATTAACAAGCATGCACATAAAAAAGTAAAGCATAAATGATAACATGATTTTTAATGAGGTACACCTATATTGTGGGTAACTATATCTTTAGTGTATAGTGTTTATTATCCCACTCACACACCTCTTTCCTTTTATTATCATGAAAATCATGGGAAAGGGTATGACCTTAAACCTATCCTCCTGGCACTGAATAGGATTAAAATTTGAATCATAAGATGTAAGATTTCGGTCTACCCCTTATGAAGTGATAAATAGTGTTTCACAAGTCTTATTCTCTAGAATCCAGTTAATATGATCAACTTTCTTGAAATATAGTAATAAAAATGGATTCCTTGTCTATATAAATTAGTGGGTTGTCTCAGATTCATCAATCAATGGGCAGACACAAATTATGTTGCAATATAAAGGGATGACTCTTGTTTTACTTCACTCACAAGGATATTAATATATTATAGACTAGTATTATAATATTCTTCTAACCTAAAAAATAATAGGCAAATTCTATCTTGGACATAATTTCTTCTTCTACTTTTAGACTTCAACAAATAATATGAAACATTAAATTTTAGTGTCGGGTTCTCAATGTCACACACAAATTCAATCACTAAATATAGTATTGGTTTAAATTTGGTGAAAATTATTCTTTATGAAAGTGAAAGATTAAATTTAGTGTGTGGTATATTTTCACATCAACTTATTTCATCCATTCACAATTACAAACAACCTATGCACTAAGTATTGAATGTCAATATTTATGCATGCACATATTTCATACATGCATGTACGTATACAGTATAATTGTATTCATTGTTCTCTTTCATGAAAGTATGTATGTGGTGTCTCAGTGGATTCATACAACCCAAAAGGAATTTATGGAAATCTGTTTTAACATTTTATTTGTGTAAATACACTGATATAGCATTTATATTTCATTTAACCCTGATGTGTTCTTTGAAGAAGATTGGGTATGTGGAAACCTTCATTTAAAGTTATTCTTCATGAAAATGAGAGTGTGTAAATATCCTCTTCACATAGCCAATTAGATTGTATAACTCTCTGCTACTTCGCATAACTGAGGAGGTTCAAGGATTCTATTCCTGCACATGAAGGTATCACATGATAACACTTCACATGAACAATTTTACATGGAACAATTATGGAGACTCTATTTTTAGTGAGCTATCAATAATTTTCATAGCATCTCATGGCCATAGTGTTGTAGTATCTATAGACATGTCCCACTGCCTATTATTCTGCTTTTTTTGTACTTATATACATTCAAAATCCCACAAAATATGTCATGACTATCAATGTGTTGGAATTCCCTAAAGATCTTAGTATTTTTAATTCTTCAAACATAGGTATCATTTAGTATTTTCTGATGATACTGAGAATCCTAGAATATTTTTATTACTAATTCTTCCTTTATGATAGAATACTCATGTGTATGTGAAAAATGATCATGTGAATTATCCTCAACCATGAATACTCATCATATAAAACTTTAATTAATTCTCATTGAATGTAATTGGAATATACTTGGATGATTGTTTTTATAAAAAGAAAAGATTGCACACATGTTAGTTCATGGTCTCATTGTCTCTAGACCCATTCATTATATCTCGGCTTTATGATCACTAGATATAGAGGGCATCAAGTGTAGCTTGTGGCATCAAACCAATGGCACCAAGGAGCTCATAACTATGGTGGATGAGTGGAGGTAGAAGATGAATATGTAGAGCCTTATGTGTCATCAGATCAACATAAATTGAATGTATAACATTATATATGTAAAAATTTAAATGGATGAACAATTCTCATGTTGTCGGTATCCCACATTGGAATTTTCTTCTGCTTCTATTCTCTTAATTAGAGTCCTTATGTCATCAAGTTTTCAAGTTGGCACTAGGGTTCAACACCCAGAACAAGTTGCATAAACACCCTCACTAGGTCATTCCACACCTACACAATCCATCCAGGTACCTCCATGAATGTTTAATATACACCATAGGAACACCTATGTGTACCCATGTGGGTGTTATCCTCCCACTACCTCTACCTACCCATGCATAGGCCTATTATCTTAATGCCTAGCCATATAGGTTGGATCTCCCATGTGATTTAGTCCAGCTCCCATAAGTTTGGTATTGAGATTTCCTTCAAGGTTATTCATAGGTGGATTTTTTTATTAAGGCCCAACTCATATACTTAGTAAAAAAAATTATGAACACATAAATAATTCTCACCATCAAATTTTTTATTCAACAAAATTTATCATGGAAAAATATAAATATATTTTTTATGGACTTTATAACAATATAAATTATTATTTAAAAACATTTCTTTAGGAAAATAAATATTTTCATTGTCTTCATATATTACTCTAACTTCTCTTCATGAAAATAGATATCTTCATGGTCACCCAATTTCTTATGTTGTTGTAAAAAATGTGAAACTTAGCACATGTTCTCAAAGAAATAAATACCAGTTCATCAATTTTATGAATTAGTTCCACTTCATCCAAGATATAATATATGAGATTTGGACTACTTGAGGATGTATATTCTTCAAACTTCACACATCACTAATCATGGGAACTCTAAAACACACTTCCAATCTAGCCTTATTCTTCAATACATATTGATATAAATTGATTTTTCACTTATTGAATCACTAAAAACAAATACAATACAAATACAAAGTAGGATCATCACTATGAAATCCCAAAATACCTTTTTTTCAATCAAGAACCCCTCCAAACCACTAGAAACCAAATCAATCCAAAACAGAACATAGAAAAAAAATCAAAAATCAATGTACCTAAAAGTAGGGGTGTTTCATTATCCCCAGCATTATTCTTTTCATCCTTTGAAAGTTATAGGTTGGTGGTGTGTGTAAAAAATTTTGAACATTGGTCTTGTATAAGTTATTATTGTTCCCAAGTATCTTCTTAAAGGAGGACATGTTACTATAATATCCATACTAAAGAGATATGTATGCCACAAAAGTTCTTATCTCACTTATCCAGAATATATATTGCAATGTGAATGATTGAAGCATCTGGATCTAGTGTCTCATAAAACAACATAATCACATGAATTGGATATGACTAGTACTTATCTAGTTAATATATGTGGAAAACATTATGAAATGAGATAAATATTGATAGTAAAGCTAGTAGATAGGCCACTTCACCAATGTGATCCAAATTCTAAAATAGTCCCACATATCATGGATATTGTTTTCCCTACTTGCCCAGTCGTTGGTTCCCTGACCTTGGAGATACTTGCAAGAAAATGTTTCACTCACTTCAAAATAAAATTTGTGATTACAGTGATCCCCATATGAATTCTGATAACTTTGGGAAATTGGAATCCAATTTATAATCATATAGATATTCATTATTATTTCATGGATAGAATGGGTTTAGTTAGGGAGGTTTTGATTGTATCTACCCAAAAAAGTGGAGATCAACATGGCAAGTCATCCAATTATTCAAAAAAATCCATGTGTATTGATTCCTAATAACTTTTAGTATATTAAAACTCTACTAATGACAAAATATCCTCCCATGAACCACTAAAGAACATCACACAAGCACATAGCATGACCTCCAAAGTCTGAATTGTACACCCAAACTTCCCACTAGTTTGAGGGTGGTAAGTTGTTCTCGTGGTTAAATGGGTTAAAAGGGCTTATTATAGAAACCATATAATCATAAGGTAAATATAGGGTCTTGGTCAAAGATAATTTAAATTGGTAATGAATGTAGCTTCACCCCACTTGAATATATATCTTTTCAAAATTATCAACTAAATTAATTTCTATGATTGGAATGAAGTGAATTGACTTGGAAAGTTAGTCAAAAATCACCCAAATAAAATCATTCTTTTTAAGGTTCTGTTGAGATATGTTAAAAAATCCTTAGAAATATTCCCTCATTTCCATAAGGGTATGGGTAGTGATTTCAACATTTCGACTAGTCATTCATGTTTAACCTTTACCTACTAATAGGTTAAGAATCTTCCCACATACATGGTTACCCTTTACTTCATGCTCAACCACCAGAAATGGTTCTTCATTGCAGGATACATCTCATGAATACTCAGGTGGGGATCCCATTTCAAATGATCAAAAGCTCAAAGGACATGTACCTGACAATAATAAAAAAATAAAATTTAGTCTTGTAAGTGTAATATAGAGTTATAATCTATTTTCCATCCATTTAGGGTCTCTTCGCCATTAAGGTTTGACCTAATGGTAAGACAGTTAGAGTCTGAATGTTGACATTCCTTTAATTTATCCACTAAGTGGGGATAATTTTTATTATAAATAATATGAGGACATCCTTCTATTTTGTACACTCTAAGTGAATATAATATATTACCCCAATTATTTTTCCACTGATTACGAGCTTCAGTAACCACTTGGTTATAAAATTTATGACTCAATGCATCCTCTAAGGAATTTCCTTTACCAGGTTTTAAAACCAAGTGAAAGTAAAATATCTAGAGATATTTCATCCAACATTGTTACCTTAGGTTCAAATATCTTTATGAAAATATTTATTTCAAGTTTATACAATCAATGAATACTGTGAACTTATCTTAAAAGAGGTATTGGATCCCTATTTTAATGCATAAACCATGACATATAATTCTAAATCATGTGTTTGATATTTATTTTCATGTTTCCAAAGTTATTTTGAGTTGTAGCCTACAATATCATCTCCCTATATGAGAAAATATCCCAATATAGATCCAGATGAATCATAATAGACCACATATCCCTCAACTAGTTCTAGAAAACCAAGAAAATATTTTGAGGTAAACTAATCCTTAATCTCCTGAAAATATTGTTAACGGTCGTTTCTCTATAGAATAGAATACCCTTCCTAGTTAAGACCATCATAAGTGAAGATAAATTCATTAAATCCTAGAAAAAACATCGATAATATCCATTTAACCTTAGGAATATTTTTACATCAAATAAATTCTTAGGTGGTTTCCATGAGTTAATAACCACGTTTTTTCTAAATAAAATGATATGAATTTTTTTGGATATTACATATCCAATTAATTGAACTTCTTGTATCCATAAGTCACACATGGAGAACGTTTCATAGAGATAGTTGTCTTGAAATGCACTGTAGTAGGTACTATAGTGAGAACTGTAGCAGGCACTGTTTGGCACTGTAGCAGCCGGGAATATGCCCCCGTTTGGGCCTTCGGGCCTCCGATTTGGTCCCCGAGTCCTTCATAGGCCTTCAGGCACCCAGGGCTTTGGGTCAGTTAGGCCTTCGGGCCATCTCAAGGCCTTCGGGCCACCTGCTGATGCAAGCCAAACAAAAAACTACAAGGAACAAGCTCTACAAGGAGGATGAGCAAGGAGCTTTCACCACAGTAGAAGCTAAACAGATTGCAAGAATGAGAGGGTATGGAACCTGCCATTGGGACAAGCCTGTGCATGCATGGGAATGCCTAGCCAAACAGCCATGCGAAGGTGGAGAGCTGATTTCACGATGAATATGTGGGGGAGGAGCAGTTCCAAGTTGTTAGTCTGGGTTGTATGTAATGTTTGTGCCTATGGGAAACGAATTCCTCTATGGCCTACGGGCATGTAATAATTCACCTACGGGCATTGTAGGGTTCCACCTCATCCCTTGAAAGGTGGATTATCAAAAATCAATAAAAAATGAAGGCCTTCAGGCCATTGGAGGAATTCCATAAACAATTTTGAATCATTATTTAGACCAAAGGGCATGGATAAGTACTCATAGTGGTCATATAAACTTTAAAAAGATATTTTTTGAATATATTCCTTACTAAATTAGATTTAGTGGTACCTAATTGTTATTAATCTTAAGGAAATATTTTAATCCCTTTAATTGATCAAATAGATCATCATTTGATGGAAGAGTATATTTATTATTTATCATAACCTGATTCAGTTTAAGATAATAAACTATTAGTCAAAGAGTATCATTTCCCTTATTTAAAAATAGTACTAGAGCATCCCAGGGTGATGTACTTTCTATAATATATCTATGAATTTTTAATTCTTACAACTAGACTTTAATTTCTCACAATTTGATTGGTTCCATTCTATATAAAGGAATCAAAATAGGACTCGTTCTTGCTATTAGATCACTGGAAAATTACACTTCTCTTTCATGTGGTAACCCTGAAAAATATTTTAGAAATATGTCATGGTATCAATCCACTATTAGAGGAATATTATTTATTTGGATTGCATCAATATATAATATGGTCATGGTTTCTAACCAGTACGATATATTTCTAAATACCGTCATTGAAATCCCTACTCTCCAAGAATGTATATCCTATTTTCTTTTAAATAGATGAACATCTCCATCAGGGGATTTGAAAGAAAAATATCAAGTGTAATAATCAATACAATAATTTAATTATACTAACAATTCCATCCCAAAAATTAAATCAAAAAATTCCATTTCTAAGATAGTGAAATCCCACATAAATTGGATTTCATTAATAGTGATAGAATATGTTGCACAAATTAAACCCCTTGCACTCTCATTGCCTGATAGGTGTATTGATTATCAGGACCTAAGGAATCAACTCCACATTTAACCTCATTTAAGATACCACCTAATAAAAATAAATTATTGGGAGGTTTTGGTGTCAAACAAAACTTGTAATTAGCATATAATTAAGAAGAATCGTACGCCGCACCATCGAGAAACCCAGTTCTTCATTATCTATAGAATGGTTAGTTTCATAAAGTTATCGACCAATACCTCCTATATTATTCCTTCCCTCACATTGAGATTAATCTAGTTGGTATATAGAGGTGTTCCTAGAATCACATTCAATAGGTTGATTATAAGGAAAATAGCCACTATAATGAGATCTTTCAGGTGGATCATTCAAGGATTGAGTTAAATTTTAAATTCATCTACAGTATGAATTCTATGGATACCTACATAAATTCTTGAGGTACCCCATATAACCATAGTTATGGAACTACTAAATTGGTGTGATATATTCCCTCCTGAAGTGTTCTAAAGAACCAGATTGAAATAAACCTCATTGGTTTATACTTTATATAGGAAGAAAAACTATCCCTAAAGATTAGTTATCATGTGCTTTTTTTCTCTGAGATTATCTCACCCTCCTACGCCTATTTCCACAACTAGAATTTCCATGTATGCCTATATGGAAAAAGGTTTTCTATCCACTAAGGTTTCCAATAATGTTCTTTTCTTCCTCCATCACCTTATTTACCATATCTGCATAATTTTCAATAAAAAAATTACCACTCTATAGATATTGTTCAGTTGTAATCCCAACTTAAACACATGTGATTTAAGAGATTCACTAGTTTCCACTTCTGGTAAAAAGAAAGATAGGTGTTTGAATCAAACTCTTTATTCCATGACTAAAAGTTATCTATGATTAAGATCAAATAAATACATCATCCTTGATCCGTGGAAAGTGTACTGATATAATTTTTTATTAAAAAATTCTTCAAATCATTCTCATATAAGGCCTTGGTCAACCTTCACTTGAATGGATTAGTCCCACTATTTTCATGGTATATCTTCAAGAATATACACTACTAGATTTACACTGACTTCGATTGAGTTACCAATAAAATTTTAGATCCAATTCATCGGAACTATCTATGCTTTAACTTTCTTGGGCCCTAAGTCTCCCTAAAAGATTGGTGAGTTTTTCTTTTGGAATTCCAATGAGTGATCCATGTAGTGTCTTTCATCTATCTGATTTCCTTTTTGTATAGATTTAAAAACTTTCATAATGCAGTGAAAAAGTTATTTCTTCACTTGTAGTCCAGGAAGAACTAAATTGTTGGATCCTCCCTCTAATTGATTTATAATTCTTCTTACTAGTGGCATCTTCCTATATCCATAGAATAAATTTTGACTCAGTCACTATCCACACTCTAGTTATATGTTTTTTCATGTGCAGCTACCAATAAGTAAATTATATTCTTGTAGTTTCAAATAATGATTCATAAAATATAATATGAATGATGATGTCTTAGTGGGAAGTCTCTTTATAATGCATGATATCCAAGTATTATCATCTAAACCCATAATGATGATATAATGACACACCTAAAAGTGTTTAAAAAAACTTTTTGTACCCAAACCACCCTAGTAAATTTAAGTTAATTATAAATAGGTAAGAAATTCCTTTTTATACTCTATATTTCATGTTTTGAAATATCTTATCTCTATTCTTACCATCCCAACTGAGGGACCATACAAAACTGATACCATTTGGAACATCCTTACCCTAACCCATTGGCTTGGGCAAGACTGAGGTGCTACTAACCTTAAGTGAATCCCCTAGAAACAAAAAATTGTAAATTAATTACAATGGTATATTAAATCATTGGGGGATGATTTACCCTCATATACAACATAACCTATAACAAACACAATTGTATGAAAATGATAACCATGATGATTTAAAGAAAACCATCCAACAAAATTCTAATAAAACAACAAGATAATAATTAGAGATTTATCATAAATAGTACAACAAAATGTATCTATAAACCCAAAGGACTCAAAGATGAACCAAGTTCCAAATGCGGTACTACACCCTACTATTCACCATGACTAAATACAATCTCCATCTACTAGAAACAGTGATTACTTCATTAAAGTGATTCATTAGAAAATTAAGAGACATTTACCTTACTTGTATTATGATAATTAACTTCTGCATATGCACCAATGTACATGTGCAAGGGGTGAGTATACAACCCAGTAGGAAATACACCATAAACTTCCCACACACACCACTAGGATAAGAAAAAGTTAGCTCAAAATATATATATATAATAAGAGAATCAAATACCTATGGAATATGCACTCAAGTATAGAAAATAATCAGTTAAATATCCATGTTATACACCCAAAACATCCCATGTGAAACCATGCCATGAATTTAATGCATCCCTTATTAAATAGGATTAATATAATAGACCAACCACGTGAGTGGAACCCCTATTCCACCAACATAATGTGTCACTTGGTAGAGTATCCCAATGTGACTTGGATGGCATGACATCCATGTCCAAATCAACATGGCCCCTTTCAATGTATTATAAATTCACACCAATCCCACACCCATATTTAGTTTGAACAAACTAGTGGTTTTATTTGAAAAAAAAATAAACAAAATCAATATATTTAAGTGGTTTTTCCATAATTATCAATTTATGCTACAGAATAATTTAAACTAGATATCATAAGCCTTCAAGTTCTTTGATGAAAAAAAATGGGAGATAATCTACCAATCTCCAAACATTATTTCAGCACCAACCATAAGGAAGAGATTATTTAAAGAGTAGAGTCACCCAACACTCTTAAGGAAGTATCTTTTCCATGATACCTAGAGATCAAAGATAAAATTATAATTTTTTAGGGATTAATTGATTCAAAAATTTAATAAATACCCTCTAAAAATATCACACGTGGTTTTCCATTCAAACACGCACCCCCCCCCCAAACTCAATGATTGATTTGACCTTTTAAAAAGCTAATATGACTGGCACCACACCTTGCACCATGGAATGGTGATTTACCCTAAGACATTTTGAATAACTAACATAAGTTCATCCCAACCTAGCCACCATGACCTACCCTACGATGAGTACCATAGTGTAAGAGGAAATGTATCGTCTTTTTTAACCCACCATTCCTTAGAATATGGTGCGGTGATTCTTCCTTCACCATTTTCAAATTTTCTACATGGAGCCTACCCCCAGTTCAACCCCATCCACCGAACCCACTTACATGGATTGGTGGTCTCCCCATTTCACATAGGTGAGCCTCCACAACTGAACTGGACACCAAAACATCCACCCTATCTATTTCATTGGTTGTTTCAAACTCAACACAACACAACCAAATCAAAATTCTTAGTATTTCATGAACTTTGGAAGGAACCATAGTGTGAAGAACCTCATGCAGGGACCCTTACACATAGACCTTGATGTAAGTTGAACCCCTCCACAATGCTTAGAAATGTAGTGTTATGGACCCCTTAAATATCAAACTCCCTTTTTATAACCAATAACCCCTCCAAAACTCCCAAAACCAAAGTGATCCAAGAGAAAAATTAAACGAACATAATAAAATAGTAACATACCTCAAACCAAGGGTGTCACATTTTCCCCACCATTGGGTTTTTTACCCTCATAGAGATTGAGGTTAGTGATTTATTGTATAATTTTTTGTCATTGGTCTTATATAAACTATTCTCATTCCCATTTATCATCTTTAGGGTGTCCATGTTTCCATAATATCTATACCGAATATATATGTATACCAGACAAGGTCATGTCTTGACTATCTAGAATATGTGTTGGAGTGTGAACGATTGATGTATCCAGCTCAAGTGTCACATAATCCAACTTAATAATGGGATTTTGATCCATATGATACTTATTCAGAAAATATTTGTTGAAAAAATTATGGACTCAATTGAATCTTGGTAGTAAATCCATTCAATAGGAAACTTCACCAATACACTCTAGATTCTCAAATGGTCCCACATGTCAAGGAGCTAACTTTCACTAATTACCCATTCATCAGTTCCCAAATCTCACAGATACTCACAATAAAACATTATCAATCACATAAAATGATAAAGGTAAATGATAGTGATCTAAATATGATTTCTCATAGCTTTGGACCATTATCATTCGTTTTCTAATAATTTGGATCTTTTATATTATTTCATGGACAAGGATGGGTTCGATCAGGGAAGTTTCACTGATCTTTGTCCAACATATTTGAGATCAACACGGTTGGTCCTTATAACACCCCAAGATTTCATAGTACGTTAGTTCTTCAAAGCAATTCAATAACTTACACTACACGCAACATCGAGTTCAAGCGCACCACGACTAACCAAACTAGTCGTTCAAAAGCGGTTATGAATAGTATTAACAGAATTTTGAACTTTATATACCCTTATAATTTTAGAATCCATATTATGAGTTTCTTAGACACAATATATGGACAAATTCATTTTTTTCAGATAAAAGAAGTATTTTTCAAAAAATGCAATTTTACCGTCTTTTAATGGCAAACCCTTTTTAAATCCAATATTTGAAACTTTTATATATTAAATTTGACAAAATAAACTTATTCTTTGGGATCAGGACATAAGAATTTATTTTCAATAAATTTTTGGTGTTTTTCTGATAACTTTCATATTTGGGTGAATAGTGAAAAATAATATATTTTAACTGAAAACAACTTTTTTAATCAAAATAATTTATAGTGTTAAACTATACATATGAATGGTTTGGATGTATAATTAGATTATATTTTTACCATTTAATCCAATTTTGTTCATTTTAAGTAATTTCACTTTGAAATTTGACATAAACAAATGTCAATCTTTTGGTAGTTATTATTTCATAAAAATACGATTTTTGGTTTTGACAACGGGAATTAATTTTAAACTAATAAATGAAATTTATATGTTTTGAATTTGGTAAAATAGACTTCATTTTTGAATTCAGAATATCAAAATTAGCTTAGGGTAAATTTTTGGTATGTTTCTGAAAACTTTTAATTTTTGATGAATAGTAAAAAAACACTGAGTTATAGTTTAAAACCGAATTTTTATTTAAATAATTATTTATTTTATTTAAATTTATTTTAGGTAAAAATAGATACATAATACCTATATAAGTTCAATGTAATTCATTGGAGTCAATTTATAATAATTTTAGATATATAAAAATTTTATTGAACTTCTCACCGTCTTTTACCCTACTCCTAGGAGAATTTGCAAATTCACATAAAACTTAATTTTACCGCTTCTGTGAGTAGAATTTCGAAAAATCAGAGATACACGATTAATATCAAGGATTAAAATGTGGTTCAATAAGATAAAAATAATTTTTGATGAATAGTAACTTTTTACTTTTATTTACCACGGTTAAAAGTAAATAGGGTAATTAAGTGTAAAAAGGATATTATTATTACCCTAAAACATGTCCTAATTCTTTTGGATAAGTATAATTAGACCAAAAAAAACCTTAGGAATAAAATATAAACCTATTTGGTCCACTTAAATTAGATTAGGACATTTATTATTATTTTATTTTAAGAAGAGTTAAAAGAGTTAAAATCAAAGTTTAATAACTAAAACATTTTTAATATAAGGATAAACATAAGATAAATTCGATTATAAATATTAATTATAAATATAAACATATTTCCTACATAATGGTATTTTATTTATATTTTTTAGACATTAAATAATTTAATTTATTTATGACACAATGATGATGCAGTAATTACCTAATTAATGAAATATTAAAATAATTGATATTATAAATATCCAAATAAATGTAATTTGAGACTTTTTATGAATTACACTAATTTTATAGGTTAATATGACATATTAGGGTTGGTTAGATGAATTTTTTTATGAATTAATAATGTTTTTATGAATTTAGAAAAAACAAAATACCAAATAGTGTCAAAATTGACATAAAAGAGTTTTTAAAACAAATATTATATTATTAATTGATATTCTATTCCTAAAAATCTATGGTTCATCTAAAAGACTTATATAATTATATTTGTATCATTAATGAACCATTTGGGGTTCTCTTGGAAGTATATATTAAGTTTATTAACAATATAATATAAAAATACAAAGAGACATGGTAAATGTCAAACTATTTAACTAAGAGCTAAATCTAAAAGAAAAAGTTAATATAGTGACCCAAACCTATATAAAACCTATTGGTTGAGTGGTTTCCGACCCATACCCACCTTATCCTTTAAATAATGAATTTTTTAGCCTTTATAAACCGAAAATTATTTTATTATAAAATAATATTTCTAGCTTTTCCTAAGGTGCCCCTCACCCCTCTTATAAATGGTCACTCACCCTTCTCTCTAATTCACACCTTAAAATCCATTTGTCTCGGACAACCTCTACCCAAATACCCTCTAAAATATCATACCTTCATCCTAGAGGCCTTACTTTGGTCAAAAATCTAACCTAAGGAGTCCTTTTGATCAAATCAAAAGGAAGAACCCGAAGAAGAGGTAAAAATCTCACCACCTCTTTCAAGTTCCTTTCTTCTTCCACTTCCTTTCTCTTTGTTGTTTCCATTATAAAATAATAACTCCAGTATATTATATATACTGTTATGTTATTATAAATATTGCACAACCAAATTCATTATTCTATCCATCCTTTGAATGACATGTCACCATATGTGCATACGTACGGCATGCCATCTCCACGTTGTGTTGTAATTGTTATTCAATACATTATTATTTGGATGGGTATAATAATGATGTGTAATTGATGTGAATAATAAATATAACATGATAATTATTATGTATATATGATATAAAATCCAATTATATATTATTTTTAATAACAAAAGAATGATATTGTCGCTCGTGCGTACGTACGGATTACCGTTTCCACGAACGCGATGAGATTCATTCCCCATCGTATCCATTTAAGAATAATTTTCATTTGATGATTAAAAATAATGTTTATAGACATGATATAATTCTTGATGTGAATAATATAAATCCCATCCATAAAAAATATGACTCACATAAAAATGAATATAAAGGAAAATGAATCTGTTAACACCTGAAACGATGATAATACTAAGATATTATTAACAAAGCAATGTTAAAAGATCATATATGATATCATATTAATGTATATAATTCTTGTATAATTTAATAAAAATTATTTCACCATTATACAGTAGGTCAATCTACCCTCGACCAAGGAAAAAGTACAAAGTAAGGGGTTTCTTATCTCACTTTTAATTCTGTGAGATTTCCATTGTTCACCACTTATTTATTAAATGTGGTGTGTGTACTGCCAATGATTGTATTCATTGTGTAATATACTTTAATTTATGGATATTTAAATCATAATTTTATGACACTTCTTTCATGGGTGTATTTTTCGTAAGTTACCAATTCGATAAGGGAATTTGAAATTCCAATTTCCACTCATTCGACTTTACACATACTTCATTAATTATTTTACTACAAGATTATGTGTGGAATCACTATTAATTTGCTTATGTCATAATTTCCAGTCCCCTTTCTGTGTATATACTTTTAATACACATAATCACTCCATTGATAAATTTTCAAGTCATCGATATGAACTTGATAAGAGTAATTTTAACTCAATCTCCATTTATTGAGTTAAACATCCAATTCATTGGTGTTGTTTTTTCAAGAATATGTGTGAATGTCCTATTATTTATTTACACTGGATATCCAATCATATTGAGTGTATTTATATTTTTCACACATAATTATGTCGTTGGTTTATCCTAAACCTAAGGATACAGTCTTTATAAGAGATTTCATCTCAATTTACATTCCATTGAGGCTTCATTGTTGTCATACACCAATTCTCTTTTATATGGTGTATATAATGTACTTTGAAATAGTATATCATGAATCCCTTTATTCTCATGATATTATAAAGTTTTTATTACCTAAATTATTTATATTAAAGTGTCTCTCTTTTGTTTAGGAACTCTAACTAAAATATCATTTTAAATGTTTTAAATATTTATTATTAAAAATATTTCTCATTAATGTCCATGTTTTAAAAATGTTTTTAAGGTTTTATTTATATAGACATTAAATTTTTAAAATTAAAATTCATTTTAAAATTTTCAAAGTGGTATGGGACACTTTGATTCAAAAATCTATTTTAAACGGCTTCTTGAAAAATAGTGTTACTTTTGAATGTTTTCAAGAAAAAGGGGGATATTTCTCTCAAATAGTTTTGATGATTATTTTCATCTATGTCAATATCCTTCATTATTCTCGATTGAGGTTAATCTGTTACAATACAATCTTCTATATTGTATTGAATGAGTTATGGTTGACTATGGATGTGCTATTTTTATTCCACTCATGGTTTGTGGATAAAGTATTGACATTTCATATTCTAGTTTTAATATGAATGTTTATGTTATGTTTCAAACTTTTCATATGATGAATGCGTTGGACTTAGTAAGTGATGGGTGGAGCCCGCTATAGCTCCTCGATGCATCGGTAGGTCTCATGAGACAAACTAGTGTCTTGGCACAAGCCCTTGACAAAATCTTATTTGTAGTCTTGGCAAGAGGCCTTGACTATGTGGTTATTAAAGTTTGTCATTATGTATTCCATCATTATGAAAGTGGCTATTGATATTGAATGTGATTATTCAACTAGTAGAATATCCATGTGAATAAGTAAATGGCATTATTTGATTTTACCTTTTACATATTATGCTGAATTTCAAGTTTAAAAGGATTTCATTTTAGTCTTATACACTGCCTTAAATGTTTATGCTTATTTATGAAAGTTTACACTATAATGTTATCCTTACTGAGTATCTGAGCTCACCCATTTCTATGTTTTATTTTTCCCAAGATTCAAAGAACTATATTATGATTTACCTGCAGTGATAGTCTATGGGATCTCAGTGTTGTCTATGGAAACAATGTTGTTGTAGTTTTCCATTTTATGATGTAATGTAAACCTTATGAATGTATCTAGTACTACCAAGGCTACTAAACTAATTGTTATTTCAAGACTTGATATTTTATGATCATTCCAATGATACGTAATAATGCACCGACTCTGGGCTTCCAGGGTCATGGCGTTACAGTTGGTATCAGAAGAAGTTTATTACAAAACTTGGAAACTAGATTTAGATAAACTCTGATTAGAGCACATTTCCCCTAAGATATACTTTGAGGATTAGTATAGAGAAACTTCCTAAAATTTTGGTATTGTAGTGATTTTGTGAGTTTTCCAAGCAATACATCCCTGTATGGATACGAGCAGGTAGAGGTGGATCTGGCACAGATGTACCTAGGGGTAAAACTTGAAAACGCCACTTTGAGATAGACTCAAACAGGAACTAGTGAACGACAACGGTCCTTGCTGCACTCTTGGTTACGACACTCCCAGGGGATATACTTAGGATAATTTACATTTTCTTTACAAATTGATTTGAATTATTTTAATATAAGATGAGAATAAATGACCTTGGTTAATCCTAAGGTGTTTCAAATTGAAAATATGGTGTCATCATATTCTCTAAATGATTTAATGACTACTGTTACTCACACAATGCTTTCTGGTTTTAGTCAATGGATGGATTCCAAGGAAGCCATATTAACTTTGAGAATTATGTAAAAGGTGGGAATGGTGGTGGAAATGAGCAACAAATAGAATGTTGATAGGCGTAAAAGATATCGGGTTCATGCCAAATCATTTTTCCAAAAATATGATCAACAACATATATATTAACCAACTCCCGGACTCAAAAAAGAAGAGAAAGGTGATGAATGATAAGATCTCCAGCATTGGAGACCATGGAGAAAAGAATCATCAATTTCCATCATGTAGGAAATGTGGAAGGATGCACCCAGGAAAGTGTCTCAATGGAACAAAGAAATGATTTATGTGTGGGAAAGAAGGACATAAAGTGAAGAATTGCCGAGGAAAAATGAAGAGTACTATGGAAGAAAATAAAAATGGTCCCAAGAATCCATTTACAGTCATTTTTCGTAAATGTAGGGGACCTGGCCATTACCTGAGTGAATGTCCTATTCTATAGGATATTTTCTTGGTCAAAGAAGAAGCTATGTGGAAATAAATGGATGGAGAAATGTTTAAAAGTATTAGTGCTTCTTATTGATGGGATTACTTTGGAATAATTTTCTCTTGTATTTGTAACCATACAGTTGTCATCTGAATATAATATTTAAGGAAGAATTATCTTTTCTCTTGTGGATATAGTTATAAATAACCATTTGGTTTTATATGATCATTGGGTTTGAGGCAATTACAAATTATTATATTTTGGGATGAAAATGAAAGGTATTAGATAAAATTTGTGGTTAAATTATGTTATGGTTATTTTGAAGAATTTATCTCATTTTGGTAATGTTATAAAATATAGTTTTTGAAAAATTACAACACGCAGACCGTGTGATAACCTATCGCATCGGAAAAAGCTGTGGGAATTGAACCCACAACCAGAGTGCGATTGGGATTTATCACCTACCACTGAACTACGTGAAGTCCCTGGTTAGTGTGAATAATTATTTTTAGTTAAATGATTTTATTGATCAATAATAAGTTGATTTGGGATCTTATGTCTTATCAAATTAATACCCTTAGTATAGGAAAATTATTTGGTGATTAAGTGATAAATGTTATTTTGGAAGATGTTCGCTTTGTTGGGAACACTATATGCCTAAGGAAAATATAATACTATGGGATTTCATTTGAGGAGTAATGGTGGATTTTTATCTATGTTTTTATTGTGGATTTATATTTATTTGGTTTATTTATGTAAATGATTAACTTATAATAGAAAATATATGATTAGGTTAATTACTTTTAAGTATGTGAATTTAAGAGTATTTGATGCCATTTTGTGATACAATTTAATGTGGAAGACTACATAACGAAATTCTTCTAAGTTTTGGCTTTCAATATTAGTTTGGATTATATTGAAGTATTTTAAGGACAATTGTTTATTGAATGGTATTTATTTAACTTTGGGGTATTGTTGGTTTAATTTTAGAAATTAAGATTAGTATTTATTTCTCTAAAGGAATATCCTTTTGGGGGATCATCAGATCTTGTACTAACTGTTTTGGTTTTGATTAATCTCTAAAGACAAGGTAAATATATAGTTTATCCTTTGTGGATCATGTGATTCTCTAGAAGTTTATTCTAGCTCTTCCGGTGTGACCAAGTCTTCTTGAATACTCATCGTTTAAAAAAATGAGTTAGTGGTAAAAATTTATTAAAGAATGAAACTCTACTTAAAAAGTAAGTATATCTCTTTATTTTCTTAGTCAATCTCATAAATAATTTCCTCATATTTATTAAATGTAACTTAAAACAAAAAAAATGTTGTCCATTTACTTTTCCTACTGGGAAACTAATGACCGTTTGTCCCATCACAAGTTTTTGGTTTTCTTATTGTTAAATTTATCCTGATCATGTTTTCTATCCCTCTCCATCAGAACTTGACACTTATTTTATCTTCCATATACATGTTTTCCAACATGTAATCCTAGTATGGGTTATCTTGGGTGACCTTTGTACTTCTCTTTCTTTCTTTTAAAGTGATAGTTTTATTGACTCTTTTTCCGATGTGGGACTTTCCATTATATTCCCAAGCCCAATTTTAAAAATTGTGAGGACTCAATTTATTAAAAGAGGGAAGAATGTAACATCCCAAGATTTCATAGTATTTTAGTTCTTCAAAGTAATTCAATAACTTACACTACACGCAACATCGAGTTCAAGCGCACCACGACTTACCAAACTAGCCGTTAAAAAGCGGTTATGAATAGTATTAACAGAATTTTGAACTTTATATAACCCTTATAATTTTAGAATCCATATTATGAGTTTCTTAGACATAATGTAAGGAAAAATTCATTTTTTCAGATAAAAGAAGTATTTTTCAAAAAATGAAATTTTACCGCCTTTTAATGGCGAACCCTTTTTAAATCCAATATTTGAAACTTTTATATATCCAATTTGACAAAATAAACTTATTCTTTTTGATCAGAACATAAGAATTTATTTTCAATAAATTTTGTTGTTTTTCTGATAACTTTCATATCTGGGTGAATAGTGAAAAATAATATATTTTAACTGAAAACAACTTTTTTAATAAAAATAATTTATAGTGTTCAACTATACATATGAATGGTTTAAATGTATAATTAGATTATATTTTTACTATTTAATCCAATTTTGTTCGTTCGAAGTTATTTTACTTGGAAATTGGACATAAACAAATGTCAATCTTTTGGTAGTTATTATTTCATAAAAATACACTTTTTGGTTTTGACAACAGGAATTAATTTTAAACTAATAAATGAAATTTCTATGTTTTGAATTTGGTAAAATATACTTCATTTTTGAATTCATAATATCAAAATTAGCATAGGGTGAATTTTTTGTGTGTTTCTGAAAACTTTTAATTTTTGATGAATAGTGAAAAACACTGAGTTATAGTTTAAAACCGAATTTTTATTTAAATGATAATTTTTTTATTTAAATTTATTTTAGGTCAAAATAAATACATAATACCTATATAATTTCAATGTAATTCATTGGAGTCAGTTTATAATAATTTTAGATATATAAAAATTTTATTGAACTTTTCACCGTCTTTTACCCACCTCCTAGGAGAATTTGAAAATTCACATAAAACTTAATTTTACAGCTTCTGTGAGTGTAATTTTGAAAATTCAAGAGACGCAGTTAATATCAAGGAGTAAAATTCGGTTCAATGAGATAAAAATAATTTTTGATGAATAGTAACTTCTTACTTTTATTTACCACGGTTAAAAGTAAATAGGGTAATTAAGGGTAAAAATGATATTATTATTACCCTAACACATGTCCTAATTCTATTGGATAAGTTTATTTTGACCATAAAAAACCTTAGGAATAAAATATGAACCTATTTGGTCCACTTTTATTAGATTAGGACATTTATTATTATTTTATTTAAAGAAGAGTTAAAATAGTTAAAATCAAAGTTTAATAACTAAAACATTTTTAATATAGGGCTAAAAATAAGATAAATTCTACTATAAATATTCATTATAAAGATAAAAATATTTTCTACATAATGGTGTTTTATTTATATTTTTTACACATTAAATAATTTAATTTATTTATGACACAATGATGATGCAGTAATTACCTAATTGATAAAATATTAAAATAATTGATATTATAAATATCCAAATAAATATAATTTGAGACTTTTTATGAATTCCACTAATTTTATAGGTTAATATGACATATTAGGGTTGGTTAGATGAATTTTTTTTGAAGTAATAATGTTGTTATGAATTTAGCAAAAACAAAATACCAAATAGTGTCAAAATTGACATAAAAGAATTTTTAAAAAAATATTATATTATTAATTTATATTTTATTCCTAAAAATATAAGGTTCAGACAAAAGACTTATATAATGATAGGTGTATTATTAATGAACCATTTGGAGTTTTCTTGAAAGTATATAGTAAGTTTATTAACCATATAATATAAAAATACAAAGAGACATGGTAAATGTCAAACTATTTAACTAAATTAAATCTAAAAGATAAAGTTAATATAGTGACCCAAACCTGTATAAAACCTATTGGTTGAGTGGTTTTCGACCCATACCCACCTTAGCCTTTAAATAATCTATTTTGGAACCTTTATAAATCTAAAAGTATTTTATTATAAAATAATATTTCTACCTTTTCCTAAGGTGCCCCTCACCCCTCTTATAAAAGGGAACTCCCCCTTCTCTCTAATTCACACCTTCAAAGCCATTTGGCTCGGCCAAAATCTACCCAAATACCCTCTCAAGTATCCTCCCTTCATCCTAGAGGCCTTCCTTTTGTCAGAAATCCAACCTAAGGAGTCCTTTTTATCAAATCAAAAGGAAGAACCGGAACAAGAGGTAAAAATCTCACCACCTCTTTCAAGTTCCTTTCTTCTTCCAATTCCTTTCTCTTTGTTGTTTCCATTATAAAATAATATCTCCAGTATCTTCTATATAGTGTGATTTTATTATAAATATTGTACAACCAAATTCATTATTCTATCCATCCTTTGAATGACATATCACCATACGTGCGTACGTACGGCTTACCGTCTCCACGTCGTGGTGTAATTGTTATTCAATACATTATTATTTGGATGGGTATAATGATTATGTGTAATTGATGTAAATAATAAACATAACATGATAATGATTCTATTTATATGATATACCATCCAATTATATATTATTTTTAATAACAAAATAATGATATTATCGCTTGTGCGTACGTACGGATTACCGTCTCCACAAACGCGATGATATTCATTCCCCATTGTATCCATTTAAGACTAATTTTTATTTGATGATTAAAAATAATGTTTAGAGACATGATATCATTCTGGATATTAATAATATACATCCCATCCATAAAAAATATGACTCACATTTTAAAGACCCGGAAATTTCAAGGAAAATTTTTTCTTAAATTCTTTGGAATTTTACGAGTACGCAGTTTCTAACGGCACATGATTCTGAGGCCCGGTGTGCCCGGAATAATTTTCTGAAGTTCAACTCGAGTACATTTAGTGAACGAATGAGCGGGTTTTTCTATATTTTGAACCGGTGCTCGGAATTGAAATCAGAGGGCACCGATGAACTCGCAGCACCGGTATTTTCTTAAGAGGACCTTTACTGCAGTTGCGTTTTATGCGGGTTGAAAGTTAAAATTGGGGTTAAATTAAGAAGTTAAATAAAATTGTTATAAATTTTTTTTATTTATCTATGAAAGTTAATTCCTCCCATGGGAAGTTATTGGTGGGGCCCACACCCACCCAACTTCCCATGTGTGGATATTGGAAAGGTGGGGCCCACAGGAGCCCCAACCCTTCATCTCTCCATAACCTCCCTTAATCCCATTTAAACACCCTTGTTTAATTCATGACAACCCCCCTCATTTATTAAAACTCTTTCCTCTCCCTCTCTCCCTCTTTAATGTTTTCCAATACATGTTAATCAATGAATTCTAACTCTTCAATTAATTAAATTAAGTGGTTTGAATTTTGAATTGCATGGGTTAATAAAATAATATCCTTAGCCTATTATTTAATTTTTGGGGATTTCATTGTGTTAAGGGAGAGAGCATTTAAGAAAGAGAGAATAGTTTTCTTCTCCGATGAAGAACACCATCCTTCCACGAAGAACGATGCCACTTCGATGAAGAATGCTGAATCCACGAAGAGCGACGACGCGACTTCATTTCTTTTCTTTGTGACAAGAGAGGAGATGCCACTTCTTCTTTGGGTACGCTTCGACGACGACGGAATCGATACCGTCATCCACGACGCTCAACTACCGCGAAGCTTTTCCAAGGTAGGGGAATTATATACAATTTTAGTTGATTAAAATTATTCCTGTTCTTCGTTGGTTTTTCTGAAAAGAATTTGGCCAACTTTTACCACCTAACACGGAGGGCACGGGCCGAACGCACACGGCCCAACGACCCTCCGTAGTTTTCTTTATTTTCGATTGAGACCATGTTGGAAAAAGGTGGTGATGAATAGAAGCAGCGGAAAACGAAGGCGTCGGCCGCGTGAGGAGGAACCGCGGCCCGCAACCGCAGGCCGCTCGACCAGAGAAGAACCGGCCGAATTAAGCTGGTCGGGCCGAAGGAGGACCGCGGTGCCACAAGGGGCGCCGAGCTGCGGAAGACCATGGACCGCATTCCGCGGGCCGCTTCGGCGGAAGAACCGTCCGGGCGGAAGATAGTCGCAGCACCGGGAGGGTGCCGCGCCAGATGAACCGGGGCCCGCCCGACAGGCCTCTTGCACCAAGAAGGCCGGCCGGCTTCATCCGGACGGTTTAGGAGGGCGCCACTGGTTCGGGTAGCCGGGGGGCCACACCCCCCGCCTCGGAATGCTCGTCCCCCCTCGAGTCGTGCCCTACCGGGCCGAGCCATGTCGTGTTGGGCCGGGTCGCACCGTGCCTGGACGGGTCGTGCCCCACCGGGCCGGGCCGCGCCCCCACGTACCGGGACGCGCCTCTTCAGGCCGGGTCGCGCCCCTTGGGCCGAGCCGCGCATTTAATCGGGCTGGTCTGACACCCCTGCCGGGTCGGACCCGCCAAAACTGGGTTAACCCGACCCGTCGTCCCACTGGGCTTAATGGGTCGGGCCCATTTTCACTTAAACGTGAATAACTTAAAGACCGCGTGTCCGATCGACGCACCTTCTACGGAACTGGGACCCTCGCAATGAGGCGGTCCTTTTGCGATACTCTAAGTAATTTTTTGATGACTTTGGGGAATGGCTGGGTTAGAAACAAGCGTATTTTCTAACCGGGCCCCTGGAACGGAAAATTCAATATCTCTCAGACTGGGCATCCGATTGACGTGTCGTGTGTCACGTTGAGTTTCTTTTGACGAGACGGAACTTTGGGATACATCAACTCTGGACTTTGTGATATTTGATGTATCGACCACCCTTGGTTTGAGGAGTGGACCCTCCCGGAATTGAGCGTGATGTGTGCAGGAAACCTAGAGATGGCTGTGACTACAACGACTACCGTGTTGGGATCCTCCATGGGTTCGATGACGATGACCATTGTACTTGGATCCTCCGTGGATTCTGCAGTGATGAAGACTGTACTTGGATCCTCCGTGGGTTCAGCAACGACGACTACTATACTAGGATCTTTCGTGGGTTCGACAGCAGTGACGACTGTACTTGGATCCTACGTGGGTTCAGCAGTGATGACTTCTATACTAGGATCTTACGTGGGTTTGGCAGAAGAGATGATTCAGAGGCTACATCTAATTATCTCCACCCCTCTTCGTGAGTAGTATACCTGTGTGAGCTGAGTCTTGACTTTCAATCATTATCATTGATGTGATTGACTTCTTTCATGTGTGGACTGGGTTGTGCTTGGGCTCTAGAGTTGGAGTCAAACTGGAATTGATGACTTAGGTATATTTATTGGCATATAATTAAGTAGAGTCAGTTGATAATTCGTGATTGTGTCTTTCCTTTGTGTTTTATCCTTTGTGGATTCTGGGAGACCTTTGGGGGTCTCGGGGTCTCTATTGAGTATCGTATACTCACCCCTGCATGGGTTATTCCCATACTACTTTGTGTTGGATGAAGATGACGGACAACATTGATCGAGGTAGAGGTTTGTGGAGCTGGACGGTACCTAGAGGTGGACAACTTGGCGGGACGTACACGGGGTGGATGGCCGGACCCGAGGAGCTGAGGAGACCATCTGTACCCACCCTTCAGGTGGGACATCCGGAGGACGACTCAGTGGTTTCCGCTTTACCTTACTATTGTTGTACTTTCTTTTCAGTTGTACTATAATTTCAGTTGGTTTTGTATACTAGCCCATTTACTTTTCAGCACTCACTTTTGTACTCAGTTTTACTTAGTGCTTACTTCACTTGCGTACTCTATTGTGTTTGTTTACTTTTATAAAGTCAATGTCTTCCCTTTTATCGGGATTTACGCCTTTGGTGCTAGTCTCCAGCCTCTGTACTATGGAAGGCGGGCTTGGGGTAGTCACGTCACGGGCCTTGAGGACGGGTCGTGACACACATAACAAAGAATATAAAGGAAAATTAATATGTTAACACCTGAAACGACGATAATACTAAGATATTATTAACAAATCAATGTTAAAAGATCATATATGATATCATATTAATGTATATGATTCTTGTATAATTTAATAACAATTATTTCACCATTATACAGGAGGTAAACCTACCCTCTACCAAAGAAAAAGTACAAAGTAAGGGGTTTCTTATCTCACTTTTAATTCCGTGAGATTTCCATTGTTCACCACTTATTTATTGCATGTGGTGTGTGTACTTCCTATGATTGTATTCACTATTTAATATAATTTAATTTATGGATATTTACATCATCATTGTATGACCCTTCTTTCATGGGTGTATGTTTCGTAAGTTACCAAATCGATAAGGGAATTTGAAATTTCAATTTCCACTCATTCGGCTTTACGCATACTTCATTGATTATTTTAATCCAATATTATGTGTGGAATCAATATTCATTTGCTTATGTCATAATTTCCACTCCCCTTTCTATGGATATACTTTTTATACACATAATCACTCCATTGATAAATTTTCATGTCATCGATATGAACTTGATAAGAGTAATTTTAACTCAATATCCATTTATTGAGTTAAACATACAATTCATTGGTGTTGTTTTTACAAGAATATGTGTGAATGTAATCTGATTAATTTACACTGAATATCCAATCATATTGAGTGTATTTATATTTTTCACACATAATTATGTCGTTGGTTTATCCTTAACCTAAGGATACAGTCTTTATAAGAGATTTCATCTCAATTTACATTCCATTGAGACTTCATTGTTTTCATACACCAATTCTCTTTTATATGGTGTATATAATGTACTTTGACATAGTATATCATGAATCCCTTTATTATCATGATATTATAAAGCTTTTATTACCTCAATTATTTGTATTCAAGTGTCTCTCTTTTGGTTAGGAACTCTAACTAAAATATCATTTTAAATGTTTTAAAGATTTATTATTCAAAATCTTTCTCATTAATGTCCGTGTTTTAAAAATGGTTTTAAGGTTTTATTTATATGGACATTAAAGTTTTAAAATTAAAATTCCTTTTAAAAGTTTCAAAGTGGTATGGGACAGTTTGATTCAAAAATCTATTTTAAACAGCTTCTTGACAAATAGTGTGACTTTTAAATGTTTTCAAGAAAAAGGGGGATATTTCTCTCAAATAGTTTTGATGATTATTTTCATCTATGTCAATATCCTTCATTATTCTCAATTGAGGTTAATCTGTTACAATACAATCTTCCATATTGTATTGAATGAGTAATGTTTGATTGTGGATGTGCTATTTTTATACCATTCATGGTTTGTGGATAAAGTATTGACATTTCGTATGCTAGTTTTAATACGAATGTTTATGTTATGTTTCAAAATTTTCATATGATGAATGCATTGGAATTACTAAGTAACGGGTGGATCCCGCTATATTTCATCGATTCATTGGTAGGTCTCATGAGACAAACTAGTGTTTTGGCACAAGGCCTTGACAAAATATTATTTGTAGTCTTTTCACGAGGCCTTGACTATGTGGTTATGAAAGTCTGGCATTATGCATTCCATCATTATGAAAGTGTCTATTGATATTGCATGTGATTATTTGACTAGTAGAATATACATGTGAATAAGTAAATGGAATTATTTGATTTTTCCTTTTCCATATTATGCTAAAGTTCAAGTTTAAAAGGATTTTGTTTTAGTCTTATACACTTCCTTAAATGTTTATGCTTATTTATGAAAGTTTATACTAAAATGTTATCCTTATTGAGCATCTGAGCTCACCCCTTTCAATGTTTTATTTTTCCCAGGATGCAAAGAAGTATATTATGACTGACATGCAAGGATAGTCTATGGGATCTCAGTGTTGTCTATGGAAACAATGTTGTTGTAGTTTTCCATTTTATGATGTAATGTAAACCTTATGAATGTATCTAGTACTTATAAGGCTACTAAACTAATAGGTATTTCGAGACTTGATATTTTATGATCATTCCAATGATACGTAATGATGCACCGACTCTGGGCTTATGGGTTCAGGGCGTTACAGTCCTGTAATGCTTCAAAATGAGTCATATTTATCAATGGATAATAACTGATATTACATGAAAGGTCCACTAATAGCAAATGATCCTCCCATAAACTACCAAAGTCCATCACACATTCTCTTAGCATGTACTCCAAAGTCTGAATAGTGTACTCAAACTGACCATTGGTTTGAGGGTGTTAATCTATGATCATGGTTAACTAGGTTCTAAGGGATTGTTTTAGAGACCTCTAAAATCATAAGTTAAATCTAGAGTCTTGATTAGTGAAAATTGAAACCAGTACCCCATGCTACTTCACCACTGCTTGAATATAGATATTTTATAACTTATCAATCAAATTCATTTCTCTAATCTAGAATGAAGTGTGATGAATTGGTATGTCAGTCAAAAATCACTCAAATAGAATAATTCTTCTAAATCATATTAATAGATCTGGTGAAAAATCCATAGATATCTACTCCCATTTACATATGGGTATGGGTAGTGATTGCAACATGCCAGCTGATCATTGATGTCCAACCTTTACTTAGTGACAGTTTAGGTATCTTCCCACATACTTAGTTATCCTTTTATTCATGACCGACCACTAAAAATGTTTCTTCATTACATGATACATCTTATGAATAATTGGTTGGATAACCCATTTTAAATGATGATAAACATAAAAGAGTTTTTCCTAAAAAATTGGAGAATCTACAATTTGGTCTTGGAATCACAGAACAGAGTTTGCATCCATTTTCCTCAATCTACAGTCTCTCTAACATTAGATTTTAAACTAATGGTAAGGTAGTTTGGTTTTGATTGTTGATATTCCTTAACTTTATCCACCAAGTTAGGGATAAGTGTGACTTGAAATAAAACAAGGAAATAATTTTGTTCTATACACTCTAAGTGAATGTCATTGATTACCCCATTATTTTCTATTGATTATGAGCTTCACTAACCACTAGGTTATAGGATTTATGAATTAATAAATTGCATATATAATTTCCTTTCCCATGTGTGTAAAAAAATTAAAATTTAAACATGTGGATATATCACTTAAATTTTATTTTCATTAGGTTCAAATATATTTGTGAAAATATGAATTTTAATATTTTATGTTTGGTGAATATTGTCATATTCTCCCCCAAAGAGGTAGTGGATCTATTTTTTTAATGCATATGACAAAAAATCCAATTCTAGATCACCTATTAGGTAGTTATTTTCATTTTCTCAAAGTTTTCATGAGTCGTAGACTATGACATAGTCTCCTTTCTTGAAAACACAGCCTAATATAGATATATATGAATCAAAATAGACCAAATAGATCTTATGTGGTTTTGGAAAAACTAGAATTTTTTTTGAGGTAAAATGATCCTTAAGCTCCTAAAAAGATTTTTGACAACCATTTATCTACTGGAACAGAATACCCTTCCTATTTAGAGTCATCATAGCTGAAGATATATTTGATAAATCATGGGAAATTAATTAACAGTATCTCATTAACCCTGGTAAGATTCATATACTAAATATATTCTTAGGTGGTTTCCATGAGATGACAGGATCAATTTTCTCAAGATCGACTGATAGTCCTTTTTTAGATATGACATGTCCAAGGAATTGGACATATTATATCTAAAATTCACATATAGATAACTTTTCGTAGAGATGGTTGTCTCACAACATACTCATCACAATCTCTAGGTGCCTTTGATGGTCACTTATAGTTCAATAATATTCCAAAATTCCATCAATAACCATAATAAAAAATGAGTTCATATACTAATAAAAGATATGTTTCATAAATTTCTTTAAGACTTATAGTGTATTTGTAGGACCAAAGGGAATGACTAGGTACTCATAGAAGGCATAATGACCCTAAAAAAACTATATTTGGAATATCCACTTTCCTAACTTAGAGTTTATGGTTCCCCAATCATAGATTAATCTTATAGAATGATTTTAATTTATTTAATTGATCAAACATATCATAAATTCAAGGAAGAGGATATCAATTCTTTATCATAAATTGATTCATTTTACAATAATTAAAACATAGTCAAATGTACCATCTATCATCTTTAAAAAATATTAAGTGGCCTAAGGTGATATAATTGGTCGAATAAAGCTCTTGATTTCTAGATCTTTCGACTAGACTTTCATTTCCTAAAATTCCATTAGTAAAATTCTATATGAAGGAATTGAAATAGGAATCATTCTTTTTAGTAGGTTGGTGGAAAATTCTACTTCAATTTCAGTGGTATCCCTAAAAAATATTCTAGAAAGGCATCATGGTATAGATCCACTATCTGAGGAAGATATTAACTTTGTATTATATTAATAAGTCCCAAGGTCACGATTTCTAATTGATATGATATAGTTCTAACTATTGTCATTTAATTCCCTACTCTCTCGGCATTTATGTCTCATTATCCTTTAAAAAGATAAACATATCTATCAGGGGATGTGAAAGAAACCCGATAAGTGTAGAAATAGATATAATATTTGAATTCTACTAACTAGTGAGTCCCCAAAATCAAATAAAAAAATCTATTTCTAATATATTGAACTCCCACAAAAACTATATTTCATCAATGGTGATAGAACATGCCTCACACTTAAATCCCCTACACTCCCATTTCCTGAGATGTGTCTTGATGCTCAGGGCATAAGTCATTATTTCTACATGTATTCCCATTTAAGTTACCAGCCAAGAAGAAATAAAATATTGGGTTATGTCACTGTAAAACCATACTTGTATTAAGTGAAACTTAAAATATTAAATGTTACTACTTATATCAATAAGTAGAACCATTATTTTTAGGATCTTATATAATTATAACTCTATTGTTAAGTGTTAATATCCAATATTAGTGTTAGGATGGGCGACCTTATGGAAATTGTCTCAATGTGTGTGTGTGAGTGAGGGAAAATCACAATGAAAGAACATGTATTGGCCTATGGTTATAGAAATTAGTCTGATAAGTGACCTCAGTGGGTAATATCTTATGGTGTGCTGGGAAGGGAAACAAGGTATTATAGGAGACCCATGGGGTCAGATGACTAGGTTGATGGCTTGGGGACATTAGGTTATAAAAATGGTATCAAATATAATACCTAGCTATAAGTGTAGTAGAACTTCCTAGATTTCAATTGTGGAGTCTACGATGGGGGAATTTTTATTTAAAGTGGGAAAATGTAACACCCCTATAAAAGTGAGACTTAAAAGTCTAAATGTTACTACTTATGTCAAAAAGTTTTATCTTTCCTTTTAGGAGCTTAACTTATTAGAATTTAATAGTTAAGAATGCTTAGTTTGGAGTAGTTTCAAGATGTTTAACCTCCTTGGATGTTTTTGTGGGTGTGTGTAAGTGAATAAAAATAACACTAAAAGAACATGTGTTAGCCTATGAGGATAGTCATTAGTTTGATAAGTGACCCTGGTGGGTAATACCTTATGGAATTATTAGAAGGAAACAAAGGTATTATAGAAGACCCATGGGGTCATATGAATAGGTTCATAGAACAAGGATGTTGATTCATGACAATTACAATGTTATTTTAGTACCTATTAGTTACTTAGAATTACAAACACAAGTAGACTGGTGGCCAAACATGATTGATGAATCAAATATTGAAGGATATATTGAATGCATGCATCATGGATTTTATATGATCATGGGTGGATTATTTACCATTGATTGAGTTTACATATAATAAAACTTATCATTCTTCCTTTGGAAGAGAAATTTATAAGGATTTTTATGGTTGATTGCTTTGTTCATCGCTATGTTAGGATTATATTGGTTAAATGAATAAAGTTAGGTCAGAAATGGTGTGGATATAATGGAATATATGCAGATTATTTAGGATCAAATAAATACTTATCAAACTATATAAAAAATCCTATACAAATATTAGTAGGACATCATTAGAGGTTTTTATTAGTGACTATGTATTATTACATGTTTTTCCTTTATGTGGACAATAAAGGTTTGATAAGGGAAGTGTGATTTATCCTAGATTTATTAGCTAATTTGAGGTTTTATAGTGAGTTGGAGTGTTATCTTATTTCTTGGATCAAAATACATGGTTATAAAGTATTGATGATGTGTTTCATGTGTCATAGTTTCAAAAAATTTATCATTATTAATTATATGTGGTTAATTTGGGTTATATTGTCATTAAGAATGATATAAGATATGTTGAGTATTGAGTGGAAATTAAGAATCGTCAAGAGAAAATTTTTCATGAATATATTATTCCCATAGTGTAAGTTGTTTGGAAACATCAGGGGGTCATGTAAATCTAACACCCCAATATTTTAAAAGAATATCATTATGTTCAATAGTGCATTCAACATGCAACACTGATCTTAAATGACCCACGAAATATATAACCGTTATAACCTAGAGGTTAAATTGGATGGTATGAATAGTGTTAAAGACTTTATGATATATATATATATATATATATATATATATCCTACTCAATATAAATTATTGATAAATTTCTAGTAAATAATCAATCAATTTTTAGTAAAGTAATTTTATTCTTCTAAAATATGTTTTCTTCAAAAATAATTTTTATTTATTTTTGTGAGAAAATGTTATAATTAATTTCTTTAGCTTTTAGAAAATTTATTTGATAAAATAAACTTGATTTTTGAAATCATCATATTAAAATTAACTTAGGGTGAAATTTTTATATTTTTCAGAAAATATTGATTTTTCATTGAACAGTGAAAAATACCGACATTTGAAAAACTATCATTTATTTTTAATAAATTAACTAATTTAAAAGTCCCATTATATTATGAATATGATTTAAAGAAACATAAGTATTATTTATTTATATTCAATCCACTTAATTATATTTTAATCATATTTATATTGGATTTTAGTATAAGTTTATTTTTTGGGTTTAGAAATGGTATTTTTCTAAAAACTGTTTTAAAGTACATAATGTTTCTCTTTTTTAATTAATTAAAACAACCAATAAAGAGGGATAATTTAAATTAAATTTATATATTATATATCAATAAATATTAATTATGATTCATACAATTAGTATTATTATTCACAGTGTAATGTCTCGAATTTTTAGAGAGGTACCGATTCTTTTAAATTTAGTCAAACTTCTGTTAAGTTTTCCTTTTTAACTTAGACCCTAGAAACCAGACCTTTAGGCTGGTCAGTTTTATTATTAGAAGGAAGGAGAAGTCAGGTTGTAGGATAGTTGCAATAAAAATACATGATTTGTATTAAATACATGGTGTGTATTTAAAATTCATAGTATGTATTGAATATACGACGTGTAATGGGTTGGCCAGACCCCCTTTCACATCATGAATTGGATTTTCCTTGGAAGGTAAAAAACCAATATTTACATGGTTTTAATGTTTATAATCTATTTAAATATCATGTTTTATCTTTTTTTAAATGGGTAGGGGATCATTTTCAACAGAACCCATTTCTTCTCCCACATAGAAGGCCAGCAGCATGAGAGGGCTCCTCCACACCTCAACTAGATTCATCTGATTCTTATTCATCTGAGCTCTATTTCCTTCGTTGTTATTCATGTTAGATCCCTCTAGGTAATCTATCCAATCCTATTCCTTCTTATCATCATTTATCTAACCATATCCAATGCTATTTTGTTATGAGATCATATGCCCTATTTTCAAGGCATTCATCTATTCTTCCAATTTCTCCTATTCTAGATTAATTCAAGGGTCAATTCTAGATGAAGGGAGTACTAAAGACTTAAGGTAGTTGGTCTAGTTATTTTCCCTAAAATTATAACTCTATTTATCATGTTTTGTTTTCTTTCATACCAAAATCTTCTGGTGTCACCTCCATAAAAGTTAATTAATTAAATTAAATGTTATTCTCATGTATAACAGGACCCTAGATACCTGTGAATCAATTTCATGGTGTGGTTTACCTTGATATGAGAAACACCTATGAGTATGCCTCCCTGAAAATATTGAGATCCTTATTCATTAGAATCAATTTAATTACTTTTTTCTTGGATGTGTGAATTTATCATAAAGAGATGATAGGCCATGTGTTTTATCCCTTGTTCTTTATTCCATATCTTTCTTCAATTGAATTGAATAAATTATCCAACTTAGTTAAAGTTTTGTGGATGCAATGCCTTGTCAAATGGTATGATTTATTAATAGATAAACCATACCTTAATATAAATATGAGGGAGATAAAAGAGTCCCTACTTAAGGATGCCTTGTATGGGCTCATTATTCTTTATAATTGTAACTTGTATATAAATCTCAATATGCTAGGAGTGATACTTAGATTCTATATAGGATGACTTGGATGGGCTCATCGGGTGGATGTTATACTTGCCAATGAGCGATAATAGTTCCCTAATAGAGATACCATGGATGGGATCGGTGGGTGATATGGTTATACTAGGCCACAAGTGATACTTGGTCCCCTATGTGGTATACCTAGGAAAAGATCAGAGGGTCATTTTTACACCATGTAGAGAGTGATACTTGGGATTACTCTTACAGATCACCTTGGATGGACTCTTACAGTGATAGGTTTTTATATGGATCTTGGATAAATACTTGGGTTCCTATTTACATATCACCTTGGATGGGATTTAGATTTAATGTATATTAAATTATAAGGATGATTTATATATATATGAAAAACTAATAATGCCAGTATATTAAATATAAGGATGAATTTTCTGATACAAATAACATGCTTGGGTTCAGTCCATTCTTAATACTTGATCTTTGATGACCCATTAATACACCCATATTGTATTTGTATGGGTTAAACTTCTTTCAGAGATATTCATCTTAGGCCAAAGTAGGTAGGGTTGGTTGGGGGTCCCATGAGGAACCCCGTCCTATGTGGTTTATTTATTTATTTAATTTTTTTCTTACCTTTATCCACACACAGCTCATATTATATGCATATATTGGATAGTTCTAGACAATGTTGGTGGTGACCTACTGAATATATCTCACACCCTTTTTGGGACACCTATGGTACCTAGACAAACTTCATGGTTCCAGGTGTAGGAAAAGGGGAGTGCCCGGGTTCCAATGTTTTATTTTTAGTACTAGGATGGAGTGTGGGAGCAGAGGACTGAGCCTATGCTCATGATGCTAGTGGAGGTAGCTTTTGGTATTTTGAATTTTGTATAGCACGTTGTATTTTCTTGTACTGTTGTATCTCGTATATTTCCTTTTTATATAGAATAATGGAATGATCATGATTTTTGTATATGACATTGATCCAGTTTCATCCTTTTGGTTGTAGTAGATGGTTTATTATTATTTCACCATTTCTTATTATTTTATTTTTCGTCTGCTTACCATAATTATATATCATTGTGATATAATCTAACCATGAGGGAATAGTCTCCCAACATACATACCCTAGGTCATCACTATAATTCGGTAGCCTCTGGAATATGGGGAGGTGTGCTTAAGGTCATGTGGCCAACCATCTCAGGGAACCACTTAGTGACTTCTGGGTTGGGACACTATAAAGTGGTATGGGATACTCTTTTTTCCTTTTATCTTACTGTTTGGGTATTATACAGGAGACTATAAATGTGTAATAATTTGGTAATAATCATGTTTATGGGATTAGATAATCCATGTATAGGGGAAACCAAAATTACTTGGGATGGGATATTGTTGTTTTGATTTGTGCCTATTACAGTTGTACATATTTCACCATTGGGTGATGCACATGTCTTGTGGTGTTATTATTATAATTGATATTATTATTATGGGATTTTTTTCCTTGTCCTAGAACAAAAAGGGGGTATCATATCATGCATCATATTAGGCACCTAAGGATTCACATGTCATGAATTATGCTATGAAATATTTAAATTACCATGTGCATTGCCTATATTTCCTGTGATTATCATGAGTGTCGAGATTCTTATATATGGAAATGTGACAATTTTTCTTATAGGAATAATATAATTGGATTAATTAAAGTTTCTAAATCAATCTAAATAGTGTTTTCCCATATATATTAATGATATCACCTTAATTAACCAATTATATAAAGTTTGAGCCATAGACCACTGGTTCTATGGGATGATACATTAGTTGATTTGATTTCTTGAATTCCAGTTATAATTTATGAAGAATGTACTTATATGAAATAGGAATGGTATTTAATTTAGTCAATTAATTATACAAGTCATGTAAAACCCTGATATCAGATGTTAGGGTCAAGTCGTAGTTACTTGAGGCACCAATTGCAATTTATAAAGAGCATGGGACTTTTATAAATTGGGTATGGTGACGCATCTAACTGGACCAATATATATACATGTATATATAAATGAGTAATAATTTAAATAAATTTAAACTTTTAAATGAAATTATTACTATTAAATAGTTATTTAAATTGATAATTAAAGGGTGTTTTCATATATTCCTTTCAATTTACACTTCATATATCGGGACCTCTATTGCATAATATGAGACCATGACCCTAACCCGACCTTATTAGTGGGAAGAAGGCAGTGTATCTTGTGATCCTTTGTGATCTTTCTTATCACCAAGACCTAGAATTAGGAGCATCCATAGAGATTTTCCTCATTTATATAAATTTTGTGTACATATACTTTTATATTACTCTTGATCTTATTTTCTATTAAATCTTATTTGAGGCATGCGTTTGGAAATTATAGAGCTATACTGCCACAATGTCTTTGAGTCATGTGTTGGGAGGGTGGTGAAAACCATGCTCTAGAGGTGGTGGGACCTGGGCCACTTGTATTTCCTCCTGTAGTGCCCCCATAGGAACTTTCTAATCTTCCTCCACTGGGCATTGATTCTCAGTTTCAAGATATCATTTTGTGTTTCATGCATTTCATATAGGTAGATCTATGATCTACCTCTTCTATGGAAGATTTAATGTAGAAATTCCAGCAGCATCATCCTCCTACCTTCTTGGGGGATGGTATACCTCAGGCTTCTGATTCATGGTTGGAGGTCATGTTATCAATCTTTGAGCACTTATAGACAACACTAGAGTAGAGGTTCAAGCTCACCACCTATATGCATCATGACTTGACCAAGAATTGGTGGGATTTCATCTCTCAGGCTGATCAATGGTAGGGTATGTTTTGGGAGGATTTTCATACAATGTTCTATGACTACTTCTTTCAACATATGTTGATCACATACTATGCTAAATAGATTATACACCTACATCAGGACCCTATTTTTGTGATGGAGTTTTCATATTGTTTCATCGAGCTTCTATGTTTTTCACTGACACTGATTGGTGATGAGTTCAAGACTACGAGATGGTTTGAGTATGGGCTTGAAGATGTTATCCTATCACGGGTGAATGTTTTCTAGATAACCACCATTTTAGAGATAATAAACCAGGCCCACACCACTGAGAAGAACCTAAGGTAAACTAGTAGTGTGATCCAAGGAAGTTTAGTAACAAGATAGGGAGACAATACATCTACTAATATGAAACATATTTTTGAGGTTTCTTTTGGGGGAATAACTAGCTATATGGAACATACCATCATTTATGTGGTGTGTCACCACTGTAGTAGTAGATTCCATAAGAATACTCAGTGTATGAGGAACCCAATAAAGTGTCGAGCCTGTGAAAGGAAAGGTCACCTAAAACATTTCTACCAAAATTTCACTCCAATATATAGTGAAAAAGGATATGCACCAACACTATATTTTGGTACATGATCTATATCTCCATGTTAGGCTCGCAGCTGGTTAACTACCGACTGATCAAACTAAGGAAGTGGTCATGGATGAGGTGGTCATACTTCAAAGGCACAACGCCATCAGAGGAGACCTACCAAGGTCATTCAAATTGCATCTCAAGGTCTTGGATCAAAACACACATACACACACACACACACACATATATATATATATATATATATTTCATCCTACTCCAAAGTAGAAGAGTCTAGGGACTTCTACAGTATGATGGATTTCTTTAATAGCCTCTTCTTTAGTTTCTACCTTTTTTAATACAAGTGCTTCACACTCTTTTTATATCAATAGAAATCATGGAAATTCTAGGCCTAGAAATAGAGTATTTATTTTACATGATGACTCTCCACACACCTTTAGGGGTTCGATCAGAGATTATCTGCCAATGTAGGTATTTCCCTCTTGAGGTGGGTAGATATATCTTCTTATGGAATCTTTTTGTTCTTGAGATGATAGGATTTGATGACATTCTCAGGATGGACTAGTTGGTTTCATACCATGACCATATTGATTTCTATCATCATAGGGTGTCATTTACATCACCCGAGGGTAGAACGTATATTTGTAAGGGTAAATGGGATTACTATGAAAGTTGAGCTGGACCTGAGCATTGTGGGATGGGTGGAGTGACAGCCCAGATGGATATTCTCTTTATGAGCAATCAGGGAATTCAACATATATAATTCCCTCATGTGGTGGATCATTTCAAGGGTGTATTCCCTGATGAATTTTTTTGGTTACCTCCTATGAAAGATGTGTATTTCACTATTGATCTAGTACTAGGAGTAGCACTGGTGTCCATTACTCCCTATAGGATATAACCTACAGAGATCTAAGAACTCAAGAATCGATTGGAAGACTTAGAAGCTAAGGGTTTTATATGACCCAGTACTTCGCCATGGGGTTCACCCATTCTTTTTTTCAATAAGGTATATGGTACCCTCTGGTTTTTTATGGATTACTAATGGTTGAAATAGATTATGGTTAAGAGATGGTATCTATTACCTCATATAGACAACATGTTTGACTATATAAAAGGAGCGATGGATTTCTCTAAGATCAATTTGAGTTCAGGCTACCATAGAATGTGTGAGTGTGACCATCATACATACCTTGTATAGTGTTCCAAAGTATATGTGGCTTGTATGAATATATGGTTATGTCTTTCATTCTTATGAATACACCCACAATTTTCATGGAATTTATTAATTGGGTTTTCCACCCGTATATGGATTCATTTGTGGTTGTTTTTTTGGATGACATATTGGTGTATTCTCATACTTGACATGACCATTCCAAACACCTTGAGATCATTTTGAATACATTGATAGAGAATTAGTCATATGTTAAGATCTCTAAATTTTACTTTTTGATCACTAAGGTTTACTTCTTGGGATATATCATTTCAGAGGTAGGAGTATCTATTGACCCAGATAAGGTGATAGTTGTTGTTTCCTGGGGCCAACCCAAAACTGTCTTTGACATATGCAGTTTCTTAGGGATGTATGGACATTATAGGAATTTCATTCAGGTCTTCTCATGCCTAATAGTCCCAGTTATAGGCTTAACTAATGAGGGTATGTTGTTCCTATGGTTAGATACCTATAAAATATCTTTTAAGTATTTGAAAGGGAGACTGACTTTAGCACTGATCCTAATTCTTCCAAATATGGGAAGAATTCATATAGTTATTATGATGAATTATGAATTAGGCTTGGAACGGTTATGATGTACAGAGATCAAGTTATAGAATATGGTTCCCTCTATTTGATACCTCATGAGTGGAATTACCCTACACACTACCTTGATCTAGCAGTCATGGTTCATGCTTTATACTGTTGGAATCATTATTTATTTAGGGAGAATTTTTTTGTTTACACTGACCATAAAAATCTCAAATACATTTCCAAAAATCATGAATTGAATCTTAGGTAGTGTAGGTGGGTAGAATAACTAGATTAATTTGACTTTTATATCACTTATACACCCGATAATCTAAATGATGTGACTGACGCCCTAAGTAAAAAGACTCAGACATGGTCCATCTAGGAGGCTAGTTGTGAATGGAAGTTAATAACCTTATTTTTTGATATTATCTTGGAGGTTTAATAATATCATGGAAATTCTATTTTGGAAACTTTGGTAGTTACATCTTCCCTTCTAGAATTAGTGATGATGAGACAGCTTTAAGACCCCAAAGGCCTGGTCCAAAGGGAGAGTGTCTCAGGTGAGTACCTTCTTCCTGGTTGGGTTATCGATGAGGACAAAGTTATGCACTTTAATGGATGTGTATGGGTCCCATTATACATATGGAAATAGTTTATGTGAGAATATCATGCCTCTATTTGGTAATTACATGCTAGGATTTCCAATATTTACTGATATATACATCATTAGTATTGGTGGCCAGGTATGAAGAGGAAAATTAAAGTTTTTATCACTTGGTTTTCCACCTATTAGTAGGTGAAGGTAGAGCATCATTGGTCTATTAGACTTTTATAACCTCTATCCACTCTTGAATAGAAATGGGATGATGTCACCATGGATTTTTTGATGGGTTTTTTGAGATCCCCTTGAGTAAATGATGTGGTATGGGTGATCCCTTATAGGTTGACTAAGGCCACACACTACCTATTGATTAAAGATACCTTCTCAATTGATGATATTGTGAGGATTTATATTCAGTATATTTTACACCTTCATGGTGCTCCCAGTTCTATCATATTAGATAGAGATACCTGGTTTACATCACGGTTCTAGAAAGGGTTTCAAAAAGCATTGGGTTCACAGGTGCTCCTGAGAATGAAATATCACCCTCAAGCCAATTAATTGTCTAATTGTATGATCTGTGTGTTAGAGGAAATGCTCTGGGCATACATTCTTAAATTTTTAAGTTCTTGGTAGAAACACCTTCCTATCATTGAATTTTCCAACAATAATAGTTTCCAAGAAACTACTCAAATGGATCCTTGTTATCACCTTTATGATGGGTCATTTTGTTCACCCATGTGATAGTTATAGGTAGGTTAGGAAACACTACTATGTCCTCGTCTCGTTCGGGAGACTTTAGAACAAGTACAACTAATTTAGAAGTGTATGGATACAGCTCTGTCTTAATAGAAGTTTTATACCAATTGTTGTCACTGACCTCTATATTTCAAGGCGGGACATTGGGTATTTCTGTGAGTTTCACCTAGATTGGATCATATATGGATTCATAGATAGGGAATGTTATCACCTCATTACATCGGGCCTTTTGAGATTGCATAGAGAGTCATATTGGTAGCCTATTGGTTGTATTTACCTCATAAGTATCATGCTATAAATGACTTCTTCCATGTATCGCAGCTTCGTAGTTATCATTATAACCCCTATCATTCATTTGATCCTAAGGAAATTGAGCTGGAGGTATATTCATTCTTTGAGGAGTATCTGATGCGTATCATTTATCATAGTATTAAGGCTCTCTAAGGTAGTTCAATCCCTCTAGTAGAATTTATATGGTAACACAGAAGTGTGCAGGATGAGACCTAGGAAAGAGAGGTTGATGTATGTGCTCAGTGGATGGAACTTTTCTCAAAAGATGTTTTACCACCCTTATAAGGGTAAATCAATGATGATTTGTTTTAAGGAGGGGAGGTTATAATATCCTAACTTTTTGGAGAGATATTTATAATTTTAAATTTAATCAAACTTTCATAAATTTTTTCATTTTTAGCTCAGAACCAGGCGACTGGGCCTTTAGGCTAGTTAGTTTCCTTTTGAGAAGTAATGAGTGGGTTGGGTGGAGGTTGTTTATAGGAAAAATACATTATGTGTATTAAATACATGATTTGTATTAAATAAACAACATGTATTTAAAATTCATGGTGTGTATCAAATACATGATGTATAATGAGTTTGTCAAACCCCCTGCATGTCATGAATTAGGCTTTCCCAAGGAGGGAAAAATCGATCTCTACATGATGTGTAATTTTTACACACCATGTAAATATCCTAGATTTAGTTTTAAAGTTTTAAGGGGATTATTTTTTATATAAACCTTTTCTTCTCTCACACAAAAGGCCAACAACATGAGAGTTCACCTCCACACCTCACCTAGATTCATCTGGTTATTCTTCATTTGAGATCCATTTCCTTCATCTTCAATCATGTTGGATCCCTCTTGGTAGGTTCTTCACTACTCTTAATTCCTATTTTCATTTATATTTCCATATCTTGTGCTATTTTGGTGAAAGATATTATACCCTATTTTCATGGTTATTACCTATTATTTTGATTTCTCCCATTCTAGATCGATTCAAGGGTAGACACTAGATGAGGGGAGTAATATAGGCATAAGGTATGTGGTCTATCTCTCTTCCCTAAAGTCTTGTTGTATTTATCATGCGTCATTTTTTCGTGCACCAGACTTATTCGGTGTCACCTCCATAAAATTTAATTAATTAAATTAAATGGTATTATCATGTATAACAGGACCCTAGCTACCTGCGAATCAATGACATGGAGTAGTTTACATTGAAATGATTTTCCCCTATGGGTGTTCCTCTTAGACAGGCTTGATATCCTTATTCCTTATAACCAATTTAATTTCTTTTATCTGGTATGTGTGAATTTATCTTAAAGAGATGATAGGCCATGTATTTCGGCCCTTTTTCTTTATTCCATAGCTTGCTTCACTTGAATTGAATAAATATTCCAACTTTTTTAAAGTGATATGGATTAAATGTATTGTTAAATGGTATGAGTTCTTGATATCTAAATCATATCTTCATATCAAGATGAGGATGATATAAGGGTCCCGACTTAAGGATTCCTTGGATGGGATCATCGTGATTTATAATTGGAACTTGTATATAAATCTCAATACATTAGGAGAAATAATTGGATTCTCTATAGGATGACTTGTATGGGATCACCAGTATGATGTTAGACTTACCCATGAGTGATACTTGTTTCCTTTGGGAGATACCATGGATAGTTTTGGGGTGATATGGTTATACCAGGCCATGAGTGATATTTGGCCCCCTATGTGGTATACTTGGGACAGGCTCAAAGGGTCATGTTTACACCATGTCGATAGTGATAATTTGGGTTCCACTTATGAATTTATGTGGATGGACTCTTACAGTGATGGGTTTTTATAGTTCTCTTAAAGTGATAATTGGGTTCCTCTTTACAGATCACCTTGGATGGGATTAGGATGTCATCTATATTAAATTCTAAGGATTCTTTATATATATATATATGAAAAACTAATAATGTCAGTCTATTAAATCTAAGGACGTGTACACCAAGACATATAAAATTATTATTTTCGGTCCCTTATTGATACATGATCTTTTAATACCCATTCATACAACCATATTGTATTTGTATGGGTTGACCTTCTTTTATAGATATCTGACCTAGGCCGAAGAAAGTAGTATTGGTTGGGTTCCCATGAGGAACCCAGTTTGATGTGTTTTATTTATTTAATTATTGATTTAACATTATTTATGCACTGATAATTTTATATTCATAGACTAGATATTTCTATACACCATTGGTGGTGACCTATTAAGTATATCTCACACCTTGTTCAAGCCACCTATGGTACCCGAACAGACTTCATGGATGCAGTTGTAAACAAAGGGAAGCACCCATATTTTGATGTTTTATTTTTAGTATTAGGATGGATTATGGGAGAAGAGGATCAAGCATATTTTCATGATGCTAGTGGAGGCATATTTTATTTTTTTGTCTTTTTTCTATCATTTTCTATTTTCTTGTACCCCTATATCCCATGTACTTCCTTTTTGTATAGCGTCATGGCATGATCATCATTTTTATATATGACATTGGTTTAGTTTTTACCGATTGGTTATAGTGGATGATTTATTATTATTCCAATGTAGCTTATTGTTTTCTTTTATTATTTCTTACCATTATTATATATCATTGTGCTATACTATAACCATGAGGGAATAGTCTCCCCATGGACACACCTGAGGCCCTCACTGTTAGTCAAAAGCCTTTAGAATATGGGAATTTGTGTTTGAGGTCATTTTTTCAACCATCTCAGGGTACCGTTTAGTGGATTATGTTTTAGGATTCTACAATAGAGTTAATATAAAATCATATTTTTCTTGAAAAATACACTACTTGAAAACTCACTTTTCATCACGTCTACAGGTTTATTTTTAAATTAAATTTTGAAACATATATGAATTGAATTTGGTAAAATATATTTCATATTTGGAATCAAAATAATTTATATTATCTAATAAGTTAAACTTAATTTTTGAATCAAATTAATAGTGAAATAAGTAAAAATTAATTACCATGGTTAAGGTGAAAATGGGTTTACCAGGGGTTAAACTAAAAATATAAGGGTTAAAATGACCTAAAACCTTGTATGAAATATATTGGATGGACATATTTTGAGCTTATAATTTATAATGCTTTATAATGGTTCATTTTGGATCCTTTTTCATGTGAAAAAACATGGTTAGGCCTTTTCCTTTTCAAAAATTACAAGTGTGCCACTCGCCTCACTTATAGAAGCTCATCCCCTCTCCTCTTCTATTCACGCCTAAAACCCCTTTATCGTAGAAAATACCTACCCAAATACCTTATTAAATTCATTATACCCCTATACATTAACTTGATATATTTTTTTATTATAAATCTATCCTAAGAAGGCTTTTGGTGCTAACCTAAGTAGGTTGTCCAAAGAAGAGGTGTCGTGATTAACCGATCATTTTTATTTTATTTATTATTCCACTTCCTTCAAATATTATTCAATTTTTATGATATAATAATACTAATATATAACATACATAGATCTTATTATGTTAATTTTATAACCTTAATTCATATCCTCTTCCATCAAATGGGATACAACTTCATCATTTGTGTGTACAGTGGATTACCGCAACATGAATCGATGTCATTTGTTTTCAATCATCACCTCTCATGGATTGTTAAAATAATACATTTAAATTATATTATTATATTTGTAAAATATTGATACTTATCGAGTTATTATATCACATATACCAACTTAATTTTCATTTTTTTGGGTATACGATAGCGTTGCTCGTGTGTACGATGGACTACCGTCTTGCAAAACAATGTGATTCATTTTTCATTAACACTTTACATGGAAGGTAATAAAGATGAAGATAATGAATATATATGATATAAATGACATCATTATGATATTCATAACATATTTATCATTCTAAAAATATAATATATCATTTTCTTTCTTACACAGAAAAATGATAGTGTCATTCGTGCGTATGTGTGGACTATCACCTTCACATAATGATGTGACTCTTTTTTAATCACAAAATCACATAGATGATATATATATATTGATAGATTTTGGGGCCCACATTGGAATCTTGTGGGTTGGGGATTTTAAAATTTTTTTTTTCGGGATGATGGGAATTGTCGTCGCCAATGATCTGAGCCCCGATAAGGCCCGAGGATCTTGCGTAAATTATAAGGGGCACAAAATAAAAATTGAAAACATACCCATTTCAAATCTGAAGCTGTGTTCGACTGAAACTAATCGATGGAGATTTTTTCTCGAAGGATCCAAAGCAGGAACCCTCTAGATCATTCACACGTGCTTTAAAAACCCATAGGAGTGTCGATCATTGAATTCTGGGTGCTAGCATGGAGATCTAACGATGCTTTCAACTTCCCGAATATCACCGCATTGAGATGCCTTCGATGCTTGAGGGAGATATTGATCTAAATTTCATGGATCAAGATCTTCTCTCTCTAGAGAGAGGAAGGAGATAGATGTTCTGGATTTTATTCCATGAAAATGAATGAATAGTGGAATGGCCACACATGAGAGAGAGCCTTCTCCTTTATTTATTGTGGAGTTGATAAATACCTAGTAGGGATCTCCAACCCCCATTTATTTCAACGTCCACTAAATAAATAATTTTGATGAACTAAACTGTGTCGATATTATTTATTATTTTATCACATACTTATAATATATAAAATATATTATGTGATAAAATAATATCCATTTAACTCGACTCAATGTCCCGCTTAATATTAAACGAACCTTGAATATTAAAATAATATTTGCTCAATTAATATTATCCCATATTTAATAAAATTTTAAATACATTAAATAAATTCAATCCCAAATATTCATAACTTGAATATTAATGAATTTATTTAATTCTTTTGGTGATCAAAAACTTGGAAAACACTCAGACCTCATGGTGGGGCCCACAATGTCCATATACTTATTCAACTAAATAGGGAAGATTCTTGAATACACTATTGTGTGTGACCCTCTAAGACCTTATCTCAATAGTATTGAATAAAATCCACAGAAAAAGAGTGGAGTCTAGCAACCCATCAAGGCCCCTAAAGAGATAAGAATTATCATAGCAATGGCAACCATCCTACGAACACTGACTGTGTACTATAATCTCTTTGTCATTAAATATTTCATAAATAAGGACGCACACTTGTTTCATCGCCCTTTTCTTGCTTTATTATTTGTTGATCTATCCATATGGATTTACCTTGGTACTGCTTTGGCCAAAGACTTATAAAGGAAGCACTATTCTGATCAACCAGGCCTGAGATATACTACTTCCTAAACTTGTAAGTGAAAAATCCTTTCTTGACCATTCAACCAATGTTATATCTCCAACGACGCACCCAACACAAGATACCTCTCCACGATTTCAATACCATGGTTTTTTCCATGCATCAAAGTACACAATCAAATGATACACATTGGTAATGGTATCAAGTCAGGAGACTAATACAATGTTTGTAGATAGGAATGACCAATGACACCGAAAACATGTGATGTTTCTATTGGCGGGTCTGTCCTCATGATCTCACTACTAGAGATCACTAAGTGAGAACTTCATGAGAAGAAGTCTCAATGCCTATGAGCCCCTGACACCTGATATTCATACATCTACTGTGTCTAGTTAGTAATATGCATCTAGACTATAGAACATATATTTAATATTAATGTCATAGTATCTATAGATTCTCATTATAGCATGGGATCAACTATAACCTCTCGACATGACAATTAATCTTTGGACATTACCATTATAATAGTGGATGCAGAAAAGTATACACTAATCATGTATAACTAATTGTAGACATGATATGGTAATCAAAAGTACTGCATAGTTGTGTCTAGGGCACCCACTATTTCAACACTCCCACTTGCACTAGATCCAACTTTCTAACCAAACTTGTTAGATACTCACATGATAAAGATCATGCATCTACTGAGAAATGTATTTAACTACTGGACCTACCACGTTTTCTCCACGTGGAATATCTACTGTATGAGACCTCATCTCCTTGAGTATAACTTCTCAAGAGATGGTGTCCCCGATTATTTCACTTTTTTCATTTTCATAACTTGACAACTTGGATAGTAAGAATATCATAATTTACATTATGAAAATACTTTTCTTACTAGGTTTGATTCCAAGAACTGGAAAAAGTCATTGCATTTAACTACTTCTTAGCTTCCTTAGAAGCTGCAATGTACTCGGTATTTGTAGATATGGCTACCATTGGCTTGTATGATCTTGAATCACTCATCATATTTACCTAACTGTGATACTAAATCAAATTGATCTAAGGATTACTAGTTTTTGTCCCACAAAAACTAGTATACCTTCTTCTCCATATACCAGATACATATCACTTGTACTCACCGAAGTACAAGATGATAGTTCTGAGTGCATCACTTACAATTCTCCTATATATAATTGATATCTTCCAACTATAAAGTATATACCGACAGTATCAATTCTTGTACATATTATGGCATACATGATTGATCCATCACTGGAGTGCATGGTACTCAATTCACAACTTTAATCTCTTCCCATGTTCCAAACATGTCAACCTGAAGAGATTAATACATGTGACATTGACAACAATTCTCAACTTGAATTATTCCAACTTGTATTTTTCAATACAATGTTACTTTATGTATGATTGAATAGGTCCAAGAAACCGTTAGATCTACTTAGATAGATCCAGTTACCTAAAACTTAGGTTGCTACTTTATGTCAATCACTGGAGAATTACTTTTATTCTGGTATTATCTAACTGTAAGACCATGGTCTATTTTCCATATGTTGCGGAACATATTTCTCTTAGAAAACGTTGGCACTCCCACTAACCTTTGGCAAACACAAGGAAAGGATTCATTTGAAATGAATGTTCTAAGATATTTTTGCTTACTTTAATCTGAAACTGGATTTCAGATACTTGCAACCTACATTGGCATTTGACGATGTCATCATCTTTTTCTGGTTGCATCGTACAGACACCTTCCAAGAAAGATGATCTTGACATCAAATAACCAATATAATGATATTATAATTTAATCTATGACAAGTAAAATTCTAATGGATTTAGTCATACCAACTTGGTATAACCAATCAATCCTTATTAGTACCATGCTTGTACCATCCATGTATCATATCATTTAAATACCCACCATAGTATTCAATTTATAAGCCCCTTTACAATTTTATTCATGGAATCCATTATTGAATTTAATTGATCTTGTTAATATTAGCTAATTTCTATATACTACTTACTTATAGGATATATTATTCTTAATGAATAATTTATCACCATCCATGGTGAATATAAAACCATCACCATGGTTTCATCCTTCCAACGTAGTGAGCATCACTGGAACGTTCTTATTCCACATGTACTTGTGGAACTTGTTCCTATGCCAACCATTTGTGCATCTTGAGCATTGACTAAAACCAATTCAATATTTCTCCCACTATCTCTAATAGAGATTCTTAACCTTATATAGAAATGTAGTCTAATACTTGACTATATCTTTTCTATCTTAGGGATTTATGTAATATCCAAAAAAACCTTTAGGATGATTACCTTATATGTACAATGTGTTTAACTTGATGTATGTTTGTTAAAATCATAAAAAATTATTTGCATCTAAACATGTCCTATGGCATAATGGATTTTCATCATACTATGACTCGTATGATATCAACTTTTCATTTTAGTTTCCATATTAGTTATGGGATTTCACCATTATTTGTAAATCATGTCATGAAATATAATGTAAGTTTCTGTAGGTTGTAACATTTATATTTTATATATCATAAATTTGAAGTATAAAAAGTGCATTTAGGAATTTCTCCACACTGCATTTTATTTATAAATGTTAACATGTAAGACTCATCATCGATCCTCCTTATTAACATCAATGTCGTGATGTAAATAAGGTAATGTGCAGTTAGGAATTACTCCATGTTACATTATCGTGATCGATGAATGCTTGGTCAAGATATTCTTCTTCATGCAGATTCGAAGAAACTCATATCTTTAGAACAAACATATACTTCACTATTACATTAATTAATTGATTAAAGGAATATTATGAAGTATCTTTACCTATAGATTTACTTTGTAATAGTTCACACTCTCTTTTTGAACTAACCTCAGAATCTTTGTGGCATACCTTTATTTCTAAAGGGTTTCTTTGTCTAAAGTAAGGATGTTAATAATACCAAAGGTGTTTAGATATTCCAAGCCTAAATACCATACTCGATATATTATTGACATTCACTTTTAGTTTTACTTGAAAAAGAATCATATTTCCACAACTGGGTAGGTCTTACATTTTATATTCATCATGTATTTCCTTTGATTCAAGTATGTCTAAACTATTTTCTGAGTATGTTACACCACAAACAGCATTAATTACAAAACTTGGAATAATGTCTCATTATGTCCAAAAGAGAATGTGAGATAAATGTTTTGGTTATACTCAATAACTTGTTCAATTTGAATCAATCAATTGGAAATTAGAAGTTATGTGTTTCTCACCACTGACTTAGGAATCATCCTTTCTCAGCTACTTGGAGAAGACACCTTACTCCTAGTAATGTTTCTTTACTTAATTGGTTATTGTATTTCAATACACATATGTTATTGGCATATTGTATTCAATACCCAATAAGTATGTTAGAAACATTAATATTTATGAATATACCTGAATGAGAAGTGGGCACTTGCTTCTTGTATTTCAGTTCATTTCATTTTTAAACATCTATAAATTTATTTCATTATATGATGAAAATAACCTCCTGTTAAATAACCAACCACTTTTCTTTGAAGGACACGATGAAGGTGCCTTTGGCGTAACTTTCCATAGGCCTTTTTTCCTTGTTATTCAATTTATTCTCCATAAGAACAAAAGATGATACTTTCTTTAATATTCTTATTGCTTGGTGAATGTTACCTTAAATTTAATGACGTGCTTAATCTATACTGTTCATTTGTATCCTTAAACAAAACTAGAGTAATTGGGTGTCAAAGGTATAAGAATGGGATGGTATGAAATATTTTGAACTGCCTTTCACTTTACACAAAGCCAGTATAATCATCAGATTCAAATCTTGTTTAGATTTCTCCTTGGAAACTTCTTGGAGATGAGACTATATATAACATCATCCATGATGTAGTGACCGAAACTAACATCAGATGTTGATGATGGAATTATGACAGAATCATCATATGCTTAATACATGAGTCTCCTCTAAGAATTTACACCCTCGCTTCCTGAGGTGGATTAACAGGTTAGGACATAAGAACCTTGAATTTCTGTTATAGTAGTAATGTGCGCAAGTGCCTATACTACACTTATACTTTCGTGATTTTTGGACATAAACTTTGTCCGATATTTATCACAGTTTTATTTTGGTATTACTTTCCATTATCTACAAAACAAACTTTATCAGATTGTACTTTTATATTGATTACTGAACGTGACATTACTGATTAATTTAATCATTAAATGTCTCCCACTAATTTTTTGAATTCTAGGAACCCTCTGTACTAGAATCGGAATACTCTCGAGTATTCTAGTGGTAAGGATCCTCAAACCACCCCTCATAGTCTACAAGTTATAGCTATGCCACTACTCAGAGGGTTCAAGGTAGGATTTTGGCTGGCCAAACGCATTAACTCGCGGTTCCTTGATCTCTTGAGTGAATTCCCAACTTCAAAAATCATTTCTTGATTTACTCAATGCTTGCCTATAGAATTTCAACAAGCTAGAAATGGATATTTATTTGCATAAATTTTAGTTAAGTCGACCCACCACTCATATAATAAATCCTTGGTAGTAAGAGGCACCCACAGCTATGGCATGACCGGAACCCCAAACACCCAGTTTTGTTCAAACTTGAATGATGGAAGGTTGTAGTGACTTAATATTACTTTTAGGGTTTTTTTTCTCTTGATGAATGTAATCCATTTCTATTAATCTTGTTCATCTATGTCGTTGCACTCACAAGTGAACTTTAATAGAAAAACATACACCGCTTCTTTATGAATTTTATTATTTATTATTTTATGTATTTTCCCTCTCTTCTAAAATGAATAAAATAATAAATAAATGAATAAAGGTAAACTGCTAACCGACTGGTCTTGAGCATTTAAATGACCTAGGGACATCATACCTGATTCGAAACTTGACTCTTGATGTAGTTTTCCCTCATCTTGTATGTTCACTTTGCTTCTGAAATATCGCCTTGTCTTGGCGGGGTCCACGTCATGTCTTCGAGTACCGCCTCATTTTGGTGGGGTCCGCATCACGTCTTGCATCGTCTTTGTCCGAAGTACAATAATACTCGCACGTAGGCAAGTGGGACTTAGGGTATAAATGTACACCATACAAATTGGACACGCAGGTCCTTATACATTTTAACCGAAAAAAAATATGATACACAGACTGTCTATTTAATTAATTACAATCATCGCACGTAGTTAAATAAATAATTAAATAAAAGCAACATACAGAGGTTGGTGATCAAGACGAGTATGCAGGTAAAAAATGTGCGATAAAATTAAAATGCAATAAATAGTATGAGGGTTGTAAATTAAATTAAATTAATTAATAAATTCAAATAATTTAATTATTCATCATTCCACTAATTAATTTAATTTTTATGCCAAAATTAAATTAATTAATTAATTTCATTTCATTAAAAAAAATTAATTTATATCTTGAGGTATTAAAATAATTAACCAAAATTAATTTTAATTAATTTAATTTAAAAAATAAAATAATTTAATTTAATTTAATTAATTTTGATTAATTTAAATGATTGGTCTCTGAAACATCACCGTAGAGCCTGTGCAGGTCGGGAGAAACCCGCATTGGACCCTAACAGGTCGTGCAAGGGCCAAACTGGGCTGGACCGATCCACCCAAACCCATTCTGGGTTGGGAAGGTCCGCCTGGACTGCTTTGGGGACAAATTTTTCTCTATGTAAAAAACATGCAGACAAAATAAAAATACCTCCTGGGTGAGATGGAATCAAGTGGGGCCACGGTTCTGTTTGAGGTCAGTGACCGCGACTAGGGGAAGTCGGCAGGGCGCGGCCTATTGGGTGGCACGAAGACAAGCATTGGGACGAGGGTAGCGGCACAGATCACTGGTGAGGTGGGTGCGGCACCAATGCGATACAAGAGAGGTGGTTGGTGACCAGGACAGCGAGACCCAATGGAGCATGAGAGGCCAGATGCACGGCTCTGGTCCGGAAAAACGGGTAGCAGTGAGACTTGTTGTTGGTCAGCAGTCTGGTGCCGGTAATAGGGTGGTAGGGTCGATTCTCGGGAGGGTCTGTCAGCATGGAGCTGGGTGGTGTGATCGGGAGGGCATGTCGGTGTGAGGTTGGTGTGAGCGCCTTGAAGGAAGCGGGATGACGCAGGGACCCGGTGTGCCTATAGAAGGGGGATGTCAGTGGCTACAGGCAGCGGCAGCTACAGGTGGCACTTGCTGGGCTGGGCGATGGCAATGACCAGAGCTAATGAAAGGTGGTGGGGGCCTGTTGGTCGGAACAAGCGGGGAGGGTGGGCGGTGCAAGCTGTCTGGTCGCTTGGTGGTTGGGCAGTGACATGGAGCGGGAGCAGGCGGTGGGGTGGTCCGCGAGCCGCCCAGCTGGGTGGAGGCCGGCGGCCGAGATCTGGAGGCGGAGGGGTGCAGTGCCTCTGTCTGGCGTCCTGAGGAAGACTAACCAGGGGGTCCAAGGGGACCCCCGGTTTCCCCTTTTTTTATTGGTTGTCCCACCTATTTATCTTTATTTTTTTAAATTAAAGACTTCTTTTAAAGTCTTCTTCCACCCATTTAATTTAAAAAAACAATTTATGACTTCTTTTGAAGTCAAGTCATCCCTCATTTCCACACATCCAAAAAACATTAAAGGCTAAATATCCTTTTAATTTAATAATAATAAAATTATTATCATAAAATAATAATTTATTATATTATTATTATTATAATAATAAAATAAATATTATTATTATTATAATAATAAAATAAATATTATTATATTAATAAAATTATTGTGCAAATTAGAAAATGAAAAATTTATAATTTGCATATAATTTTAATTATATCCGATGAACCGATCTAATCTTGATTAGTTCTTTAGAATGAATTAAAATTTAATACCTGCGATCAAACCACAAAAGCGATATAATTCGAAAAAAATGGTCATAACTTGGCTGTTCGAGATTAGATCGATACGCAGTTTGAACCAATCAGACTGTTTTTGAAACCTTTACTTAATTATAATTAAAATTTAATTTTCTTGGATTAAAAAATTTTCAACCTACCTTTGATACCACTGATAGGTTTTAGGGCTCGCAGCGGAAGACAGTGGGCCGGGGATTTTAAAATTTGCATCGGTGGGATGATGAGATTTGTCGTCAGCAATGATCCGAGCCCCAGTAAGGCCCAACGATCTCGCGTAAATTATAAGGAGCACAAAATAAAAATTGAAAACATACCCATTCCAAATATGAATCCATGGTTGATTGCAACTCATCGATGGCAATCGTTGCTTGAAGGATCCAAAGTGGGAACCCTCTAGATCTTCCACACGTGCTTTAAAAACCCACGGGAGCATCAATCGTTAAATTCTGGGTGCTAGCGCGGAGATATGATGATGCTTTCAACTTCCCAACGATCACTGCATCAAGATGCCTTCGATGCTTGAGGGATATATTGATCCAAACTTCTTGGATCAAGATATTCTCTCTCTAGAGAGCGGGAGGAGAGATATGCTCTGGATTTCATTCCATGAAAATGAATGAATAGTGTAATAGCCACACATGAGATAGAGCCTCCTCATTTATTTATAGTGGAGTTGATAAATACCTGGTAGGGTTCCCTGGCCCCCGTTTATTTCAACGTCCACTAAATAAATAATTTTGATGAACTAAACTACGTCAATATTATTTATTATTTTATAACATACTTGTAATATATAAAATATATTACATGATAAAATTTTAGCCATTTAACACGACTTGATGTCTCACTTAATATTAAATGAACCTTGAATATTAAAATAATATTTGTTCGATTAATATTATCCCATATTTACTAAACCTATAAATACATTAAATAAATTCAATCTCTAATATTCATAACTTGAATATTAATGAATTTATTTAATTATTTTGGTGATCGAAAACTTGGACAACACTCAGACCCCATGGTAGGGCCCACCATGTCTATATACTTATTCAACTGAATAGGGTAGATTCTTGAATACGCTATTGTGTATGACCCTCTAGGCCTTTATCTCAATAGTAGTGAATAAAATCCACAGACCAAGAGTAGAGTCTAACAACTCATCAAGGCCCCTAAAGAGATAAGGATTATCATAGCTACAACAATTAGCCTACAAACACTGACTATGTACTATAATCTCTTTGTCATTAAATATATCATAAATCAGGATTCACACTTGTTTCATCACCCTTTTCTTGATTTATTATTTTTTGATCCATCTAGATGGATTTACCTTTGTACTGCTTTGGCCAAATACTTATGAAGGCAGCACCATCCTAATCAACCAGGCCTGAGATATACAACTTCATAAACTTGGAAGTGAAAAATCCTTTCTTTCCCATTCAACCAATTTTATATCACCAAAGACACACCCAACACAAGCAACCTCACCACAATTTCAATACCATGGTTTTTACCTTGCATCAAAGTACACAATCAAATGATACACATTGGTAATGGTATCAAGTCAAGAGACTAATACACATTTCCATAGATAGGAATGACCAATGACACCCAAAACATGTGGTGTTACTATTGGTGGGTATGTCCTCATGATATCACTACTAGAGAACACCTAGTGCGAACTTCATGACAAGAAGTCTCAATGCTTATGAGCCCCCAGCACCTAATAGTCATAAATCTACTGTGCCCAGTCGGTAAGATGTATCTAGACTATAGAACATATATTTAAGATTAAAATCATAGTATCTAGAGGTTCTCATTATAGCCTGGGATTTTCTATAACCTCTCAACATGAAAATTAATCTTTTTATATTACCATTATAATAGTGGATGTAGAAAATTTTACACTACAATGGTAAGATGACATCATGTATAACTAACTATACACATGATATGGTAATCAAACGTACTGCATATTTTGGTCTAGGGAACCCACTATTTTAACATATATAAGTATATTTAAATAAATTATATTTTATTTATGAAATTATTATAATTTTGGAAAGATAAAATAATGCATCCCTTTTTACATAATGATCATTGAAAAATGGAAACGTTGCTCATGCATACGTACGGTCTACCATCTCCATGATCGTAATATAGTTCATTTTTTATAAAAATATTGAATGATTGGTTTTAAAAAAAGTATAATTAATGTATAAATATGATTATTATGTTATGATTATTATTTTGGAGATTTTGAAACAATGACCTCTTTGATCACGGTCAACACACCAAAGATGTTTTGAAACAATGAACTGAGTGTCCTCAAAACACCCAATGTGGACTTAACTGATTAAGTATTTAAATATACCATTAAAAATAAATAAAATAAATGATTTGATTATAAAGTATTAAACTAGTTAATTTTCTTAAAAAATAAAATAATTTTTGTAATCTTATTATACAGGATTTAAAGGACATACATGGAAAGTCTGGACTCGAGGTAAGGGTTTCTCGTCTCACTTTTATTTTTATGAGACATGTGCCATATTCACCACTTATTTTTATTGTGTAGTGTATATAATAACCATGAATGTCTTTTATAATTAATTTCATGAAAATTATTTTCATTTACAAATCCATATGAAGTTCTCCCTTTCATGAGGTTTTGATCCAGATATTACCAAATTAGTAAGGGACTTTATCTAAATTTACATTCATTGAGTCATGTTATGATATTGTAAACCTAATTTATTTTATATGGTGTGAATACTTCCCCTTTTACATGTAATATAATGAATCATTCATACATCATGGTATTTTAAGTTTCAATTTGAATTATTTCATCCAATGGGATTTCACATGAAAGTTACCAAGTGGTAAAGAATTTCATAACTTCATTTCTTTTCTTTGGGTTATATTACTTATTTATTGACTTTGATATTATAATATTATGTGTGTAATGAATTTTGAATATCTTATGTTTTATTTACACTTATTTTATTTCGATTTAAATTTGATGCACATAATGGAATAATTTATTAACTATCAATTCAATGTTATAATATTTGTAAGGTTTATTCATCTCAAATTATATTTCTTTGAGATATACATTTATGATACGCACCTATATTAATTTATGAGGTGTATATACTGCCCTTTTGACATGTTATATCAGGAAACTCCTTATGTTCATGATATTAAAAGTATCATTTAATGTTAATATTTCATGGGACTTATGATTTAAGAGTACCAAGGTGGAAAAGGCTTTATGTTATCATCTCCTTTTTAATCGAGACTGTTTATGTTAAAATTTATATTAAAGGAAGTTATTTGATCACTATATAATAAACCCCTTTAATTTTATTCTAATCTGATTATTAGTGAAATTTTCAATTAATAGTTCCATTTTATTCTTTTTGTTACTTGAAATTTTTTAATAAATTTTTTAAAAAAAATCAACTTCATTTCTCTCTTTGGTCAAAAATATTTTTTCTTCTAAATCCATATTTTCTAAAAAAAATTCAAAAAAAAATTTACTATGAATGTTTAAATTAATTTTTACCCATAATTGGATTTTTTAAAAATGTTTTAAAAGGAATCTTACTTTCATTTTTTGAATGATTCACTCTTTTATTTTTATCAAAAATGTTAAAAGAATCTTTGTTTTAGCATACTCAGCATGAATATAATTTTCTATTGTCATGACCACTCAATGTTGTAAAGATTCCTTTTTTTCAAAGGTTATTTTAAAATAAAATAATTTATTTAACGTTTTATAAAGTTTTATATTTTAAATAAGTGATTTTAAAATGTAAAGGGTATTTTCCTAAAGAAATATTCCAAGTGATATTTCAAAATAATTTTCCATATAAGATGACATCCTTTGATGTTACTCAAAATGAAAAGGTTATTTTCCTCAAAAATGTTTTTAATTTTATTTTAATTGTATTTCTATTCATAAATTTCCAAAAAAATATTACTTATTCTCCAGTGGGGGTATTTTGTAATGATACCATCCTCATTATTTCTCTGGATGGATTAAGATTGTTTCAAAGAGATTGTCAAGGAACCCATTTCTTTTCCATGGGTTAATCATGTTTTAAAGAGATTTTAATGGAACCCATTTATTTTCCATGAGTTAATCATTTTTCAAATAGATTTTCCTCAAACCTATTTCTTTTCCATGGTTTAATCAAGTTATAAAAAAATAAAGGTTATTTCTAATAGTTTATGATGAAATGAATACTCTATATATTGTATTTATGATATGGTTCTTAGAAATTGTTTATAATGATGGGTGGGTTATTTTGTAAACCAATTATGAATGGTTTTTTATAAACCAAGGATGTATGGTTAATTTATTAACAAAGTATAGGTGGTTATGCTATAAATAAAAGATGGTTGGTTACATTATTAACCAAGGATAGGTGGTTATATTATAAACCAAAGATGGGTGGTTCTATGAAAACCCAAGGATGGGTGGGTCTATGATAGCCCTCTAATGCATTGGGTACTCCATATATGGAATTCAACCATATTGGTTATTCCATTAGTAATAATTCATAGTAATATAATATACCAATATACCACTATGTTTTCATTATGCTTTATATAGTTATAAATGTTCCCTTTGATCAAGATTGATATCACATGTCTCGTGATTATTGGTTCGATGACTCATGAATTTGTGAAATCCTTATGTCATGTTTTCATGTTTGATGACCTAGGTATTGATGGGTATGAATATTATTATGTTATTATCATACACTTTGATTATGTCATCATACCCTTATGCTCATCTTATTCTAACTGGTGACATTCAATTGTTAATGCATATATCTACCCTTGATGGGAACTTTATCTCACCCTTCTTATGTTTCCATTTACCTAGGTTACCAAGAATGATGTTAAATGAATTATGCATAGAAGGGTTTCATATAGATGAGGATGATTACCTTATACAGAATATGAAAATTTGGTTATAGTGTGAGATGATGTACATATTTATGAACTAGTTATTTATGAATCTATAATGTTAAGAGTTTGTCCTAATTATCTAAAACTATAAACCCAAAAGGTACATGAGAATATAAGTGATCCAATATTTCCTTTTGATGTTTTACGTTTTTTATGGAGAAAATTGGGTCACCTTCATCAGTATCAAATATAAAAATGTAAAGTTTATGATTTCAGCACCGGATCTGGGAGTTCGTGTATGGGGTTGTTATAGTTGGTATCAAAGGAGTTTTTAGATAACTTTGGATATTAATATTTTTCTCATGTAAGTTTATCTTAAGAATTATAGATTCCATCATGGGTTCACAAGTTTATGTTTAATCATATGTTTAAATCTTATATTCTCCTTTTGAGGCTTTAAGTAATGAAATTTTGAGGTGGTTAATGACATTTTCATAGATGTTTTTTTGTTAGGGTATTTGTCAATATAAATTATTATATGAGGATGAATTCTCTTTTCATAATTTTAAAAGTATTAATAACCTCTAGGTTTTACATGATCATTCATGACTAAATTTATTTTTAAGGATTTTCATTATATTTCTAGGAACATTATAAGGATATAACTATCACAACCCAACCCACCAGAGCCCGCATGGATGGCGAAGAGCTGATATGCAACTACCCCAAGCCCACCACTATAGGACAGGGGCTGGTGAAAAGAATGAAAAGGAATAACTAATATGGGAGGCATTTACCTAATATACCTATATGAATGCACTCAGTCATATCCATATAGAAATTCAGAGGAACAAATATAAAATAGTAACATCTAGAGTAACAACCATGCATGTAAAAACCTATAGGGAATAAAAGAGTACCAAAATGTAATCTAAAAAGTAAAGTGGAAAAATACACCCCCAACCAGAAAAATTATGCTAACCTGACAATAACTGGTAATGTAAATTTTGAGAGAGCTTGGATCTAGATCTCTAAGCCCCGACCACTCTACACGATCAAATACACCCAGTAATCCCTATGCTCTTCTAAAATCACCTATAACATGTTCATAATCTACATAAGACAATACATGTGCAAGAAAATCCTATATAGGGGTGAGTATATACATATGCATTATGATTCCCTAAAATCTGAAGGGGGATAAATACGAGACATGATAGAAGTAAACAGCTCAACCCATAGTAAGAAATGAAATCCCACCAAAGATATGTATATATATGTGTTCTCAAAAAAGAAACCCAGATGAGAGAGAAAGTGAATTTCTATCTCACAGCCCTGGACCAGAAAAAGAGTCTTCTAATAGTTCCAAGAGGTCCATCAATAATTCCTAGCATCTTACATGTCTGTCTGAATAAGTATCTATGTCGATCTACACCTCGCCATTGTGACTCACAGTTGAGGGGATACAATCTCTAAGTAGAGGGCCCATAACTTGGTAAAATTAGAGGGTGTCACTCCATAGGTAGATGAACCATGCCCTAATCCAATAGGAGCGTTCCACTTAGATGGTATAGGACCCATACCCTGACTTCGTAGGAGGGTGACACTCTGATGGTATAGGACCCATGCCCTAACTCCAGAGGATGGTTCCACTATATAGATATAAGAACCATTCCCTAACTTCATAGTAGGATTTCACTAAAATGATATTGGACCCATGCCCTAACATCACCAGTGGGTGGAACTCTATAGATAGAGGACCCATGCCATAACTCCATAGGAGGGTGCCACTTAGATGATAGAGGAACCATTCCATAACTCTATATGAGTGTGCCACTCTTATATAGAGGATCCATTACCTAAATATATAGGATGGTTCCACTCAGATATCAAAGGACTCGTGACTTGACTCCACAGGATGGTGCCACTCTGATGATCTTTCCTAATCATTATTGTCATTGAGTGATGCTTAAAGAAGATACATTCTTGGAAAATATCTCATCATATCTAAAAATACACTACAAATTCCACCATCACGTTCTATAACAAAAACAATAAGATAGGCTACTCATGGGACAAAATCTGATTCCAGACAAAGGATGTATGAGAGGTAGAAGTTTCCTAAAAATTTTGGTACACTGTGTGTAAGGGACCCACACAACATCTGGTCTTTCCCTGCTACTTGAGTATGTCCTTTCTAACACACAGCTCACTAACCATGTAGTACTACATGGTGTGTAGTGGTGTTATAGGGTGTGTCTCTGCCACCCAGGGTCGAGCCATGTTCTCCTAGTCGTGCCCATGTACGCTATCTATCTTCCAATACATGATGTGTTCATGGATGTGTCCATGTCTATGTACTCCCATAGTATATGTCTAGTCACCAGCACTAAGTCACATGGCATGTGGGGGTCCCACATGGTGTGTGATATTTAACTCTCCTGAAACCCTATCCGCTAAAATTGGGTCACTGCATGGCATGTGTTCATTATACTACATGTCGTGTAGTTGGGTTTTCAAAAAAAAACTTAGATATATTCTACGTAACCTAAATCCACTACTCCTGACACTAAAATTTTCCATTGACCACCTAAAAATGATGGAAACCTCCTCCATCCATTGATTTCAGCCATCTGATGGCTGTAAATTGGTGTTTTGATCCTCCTGTATGAATCCACCTCGCACCACCATCACTCATGGTGCCTCCTATTACCTCACTAGATTCTTGATCTACTGTGGAACCACCTGTATCCTGAAAAACATCTTGATCCTTACTCTAATCACGAATCCATTTGTTTCACATTAATCTTCAATGAATCTAGGAGTTCAATCATGCTCAATCCTACCTGGAAATTTAGAATCGTGGCCCCATAGACCAATAGTGAAGATCATGAAGAAAAAGTGGGGAATAGAACAAAAATAAGGGTTCTACAATCATTGGTCGGGCGTTCTTATCCAAATAATATAGATTGGGGAAACCAGGGTGAGAAACACGGAATAATAGGGATAAATCGAATAAAAAAATTGAAATCAAATACACTGAATCATGAAAAGGGTTAATTTAAACACTGGTCAAGTAATATAATTTTGATCATGCTCAATATTTTAATCATAAGGGAGAAAAACAAAAATTATAGGTCCTACCTTGATATTTAATCGACCATTGGTGAAGAATGTACTCTCCAAAGGTGGGGGAAGATCCATTTCATTTATTGATCCTTGATTCACCTAGATCTAGAAGCCCACAATTATCCGATATCAATTCACCAATGATGGATAGTAGAACCTCCTCTCAAAAATCCTAGGGTTATGCGGCTAACCTTGGAGATTGCCTATAACAGACTACTTATAGGGGGGATTAAGTTTTTAAACATTAAATGAATTAATTAAATATTTTAATTAATTAATTCACTTAACATACCCACCAACGGTCTCCTTATAAAAACATCCCATGCCGACCAATTTTAGGTCACTTATAGGGTAAATATCACACTTCATAATCAATAATGGTATTAGATTTACATTCCAAGACTTTTTCTAGGAGATATCCCATTATTTCTAAAAAACTGGGAGTGTGTGATATAAAATATTTTTAATATTTTTATAAAAATAATTTTGGGTACACCCTGCCTCATAATTATGCACCATCTCAAAACCTAACTCCTTGATATATTTAAAAGTATTGTAAGATAAAAATAGGGTCTATACATTATTCCCTTCTTTAATATTTTCATCCTCAAAAGGTAAAAACTAAGAAAAAAGGGTGGGATACTGATCCCTTATCTGGAACTCCCACTCCGAGGAGCTCTTCTGCATGCTCCCATGTTGCCACAGTACATGAACCAAAGGAACGGTCTATCCACGCAATATCCTCTCATACAAATCCTCTATTTTCTACTGGGTGATCCATGAAGGTGGATCCGTCCTTAATGCCCATCTCTCCCTGGTCAATAACATGTGTGGAATCATGCATGTGTCTCCTCATTTGTGACACATGAAAAAACATCATGCACTCGCTACAACTATGGGGGTAAGGTGAGGTGGTTGGGAACCTCACCAACCCTCTATAAGATCTTGAATGGCCTGATGAACCTTAGGGATAGCTTACCACCCTGGATGAATCTCAGTAATCCTCATCATGGGGAGACTCTTAGAAAAACATGGTTTCCATGATCGAACTCCAAGGGACTATGAAGTTGATCTGCATAATATTTCTACCTTCTCTAAGATATTCTCATCCACTTGCGGATCACCTGGATCTTCTCCATCATTACCTGCACCATATTTGTCCCCACAAGAGATGTCTCACTGATCTTAGTCCAGTATAAGGGTGACTACGAGGTGTCCCGTATAGGGCCTCAAAAGGTTCCATGTTGATGGTAGAGTCATATATACTATTATATTAAAACTCTATTAAAGGAAAAGGATCCCCCTAGATCCATCAAAAGTATAACATATAATCCCTCATAATATCCTCAATCACTTGGATAGTGCACTTGTTCTAGACATTTTTCTGGGGGTGAAATGATGTAATCATCTTAATCTGGGTCCTAAATGCCTCTTGCAATCCTCTCCACAACCATGACATGAACCATGCATCACGGTTTGAGAAAATCATCAAGGGAACCCCATGTATGTGGATTATATCTAACATGTACAACAGCCCCAAACTCTCCACCGATATCTACTCCCTGATAGTAAGGAAGTGCATCGACTTCTTAATTTGATCAACTATCACCTAGAAGGCATCATGGCCTCTTGCTATACACAAAATACTTATCACTAATTCTATTGATATTTCATCCCATTTACACTCTAGGATTTCAAGAGGCTGAAACAAACCTGTCAGAACCTGGTGCTTGGCCTTTACCTACTAACATATGAGGCACTGAGAGATGAACTTAGCCACGCTCTTCCTTATTTTATCCCACCAAAATTGCTGCTATAGGTATCTGTATATATTCCCTACACCAGTATATACATCCAAAGGAGATATGTGAAAATCTCTCATCACGTCCTCCCACATCATGACTAAGGCCACTATTTTTTCCTAGAAAAGGATGACGTAATTCTCTCCTTCAAAAAATCTATCTGGTGAATCTATAATGATCCAAAATTTTATCAATGAAATCTCCCTTCTTATAATTATTTTATATGTTATAAAACACATACATCACATATATAACCTGATAAAAAATTATTAAGAATAAAATAAGTGGTATTTATAGAAATTAAGGAACCTATACCGATGGAATAGTAATATGGTTGTTGGAATAGTAATATGACCATTAGGAATAGTAATCTGGACAATAGAATAGTAACATCACCTATGAAATTATAAATAAAATTTATGTATCTTATAGATAAAAATATGATATATATATATATATTGGAATAAGTGAATAAATGTTTTAAAAATGATAAATTAAGTGTTGGTATTTTTATGAAACATAAATGTTTATTTACAATTTGATAATTAATGTAATGATTTAAAATAATTTTATTTTTCATAAAATTGATTCATAAATTAATATTTTATTTTATTATAATTATAAGATAATTTTATGATACCTTAATTAATTTTTCAAAGTTTCATAAAATCAATATTTTTTGAATAAATGATGATTTTAATTAAAAATTTAATTTCTAATATCTAGAAAATTATTTTCATAAAATTGAGTCCATTTTTGAATTTTATACATCAAAAAATGGTTAGTGTGAATTTTTGGGATTTTCCTTAAATAGTTGAATTTTTTGTGAATAGCGAAATACGGTAATTTACGGTATTTAACAAATACATGAATTATTGAGTCATGGATGATGTATGGATGAGGTAATAACCCATTGGTTAAAAATATCTTGAACCATTTACTTTATTTATTCATGATAATAAACACTATTGATAGTCTTGATCAAAAATAATAAACAAATGAATAAAATAATCAAAAACACCCCTCTCCTCCCACTATAAATACCACCCATCATCACCCCTTCTCCTCAAACCTCCAAAGCCTTGAAGATTGTATAAATTCTCCAAATTCCCTTTCTAATCCTCTTACCCACTTTAATAAGCTTCTAGTCTCAACAAAATACTAAACCCTAGTGCCTTAAGGAGGTTCTCAAGGAGACGTTATACAAGAGGTAAAATCCTCCACCTTTCTCTTTTAGATTCTTTCTTTATTATACATCATCCTTTCCTAAAAAATAAAAAGATACATGATAAATCCAAATTTATATATATAATATAATTTTATCATTTTAATGGAATATAAATCATGAAATACCTTCTCTTCTTCTTTCATTATAAAAATAAAAACATCGTCTGTGAGGTGTCGATTCACCACCCTCATAGATAATGAGTTTTTGTTTTCCATTACCGCCTTCAAGGATAGTCATAAAACCATTATTATAGTTAAACCATATTTAAAAATTTATATTATATCTTTTTTCATGTTCTAGAACTAATATATATACATAATATTAAATAATAAAACAAAATAATTTTGTGTTGATCGAAAAACTGCCAAAATAAACTAATCATTTTCATTAACATTTTATCTAATGAATAATTATCATATATGAAAACAAATTGATATATGGGACCATTTAAAATTATTGAAGTATATTAATATCATATAATTTCACTTCTTTATTTTTCTTCCATTTTACAATAACTCCCATAATTAAACTCAAATTATAAAATCAAGAAATGAACACTCCTAGAAATAAAATATTGAATCTTATAAATCATAAAAAAATCCATAAATGAACTTAATAAAATTATAATAAATAAAATACATGTTGAATAGGTTTTGAATTAATTTATTAATGGATCTAATTTTATTATCAAGTACATTAAGTTCAATTGAAAAAAAATTTGGACATAATGTAAGGGATTCTCTCTGAACCGTCATTTTTCCTTTGGGTTATGATTTCTCTCTATTTACCCCAATTTAATTCTTAATTATTATTATTTACTCCTAATAAATTATGTGTGAATGTTCCGAACATATTTACATATCTCAATTATTCTTCTATTTATGGGGAGATACATTTTTTATAAGGTTCCCTTCTCAATTCCTCCCGATAAGCAAGCCCAATTAAAGGGAACTTCCCAATTTCTTACCCATTTTCAAGTACCATCCATAATATTTTTTAAGCCAAAATTATTTTTATAAAAACACTCATTTCATCATGAAAACCTATCTTAGTTCATTTTTGGTTTTATGCAAAAATTATTCCTTTTTCCTCTTCCGATTCTCTTTAATATTTTCTCTTAAACCGCACTAAAGTGCCTCATTTCTAAAGTTTCATAAACACTATTTTTACAAGTTTTCATTTAAATTGGACATCATTTATCATGATATATAATTATTTTTCCTTAATAATGTCCATTTATGATTTAAATCCATTATTTCATGGAAACCTTTATGGTACACCCATTTTTTATGCCTTATGACATGATTACGATACCCATTTATTTCTATGGGTAAAACTTATATTTATTCCTTATATTTGATTCTTCATGTGGAACGCATATGAAGGAACATGTTATTATGGGTGTTCCCATATAGTGCTCCAATTCATTGGGTAGTGTTTTAGTCTCATGATATGTCATGTTGGGACAGAGAGTAAACATGATTACTTTATGGGACTTTGTCCACCATGTGATATAGTCTTGGTAGTTAGCCTTGACTCGTGATTATTTCATGTTATATATTGCTTTCACATTCCTATGTTTCCATGATTACATGATATCATGTTCTATATGTTATTCTTATATATTTTTATTCATGTTCCATGCCTTTTTATGTCATCATGTTATGCCTTCTAACCCATGTGTTATGATTTATTCCTTTGTTTATTCCATTACTAGGTATTTTACCACATCCATTTATTCATGTGTTCCCCAAGTTATCCAATGTAGATATAAGATCTCAAAGGAAGTTAGGAGATCATTTTGTAGATTAAATAAAAGATTCTTTTTTTGTTTCATTCTTTCTAATTATGTACATAATCTTCTAATGACACTAGAATTTATTATCCTTGTCTTGTAATTAATGATTAATTATACTTAAAATCATGTAATAATATATATGTGTAAAAGGCTAGGGTCACTATAGAATATCTAGAGGATATCTAGTGAAATAAGACCTCATATTCAATGTCTCCCAACTAAGCCTCCCTCACATGCTGGAGAAGTTGAGGGGAAAACACTATTAACTGAAGAAAAGTTTCACCCGCCTACACAACTAGGGTCAGCTACAAAAAAACCTAATTGCTCAGATGCCTCCTCTACCAATAAATCTTGGGAATTCCTATTAAGAGAATATAACACCACATTTCCCTTCCCATGAGTATAGAATTTCTCAAATTCATAGTCCTACAGAAACTCCAACCAATGCATCTTCCTTGAGTTTAGGTCTCTCTGCATGAAGACATACCAAAGAATCTGATGGCCGGAGTAAACAAAAAAGCACTCTACCAGAATATAGTGCCTCTACATCCTTACAGTGAAGAATAGTGTAGCCAAATATAGGTCATGAGTCATATAATTCTATTCATGGGGTCCCAACTAACTCGAACCATATACAATCACTCCTTACCTCTTCATTAACGTGCAGTTGAGCCCATCTCTAGAGGCATATCAATATACTATGTACTTCATAACCTCCTCTGGTAGTCTCAAAATAGGATCAATTGTTAGCCTCATCCTCAACTCCTCAAAGGATCTTTGACATTGCTCATTCCAGGTAAAAAACTTCCCTTTCCACATCATGGTGATTAAAAGGGATTCAATCCTGGAGAAGTCTATCACAAACCTCTTGTAGTACCCCTCCAATACAAGAAATCTCTGCAATTATAACATGCTCTTGGGTGGCTCCCAAGAAATCACTGCATCAATATTTTCTAGGTTCATAGTTAGTCCATGATAAGAAATGATATTACCTAGAAAGTGAACCTCATGGATCAATAACTAGCACTTCAAGAGATTACCATAAAGATAGTTCTCCCAAAGCAAGTCTAGGATCATCCTCAAGTACTCTACATGCTCCAATATTTATGCAGATTATATGAGTATTTAATCAATTAATACATCAAAAAATCATTCCAAATATTAATGGAATATATGGTTCATCAAATCCATAAACATAGTGGGGGAATTCATCACACTAAAATGTATCACTAGGAACTCAGAGTGTTTGTAGAAGAATCATAATGCCAAATTCAGAATATCAACATTTAGAACTCTCAAATGTTGGTAGATATACCTAATATTTCTCTTAAAGAACCATATCACGCCTCAAAAATGATCAAATAGGTCATCAATCCTCAAAAAGAGGTACTTATTCTTTATCTTGGCCTGGTTCAGGTGATGATAATACACACGAAGCTAAAATCTCTCATCCACCTTTTTTAAGAACAAAACCAAAATTACCCAGGGGGAATACTAGGTCTAATGAAACCCTTCTCTTGAAGGTCCTCCAACTATAACCATAACTCCCAGATCTTGTTAAGGGAATCCAATATGTTGTATAAGATATCAGAGTGCCCCTAGGGTATAAATCGATGAAAAACCTCATCTCCCACATCATAGGTGGTCTTGGAACATCCTTGGGGAATACATTTATATAATCCTCTACAACTTAAGGAATCTTGATGCCCGAAAATCCTACTGCTCCAAGGGATAAACTCATCAACTGATGGGTGATGGGTTGTAGCCTCCTTCTCTCAAAACCCACTCATCCTGACATGATATCTATCTCTCCCATAAAGGATAGTCTTTCCCCATATTTCTGTAGGCATATGAATCTTATGTAGTGACATTAAATATAGTCTCATATCGTGGAAAATCAATGTATACCCAGGATAACATCATAAGTTCTCATCATGATGACCAAAAGGTACCGTGAGAAACTCTCTCCACTAATCGGTAGCTCGCATTGCTGGTATATGAATGATATCAGAGAAGCATTCCCCATAGGAACCTCAAGAAAAATCTATTGGGATAAAGCCTCAGTTGGCAGCCCCATATCTCACACTAGGAGTAAATAGGTGAATTAATTACTTGAACATGTGTCTACTAGTACTGAATCAAGGGTATAGTAAACAAAAATATTACCTATAATCATCTTGTAAGCTGCTGGGTTATATGCCCCCATAGCCTGAAGTTGTCCATGACCCCGACTGTCAGCTCCCTGAGCTTAATGTGGTTCATTTGGTGGAATTGGTGGAAGTATCTCATAACATCATCCATCACCCATATCTCATCATCCTAAATACCCACCTTCTCCTCTTCCAACTTTTCCTCCCTGGGGGCTTCCTTGGCCATGCCTAGGAGAACCATGATCATAGAAATACCTCTATCATGGTGGTCCATCCACTATATGTCTTCCCTCCTCAGTATGTCAGGTCAAGAAATCATGTTCCACATGACCTCTACCATAAAATTCATAACACTTCCCCTCTCTGGGCAGACCCAGTCCTCTGTGCAATCCCCATTCCACATGATCGTGTTCCCCAGTCGGATCCTAGAAAGACCACATGCACTAAGATCCTACTGATCGGTTCCTGTTGGTAGTTATAGATGACACAGCCCTATAACATCCAATGCCAGCTCTAGCTATATGAAGTCCATCTAAGTGGAAGATATCCATCACCAGTGCACGCTCCAATACTTTGGCATAAGTGGGAATGTATAGGCATATCACACTAGCATGAATGTCTCTACAGATTCCCTGGTCAAATTTCCACACCTGGAAGTAGCTGTTATTAATCATGTTAAGGGAGTACTGTGTGCGGTCATTGAACCTCATGATGTACTCAACAACTCAAATACCTTCTTGTTGTATATCCATAAGCTCTTGAATATGAACTGAGCATAGTATTGAGGTATAATACTCCTCACGAAATAGCTATTGAAATTCGGTCCATTGGAGTGTCAACTCATCATGAATCTGCATGACTAGAATCCCCCAGATTCTAGCTTCTCCATAGAAAAAATTGGTTGCTAGCACAACCCCTAATCAGTTGGTGTCTGGATAAGTTTGAAAACTTGGATCACTAACTCAAGCCAATCTTCCACTGCCTAGAGATCTTGCTCACCATATAACTTCAGTGGCCTATGATGTTGGAACTTACTTAGTGTGTTAAGACCATGCACATCCTTACGCTGCTCTAATATTATAATATAATACTCGATAGGTGGGGTTTCTTCTACCCTCCCTCCTAGTGGAAATATCTCACATGATGTACCCTGAACTGAGGCATCGTCACTCATTGGACCGTCATCACAATCATGAATTGGTAACCTAGATGGTTGTCTTCATAAAGGCATCATGAAATTAATCAATACATTTCATGTTCAGATGATAATATATATATATATATGGAGATTTGGATCAAGAAAGATAGTAAAAAGACTCAATCATATATGATGCATGTACCAAAGTTCCATGCAACCAATGTATTAGTATACTGAGTTGACAAGAAGGTAGTCAAAGTCTAAATGAATGGATATGTTAGTTGTTTCACCAACACTAGGTTCCCTATACTAAAAGCCTCACTCCATAAACTTTGACACCATTTCCATAATTTCCCAACCAAACATTATCAAGGGACAAGACTCAAAACATCATTCTGAGGTCAAACCCCATATGATACCAATATGTCACGATCTGACCCATCGGAGCCTGCCTTGTCAGTGGAGAGCCAAGCTGTAACTACCCCAAGCCTGACTCCATATGATAGGGTCTAGTGAAAATAACCAAAAGGCATAACTAATATGGGATTCCTTTTCCCAATGTACATATACGCATGCACCAAACCATCTCCATACAAAAATTAAGAGGAATAAATATAAAATAAAGTAACATCTAGAGTGAAAATCTTGCATATAATAGCCTATAGGGAATACAAGAGTGTGATAATGTAATCTAAAAAGTAAATGGAAAAAATACATGACAAACCAAAAAAAATTTCCCAACCTGACAATGAGTGGTAAAGTAAATATTGAGAAAGCACGGATCTAGATCTCTAAGACCCAACCATCATACATGGTCAAATGCACCTGGGAATCCCTATGCTTCTCTAAAATCATCATTGACCTGTCTGTTATCTATATAAGACATGACATGTGTAGGTAATTCTCATGTAGGGGTGAGTATATACATACCCAGTAGAATTCCCCGAAAGTTGAAGGGGGAGTAATAGGAGACATGATATAAGTAAACATCTCAACCCATAAAAAGAAATGAAATCCAAAAACATATATGTGTGTGTGTGTGTGTTCTCAGAAAAGAAACCCATACAAGATAATAATGGGATCTTCATATAACATCCCTATCCTAGGAAAATATTCTGCTAATAATTCTAAGAGTTCTATCAATGATGCCCAACATATCATGTGTTTATCCGAAGAAGTATCCATGATGAGTCACACCTATACATTATGTCACATAGTCATGGGGACCCAATCTCTAAGTAGAGGACCCATACACTAGTACAACATGAGGGTTCCAATACATAGGTAGAGGACCCATGACCTGATCCAATAGGAGGGTGTCACTCAGATGGTAGAGGACCCATGCTCGACTCTATAGGAGGGCTCCACTATGATGGTAGAGGAACCATGCCATGACTCCTCGGGAGGGTGAAACTCTGATGGTAGAGGTCCCATGACCTAAATCTATATTAGTAATCCACTCTTTAGATAGAGGGACCATGCCTTAACTTTATAGGAGGGTGCCACTCAAATAATGGAGGACTCATGCCCTAACTCTGCAGAAGGGTGCCACTCTATTAATAGAAGAACCATGCCCTAAATCCACATGAGGTTGAAACTCTACAGATATATGACCCATGCACTAACTCTACAAGAGGGTTCCACTAAAATGATAGAGGACTCATACCCAGACTTCGCAGGAGGGTTCCACTCTGATGATCCTGCCTGATCACTTCCATCATCAAGCATCGCCTAAAGAAGTGTCATACTCGATACATCTTGAATCATATCTAAAACCCACTATAAAGGAAATAATTGTGTTCTATGTAGAAAAACTCAGTATAGGTTACTCATGGATCAAAATTCGAGTCCAAACAAAGGAAATACAATAGGTGGAAAGTTTCCTAAAAAGGAGGTATACTACGTGTAAGGGACCCACATAGCATGTGGTCCAACCCTACTACCTGGACATATCCTTTTAAACACATTTCTAATTATCCATGTAGTACTAAATTTCATGTAGTAGTGTTACACGGTATGTCTCTTCCACCTAGGTTTGATCTGTGTTCTCTTGGCCATGCTCATGTACATTGTTCATGTGCCAGTACACAGTGTGTGATTGACCGTGTTTGTGTCTGTGAACTCCTAGAGTACACATCGGGTTTCCAACATTGAGTCACATGGTATGTGAGGGTACTACATGGTGTGTGATATTTAACTCTCCCAAAACCCTATCCATTTCAGCTAGGTCACTACACGGCGTGTGTTCATTATACTACATGCTGTGGGGTTTAGTTTTTCACAGAAACTCATATTTGTTCTGTTGATCCCAAATAAACTGCTCCCACTATCAAAATCACTAATAACCACCCCAAAATAGTGGAAACAAACTATATCCATCAATTATGACCCTCTAACTGTTGGAAATCAATGTTTTGTTCCCCTTGTACAAAGTTACCTCACACCACCATCACTCATGGCACCTCCTGTTGCCTCTCTAAATTCCCAATCCATAGTGGAATCACCCATGTCCTACAAAAAATCTTGATTAATCCTATAATCACCAATTCATTAATCTCACATGAATATACCATGAATTCGGGGGTTCGATCATGCTCGATCCCACTCAGAAATATTGAACTGTGGCCCTATAGGCCAATGATGAAGATCATAAAGAAATAAGGGGAAAAGTCATAAAAAGGGTGAAACAATCATTGGCCAATATTTATTGGTAAATTAATATATATTGGGGATAACCGGGATTAGAAACACGGAAAAATGGGGATAAATCAAATAAAAAATTGAAATTTGATACACTGGCTCATGCAAAGGATCAATTTAAATTCAGATCAATTAATAGAATTTTGATCAAGCTCAATATTTTAATCATAAGGCTAGAAAACACAAATGATGAGTCATACCTCAATATTTTATTAATATTTGGTGAAGAATGTGATTTTCAATTATGGGGGAAGATATTTTGTGTTTACTGTGCCTTGATTCACCTGGATCTGGAAGCTCGTCGTCATTCGATCTCAATTCACCAACAATGGTTCGTAGAACCTCCTATCAACAATCCCAAGGTTATGAGGGAACCCTGGAGATTTACTATAATAGTCTACTTATATGGTAATTATGTTTTTAGACATTAAAATGAATTAATTAAATATCTTAATTGATTAATTCACTTAACGTACCCGCCAATGGTTTCCTTATCCAAACTTCCCACACCGATCAATTTTAGGTTGTTTCTAGGGTAAATTACACACTTTGGATTCAACTGTGGTCATAGATTTATATTTTGAGAATATTTTTAGAAAATATCCCATTATTCCTGAAAAACTGTTCATGTGTGATATAAAATATATTTAATATTATTATAAAATTAATTTTAAGCACACCAGGCCTCAAAATCACTAACTATCTCAGCGCATGGGTCTAAAAATATTCTTTGATATATTTCAAAGTCTTATAAGGAAAAAACAGGATCTCTACAACAACTTTAAGAAAAATTAAAACCCTAAGGCTGGGTGAAAACCTATCACATCCGTCAAGGCCATATGGCTTAAACCCATAATTGAAGGGAGACAAGGGTGAAACACCTACCACTGGCCTATGTGATGTCCTAAAGAATATCGCTATATTTTTGGGCTTGAAAGTTGAAAGGTATAAGATGTACTTTGAGGTTAAAACACTCTTTAATGTTGAAGTTTTTGAGGTTATTTTTGATTTAGGGTTATTTATTTATTGAATGATTTAGTTTCAACTTTGGGTATTGCTGTTGAATTTTAGAGATTAATGTATTATTTCATCATATGATGGTTTATTCATATTTGGAATTAACTTACCCTATTCTAACCATTTTTTTTGGTTAATGTCTAAATATACAATGAATAAATTGTTAACCCTATTACGGTTATGCAATCCTTTATAATGTTATTTTAGTGTTTTAGGTATGAAAAAAAATTAATCTTGAATACTCATTTTTTGGATAAAAAAGATGGTATTGTGGTGGAAATTGATAAAAGGATAAAATTATACTCATCAAGTAAGTATATTTCTTTATAATTATAATATATATGGAAAAGTAATTCCTCAACTTTGGGAAAAAGATCTTGAAACAAAATTTTATCCTATTAACATCATTTTTAATGATATTAAAGACTTTTTTCACACCTCTTTGATTTATGGTTTTGAAGATATTGACTTTATCATGATCATTAACTTTCTTGTTATCAATGTTCTCAATCACTCTTTATCATTATTTGGTTTCTAAGAGCGCATAATATCTCTCTAAATATTTCAATATTCATTAATAATGGATTTTGATTTTACCCATTTATTTTTATTTTGCAAGACTATTAAGACATTGGCGGAAAGAAGCAGGCGGTATGAGTAGATGTTGTAGGTCCATTACACATCATGAGACCCATTCATGTTGTGAATTCAAGTAAGTACACACTGTGAACTGGTGAAAGAAAAACCTACACAGCTGACTTCAAAGCATAATCCAAAAGGAGAGTAAGTGTTTCAATTATGAATTTTTTTACTATATTCCCCACATTTAACTATTTTGAAACTTTAATTGAAAATTGCATGCCCGTATTTGATTATCACTTTAATCAACTAAACTAGGAGACATAAACTACCTAGTATACTTTCTAGTCCATGATTTTAAATTTCTTTGTCAATAAATTTGAATGAGAGAAATCAGGAAAATAATTTGTAGAGATAAGCTTGTGGGTTAAGATTTTACAACTCATGATTTTATGATCATATTGATCACTATAAATTAAATTTTTCTAAGATTTGGTCATTCTTTGAATTTTTGATATTTTCATTAATTGATTTAATTATTCATATGCATTACCATGAGTAGTTGTCATAACCATTCATCTCATTCTCGAGACAACCTTTGAGCCCAATATTTCCCATTCTTTCTACAATATATTTCTTGTGAAACTTGGGAGTGTATCTTTCTTGGAATCTTATCATGGCTATGAATTAACAAAATCACTTTTAATATGATTTAGGCATCTTTTTTTAACCCTTTATCCTTGGAAACACCTTACATTAATCATTTTAAAGATTTTAGAATCCATGAATAGCCTTTTTAGAAAATGAGATTAGTTACAATCCCATCTTATCCATTCTTACCTTCCTATAAATATATTATATGATATTTAAAATAACAAGTGTGGGGGGTGGATTTTACAAGGTGTACCAGGATATGCTTCATTAAGGAAATTTTTGGGTATTTACTTATGATTTGGGGAGAGGTCATGTATTTTTTATTATATATCATTATACACCTCTCTCGATAAAAAACATAAAAAACATAAAAAAATGGGTTATGTCTAGGGAGGTTCAAAGATCACCATTTAAAAAATGAAGATATTTTGATTGTATATAGTTAGGTGGTGGATGTGATATTTCTCTTAAGAATATCTTTTGGTGGAAAAAAAAAGAATAAAAAAGGATCAAGAGAGGTTGATTCTTTTACTATGCTCACTTGTATCATGGGAAAACTTTGAGATTTTTTGGGGGAACCAAGAAATGAAATATGTGAGGTAGATTTATATTAAACTTATCTTTTGATATAATGCATTACGCTTTAAAATAAAACCTCATTTTTAATCCTTATTTTTTCACATCATTTACCCACCTTCCCTACAGCCATAGAGATATTTGAACCTTATGATGAATCCCTCATGATTACTTGTGATTATATCTTTATATGATGGATATTATAGATGCCTTGCGAACCTATGGTAAGTTACATGTTCTTGAGGAATTTTTTGAACTCTATTTACATTTTTACCCTGATGATGAGTGGGAAAATTCATGAGGCAGATTACAAATGGAATGCATGTTAATAGTGAATTAAAAAATGAAAATAGATGAATGAAATTGTGTTTCTATTTCAAAATAATAAAAGTAAAATAATTGATTGATTTGTTTCTTTGAAAAATGAGGCATTGATTAATTTCCCTATGTGATGATTGAATATTCAATTTCCCATTTAATTAATTGATTTTATTAAAATTGAATATAAAACATGGTAAGGTGATCATCCTTTGTAGTATATTGAGATTACATCCTTGTGGAAAAGTAAGAATTCAAGTGTGGGGGTATTTGATAAGTGAATTTATTGTATACATTTCTAATATTAAAATACATTGATTTTTATTATTTAATTGATAATTCATGCATGTACACTTTATTTTTTCTTAAGATTTTACAAGATGCAATATTTTATGGAAAATGAGAAAAAGGTACAAAATGATCGAATTTGAGGAGAAAAATACACTTCACACAGTGACATGAAGAGTCGTATTGCGACACTTGAAATTGAATTCAGAAGCCAACGTCATTTGGAGTTGAAGCAGACCAAAGATATTGGAAGAAGGTGTTTTCACTTCAAAAAACCAATACGCAATGTGAGATTCATTCACTTCATGGGAGTTTTGAGACATAATATTTGGAGAAGCTGTTGTTGTTTTAAGATACACATCATGTAAACATTACACTTCATGAACAAAACAAGTTGTGAAGAGAAGAAAAATTCTTGAATCAATCTTTGAATGTTTCAAGTCCAAAAATTACACATCATCAATCACTTACATGGCATGTAAATATTAGTATGACCTGAAAATGGTGAGGTTTTGATGTGTCAACTGGTGGAGACTGACTTTATAAATCGTGACCCACTGGGGTGACTTTTTGATGCCATAATGTCACTATTGCGGGGTCCTCCACCACTTTCTCTCTAGTTTTTCATTATGCTTTATTTAATTTATTTCCTTCCCTATTATTCTCTCATCACTAGTATGAGGGATAAACCCTCCTTATTCTAGGGTTGTGTGGCTGAAGGGGGAAGTTTATATTGGATTTATTCCCTTTTCTTTATTCATGTATTTGGTTTTCTATAATTCATTTATAAATTCCAATCTCTTTTTTCTTCTTTCCATGGCCAATTAATTGAACTTGAAAGGAGAATTTTTAATTACACTATTTATTACCTTGAATTGAGGCATAACCATTGTATCGTTTAGGTAAACCAGGTTTAAATATGGTATAGAGACAAACTTGATTCGGTGAAACCCTAAATTAATTGACCAAGAGAAATAAGGTAATTTCATATCGAGGAGGGGATACCATGACCATTGGATCCAACTCATCTTAAATATAATGACAAACATAGATTAATCAATTTATTTTATAAAAACCCAATTGCATATTAACCCTAACACTACAAAACTTTGGCACACATTTCAAATCTAATTGAAAACCTTTTGTCTTTCACTTTCTTCAAACCAATCAAACCCATCTTTTATTCACCACTTTATTAAATTTAAATAAATTAATTCTTTTGAAAACCTAATTAAACTAATCCACTGTCTTTGTGGGTTCAACCTTGATTCACAAATTTTTATTTTATTCATGGCTTGTATTTATTCATGATGTGTAATGTTTACAAAACGTGTATCTTGTGGTACTAATGGATTCTTCAAATATTCTATCTCAATACTCTCATGATTTTAATTAATCTCACATCATGTATTACTTTCATGATGTGAAAATGTATTCTTCTAGGCTCTTTAATCAGATTCAACTCCAAATGATGTTGGATTCTGACTTTAATTTATGGTGTCACACTAAGATGCTTCACATAATGATGTGAAGTACCGTTTTTCCTCAAATTCAATCCTTTTGTCCCTTTTTCTCATTTTACATAAAATATAGCATCCTTCCAAATTTAAAGAAAATATCAGGTTTATAAGCATTAATTATCAATTAAATCATCAAAATTAATGAATTTTAATATCATAAATGTATAAAATAAATTCACTTATCATATTTCTTATTCCAGATTACCCTCATACATACTTTTCTCTCTTATCAAGAGGATGTTTTATTAACTCTTTTTAGGATGTGTGCTTCCAAAATAGGTATTTTTTAAAATGTAAAACCTTTAACTATCAAGATGAAGTTAAAATTGTGAGGATGATATTTATTAAAGGGTGGAGGATGTATGTAATGGCCTGGGTTTTTGGGGTCCATTACTTGGTAAAAAAAATCTGATGTTTGAGGTGTTTTGGGTGGTCTGGAAGGCCATCTCAGCTTCTCGGTGACTCCTATTGGTAGCCTTGGCCTACTGGTAGCCTCGGCCTACTAGTAGACCTAGCCTACCGGTGACCTTGGGGTACTGGTAGCCCTCGACTACCAATGGCTCTCGGCTACAGGTGGATCTCGGCTACCGGTGGCTCTCGGCGACCGGTATCTGTCGCCAACCGGTAGACCTAGCCTACAGGTGACCTTGGGGTACCGGTAGCCCTCGGCTACTGGTCCCTCTCGGTTACCGGTGGCTCTCGGCTACCGGTAGCTCTGGGCTACCGGTGGCTCTCGGCTACTGGTAGCTGTCGCCAACCGGTAACTCTGGGCTACCGGTGGCTCTCGGCTACCGGTAGCTGTCGCCAACCGGTAGGTCTCGGCTACCGGTAGTTGTATCCAACTGGTAGCTCTCGGCTACCGGTGGCTGTCGCCAACCGGTAGCTCCCAGCTACCGGTAGCTGTCTCCAACCGGTAGCTCTCGGCTATCGGTAGCTCTCCCCTACCTCCCACGGTTTTTCCAGTAGGGCCTCTTTTTTGCGCAAATTGATTTTTAAACCATGTTTTGACCCCTTTGCCTGTTTTAAATCCCATTAATGGCATCTAATTAAATTATTGGTGAGGTGTGCGTCTGTTTTAACCGCCCCGAAGGGTGGGGACCTTTTAAGTTACGTGTGGGGTGGCCCAGCCACGTGGTCAACCCACGATCCTGTTTCTACCGTGGTTTCGAGTTTTTCTCCATATCGTAACCGTCCAGGGATGTTGTATCTCAGTGTTTATAAACTAAAGGCTTCTCTTTCTCCCTGAGTTTCTTTTTCGATCACCTTACGCTCGGAGTACCCTTCCTCCCGATGAGTTGTACCCCTGGTTGTGAAGTTTTCCTTGATCGCGTTCCGTGGAGTTCCTGCCACTCCTGTTTTCCAGTTTCCACACGCGGAATTAACTTCGATCCTTGATCAATCAGGTAGGTATTTTCTCCTTAGCCTCTCCTTTCTGTGTATCATGTGGGTGGGTATGCTTTTTCCCCTGTGGTAATTGATAAACCGAACTTAACGAAGATAATGAACCGACCTTTAAATAATGAAAGGGGGTGTGATCGATGACCTGTTGTGTGATCTTTTATTATTGATATATTTTGTGAATTATACGGGCTTATGCTCACTAAAAATCATGGTCGTTGGTGGTCTTTATCTATGCACTAATAAACCTCGGTGTTTCTAGATATTTAAATAACTGTAACATGGAATTGGTTAATTACATATACTCGGTTAAATAAATTAAAATCACCTGGATCAACCCTTTTCTGTGATAACCCCGGTTAAAGCACAATGAAATTGAAACCATGGAGTGTGTTAAATCTTTTAAATCTTAAAATACCTAAATGGGTCTGCCTTGTATTGGTGGTAGTGGTTTGGTTGTTTCTTTCACGGGCCGATTGTTGGGGCGATGCGGGTGGGGATGGGATCCCTTATTGTTATACTTTCGCTGGTTGTGAATTTGAGGTTGTGTGATTACTCTTCTTATATCACGAATTGGGGTTGGATCCTCTGTTGTTGAGAAACCGTTGTCTCCTGGATTTTGGGAACATGGGGCTGTATCTCGGGGTTTTCTTTAGTTCTAGTACTTCGAGGGATCTCACTTATCCCTTTTTTGTTGTGACTTTTCAAGAGAACCAGGTGTGAATGCTTAAATTTTTGTTGGCTGAAACTATTTACCTTGGTTTTTTCTTATGTTGTTAGTTTCCCAGTAGTGCAGAACTCTATTTAAATGAGATTACTTGAACATGGAAGCAAGAATAGCTTAAATGGGAATTGGTTCTGGGGGAGTGTTGTGACTTGGCTGTGAGCAGTGGGCTTCCTATGAATAGGGACGAGTGTGCTTGTGCTTGGATTGGATTTGGAAACCCTAGGTTGGGTTGAGTGTTTGTTACTTATACATATATTTTTAGTTCTTATGTTTCTTATTCGCGCCCCACCCAAGTTGAACACTTAGTGTCGAACACCCCCATTTCATGGGGGAGGGTGTTTTCCCAACACTTCTATTAGTGGATGGTTATTAGCTCCTTTCTGCTTCCTTTCCCAGATAGCCCAAGTATCTTCGGGCAGGCTGTGATGGCCTGAGGTCCATTATTATCCCAAGAATCTTAGGGCGGGGTGGTTTTGGTGATTGGCCTAGGTGTTTATGGGTAGGTTGTTTCCCAAGTATCTTCAGGATGAGGCCCAGGTGTCTTCGGGAGTGACGGTAGCTTTATGGCCCAGGTGTCTTCAGGTGTGGAAGTGGTTGTTCTGGAATAGGTGTTTGCGGGCATGGTTATATGTGGTTGTTGTGGCCCAGGTGTCTACGGGCGGGATAGCGTTTGTGGCTCAGGTGTTTGCGGGTGGGATGTTTGGTTGAGGCCCAGGTGTGTGCGGACAGGTGTGGTAGTGGGACTGCGGTGAGAATGGCAGGATTGGTTCGATGCGTAGGATGTCTTCAATAACCAGTGGGAAAGTGGCGTGGGGTACCCAAACATCGATGTTCTATTACTATACTTTACATGACTTACGTTATTTGTGGGGTGTGCCTTGGTGAGGCTTGGGTGGATAGTTTACCTTGTTAGGTGTTTGGTTATCTCTTTTTCCATGGGGCATTAGAATGTCTCCTCACTTGTGCATGAGAGTCTTTGGTTTTCCCTACTGAGTGTACTTGATTGCTCACCCTACGTATATAAAATTGTTTTCAGGTTTCCAGGAGGACATCAGGGATCGTGCGGGACCATACTAGCTCGGACCTTGGGGCAGTTGCTATTTTCATTTTCCTTTTTCTTGGGACTTTACCTTTTGAAGTTTTGTGGCTTGCATACCTTACTTTTGAACATGAATATGGGAATGGTTTACTTTTATCTTTACTTTTACTTTCATCTTGGGTGTTTTGGGGGTTTCTACCTTATCTCTTGATCCTATAAAAAAAGGGTAATGCCTTCCATTTTTTTGTGTGAGATTCTATACCCTTGGCACTGGTCTCCACTCCGGGACCTATTGAAGGCGGGTTTCAGGGGTCATTATCTCTCCTTCAACTTAAAGAAGGAAGGGCTTGGCAATCTGCTGACCCTTCCCTCCTTTTAGTGAAGGCGGGTCATGACAGAATGGTATCAGAGGAGCAGGTTGAGAGATAGGATGGATTCTGGAGTTAGGCACGGTGAGGATTGCATGGGATGGTAGGGAAACAGTGTTGGGTGACCTTAGTGCGTGAATTAGGCCAGGGAAGACTGGCTAGGACACGAGATTTTAGGGGCCCCCGTGATCCGATGTAAGGACTCTGGACCTACCGAAAAACTAATTGAGGCCACGCTGATTGCAGAGTAGAGACCCTAGGAAAGGTTCATGCATCATAATGACTTGTGTTCTCGTGCTTCATGGGTGTCTTGGTGATTCAAAATAAATAAATAAGTCAAATAAAATATAATAAAAATATTCTGCACTACTTGGGCTTAGGCATTCCTTGTTTACCGTACAGTTATGGCACCTGGGAGATGACCACGAGTGGTGCGGGCGATAGAGGCCCAGGAGGTTGATGTGGCCGATCGTAAGAGGACTGACCAAGAGGAGGAGGATGATCAGTGGTATAATACACTTCATGCTTTCCAGCGGTAGACCCTCGGGAAGTATGAGGGCAACACCTCGGACATGGAGACGGAGAGTTGGCTAGAGGAGCTGGTGATAGCTTTCAGCTTGATTCGGGCTTCGATGAAGTACTGGTTTTCTCTGGCCGTGAGCCAGATACGGGGAGCATCGCATCCGTGGTGGACGCTCTACCTAGGGGAGAGGTGAGAGGCTGAGGTGGCATGGGCTGATTTCGAGAAGGAGTTCCGGGTGGAATTCCTCTCTTCTACGATGAAAGATGAGAAGAGGCAGGAGCTACTCTCCCTCCAGCAGGGGAGTATGTCAGTAAGGGAGTTGGGGATCAAGTTCAAGGATCTCCTCTACTTTGCTCCGGACCTCTTTCCGGATGAGGAGTCTCGGGTGAGACGTTTAGATGAGGCACTCTGACCTTCCCTCCAGTATGTTGTTACCCCCTTCACCTTGCCAACATACTTAGAGGTGCAGAAGAAGGATGAAGTGGTAGATAGGATGCACACACTGGTAGGTGTGTCACGAGAGGGGATCCAGCTGGGATCATCAAAGGGAAAGGTTGTCAGCAGCAGGCCTCTAGCATCAGGACCCTCTAGGTTTCGACCAACAGGGAGCAGGCCTCAGCAGTTCCAGTTCCGATCCCCTGGCCCTTTCCCTTTCCCTTTGGGCCCAGGGTCGAGATGTTTCATCTGTGGGAGCCACAGGCACCTTCGGAATCAATGCCCGGATAGAGTTTAGTACGAAGGTGGTGGGAAGGTTCAGCACCCACCTCAGTAGCAGTAGTATCCAGTGAGGCCTTTCCAGAAGCAGCAGCAGGGTCAGCAAGCTTCCACTCCTTCGTGGGCAGATGTTGCAGGGTGAGGCCAACCTCAGGGTGCTCCTCAGGGACCTTGACTAGGGCGTGGTCGGGGAGGTGGCCGACAGCTGAGAGGCAGAGGAGCCGGGCGCAGGCAGTTGCACGCCGCAGAGGCAGCAGTTCCAGCAGGACCGGAGGTCGTTTGAGGTAAGATCAGTTTGTTTAGTACCCTTGCTTATGTCTTGTTTGATACAGGAGCTTCGCACTCCGTTGTTACACCCAGTTTGGCCCATGATTTGGGTCTAAATGCCGAGATACTTCCAGTGCCCCTGGTTCTGAGCACACCAGTCGGAGGTCAGACCGACTTATCTTATGTTTGTCTACGATGTAAACTGACGATAGGGCCACATCAGTCAGTCAGGGACCTCCTTCTATTGTAGATACAGTCATACGATGTCATCCTAGGCATTGATTGGATGTTCTCTGTATGTGTCGTCATCGACTGCCTCCGAGGAAGGGTCATTTTTTCAGACTTAGGCAGCCGACGTGTTACTTTCACCAGCGAGCGGGGTGGCCAGAAGGACAGCAGGAAAGAGGAACCCCTCCTCTCCTTGTTAGCTGAGCTATCAGTGGAGTCAGCGGATGCAGAGATGGTGGAGGTAACAGGGATCATCAATGAGTTTATGGACGTCTTCCCTGAGGAGGTGAAAACTCTACCCCCTCGATGTGATGTCGAGTTTGGAATAGAGTTGCATATTGGTGCTCATCCGATTTCGATGGCTCCCTACCGAATGGTGCCTTCGGAGCTACGGGAGTTGCGGATTCAGATTGACGATCTGATGAAGAAGGGTTGTGTTCGGCTGAGTGCGTCACCGTGGGGTGCTCCTGTGTTGTTTGAGAAGAAGGCGGATGGTGGTCTAAGGCTGTTCATAGACTACAGAAGGCTGAATCAGGTAACGGTCAAGAACCGCTACCCTCTTCCAAGGATAGACGATCTCTTTGACCAGTTGAAAGGGGCAGGATGGTTCTCAAAGATTGACCTATGGTCTGGATATCACCAGTTGAGGGTGAAGGAGGGTGACATCCCGAAGACGGCCTTCAGGTGCAGATATGGGCACTTTGAGTTTTTGGTCATGTCGTTCGGTGTTAAGAACGCTCCATCTATGTTCATGGGGCTTATGAACTCCGTCTTCCGGGAGTATTTGGATCAGTTTGTGATCATGTTCATTGACGACATCCTGATCTACTCAAGATCAAAGGAGGATCACGCTGAGCACCTGAGGATGGTTTTGGAGGTCCTCCGACAACACCATCTCTATGGGAAGTTGTCAAAGTGCAAGTTTTGGACATGAGAAGTGAACTTCCTTGGGCACGTAGTGTCCGAGCAGGGAGTAGCGGTAGACCCATCGAAGTTTGAGGTGGTTTTTTCTTGGTCAGCACCCAAGAACGTGGCAGAGGTCCGTAGTTTCCTCGGGCTAGTAGGTTACTATCGGAGGTTCATACCCAACTTCTCCCGAGTAGCAGCACCTTTGACAGCCTTTACCAAAAAGGACTAGGCTTTCATGTGGAGTGAGCAGTGCGAGGCATCCTTTAGCTATCTGAAGGAGAAGTTGGTTAGTGCCCCAGTGTTGAGTTTTCCAGAATAAGGGGCGGTGTACGAGGTATTATGTGATGCTTCAGGGTAGGGCCTCGGGTGTGTGTTGATGCAGTGGAAAGGGGTGATCTCCTATTAGTCTAGGCAGTTATGTCCCCATGAGCCTAATTATGCCACCCATGATCTGGAGCTTGCAGCGGTCGTTTTTGCACTAAATTTGTGGCAGTATTACCTCATCGGAGAGCGCTTTTTGGTCTTCACGAACCACAAAAGCTTGAAGTATATCTTCTCCCAGCGGGACCTGAACGTAAGGCAGCGAAGGTGGATGGAGTTCCTCCAGGATTATTATTTCGATATTTCCTAAACCTCAGGGAAAGGAAATGTGGTGGCTGATGCCCTAAGCAGAAAATCAAAGAAGGAAGCAGTTCGGGAATTTGTAGATGCTTGGAGAGCGATGGAAGAGTTAGCGGCCTTGCATTTGGATGCAAGGGTGGAATGTGGAATAGGTTGTTTGTTTCAGATGACTGTAGTTACCTCCTTATTGGTGAAGGTGGAAGAGTCTTAGTGGGGGGACTCGGAGGTGGAAGTGATGCGGGATCATGTTTATCAGGTAAATTCTCCTGAGGGATGGCCGGAGGATGGTCAGCATCAGATGCTTTTCCATGGTAGGCTTTTCGTTCTGGAGATGATGCGTAAAGGTGTTCTACATGAGTTCCATGGCTCGACTTTAGAAGTACATCCTGGGGTCTCAAATATGTACCAAGGCCTGAGGAGACAGTTTTGGTGGCCCGAGGTAAAGCGGGCTGTGTCAGAGTTAGTGGAAAAGTGACTCGTGTGTCAGCAAGTAAAGGCTGAACACCATTTTCCTGGAGGATCGTTACAGCCGTTAGATTTTCCCGAGTGGAAGTGGGATGAAATCTCGATGTACTTCATCACAGGGCTACCCAGGGCTCAGGGAGGCTATGATTCCATCTGGGTAGTGGTGGATCGGTTGACAAAATCAGCACACTTCTTAGAGATTAAGGAGTCGAGCCCGGTGAGAACCTTAGCCCAGAGGTACGTCGATGAGGTGGTGCAATTTCATGGGATCCTGAGATCTATTGTTTCCGATTGAGATACATGGTTTACCTCACGAGTCTGAAGGGGATTACAGAATGCCTTTGGCACCCAGCTATGCCTTATCACTGCTTTCCACCCTCAGACAGATGGGCAAACAGAACGAATGATCCAGACGTTGGAAGACATGTTGCGGGCATGTGTTCTGGATTTTGGGGGATCATGGGTACAACACTTGACTCTAGTGAAGTTTTCTTATAAAAATAGCTTCCACTCCACCATTGTTATGACACTGTTTGAGGCCTTGTATGGAAGGTTGTGTCATTCACCCGTTTGCTGGACAGAGATTGGGGAAGCAGCTATTCTTGGGCCAGAAGTGGTGCAGGGCACCACTGAGAAGGTTCAACTCGTGCGTGAGAGGATGAAGGCAGCCCAGGACCGGAATAATTCTTATACCGATTGTAGGAGGAGGCCCTTGGAGTTAGAGGTTGGGAATCATGTGTTCTTGAAGGTTTCACCTCGATGTGGGCAGCGAAGGTTTGGGAAGGGGAGTAAGCTCTCCCCTAGGTTCATCGGACCTTTCGAGGTGTTGGGACGAGTTGGTGAGGTGGCGTATCAGCTGGCGTTGCCACCCCAGTTGGAGAAAGTTCACAACGTATTTCACATTTCCCAAATTCGTCGATATCTACACGACGACTCCCACATCATCGATTGGGGAGAGTTAGATGTAGAAGACAATGTGACCTTCATAGAAAGAACAATAAAGATTGAGGATCGTAAGGAGAAAGTGATTCATGGACGAACCATCCCCTTGGTTCATGTGTTGTGGAGGCATGGTGGCCGGGAAGAGAGCACTTCGGAGCGGGAGGCCCAGTTACGCGTTCAGTACCCAGAGCTGTTTTGAATTCCTTGTTGTTTTGTTCTGATCCTTGAGATATTGTACCTTGTGCTTTAATATATGAAATGCTTGTTTTTATTAGCTATTAGATGATCTTTTCCCTATTCTCTGTGTGTGTGTGTATGAATGTGTGATGATGGGAAAACATGACTGCTAATCAGGACATATTAATGTGGATGCGATTAAACCTGTGCGGGCGAGTCAGTGCCTCCCAAAGCAGATAATATCCTGACATGTAGGAGGGGACTCCCTAACTCATGTGTTGGACATGTGATCCTTGTGCTTGATGTGAATGTTTGTGGTTGATAACTCTTGGGGGAGTATTCCTGGATGTAGGGGGGTTCTGTTCCAACTTTCAAACAACTCCGGGGTTTTCCCCTGAGAAGTATCTTTTAGAGGGTGGTTGTTTGGACCCCACTTTTCTCCTTTCTGGGTTGTTCTTATATTCTCGGGGACAAGAATAGTTTGAGAAGTATCTGATGTAATGACCCGGGTTTTTGGGTTCTATTACTTGGTAAAAAAATCTGATGTTTGAGGTGTTCTGGGTGGTCTGGAAGGCCATCCCAGCTTCTCGGTGACTCCTAGTGGTAGCCTTGGCCTACCAGTAGCCTCGAACTACCAGTAGACCTAGCCTACCGGTGAACTTGGGGTACCGGTAGCCCTTAGCTACCAGTAGATCTCAGCTACCGGTATCTCTCGGCTACCGATGGCTCTCAGCTACCAATAGCTGTCACCAACCGGTAACTCTGGGCTACCGGTGGCTCTCGGATATCGGTAGGTATCGTCAACCGGTAGCTCTCAGCTACCGGTAGCTGTCGCCAACTGGTAGCTCTCAGCTACTAGTAGTTGTCGCCAACCGGTAGCTCTCGGATACCAGTAGTTGTCGCCAACCGGTAGCTCTCGGCTACCGGTAGTTGTCTCCAACCGGTATCTCTCGGCTACCGGTATCTCTCGCCTACCTCCCACGGGTTTTCCAGTAGCGACTCCTTTTTGCGCAAATTGATTTTTAAACCATGTTTTGACCCCTTTGACTATTTTAAAGCCCATTAATGCCCATTAATGGCATTTAATTAAATGATTGGTGAGGTGTGTGTCTGTTTTAACCGCCCCGAAGGGCGGGGACCTTTTAAGTTACATGTGGGGTGGCCCAACCGCGTGGTCAACCCGTGATCCCATTTCTACTGCGGTTTCGAGTTTTTCTCCATATCGTAATCATCCAGGGATGTTGTATCTCAGTCTTTATAACCTAAAGGATTCTCTTTCTCCCTGAGTTTCTTTTTCAATCACCATGTGCTCAGAGTACCCTTCCTCCCAATGAGCCATACCCCCGGTTGTGAAGTTTTCCTTGATCGCGTTCCGTGGAGTTCCTACCACTCTTTTTTTCCAGTTTCCACGCGAGGAATTAACATCGATCCTTGATCAATCAGGTAGGGATTTTCTCCTTTGCCTCTCCTTTCTGTGTATCATGCGGGTGGGTATGATTTTTCCCCTGTGGAAATTGATGAAACCGAACTTAATGAAGATGATGAACCGACCTTTAAAGAATGAAAGGGGGTGTGATCGATGACCTACTGTGTGCTCTTTTATTGTTGACATATGTTGTGAATTATACAGACCTATGTTCACTAAAAATCATGGTCGTTGGTGTTCTTTCTCTATACACTAATGAACCTCGGTGTTTCAGGATATTTAAATAACTGTAACATGGAATTGGTTAATTATGTATACTCGGTTAAATAAATTAAAAGCACCAGGATCAACCCTTTTCTGTGATAGCCCCGGTTAAAGCATAGTGGAATTGAAACCATGGAGTGTGTTAAATCTTTTAAATATGAAAATACTTGCATGGGCCTACCTTGTGTTGGTGGTAGCGGTTTGGTTGTTTCTTTCACGGGCTGATTGCTGGGGCGATGCAGGTGGGGATGGGATCCCCTGTTGTTATACTTTCGCTGGTTGTGAATTTGATGTTGTGTGATTACTCTGCTTACATCACAAATTGGGGTGGGATTCTCTATTGTTGAGAAACCATTGGCTACTGTATTTTGAGAACATGGGGCTGTATCTCGGGGTTTTCTTTGGTTCCAGTACTTCGAGGGATCTCACTTATCCCTTTGTTGTTGTGACTTTGCAAGAGAACCGGGTGTGAATGCTTAAATTGCTGTTGGCTGTAACTTTTTCCCTTAGTTTGTTCTTATGCTGTTAGTTGCCCAGTAGTGTCGAACTCTATTTAAATGAGATTACTTCAACATGGAAGCAAGAATAGCTTAAATGGGAATTGGTTCTGGGGGTGTGTTGTGACTTGGCTGTGAGCAGTGTGCTTCCTAGGAATAGGGACGAGTGTGCTTGTTCTTGGATTGGCTTTGGAAACCCTAGGTTGGGTTGAGTGTTTATTACTTATACATATATTTGTAGTTCTTATGTTTCTTATTCACACCCCACCCAAGTTGAGAACTTAGTGCCGAACACCCCCATTTCATGGGGGAGGGTGTTTTTCCCAACACTTCCATTAGTGGCTGGTTATTAGCTCATTTCTGCTCCATTTCCCAGATAGCCCAAGTATCTTCGAGTAGGCTGTGATGGCCTGAGGTCCATTATTAGCCCAAGAATCTTTGGGCGGGGTGGTTGCGGTGATTGGGCCAGGTGTTTATGGGCAGGTTGTTTCCCAAGTATCTTCGGAATGAGGCCCAGGTGTCTTCGGGCGTGACGGTATCTTTCTGGCCGAGGTGTCTTCGGGCGTGGCAGTGGTTGTTCTGGACTAGGTGTTTGTGGGCATGGTTACGTGAGGTTGTTGTGGCCCAAGTGTCTACGGGAGGGATAGCGGTTGTGGCCCAGGTGTTTACGGGCGGGATGTGTGGTTGTGGCCCAGGTGTGTGCGGGCGGGTGTGGCAGTGGGACTGTGGTGAGAATGGAGGGATTGGTTCGATGCGTAGGATGTCTTCAATAACTAGTGGGAAAGTGGCGCGGGGTACCCAAACATCGATGTGCTATTACTATACTTTACTTGACTTGAATTATTTGGGGAGTGTGCCTTAGTGAGGCTTGGGTGGATATTTTACCTTGTTAGGTGTTTGGTTGTCTCTTTTTCCATGGGGCATTAGAATGTCTCCTCACTTGTGCATGAGATTCTTTGGTTTCCCTACTGAGTGTACTTGTATGCTCACCCTACATATATAAAACTGTTTTCAGGTTTCCAGGAGGACATCAGGGATCGTGTGGGACCGTACTAACTCGGACCTTGGGGTAGTTGCTGTTGTCGTTTTCCTTTTTCTTGGTACTTTACCTTTTGGAGTTTTGTGGCTTGCAACCCTTACTTTTGAACATGAATATGGGAATGGTTTAATTTTGGCTTTACCTTTAATTTTAGCTTGGGTGTTGTTGGGGTTTCTACCTTATCTCTCGATCCTATAAAAAAAAGGGTAATTCCTTCCATTTTTTTGTGTGAGATTCTATACCCTTGGCGCTGGTCACCACTCCGGGACCTATTGAAGGCGGGTTTTGGGGGTCATTATCTCTCCTTCAACTTAAAGAAGGAAGGGCTTGGCAATCTGTTGACCCTTCCCTATTTTTGGTGAAGGCGGGTCGTGACAATGTAACACCCTGATATTTTAAAATATTATCATAATGTTCAATAGCATATTCAATAAGAAACACCGAGCATAAATAACATGCGAAATAAATAACTATTATAACCAAGTCGTTAAATTAGCGGGTATGAATAGTATTAACTATTTTATGATATATATATATATATATATATCCTAATAAATATAAATTATTTATAAAGTTTTAGTAACTAATCAATCAATTTTTAGTAAATTAATTTTATTCTTCAAAAATATGTTTTCTTCAAAAAATAATTTTTATTGTTTTTTGTAATAAAATATTATAATTAATTTTTGGTAATTTTATAAAATTTATTTGATAAAAAACTTAATTTTTTAAATTATAATATAAAAATTAACTTAGGGTGAAATTTTTGTATTTTTCAGAAAATGTTGATTTTTCAATGAATAGTGAAAAATACTATTCTTATAAAACTATCATTTATTTTCAACAAATTAACTAATTTAAAAGTCCCATTATATTTTTAATATGATTAAAAGTAACATAATTATTATTTATTTATATTTAATCTAATTAATTAAATTTAAATCATATTTATATTGGATGTTAGTATAAGTATTTTTGTGGGTTTAAAAAAGGGTTTTTTTGAAAAATGTTTTAAAGTGCATAATGTTTCTCAATTTTAATTAATTAAAACAAACCCTAATTAGGAATTATTTAAATGAAATTTATATATTATATTCCAATAAATATTAATTGGTATTAAAATAATTATTATTATTAGATTTGATATAAAAACATTTTTTGCTTGAAAAATGCACTTCTTGAAAACCCGCTTTTTCATCGAATCTGCGGGTTTAATTTTAAATTAAAATTTTCAAATTATATGTATTTAATTTGGTAAAATGGATTAAATATTTTTAAATATCATAAATTATATTATTTAATAAGTTCAACATAATTTTTGACCATAATGAATAGTGAAAATAATAAAAATTAATTATTGTGGTTAAGGTGAAAGTGGGTTTACCAGAAGGTTAAACTAAAAAGATAAGGGTTAAAATGACCTAAAAATTATATAAAATATATTTTATGTCCATATTTCTACCTTATAATTTATAATTATTTATAATGGTTCATTTTGGAGCCTTTTAGTATGTGAAAAACATGGGTATACCTTTTTCTTTTCAAAAATTACAAGCATATGACTCACCTCACTTATAAAAGTTCACCCACTTTCCTCACCTGTTCACAAGTTAAAATCCATTTTTATTAAAAAATACTTATGAAAATGGATTCATAACGTCCCTACCCATGACCTAGAGCCATCGATTTGATCATAAATTCATCCTAAGAAGGCTTTTTCTGCTAACCCAAGGAAGTTGTCCGAAAAAGAGGTATCGTTCTTAACTGAACATTTTTATTTTATTTCTCCTTCCAACTCCTTAAAATATTATTAAATTTTTTTATATAATAAAAAAAGTATCTCCTATATATTTATATTTTATTATTTTTATTTTATAACCTAAATCCATTTCCAATTCCATCAAATGGGATATGAAATCATCATTGGTGTGTATAGAGGATTGTTGTCTCACAAACCGATATCATTCATTTTCCATCATCATATATCACAAATTGTCATAATGATGTATTTAAATTATATATATGATATTTTTAAAATATTAATACTTATGGAGTTATTATATCACATATACCTTCTTAATTTATATTCCATGGGGGATACGATAACGTCGCCCGTGTGTACGGCGGACCACTACCTCACGAAGCGATGTGATTTGTTTTCACTAAATATTTACATGGGAGGTAATTAGGATGAAAATTATAAATATATGTGATATAAATTAAATAATTATGATATTCATTACATATTTATCATTTTAAAAATATATTATATTATTTTCTTTCTTACACTGAAAAATGATAACGTTGTTCGTGCATACGTGTGGATTATTGCCTCCACAAAGAGATGTGGCTATTTTATCACTAAATCAAATGGAAGATATATATAAGTATATTTAAAGAAAACATATTTTATTTATTTTATTATTATAATTATTTAAATATAAAATATTTTAACCCTTCTTTCCATAATTATCATTGAGAAATAAAAAATGTTACTCATGTGTGCGTACAACCTATCGTCTCCATGATCGCAACGTAGTTCATTTTCATAACCATATTTCATGATTGATTTTTCAAAAAATATAATTTATGTATAAATATTATAATTATTTCATGATTAATATTCTATATATGTTGAAAATATGAACTCTTTGATCATGGTCAACACACCAAACTCGTTTTGAAACAATGAATTGAACGTCCTCAAAACACTCGATGTAGAATTAACTGATTAAGTATTTAAATATTCCATAAAAATAAATAAAATAAATGATTTAAGTATAAGTTATTAAACCTGGGAAAGGTTATTAAGAACTAAAATAATTTATGTAAGCTTATTATATAGGAGTTAAAGAACATATATGGAAAGTATGGACTCGAGGTAAAGGTTTCTCGTCTCACTTTTATTTCCGTGAGACATATTCCATATTCACCACTTATTTTATTTTTGTGGTTTATATACAAACCATTAATTTATTTTATGATTCCTTTCATAAAAAATATTTGGATTTAAAAATCTACATGAGTTTATCCCTTTCATTAGGTTTTGATCCATAAATTACCAAAGCAATAAGGGACTACGTCTCAATTTCTTTTCATTGAGGCATATTGTAATGTTATGAAACTAATTTCTTTTATATAGTGTATATACTGGAACTTTTACATGTAATATCATGAATCCTTAATAAATCATGGTATTTTAAGTTTCAATTTTAATTATTTCATTCAAGGATATTTTTCTTGAAAATTACCAAGTTTTAAATAATTACATAACTCAATTTCTTTTCATTGGGTTGTATTACTTCGCCATTGTCTTTGATATTCTAATATTGTGTGTGTAATGAATTTTTAATATTTTATGTTGTATTTAAACTTTTTTTATTTGTATTTACATTCTATAGACATAATATATTCATTGATTACTCTCAATTCAATGGTATGATCTTTGTAAGGGTTATTCATCTCAAATTCTCTTTCTTTGAGACATACGTTTATTATATGAACCTGTATTCATTTGTGAGGTGTATATATTGAACTGTTGACATGTTATATCATTAAAATAATTATTTACATGATATTTAAAGTATTATTTGAAGTTATTATTTCATGGGGCTTATGAATGAATAGTAACAAAGTGGAAAAGGTTTTATATTACAATCTCCTTTTTTATCAGGATTGTTTGCGCTTGAATTTCCATTAAAGGAAATTATTTGATCATTGTATAACAAACCCATTTTATTTTATTATACACTAGTTATTCATGAAATTTTAAGTAATATTATTTTTTTCCTCTCTTTGGTACATAATTTTTTTTAATAAAATGTTTTTAAGAAAATTCAACTTCACCTCTCTCTTTGGTCGATAAAAGATGTTTTAATATGAATTTTTAAAGTCATTTTTACCCATAATTGGATTTAATACAAATTAAAATAAATCTTCCTTTTTTTGTGAATGAGTCACTTTTTTACCTTTACTAAAAAAATTAATGGAGTATTTATTTTAACATACTCGTCATGAATGGAATTTTCCACTGTCATGACCACTAAATATTTTAAAGATTAATTTTTATGTTTCAAAGTTTATTTTCAAAGAAAATGGTTTATTTAATATTTTATAATGTTTTATATTTTAAATCAGTGTTTTAAAAATGTAAAGGTCATTTTCTTTAATAAATGTTCCAAGTTGTCTTTAAAAATCATTTTCCATATAAGATGACATCATTTGATGTTACTCAAAATGAAAAGGTGATTTTCCTAAAAAATGTTTTTAATGATAATTTAATGTTATTTACATTCATCAGTGTGAACAACCCATGTTGTTACTTATTCTCTAATGGGGTATTTTTTAATGATATCATCCTCATTATTTCTCTATATGGATTAAGATTGTTTCAAAGAGATTATCAAGGAACCCATTTCTTTTCCACAGGTTAGTCATGTTTCAAAGATATTGTCATGGAACTAATTTATTTTCCATGGATTAATCATATTTCAAAGTGATTTTCTTGGAACCATTTATTTTCCATGGGTTAATAAAGTTTTGAAAATAATAAAGGTTTTTTATATTATTTTATGATGAAATGAATGCTATATATACTTTATTCATGATACAGTTCTTGGACATTGCTTATAATGATGATTGGTTGCATTATAAACCAATGATGGGTGGTTATGTTATAAAACAAGGATGAATGGTTAAGTTATTAACCAATATGGGTGGTTTTGTTATAAAACAATAATGGGTGGTTTTGTTATAAAACAAGAATGGGTGGTAACGTTACTAACTAAGGATGGGTGGTTTTGTTATAAACAAAGGATGGTTGGTTCTGTGATAAACCAAGGATGGGTGGGTTTGTGATTTCCCTCCAATGCATTGGGTACTTCAGAGATAAAAGTCAACTATATTTGTTATTCCATTAGTGATAGGTGACATGAATATAATTTCCCATGATACCAATATGTTTTTATTATGCTTGTTATGGTTATAAATGTTTCATTTGATCAAGATTGATACCACATGGCTCGTGATTATTGATTCTGATGATTCTTTCCTTTGTGGAATCCTTATGATACGTTTTCATGTTTAATGATATAGGTATTGATGGGTATGAATATTATTATGTTATGATATTTTACTTTTATTATTTCATCATACCCATATTCTCATATTATTCTCACTGATGACATTATATTATTAATTCTTATTCCTACCCTTACTGATCATTTAAGGTCACCCCTCTTATGTTTTCTTTTCCCTAGGTTATCAATAATGATGTTGAATTAATTATGTATAAAAGGGTTTCATATGGATGATGATGATGACCAAATTTGGAATATGAAAATATGGGTATAGTGGAAGATGATATACATCTTTACGAAACAATTGTTTATGAATCCATGAAGTTAAGAGTTTTTCATAATTCTCTAAATTTATAAACCTAAAAGGTCATGTAAGTGATCCAATATTTCTTTTTGATGTCTTAAGTTTTGTATAGCTAAAATTGGTCCATCCTCATTGGTATCAAATCCAAAAATGTAAAGTTTATAATTTCAGAATCAGATCTAGGAGTATGGGTTTGAGGATATTATAGGAAAAAACTTGGGAAAGGGAATTGTAGATGCAAGTATAATATCCTAAATTGATTTAAGTTTCTATTTTTCTATATTATTGTGGAATATTGGTTGTAATAATTAAATTTAAAGTAATAATAATTTTTATTATATTATTTTCTATTTATTATTATGGTTAAGATTTTATAGGTTAAAAAAATTAAATGGGATGTGTAATTTAGAGACCTAAAAATTTATTTTTTGGAAGTTTGTGAAATTCTTGATATTATTTGGGTCTTTTCAATGTTAAAGGTAAAAATATTAATTTTACTGATCTTGGAATAAAATTTTGATCATTTCATTGGTTCATAGATGTGTTGTTTACCATTGGGTGGTATTTTGATATTCATTATGGTAGTTGGAATATTTGGTTAATGTTAGGTTTTGGTTGAGTTAATTTATTTATTTAAATAAGTTGTTTCAATTGAGCATTTTTATAAAATAAATAATATGATTCATGTGTAATATTTTTTTGTAGCAATGACATAGGATATTATAGTAGAAGAATAAATATTATTTGATTTAGTGAATAAAATGAGGTATTTTCCATTCAATGGTTTGGTGAGTCATTTTAAATAAGAAAGTTAACTATGGAATTAATAAATGGTTATGACAAGTTTTTGAGAGAGATATATCTTTGACTCTCATTTTGATCTATCCTCCATCAAAATGGTTTTTCTATTTTCACTATTTTTCAAGAAAAAAAATCCTTAGAATTCATGTGGTGTTATAGATCAAGAGATTGGTGGATGAAAAATGAAAATTAAATGAATGATTAATGGTGATTAGGCAACATCAATAATCATGGAATTAGTGTAGTTAACTTGAGATTATATTATTTTAATTAAACTTTGTGAATTTATCATGATTTTATTCTTTTTTATAGTTATATAATTCATGATATTATAAGATAAAGATTATATTTGTAAATTAAAAATATGATTAATATAGATTTGCATTGATTTGAATATTTTAAATACTTAACAATTATGAAATGTTGGGTTGAAGGGAGAAAATTAAAATGGTGTTAATGAAATATTAGAATTGATATAAAATATATTCATGTATTATATAAATTTATTTTATATGAAATTATGATGAATTGATGAAGGGATTTATTAATATATTAAAGATATATAAATAATAGAAATTATATTGATATGTTTTCTATGATGAAATTGGTAGAGATTATTGTTTATTATTGACATATTGTTGGTATTAAAGGTGTGCTTGAAGTGTTGTGGTTATGTTTATTGATAATCAAGGGTGAGGTTTTCTATTGGTTTGAGGCTCCCTGAAGAAGATTAGATAAATCTAGATTGGTTGAATGATTTGTGAGGTAAATTATATTTATTGTGGTTTAATATGTATTTGGAGCATGCTTGAAGTATTTAAGAGAAGGCCTGAGAGAAGTCTAATAAAATCTAGAATTGTGTAAGAGTAGACTGATATTTTCTCTATGTGTATAAGATTAAATAATCATTTCTAAATGTTGTGTAATATTAACTCAGTGCCAAGGAATCTATATAAGAGTAAGCTGAAGTTTCTAAACTCATATAAGAGTAATCTGAATCTACAAAAGAGTAACCTTATAATTTTAAAGGTTTAATATTATTGGAATGAGACTCATAAAATATTAAATATGGAGCATTAAAACTTACATAATAATAAACTAGATCTTCTATAAGACTAAAGTAATCCCATGTAAGATTAAACCTAGGTGACCACAACTCATGTAAGAGTAATTTTAATGTTATGGATGAAGTAATCATGAGAAATAATTAAAATATCTAAGGTTAATTTTCAAGGATAATTAAATGGATATTTATATTAAATATTTTAATAGAGATTTATGTGGAAGATTTAAATAGAGATTTCCATATATAAAATAATGGAAATATAAATAGATAATAACTTTTTATTTAGAGAAGATTAAATGGAAGAATATGATTCTATATTTTAAGCATGGAGATGATGAATTTAAAAAATTTATTCAAACTAAAAATATGACTTGTTTTTATGGAAATAATATTTCCATATTATTGGTGATATTCAAGTGTAATAAAAAGATGGAAGTTTTTATAACCATCACACCACAACTTAAATAACACATTGTGATTTGTTAATTTATAGAATATTTTAAGATTTAGTTACTTTAGATTTATAGAAAACCATGGAATACTAAAGGATAATATTTCTTGGTTTTTTCAAAGCCTTGAATATGTGAGTTTTATGGAAGGAATTAAATGTTTGGAAAATATGTAGTAATTTTAAAGTATGGATATTCAATGGATAATTCATGGGATAATTAATTTTTAACTTTGGTAATTAATATTAATAAAAATAATAATATTTTTCCTTTTACCAAATTTAATTACTTTGATTTCAAATTTGGAAATAATTTTATGAGATAAAATTTTTAAGGGTTTGAGAAATATTAATTTTAAAATAAACACACATAATTCATAAAAATAGTTTTTTTAGAAAAAGTGTGTTTTCAAGTTTAAAAATTTATGTATAAGATAAGATTATCATGGATACTAATTTTTTATAAATTAAATCAGTTTATTATAAAAAACATAATATGTAGGAGGCTTTCAAAGTAATCCAAAACTAAATTTTACTATCAAAACACTTAATTAGAATAAAATATTGAAAACAGTTTTTATTAAAGTAACATTTTAATTTAGTTATAAAAATTTTGGCCATATGATTTATAAGTTCAAATAATATTCTAAAATTCATTATGTTATTACTTAAATAAATGTTTTATTACTTAATTTATTTTTTAATCATTTAGTATATGTTTACATAATGATAAAATCATAAAAATTATAATTTTTTCAAAAACTGTGTTTTTCAACTAAAAAATAACATTTTCAGAAAAAACTAAAAAATTCATACTAAGTAAATTTTTATGTGAGGGATTAAAAAATTAATTCCATTTTATTAAATTTAAATTATAGGATTTGTAAATTTATTTTTAAAATAAAATACATAATAAAAATAAAATGTCTATTAAAAATGACCATTTTCAATATTAACTCATATTAACTATTTATCTTCTGAAGGTAATAACTTTTAATGATTTTCCATATTATTGTTCATCATAGATTTATTAATAATGTTCTTATAATATTTTTGGGTTCATTTATATTGGGTGTAGCATGTAACTTAAGTTATCAAACATAACATTGGTTTTACAAGGTCTAGAATTTTGGGTCATTACATTCATCCATTAAATAAATTGCATCATAACAATTTTAATTATCATATAACAACAGAAATAGATAAGGTAATCTAAATTATAGGAAAAATCAAGATATAATTTCTAGAGAGATAACAACATTGCCAACTTTAGAAACATATCTCTTTCCTCAAAATGGCTTATCCCTAATATTGATTTTTTCTCCAACTATTTGGCCAAAGAGTCTGCTATTATTTTTTATCATGACCCTCATTATAGAATTTTTTTCTAGAGTGTGTATTATCATTATTTTATTAATATAGTTTCATAGGTTTATATGTAAAAATTTTGCCTTACTCCATATATTTTTTCCTCTAAGTGGAGGGGATCAATCCATCATTAAAATCATGTTAAATTTATCTAAAGGAAGGATAATAAGATCTCTATAAGGCACATTCCTATAAGTTTCAGCTTGGAATACAATAATAATACCACTAGAATATTTCTTCAATAATAAAATCATTGTTTGGTGATTTAATGATCTTAAAAAACTTCTTAGATATTATATAGTTCCTAAAATTAGATTCCAACATGACATCTATAAATCCAGATTGGAGGGTATGTAAACCTTAAATACCAAGATCCACTATGGGAGTAATTATTGCATAGGTATTCTATTTTACTTGTATTAGGGAACTATCTTGGATAATTCCCAAGTTCCCCGCACATATGAAATTGAATTATTTATGATACCTTAGGATGAACACTATTTCTTTTAATCATGTAGCTAAACTTTTCATTTTCCTATAGCATCTTATTGATTGATGTCCTCCTTTACCACAGTTAACACATATTCTAGTTCCTTTGAGACATTCCCCAAGGTTTATATTTTAACATTTTTTACATGAAGGAAACTGAATCTTCTTTACTTTATCATCTTCATTACTTGATATTTCATGAAACCCTATCATTGTCTTCTTTTGTGTTTTTGTTCCTTCAACTTTGTTCAAATTGTTAATTATATTTCATGATAGCTTGTTTGGAATAATCACAAGTTTTCTCACTTAAACTCCCACTTTAATGGTTTTATCATTAAGACAATCATTTCATTATCCCTCGTGCATATTATTAACACATTTCCTTTTGGTTTTAACCATTACTAAAACTAAAAGGGATTAACATGAGTGATGATAAATTATCAACATAAGATAAGTATCCTAGATAACTAAAGGGAAATTTATCCTAAATATGCCTTGCTTTATAATACCATCATGTTAGCCTATAATTATTTTAGTTCATGTTATATCACTCTTTTTTTAACCTATATCATTCACATTTTAACATATATCATTCTTAGAAAAACTTATATCATCCTTGGTTCAACCTATATCATTCATGATTTATCCTAACTTAACTTAATTTGGGTTATCTTATAATTATCAACCTAGTCCCTCAAAGTAATTAGAAAATCAATCCTCCATAGTAGTTCTAAAATAGAATATAATCAACCAAACCATATCCTCTAGGAGTGTCTATACTGGTGTGTAGTATTATCCCCACTCATTATTCATAACAGTTATGATAGAGTAAATTCTAAACCAACCCTTTTTGAGGTGATTACCCCTAGGTGAATTTGTGCCATAGCCACATCAACTTTCTAGTATCCAAACAGGTATGTCATTCCTAGAAAAACCAAATACTCAAAACTTTCTAAATTTTTTGTATGTTCTCATATTCTTAGGATTATCCCTATAGTTTTCACTAAAGTTCACTTATCTTATTCCCAAAAATAACTTCACTGATCCTCAAAAATAACTAAGCCCTCCTTTGATGCCAACTATAGAAACCTAATTAAAACATGTCTTTATTTTTTACCATTTCCATAATTTAAACACTATATCTCATAATAATCTCACATAGATTATAGAACCTTTTAGTTTAGTGTGTTTGAGGAAAATTTATATAAGTAACTTATTTTACAAACTTGTGAACCATTATCTATAATTAAACACTTCTTTACCCCTTCTAGACTTCTCATAGTTATACTCATCTTCATAACATAGGGGATGGAAACATAAGAAAGTGGTGGTCTCAAATGCTAGGTAAGAGAAAAATTCATCAACATGACACCAAGGGTTAGATCATAAGAATATGAGAAAACATTACCAGGGAGAAATTTCTTATTAAAAAGAACATGGAATAATAATATTTTTTCACAATTCCTGATTGAAGTATGTGTGATATCAAATGAAAAAACATATAACATGGAAAATGGGTGTAGAATCAAGAGATAATAAACATGAGACCGGGAGCATAATCAAGGGCATATGGCATGTATATATAACATGCACTTTAAATATAGAATAACATGAAACATTTTCACAAACATTAGAATTTTGAAATTACAACATTGTGAAAAAATAAAATTTTCACACTTCATGTTGTGAATAAACAAAATGGTCGCGCTTCATGTTTTGACCAAAAAAATTGTATATAATTCATGTTGTGAACAAAAAAATCCCATGATTTATGTTGTGGAAAAAAAATCCCACACTTTATGTTTTGAACAAACAAAATGTCCATGATTCATATTGTGAATAAAAAAATGTCCACACTTTATATTGTGAACAAAAGAAATTCCACCCTTAACATCCTTATCTCATGAGATATAAATCCTTAACCAATAAATTATAGGGTGATGTAGGACCACACCCATAATCATACATACATATGAGTTCTACTTAAAATCAAATCATCCATCTTATCATAAATAACCCACATAAATAAAATGGGTTTCATAACTTTTCCAAATGGTATCACATAAAAACACATTATCATTTAATACCAAAAACACGATCACCAAAAGGAGTATTAAAAGAGAGAACATATTGTGTGATTTATGAAACATTACTTCATTTGATAAGAATCCTTTGAAAATGGAATATAAATCATAAAAGGGGTTTTTCTTATAAAAACTTTTCATAATATCATCTTAAAAGACACGATTTTCAAGTCACTTTCCAAATACCATTGTTTAAGAATAAGAGAAAACTTCTTAAAATGTTACCTCAAAAAAATAAATTAAATAGACCTTGATAATAAATAAAATATATGTTAAAATTTGAAGTAGAAGGGAATAATATGAGTTCATGGTAAGGAAAATCCTTTTAAATATTTTAAATCACCATTATTGAAAACTCACATCATTAAAAGGATAATGAAACCTTTGTTTTAAAATGAATTAAGAGGAATAAAATGGTTATTAGAGATAAAAAAAATTGATTTTCCACTAGGTAAAGGATAATATTGGTGGTAATTAAAAACATGTATATTTAATAAAAATACATTAAAATAAATGAGAATTACTCATAACAAAAATGCATTTTCATGAAACAATAGAATCATCAAGGATGAATAATTTTGTGTGTAACATGATTTCCCCCAAAAATATGGTGTATATAAAACATAACATCATAATAGGTTAGAATAGATCAATATTTAAAGATAATATTCAAAGATTACTGATTATGTCCCAAGGAAAAGATTTGAGTCGTGAAAATCCCTTACTATTTAAGGAGCATTTGACCCAAAACCTTTTGAAATAGAGCAAGCACTAAATTGAAAATCAATTTCCATGAATAAAGGGTATTTAATGATATAACATCTCAATAATGGATCATACACACCACTTAAAATAAATTAGGTACATAATACAAAACATATCTCAAGGAAAGGAATTTGAGTTGAAACACCCTTATAAGTAACATAATCATTAAGGTAAGAATTATTCGATAATGAAGTCATAAGGAAGAATTTTAAAACCCCAAAAATAGAGTAAATTATATATAAATTATTCATTTGGTAGAATAAATCAAACTTTTAATATTAAGGTTAAATTATAATGTTCGTAACTCAATGGAAGAAAATTGAGTTCGCACAAACTTTATGATGTTAAATTTTTTTTGAATCAAAACCCCTTGAAATAGTGGGCTTGTAAATGAAATTAAAATACCATGATTAAATATAATTCATGATATGATATCTCAAATAGGTAGTATATACACCATATAAATTAAATTCGGTTCATATTACCAAACATGTCTCAAATAGAAGAATTTGAGATGAAAACCCTTGCCTTGTATTCCCGCTTACTCAGTTGTGCTCTAACCTCATAGGAAGCTTGAATTTTCTCTTGGAAAACTCCTTATAAATTAAGTAATTAAGAAAAATAAAGGTTACCATAAGATTATGGATGTGGGATATGGTTCTATGAGGATATAAGTGGCTTATTTTCAATAATAAATTTGAAGGAGAGGTGAGTCTTGAAGTGGTGTAAGTGTTACCTTCTTATAAGTGAAGAGAAGGGAAGTTTTGGTAGTGACCATTACATTTTAAATAATTTAATGTTATTATTCAAAGTTAAATGGATCTAAAATTTAAAAGGGTGTAGGTTAATTGTGTGTGGGTAAATATTCTCCTCACACACTCAGTTTGGAGGCAACCTAGAGTGTTTTTAGAATTTTTCTTTTAACTTTTTAACTTTTACCCCAATTTACTTTTAACTTCATGATTAATTTTTATTATTAGTAATTAATATTAATGAAAAAAAAATTAATATTTGAAAATTTACCTAATTTTAACCCTTTTATATCTAATTTTGAAATCATTTTACCAAATAAAATTTTTAAGGGTTTGAAATGTTAACTTTAAAATAAACGCACATAACACATAGCAGCAATTTTTTTTAAAAAGTGTGTTTTTAAGTTTAAAATATTACGCACAATATAATATTATCATAGATACTTATTTTTATGAAATAAATTGTTTTATTATAAAACAATTAAAAGCTAGTTTTATTTTAAATCAAATCAAAACTAAATTTCACCATCAAAACACTTAATTAGAAGAAAATAACGAAAATAGTTTTTATTAAAATAACATTTTAATTTAGTTCTAAAAAGTTTAGAAATAGGATTTATAAGTTAAATGAATATTTTAAAATGAATAATTTTATTCCTTAAATAAATATTTTATTACTTAAAATATTTTTTAATCTTCTAGGATACTCTTACATATTGATAAAATCATAAAAATTATATATTTTTTGAAAAAAACATATTTTTACTAAAAAACTACCTTTTCAAAAAAAACTCAAAAATTAATAATAAGTGAAATTTGATTTAAGGAATTCAAAAATGAATCTTATTTTATTAAATTTAAATTCTAGAATTTTTAAATATAGTTTTTAAATGAAAATACATAATATAAAGAAATGACTTTTATTGAAAATAACCTTTTACAATATTAACTCATATTAATTATTTATCTTCCAAAGGTAATAAATTTTATTAATATACTATATTAGTGTATATTATAGTTTTATTAATGATATTATTCTAATATGTTGTGGTTCTTTTTTATTGGGTATAGTGTATAATGCAAGTTATCGAACATAACATCAGTTTTACAAGGTCTAGATTTTAAGGTCATTGCAGCTGAAAATCACACTTTGAACTCTTGAAAATCATGGAGAATTTTTGATTGGTTTTTTATATTTTTTTGATGAATAAAACACACTTTAGAATAATATTGTGGCACAAAATTTTGTATTTTTCTAAAGACATATAATTTTCTTGGGATAAGTATTTTTTTAAATTTGAACTTTATTTAATGAATCTTATTATACTTGTCCAGTTAATCAATAGGCATGATTTTTTTTGTATTCTAAACCTTTAATTCATGTTTAATTATAGAATTAGCATAATTATCTCTCAAAATTTTTTAATTATCACTTTTGTGTTATTTTTTTTCCTGAACACCACATGGTTTCAAGAGTATTTTAGAGAATTTGGCCGGAAAATTCTTCTTAAAGTGTCCCCACTTCATGATCACGTAGGTTATTTTCAAAATATCAATTCATTTTTAAAATAATTTAAAGTTAATGCTTAAACTCTTCTTTAAGTACTTTATCATCTTAAGAATGGAAATAAAAAAGTACTTCACCTTCATCATAACTTAGAATTCCCTTTGAACATAGATCTTAGGATCACCAGTTAACTAGGTAGGGTTTCCATCATGAATAATTTATTTAATCAGCCTTAAACCACTTCCTTTTGATGATTTATCTACTAACTCTCTAGTTATACCTTTTTTAAATGGATCTATAATATTTCATTTTGAATTAAAATAATCAATCTTAGTAATCCCATTTGAAGAGTAGTTTCAAGTACTGCAAGATAATTGGTATGGTTCAATGAAAAGTTCTTGGTATATTCTAAATATCCAAAAAAACATTTCACATATATCCAATGGATATTATTTGGATTTATGGTAAATTGACTCAGATTGGTTATAGAAAAATATATGTTCGGTCTAGTTCAATTTATTACATACATCAAACTTCCTAGAATATAATCATACTTTAACTGGGATTTACTTTCATCAGTGTTATTTAAAATACATATATTTATATCTATCAGAGTCTTTACTAGTTTTATATCAAGATTCTAATATTTCTATAAAATGTTCTCAATATAATGAGACTGTGATAGTGCCAACCCATCATATGTTCTGTGTATTTTCCAAAATGACATTTTCTACTCCTAGGTCTTTTATTTCAAATTAGTAGGTGGATACACATTTTGTGGATTTGATGATATCTATATTGATTCAAAAAATGAGCATATCATCAACATATAAGAATACAATGACATATATATCTTGAGTGTTCCTAACATATACATATTTATCACACTCATTGATCTTTAACCCGTTTGATAATATTACATGATAAAACTTTATATTTCATTACTTGGAAGCTTATTTTAACCCATGAAGCGATTTCACCAATCGATAAACTTTCTTTTCTTTTCCAGGGATAGTAAAACCTTCTGGTTGTTCCATGTAAATTTTTTCTTCATAATAACCATTTAAGAAGGAAATCTTAACATCTATATGATGTATTTATAGCATATTTATAGCTTCTAAAGTGTCATACTTATAGATGTGATCCATGTAACTTGTGAATAAGTGTTGAAATAATCAAGTTTATTCTTTTGTTTATACCCATTTACCACAAGTCTTGCCTTTTATTTTTCAAATGTTTCATCACCATTCAATTTATTTCTAAAAATCCACTTGCATCCAAGTGTTTTGTTTATAAGAGGAAGATCAACCAATTCCAAAGTATGGTTAGATAATATGGAATCAATTTCATATTGATATATTCTTTCCAAAATGAATATTTTTAGGTGTTCATAGCCTCTCTAAATGTTTTAGGCTCATTTTATAACAAATATATTAGAATTTATAGTACAAAATACTTAGAGATAAATTGTATTTATCTTCTTCAAGGTTCCACATCTATTGAATTTATTTCATACATGTTATTTAGAGGCATTTTATTATTCTCATTTACCTCATTTGTTGGATGATATGGAAATATATTTTCAAATAATGAAGCATCCCTTGATTAAATGATCATATTATTTTGTATTTCTATGATATCTAACTTATAAATAAGAAATCTATATGCGCTATTGTTAAGTGCATGAATAAAAAATACACAATCAATAGTTTTTATCCCAATTATAACCCTTTTAGATTCAAAAAATGAAACTTTGTCCAAACACCCCCACACTTTAATATATTTAAAGTTAGGATTTCTTCCCTCCCACAACTCATAGGGAATACTTTGTATCTTCTTGTGGGGTACTCTATTTGATAAGTTATATACAATTAAAAGAGCTTCCCCTACATGTTTTGTAGTAAACTTACACTATTTAAAATAAAATTCAACATTAATTTTAAGTTATGGTTTTTCCTTTCAAAAACTTTATTTTACTGTAGAGAGTAAGGATTTTTAGTTTTGTTAATTATTCCAAACTCATTGCATATAGTTTGGAAAAGTGACTCGTATTTACCTCCCTGATTACTCCATATGCCTTTAATTATCTTTTTGAGCTGATTATCAACTTCATTTTTGAAATTTTTAAACAAATAAATAGATTCATCTTTACTATTAAGTATATAAACATAACAAAACCTAGTTAAATTATCTAAGAAGGTGATAAAGTATTTTTTACCACCTCTTAAAAGTTCTAAACCATAGTGGTCAAGGAAGTTCTTTATAATGGGAAGTTCAAGGCTAATAAGTGTGTGTGTGTGTGTTTAGATATTTATATGTTTTTATACATATATATCAATTTATGAATATTTATTTATATATTTATATATTTATATATATTCACTATATATATATTCATTATATATATATATATGCATATATATAATTATATTTTATTTTATATGTGTGTGTGTTTATATATATTTATGTAAATTTATTTATATTTATATGTATTTATATATATTTGTGTGTGTGTTTATTTATACATATATATTATGTAAGTGTGTGTGTGTGTATATATTTATATTTATATGTGTGGGTGGGTGGGTGGGTGTGTGTGTGTGTTTATATATATTTGTATTTATATATAATTATATTCGATTATATATGTGTATATATGTATTCATATATATTTATGTAAATTTATTTATAGTTATATATATTTATAGATATTTATATGTATTTATGTATATTTATGTATATTTATATATAAATATATCGGTATGTATATGTATATATATGTTTATATTTTTATATAATTATATATATAGTTGTATTTATATATATTTATGTGCATGTATTTATAATTTTTATATATTTATGTATATTTATTTATACTTTATAGATATTTATATCTATTTATGTATATTTATTTATATTTATATATGTTTATATGTGTGTGTGTGTAACGTCCCGGTTCCGGAAGCCACCCAGAGGCGCCCTGTACCCGGTTGGTCACATGACCTCAAGCGCATTTCCCCGAATGCCAGAGGCTACCGACTAGCAGTGAGGGCCTTGGCTGTGATAGTGGGGAAACTATGCCCTCATTGGCAGAGTACATAGTGGAAGTAAACAACACAAACAATAGCAGAAGCAGTAATATCCAACAACAGTAACAACGGAAAACTAAACAATAAACAACTGGAGCACACACATATATATGAAATGATGCATGATACATATGTCTAGAAAATCATCCAAACAAATCACAATGCTGAATACAATACTAATCCAAAGTGAAAATGAAAAACAGATAAGCAACTCCTCAGCATCACAAGCCACGGCTTGGTCTCGCGCTCTCCTGCTCCAATGCAAGTCAAGTACCTAAAGTCGAAGGGCGTTTGCCCTTGTCTATACCTGCAGCAATATAATCTGTTTGGGCCCAAAAGCATGACCCAAACAAGGTGTGAGACTAAATCCCAATAGGCAACCACCTGAAGATCTGTTCCTAACAGTCAGTGAGCATAAGGTAGGTAATAGTACAGTAAGTAGTAAACAATAACTAGTAAACATGATGATACATGTAACACCCGAGACTTTTATGAGAAATATTTTTTTTAAATCATCAAAGGAATATTTCACTACACACAACACTAGATTGGATTTCTTTACACGCAATCGCGGCCTTCCTCGATAGCTTGCATCGTACGCAATACCGAGTTTCACTAAACAATGATATGCTATTAAAATATTATTAAAACTAGCTGTTATGAATAGTAATAACCACTTTTTGAAATTTTATAAATTTTATTTTTCAAAATGGACTTCATTTTTGGATTCGGAATAACGAAATTATCCTAGGGTAAAATTTTGGTATTTTTCTGAAAACTTTCAATTTTTGATGAATAGTGAAACCACTAAGTGGTAGTTAAAAAAACTGAATTTTTCATAAAACTTAATATTACCGCTTCTGTGAGTAGAATTTCGAAAATCCGAGAGACACGGTTAATATCAAGGACTAAAATGTGGTTCAATGAGATGAAAACAATTTTTGGTGAATAGTAACTTTTTACTTTTTTTTACCACGGTTAAAAGTAAATAGGGTAATTAAGGGTAAAAGTGTTATTATTATTACCCTAACACATGTCCTGATTCTATTGGATAAGTTTAATTCGACAAAAAACAACCTTAGGAATAAAATATGACCATTTAGGCCCACTTGGATTAGATTAGGACATTTATTATTAATTTATTTAAAGACGGGTTAAAATAGTTAAAATCAAAGTTTAATAAGTAAATCATTTTTAATATAGGGTTATACATAAGATAAATTCAACTATAAATATTCATTAGAAAGCTAAAACAATTTCCTACATAATGGTTTTTTATTTGTAATTTTTAGACATTAAATAATTTAATTTATTTATGACACAACAATGATGCAGTAATTATCTTATTAATGAAATATTGACATAATTGATGATATAAATACCCAAATAAATGTAATTTGAGACTTTTTATGAATTAAACTAATTTTATAGGTTAATATGACATGTTAGTATTTATTTAATTAACTTTTTTCGAACTAATCATTCTTTTATGATTTTCAAAAAAATAAATTACTAAATAGTGTCAAAATTGACATAAAATGGTTTTTAAAACAAATATTATATTTTTAATTGTTATTTTATTCCTAAAAATCTAAGGTTCGGCCAAATGACTTAGATAAGGTTATATATATTAACAATAAACAACTTGGGGTTCGTTTGGCTTGATATAGTAAGTTTATTAACCTTATAGTGTAAGAAAACAAGAAGACACGGTAAAAGTTAAATTATCTAACTTAAAGTTAAATATAAATGATAAGGTTACAATTGATACCTAAACTTGTCTAAATTCTATTGGATGAGAGTATTTCGACCCATCCCCACCTTAGCTTCAAAATAAATCAATTTGGATCTATTTAAAACCGAATTTGGCTTTATAATAAAATAATATTTTTTGTTATTCCAAAGGTGCCCCTCTCCTCCCTTATAAAAGGGAACCTCCTCCCTCTCTTCCTCACACCACTTTGAGCCTTCACGATCGTCCAAAACCTGCCAATTTCTTTTATCCACTTCCCTAGAGACATCCTATAGGTCCTGGTCTTCTTCAAAGACCAATTTTAGTGCCCTAAAAGGAGGTCTCAAAGAAGCGCTTCAAAGAAGAGGTAATGTCCGTTACCGATTCTTTCATCTTTATTTCTTCTTCCACTTCTTCTTCTTTAGTTGTTTCATTATGAAGTAATAACATCAGTATCACTCATATACTGATATGTTATTATAAGTATGAAACAACCCTATTTCACCATCTATCCATCCTACGGAAAATGAAATCACCGCGCGTGCGTACGTACGGAATACCGTCTCCACGCCGTCGTGTAATCTATTTTCCACCACCACCTTACTTGGATGTGTATAATGGTGTAAATAATGACTATATATTATTATTGAAAATTTATATTGATTCTGAAATAGTATATATACACTACAATACAATTCCACTCATGGGAACGATATCATCGCTCGTGCGTACGTACGGAATATCGTCTCCACGATGTGATGCGACTCGTTCTACATGATCTTCATTGCATAATGATTATATAAATGAATTGAATGAATTAATATGATATATATTACACTAATACCATTCTATAAATGAGGTATCTATAACCTAAAAAGAAGAATAAGAATTTATTCGATAAAACACGCATAAGAACAAAAAGTAATAAACACCCGAATAACAAGTAGCAATGAAATATTACTAATAATAAGCTAATAATATGACCATATATGATATAATAAAAATAAGTATGATTCTGGAATAAGTCAATAACATTATTTAAATCATTATACAGGAGGTTCAGACACTTACGAAGCAAATTGGACCTAAGGTAAGGGAAAATATCACAATCTCATTTTATCCGAGATTGTTTATACGTTGGTATTTACTGGGGTGTATTTTATCATCCACATCCATGTTTCCTCAATATGTAATATTGTTTCCATCCAACTACAATTGTTTAAATCCAATTTTACCCTTCGGTTAGTTTTTAGTAAAAGATAAGAAAGGAATCTTTTGTCGTTTTTCGTACGAGGTACTTTTTGACTTTTCCGACAAAAGTATGAGAAGAATGTTTTCTTTTAACTTATACGGCATGAATGGATTTTTAAAACATTTTTTCCATGAATCTTCCTTTACAAGTTTTCATTTTTATTTTTAATCAAATTATTTTAGTTTAAAATTGTATGACATGTTAAGAAAGGAAAAATGTTTTTGAAGTAGAAAGGATATTTTCCTCAAGAATGGAGCTCAAGTGTTTTATCAAAATTATTTTCCATCTAAGATCATATAGGGTTCTGTTTCTATCCCTATTATTACATTGATTTGATTATGTTGTGATGGAATTATTTTTATGAATTCCTTTATCTTATATAAATTGTTTTATGATGTCATGTTGTTTAAGAATCCCATTTTTATTACATGGGTTATGCAATGATGTATGATTTATGATTTTGTGGCACACATAAGAATGGTATCATTATGAGATGGGTGGGACCTATATCTCCCTCCAATTCATTAGGTAAAGATTTTATATCTCATGATATAGACATGGCTGTAACGGCAGGTTAAACTGGTTCAGTGAAACAGGACTGAAATGAGGAATGAACTCGGTTCATAAATAGACTTTGTCCACTAAGATAGTCTTGGCAATGAGTCTTGACTAATAAGAAATGATTCTCTATGATTATGTGTGTATGCCACAAAGTTTCATGTTTTAAGTTATGATTTTTGGGATTTCATTTCACTACTATGATTTATCCCATGTTATGAAATTATGCTCTCTTTTGCAGGTTAATATTTCCAAAATGTTATGTTCTTATGAATATGATGTGATTAATATTTCTTTTGTTTACCCTTATTGAGCATTTGAGCTCACCCTTTTGTATGTTTTCTTTCCCCAGGTTAGGAATAAGGTTATTAAGTAAGATATGCCAAAAGGGACTATAGATATGATGAAATAAATGGGAGACAGTGTAGACGCTTTATGAACCAGTTGTTTATGTTTCCCAGTTTCTAAAGACACTATACCTATACAGTCCTTTCCTGGTTTTGTTATATGTTGTAATAAGTGTGCTTCAATTTTTAAGTAATAAAAATTTATGTAAAGTATGGGTCGTTATAGTTGGTATCAGAGGAAAGGTATAGTCAACCTTTGGAAACTAGGATGTGAAAGCCTTAGTAAGAATCCTAAGGATAATTATAAGCATAGAACACAATCTTAGTGTTTTATAAATGGCCATGAATAACCTAGGATAAGACCTTAAGTGTGAAATTTTATTCTTGATTGTGTGGTTTTCCTATTATAATTAGTGTTGCCCACACTATTCTTCTTGGTTTTAGTCAATGGCTGGAACCCGAAGGAACCGTGTTAATGCGGAATGTGACGGGCAATGCAATGATTTTCCCCCTGAGAAACCAAACGTTATGGGAGCTGGAATGCAAAATCTTGTAGCCATGCTCACACAACTTTCTCAAGATATGAATCATGCAAGACTTCCAAATGAGCAAAGGAGGGAGCAACATTCTGTTGAATCCTTCATGACGCAGCGTCCACCTTCTTTCAGCGGGTCTACTGATCCATTAGTTGCTGAACAATGGATTAGTACTACTGAAAAGATATTTTCAGTTCTTCAATGTTCTGAACATGATAAATTCATCCTAGCAGTGTATTGTTTGGAAGGAGATGCTGATCAATGGTGGAATCTTATTAATAATACGAGGAAAAGGGATGAAATTTAGTCCATGGAATGGGACTAGTTCAAGAACTTATTTTTCAATAAGTACTTCCCTCATATTCTCCGAACAAAGATGGAGAAAGAGTTTCTTGAACTAAAGCAAAAGGATGATGAATCTTTTGGTACCTATGAAGCAAATTTTACAAGACTTTCAAGGTACGCTTCTGGTATTATTATCCAACCTGAGAGTAAGATCAATCGATTCTTTAGTGGCTTAAAACCAAGTCTTCGAAGGGAATTATCCATAAGGGACTTCAATAGCTACGAGGAAATTGTTCGATGTGCTCTCAAGGTTGAGATGGAGATTGGAGTAACCCATCAGTCATATGGGTTTGATAATAAGAGGAAAATGGAATTCAAAGGAAAATCTAAAGAGCACACTGAAAAGAAGATGATCTTTCCCTTATGCTCAAAGTGTGGAAAGAAACATGGAGGGAGTTGTCTTAAAGGGACAAGTAAATGTTTCAAATGTGGAAAGGAAGGTCATCGGGCATTTGAATGCCACAATGATGGGAAGAAGATGTCTAATGATGCAAACAAAGGAAGGGACACACAAATGAACCTACTACACTTCAATGTTTCAAGTGCAAGGAGATGGGGCATTATGCCAATAAATGCCCTAATCCAAGGGTTGTTGATGATGATCGACGTCAACAAACTCTTAAGGCTAAAGACAAAGGAAAGTCACATGCAATTTCTATTAGCGATGTGGAGTACGATAACGATGTAATGAAAGGTACACTTACCATCCACTCTAAAGTAGAAAATGTTTTATTTGATTTTGGATCCACCCACTCTTTTATTTTTGAAGATTTTTCTAAGGGTATCATCGTATTACCTCAACAATTAGATGTTGAGTTAGCTGTGACAACACCTAATGGCACAACAGTTGCATCAAAAGTTTATAATTCTTCCCTGATTGAAGTTTGTGGGAAAGTGCTTCCTGCAAATCTTGTCATCCTTCCTATAGTGGAATTTGATGTGATTCTTGGAATGTATTGGCTTTCTTTATATGGAGCTCATATCAATTTCCAAAGAAGGGAAGTCACATTTCATATTCCAGATCAATATATGATCATCTATCGATGCAAGGATGAACATAACCTTCCAGTGGAAATTTCTTCCATCTTATGGGTCTTGATTCCACTAAATGAAGGTTATTTATCTCAAATGGTTGGAGAGAAACTCACGATTAAGAATATTCCCGTTGTACGGGGGTTTGATGATGTCTTTCCAGAGGAATTATTGGGTCTTCTACCAAATCATGAAGTTGAGTTTTCAATAGAACTCGTACCGGGTGCTTTGCCTATTTCAAAGACACCTTATAGAATGGCCCCAATTGAGTTGCAGGAATTGAAGAAGAAACTCCAAGAGAATCTTGATAAGGGATTCATACGCCCTAGTGCATCACCTTGGGGAGAACCTGTTCTATTTGTTAAGAAGAAAGATGGATCAATGAGACTCTGCATTGATTGTCGAGAACTTAACAAGATCACTATCAAGAACAAATATCATCTCCCACGCATTGATGACTTATTTGACCAACTACACGGAGCTCAATACTTTTCCAAGATTGATCTTCATTCAGGGTATCATCAATTAAGGTTCAAAAGGGAGGATATACCAAAGACAGCTTTACGTACAAGGTATGGACACTATGAATTTATAGTAATGCCATTTGGTCTTACTAATACCCCTGCTATCTTCATGGATCTGATGAATAGAGTCTTTAGAGACTATCTTGATCAATTTGTGGTAGTCTTTATAGACGATATTCTTGTCTATTCAAAGAGCAAGGAAGAACATGAATATCCCTTGAGAATATTATTGAAGACCCTGAGAAAGGAGAAGCTTTATGCCAAATTTACCAAGTGTGAATTTTGGCTTCAAAAAGTTTCATTTTTGGGTCACATAATCTCAAAAGAGGGGATATCTGTGGATCCAGTAAAAACAGAGGTTATCGAAAGATGGTCGAGACCAACAACAGTAACTGAGATTTGAAGTTTTCTTGGTTTGGCTGGATATTATCGACATTTTGTGAAAGATTTTTCATGATTATCTAATCCACTCACCAGGTTGACTCAGAAAGGAGTTAAGTTTGTTTGGATGGAGGAATGTGAAGAGAATTTCAAGGAGTTGAAAAGAAGGTTATCCAGTGCACCTGTTCTCACACTGCCTTGTAGTGGAGAAAGGTTTGTGATCTATAGTGATGCATCCAAGAAGATTCTGGGGTGTGTTCTTATGAAAAATGATATGGTGATAGCTTATGCCTCACGACAGTTGAAAATCCATGAGCAAAATTACCCAACACATGATTTGGAGTTAGCTGCGGTAATCTTTGCATTAAAAATTTGGAGGCATTATCTTTATGGAGAAAGGTGTGACATTTATACTAATCATAAAAGTTTAAATTATATTTTCACACAAAAGGAGCTGAATATGCGCCAAATAAGATGGTTGGAGCTGATTAAGGATTACGACTGCTCAATTCATTACCACCCTGGGAAAGCAAACAAGGTGGCAGATGCATTAAGTCGACAAGACCATGCCAGTTTATCCATGATGAGTGTAACATCCCAAGTAAGTAATGAATAATAGATATTTTTATCTATGTCTATTAATGATTAAGATAGTGTTTTAGGGGCTTAAAATGAAAATAAATACAATCTTATGCATGGAATACACTAATATTCTTAAAAGATTGTTTTACTGCCTTTTGATGGCAAACCCTTTTTAAATCTATATTTTGACAATTTTATAAGCTATGTTTTTCAAAATAAACTTATTCTTTATGATTGGGACATCAAAATTTACTTTGTGTGAATTTTTTGTATTTTTCTGATAAAGTTCATTTTTTTATGAATAGTGAAAAATGTTGTATTTTAATTCAAAACCTCTTTTTAATCTAATTTATTTATATGATTAGATTATCTTTTGAATTGTTTTTAAAGTGAAATTAGAATATATTTTTACCATTTAATCCAATGGTGGTCATTGGAATCAATTTCACTTTGAAATTGGACTTAAACTAGTGCCAATCTTTTGATACTTATTGTTTCATAAAAACACGATATTTGTCATGACAGCGGGAATTAGTTATTAAATTAATTAATGCAACTTACATGTTTTGAATTTTGTAAAATAGACATCATTTTTAAATTCAGAATATCAAATATATCTTAGGGTGAAGTTTTGGTATCTTTCTGAAAAACTTCAATTTTTGATGAATAGTGAAACCACTAAGTGGTAGTTAAAGAAACTGATTTTTCGTTTAAATGAAACTTTGCCACTTCTGTGATTTGATTTTCAAAAATCCGACATACATGGTTGTCATTAAGAAGTAAAATTTGGTTCAATGAGATTAAAATAATTTTTTGGTGAATGGTAACTTTTAAGTTCTTAATCGCGATTAGTGGTAATTAGTGTAGTTTAAGGTAAAAATAATGTTTTAATAATATGAGATGAGCTTGACACATGTACTACCCTCATTGGATGTGTCATGGCCGACAAAGAAAATCCATGGGTCAACTTGGGGACCCCATGGAGCCACTTTGGTTGGGAAATGACATAAATAACTTTTTATTTAATGTTAAAGTAAAAATGACACAAACAAGAGATGTTTTACTAAAACAATTTTTACATGGGGTTATACAAGTAAGATTTTTTATTATAAATAGTAATTGGAAAGATAAAAATATTTTCTACATCATAGTATTTTTTTTATAATTTTTAGACTTTAAATAAATTAAATTATTTATGACATCATGATGATGCAGTGATTACCTCATTAATAAAGGATTTAAATAAAATGAAATGATAATGTAAAATCTATGAACTACACATGTCCAAAACCTATTTTATGGGTGGATTTAGAACCCTTATCACCTTACCCTCGAATTATATCAATGTGGGACCTTTTGAATCCGAAACGCATTTTAAAATAAAGTAACATTTCTTTACTTTCCAAGAGTGCCCCTCCTCTCCTCTTATAAAAGGCCCCCACCTCTACCTCCTTACCCACACTCCCAAAGCCTTTGGATCGGCCAACCCCTACCCATTTTGTCTCTAAACATCCCTCTCTTACTCCTTGAAGCCTCAATTTGGGAATAAGTTTTCCCAAGGAAGCCTTTGAGCTCAAACCAAAGGGAGTTACCCGATTTTAAGGTAATGTCTTCACTTGAGTCCTTTTGTTTTATTTTGCTTCTCCAACCCCCTAAACTCTTTTTATTCATTTATTTTGTAACAACTACAGTATCTTCAATATACTAGGATGTTTTTATAATAATTATTCTAGCAACACTTACACACACCTATATCTAATGGTTAAAGAACATATTGTTTCTGTGGATGGCGAATTTATGCCTCCCGAAACGATGATTGTTCAACATTATTTTAACACCTTCAAAGTTGGCCATTAAGATGACACTATATTTATATATGATATATAATATGTTTATGTTTTCCTTAAGCTTCTGTATTTTTCATTTTGGGCATACATTTATGGTTTCCATTATGGGTAAACGCGATATCTTCATTTAAGGTAGTGCGGACTACCGCCCCCTCAAAGTGATTTGATTCGTTAAATACCATATGTGGGACATATAAAGGATGTAACTATGATATTATATATGATATTATACTGGAATTACAATATATCTTTATATCATTATGATTTCATTCTATAAAATACGAAATAGAAATGAAAGTAGTGTTCATGCGTACGTACGGCTTACCGTCTCCATGAACGGTGCATTTCATTTCTTACCTCTAAATGATTATGTAATATTATAAATGCATGAATATACTGGATATATATGACATATATTATATCTAAATCATGAATATCATTCTGGATATAATGGATACATGAACAACTTGTAATTATAAAGGGCTTATTTTTTACTCAAGTACCAATGATCGTTAAAACGACCGTCATTAACTTAAATAATTACATAGTGTTCATGACATGGAAATAAGTGATACAAAAGGAATAATGAACTTGAAAAAGGTTCTTAAACAAGTAGAAATTAACTGAAGTTTATTATTCAGGAGATTAAAGAACGACCGAGTCAAGTCGGACCCGAGGTATGGGACTTCGTCTCAATCTCCTTTCATTGAGGCATATTTTGTTTTATACACAACCTTATTTTATACGGTGTATAAACCCCTTTGACTTTTACGTTTATTCAAAAGGAATCTTTTTTATATGAAGCATTTACTAAACGACAAAAGGGAATGTTTTTGTCATACGTATGCGGCGACAACGACTTCTCCGCCGCCGTGACCATTATTTGAGTTCCAGCTTCCTCTACAAGCCATACCTTTTTTTTTAAAGAAAAATAAATACCATGTTTTACTTTTCTTTTATTTTGGTATTGAAAATGGTTTTCATAATATTTTTATATCAATTTTTTGTATTGATATCTTGTGATTGAAATTTGGAAATGTTATGTTTCCTTTATGCATGTTTTATGTGATACGATTATGTTGAGGTTCTTGGGCATTATTATGAAGACGGGTGTTTCTGTGATAAACTAAGGGCGGGTGAGCCCGATATAGCTCTCTAATGCATTGGGTAACGCGAAGGAGTGAAACTTTAAGGTTTCTCCAAAGAGATTTAGGGAATATACTATGATGGGTATTCCAAATGTAACCAAGAGGGTTACTCCCTACGTAAGAATGTTATGAATGCCTCAAGTTACCTTTATGTCTTATGATTTCTATGATTTATTCATGATTTGATGAGGTATGTTAAAGTGCTTATGTTTTATGGGTAAAGTATGATTTCATTCTTATGTATATATGTACCCATGTTTCCTTTCCATATTTTTATATCCCTTACTGAGCTTTTTATGCTCATCCCAAGTTTTTTTGAAATGTTTTTCACAGATCAAGGGAAAGTTACATGATATGATGATAGTGTCAAGGAAGTGTCAAGAAAGAATTCATGTTTTATTTTAAATATGTTTCCAATGATGGGAAAGAAGAATAATATCTTTATGTAACCACTTTGTTTATATATGGAATGTAATTCAAGTTTTATGTTCTAATTCTCTAAAACTCTAAACCTGAAAAGATCCTCAAGGTGTAATCTTGTAATAACTCAAGATTAAGTAAGGTTTAAGGTTGGGGCCTTATAGTTGGTATCAAAGGTAGGTTTAGATAACTTTAGGAGTTAGAATTCTATTAAATGATTATCCAAAAATATTTTTTTATGGTCAAATTGAAGTGATATAGTATTTGAAGATTACCATGTTGCTTCATCTAAGACATGTTTGTTCAGAATGGTTTTCCGCAGAGGAAACAGGGAAGCAGTGCTAGGAAGGCATACAGAAGGAAATAACCTTCCGAATCAGCATCCTGAGATGGTTAGAATTGGAACTGAATAGTTTGTTGTAGTAATGGCGCAGTTGACTCAAGCGATAAATGGTGGTGGTATCCATGCATGAGATCATCCAAATCAACCATAGAGGAAAATGTCAGTGGTGGAACATTTCATGAGGCAACATCCCCCATCATTCAGAAGATCATCTGACCCTGTGTTAGCTGAAGGGTGGATTAAAGCACTAGAGAAAATTTTCGATGTCATGGGGTGTTCAGACAATCAAAAGGTTAGTCTTGCTATTTACTATTTGGAGGGTGAGGCAGATCAGTGGTGGTATATGGTTAAAAATATCAGGGACGCCGATGAGATTGATTCTCTTGACTGGGATGAATTCAAAGGTATGTTTCTTGAGAAGTATTTTCCTAATGCTGTTCGACTTAGGATGGAAAAGCAATTCTTGGAATTGAGGCAAGAGGAAGACTCAGTGGCTACCTATGAAGAAAGGTTCACCCTATTGGCAAGGTATGCTCCAAATTTTATCCGAGACCTTGATAGTAAAATCAACCGTTTTTACTCAGGATTAAATCCAAAATAACGAAGGTAATTAGCTTCTCATGAGTTTAAAAGTTATGAAAAGCTTGTTCGATGTGCTAAGAAGGTGGAAATAGAGTTTTCCGATGGTCAAGTGTTCTATAAAAACCAACAGAAGAAGAGACCGAGGTGGCAGGAAAAGTTCAGCTGATTCAGAAACACATGAGAACAGCTCAGAGCAGGCAGAAGAGTTATGCGGACAACAGGAGGAAGGGTCTCTCTTTTGAGGAAGGTGATCATGTTTTTTTCAAAGTATCACCATGGAAAACTGTGATGCGATTTGATAAGAATGGAAAGCTAAGTCCAAGGTTCATTGGACCATATGAAATTCTGGAGAGAGTTGGATCAGTTGCTTACCGAGTGGCTTTACCTCCAAGTTTATCTCAGGTACACAATGTTTTTCATGTTTCGATGTTGAGAAAGTATATGCCAGATCCATCTCATGTTTTGAGTCCAGAGGTAGTTCAGCTGGAAGAGAACCTATCTTATGAGGAAAAACCGGTCCAGATTCTTGACCACGGGGAGCAAGTGTTACGGAATAAGGTGATTAATCAGGTAAAGGTTTTGTGGAAAAACCACATGATGGAAGAGGCAACATGGGAATCTGAAAATGCAATAAGGGATAAGTACCCCCATTTATTCGATAAGTAAATAAATTGCGGGGATGCAATTTTCTAAAGGGGGGAAGGATGTAACATCCCAAGTAAGTAATGAATAATAGATATTTTTATCTATGTCTATTAATGATTAAGATAGTGTTTTAGGGGCTTAAAATGAAAATAAATACAATCTTATGCATGGAATACACTAATATTCTTAAAAGATTGTTTTACTACCTTTTGATGGAAAACCCTTTTTAAATATATATTTTGACAATTTTATAAGCTATGTTTTTCAAAATAAACTTATTCTTTATGATTGGGACATCAAAATTTACTTTGTGTGAATTTTTGGTATTTTTCCGATAAAGTTCATTTTTTTATGAATAGTGAAAAATGTTGTATTTTAATTCAAAACCTATTTTTAATATAATTTATTTATATGATTAGATTATCTTTTTAATTGGTTTTAAATTGAAATTAGAATATATTTTTACCATTTACTCCAATGGTGGTCATTGAAATCAATTTCACTTTGAAATTGGACTTAAACTAGTGTCAATTTTTTGATACTTATTGTTTCATAAAAACACGCTATTTGTCATGACAGCGGGAATTAGTTATTAAATTAATTAATGCAAATTACATGTTTTGAATTTTTTAAAATAGACTTCATTTTTGAATTCGTAATATCAAATATAGCTTAGGGTGAAGTTTTGGTATCTTTCTGAAAAACTTCAATTTTTGATGAATAGTGAAACCACTAAGTGGTAGTTAAAGAAACTGATTTTTCGTTTAAATGAAACTTTGTTACTGTGATTTTATTTTCAAAAATACGACATAAATGGTTGTAATTAAGAAGTAAAATTTGGTTCAATGAGATTAAAATAATTTTTTGGTGAATAGTAACTTTTAAGTTCTTAATCGCGATTAGTGGTAATTAGTGTAGTTTAAGGTAAAAATAATGTTTTAATAATATGAGATGAGCTTGAAACATGTCCTAACCTCATTGGATGTGTCATGGACGACCAAGAAAATCCATGGTTCAACTTGGGGACCCCATGGAGCCACTTTGGTTGGGAAATGACATAAATAACTTTTTATTTAATGTTAAAGTAAAAATGACACAAACAAGAGATTTTTTACTAAAACAATTTTTACATGGGGTTATACAAGTCAGATTTTTGATTATAAATAGTAATTGGAAATCTAAAAAGATTTCCTACATCATAGTATTTTTTTTATAATTTTTAGACTTTAAATAAATTAAATTATTTATGACATCATGATGATGCAGCGATTACCTCATTAATAAAGGATTTAAATAAAATGAAATGATAATGTAAAATATATGAACTAAACATGTCAAAAACCTATTTGATGGGTGTATTTAGAACCCTTATCACCTTAACCTCGAATTATATCAATGTGGGACCTTTTGAATCCGAAACTCATTTTAAAATAAAGTAACATTTCTTTACTTTCCAAGAGTGCCCCTCCTCTCCTCTTATAAAAGGCCCCCACCTCTACCTCCTTACCCACACTCCCAAAGCCTTTGGCTCGGCCAACCCCTACACATTTTGTCTCTACATATCCCTATATTACTCCTTGAAGCCTCACTTTGGGTATAAGTCTTCCCAAGGAATCCTTTGAGCTCAAACCAAAGGGAGTTACCCGATTTTAAGGTAATGTCTTCACTTGAGTCCTTTTGTTTTATTTTGCTTCTCCAACCCCCTAAACTCTTTTTATTCATTTCTTTTGTAACAACTAAAGTATATTCAATATAATAGGATGTTTTTATAAGAATTATTCGAGCAACACTTACACACACCTACATCTAATGGTTAAAGAACATATTGTTTCCGTGGATGGCGAATTTATGCCTCCCGAAACGATGATTGTTCAACATTCTTTTAACACCTTCAAAGGTGGACATTAAGATGACACTATATTTATATATGATATATAATATGTTTTTGTTTTCCTTAAGCTTCTGTATTTTTCATTTTGGTCATACCTTTATGTTTTACATTATGGGTAAACGCGATATCTTCATTTAAGGAAGTGCGGACTACCGCCCCCTCAAAGTGATTTGATTCGTTAAATACCATATATGGGACATATAAAGGATGGAACTATGATATTATATATGATATTATACTGGAATTATAATATACCTTTATATCATTATGATTCCATTCTATAAAATACGAAATAGAAATGAAATTAGCGTTCATGCGTACGTACGGCTTACTGTCTCCATGAACGGTGCATTTCATTTCTTACCTCTAAATGATTATGTAATATTATAAATGCATGCATGTACTGGATATATATAAAATATATGATATCTACATCATGAATACCATTCTGGATATAATGGATACATAAACAACTTGTAATTATAAAGGGCTTATTTTTTACTCAAGTACCAATGATTGTTAAAACGACCGTCATTAACTTAAATAATTACATAGTGTTCATGACATGGCAATAAGTGATATAAAAGGAATAATGAACTTGAAAAGGTTCTTAAACAAGTAGAAATTAACTCAAGTTTATTATTCAGGAGATTAAAGAATGACCGAGTCAAGTCGGACCCGAGGTATAGGACTTCGTCTCAATCTCCTTTCATTGAGGCATATTTTGTTTTATACACAACCTTCTTTTATACGGTGTATAAACCCCTTTGACTTTTACATTTATTCAAAAGGAATCTTTTTTATATGAAGCGTTTACTAAACGACAAAAGGGAATGTTTTTGTCGTACGTATTCGGAGACAACGACTTCTCCGCCGCCGTGACCATTATTTGAGTTTCGGCTTCCTCTACAAGCCATACCTTTTTTTAAAGAAAAATAAATACCATGTTTTACTTTTCTTTTATTTTGGTATTGAAAATGGTTTTCATAATGTTTTTATATCAATGTGTTGTATTTATATCTTGTGATTGAAATGTGGAAATGTTATGTTTCCTTTATGCATGTTTTATGTGATACGATTATGTTGAGGTTCTTGGGAATTATTATGAAGACGGGTGGTTCCGTGATAAACTAAGGGCGGGTGAGCCCGATATAGCTCTCCAATGCATTGGGTAACGTGAAGGAGTGAAAAGTTAAGGTTTCTCCGAAGAGATTTAGGGAATATACTGTGACGGGTATTCCAAACGTAACCAAGAGGGTTACTCCCTACGTAAGAATGTTATGAATGCCTCAAGTTACCTTTATGTCTTATGATTTCTATGATTTATTCATGATTTGATGAGGTATGTTAAAGTGCTTATGTTTTATGGGTAAAGTATGATTTCATTCTTATGTATATATGTACCCATGTTTCCTTTCCATATTTTTATATCCCTTACTGAGCTTTTTATGCTCATCCTAAGTTTTTTTGAAATGTTTTTCACAGGTCAAGGGAAAGGTACATGATATGATGATAGTGTCAAGTAAGTGTCAAGAAAGAATCCATGTTTTATTTTAAATATGTTTCCAATGATGGGAAAGAAGAATACTATCTTTATGTAACCACTTTGTTTATATGTGGAATGTAATTCAAGTTTTAGGTTCTAATTCTCTAAAACTCTAAACCTGAAAAGATCATCAAGGTGTAATCTTGTAATAACTCAAGATTAAGTAAGGTTTAAGGTTGGGGCCTTATAATGAGGATCAAAAAAGATCCAATATTTATGGATTTACAAAGGATGGATCTTGGAATTATAATGGAAGGGGAGAAATCATACCTTTCTCAAATGAATGTTCAACCATATATACATGTGAAGATTAAAGAGGCGCAGAAAGAATATGTAGAGTTACAAAAGAAGGTGAGAAATATTCCTGAATTCAACCTTGATTTTGATGGGATAATAAAGTTCATGAATCGGGTTTGTGTTCCTCCCATCCCTGAATTAAAGAAGGAGATGCTGGATGAGGCTCATAGTTCTTCATTCTCTATTCATCCTAGAATCACGAATATGTATAGGGACCTGAAAGAGTACTTCTGGTGGGATGGCATGAAAAGAGATGTTTATGAATATGTCTCTTGATGCTTGGTTTGTCAGCAAGTTAAAGCTGAGAGAAAAAAGTCTAAGGGGATGTTACAACCATTACCCATACCCGAATGGAAATGGGAAAACATCACTATGGACTTTGTCACTGGACTTCCTAAAACATCCAAAGGCAATAATGCTATTTGGGTCATAGTTTATTGTCTTACAAAGTCCGCACACTTCATCGCTATTAGAGAGGATTTCTCTCTGGATTAGCTTGCCATGATATATGTAAAGGAAGTGGTAAGATTGAATGGAGTACCACTTTCTATTATATCTGATCGGGATCCGAGATTTACCTCAAAGTTCTGGCGAAGTCTTCAGCATACTCTGGATACAGAGTTGAGTTTCAGCACTGCTTATCATCCTCAGACAGACGGTCAGTCTGAGAGAATAATTCAAACTTTAGAAGATATGTTGAGAGCTTTCTCTATGGATTTCAAAGGTGGTTGGGATCAACACCTACCTTTAGTGGAATTTTCTTATAATAATATCTTTCACTCTAGTATTCAGATGGCTCCTTATGAATCTCTCTATGGAAATAAATGCAGGACTCCAACTTGCTGGGATGAAGTTGGGGAAAGAAAGCTATTAGGACCTGATCTTGTTGATGAGATGGCAGAAAAGGTCCGATCTATTCAACAACACATAAGAGCAGCTCAGAGTCGACAAAAAAGTTATGCCGACAACCTAAGAAAAGACCTAGAGTTTGAAGTGGGTGATAAAGTGTTCTTATGAATATCTCTCTGGAAGAGGGTCATGAGATTTGGAAAGAAGGGGAAGTTGAGCCCTAGATATATCGGTCCTTTCGAAATACTGGATCGTGTTGGAAAGGTAGCTTACCGGTTGGTGCTTCCACTGAATCTCTCTCAAGTTCACGATGTGTTCCATGTATCTCTCCTGAGAAAGTACATACCTGATCCTTCACATGTACTCAGCTCAGAATTTGTACCACTGGAGCAAGATCTTTCTTATGAAGAACAGCCGATAGAGATTCTGGATCGTAGCGAAAAATTCCTACGGAACAAGACCACTCGCTTGGTGAAAGTTTTATAGAGGAACCACCAATTAGAAGAAGCTACATGGGAGCTTGAGGATATAATGGGAGAAAGGTATCCTCATCTGTTTGTTACAAAGTGACGAATTTCGAGGACGAAATTCATTTTAAGGGGGGTAGAATGTAACACCCGAGACTTTTATGAGAAATATTTTGTTTTTAAATCATCAAAGTAATCTTTCACTACACACAACACTAGATTGGCGTGATTTACACGCAATCATGTCCTTCCTCGATAGCTTGCGTCGTACGCAATAACGAGTTTCACTAAACAATGATATGCTATTAAAATATTATTAAAACTAGCCGTTATGAATAGTAATAACCACTTTTTGAAATTTTATAAATTTTATTTTTCAAAATGGACTTCATTTTTGGATTCGGAATATCGAAATTAGCCTAGGGTGAAATTTTGGTATTTTTCTGAAAACTTTCAATTTTTGATGAATAGTGAAACCACTAAGCGGTAGTTAAAAAAACTGAATTTTTCATAAAACTTAATTTTACCGCTTCTGTGAGTAGAATTTCAAAAATCTGAGAGACACGGTTAATATCAAGGACTAAAATGTGGTTCAATGAGATGAAAATAATTTTTGGTGAATAGTAACTTTTTACTTTTTTTACCACGGTTAAAAGTAAATAGGGTAATTCAGGGTAAAAGTGTTATTATTATTACCCTAACACATGTCCTAATTCTATTGGATAAGTGTAATTCGACCAAAAACAACCTTAGGAATAAAATATGACCATTTAGGCCCACTTGGATTAGATTAGGACATTTATTATTAATTTATTTAAAGAAGGGTTAAAATAGTTAAAATCAAAGTTTAATAAGTAAATCATTTTTAATATGGGGTTATACATAAGATAAATTCGACTATAAATATTCATTAGAAATATAAAAAAAATTCCTACATAATGGTATTTTATTTGTAATTTTTAGACATTAAATAATTTAATTTATTTATGACACAACGATGATGCAGTAATTATCTTATAAATGAAATATTGACATAATTGATGTTATAAATATCCAAATAAATGTAATTTGAGACTTTTTATGAATTAAAATAATTTTCTAGTTTAATATGACATGTTAGTATTGATTAAATTAACTTTTTTCGAACTAATCATTCTGTTATGATTTTCACAAAAATCAATTACTAAATAGTGTCAAAATTGACAGAAAATAGTTTTTAAAACAAATATTATATTATTAATTGTTATTTTATTCCTAAAAATCTAATGTTCTGCCAAATGACTTATATAAGGTTATATATATTAATAATCAACAACTTGGGGTTCGTTTGGCTTGATATAGTAAGTTTATTAACCTTATAGTGTAAGAAAACAAGAAGACATAGTAAAAGTTAAATTATCTAACTTAAAGTTAAATCTAAATGATAAGGTTAAAATTGATACCTAAACTTGTCTAAATTCTATTGGATGAGAGGATTTCGACCCATACCCACCTTAGCTTCGAAATAAATCAATTTGGAGCTATTTAAAACCGAATATGGTTTTATAATAAAATAATATTTTTAGTTATTCCAAAGGTGTCCATCTCCTCCCTTATAAAAGGGCACCTCCTCCCTCTCTTCCTCACACCACTTTGAGCCTTCAATCTCGGCCAACCCCTGAAAATTTCTTCTCTAAACTTCCCTAGAGACATCCTATAGGTCCTGGTCTTCTTCAAAGACCAATTTTAGTGCCCTAAAAGGAGGTCTCAAAGAAGCGCTTCAAAGAAGAGGTAATGTCCGTTACCGATTCTTTCATCTTTATTTTTTCTTCCAATTCTTCTTCTTTAGTTGTTTAATTATGAAGTAATAACATCAGTATCACTCATATACTGATATGTTATTATAAGTATGAAACAACCCTATTTCATCATCTGTCCATCCTACGGAAAACGAAATCACCGCGCGTGCGTACGTACGGAATACCGTCTCCACGCCGTGGTGTAATCTACTTTCCACCACCACCTTACTTGGATGGGTATAATGGTGTAAATAATGACTATATATGATTATTGTAAATTGATATTGATTATGAAATAGTATATATACACTCCAATACAATTCCACAATCATGGGAACGATATCTTCGCTCGTGCGTACGTACGGAATACCGTCTCCACGATGTGATGCGACTCGTTCTACATGATCTTCATTGCATAATGATTATATAAATGAATTGAATGAATTAATATGATATATATTACACTAATACCATTTTGGAAATGAGGTATCTATAACCTAAAAAGAAGAATAAGAATTTATTTTACAAAACACGCATAAGAACAAAAAGTAATAAACACCCGAATAACAAGTAGCAATGAAATATTACTAATAATAAGCTAATAATATGACCATATATGATATCATAAAAATAAGTATGATTCTGGAATAAGTCAATAACATTATTTAAATCATTATACAGGAGGTTCGAACACTTACGAAGCAAATTGGACCTAAGGTAAGGGAAAATATCACAATCTCATTTTATCCGAGATTGTTTATACGTTGGTATTTACTGGGGTGTATTTTATCATCCACATCCATGTTTCCTAAATATGTAATATTGTTTCCATCCACCTACAATTGTTTAAACCCAATTTTACCCTTCGGTGAGTTTTTAGTAAAATATAAGAAATGAATCTTTTGTCATTTTTCGTACGAGGTACTTTTTGACTTTTCCGACAAAAGTACGAGAAGAATGTTTTCTTTTAACTTATACGGCATGAATGGATTTTTAAAACATTATTTCCATGAAGATTCCTTTACAAGTTTTCATGTTTATTTTTAATCAACTTCTTTTAGTTTAAAATTGTATGACATGTTAAGAAAGGAAAAATGTTTTTGAAGTAGAAAGGATATTTTCCTCAAGAATGGAGTTCAAGTGTTTTATCAAAATTATTTTCAATATAAGATCATATAGGGTTCTATTTCTATCCCTATTATTACATTGATTTGATTATGTTGTGATGGAATTATTTTTATGAATTCCTTTATCTTATATAAATTTTTTTATGATGTCATGTTGTTTAAGAATCCCATTTTTATTACATGGGTTATGCAATGATGTATGATTTATGATTTTGTGGAACACATAAGAATGGTATCATTATGAGATGGGTGGGACCTATATCTCCCTCCAATGCATTGGGTAAAGATTTTATATCTCATGAGATAGACATGGATGGAACGGTAGGTTAAAACGGTTCAGTGAAACAGGACTGAAACGAGGAATGAACTCGGTTCAGAAATGGACTTTGTCCACTAAGATAGTCTTGGAAATGAGTCTTGACTAATAGGAAATGATTCTCTATGATTATGTGTGTATGCCACAAAGTTTCATGTTTTAAGTTACGATTTTTGGGATTTCATTTCACTACTATGATTTATCCCATGTTATGAAATTATGCTCTCTTTTGCAGGTTAAGATTTCCAAAATGTTATGTTCTTATGAATATGATGTGATTGATATTTATTTTGTTTACCCTTACTGAGAATTTTAGCTCAACCTTTTGTATGTTTTCTTTTCCCAGGTCAGGAAAAGGTTATTAAGTAAGATATTCCAAAAGGGACTATAGATATAATGAAATAAATGGGAGACAGTGTAGACGCTTTCAGAACCAGTTGTTTATGTTTCCCAGTTTCTAAAGACACTATATCTATACGGTCCTTTCCTAGTTTTATTATATGTTGTAATAAGTGTGCTTCAATTTTGAATTAATAACAATGTATGTAAAGTATGGGTCGTTATAATACACAACAGTAAACAATACACAGATCAACAAGAAGTAGTGAAGCAAACAGCTAACCACAAACAGGAATTCCCTCTGGGAAGTACTCACAGCCATCCCCTCTGGTCCTATCCAAGAAGTACCAACAACCCTCTGGGCAGTACACTCAGCCTATCCTCTCTGGTTTGGTCATATGAAATTATAAGACTCTCTGAGGAAGCACGCTCAGTCAATTCCCCTTACAGTATAAGGTAGTTAGGGACTCTCTGAGGAAGATCACGCGGTCTAATCCCCTTATAGACCCAAGGTCTAGAGACTCTTTGAGGAAGCTCACTCAGTCAATTCCTCTTATAGCCTCAGGTCGATCACAGACTCTCTGAGGAAGCTCACTCGGTCAATTGCTTCTATAGCCTGGAATGGTTTAAGAAAATTCAAACAAAACACAGACTCTCCAAGGAAGCTCACTCAGTCTACCCCCGTATAGTCTATAAAGCTCAAGACTCTATGAGTAATCTCACTCAGTCTATCCCCCTGTAGTCTATAATATCCAAGACTCTCTAGGAATCTCACTCAGTCTATCCCCTATAGTTTATAATGTCCAAGACTCTCTGAGGAAGCTCACTCGGTCTATCCCCTTGTAGTCTATAGCACCATGTTCTCACAGCCCCATGCCAGTTAGTGCATAATAATTCTATAAGGACAAATTAAACCTACAGATCTACTTGGATAACCATTCTATAGCATAACAAGCATGTCAGGGAACATCACTCCATCCTACGGTCACAAGGCATGGAAAACAGGTATAACGACCAAAGGCTGAACAAGACCAAAAGGTCATAAATAGAAAAAGGCATGGTAAAACATCCAAGCATAGCAATTATCCTTATACATAGCCAAATTACCTATACACAAGCATACAAAAAAGGCAGGAAAACAACAGGGGGAAAATAGTAAACACGCAATACCCCGATCAAGGGTATTGGTGGAAATTGCACATAAAACTAAAATACTTTGAACGGAAAGGCACAAACCACCTACCTTGATGCTAGGAGATCGATATACTTGAACCACGAGGCTTGAATATCCTTAGAATGTCATATATCTATGAAAACTCACAAAACGTTCAATCCATGATAACATGCAAAATAGGAGGAATTGTAAAATGATGCTCTCGAAGAAGGAAGAGATTACCGCTGCAATTCCAACGTAATTGACGGCGGTCGATTTGGAGAACGGACGGAGGCTCGGGGGCTCTGAGGAGATTCGCGGCTACACGGGACGCTCTCAATCGAGGAAGCTAGAGAAGAAGATAGTTCTGGGTTTAAGACGCGACCCCCGGTGCGTTTAATGAAAAAAAAACGAAAGTACATGGCGTGTAATTTTGGAGTACACAGTGTGTACTAGGCTTTTCCGTACTCCACTTAAGTGAACTCCACATCACCCCACACGACCGTGTGTGTGGCCTGGACATGGCCAGCACACGGCCTCATGCGACATCGAAGTACACGGTGTGTACTTCAAAAATTTCCAGAAACTCCTCTTTTCTCAAAAACTCCAGAAAAAGGAAAAACATACCTGAAATGAAGGTCTGGGTTCTTACAAACTTCCCCCTTAAAGAAATTCGTCCCCAAATTTCCCTAGCGAGGTGTGGAAGAAGAAACCCCGAATAGCTTCGGCCATTGTGATCGTACATCGGCCTCCCTCTCCCGAGTCTTGTCCTGTACTCGCACGTGCTGCCATAGCACCTGTACCAGAGGAACAGACCATCCATAGAGAACCTTCATACTACAATTGAAAATCCAGATAAGATGCTCTTCAAATGATGCATCCGCTTCGAGCTCAACCTCCTCAAGTTGAAAAACATGAGACGGGTCGAAAAGTAACATCGGAGCTGAGAAACGTGGAAGACGTCGTGCATATCCTAGTACCTCTGAGGTAACTGCAACCAATAGGCAACCAATACAACTCTCTCCAACACCTCAAATGGACCGACGTACCATGGTTAAAGCTTACCCTGTCTCTGAATCCTCTTGTGTCCCAACCTCAATGTGACACACAGGAAAACCTGATCCCTGACCTCGAACGCCAGAGGTTGTCTCCACTGATCAACATAAGACTTCTGTCGAGACTGTGCCATAGCCATCCTCTTCTAAATCAACTCTATCTGCTCTGAGGTCTCCTAAACAAGATGAGGTCTCAGAAAATCCACCTCTCCAGCCTCCGGCCAGTATAAAGGTGATTGGAATGGCCTACCGTACAAAGCCTCATAAGGTGTCATCTGAATAGTCTCCTAAAAACTGTTGTTGTAGGTGAAATACACAAGAGGTATATGTTTCTCCCAAGAACCTCCAAAATCTAGAATGAAAGCTCGGAGCATATCCTCAAGCACCTGAATCGTATGCTCGGACAGTCTATATGTCTGGGGATGGTATGTTGTACTCAAAAGTACTTATGTACCCAAAGCCTTCTGAAGCCCCTGCTAGAACCGAGAAGTAAATCATGCATCTCTGTCCGAAACAATGGAGTATGGAACTCCATGTAAACGTACAATCTCTCATATGTACAACCATCTCGGCTCATCAACGCTGAAGTTCTCCTTAATCGGTAATAAGTGAGAAACCTTTGTGAGTTTGTCAATGACAACCCACACTTTGTCATTCCCTCGAGGAGACCTCGGCAAACCGGTCACGAAGTCCATTGCGACATCATTCCACTTCCACTCCAGAATGGGTAACTACTGCAAAAGACCTGCTAGTTGTTGATGCTTCGCTTTCACCTACTGACAAGTGGAACACCTCATGACAAAACAAGCAACATCTCTCTTTATACCTGGCCACCAATATTGGCGGTGTAGATCATGATACATCTTGGTGACGCCAGGATGAACTTCCCAAAATGAGGAATGAAAATCCCGCATCAACTCCTCACGTATGTCTGCTAGCACCCATACGCGTCCCTGGAAATGCAAGATCTCATCCTTGCCCACTGTCCATCCAGGAAGAGGTTCCTCTCCTAACACACTCTCCCGCAGGACTAGGCCTTCTGAGTTTGATAGCTGCCTAATTCGTACCCGATTAAGAAGTGTAGAGGTAACAACTACAGAATATAGAAAGGTATGCCCATGTCTGTCGTGCACCTCCAAATGAATCTCAGAGAACAGATCCATAAGCTTCCACTCACTGCTGGCCTCCTGAACTGCCTGTATCTGAGTTCTCCTTCTCAACGCATCAGCCACTGCGTTTCCCTTTCCCGGTGTATAGGCAAGCTCAAAGTTGAAAGACTGAAGATACTCGACCCACCTACACTGTCTCAGATTCAGATCACGCTGAGTGAATATGTACTTGATACTCTTGAGGTCGGTAAACACCACAAAGTGCTCTCCCAGAAGGTAATTTCTCCAATATCGTAAGGCATGAACAACAGCTGCCAACTCCAGATCGTGCATCAGGTAATTCCTCTCGTGTGGCCTCAACTGTCGAGACACGTACGCAACGACTCTATCTCCCTACATAATCATAGCTCCCAGTCCGATATTTGAAGTATCACAGTAGACCATATAGCTCTTTCCCATCTCTGGAAAGACTAGTACCAGTGCTGACATCAACCTCCCTTTCAGCTCCTGAAAGGCTAACTCACAGGAATATGACCATAAGAACTTTTCCCCTTTCTTGGTCAGACCTATTAGTTGTACTGCTAGGCGTGAAAAGTCTCATATGAAACACCTGTAGTATCCAGTCAGCCCTAGAAAACTCCATACCTCAAAGACATTCTTCGGCTGCTCCTAGAAAACTACAGCTCTCACTTTCTCTGGGTCTACTGATACTCCTGTCTCTGAGATAACATGACCCAAGAAGTGAATTTGATCCATCAAAAAGTATAATTTTGAGATCTTAGCATATAACTGATACTCTCTCAGTGTAATCAGAATGATATTAATATGGGTAGCGTGGTTGTGTCAAGTGTGAGAGTACACCAAGATGTCATCCATGAAAACCACCATGAAAGAATCCAAGTATGGATGGAACACTCGGTTCATCAGTGCCATGAAAACTGCAGGCGCATTTGTGAGACCGAACGGCATAACCATATACTCGTATAGACTATACCTACTCCAAAAAGCTATAAGAGGTATATCAGATGGTCTAACATGCAACTGATGATAACCGGATCTCAAGTCAATCTTTGAGAACACTCGGGCTCCTCGAAGATGATCAAAGAGATCATCGATCCTCGACAAGGGATATCGGTTCTTGAACATCAACTAGTTTAGCTTCCGATAATCCACATAAATCCTGAGGGTGTCGTCTTCCTTCTTCGCAAACAGGACAGGCGAACCCCAAGGAGAAGTACCCGGTTCGGATGAAACCCTTTTCCTGCAACTCCTCCAACTACTTCTTGAGCTCCTGAAACTCAGGTGTAGCCATCCTATAAGGAGGAATGGACACTGGTGCCGCTCTTGAATGAGATCAATCGAGAATTCTACCTCACGCTCTAGAGGAAAACCTGAAAATTCCTCTAGAAAGACATCTCTAAAACGATCCACCACTGGAGGAAAGTCTAACTGTGAAGTCCCCTGGTCATACAGATAAAGACTAACAATATGGGCTGTAACTCCTCCTAGCCCATGATGCTTGGGTCCTGCTCGACTCGCATGTACATCCCACTCGCCTCTATAAAGAAAGGATCCACCCTATGGTGATATGAAACTCACCCTATGGCGATAGAAATTGAAGACTGCCTGGAAGGGGACTAACCAGTCCATTCCGAGAATGACATCATAGCTCGTCATCTCTAGGACATAGAGGTCCCATAAGAAGTGACACCCTACAACATTAAGAGGGCACTCTCTTCACTGACGTACGCTAACCGTTCTAGTCCCCAAAGGTGTGTCTAGAGTCAAAGTATCAGCAAAGATAAATATTCAGAGCCGGAGGCTCTCCATAATTGCAACAGAGATAAAGCTATGCGTAGCACCAGTATCGAAAAGAGGTGAAGATAAAACTGTGGCTACTAAGATTGTACCTCGAACTATGGAAGTTCTGGGATCCTTCTCCTGATGGGTCTTCTCCACAGCGAAAGTCTGGTCTGTACTGTGGCCCTGTGGCCCTAGCTGACCACCCTAACCTGATCCACTCTACTGTCGCTGGTAACCTGGTGACTGACCACCACGGTCGCGACCTCCAACTCAGCCCGAACGGTCGGAAGAACTCCAGTTCCCAGACTGGTGAGAAACTGGTGATGCATCCCCTGAATGTGGGGTCATAGAAGAACCCCTGCCACCAGATGTTGGTGAGAAGATCTGACAAAAATGCTGAAGATGGCCCATCTTGCTGCAAGATCGGCACTCCATCGGGTCTCTTTGGCACTGAGGCCTAGTATGCCCGCTCCTCCCACATTGGTATCATACTACCTGGCTGCTTGAAGATACATTCCGCCTACTCTGATATCCTCGAGCAGACTCCCTACGATGCTTCCTGCTATTAGTAGAAAGAACGCTGACTTTGGATGTCGAACCGCCCTGGCTCACTGCTTCAGAATCCCTCAGATTGCGCTCTGTGATCAGCACCTGGTTGACGATAGATGATATCGAAGTCAACCTGAAGATGTTCACCTATGAGCAGATGTCGTGCCTCAGACCATCCTCGAACTTTCGTGCAAGGAACAACTCATCCCCTGCTGGAATTAGCGTGAAACGCTACAGCTCGGTAAAGTGAGGCGAGTACTCCATAACAGAAAGAGTACCCTGCTCTAGACTCATAAACTCCTGGGCTCGATCGGCCCTCAAGGTCTCCGGGTAGAAGTAATTGTAAAAGATGCATCGAAACTCAACCCAAGTCATACTCTGTTGGTGTCCTAACTGCGAGATCACCTCCCACCACCTCTTGGTGGAGTCTCGGAGCATATAGGTAGTGATCTTCAAAATATTATCTAGAGGTATCTCTAGATGCTCGAAAATTGTTAGTGTGGCCTCTAGCCACGACTCTACAGCCTGAGGTCCTCCATACCCTAATAAAGTAGGAGGATGCTACTACTGGAAAACCCGTGTCAACTCTGCCATCGATGGGGCAGGAGGTGGTGCTCCCTGGAAGGTATGCATCATCCTCAGAAAGTCTTACCTAAACTATGCATCAGCGCCTAAAACCGGTATAACTACTGGTTCCAAGGCTGGCATAACAGGAGGATCTGCAGGAGATCCCTGATCGGCTATATCCAGTGTCTGATCACTGTCTAGCAGCTGACGTACAACCGGAGGACATCTCGGTGTCATAGCTCTGAAAGGTCAAAAACACACCTTAGATTAGGATTATCAAGGACTGAGAACACAATATTACAAGATCGGAACAGGATAAAGAAACATTCAAGTTTTACAAAACACGACTACACGGTGTGTATAAAAACTACACGTTGTGTTCTTTTAAGCCATTCACATGGGCATGTACTTCTTCCACAACTAGTCGTGTAACGCCCCAACCACATGGCATGTTGTCCCCACCCACGGTGTGTACTTGAACTATATTCCCTTGCCTGAGTCTCCTTACACATCTAACCCACATGGTCCTCTTAATCCTAGACTGCATGGCGTGTTCATGAAGGACACGACGTGTACTAGACAAGGTTTCAACAACCTGTGTTGTTAGTTACACGACCGGCTACACGGTTCACTCTACACGATGTGTTCTCTGAGAATACGGCGTGTACTTGAAGGTTTTACCCGACCCGTGTTGTTCGTGACACGGTCAGGTACTTAGGTTACATGGAACGGCGTGTAAAAATAGAACACGGCATGTAAAGTCAAATTTTCATCCATCCATGTCATTAGCCACATTGGTAGACACATGGTCACTACAACACGGCGTGTACGTACCATACACGGCGTGTTCCTAAAGATTTTTCACAACCCCATGTTTCTTCCCACATAGTCAGTGACACAGTTTAAAAACTACAAGGTGTGTATTAATAAAGTACATGCCGTGTATTCTGGGTTTTTCCAGGCAGTAGCTCAAAAACTGCTCTGAAGCCTAGAAAACACAGAAAAGAAGAGTTAAGGTGCCAAATTCTGATTCATGAGGGCCCATACTCCCTGCGAATGAAATATTGTCATCTTATACAAGTTATAACAAGGCAATTATGCAATGATCCACCCAATTCCAGTCCATGAGGGCACATACCACCTCAGGAACCAAAGTTTGACGTCCATTTAAGAAAATTACTATAAAAACAAATTCTCTATCACATAGTAGAGATTCTATCAAAGCATATATCACAACAACATGCATAATCTACACAACGTCTATCACAACAATATGAAATCGCTAATGCATCCTAGATGGCATGGAAAGAATGCATGGCATGTGATTCTAATAAGTGCCTATATGATGCATGAGATGGAATACCCTCATCTCATTAGGTTGCGATAGAAATAGAACCGCAATAACAACAATGGTAACAACACAAAGCATGTGAATCACCCAATGGTGAAATCAAATCAGTTGTAAAAGTGTAAACCAGTAAAACTGCAATAAACGAGGTAGTGTGGCTTTTCACTGTATACGGGTTAGCTACTCTCAGGCACAGCTTATTACCAAGTACCTATTCTGTCATATCCATGGCTATAGGCTTCAAACAGTAAGTTAAGAGAAAAGAGTTTTTTTAATACCACTTTGTAACGTCCTGGTTCCAGAAGCCACCAAGAGGCGCCCCGTACTCGGTTGGTCACATGACCTCAAGCGCATTTCCCTGAATGCCAGAGGCTGCCGACTAGCAGCGAGGGCCTTGGGTGTGATAGTGGGGAAACTATGCCCTCATTGGCAGAGTACACAGTGGAAGTAAACAACACATTCAATAGCAGAAGTATTAATATCCAATAACAGTAACAGTGAAAAACTAAACAATAAAAAATTGGAGCACACATATATATATGAAATGATGCATGATACACATGTCTAGGAAAGCAACCAAACAAGTCACAATGCTGAATACAATATTAAGACAAAGTGCAAAAGAAAAACAGATAAGCAACTCCTCAGCATCGCAAGCCTCGTCTTGGTTCCATGCTCTCCTGCTCCAATGCAAGTCAAGTACCTGAAGTCGAAGGGCATTTTCCCTTGTCTATACCTACAACAATATAATCTGTTTGGGCCCAAAAGTATGACCCAAACAGGGTGTGAGACTAAATCCTAGTAGGAAACCACCCGAAGATCTGTGCCTAACAGTCAGTGAGTATATGGCAGGTAATAGTACATTAAGCAGTAAATAGTAACCAGTAAACAGGATGATACACAACAGTAAACAATCCACAGATAAACAAGCAGCAGTGAAGCAAACAGCTAACCACAAAAAGGAATTCCCTCTGGGAAGTACTCACAGCCATCCCTTTTGGTCCTATCCAAGAAGTACCAACAACCCTCTAGGTATTACACTCAGCCTAACCCCTCTGGTTTGGTCATATGAAATTATAAGACTCTCTGAGGAAGCACGCTCAGTCAATTCCCCTAATAGTCTAAGGTAGTCAGGGAATCTCTGAGGAAGATCATGCGGTCTAATCCCCTTATATCCCTAAGGTCTAGAGACTCTCTGAGGAAGCTCACTCAGTCAATTCCTCTTATATACTCAGGTCGATCACAGACTCTCTGAGGAAGCTCACTCGGTCAATTCCTCCTATAGCCTGTAATGGTTTAAGGAAATTCAAACAAAACACAGACTCTTTGAGGAAGCTCACTCGGTCTACCCCTGTATAGTCTATAAAGCTCAAGAATCTTTGAGGAAGCTCACTCGGTCTATCCTCCTGTAGTTTATAATATCCAAGACTCTCTAGGAAGCTCACTCGGTCTATCCCCTATAGTCTATAATGTCCAAGACTCTCTGAGGAAGCTCACTCGGTCTATCCCCTTATAGTCTATAGCACCAGGTTCTCACGACCCCGTGCCAGTCAATGAATAATAATGCTATAAGGCCAAAGTAAACCTACAGAGCTACTTGGATAACCAGTCTACAGTATAACAATCATGTCAGGGAACAACACTCCATCCTACGGTCACAAGGCATGGAAAACAGGTATAACAGCCAAAGGCTGAACAAGACCAAAAGGTCGTAAATGGAACAAGGAATGGTAAAATATCCAAGCATAGTAATTATCCTTGTACATAGCCAAATTACCTCTACACAAGCATACAAGCAAGGCAGGAAAACAACAGTGGAAAAATAGTAAACATGCAATACCCTGTTCAAGGGTATTGGTGGAAATTGCACATAAAACTAAAAGACTTTGAACGGAAAGGCACAAACCACCTACCTTGATGCTAGGAGATCGATATACTTGAACCACGAGGATTGAATCTCCTTAAAATGTCGTAGATCTATGAAAACACACAAAACGTTCAACCCACGATAACTTGCAAAAGATGAGGAATTGGAAAACTATGCTCTCGAAGAAGGAAGAGCTTACCGTTGTGGTTCCAACGCAATCGACGGCGGTCGATTCGGAGAACAGACGGAGGCTCGGAGGCTCGGAGGAGATTTGCGGCCATACGGGATGCTCTCAGTCGAGGAAGCTGGAGAAGAAGACAATTCTGGGGTTAAGACGCGACCCCGGTGCGTTTAATGAAAAAAAAAGAAAGTAGATGGCGTGTACTTTTGGAGTACACAGCGTGCACTGGGCTTTTCCGTACTCTGCTTTAAGCAGCCTCCACATCACCCCACATGACTGTGTGTGTGTACCGGACACGTCTAGCACACGGCCTCGTGCAGCATCGAAGTACATGATGTGTAATTATAAAGTACACGGCGTGTACTTCAAAAATTTCTAGAAACTCCACTTTTCTCAAAAACTCCAGAAAAAGGAAAAACATACCTGAAACGAAGGTCCGTGTTCTTACAGTATGTGTGTGTTTATATATATTATATGGGTATATCCATGTGTGTGTATTTATATGTGTTTATGTGTGTGTGTGTGTTTATATACAATTATTTTTAATTATATATATATATATATATTTATATATTTATATATACTTATGTAAATTTATTTATAAGTATATATATTTATATTTATTTGTGTATATTTATATACATTTATATATATATATACACACATATGAGTGTGTGTCTATATATATTTATATTTTCATATAATTCTATTTAATTATACGTGTTTGTGTTTATATACATTTATGTAAATGTATTTATATTTATATATTTTTTATATATTTTCATATATTTATAGATTTATATGTGACTATATTTATATAAATTTATATGTAATTATATTTTTATATGAATTCATTTATAAATCATGAATGAATATATTTGTGCATTTATATGTATTTATATGTGTATATATATGAATATTAAAGTCTGTTTGGTCACCATGTGAAGGGTTTAGTAGAGTGGTAAAGGCTTTTCATAGAGTGGAAAAGACTTTTCACAGTGACCAAGAGGTAAGGGGGTTCGAATCTCACCATACACATCTTTATACATAATTCTACAGTAATAAATAATAATTGATATTTAAAAAAATCAAAAACCATTGCTAAATGATTTGAAATAGTTTTTGAAAAAAGTGCACGAAATGATTAGCGATGCTGGTATTCACAGCGGTTTAAACAACTGCTAAATGGTGTTTTTGGTGTAGTGAACATCTTTCAGTGTAACCTTTTGAAACCACTACCATTAAATATCTCTAGATTTTCTCCTTTAGCATTTAATGGTTTCATTATAGTGAGTAATATTACCAGATTTGATGTCGAAATTTCTGTTATACAAACAGAAATCGAAATCCATATGATTTTATGAAAAATACAAAATTTGTCTTAAGATTTTTGGTGATGAAATCCATGTATATAAAATACAGTTATAATTTCAATTATAAATCTACACACAAAGTGTAGTAGGGTCTCTTCCTGTATGTGAAAACAATAAAGGAAGTGTTGACCAATTTGTATACTATATACAGTAGGTTCCTTCTTCCTAATCTGTAAAAACAATATAAGAAGGTTAGACTAGTCAGTATACGGAATAAAGTAGGGTCCTTATTGGTAAAATTAATCAAGTAATTTATATATTCAATACAGTATACCTTTATCAAATAGTTTGAGTCAGTCTACAAACGGAGTAAAAGGGGCAACAGGGGGATAGAGAAGAAAAACAAAGGACAAATAAATCTTGTAAAACCCATACCAAAAAACTCACATTGTATCCTTAAAGACAAATTTGATCCCTCTACGATGCCCAAAGTTGTAAGCAATTGTCTCCTAGGATAAATCAAATCAGCTTTCATGGATAGCGGTACTTCAAATACAAGAATGTCTTCTACTACAATGTGTGCTCACAAATTGCATTTTGAACTCTTGGAAATTGTGGATAAATTTTGATAGAGTTTTAGTAGATTGATGATAAATAAAACACAATTTAAAATAATATAGAGACACTTTTTATTAATAAGTAAAGAAAAAATGGGATTTTAAAATAATAATAATAATAGATATAATTTTATAAAAACCTAATAGAAGAATCAGTTAATAAAAAACTGAAAAATGAGTGTGGGAACCATTTATACCTATTGCTCACTCACTCACAATTCATCCACTTTCCATCCCTTCATTTTCCATTTATTTCCAGCAATCCCCTACAAAAAAATATACCTAGAATTATCCAACTATATTAAATAGTATTATAATAACAATTAATTGAGTTTTTAACAATTTTTTAAAATAATAATAAAATTAAAAAAAATTATGAAATATTATTTAATTGATGTCATAATAATGATAATAATGATGTATCACCCTAACACGGGAGTTGTGCTCCATGTTGGAGAACCACTAGGCCTTAGTTGCACCTCCCAGTACTCCAAAGGCTACTGATTAACAGTGATGATTTAATTAAGTGATAGTGGGGAGACCATACCCTCTGGTGATGATATAATAATAATAGAATAGGTCGTGATAATTAAATTCATTGTAGAAACATGTAATCAAACTCAGCTGAAACAATAATAAGTAATGGAAATAACAATCCAAAACACAATATCTATACATATCAGATAATGTATACATGTTAGACGGTCATAAAAAACATGCAGGATCACCCATGGATGATCATATAAGTATGCAATAAAAAATCCAAAAAAGAAACTTTAGCTCATTGAAAATAACCCCCTAGTCCATATTCCATCCATCCCATGAACTCATAGTGCATCCTTGGAAGCTAAGGTCTATCCTCTATGTTTGATCCCTTACTTGATCTCAAATATTTAAAATCTTCACACATTTAGAGGGGCCCATATAGGGTGTGAGTATAAACTCAATAGGTCACCGCCAATGTGTGTCTATCTTACATCTATATTTATAACAGTGTATGCATATGTAAATAAATATAAACAACACTCACGCATAAATTAACTTGCTTCCCTTATGCTTAACAGCCACAAGGAAGCATTTTCATACTTTGAACAATGATGGAAAAGGAATGATATATCCATGGCCAGTTATCCTTGGAGAACCCCTAGTCTCATCTCATTTCATACCACCTCAGCACCATGTGACCACCTATACCCAAGTATCCAATGTCAAATATTATCAATGTCCCATCGATATGACCATTAACATGTAAAAAGTCCCTTGGACTTCTGTTATTCAAACCATTGTTGGCTCAATAGCACGACATCCTGAAAAAAAAAATCACAAGTCCCTCAGACTTTCATTTAGATGATTGTCGGCAGCTCAATAGCCCAACATTCCAAGGCACAGTGGAATATATCCTTCAATAATCTTATTCCATCAACCCAAACATGTAGAGAAAGCCTCAGTCCTCAATCTATGGTCTCTCACAACATCAACCTGAAATTCTATGGTGAACACCTCTTCCATAACTGATGGTCAACACCATCCCCTAAACTGCATATACTACGGAGGTTTCTACCCACATCGAGTGGTCAGAACCACCTCACTAGGTCCTTTACTATGTGCACACAACTCCAATGGTGCTATCGATCAATCATGTTGAGTAGAAATCACCAACCATACCTAATCTACACCATCTAGAAGAACTCAATTGCCACATGTGAACCTCATCACTCAACCTCATCATGGTAATCACCATCCGCCTCAACTGTATGACCCATTTCACCTCAATTTTTGTGATCAATAAAACCCCAAGAACTTGGACCAAGCCTAGAACATTCCCACAAAACCAAGTCAGTCATAACAAAATTTAATTAATTTAGAAAACTAATCAACTATCATGACCTACCTAACCAAACTAGAAACCCCATTTCACTCATACCATGCCATTCAAGGATCAACGTACTTAATCAGACATGGAATTTCCCATCAACATCCTCCAATAATAATTATAAAATATAAGCATTAAATTAAATGTCTCATTAGAACCACCCCACTGACACAAATTTAAATGTGCATCCCACAACATACATATAAATAAGGAGAAATCTAGGAACCACCTACCTTATTCTTATAGGAACTTACTTGTCGAATACAAACCTCTAATCTGAGTTGAAATAGAAGGAAATTAAGAATCGTAAAAACACTCTGGAAATTGGGTAAATGATCTCATATGTAAATATCATTCCAAACAATGAGATAAAATAAGATAGAAAATAAGAGTACTAGTAGACTTACTAATACCTATACAATGCACCCGGTGACACTCGAATCAGATCCTAAATAGATAAGTTCAATCAAATCCTAAGGGAGAAGGGAAAGATCTCCCATTTCTGCTGGAGGGCTGGTATAATGGGGGAAGAAATGGGAGAAAGAATATTAAAAGAATCAATGGGAGAATATGTAATTTCTCACCATTTAATGAACCACACAGTTTGGCTAATCATGTGTCAACTGTGTAATGTCATTGTCCAAAGCGAACCCCACCTCACGCAGCTAGGTGTACGGTTCATCAAACCGTGTACAGCCCGTGTAGATCACCTCTGAGATAAACCGCAGACTTCTCGCACAGCCAATGACCCACCTTGCACGATTTGACTAACTATTCTCTAGAACAAAAATGGGTCACACGGTTTCCCCTAAAGGGTCATACGGTCTAAAAAATTGTGAACCTATTCCTACACCTTTCGAAAATGGGTTTTCAGGGCCCGACACTCCCAAAAATCATTAGGACCCTTGAGGCACTCACTGAGTCTTAAAACCCATCTAAAAACACCTTTGATCATTAAAACTCTTGGAATTAACCTTCAAATACCATAATAAAATTTGTCTTTCTCACCAAAGTCAAAATTAAAATTTACCCGGAAATTTCAACTTGTTCAAAAAAACATGGGACGCTACAATCTCCCCACCTTACAATAGCTCATCCCCAAGCTATTTGGTATCATGCTGAGATGGTACTGAATATATCCATCCCATAAACATTACCTCAGAATACTATAGTCACCACTCATAGGTTAATTCCTCTTGTGGCACTCCCCACCTTAGGAATTTTCCTACCTGATCGCTCACCGACCCAACCCAACATTATGATGGTTCCTATGACCACCATTCAGAAATACATATCCCCACATGAAATACTATCATTTATACACCTCTATAGGTGCTCAATTCATACATATGTCACTCATGAAACCCACATCGCAACCAATGCCTAAGAGTTCCCACATCACATATGATGCCCAAATCCTTCCTACGTCATCCACAATGGCCACAAGGTCCTAAATCGTAACAAATTATTGAAAAACATGCATTACATATGATTCCAAAAATCCCATATCAAATATATATATCATACCCATAAAAGTTCTTGGATTCTTATGCACCCATACAAGCCACACATCATTCCTGATGCTCACATTTTAACCCATACCTGGTTAATTCCATTATCACATGTGCACCTCATTCATCCAAAGTCATTTATATCCAAAAACAAAATGAAAACATGGACACTCTCATGACATACCTTTAACCATTGTTAGCTCCCTGACCTGCTCTGACTTGGTCATCTCAACTGCATGTACCTAGCCTAAAGCCCAACTTCTCGAGGCCTAACCTCCCTACAGAGCTACACCAGCTACCAGCCACTAACCCCACTACTAAATCCCTATATATATGACACAAACTATCCATGTTGTATTATCCATGATACTTACTCCTGGCACCACTTTTGGTCCTACCTCAGATCCATGAGTCTCACCAAGTCCCTAACTCCCAGCTATCTGAGAAGTATTCCAGCAGAACGTCTCCAGATGTCTCATATTCTTGCATGTCTGACACTACTTTGGAGGTCGATCACAGTGGTTATGAACGTGACATGGCTTCCCACACTAGAAACACACCATCAATGACCCACACCTCGATGGTTTTCCTGAATCTATGGCCTGATGACCATACTGGGACTTCTCACAGTCTCGCTTTCAGCTACCTAAAGCACCACTTCCAATCCCACCTAGAATTATCACTCAAATCGAGTAATTTTGGTCCATCGAGTTTCCCACAACTATTAGTGCCTAATTTACTACCTCAAAGAATGAGGTTAACCTAAAGATATTTTCCTAAATCCCGATGGCATGCCTTAAGCTATCCCCAAATTACCTCACCCTGGAAACGCCATCCCCTGTCATAGAAGGCACAAAATAGGATAGGTATGTGAACCTTCCAGCATAATCCATAATAGATGTATCTCCCTACTTCAAGTTCATGAACTCACGGGCTCGGTCCACTCTCAATGTCTCTGGGAAGAAATTCTTGAAAAAATTGGTCTCAAAATCCTTCCATGATAGTCCCTGATGTCTTCCAGCCTATAATTGTATGTCCCACTAGTGGTTTTTCAATCCTCTGAGCATATACATAGCCAACATAAACCTCTGATCTAGGGGTGTCTTGAATGGGTCAAATATCATCTGCACAAACTCAATACAATTATCTATTTCTTGTGGTCCACCCTCACCCTAAAATAATGGTGGGTGCTGAGATAGGAACTCCCACATCATATAATTCATGGGAATCTCAGCTCCCTGTTCTCTCATGTCAATACTTTATATGAATCACACTAAGATCGCCTTGAGCTTCTCATCCAGCCATGACCCAAGATATACCATCTATTGCGACTACCCTGCCTATCTCAGAGCCTTTACTTATGGATCATGATTATCCTGCCCCTCAGGGGACTCATCCCAACCCTCAAGAGCCTCATCCCATGCATGCTATAGCAGAACCACATATTCATCCTCTTGATGCTCCATTAAATATCATCTAGGTGTCATCACACTGAATACCAAATACCATGTTCAATAACATCAGTAACAACAATATATCATAAATTGGGAAAGTTGTAATAGGCAGCACATCTCACCACCCTTACACTTCCCTACCACACCCACATCACACATCATCTAACCTCACATCCCCCTACCTACCCATATTAAATTCTGATATCACCTATCATGCATATCCAAAAAATGCTATTCTGGGGTGGCTGAGTAGAATTCCATGAAGAATCTATATAGGGAAACAATGTTTAGCTTGTTGTTGACATTTTAAATAGCTCATCCCTCTCTTTTATCCCTTCCTACCCATATTATAGTCAAACTCTACATACATCACACACATAGGATCACATATCAGACTCATAAGGAACCACATACTAGGGCTAGTTGAGTAGAATGACACCAAGAGACTATAGAGGAAAACACTATTTACCCTGTTGTAGACACTTTAAACAACCCAACCCATTTTTACGTATTTTAGGTTCTAGTAAATAGTCACAAGCGAATTCACATATCATATAAGCCTAAGTCCCCACCATGATGCATAAATACTCCCCCTTATTATACTAGGCCAAGGGTAAAAATATGATAAACCAATAACATCACATCCAAGTGCACCTATCGAGGTGAAAATATGTCAACAGTAATAGCACAAAGTAGAACATCAATTTCCCATCCCTGGAAACTTGGTCTATCCCCCATGCATGGGGCCGCAGGCACCCAAACATGAGCTCCTTACCTAGTTCTGACTAGATCATAGTATCCAGTCTACCACAACCAAAATAGTAAAACAAAATAAAAAGGAACACATTTGATACCATTTGTAGCACCCTGACTTAGGAGCCAGTAAACCTATTCTTCGGGTTGGATAACCACTGGGCCTTAGGCACACCTCCTTGTATGGTAAAGGCTTATGACTGGAAGTGAGTCTCTAATTAGGTGATAGTGTAGAGACTATACCCTCTGGTGATGATATAATAATCATAGAAGTGTTCATGATAATTAAAGGCACCATGAAATCATGTAATCAAACTCAGTAAAATCAATAATAAGCGATGATAATAACAAACCAAAACACACTATCCATACATATTGTAACACCCCGAGATTTTAAGAAAAATATTCTTTTTAATTTCATTAATGTCTTGTGTTGTACGCTACACCAAAAGGAGCTTGCACAACACGCATCCTTGACTTTCCTTGCATTACACGCAATCGCGACCTTCCTCGATAGCGTGTGTAGTACGCAATACCGAGTTTCACTAAACAACGATATGTTATTATTAAAACTAGCCGTTATGAATAGTAATAACCACTTTTTGAAATTTTGTAAATTTTATTTTTCAAAATGGACTTCATTTTTGGATTCGGAATATCGAAATTATCCTAGGGTGAAATTTTAGTATTTTTCTGAAAACTTTCAATTTTTGATGAATAGTGAAACCACAAAGTGGTAGTTAAAAAAACTGAATTTTTTATAAAACTTAATTTTACCGCTTCTGTGAGTGGAATTTCAAAAATCCTAGAGACAAGGTTAATATCAAGGACTAAAATGTGGTTCAATGAGATGAAAATAATTTTTGTTGAATAGTAACTTTTTACTTTTATTTACCACGGTAAAAAGTAAATAGGGTAATTAAGGGTAAAAATGATATTATTATTACCCTAACACATGTCCTAATTATATTTGATAAGTGTAATTCGACCAAAAACAACCTTAGGAATAAAATATGACCATTTAGGCCCACTTGGATTAGATTAGGACATTTATTATTAATTTATTTAAAGAAGGGTTAAAATAGTTGAAATCAAAGTTTAATAAGTAAATCATTTTTAATATGGGTTTATACATAAGATAAATTCGACTATAAATATTAATTAGAAATATAAATAAATTTCTTACATAATGGTATTTTATTTTTAATTTTTAGACATTAAATAATTTAATTTATTTATGACACGACGATGATGCAGTAATTATCTTATTAATGAAATATTGACATAATTGATGTTATAAATACCCAAATAAATTTAATTTGAGACTTTTTATGAATTACACTAATTTTAAAGGTTAATATGACATGTTAATATTGATTTAATTAACTTTTTTAGAACTAATAATTATGTTATGATTTTCACAAAAATCAATTACTAAATAGTGTCAAAATTGACATAAAATAGTTTTTAAAACAAATATTATATTATTAATTGTATTTTATTCCTAAAAATCTAATGTTTGGCCAAATGACTTAGATAAGGTTATATATTTTAATAATAAACAACTTGGGGTTTGTTTGGCTTGTTATATTAAGTTTATTAACCTTATAGTGTAAGAACACAAGAAGACACGGTAAAAGTAAAATTATTTAACTTAATGTTAAAACTAAATGATAAGGTTACAATAGGAACCTAAACTTGTATAAATTCTATTTTATGAGAGTATTTATACCCATCCCCACCTTAGCTTCTAAATAAATCAATTTGGAGCTATTTAAAACCTAATTTGGCTTTATAATAAAATAATATTTTTAGTTTTCCAAAGGTGCCCCTCTCCTCCCTTATAAAAGGGCACCTCCTCCCTCTCTTCCTCACACCACTTTGAGCCTTAAATCTCGGACAACCCCTGAAACATTATCTTCTCCACTTCCCTAGAAACATCCTAGAGGTCCTGGTCTTCTTCAAAGACCAATTTTAGTGCCCTAAGAGGAGGACTCAAAGAGGTGCTTCAAAGAAGAGGTAATGTCCGTTACCGATTCTTTCAACTTTATTTCTTCTTCCACTTCTTCTTCTTAGATTGTTTCATTGTGAAGTAATAACATCAGTATCACTCATATACTTATATGTTATTATAAGTATGAAACAACCCTATTTCACCATCTATTCATCCTACGGAAAACGAAATCACCGTGCGTGCGTACGTACGGAATACCGTCTCCATGCCGTGGTGTAATCTATTTTTCACCACCACCTTACTTGGATGGGTATAATGGTGTAAATAATAACTATATATGATTATTGTAAAGTGATATTGATTCTGAAATAGTATACATACACTCCAATACAATTCCACGATCATGAGAATGATATCATCGCTCGTGCGTACGTACGGACTACCGTCTCCACGACGCGATGAGATTCATTCTCCACGTTAACCATTCATGAATGATTATAAAGTATATATAATAAGTAATCATGAAATATATGACATAATAATTATACTGGATTTATGTATATATATATATATCATCTACTTAATTTCATTCAACTCAATAAGGAAACGAAAACAGTGTTCATGCGTACGTACGGCCTACCGTCTCCATGAACGGTGTATTTCTTTCCATTTACTGATCTATTATATATATGTATATTCTGAATATATATTATATATAAATCATGTTTTATATTCTGGAATTATGTAATCATGATCTAAGTAATCATATGAATAATTACAAGTTAAAACACGGACGACAAATGAAACGATTTTACCCAAAACGCTCTTTAACGTGGAATTTACAAACGAACGGGTAATATAAAGTCATAATTGAACCATATATAATATCATAACAATGAGTATGATTCTGGAATAAGTCAATGACATTATTTAAATCATTATACAGGAGGTTCGGACACTTACGAAGCAAATCGGACCTAAGGTAAGGGATAATTTTGCAAATCTCATTTTTATCTGAGATTGCTTATTCGTAAGTATTTACTGGGGTTATTGTTATTGTCCATGTCCATGTTTTCTAAAAGTGTTTTTATGTATTTTTAATGTCCTTTTTACCCATTTTTGACTTTTACAACATGGTATGTAAGGAATCTTTCTTTTTTTTACGTTACGAAGTACTTTTTGACTTTTCCGGCAAAAGTACGAGAAGAATGTTTTTTTTAATGTATACGACATGAAAGGATTTTTATGGTTTTATAAAGCCTTATTTTCATGAAGCTTACTCCAAAATATTTCAGGAATATTTTTAACAAAATCCTTTTCTTTTAAAATTACATGACGTTTTTTGAAAAGAAATTGATTTTGAAGAAGAAAGGATATTTTACTCAAGAATTCATTTCAAGTGTTTTATCAAAACCATTTTTCCATCTAAGATGGCATTATTTCATATGTGTATGTTTCAAGTATAATGTATCTATGATTTACATGGTTTCCCTTTTATTATTATGAAATGATATCCATTTCTTTTATATGGATTATGTGATGATGGGATGATGTTTATGAAACCCATTTTATTTATTGGGTTTTTATGAATGATGTATGTTTATTTTGTGGCACAAGTAAGAATGATTTCATTATGAGATGGGTGGGACATATATCTCCCTCCAATGCATTGGGTAAAGATTTTATATCTCATGAGATAAACATGGCTGGAACGGTAAGTTAGTCTGGTTCAGTGTTACAGGACTGAAACGAGGAGTGAACTCGATTCAGAAAGGGACTTTGTCCACTAAGATGGTCTTGGAAGCAATGCCTTGGCTACTATGGAAATCATGACATGTGCTGAATGGTTGCCACAATTACATGTTTTATTCCCATGCCATTTTATCATGATTTATGTTCCATTATGATCTATGCCTTATGTACTTCCATGTTTTATGTCTTTGCTCAAGATTTTGATGTTTAAACATTATGTTCATGTTTTTAAGTTCAAATGTATATGGTATGTTTTATTTTATCCATGCTTACCCTTACTGAGAATTTGAGCTCACCATTTTTATGTTTTCTTTTCCCCCGGGATTAAAAGAAAGGTTTTAGGTAAGGAAACAAAAAGTGGAAGATCTTTATGGGAGATGTTGAAGATCTTTCACCACGATTAGAAGATTACGTTCCAAGTTTCCAAAGACACTAAACTATTACGGTCCTTGTGTGTCTGTTTTTGTTATGTATTGAGTATTCCGCAAAAGTAATGTAATGTCCATGTACGTCAAGCTTTGGGTCTCTACACATATCAAATAATGTATACATGTCATATAGTTATACAAAATATATAGAATCACCTATGGCCAATAATATAATTACACACTCAAAAATCCCAAAAAGAAACTCCAGATCAATGAAAACAACCACCCCAGTCTATATTTCATCCATCCCATGCACTCATAGTGAATCCCTGATCACTAAGGTCCAACCCTTGTGTCTGATACATTATCCAATCTCAATGACATAAAATTTTCATGTGTCCCAAGGGGGGGCGTGCAGGATTTGATTATAAACTCAATAGGCCACCCATGTCAAATATAACTAGCATCCCATTGGCACACTCATTAACATGTCACAAGTCCCTTAGACTTCCTTTATTCAAACCATCGCCATCTCAACATCCTAATATCCTAAAATCAATCACAAGTTCCTCAAACTTCCGCTCGAACGACTATTGTCAGCTCAGCATCCCAACATCCCGAAGCACGACGACATTCATCCTTTAATAATTTTGGCATGTCGGCCCAAATGTGTATGGTGAGCCTCATCCCCAGATTGATGGTCTCTCACACCATAAACTATGGATTTATATAGTGAACACCTCCTTCATAACTGATGGTCAACACCATCCCCTAAGATGCATAAACTACGGTGGCATCCACCCACATCAAGTGGTCAACGCCACCTCACTAAGTCCTTTATTGTGTGTACATGACTCCAATGGCACTATTGACCAATCATAGTGAGTAAAAATAACCAACCATACCTAAGCCACACCATCTGGAGAAACTCCATCACCACATGAGAACCTCTTTACTCAACCTTGGCATGGTAATCACTATCTTTCTCAACCTGACGAACTATCTCACCTCAATTCTGGTGATCAACATCACCCCAAGCACTCAGGAAAATCCCAACATGTTCCCGCATAACCAACTAAGTCATACCACAATTTAATTAATTTAAACAAATTAACCAACTGGCATACCCTGCCCAACAAAACCAAAAACCCTGTTTCACTCATACCATTCCATTCGAGGCTCAACATAATAAAAATACATGGATTTTCCTATCGACATCCTCTAATAATAATTATAAAAGACAATAATTAAATTAAAGGTCTTAACCAGACCACCCCACTCATGTGTATTTAAATGTGCATCCCATAGCATGTGTATAAACAAGTAGAAATCTAGACACCACCTACCTTAGGCTTATAGGTGATCACTCGTCGAATATTGGCCTCTAATCTGAGATGAAACAGAAGGAAATGAATAATTGGCAAAAATCCATGGAAATAGGGTGAATGAGATCAGATGGAAATATTATTTCAAGTAGTGAGATAAAAGAAGAGAGGAAGGAAGAGGAATAGTAGCATTACTGCTAGCTATACAATGCACCTGACGGTGCTCGAATTGGATCCCGAACGAAGAAGTTCTATCAAAGCCTAAGGGAGAAGGGAAGGAGATCCAACGGCTGATGGAGGGTTGGTCAAATGGGGGAACAAATGAGAGAAAGAAGATTAAAATAAGGGAATGGGAAATCAGTAATTTTTCACCCTTTAATAAATCGAACAGTTAGGCCACACGGTTTGACTAACCTTATGTCAACCACGCAGTGTCACTGTCCAAAGAAAACCTAACCTCGCACGGATAGGTGCATAGTTTTTCAAATCATGCACAAACCATGCAGATCACCTCTACAATTAAATGCAAACTTATTGTACAGTCTTGTACCCCACCCTGCACGATTTGACTAACCATGCTATAAAATAAAATGGGCCACACTGTTTCCCCTAAAGGGATGCATGGTTAAAACAAACTGGTTTCCTCTATATACACCTTCTAAAAATTTATTTTTGGATCTTGATGCTTCTGAAACTCATCTGAACCCCTGAGGCACTCACTAGGCCTTAAACCCCACCTAGAAACAACACCTTGGAGCGTTCAAACCCCCATAATTAACCTCTGAAGCCTATAATGAAATTTGGCCCACTCACCAAACTCGAAATTCAAATTTACCTAGAAATTCCAATCCGTTCAAAAAAAAACCAGGATGTTACAAATGATGACTCCTTGATTCCTAATAAATTCCCTCCACAATGGAAAAATTTAATGTGTTTCTTCATCCTTTGGAATTCCATCTATATATATGTGAAAAATATAATGAGATGGTGACTTTGGATCTACATTGTATTCTTTTCTCTACTTCTTGTCTTATATTTTTATTTCTATTTTCCATTTCCATCTCCATATGAAAATTCTATGCTTGTTTCTTCAAAAATACACATCTTCTATGAGTGATCACACATTTTTGGTTTCAAAATTCCTTACGGTTTCAATCGGTATTTGATCTATTTTACAACATGTTATCAGCATGGTAATCTTCTCTACATTGCGAATCATGGTGGCACTGCGTCTATTGTTATCGTCAATTTAAGATAATTCTTGCATGAAAAAATGTATTTCATATTTTTTTAGACATCCTTATTTTGGCATGCTTCTACATGTGCACATAGACTCCACTCATTTGAAGAACTATATCAACAAGTGAATCTTATTTTCTATACCATATTTATTTATACTCTCTTGATAACATTTAAAAAAAATAAATGAAATATTTTTAATCTTTTATTTCAAGAAAAATATTGGGCTCATGAAGGGAAGTTTTAACTCATGATTATCAAATTTCAATCCATTCCTTTAAGTAAATGTAACTAGTTATTGAAATTATGTTAACAAATGATGTGGTTGATGTTGAGGAAAATATAATTCATTAAATGAAACTATTAAACACCACCACCAAAAGTGGTCGAATGATGAACATCGCATACCTTTCATACATCGGTCCGAAGTTCACCAATCAGTGATAAACATCGTATACCTATTGTACATCGAGTCAAAGTTCACTGATCATGCCATGAACCATGCTGGTGGTATAATAATACTTGGCATCACCTATTTTTTGTACACTCCATAGGTGTTTAAATTTATTATGATGTATAATTTTTCATAAAATATATGATATTTTTTTGTATTTTTAAAATAGATATAGTATTACATTATTTCTTTTCTCTTTCATTTTATTTCTTATAAAATATTTGAGAGAAATTAAGTGTTATAGAAGAACAACATAAATATATTTTATTGATATTCATTCCCTAAAGTGGATGAAATTGTTAAATTAAATATTAATGCTATTGTCTTGAAGGCAATATAAAACCTGAAAAAATAATTATATTTCATTCCCATAAGTGAATGAAAATTTAAGTTCAGGTGAATATGATATTTTGAGATAATCATTGTGCCTTATTTGTTTATGGAGGAAAATAAACAAATAATAACAATACAACCACTAGAAGCGGTTTAATGACAATACATATTTAAAGAGTGCAGTGAATTTTATTAATATTTATAAAAGAGTGCATCCTTGAAAGATGATGTGAAAATAGCGTTTTTTGACATTATATTGAAGGATATCTTTATTTGTCAATTATTGTTCCTTCAACAACAATATCAAGGGAAAAATATTATTTATCATGTGCTTATGGATTATCAATATCATCTTATGTAATTTGTTTAACCTCTGAAGTGGATGTTTTTATTCTTATAGTTCATAAATGGAATTATTGAATTTCATAGTTTTGATAATCCAATATATTTTATGAAAATGATTTTACTACCTAAAGTGGTTAAAACAATGATCATCATAATAAATAAAATTAGCACTTCTATAAAATGATCATTATTGATAAATAATGAATTATAATTCACAGATCATGAAATCCAATAAATAAATCTATTCCCTAAAGTGAAAGTGATTTTAATTAATTTATTACATTCCTTAGAGAGAATGAAATTAATCATGAAATTTTTTATGTGATTTGCGCTACTCATACATGGAATTTTAACATGAATATTTGAAAGTTGATGAAATTTGATCAAATGATTTCTATTACATTTGGTAAAGTGAATATTTTTATAAAAAATATTCTATGAATTATAAATTTTGATGGCGATGAGGTGTGTATTGTGAATCCAGAAGATTATTTTATATTGATTCTGACTACCGCATTCACCGGCTTTAAAATATATGGGGGATCCGCTTCTAAGTAGATGTATTTTAAAATAATATTTGGACCAAAAGTTCCAAAATATACAATAATCTTCTTGGTGATGGGCCTAACCCATTATGATTATATTATGAATTCATCAACCACCATAATTGGAAATTATAATGATAGATACAAGTATGCACAATGGAAGATCCTAAAGATCTTATATATGTCGATCTTGAAGAAAAAGTTTTGATTAAATGCTTTAAAAGAACTCATATGTTTTCAGAACTCTTAGAGAGTTGGTATATGCTCATGTAAGTACATTTATTGGTAGTGCATTTTAAAGGGTCCAGACGAGAAAATATATTTCTACCTAGTGGTACAAAGTTTTTCAATGAATAATACTTTGTTATATCTGAAGTCTAGATGAGATATATTAAAAATCAATGATATTCTTGAAAATGAGTATCATACAAAGACATTGGGTAAAATAGGTTCCTCAATATATAACATGCATTTATAATAGATAAGGATTGATTCTATAGAATTTTTCATGTATAATTGAATCAATTATAGTAAACCATAAGTTTTCAAATCCGAACACATTAAATACATGACATTATCATCTAATTCATGAAGAATAAATTATAATGAAAACTATTGATACAAGTATACATGAACATCAATTTTGTTGATAAAATCATAGATGTCCATTAGGGAGAGAATGATGAATTTATTTAATGGATGTATGTCTACTAAATTATCACATATAAGAGAATTATCCATTCTCATTATGTTATTATATGGGTGTTTTCACCTACCATGTGAAACCATTTAAATATTATATGATAGATGCATGTACTAAATGGTCACATGTGTTATTATTTTTTGGTGAGTATACATTTCATTCTATACATGTCAGTTAAAATAAATATCGATCGTCACATGAAATATATCAAATGGTCCAACAAAACCTTTGATAAGATGCTCACAACACTTATATGAATAATTCGGATGAAAAGTGTGGGAAATCAATAGTTCGATTATACACACCAAAAGTGTGGTTGGACTAATTATATCAAATCATCGTTCATTATGAGTAGAAAGTAATAAATATATTTTCCCTTGAAGTGGAAAATGAACATATCAACAACAATATATTTGTTTGGATATTGTCCCTAAAGTGAGACTGATACGAGATAAATTATGATATCTCGTTCAATGTTGTTGATGATATATTTGAATTCTTGAATGCTTTCAAAACACGTTGATGATAATGAATTTTTAAATGATGTCAATGTCATAATAATTAGCCAAACTACCAAGACTATTGAGCTTATTATAAGAAATGTTCTTATAAATTTGGATATTTATATTATTGTATTATGTTCAATTGATGTTTTCACTGTTTATCTGTATGGAATTATTGAGTACAACATCTATGAATCCTTGAAGGGTTCGAAATGTCTAAAGCATGGGAGATCACCTGGTTCAAACGATAAAAATCATCATCTAAGGAAAGGGAGACAACATATGTTGGTTGGGGAAATAAATGAACCCAAGGATAATGTAAATTCACTTGATCATGACCTTCCTCAAGAAATCAATATACCAAAATTTCATGATCACGATGAAGAGAAAATTTCTATAAATTTCACCAACACTGGGAAATATTAGAACAGAGGGGAAACCATTGTTGATAACACATTTTTATTTATTGTGGCGCTTGAAATTACTGACGGGGATCAGTAACTAAAAACATTTAATAAATGTAATTGTATAACATATTATGGGATCAATGGAAAGTTATGATCCAATCTAAATTAAAATCACTTGATAAACGTGAGGTTTCTTGGTTGATTGTGAAAACCCTTGAAGGGATTAAACTTTTTGGTTATAAATGGGTATTAGTGAGAAATTAAAATGAAAATAAAGAAGTTGTGAGATATAAAACATGACTTGTTGCTCAAGGCTTCTCACAAAGACCTGAGATTGATTATGATGAAACATACTCTCCTGTAATGGATGTGATAACCTTTTGGCGTCTCATGAAATCCGTTATACATGAGCAACTTGAATTACGCCCGATGGATGTTGTGACTACATACCTTCATAGTAATATTGATAATGATGTTTACATTAAAATCCAAGAATGATTCAAATTTTTTGAAGAATATACAAAATTATGAAGTTTCACCCAATCTGATAAATTTATGTATGGGGAGAACTAAATAAGTTGCATTTCATGTATCCATCTTAAGATATATCTATATATGGAAGAATGTACAATTGATCTTATCATCACGTATGGTTTGTATAAATCAATGTTATTGTATCAATCCATATATTTTGGATAACATCAAAAGTCCTAAAGAGTTTACAAAATCATTAGAATATTTGATGATAAGATTACAAGGAATATCCTTATATTTTGAATTAATCATTCAGAAGATAAATCATAAATTTTGGAATGATTTTACACTCATGAAAATACCTTTAACAATTAAATCTCTCGATTCCAAGAGTGATATATACCATACATGAGGGGATAATGAAGGACTTATCTATCTTATAAGGATTAAATACAAATGCACATTTTATTTATCCCCAGAGGACACACACACACGTATATATGTATATATGTACATGTGCATATGTATCTTGCAAATAACAAAAAATAATACTATGATGCAAGGTAATGTTCTTCCCTGCTCATTGAAATTTAAAGGGTATGAATTGTTATTATTCCAAAATTCAAAACCAAATGTTTTGGTTATGAATTGATAAATTTCATCACGGCCATTCAATAATATAATGAGTTATATGATGTAGCAATGACTATTATGAGAGAGAGAGATATATGTAACTGGTGTACTCTTTTCCCATAATCAGGTTTCCTTCAATTAGATTTTCTTGATAAGGTTTTTAATGATACAATGCTACGAAGACTTGATGTTATTGTATTCTTTTTTCTTAATCAGGAGTTTTTCTCCTGAAGAGTTTTTGCTTGATGATGTCTTTTTTAACGAGACAATCATACATCATAAAAAATATCCAAGGGAATGTTATAAATTATTATGGATATCTATAATTAATGAAAATCGTTGGGTTTTTCCATGAACGATAGTTTTTAATGAAACCATTCATCATTACCTATGGTCTACCTCCCATGTCTTGAATATATAATTAAATAATAATATTAATTGATGCCCCGACGACACAATTGAATAACTTAATTAGAGTGAGTTGGGAACAATGTACTATTTTCTCTCGTATCATTTTTTCCTATTTGGTTTTCATGATAAGGTTTTTAATGAGGAAACACAACATAAAATTCAATTACTTTGCCTTCATTTATTTTTCCCACAAAGCTTTTTTAAAGTGAAGATTATATAGGATTTTGTGAAATTATGACATCAAATGGGGAGCGTTATGAAATATTATTTAATGGATGTCGTAATAATTATAATAATGATGACATCTAGATTCCAAATAAATTACCCTCATAATAGCCAATTTTAATGAGTTTATTCATCATTTGGAATTCCAATCTATGTATTAGTGAATAATATAATGAGACGATGGTTTTGACTCTACATTGTGCTCCTTTTTCTATTTATTGTTTTTATCTTATATTTGTATTTTTATTTGTTTTGGCCACTATCATATGAATATTTGAGGATCGTTTCATCGATCAGTCTTTCAACAAAAATATGTTCTATAGAAAAAAGAACGAAAAAAGAAGGGGGAAAAAAGGTGAGATGAGCTCTTTATATATATATATATATATTTTTTTTAAGGGAATAAAACCCTAGATTGATATAGAAATATTCGAACGACGATTAAAGAGCCAATCAGGAAATTGGTAAAATCAGGTAAAATCACCCCTATATTTCCTGGAGCTCAACGGTGAGCAGCATGTCTGAGGACAGGCAGCGGTGCTGGGATGATCATGGCCTGTTGCCCCCGAAGTGAAGCAACCTCGTCGTTCCCACCTGTGGACAAATGTATACACAATTCTCTACACTTTCCTATTCAATAGATGCAGAGCATGGCGATACATTTTATTAAATTTGAACTAAGGGAGGACCCATTTCGTTCAATTCGACGATCAATTTCTCGTTCCCCACACCAGGTGAGAGTCTTTGCTTCCAAAACAATGAAATGTCAAGCTTTTGATGTGGGCTGTCCTTGAATGGCGGGGTTGGGCCTGCCTGTGAGAAACATTTTCGACTTTTTTTTTTGGCGCTTTTGTGCTTTTGTTGACGGTAGCGCCCCACCATGGCATTTCGAGGGGCAAACCTTTTCAGGGGAATTATGCAGGCCACATGTTTGGTGAATTTACCCAACCACAGGTGGGTCTACCGCTGCGGCTGCACGTACTCTAATGATTAGTTTATCTGCTTTGAATTAAACCTTCACTGCAAAATTAATAATGACGGCATGAGATTCTCAAGTTCCAAACAGCAATAATGTTTTATTTTCTTTATTGTCTGTAAGAATCTCTGACTGTGAAGTTAGTTTCGGTAATTGTAATTGTTTATTCTGATATCTTCAGGTATCGACCTTTTAGGCTTTATCATGCAGGCTCCACGTTGGGTTAATTCTAATTATTTGATTCTCAAGTTTCTCAAAGTGTTATCTTTTTGGGAATTAGCTACAACTTTCATCCAGTTTTTTTCTTTTTTCTTTCCAGTTGGTAGTTGGAGTGGGTACTGGTAACGCGCAGACACATGTTTAATCCCTCTAGACTACTTTTTCATTGATGGGTCGCAAAATGTAAATCCGGACACACCCTGTAGCTTGTTTTATGATGAATGATTGTTGATTTTTTCGCTCCTTATTCACAAACATATAATTAATTTTAGTGTTTGATTGACTATCAGATCACCACACTGAAGAGTTCAAGCGTCTAAAATAAGTACTTGAAATTCTATCTGCGGTGATTTTATTCACAGTTACTTTTTAAAGGTCTGGTTTACCCCCTAATAATTGAATACAAATCCAAGATAGATATTTATATTTATCTGTGTTTTTTTATGCGAGTGTGTGTCAACTATCATCATGGAGAGACAAAAAATGCACTTTTGCCAGCACAGAGAAACCTTATGAAGCGCATTCCAATGGTATTGAATCTAACTTAGGAATGTCAATATTATCGGAAAAACATAATTCTGGAAAAAGAAATTCTTAAAAGTAAAATGCTGGTAGAACCTTTATCAGCTATTACAAACCTACCCTAAACAAGTGACCCACTTAAACTTTACCACTGTAGATAATTTGTATTTTTTACTTTCCTCACCCATTAGCCTTCTAAATAGAATATCTAGCCTCAAAAATGTATTTTTTTTCTAGACGTATATGTTGCACCTCAATCTCCCAGATTGAGAATCAAATATAATTCTCATATACAAAATGTTCTTGCCTCCCCAAATTTTTCAAAGATCCTCTGGTTCTAGAACCGTTAAAGTGCATGCTCTCCTCCCCTTCCCTTGTGTCATGCTTCTAGTCATGTTTAAATAAGGAGTCATGATAGAAATGAAAAACTTGTTGGTTTGTCTGATTCTATTGATTTTCTAATGTTTTGAGAACATTGCTAATTAGATAATCCACACTAGAAATTGTAGATCAACATGGGCACAAGTCTCTGGTCTGTATTTGCTTGTCTTGCATGCTGATACTATTAAGCCTGTATTCTGTATCATGATTAAAAGAAGCAGTTGCTGGTGATTAAATAAATCATGATAAGGTTTTCAAGAGAATATTTAAACTTGATTCGATAAGTGTTCTCTAAAAAGTCAACCAAGTTAAATATTTCAAAAAACTATCCAAAAAAAAAAAGATGACCCTGATATAAAAGCAACCCGAAAATCAATCTAAACACCACGTTGATATAAATAAATTTCCAATGGTATTAAACACTGGATTGAACGGGCTAGTTCAACTAAAGGATCGGTGAACCGGTGGTTGGAATGGTTTGGACTAAGTGGAAAACCAGAGCATTGACAAACCAATCAAAAACTGGTTAACGGGTCCCTGAACCTATCAAAACTTCAAAATTGGCAGGTTTATGCAGTTTGAATTATAAAAAAAATCTCTTAAATCCCCTTATAATTGTCAATTCTGATAAAAATGATTAAACATGAATAGATAATCTCATTTTTTATGATTTAGATTAAGCTTGTTGTATGTTATTAGAAGTTTTAAATTAGTTGCATAATTATGAGTTACTTATTAAAATGAAAATTATACAACAGGAATGAATGTATTGTTAAAATCATTTTTTTTATTGATTATTACATGTAGGTGATATTTTATTGATTGATTTTAGGATATATTATTTAAAATATATTAATTTAATTACAATCAGTTGAATTATGGTTCAGCCACAATCTGGCTACTACATGATCGTGTACCACCATCAGTTCAATGACCAGTTATGTTTAACTTTTGCATCAACACTTTTTAGTGACAAATTTTGTATTTTTTCTTAGTAATATATCAGGATATAATGATTTGTTTTTAACCTTTTTTCATGTCAGTTGATTATCTTTCAAAGCCACATAATAGCCTATTGTTGACTTGCTAGCAAAAAGATAATTAACCCAATATATATCAAAGCATTATGCTGTTGTAATGCTGTGAGGCATAGCAATTGAAAATAAAATAAAAGATAAAAGTATATGAGAAAATGGTGCATGAATATAAAATACAAAATAACAATCATAACAGGGCTTCAAAATGTAGTATTGATGTTCAAAAATTAATTACTTTTTTTGAAAACTTTCTTTCATTGAAGTCGGATGAATTCAGTATTTAGGGCTTCAAATAATCTAATTATAATATTTTGGGGAGGAATAGTTTGAATAGATTTGATAATATTATCTACATCAATAAAGTATGTTTTTATTTTCAATTACTCTTCCCAAAATAGCCTCGAAATTAAGCATGCTTTAAGAAAAATGCATGTGGCATAAAAAATACATTTCAATGATATGTGTTAGTTTATGAGACCAATCATCAACCTGATAAACAGTTTCTAAAAGTAACAACTTGCAATGAAGATATATTTGGAGTGTTATAGAATGGAAATGAAGTAAAATACCCAAGTAGAAATGTGATGAGAGTTGCACCTTGATATTGAAATTTGAACTCATAATAAGGGCATGGCGTTTTGTAAATGAAAGAGGATGGACCACCTTGGAAGACTTTTGGAGAGAGAAAATAATATTAATGACCACCGCATTCAATTCATTCAAAGAGGGTGACACCCTACCTTTATTTCCCCCATTTAATGCGATTAAAGGCATTTAATTGAGGGGAGACCAAAGGAGGGTGATGGCAGACTATAAAATGGGATCTCCCTCAACGGTTTTCATTATTGGCTTCTCAAGCAACATATCTTCAGCTTTGAGTGCAGTATTTGACGAGGTGTTTCTCCATATATTCAAGAGAGAATATTTTGAGTGTTCTCTCCTTGTAATTGAGAGAGAGTTTGTACCCGTATTTTACCAGAGAGAGATCCTTCTATTTGCCCGTGGTTTTTTACCCATTTCATTTAGGGGGGTTTCCACTTACATCTGGTGTTCATTTTATTTCTGCATTTTTGAATTTTATTTTTATCTCGCAATTATCTTTGTACCGAAGAGCCTATTATTTTTTATCCTAACAAGTGTTATCAAAGGTGATGTTCTGGTCCGAGGAAATTCTGGACCGACGATGTGTCCAAATGGCGGTGAAATTCGAGATTGAAAAATTCAGTGGAAATAATTTTTTATTGTGGAAAATGAAGATGTAAGCGGTGGTGTGAAAAGATAATTGACTACAGGCTATTGGAGAAAAACCGACGGGTGTGACAAAGAAAAAATAGAACGACATGGATGAGAATGCTATTGCCGATATCCATTTGGCTTTGGCAGACGGGGTCCTGTCAAGCATTGCGGAGAAAAAGACAACGAAGGAAATTTGAGATACTCTGACAAAGCTGTACGAGACAAAGTCACTCCACAACAAAATTTCCTTGAAGGGAAAATTATACACTCTTCGAATGGTAGAGTCATCATCGGTGACCGACCGCATCAACACCCTCAATACCCTTTTTGCTTACCTTACGACGTTGGGTTATAAAATTGTGGATACTGAACGCATGGAGATTCCGCTTCAGAGTTTGCCATATTCGTACGTTCAACTTATCATTAACCTCATCAATAATATTCTAACGGATATGTTGCTCTTCAACGATGTTGCAGCTGTGGTTCTTAAAGAAGAAAGTCGGTGAAAGAACAAGAAAGACATACATATAACATCGCACTAAGCGGATGCTCTGACAATAGAAAGAGGAAGAATGATGGAGCGTGTTTTCAGTGGGAGCCAGAATCCCGACAGGTCTAAATCAAGGAACAAGAAGAAAAATGTCAGATGTTACAATTGCGGTAAAAGGTGGCATGTCGGCAAAGATTGTTGGAATAAGAAGGGTGGTGAGAAAAACTCTAAAGGAAATGTGGCGAGTACATCCACAAATGAAGACGTACTAGTCAGTGAAGCGACGATGACTACTGAAGGTTGACAACATCTCGACGATGCATGAATTATTGACTCAGGAGCAACATGACACATGACATCTCGACGAGAATGGTTTGATCAATATGAAACTATTCCGAAGGACTTGTATACTTGGGGAACGGTCATACATTGAAGATCGTTGGAGTCGACACCATCAAACTGAAGATGCATGATAACATAGTTCGAACCATTCAAGGAGCACGCCATGTGCAGGGCCTCAAGAAGACCATTTTGTTCTTGGGAGAATTTGATGATATCAGATGCATGACTCGCACCGAGAAAGAGATGATGAAGATCGTGAAGGATGCGCTTGTGGTGATGAAAGCAGAGAAGATCTCAAAAAACTTGTACGTGCTTATGGGTGAAACGTACAAAGAAGAAGAGATAGTTGTCGCATCAACTACCTCAATGGAAGCGTTAGCGACGTTATGACATCAGAAGCTTGACCATATGTCCAAACGAGTCCTGAAGATTCTTTCTGATAAGAAGTTGCTATCTGGGCTTATGAAGGTATCCTTACCATTTTATAAGTATTGTGTTTTGAGTAAGCAACACAGGTTGAAGTTTAGAATGTCAACGACAAGGAGCAAGGAGATATTCGAGTCCATTCCGACGTTTGACAAGCATCAGTTGCGTCCCTAGGAGGAGCAAAGTACTTTGTATCTTTTATTGATGACTATTCCAGGAGATGTTGGGTGTTTTCAATCAAGAGGAAAGCGAATGTCTTTGAAGTTTTCAAAACATTCAAAGCGTGGAATGAGCTTGAATCTGAAAAGAAGATCAAGTGTTTGAAAACTGACAATGGTGGAGAATATATAAGCGAGGAGTTTGATTTTTTTTGTCAACAGAAAAACATCAAGAGACAGTTCACGGTGGCATACACTTCTCAGCAGAATGGAGTGAAAGAGCAGATGAATAGAATCCTATTGGATGGAACAAATGCAATGCTGAAGACTGCAAGAGTTACCATGACATTCTGGGAAGAAGCAGTAAATACCGCTTGTTATGTGATCAATCGATCCCCTTCAGCGACAATTGATCTGAAGACATCGATGGAGATGTTGACTGGTAAACCCGCTGACTATTCTCAATTGCATACTTTTGGAAGTCCTGTACATGCACTATTTAATGACCAGGAAAGATTGAAGTTGGACTCGAGATCCAAGGAATGTATCTTATTGGAATACACTGATGGTGTGAAGGGGTATCCTTTGTGGGATCCCACTGCCCATAAATTTATCATCACCAGAGATGACAAGGTGCAAATGACAATTGATAAGGACATTGAGAAAGAGAGTACAAAAACTACAATAGTCAAGGTGGAGGACGAAACAAAGGAAGAACTGGTTTCCTCTGAGGCATTACCAAGGCACGATGATCAAGTACTGGATGATCCTGGACTACGACGGTCAAATCAAGAGAAAATAACACCAATATGACACTCAGATTATGTCATTGACAGCAATGTTGCATATTGCTTATTGACAGAGGATGAAGAACCATCTTCTTTTATGGGGGCGACCCAGACTTCAGACATATCTTCATGGATGGCGGCGATGCAAGAGGAACTTGAGGCCCAACACAAGGATAAGACTTGAGATCTTGTTCTATTACCTCACGAAAGGAAGGTCATTGGGAACAAATGGGTCTACAAGATCAAGCGGCATGAAACAGACTAGGTGGAAAGATATTGTGTGAGACTGGTGATCAAAGGATATGCTCAGAACGGAAGTATTGATTTCACTGAAATATTTTCTCCTGGTGTTAGATTGATGTCTATTCAGGTAGTTTTGGCGATGTGTGCTATATACACTCTACATCAAGAGCAGTTAGATGTGAAAACAACTTTTCTCCATGGTGATCTTGATGAATAAATCTATATGCTCTAATCAGAAGTTTTTGTTGAAGAAGGTAAAAAGAACTTGGTTTGGAGGTTGAACAAATCCCTGTACGGTTTCAAACATGCACCGATATGTTGGTACAAGAGATTTGATTTCTATATCATAAGTCTTGGATACAACGGACTTAATTCAGATCCTCATGCATATTTCAAGGGTCTATATGGTAATGATTTTATCATTATATTGTTGTATTTGGATGACATGTTGGTTGCAGACCCCAACAATGATCAAATCTAGGAGATGAAGACACAATTGATTAAAGAGTTTGATATGAAGGGCCTGAGACCCGCAAACAAGATTCTTGGGCTGCAGATTTACCGAGACAAGAATAATGGAAATATTTGACTATCACAGAAGAATTATTTGAGGAAAGTCTTGAAACGCTTCAACATGCAAGACTGCAAGCCAATTTTTACCCCTCTTCCCATTAATTTCAAGTTATCTTCCACGATGAGTCCTAGAAATGAAGCAGAGAGGATGAAAATGTTTCGAGTGTCGTATGCATCAGTAGGGGGGAGTCTGATGTTCATTATGGTTTGTACTAGACCTGACATTGCACATGCAATGAGAATAGTTAGTCGGTAAATGACGAATCCAGAACATGAGCATTGAAACACGGTGAAGAGGATCCTGAGATACATCAAGGAGACCTTAGATGTTGCTTTTATGTTATAGAAGATCATATTTTACTATAAGAGGATATGTTGATTCAAATTTTGCAGGTGATTCTGACTGGAGGAAATTCACTACTGGTTATGTTTTTACTCTTGCAAAGGGAGTTGTGAGCTGGATTTCCAAATTACAGTCTGTTGTGGCCTTATCTATGATTGAGACAAATTATATGACAACTACACAGACTTAGAAAAATACGATTTGGATGAAAATATTGTTAGAGAAGCTCGGGCACAAATATGAGCAGATTTCATTGTTTTGTGACAGTCATAGCGCCTTGCACATTGCAAGGAATCCATTTTTTCATTCTAGGACGAAGCACACTGGCGTACAATATCATTTTGTTCGAGATGTGATAGAAGGAAGTGTGAATATGGATAGAATTCACACTAAAGAAAATCTGGCATATTTCTTGACGAAGACGATTGGTTATGATAAGTTCAAATGGTGTAGATCCTCGAGCAGCCTTGCAGAGACATGAGAAGCATGTTTGGCAGATAGAAAGTATATAATCCCGCTTTTTTATTACATAACTCTTCTTTACATTGTACAAAACAAAGGATCTTTTAAGAATTCAGAAGATCTTTTAGGTTTAGTGTCTTGGAAATTAGGTACATATTATATGAAAACTTAAAACATTTTTCAATTCTATATGAAAGACTTCATCAAAGGTTTATCTTAAGTACAATGACTGCATCTCATAACCTGGGGATATACATCAAAGAAAGATGTGAATATAAAGCCCAACAAGGGAAAAAGAAACACTTAGAATGTGAGCAAGAGACATATAACTAGGAATGATCATATGAAAATGAGGCATACCATAAAAGAAATAACATGAATCATAACATGTAAATGTGACCACAACATTTAATTTGGACATTCATAATCATATCACCAAGGTCTATTCCCAAGGTGTCATAAATCATAATTACTGAGGTTATTCACCAAGGTATCGTAAAACATGTCATCTCTAGAGATTAAATTCTTTACCCAATACATTGGAGCGCTATTAGGGCGCACCCTTCATATGTTTTAAATAATGTGAGCCACATAGATCATAATAAAACATCTCATAAATAACCCGTGGAGAATAAAAGAAACGAGTTTCATTTCAAAATCATGGTGTTTTAGAAAGTGCTTAAAAACAAGATCATTTTTGTCATTTTAAACCCACAGAAAAGGAAGTTGAGTTTTGTAGAATGATAAAAAGAGGTGAAGACCAAACCCCCAAGGTGTACTCTCTAAAGGAGCCCTTGGGGTTCTTTTATAACAAATAATTAAGACCACACCGGACCTTAAGTTCGATGTGGGATGCAGACTCCAACACCCCCTCAAGCTAGGTGAACCTAGCTTGGACACATAAAGAAAAAACAAATCAAACCAATGAAGGCAAAGCAATCAACAGACTGCAAACACTCCCCCTCAAGCTGCAAGACAAAGCAGAATTAAAGATAAAACTGCAAGGCTGCTGCTCCCCCTCACGATCGCAGCTCCCCCTCAGGATGATGGATGAGTGATGTCGTGGGCGCAGCAGAAGAAACCACATAGACCGGGCCGGTTGACGGAGCGTCAGGAATGCCGCACTAGTGGGGCCGGTCGATGGGACGCCGGGAAATCCACACTAGCACCGAGAAAGCCGCACTTGTGGGGCCGGTGACGGGAGGCGGAGATTCCGCAGAAGTGTTGCGGGATCTGGCGGCGCCATAGGGCCCGAACTGAGGCGGTTGAAGTGCTACACCACGGTGAAGGAAGTGCGAGGGCGTGCCGGCGGACAACGAGATAGCGCGCCTGATCTGGAGGGAGCGCGCTTAAATTGTTCGGCCGGGAAAGGGAGGCGGCTGCCGGAAGAGCAGCGCAGGAGGAGGGGGGTGCTGCTGGAGGAGGCATGGTTCACGCCCAAATTTACCCAAGAGAAGAAGGGTAGAACGGTCCTTGTAGTGTAGCTTGGGTTGTCGATTCCACAGAGACCAAAGAAGATACCTAAGATACACAACCTAAGGGATGGATTTTTGGCTATGAAGTGGCCAACTTGGATTGATTTTGGATGGGTTTTAAAGATATCTAAAAGATTTAAGTGGATTCAATTTAAAAGAATGAGTTGATCCTAGGTTATCACTCGGGGTGGATTGGATGTATTTTCTTTTTAATGATTTCAATTTCTTAAATTTGAGATGGATTCATTTAAGGAGATAAAACAACATCATCACTTACTGGTTTAATGCCTACACCCTCTAATACTAATCACCTATACACTTGAAGGATCAAAGTTTTGAGCACTTCAAGGTAAAGGATCGTATTAGTACTTGAGGTGTGTGGCCTTAAATTCAACAAGGACGATGGAGTTTAAAAATCATCAAATAAAAATCCCAATTAAAGAAGTGATTATAAATTAATTAGGTGATAAATAACATCCAATCCAGCCCCTTGCTACTCCCTTGGATCAACCCATAAGTGGGTTAGCCCTCCATTGATCCCATGGTTTCAATGGAAGCGGAAAGTAGACTCATAAGGGAGGAATGAAGAAGTAAAGAAAACAACAAAAATAAAATGATCACTCCACCGTTGTGTGAATAATTTCACAAGGGTTGGTGTGAATAAATTCACACCTTAATCCAATGGTATCAAAGTGATATTAAGAACAACAGAATAAGAGTAGAAGAAGAACTTTTATTAAGAAACTAAAGTGAATTGAACAACTTACATGTGAAAGACAAAATTGAGGCAACAAAAATGCAGCATAACATTACAAGTAAACAAAGCATCCCAGATCTTCAACTCCTTCACCACCACTGCCTTAAATAGGCATTTTGGGAGCCTTGGGTCGAACCACCAACAGTACAAGTCATCCCAATCAATGAGGGTAGGCATAGGTGGTGGAAAGTAGGTGGAGAGGTGACTTCTCCACCCTTGACCCGAGGTGGCAGCCAGTTTTCATCCACCGAACAGACGCGTCTGGAATACCTTCTAGAAGTCCGAATTAGGGTGGGCCATAGAAGAAGAAAATGGAGCTCCAGATGTCTGCTAACCGCCTGTAAAATTTGGGCCCATTTGGAGTTGTGTATTCCGAGATATGATCAAATTGGTGGACTGTTTTTCTGGGCCGCAGAATCTGGCCCAGAATTGTATCTCTAACTTGGGCCGCCTAAATGACCACCATGGAGGCCGAATTAGCATTAACTCCTGAAGAGTGATTTGTTCCTGTACATGTCTTCTAGCATCCCACGAAATTTGGGATTAATTGGGCCTGTATGTTGGGACCCACAGTCTCATCATTGGGCTGGTGTCCAATCTGCCTTCTCCAGAATTGCTTCCTTTCATTGCCAAATATCTCCATCATCCTCCATGAATTCTCCATTGATCCCTGAATCAAACATGATCATATTTAAGTGTAGATAAATTTACAAAAATATCAAATTAAAATATGTATAATTCAATTCCTTAAAATCAGATGAATCATTGGGTACTTTAAATGATGTTCAAAAATGTACCACATAACAAAGAACATGAAAATTAAGTATATTAACAATGAATATTAGCCTCATTTAGTGGCTAATCACACCCCCCAACTTGAGTTTTGCTAGTCCCGAGCAAAATATATCTCATCAAAAATGAAATTCGAATTCCCTTTTCCAAAAACATTTTAATACACAATGATCACCAAAAAACCTTATACCAAACAATCATGAAACCCATCAAAATATTTTAATACGAGATAGTTTCATAAGCAGATCCCAATCCCAAGCCCATTCCTTTGATCAAATCCATCATCATACTTCATCCAACTCAATTAGGTGTAATGATGTGTTGTGAATCACAATAGATATGGGGGTTCATTTTCATTCAAGGGGGAAATCATGGAAGCGCTAGGTGGAATCACATTTAATCCTAATATGAGTATTCTTCATCCCTATTTTTTTTTTGATTTGTTTTTTGCAATATTGCTATAGTAATTGAGATTGCAATTAATCAAATTAACCCATGTAGCAAGACTTTGCCGATGACTCCCAGACTCAAAGGCCTTAGGGCACCAAGTGAAGCCCACATACTCGGGCATCGTCTCGAGTTAACTTAATCAAAACAAAGTCATATTACCATAAATAGAGATAGATTGAAAAACTCAGGGCTAGACAACTCTGGAGTCACGATCCCCAAGTGCCGAAAGCCTCGCATTTTATCAATCCATTGCTCTACACGCAAATTTTTATTTTATTTTTTTATTTTTTATTTTTTTAATAATAATTTTTTTTTTTAATTTTTTTTTTGAATACTCATATTATTCATAAAAATAAAACCAGCCTATGCTATTTATTATGGGACCCCAAAAATTCAAATTAGTACCCCACAGTCTAGAGGACGTGCATTGTGACATTTTTTTATTTGGATGAAAATATAAACGATGAAATATCACATTGGACAGCCACACTTTCCAAAATCTATGCTCATGAAATTATACAAGGATTAAAATCAGAATCAGGGCATGCTAAATTATTTGATATTCAGTTTCAAAGTGTGCAATGTGTATTACCATGTTCAAAGTTAAAGGAATTTGTCCTTCCATTTACTTTTTTTTTTCAAATCATTCAATTTTTGTTTTTGACACAAAAGCATTTTTTTGTATTTTATCTCCCCCCCAACTTAAAACAACACTGTCCCCAGTGTTTGAAGAAATGAAAAATTAGAAGGAGTAGAGGCAGGGAATAAAAATTGAAAAAGGAAATTGAAAATGAGGATTATGGAATGAAGTCACCTGGCAGTTGAAGTTTGAAGTTCTTGCCGCTCGAATTTATTCCTTTGATATCCATGTCGCTTGCAAAGTTCCCTAGTGGAAAAAGGAAAAAACAAAACAAACAAACAAAACAAACAAAAACAAACAATATATATATATATATATATATATATATATTTATATAATAAAGGAAGTAAAATATAAGAATATATATAAAAATTATAGAATAAGGTAGCACAAGAAGCCGCAGGTCAGTGGTAAGCGCGCGCCCCTGTCTCCCTTCGGTCCCGGGTTCGAGTCCCCGCGGCTTCCCCGGTTGTGACGGGGTTTGCCCCACGGCCTATGGCGTCGACTTTTTTTTTGTATTATTATATATTTTTTTTAACCCATTGAATAATAAAATCAAAATAAACTGATGATACATTGTCTTCTTTTTAAATTTCTGGGTAAGGTATTACTCAAGGATCACACCACGTGACACGGATGAATATGGTGCTCCTCTTTCGTACCCATCCATACTCATAATAGAAGAACAGGTCAAAAGTCTATTTTTTTTATTTTTAAATATAAAATTATTAAGTAATCTTATTTGAAAAATAAAGATGATTCAGAAATATTAGAAACATAAAAACCACGGGTTGCCTCCCGTGCAGCGCTTTGTTTAACGTCGTTAGCTCGACTTAAACCCCTTATTGATTAATTGTTGTTTTTTTTTTCATCAAAGGTAGGTTCACTCGGGTCTTCATCAACTTCATGTTTTTGGAATGGTTCTATGAATGGTTTGACTCTATGACCATTAACTTTAAATATTTGACCATTGGTGGGATCTTGAATTTCAACAGCCCCATGGGGGTACACCTTATGCACTATGTATGGACCAGACCATCTAGACCTCAACTTTCCCGGGTGCAAATGAAGTTTAGAACTATACAAAAGCACAGGTTTCCCTGGTTCAATGTGTTTAGTTTTAAGATTCCTAGACTGGTAGGCTTGAACTCTAGCTTTATTGATCCTTGAATTTTCATAAGCCTCCATCCTAAGTTCCTCAAGCTCGTTTAGATCCAATTTCCTCTTTATTCCGGCCAAAGAAATGTCAAAGTTCATTTTTTTGATTGCCCAAAAGGCCTTATGCTCAATCTCCACTGGCAAATGGCATGCTTTACCATAAACCAACCTATATGGGGACATTCCTAGGATAGTTTTAAATGCTGTTCGATATGCCCAAAGAGCATCTAAGAGTTTGCTCGACCAATCTTTCCTAGATGGATTAACAGTTTTCTCAAGAATTTGTTTGATTTCTCGATTGGCTAACTCAGCTTGACCATTGGTTTGTGGGTGGTAAGCAGTGGACACTTTGTGAGAAATTCCATACTTCTCCATGAGCGATGAGAATGGGCGATTGCAGAAATGAGTTCCACGATCACTAATGATAGCCCTAGGAATCCCAAATCTAGAGAAGATGTTTTCTTTAAGGAATCTAATCACAGTTTGATGGTCATTGGATTTTGTAGGAATGGCCTCAACCCATTTCGAGACATAATCGACAGCCAAGAGAATGTAAAGATATCCCCTAGAGTTTGGGAAGGGACCCATGAAATCAATTCCCCAACAGTCAAAGATTTCAACCACTAATATTGGAGTGAGAGGCATTTGATTCCTTTTTGTGATGGACCCTACTTGTTGACACCTAGGACAGCTTTGACAAAATGTGTAGGAGTCCCTTGAGAGGGTGGGCCAAAAGAGACCACATTGAAGAACCTTTGCAGAAGTTTTCTTAGAGGAAAAGTGACCTCCACATGCCTCATTGTGACAGAATTTAAGGATGGACTCTTGTTCGGATTCTGGCACACACCTCCTAATGACTAGGTCAGGACAGAACTTATATAGGTATGGATCATCAAACACATAATGCTTGACATCAGAAAGAAATTTTCTTCTAGCTTGGGTCCCTAAGAATTTTGGAATGACCCCTGAAACTAAGAAGTTGGCTATGTCAGCATACCAAGGGCAGTCACTCACAGAATAGAGGTTCTCATCGGGAAATGAATCAGACACATAAAGGTGATGTGATTTGTCCTTGAATTCCAACCTAGAGAGGTGATCAGCTACAACATTCTCGACACCTTTTTTATCCTTAATGGTTAAATCGAACTCTTGAAGAAGAAGGACCCACCTAATCAATCTAGCCTTTGCATCTTGTTTTTGGAAGAGATATTTTAGAGCTGAATGGTCGGTGAATACAATGATGGGTGATCCTAAGAGGTAGGACCTGAATTTCTCTAAGGCAAACACAATAGCAAGTAACTCCTTTTCAGTGGTGGTGTAATTGATTTGGGCATCATTTAAGGATTTGCTTGCATAAGAAATGACATATGGAGTTTTATCACACCGTTGTCCTAACACAGCTCCTACAGCAAAGTCACTGGCATCACACATGAGTTCGAAAGGAAGGTCCCAGTTTGGAGATTTCATAATGGGAGGAGAGGTGAGAGCGGATTTAAGGGTTGAAAATGAACCCTCACAGCTTTCTGTCCAAACAAATGGAGCATCCTTTACTAGGAGAGCACAAAGAGGGCGAGAGATTGAACTAAAGTCCTTAATGAATCTTCTATAGAAACCAGCATGTCCTAAGAAGGACCTCACTTCCTTAACAGTTCTGGGTGATGGAAGGTGACGAATGATGTCAACCTTTGCTTTATCAACTTCAATCCCCCTACGCGAGACCAGATGGCCTAGAACAAGTCCCTCTTTAACCATGAAATGGCATTTTTCCCAGTTTAGGACCAGATTTTTTTCTTCACATCTTGACAAGACTCTATCCACATTCTGCAGACATCCCTCAAAGGTATCCCCAAACACAGAGAAGTCATCCATGAAGACCTCAAGAAAATCCCCTACCATGTCTGAGAAGATTCCCATCATGCACCGCTGGAAGGTTCCAGGGGCATTGCATAACCCGAACGGCATGCGTTTAAAGGCAAAGGTACCGAAAGGACATGTGAATGTAGTCTTCCCTTGATCCTCTAGGGAGACCTCAATTTGATTGTAACCTGAGTACCCATCTAGGAAGCAATAGAATTGATGACCCGCCACTCGCTCGAGGACTTGATCAATAAAGGGCAAGGGAAAATGGTCCTTCTTGGTACAAGAGTTGAGCTTCCTATAGTCAATACAGACTCTCCAGCCACTACTCACCCTAGTTGGAAGAATTTCCCCATCCTTATTAGTGATCACAATGATTCCAGCTTTCTTTGGGACAACTTGAATTGGGCTTACCCACTCACTCTCAGCTATGGGGTAGATGATACCAGCTTTCAACAACTTAAGAAGTTCTTTCCTTACCACATCCATAAGATTTGGATTGAGTCTCCTCTGAGGTTGACGACATGGTTTGGATTCAGATTCAAGAGTAATCCTATGAGTTCCAATAAGTGGGCTAATCCCAGGAATATCAGACAGGGTCCAACCAATGGCTTTCTTGTGTTTCCTAAGGACATCTAGAAGCATCCCCTCCTGATTGGCTTCAAGAGAAGAAGATATGACTATAGGATGTGTTTGATTTTCCCCTAGGAAGGCATACTTGAGGGAGGTAGGAAGTTCCTTCAATTCAAGATCTGGTTGGTTCAGAATTTTAGCAGAATATTGGGGCATTGGATCAAGATCAAATTTGTTTCCTAGATTTTCAGATTGAATTGATTCCCCATGTGTAGAAGTTTCAGCCACAAGATTGTATTGACCTGGGTTAGGGAAGGGAGTTTGAGTTGTCTCCATGAATGTGTTTTCCTGAAAGGTTTCACTGATTGTTGGTCCTAAGACATCATTATAGGAGCAATTTGAAAATGATTTGAGCCAAGGAGATAAACTTCCTTCATGTGAACAAAGGAAATCAATCTCATTCTGACTTAAACATTCATCAAATATTCCTTGATGTTCCATGGATTCATTATCAATGCTTCCTATCATGTTTACTTCATGAATATCCTCGTCATCCCCTATTTGTGAGCTGGCATTGTAGATGTTCAAGTCTAGACTCATGTTCCCAAAGGTGATGGTCATGTTCCCATTTCGGACTCGGATAACAGAGTTGATTGTTGCAAGGAAAGGACGACCAAGGATGATTGGGGTTTGTTCCTTATTTCCTAAATTTGGATGGTTGTCAAGTACAATGAAATCAGCAGGGTAGATGAAGTTTTCAACCTTTACCAGAACGTCCTTTAAAATCCCCTTGGGAACCCTAATGCTACGATCAGCAAGCTGAAGTGTGACAGATGTGGGTTGGAGCTCTTCTAGGCCTAACTGGCAGTACACAGCATATGGGATGAGATTGACACTAGCACCTAGGTCACACAAGGCCTTGACAACTTTGCTTTCTCCTAGTTCAACATTGATGTAAGGGCAACCTGGGTCTTTCAACTTAGGAGGAATGGTCCCTTGAATGGTGGTACTCACATTAGCAGCCAAAAGGACTTGGTTTTTATGTGAAAATTTTCTTTTAAAAGTGCACAAGTCCTTAAGGTACTTTGAGTAGGAAGGTATGGTTTGGATTGCATCGAGAAGAGGAATGTTCAACTTGACTTGTGAGAAGATTTCCCTCAATGTTTCACTCAGTTCAGGCTTGGATTTCCCCCTCATGCGTTGAGGAAATGGTGCAGGTTGTGGGGTTGTTTGTTGAAGAGTTTCTTCTTTCACATTGTTATCAGTTTCTTCAGTTTGATCTTGTGGTTCATTTAAATTTTCATCCAAGTTTAAATCTTCAGGTGGGTTCTGAATTAGTTGTTCAGGTTTCTCAATTGATTTCCCACTTCTTAAAACAGTCACAGCCTTTAGTTGTTCATGAGTTGTTTGAGCACAACTTGACTCTCCCCTTGAAGTTGAGGACGGCACCGCCTGAGTAGGCATGGGTGCCTTTCCTGTTTTGATGGTTTGAAGTTCTTGTTTTAGGGAAGATACCTCCGAGTTCATCCTCTCCATTTGTTTGCACAGTTGTTCTAGTAGGCTTTGTGGAACAGTTTGGGTTGGTGCTTGAGTAGGTTGGTTTATCCCAGGGGGATATTTTGGAGGTGGGATGGTTTGTTGAAAATGGACCGGTGGTTGTTGGTATTGGATAGGTTGGGTTTGGAACTGGTTATGGTTTTGGTAGTTCTGATGGGGGTAAGGATTTTGTCCCTGTGGTTGGCTAGGTTGTTGGTTATCTTTCCAGCGGAAGCCTGGGTGGTCATTGTACCTTGGATTGAAGGTGTTTTGGTATTGGGGCTTTTGAAAGTTTAGGGCATTGACTTCCACTGGGGGTCCTCCTAGAAGAACATCCTTGATGGATGGAATGGTTGGGCAGTTGTCTGTTTTATGGTCATGTTTGTCACAAATTGTGCAAACAAGGTCTACATTTTGGATTTCATGGACTTTCCTAAGGTCTATCTCTTCAACCTTCCTAGAGAGTGCTGCGAGTTTAGCCCTAAGGCCTTCCTCTTCTCTAAGTGTATGAATTCCTGTGGTTCTTTGTGGCTTTTCAGAATAAGGTGAAGTTCCCCAAGTTTGGTTTTGTTCAGCCAGACTTTCCAGATACTCGTAAGCATCATTTGGGGCTTTGTTTTTAAAAGTTCCATTACACATCATGTCAATGAATTGTTTATTACCCGGACCCAACCCTTCATAGAAAATTCTCACTTGTTCAGGTATAGAAAACCCATGGTGTGGAACCATGTTTAGGGTGTCTTTGAACCTCTCCCATGTTTCATAGAATGACTCTCCCTCTTTTTCAAAAAAGTTTTGGATGCTCTTTTTAAGTGCAATTGTTTTGTGATGAGGGAAGTATTTTTTGTAGAATTCTCTTTGCAGTTGGTCCCAAGAGTGGATTGATGCAGGTCTCAAGTTGTTTAGCCAATTTTTAGCTCGATCCTTTAATGAAAAAGGAAATAGCCTCATCTTAGCGGATTCTAGTTGATGTGGGGGACACATGGTTTCAACAATGTCGTTGAACTCTTTGACATGAAGGTATGACATTTCTGACTCCATCCCATGAAAGGTTGGAAGGTGGTTTAGGACATGGGGTTTGAATATGTAGTTGGTGTCTCCTATGGAATTGTGTCTAATGCATGAGGGGGCATTGGTCCAAGCTGGAGTGAGGTAGTCGTTCATGGTTTGATCAACTACATTCCCTAAGTTTGGAGCTTCTTGGTTTTGGTTTCCCATTTGATTCCCCCCAGGGTTTACAATTTGATTTTGTGGATGACCCTCCATTGGACTTGTTTCAAGTTCTGACTTTGGGGTTTCAAGAATATTTAAATCTAATTTAAACAATCCCTTAGGTGCACTTGACTCCCCTATCCCAGGACTTTCAACCCTAACTAGTCTGTTTGAGAAATCGCGGGTGTAGGCGGACATGCGCCAAAAAAAAAAAAAAGCGAGAAAGGGACAAGATAAGAGATCTTGGGTGAGAGTAGAAGAATGGAGGTGAGGAAAGAAGGTTTTTTTTTTTTTTTGGATCTAAGGTACTTACTTGGTCCCCGGCAACGGCGCCAAAATTTGGTTCACGCCCAAATTTACCCAAGAGAAGAAGGGTAGAACGGTCCTTGTAGTGTAGCTTGGGTTGTCGATTCCACAGAGACCAAAGAAGATACCTAAGATACACAACCTAAGGGATGGATTTTTGGCTATGAAGTGGCCAACTTGGATTGATTTTGGATGGGTTTTAAAGATATCTAAAAGATTTAAGTGGATTCAATTTAAAAGAATGAGTTGATCCTAGGTTATCACTCGGGGTGGATTGGATGTATTTTCTTTTTAATGATTTCAATTTCTTAAATTTGAGATGGATTCATTTAAGGAGATAAAACAACATCACCACTTACTGGTTTAATGCCTACACCCTCTAATACTAATCACCTATACACTTGAAGGATCAAAGTTTTGAGCACTTCAAGGTAAAGGATCGTATTAGTACTTGAGGTGTGTGGCCTTAAATTCAACAAGGACGATGGAGTTTAAAAATCATCAAATAAAAATCCCAATTAAAGAAGTGATTATAAATTAATTAGGTGATAAATAACATCCAATCCAGCCCCTTGCTACTCCCTTGGATCAACCCATAAGTGGGTTAGCCCTCCATTGATCCCATGGTTTCAATGGAAGCGGAAAGTAGACTCATAAGGGAGGAATGAAGAAGTAAAGAAAACAACAAAAATAAAATGATCACTCCACCGTTGTGTGAATAATTTCACAAGGGTTGGTGTGAATAAATTCACACCTTAATCCAATGGTATCAAAGTGATATTAAGAACAACAGAATAAGAGTAGAAGAAGAACTTTTATTAAGAAACTAAAGTGAATTGAACAACTTACATGTGAAAGACAAAATTGAGGCAACAAAAATGCAGCATAACATTACAAGTAAACAAAGCATCCCAGATCTTCAACTCCTTCACCACCACTGCCTTAAATAGGCATTTTGGGAGCCTTGGGTCGAACCACCAACAGTACAAGTCATCCCAATCAATGAGGGTAGGCATAGGTGGTGGAAAGTAGGTGGAGAGGTGACTTCTCCACCCTTGACCCGAGGTGGCAGCCAGTTTTCATCCACCGAACAGACGCGTCTGGAATACCTTCTAGAAGTCCGAATCAGGGTGGGCCATAGAAGAAGAAAATGGAGCTCCGGATGTCTGCTAACCGCCTGTAAAATTTGGGCCCATTTGGAGTTGTGTATTCCGAGATATGATCAAATTGGTGGACTGTTTTTCTGGGCCGCAGAATCTGGCCCAGAATTGTATCTCTAACTTGGGCCGCCTAAATGACCACCATGGAGGCCGAATTAGCATTAACTCCTGAAGAGTGATTTGTTCCTGTACATGTCTTCTAGCATCCCACGAAATTTGGGATTAATTGGGCCTGTATGTTGGGACCCACAGTCTCATCATTGGGCTGGTGTCCAATCTGCCTTCTCCAGAATTGCTTCCTTTCATTGCCAAATATCTCCATCATCCTCCATGAATTCTCCATTGATCCCTGAATCAAACATGATCATATTTAAGTGTAGATAAATTTACAAAAATATCAAATTAAAATATGTATAATTCAATTCCTTAAAATCAGATGAATCATTGGGTACTTTAAATGATGTTCAAAAATGTACCACATAATAGTGCATTTTAAGAAGGTATTACAATCATAATGTGAAATGATGTTCAAAGTGTAAAATGCACTAAAATGGTATTTATGAATAACAAAGAACATGAAAATTAAGTATATTAACAATGAATATTAGCCTCATTTAGTGGCTAATCAAGGCACCTCAAGATCGGGAGGCCCCTGGGGAGCGGCTGGGTGGTAGAGCTGCCGCAGAATGCATCGGCGACTGGATGTGGCCGGAGCTTGCCAATTCTGGGAGGGGCTAACAATGGAAGACCGGGACGACGAGGGGCAGTAGCTATTGCGCAAGGATCCGACGCTGCTGGAAGTAGGGGGACAGACAGAGGGAGGCGCGTCGAGAGCCGGGAGAGCCGCTGGAAAGCGGGAACCGGGAGCATCGCTGGGACTGGCGCAGAGAAGCCGCAAGGCCGCGGACGGGAGGAGCCGCGGGAGGACAAAATTTGGGGAGAAGGCCGACAGAGACCAAGCCGACGGGGAAGGAGCTGAGGCCCGGTGATGATGCGCGAGGAGGCGGAGGCGGGAGAGCGCCGCGTCGGGGGGGTTCCGCCCGGAGAAGGGGAGGTTGGCGACAGAGGAGCAGCGGGGCGGAGCGTACCCGCTGGGAGCCGGGACAGAAGGGGTCGATCCGCCGGGAGAGAAGAACACCGGACGAAGGATGTGCGCCGCGAGAGAGGTCCTGCGGGCGGGAGGTGCAGGAAGGCCGGCGCGCATGAGCGGCGCAGGGAATCCGCCGGGAAGAGATCCGTCGGGATCGGGAGCGGGAGGAGCGCCGCGGGAGGAACATGAGTCGTCAGGCGAGCACCTGGACGAGGTCGGCAGGGAGCGGCGCGAAGTGTCGGGCCGTCGGGGGAAGCCGGCAGGGAGCAGTGCGATGAGGCCGGGATGGAGCACGCCTGGATGAGGGGTGATGCGGGAGCCGCGCGGGAGATGCGGGAGCCGGCGGCGGGAGTCTCGCACAGAAGGGGGGGCCGAAGGATTCCGCCAGGATGGAGCCATCAGGAGGATTCCGCCGGGATGGTGCCGCCAGAAGGGATCTGCCGGTGGGAGGGAAAGTCGTCTGGATCGCGACGGGAGGAAGGAGTCGCCGGGATCGGGGAAGATCCGCCGGACAGTGGCCGAGTGGCGCTCGGGAGGGATAGCCGGCAGGGGGGGGGGGCGGAGAATACCTATGGCTCGCTGGCCATGGAGGCCGTCGCCCCCCAACCGGGATAAATTATCAGGAACCCTAATGGGATTAAAAAAAATATGGAAGGGAGGGTTCAGGATTATATTCCCTCTGATACCATGTAGAATGATAAAAAGAGGTGAAGACCAAACCCCCAAGGTGTACTCTCTAAAGGAGCCCTTGGGGTTCTTTTATAACAAATAATTAAGACCACACCGGACCTCAAGTCCGATGTGGGATGCAGACTCCAACAAGTTTCATGTATGTTAATCCCATAAATAGATAATTTTGACATCTATGTGAATATTGTTGGTGAAGATAGAGGTTTGAGTATTCACAAAGAAAATAAAAGAATTTCTTGATAAAAAGAGAGAAATTTTGAGATGAAAATCTGGCAGCATAACGGGTATGAAACATGGTTTTAGAAAACATTAAAAAGAGATGGGACAAAGGTCTCTCATTCCTAAAAGACTCTTAACACAGTAAAAAGATATTAAAATGGACAGAAGAACATGGTATGAAAATTTGAAATACATACCACATAAAAAGAGACCGCGACCCGCCACCTATTTGGCCTCTCCCTTCTGCGGCTGACAGCTTCCCCTTACTCCCGCTTTGACTGCGACCTCGTCGCGCCTCCCAGGCATGCCTTGCCATCCCTGATGGCGTCATACTTCCCAAGTGCACCCCGACGCCCCTGCTGATGACGACCCTTCCTGCGCACATCCCATGACGGCCACCGCCCTATCTTATTGCGCCATCTTCTTGCGCGATCATGTCATGTGACGACTCTTCCGATCTTTGGTCCCTGCTGTGTACACCTATGTGCCGACTGCAACTAGTGCCCCCATATAGCACCTTCAACCGCCCCTTCCTCCGACGCCGCTCCTAACACGACGTCTGTTCTTGCGTGCCTTTGCTTTTGTCTCGCTGCACTATTGATGCTCTCCGGCTCTTCTTGCCAAACATTCGATTCGTGTCATGCTGCGTGCTGTTCCTGCACGCCATGATACTACTGACCCGACTATTTCTGCCAAGACATTATCTGGCCATTCGTACCAATACCCTGCTGCCCAGGCCTGATTTTTTGTTTCTAGTTATTCCTTTTTGTTTCCCCATCTCCCTCTTGTCATGAAAACATCTCTACCACCATACGATATCCATCACAACCTAAAACTCTCTATGGATAAAATTGCGCTTATCCACTCTCATCGGATTGCTTTGCCACTTGCCTCCTCTTCGACCTCTATTGCTCATACTGGTGGCCCTATCGCTTGTGTATCTCGTCGACCGATTGCTTGGATGCTTGATTCTGGTTCTTCTGATCATTTAACAGGTGATGTAGGTATGCTTACCACCTATCGTCCGTATACTGGTGCCACTGCAATTACTGTCGTTGATGGATCTATGATTCCTATTGCAGGATTTGACTCATGCTCATTAACTCTTTATATTCGCCTGGCTTCAATGACTCATGTTCCTCACAACCCTTTTTTCTTCTCTTCATCAGTAAGCTCACAAAGGATTAAAATTATAATGCTATTTTTACATCATCTGGTGTTGTTTTTCAAGAGCGGTCGACGAATTGGGTGCTTGGTAGAGGTCGTCTTAGTGATGTGGTGTACATGTTCGATACCCCACCATCCCTTGCTTGCTCATCCACCTATGCTTGTGCCCTCGAACTACATTTTCGCAATGACCATCCTCCGATTTCAGTCTTACATAAGCTTTGCCCCCATTTCAGTTTGTACATTTCCTTTCATTATGAATCCTGTAAGTTTTCCAAACATCATCAGCCGTCTTATGTTCCTCGTTTGGTGTCACGTGCGACTAACTCTTTTGACTTAGTTCATTCTGATGTATGAGGTCCTTGCAGGGTCCCCAGTCAGTTATGGTACTATTATTATGTATCCTTTATTGATGACTTCTCTCGGATGACATGACTATATCTCCTTCGTGATCATTCTGAGGTGTGTGATATTTTCAAGATATTTTACCATGAAATTCCCACTTAGATCTCTAATCCTATTAAATGTCTCTGCTTGGACAATGACCGAGAATATTTATCTTTTTCCCTTCAGTAGTTTCTCAAAGATCACAGTGTCCTTCATCAAACATCTTGCCCCGATAGCCCTTAGCAGAATGATGTGGTCGAGCGTAAATATCGTCATATATTGGAAATTGCTTGGACCTTACTATTTCACATGCATACACCTCTTCCTTTTTTGGGGGAATGCTATTCTTACTTCCACCTATCTTATCAATCGTCTTCCTTCTTCTATCCTTCAGGAGGAGAGTCCATTTCAGGCTATGTTCCCTTCTCTTCATCCTCACCCTCTTCCAATTCGCGTGTTTGAGTCTCTTTTATGTTCGTGACATTCGTTCCCGTCTCTCTAAATTTTCCCCAAAGGCCCTCTGTTGCATCTTTTTGGGCTACTCTCGTACCCAGTGCGACTACCGTTGTTTATCTCCCGACTTGTATGTTATATCATCTTTACTGATGTCTATTTCATTGAGAACTCCCCATTCTCATCCTCTCCACCCTCTACCCACCCTGATACCACCATCGATGATTGTCTTCCTCTTACCATACACCCACCTCTGCCTCCGTTGTCCCGACATGACGATCTTCGCTTTGACTCTGTCTACTCTTATCGTCCATCGAACATGCCCCCTACCCAGATCGAGGACACCATTTCCCCGACTTCGTCCGTCGCTCCTGCTACGGGCATCGATGACTTGCCGATTGCATTGCGGAAAGATACTCGCTCTTGCCAGAATAATCTTCTATGCACAACTTCATACAAAGACTTCTCCGCTCTGGAGATGATATCAGTCTCTTGTATAGTTGTCGAGGCTAAATCTCACCTTGGTTGGCTTCGAGCAATGCAGGATGAATTACAGGTCTTGAACGACAATGACACCTAGGATCCGGTCCCCCTTCAGACAGGTAAACAGGTTGTTGACAGCAAATGAATTTATACAGTCCGTCTAAATGTAGATGGTATTCTTCATCACCTTAAAGCCCGTCTCGCAGCGAAAGGCTTTGCTCAGACATATGGTGTTAATTATTTCGATACATTCTCTCTGGTTGCTAAAATGTTCTATGTTCGATTATCCATATCTCTTGCAGCTGCTCATAATTGGCCTCTTCGTCAACTTGATTTCAAGAATGCAATTCTACATGGTTTTTTTGAAGAAGTATATTTGCAACAACCTCCTAGCTTCCTTGCCTCAGGGGCCGGTTCTTATGTCTTTCGGCTTCATCGGTCTCTTTATGGGCTTAAGCAGTCCTAGTGCGTGGTTTGACAGATTTTGTACCATCATCACTACATTTGGTCTATCTCAGAGTATGAAAGATCTCACTGTTTTCTATCGAAAAACGCCCTCTTGCTGCATCCTGTTGGTTGTGTATGTTGATGATATCATTATTACTGGTAGCGATTCATATAGAATTACCCATCTCAAGGCTTATCTTCAACAACAGTTTCATACCAAAGACCTGGGTAAATTGACATATTTTCTTGGCATTGAAGTCTCCCGTTCTCTAACCAACATCTTTCTTTCCCAACGCAAATATGCATTGAATATCTTGCAGGATATCGACTTGTCTCAGACAACTGTCGTTGACACTTTTCTTAAATCGGGGAAATGGTCCATCCATGATGCCACTGTCCCATATTCTCATTCAGATAGGTATCATCGTCTTGTGGGCAAACTCAATTATCTTACCACGACTCGTCCGAATATTGTCTGCGCTGTCAACAATGTCAGTCAATTCATAGAACATCCGACGAAATCCCAATGGGACGTTGTCCTTCGCATTGTCAAATACATTAAGAAAGATCATGCTCGTGGTCTTCGGTATTGACATCACGATCATCTAGACATTGAGGCTTTCAGTGATGCTGACTATGTCGACTGCTTATCTACCTGAAAGTTTACTTCTGGGTTTACGGTTTTTTTGGATGGTAACTTAATCTCTTGGCGAAGTAAGAAACAAACTGTCATCTCACTGCCACAGAAACGAGTTTATGCAGCACCATCCCTTAACAACGCTTAAAAAAATGCTAATAAAGGTACCCCTTCAACAATGTTTTTTAGCGTTGTTAAAAGTACCCCTTATATCAGTGCTATTTGAGAAGCGTTGATAACGACCTCCCTTTATCAACATTTTTTTACGAGTGCTGATAAAGAGTATATTTCAAAAAAAAATATATTTCATTAAAAATAATATATTAATATATAAATATATTTATATTGATATAAATATAATATATATTTTTTAAATATGTTTTAGATATGGCTAAATAGGCATTTGTACTTAATATATAAGATATTTAGTGAAAATGACTTATAAAATAATTAAAAAAATATTAATTAATAATTTTCTAATTGTTATCGAGTAATAGTCATTTAATAACAATTTGAGAATAAAAAAATCAAAAAATTAATAAAAGATCTAAAATAAGTTGAAAACGTAATTCGAACTTCAAACGGTCATAACTTTTGATCTGAGTGTTCGTTTGGACTCTACCACATATCAAATCGAAGCTTGCGACGAGTTCTACGCCTTTAAAACCGGGGAACCCCGATCACATTTTTAGAGGTCAAAAAAAGCCTAGAAGACCTCCAAAACTCGGTTTTTAGTTGGATTACCCCCATTTTTTAACATTCGATGGATTTTCAGCCTTGTTTAAGGGGGTTTTATTGCCTTTTTTCGGTGGACACTTAATTTATTTTCAAGGCTTATACTCATAAGGATATTATGACCTTCAAATTTTGACATTTTTCATAATGTACTGTTTTTTATAATTAAGTATATACACATATATACATATTTGTATACATTTACACATAAAAATTAAATTTTATAAATAAATATGTAAACATATTTACATATAAAATATCTTTATAAATATATAAACCATATCTAAATAAAAAATAATATCCATTTTATTTAAAATAAAAATATATGAATATTTATATACCTATATAATATGTGTGTGTGTATTTGTGTGTCTGTAATAATAAACCGATATATATTATCTATATATTATAATATATGTATATAAATATTAATATATAATATATGTAAATAAATAAAAATACGTATAATTATATTTATAGATTTACATACATATGTATGTATTTATTTATTTATTTACACACACAAAAAACATATTTTATTAATGTATTTAAAAATAATCATATAAATATATATTAATATACGAATAAATATATGGATAAAAAAATATAACAATATATATATATATATAAATAAATAGATAAATCATAAAATGGAGAACAAGGCAACATGGATGAGTGGTAAGGGTCCAGGCGCGCAAGGGAGAGGTCTCGGGTTCGAATCCAAGGGGAGGTAGAGGTGCGCAGGTGGGTACCCAACGCTGGGGGCGCGCCTAGCGCTGTTAAGGGGGGTGGGGGGGGGGGCTGTGTGGGGTGTGTAGTGATGTTAAAGGGGGCTTTGAGCACATAAAAGGGGTGGTCCCCCACCTTCGTTTTTTTTTAATTTGCAGATTTAGAAAAAAAAATATTTTTTTGACTTTTATTAGCGTTTTTATTTTAGCGCTGATAAAAAGGGTCTATCAGCATTTTTGTTAGCACTGATTAAAGGGATCCCTTTAAACGTCATTTAAATTGACAACGCTTTTTTAGCGGTGTTGATGGTTTTTTCTAGCGCTGTTAAAAGCCGTTTTGTAGTAGTGCCTCCAGATCCAGTGCTCAATCTGAATACCGTGCGATGACCACAATCACTACTGAAATTTTCTGGTTTCGTCATCTTTTTCATGAAATTGGTTTCCCGCCACAGACTTCTGCTCATATTTGGTGTAATAATCAGACAACCATGAATATTACTTCTAATCCATTTTTTCATGAATGCATGAAACATATTGAGATTGACTGTCACTTTTTTCGCGATCACCTTGAGCAAAAACGTATCAGTTTTAGCTACATTCCATCAGCTTACCGACATCTTCACTAAAGGTTCAGAGGGAGCTCGACTACATTCTATATGCACCAAGCTGGGCATCCACAACATCAATGACCCAACTTGAGGGAGAGTGTGTGCGGTCTTCTTTTTTGGGCTTTCTATCTTTCTTTTTTTTTGCGGGACTTTTCATCCAAGCTATACTTATTCTAGCTTGAGGGGGAGTGTTAGACCCGGTTAAGTGTATTTCTAAGTCCCACATCATTTTCCTCCTGCATGTATTTATTTTTCTTTATGTATAAATGAAGGTCTCCACCTTTCTTTGAGGTAGGAAGTGTACCATTCTACAATAATCAAGGAATGGTACTTTGCATTCTAGTGGATATCCCTTTCATTGTTTTTTTTGCGTGACATGGATGTTATATTTTCTTTGTTTCTATATGGCCCGATGAAATATTTTTTTTCTTTTTTCTCATCAAAAGTGTTGAGACTCATTTCCCCTGGGTTTTTTATTTATCGTTAATTTAAAAGGTCCGAACTTGATCTTGCCTTCTTATTTCCTCTTCCTTCGGTAGGGGTGTAGACCCAGGATGGGGACTTACTGCCATGGCCCGAGAGGCCTGGTTGGGCCGGGCTGGACCTGAGTTCAAGTGGATCAAGCCTGGCCTGAGCATGCCCAACCCAACTGGTTTTTAAATTATTTATTATTATTTTTTTAATGAAAATTAAAACTATTTTAAAAAATAGCCAGGTCGACGTGCCAGACGGACAACCCTGGTTTCAGGTGAACGCCTATCAGTAACAACATGTTTCGTGGAGGTGATTTGAGGAGAAATGAAAGGAAACAGGGAGATACCAATTTATTCACTCTGTTTGGTTTAAGGAAATCACATAGGGAGAAAAAATATGGAGAGAAATGGATTTATCTTCCACATACTATTTTAAATCACCCTTAAAATCTGGATGATTTGTGAAGAAATCTTTTATTTTCTTTTACCGACTTATTAGTCCAAACAGAATGTGAAGAAATCATAACAATTTCATTTTTTTATAAACCGCTGTGGGATTTTTGTTATGATTTTACTGGGAAAATCATTTCAGTGTTTCATATTCTAGGACAGAGCCTTATATTAGACCGAAGAACCTGGGAACAACATACATGTAAATACAACCCAGATTCATATTAAACACATTACTGCATCATTTTGTCCCTGAACCTAAACAGGGCAACCCACTACAAAGAAGAAAAAAGTGGAAAGCTTGAGAGGAGCAGCAACCCAATTTCAGGGAAGCATTTCCATGGAATTAGTGGACCGCTTTGAGGATTCTGCTCCAAAGAACGCTCCCAGATCAGTAAAAGACCGATCATGTTGCAGGTCAGACAGCATTTGACGAAGCTCAGAAGTTTCTTCTTTTAGTTGCGCATTTTCTTGGAGGGCTCGATCATGGCAGTCTGAAGTGTGATTCAGCTTATCGATCAGCAGGTGATTCTCATTCCGAAGACAAACGACCTGCGACCACAGCTCGTCCAGATGCCTCTGTTTCCTCATTCGCGATCTTCGTGCAGACTCTCTGTTAGATATCATTCTTCTCTGCCTCCTCTCATTGATGAGGCTCTGCTGCTCATCTGCTTCGTCCGATGTTGAGTTGCTGCTGAGAGGTGATGGCTGTGAGTTGAGTTCTTGGAGCTGGGCATTCAATAGAGAATTGGACAGGTTACTGAACTGAAAGAAAGGCGGGTAGCTCTCATTCATGCTCAAATGGGGCTGGTATGGAGATGGAGTTGAGGAAACCAGATATTGGATCCCTGTTGCCTCACTGGGCTGCATGGTGTGGAATTATACAGAGATGAGCAAACCAGTGTTAAGCTGAACGAGAGTGAAGCAGGAAGAAGAGAGGTGTTATATAGCACACCAAGAACACAGAAACGCCCTCTGGTATCAACTGTTTGGGTGTCATGGTATTATACTGGACTAGAAAACCGAGGGTTTCCATATGTATAATAGCACTAGAATACGTATGGATATGATAATGTTATAGTTGCATGGTTGGTCCGACATATGTTGTGGATAATTATTTGAGATGAAGAAAACGCTTGCATGAGAGAGGGAAAAATGTTTTAAGAAAGAAAGTGGGACTCAAGAAGTCAATTTCAATTGAAAATAAAGGAAAAGGAGAGGAAGGGAAGCTGGGGAAGGCCTATTTACTTCAGTAACTGGGACAAGTGGCCACATCTGTAAATGGGTCCATTGTAAAATCATAACTTGTCTATATTATACTGATTGCCTGCTATTCTGCCATGATTTAGCTCTGGCTCTGTACAACAGAAGGGACGGATCCCGATAAAAACAGATGGATTCTGCCATGATTTAGCTCTGGAGGATTTTGGAGCAAGATGGCTTCTTCAGGTAATCCTTGCTGTTGTTTAAGATTAGTGTTAGTTTTGCATGAAACCAGTTTTCTTCCCCCCCCCCCCCGCCCCAGTTATTTCACATTTTAGTGGTGTTTCATCTGTTGTTGCTGAAGAAAAAGAAGCCATCATGATAAAGTTGAAAATAAAAGTTAAAATAATCATTTCGGGCAATATCTTGTGGATCTGAGAAGTGGCTGTTAGGCGACAAATGGTTTAATCTGTATCTTCACTTTATCTAGAAAAAAAACAAAAAACAAAACTGTTTAAGATATACATTTAATATTTGCTTCCTGTAGATATATGCTGCGAGTCGATTAAGTTGTTTTTTCTTCTTAAATTACTCTTAACTTGATTTTCCACTGTTTGGGTCCTCCACTGTTTGGGTCCAGAAGACAAAACGCTAATGCAAATAATGATCTAATTATTTTAATCTTAGGTTAAAAATGTCAAAGAAAACTCTATTTTGATTTTTCTTTTGGGATATGAATCTGCAACTGACTGGGTACAGAAAACAAAACCCTAATCCAAATAATTAATCGGTGTGATTGAAGTTTAAAAAAGGAAAAAAACCCTAATTTCATAGCTACAATTTGATTTTTATTTTGAGATATGAGTCTGCAAATGATTGGTTCCAGAAAACAAAACCCTAATCAAAATAATTAATCAGGGTGATTTAAGGTTAAAAAATGAAATAAAACCCTAATTTCATTATTCCAATGTGTTTTTTTTAAACATGGGTCTGCAGCCAATTGGGTCCAGAAAACAAAACCCTAATCCAAATAATTAATCAGAATGATTTAAGGTTAAAAAAGGAAAAGAAAACCCTAATTTGATTTTCCTTTTGAGATATGAATCTGCAATAGATTGGGTCCGGAAGACAAAACCCTGATCCAAATAATTAATCAGATTGATTTAAAGGTTAAAAAAGGAAATTAAATCCCCCAATTTCATTACTCCAATTTGATTCTTCTTTTGAGATAAGGGTCTGAAGACAAAACCCTAGATACGGATCTGCAACTGATTGGGTGTGGGAGACAAAACCCTAATGCAAATAATGAATGATTGGGTTGAGCTTCTGCTACCTGTACGGTTAAAAATGACCAACCCAAATCCACTTGTTGCATTCTAATAGGTGGGCAGTTCCAATTGATGAGCCGGTTCTGAATTAATCGTAGAAGGGTCCTGGCCGCACAACTTGGCTAGTTTGGCTTGAGTGGAAAAACCTTGCTATATGTAGTGGTGGGGAGTGAAAGTTATGGATGTAGCTTGAAATGCAGTCTGCCACTAAATGCAGTCTGCAATGCAAAATCAAAATCCCCTGTATAATTTCAGTGGGTTGCAGCTTAGTCAACAATATCATCAGACAGAGATGGACTCCTCTTCCATGTCCTGTCTTCCAATTCTTCTGCCATTCCTCTTTCACTTGCTTCTTTCTCTGTATATATGTATATTAATACCGTCATCATATTGTCTTTTTGCCATCTACTTTTTAGTGTACTGGTGCGCCCACCTTTTGCTCTTAGCTAGTTGCATTGCATCATCCCATTTTTGCCTATACTGCGCACTTTGTCATGTAAATTAATCTTATTGACATGAGATATTATATGCCTACTGTGCTGACATCCTCCTCTTGAAATTTTGCTTATTTTCTGTTTACATGTGAAATTATATTATTCTAACCTTTGATAAAGACACTGTTTTTGTCCCAATCTGGCGAGGTAGCATGATTGCTACTTTAATAAAAGGGGTGCCCTTCGCTTGGTAGGCTTTGCATGGTAGTGTGGTGCATGTGGAGGGCAATACCTCCCTTCCCAGGGTGCTGGGAATTAGACAGAAGTTGAGGTACCAAGAGCAAAGGGCAAGGCTCTTGATTGATATGCTGACAGCGAAGGGCAGGAGTTAGAAAATCAGACAAAAGTTGCACAAAAGTTCGGTTTGCTCAATGAAAGTGTTGCATAAGAGCTTGCAAAGGTACTTGAGGTTTGTTCATGTCGGAATGAAGTTGTAACAATTCACACAGATACACTAAATTTAAAATTTATACAAATTAATTAAGCTTCATTATTCTTGTACGTGTCATACAACAAAAATAATCGTTTTTTTTACAATTTCATTTTCTACTAATTATTTAATGGAAAAAGGGTCTTCATGTTGAGGACTGGTTATAGCTAATTAAATTTCATAAAAGGATAAAATGGACTGTAAAAGTTTTATACTTTTAGTTTTTAAGGTGTTTATCAAAACAGGTAGGCCGGGTCATCTCAATACTACTGCAAATATGACCTTTATCAACGCTAGAAAAGTGCATTTACAGCGCTAAAAAAACCGTTAATAATCGAGACGAAGATAGGAGGGTCTCCTTTAACAACGTTAAAAAAATCGCTGATAAAGATCATTTTTATTAGCGCTGATAAAAGGGGTCGTTTATCATTGTTAAAAAAAGCGTTGATAGATGGGTCCTTTATCAATACTTTTTTAAAAGTGCTGATAAAAGTTAAAAAACATAAAAATAAAAATAAAAAAATATTTCAACATATCAGGGAGGGGCTTCAACAGCGCTTGAACCCCCTTTAATAGCGCCCCCACCCTTAGCTTGCACGCCCCAGCCACCCTTCCCAGTCGCTACCCCCGCCCCCTTTAACAGCGCTAGCAACAATTCCACCTGCACCCACCCCTAGCTTGCACGCCCCAGCCACCCTTCCCAGTCGCTACCCCACCCCCTTTAACAGCGCTAGCAACAATTCCATCCGCGCGCGCGACATGCCTTTACCTGGATTTGAACCTCAGACCTGTTGTCTGGGTGCCTAAACCTTTATCACTCCACCATATTGCTTTGATTTCCATTTAATAATATGCATATATATATATATATATAGTTATATTAATATATATATCTGTATATTAATATATATATATATATACATATATAGTTATATTTATATATTTATTCGTATATTTATATTTTTTATCTGTATATTTATTCGTATATTAATATATATTTATAAGATCAATTTTAAATACATTTATAAAATATGCTTCTGTTTGTGTGTATAAATAAATAAATACATATATACAACACACACACATATATTATGTGTATCTGTAAGTATAATTATACATATTTATATATATTTACAAATATTATATATTAATATGTATATACATATGCTTAGAATATATAGATAATATATATCAAATTGTCAATACAGACACATACAAATATATATATACACGTACACATTATATAGGTGTAAATATTCACATATTTGTATTTTAAATAAAATGGATATTAGTTTTTTATTTCGATAAAACTTATATATTGAGAAATATATTTTAAATGTAAATATATTTAATTATTTATTTATAAAATTAAATTTTTATGTGCGAATATATAAAAAATATGCATATATTGTTATATATTTGATTATAAATAACAGTACATTATGCAAAACGATAAAATTTCAAAGTCATAATATGAATATGAATGTAATCCCTCGGAATAAATCTCTTCCCAACTGAAAAAGAGCAAAAAGACCCCCTTAAACGAGGCTGAAATTCCCTCGAATGTTAACAAATTTGGGTATTCGGACTAAAAACTCAGTTTTGGAGGCCTTCTGAGCTTTTTTTGGCCTAAAAAAATATGACAGAATGTTTCTTTTTGTCGCCAGTGTGTAGAGCTCTTTGTAGGCTTTGATTTGATATGCCGTAGAGCTCAAACAGACACTCGGATCAAAAGTTATGGTAGTTTGAAGTTTGAGTTACGTTTTCAACTTATTTTAGATCTTTTATTAATTTTTTGATTTTTTGTGTCTTCAAGTTGTTATTAAATGATTATTAATCGATGATAATTAGCAAATTATTAATTAATAATTTTTTAAAGATATTTTATAACCAATTTTCACTACATATCTTATATATTAAGTGGAAATGTTTATTTTTACTTATCTAAAACATATTTTTAAAAAATATATTATATTTATATCAATATCAATATACTTATATATTTCTATATCAATATATTATTTTTTATGAAATATTTTTTTTTTGAAATATACCTTTTATCACCGCTAGGGAAAAAAGTGATAATAAAGCACCCCTTTATCAGCGCTATTAGAAAAATTACTGATAAAGGGAGCCCTTTTAACAACGCTAAAAAAAACGTTGATAAAAGACCACTTTTAACAGTTTTTTTAGCGCTGATAAAATCACCCCCTTTATCATTGTTTTTTAGCGCTGTTAAAGGGTGACGCTGCGGAAACCCAGTTTTGTGGTAGTGCAATTTTAAAAAACAATGTACCACCAAACCTGATTCGATTCGGGGGGGGGGATTACCAACCTTGTAACAAACCGGGTTTTCTCAGAACTTTGTGTTTTTATGGTGTTTGGGGAGTCAAGATGGAGTTTGGAATCAAGTGGTGGCGAAGATGTGGAGTTTTAAACCCTTTTTTTTGTTGAGAGTGAGGATCACATCGCGACAATATATACTTCGGCGTGGTCAGTTGCTTAGAGAAGGGTTGTTTTTGTTGATTGGTGGGTTGTGCTGTGAGAGTTGTTCTTTTGGTGCGAGGAATGTGTTGCGGCGCAAGACACGAGCTGTGGGGTTTTTGTGTCGCGCTGTTTAAGAGTGAATGAATGGTTGCGGTGTGGTGTATCGTATTGCAGCATGAAGGGTTTCGTGTTTGCGACGTGATATGTTTCTCTTCCAGCGTGGTGGTTCTTGGGTTATTTTTACACAGAGCGCCTATGGGTTTTAATATGACGTGAGCCCCTCAAGAACGAGAGTGATCATCTTCCACCGGATCAAGGAGAATGCTTTGGAAGCGGTTCTCAAGGCGATCGAAGACGGACGATGCAAGCGCAAAGATCTTCCGTGCTAGCACCCAAAGACTCCTTCGGCGACGTTCAGAGATTCGTGGAACACATGTGGATCACCGCTAGAGGAGATCTACCCTCGATCTTTACAACGCAACGACGGTGCACTGTAGATCTGTGACCGAACACATCAATGAAGAAAGAATAAACCTTGGAGGTAATTCTTATTTAATTAAATTAATTATAAACAATATATGTTGATCATCTATCTTAGTTCCGAGTTTCTATTCCTTTGTCTTATTCTTTTGATTCAATTCTGTGGATCACAACGTTCATCTTCGCATAGATCCTGGATTGTTCATTGAATATGACAAAAATCAATGTTGGGCACCGTCCCTTCCGCGCCTCCGCTGCACCCGAAACCTATAAGTGGTATCAAATGGGGCATATTATTGTTTATAATTATTTAAATTCGTTGGTGATTTATGCATTCATAATTTAGTTTTTCGATTCAAGTTTAATCGTTCTTTAAATCTGAATTACAAGATCTGTTTCTTCCTCCATCGTTTCTCACAGATCTAACAGAAATGATCAATTTTATGATTAAAATAAAACTGAGGATCTCATCCGAAGGTGCCAAGGATTCTGCCCAGATAACACAACAATACACGCCGTGTAACCGGAGTTACATGCTGTGTAGTTGTGATTAATGCACCATGAGTTAATTCGACAATTACTCAACCCGTGTGTATTAAAAACACGCGATTTAGTTAATTCTTACACCGCGTGTTGATCGGGACAGATTGACGCATGATCTGCCGGACTACACGCCGTGTGGCCCACTAGACACGACGTGTAGTCCCTTTTGGGTCAGGGTCGGGCCGTGTATCCCATACACGACTTAGCCGACCGATGACCGTTTAACGCGGAGTCAACACGACGTGTGGTTCACTGGACACACTGTGTACTCCAAGAATTCCGAAGTACGCCTCACACACCGAGTCCCTAGGCGTGTACTTCTGATAGATGGCGAAGGTAGTACACGCCGTGTAGATCAGATCTATACGCTGTGTACTTTTATCAAATTACATATAATTAAAACTTTAATATCTGTATAATGTTCAGATCTGCATATCATGTATAAGTTGTATTACAGTTATTATTCTATGTGCATTAAAGTATGGCACGTTATTGAAAAGTCATGTAATTCGTGTAATCATTCGTGAAGTACACGTCATGAAAGTACATGATAAGTCTGCTATATGTCACAAAGAATAAAGTGTATACAAGTATAATACATGTTGATTAGATTTGGATGAGTATTTACCAGGTTACCTCCAAGGTACATTTATGTACAAGGCTAATTTTAAATGAATTTTAATTTGTTTAAAATTATAATGGATGAGAATTTCAATTAAATTCAAAAAAGGATTAAGATAACATGATTGATTAATTAAAGATAATAATTAATCAATTCGAGCGCGATTTATCTTAAATAAGAACGATTAAAGAATTGAATGTTAGTTTTATTAAATGCTTAATTCATTGCAAGCTTATGAATGATCATGAGCTAGACCATACGATTGTATGTGATCAATTTCCTTTTAATTTATTATTAAATTAAATTGTTGGTTTGCATGCCTTCTCTCCTCATTAATATGTAGGGTCCGCGTGCCCGAAGTTTCTTTTATGTAAACCCCTTTTACCTCTCACCTGCATGTGAGTAAAAACATATGTAATGAATGGAGCTCCCAATCTAGTAGACGCAGTTCAAGTTAGGAGCCGATGTGAAACCAATCCAAGGAAATACAAAAGTGCACAGGTGGAAAATTATAAACACGAACCTTAAATGGTTCAAGGTGTTTCTACCCTAGGTCAGCGGTTAGTTTATCAACCGCTTGATAAACTAACCATTATAACAATGTCATGACCATACCCTTTATTTTATTTATGTCAGTTGCTTGGTTATTCATTATGAATGTTTTAATCGCGATCACATAATTAATGAATTAACAAACATACAATATGGAACTAAAATAATCTGGCTTATGCGTAAATATTATCTAATACATGGTTAATCACTTAAACATATCTCACTTAAATATTAACAAGCATGTGAAAAGATAATAATTGACAATCTACGCACAAAAGATAAAATCTCTCAATAAAATATTAAGTCCGTATATCCTTCCATTACTTCAGTTAGAATCGAATCATAGTTCAAAGTGCTTAACCAGACAAAGTTGGGGTGCTTTCAATTATCGGTGAATTCTAATTTGAGATTTTTGGTTGACTTAATTTGGTTGACTTAATTTGGTTGACATCAATGGTTGACTGCCAAAACATGACTTGGTGTAACTGAGAGGCAAAGGTTGAGGAAATCTAAATTAATGATTTCAGGATTGGGGAGTCCGCTCAATGGATCAAGGAACTGTGAGTTAATGCAGTTGACATTTGGAATGTCTATCTAAAACCATTCGAGTTGTTTGACCAGCCAAAGTTGGGTAATGAGAATGAAATATGGATCTTTGCCACTAGAATATCCAAGCAACAGGATATTCCGAAGCCAATGGTGATGACTATTGAGTTTCAATAAAATAATGAGAGACTAATAAATATAATATTTATTTATTTGTCTAAATTTATCAGATAAAGTACTAAATCTCTGCTTATCTTATTTGTAGAAACAACATTAAAAATGACATCAAACATATTATTATGATCCATAATCGAGAAGGAAAACATTCTCACCGGCACAAATTCCCAAGAGTGGCAAAGGCACCTACGGGTCATCCTTCGTCATGAAAGGAAATTATATGTGCTGGAAGAACCTTTACCAGTTGCGTCTGGAAATGAGACGAGTGATAAAGAGCTCTCTCTGTACGAGAAACATCTGAATAATGCTATAGATATTCAGCGTTTCATGCTATCATCCATATCCAATGAGCTCTTGAAGCAACATGAGGAAATAGATACTTATAGCACGATGTCTCACCTTTAGGATCTTTATCAAGAGAAGGTGAGACAAGAGAGGTTTGAGATCTCCAACGCTTTGTTCACGACTAAGCTTGGAGAGTCTGCGCCAGCTGTACCTCATGTAGTCAAGCTTATCAGCTACATTGAGCGTATGGACATCTTAGGTATTAAATTCTCGGATGATTTGCATATAGATCTCATACTCTCAGCACTGTCTAAGGCCTTCTCTAGTTTTATTGTGAATTATAATATAAGTAATAATGAGAAAAATCTATCGGAACTTTTAACCTCGATTCTCCAAGTGGATAAGGACATGGGGCGTGACAAACCCACAGTCCTTATGGTGAATAGGAAGAGGAAGGACAAGACAAAGGAGCTTAAGACTTATAAACAATCTAAAGCCCCTGAGCACCGTTTGACCAAGAAGAAAAAGATCCAAAGGTAGGGCAAGGAAAATGAGGCAGTATGTTTTGCATGTGGCAAGTCAGACCATTGGAAGATGAACTGCACCCAGAGGTAAGAGGAAGTCAAAAGTGTGTTTGTTATCGAGTGCAATCTTTCCATTTCTACACATTGAGTATTAGATACAACTTGTGGTGATCACATCTGTATTCAAATGCAAGAACCAAGTAGATTTCGGAAAATTGCCAGAGGAGAGGTGGATCTGCGAGTTTCCAATTGTGCGAGGCTGGCTGCTCTTACCATTGGTGACTACCACCTTTCGTTGTCGACATGAATAATTTTGGTTTTGCATGATTGTTATTATGTACATACTGTTCCCCAAAACATTATTTTTGAATCAAATTTAGACACTGATGAGTTTATTTTCAAGTTTGGAAATAAAAGTTGTTTCTTTTATAAGGACAAAATATGTTATAGTATGACACATTTAAATAATGGTGTGTATGTATTAAATTATGAAAACCAAGTGTTGACAATCGATAACAAATCAATTTCATATGACTCATATAACACCCAGCTTTGACATCACCGTCTTGGTCATGTAAACGAGAAGCATTTAACAAAGCTCTGTCAAAATGACTATTTAGACTCTTCTGAGCTAAAACCACTTGATAGATGTCATGCTTATTAACAAGGGAAAATAACCAAATCACCATTTGATGGACAGGGTGAAAGGGACACAGAGCTTCTAGGATTGGTATACACTGATGTGCGTGGACCATTTCCAGTAGAAGTTAGAGGTAAATATTCTTACTTCATAACTTTTACTGATGACTTGAGTAGATATGACTATATCTACTTAATGAGTTATAAGTCTGAGTCCTTTGAGAATTTTAAGGAATTCAAGAATGAAACTGAAAATCATCTTGGTAGGAAGGTAAAGAAGTTTTGATCCGATCAAGATGGAGAATATCTTAACCAAGAGTTCATCGACTTTCTACGAGAGTTTGAGATTCTATCTCAACTCACTCCACCTTATACACCACAGTGGAATGGTGTTAGTGAAATGAGGAACCGTACCTTGTTGGACATGGTAAGGTCGATGATGGGTCATGCAGATCTTCCGTTATCCTTTTGGGGATTTGTATTACAAACTACGTCATACACATTAAACTGAGTACCAAATAAAGCAGCAAACAAAATTCTCTTCGAGCTATGAAGTGGAAAGAAACCTGTTTTGTCACATACACGTGTATGGGGATGAAAGGAGTTTGTTAAGGCTTTCTCAGGAAAAAAAATAGCACCTCAGGGCACGAAGTGTATCTTTATAGGGTATCCCAAGAAAACAAAGGGAAACTACTTATACAACCCCTCAAACAAGAAAATGACTATCGCCAGACAAGCTTTCTTTTTTGAGAGTGAACACATCCTCAAAAAGGATAGTGGGAGCAAGATTGACTTCGATGAAGTTGATGCTCAAGATACACATGAGTTGGTACATGAACAAGTTCCACAAGTCCCTGTGGAAGAAGTAGTTCCTGAAACACAAGTAATGCTTAGGTGTGTAAGTAAAGTAAGGGAACTAGATAGATATGGTTTTCTAGTCACCGAGGATGGTGACTCATTATTGTTGGACAATGATGAACCTCTCTCCTACAAGGAGGCAGCAGAGAGCTCAGAAGCTGCAAGATGGATAGAATCTATGAATTATGATATGAATTCCATGTATTAGAACCAAGTTTGGGTTCAGGTCAATGCGCCAGTTGATGTAAAGCCTGTTGAATGTAAATGAGTATTCAATAGGAAATTGTACATGGAAGGTAAAGTTAGTACCTATAAAGTAAGGCCAGTGGCTAAAGGGTTCAAACAACATTAAGTAATTGACTATGATGAAACCTTTTTTCTAGTTTCCACGTTTAAATCCATCAGAATCATACTTTCCATAACATCTTACCATGACTATGAGATTTGGTAGATGAATGTCAAAACTTCATTCCTTAACGAGAACCTTCTGGAAGATGTATATATGACACAACCAGAAGGGTTTGTGACACCAAGTGATTCCAAAAGGGTTTGCAAGTTGCAAAGATCCATTTATGGATTAAATAAAGCATTCAATTAATGGAACATTCGATTCGATGAATCCATAAGAGAATTTGGTTTCTTTAAAAACGAATGTGAGTCGTGTGTTTACAAAAGGTTTAATGGGAATGCGGTCGTTATCCTAGTAGTGTATGTTGATGAAATATTACTTATTGGAAATGACATACCAATCTTACAGTCAGTTAAGGACTAGCTGAACAAATGCTTCTCTATGAAAGACATAGGTGAAACAACCTACATTATAGGGATCAAGATCATTCGTGATAGATCCAAGAGGCTACTTGGACTAAGTCAAAGTACATATATTGAAAAGATACTAAAGAGATTTAGTATGGAATAATTCAAGAGGGGATTGGTTCCAGTGTCACATGACTTACATCTTTCTAAGAAAATGTGTCCCTAGACACAACAAGAGAAAGAGAGAATGAGTAAGATCCTATATGCTTCGGCGATAGGATCAATCATGTATGCCATGTTATGTACTAGACTTGACGTTGACTATGCACTGAGCATGGTTGGCAGATATCAAGCAGATCTAGGAGAACAACGTTGGACTGCTATTAAGGCTATTCTTAATTATATGAGAAGAACTAAGGATATGTTCTTGGTGTATGAAGGAGACGAGGAGCTTGTCATCAGAGAGTATGCTGATACTAGTTTTTAGACTGATCAGAATGATCTGAAGTCGCAGTCATGATATATTTTCTGTCTCAATGGAGGATCTGTGAGCTAGAAGAGTTCAAAGCAGTCAGTTGTCACTGATTATAGAGTGGAATCCGAGTATATTGACTTCTGATGCAGCAAAGGAAACTGTTTGGATTCAGAACTTTATCTAGGAGCTTGATGTGGTACCTAGCAGTAAAGACCCTATCACATTGTATTGTGATAATATTATAGTGGTGACTCTTTCAAAAGAGCCAATGCCACATCAACAGACAAAATACATACTCTGAAAGTATCACCTCTTGAAGGATTTTCATCAGAGGGGTGAAATTGCAGTGAGAAAAGTATCCACGAAAGAGAATGTGGTAGACCTCTTGACTAAAGGCCCATCTCAGTAGAATCATGAGTATCAGGTGAGAGCTAGAGGACTGAAGGTTGTTAGTAGTTGGCTCTAGTGCAAGTGAGAGTCTGTTGGAGTTGGTGCCCTAAAACCAACTTCTATGTACTTTATGATAACTTATATTTATGGTTTTTGAATATCAATAAATTCCTTATCACATCATGATTGTTCTTCTACGTAACATTGTATGTGATAATGTCTCAAGAGTAGCTGTTGCACTAAATGGTTATAACAGTTCCTCGCTATGATGAGAACCCAAAAGTGTTATGATACTATTATTAAATATATGTTCTATGGCCGTATGGTATCATTTGAGAGACACAAATGATACAGACTATCAGAGTTGGAGACTCATAAGACTTTGATGCACCTTCTCATGGTGTGCGCTCTTGGTGATATCAAGTATGATATTATGAGAACAAAATCCAACAGTAGGAAATCCATATTTATAAGTGTCATTGGATGTTCCTATCTGTGAACATGTGTATTGGTCCTTAGAATTTAATATTATTATTAATGGATATTATGAGTCATGAACTCTGATGTATTGACGAAAACCATGACGACAGATGTTAGCGGCGAGGTATGATATGTTGGGTGCGTCACGAGTAATATTGCATTAATGAATAATGCGAGAAAAGATTTATCATTTCTGTTCACTAACAGAAGTTAATATTTTAGGCAATTTGATGGAAATGATATAACCTAAATAAATCTATGACTATGGTGTTCTATAACCAAGTTCTATTTTCGAAAAGTCAAAGAGAGAGATATCGACCATATAGGTTGATGACACTGACATGCAACCTTCTCGATTAGAGATATTGTGATAAAAAGATTATATTACACGGTAAACGTTCGTATGAGGTGCCTTGGCATGTTGCTAAATGCTAACCTTGGACTTTGACCTGCTTCGTTAAATAATTTATTATTTAACGAGTTGAATAAATATTAATTCCAGTCATGGTTTAATAATTATTCATGTATTCCTGATCACATTTATTCTATCACTAGTTATTCGAGAGAATATATTGTGGGCGGAATAATTAATAAATATTAAGTAGGATTGACAGACCGAGTTTAAGGGTCCAGTGAGAAATAATAATATTGAATATTATTTAATTAAATAATATTTAATTATAAGTCGCAAGTTAAGTGCATGTTAGGAAATAATAATATTGTTGTTATTATTTGACATGGGGGTTTCGTTCGGATTAATAGAATAATTAAAGACACTTATGCAAATTATTTTATTATTATCCTAGTGAAATAAATACCCGGTTATATTATTATCTCATTAGCCAAGGGAAAGGTAAGCGACACCAATTTGGTTGTGCACGATATTTTGGAGAAAACCTCTCAAGCCTAGAGAGTTCTTTCTTCTCCAAGAACGCTCTCAAGAACGAGAGCAATCCTCCTCCACCGGATCAAGGAGAATACTTTGGAAGCGGTTCTCAAGGCGATCGAAGGCAGACGACACAAATGCAAGGATCTTTCGTGCTAGCATTCAGAGACTCCTTTGACAATGTTCGAAGATTCATGGAACATGTGTGGATCACCGCTAGATGAGATCTACCCTTGATCTTTACAATGCAACGACGGTGCACTGCAAATCTGTGGCTGAACACATCAATGAAGAAAAAATAAACCATAAAGGTAATTCTTATTTAATTAAAATTAATTATAAAATATATATGTTAATCTTATCTTTTAGTTCCAAGTTTCTATTCCTTTGTCTTATTCCTTTGATTCAATTCTGTGGATCACGATGTTCATCGTCACATAGATCCTGGATTGTTCACTGAATATGGAAAAAATCAAAGTTGGACACCGTCCTTCCCGCACTTCCGCTGCGCCTAGAACCTATAGTTTTTCCATGATTTCCATTGTTGTTTTGTCATGTTCATAATTTGGAAATTAGTTAAAGATGGTAACAAAAAAAAGGAGATGCTGAAATCTGGAATTTGATGAGTTATTATTTGAGCATGAACTATTTACATTGATGCTTATTGTTTATTCTTATTACGGTTAAGGTAACCTTGGTTGGATTGATTTGTTGTGGGGGTGTTGCTGAGATTTGTTTTTTTGTGCCATCTTCCTTGATGTTGATTATGTGATTAACGAGTTTAAAGCGAAAATGAAAATGAGAATGGAAAGAGGAAATTCAGGTTTGGTATTAATTTAAAAAGATAAATTAAACATGGAATAATTCATGGGGGCTAGGATTTGTTGGTTTGTTGTACTTTGTAGGTTTCGGGTGTAGTGGAATGCGATGGTTGATGATATATTAATTTTTTTAATAATCATTGTCCGAAACCATGAGCGAAGATTTTTCACATCCAATTTATAATTAATTTACTTAATATCTTTAGAAATAAATACCTGAACTTAGGAAATTTATTTTTTGATGAATGCTGATCGTCCGAAAAGATCATTTCAGATTGATTTCATTGCATTGTGAGGATCCAAGGATAGAATCCCTCTAGTGGCGATCCATAAGTGCTCCAATGATCTCCGAGCAACACCACTCAATTTCCGGGTGCTAGTGCGGTGAATCGAATGTCTTGTGTTGTTTGTTCTTGATTTTTCATTCTTCACTCTTGAAGAAATCTCTATTACGTTTCTCGTTCTTGAGAGGGAGAAATAATGAGGACTCGAAAGAGAATTTGTTGTGTACAACAGTTTTCTATTCTCAATTTTTGGATGCTCTACACAATAGACACAATTGTCTATTTATAAAGTTAGGATTTAGGTTAAAATATTATTTAATTACATGCCGGTCATTAAATAACATTTATTACCTTTAATAAACTCCATGTCTCCTTATAATAATGATAATATTATTATTTTTTGGCATGCGCCAACTTGCGCAATAACAAATATTATTTAACCAGCTTATTAATTAATATTTTTCACCGGACACAGTCTTGGTCCGTTCGAACTCCTCTTGCATTTATTGAACACCCGAATAATTTTTTTTTCATAAATAAATATTTCATTCACATACCGGAGAATAAATATTTATTAAATATTCAATAAAATAAATAAATATATTTTTATTCACATGATGAAAAAGAAATATTTATTTAATATATGCTATCAATATAACTTGAATAAAATTATTTCTCTGACTTGAGAATAATATTTATTCCATTAATTAAACTTAAATAGAATTTAATCGAGATCAACATAAACAATTATTGTGTGACCCTCTAAGATTCTTTTTTCTTGACATTAGGTGGACTTGTCTAAAGTCCAAAATTAATGTCTAGCAACGAATCAAGGCACCCTAGAGAAATAACTTAAGGTCCCAACATCGACATCCACATACAAACGCTCACTATGTAATATAATCCCCTTGGTCACAATATCTCATCAAAAAGGTTGTAAAATGGTGTCATCAACATATTTACTTTATACGTCTTTCTTTGACTATATGAAATAAATACGTCATTACACCATGACCATGAAATTTAATGTGACAGTTCTATTCCGATCAAAGGGTCAAGATATTAGCTTCCATAAAGATGGAAGAGACAAATCCTTCCTCTGACTTATCTATTAATGACATGTCAATTGTGATGCACCCAACATACCCCACTTCCCGCCAACATATGACGTGATAGTTTTGGTCAGTAAATCTAAGTGCGCGAGTCATGTCATAAATTAATGATAATCTTAAAGTCTAAGGACTATTATACACTTTCACATATAGGAATATTCGTTGACACCAAAACATGCAGAATTCTTACCGGCAGGTCTGTTCTCATAATCTCCCGTCCTAGAGATTACCAAGTGCGAACTTCATGAGAAGAAGTCTCATTCTCTTACAATCACTCCCACCCAATGGTGTAAATACTACATGTCCCATCATAGTGTATTATCCAACCACAGAACTATATTAAGAATATTGTCATATAACTTCAAGGTTTTCATCATAGTGGGGAACTAACATGACCTTATCAATGTGACAAATACTCTAAGACATTATTACATTAAATCCATTCAAAAACAATGAACAATATGTAATAAGTCGTTAAATTAATATTCAATACATCAAATGTACATGTAATCAAAGTACAAACAGTTGGTCTTAGCACACCAACTCTAACAAACTCCCGTTTGGACTATAGTCAACTGCTGACTTTCAGCCTGCTAGACCTCACGTGATAATCGTGTTTTTTCTGAGTCAAATCTTTAGTTAAGGGGTTCGTTACATCGTCTTTTGTGGAAATACTACTCACTACTGCCTCACTTATGAGAAAAATCTCTTAAGAGATGATACTTTTAAAGTATGTGCTTTATTCATTGATGCGATCTTGACTCTTTTGCGAGAGACACCACTATAGTATTATCACAATAGAGTGTGATACGATCTTTGGTGTTAGGTACCACGTCAAGATCTTAGATGAAGTTTCACATCCATACTGCTTCCTTTACTGCCTCGGAAACTACAATATACTCTGACTCTACTGTAGAATCTGCGACTACAGTCTGCTTTGAGATTTTCTAGCTCACAACACCTATATTCAAAGTAAAGATGTATCCCGTTTGTGACTTCATGTCATCTTGATCAGTTTGGAAACTAGCATATGCATATCCTATGATGACTAGTTCCTCATATCCTCTATAAACTGAGAACATATCCTTAGCACACCTCTGATACTTAAGGATAGTATTGACTGCCATCCAATCTCGGTTACTTGGATTAGCTTGATATCTTCCTACCACACTCAATGTGTAGACAACATCTAGCCTAGTACATAACATAACATACATGACTGATCTAATCGCTAATGCGTATGAAATATTTTCCATTCTGTTTCTTTCCTCATGTGTTTGAGGACACATTTTATTGGAAAGATGAATGCCATGTGATGCTGGAAACAATCCCCTCTTGGATTATTCCATATTGAATCTCTTCAGTATTTTGTCAATGTATGTACTTTGACTTAGGTTGAACAACCTCTTGGATAGATCACAATGGATCTTGATCTCAAGAATATATATTGTCTTACCCAAGTCTTTTATAGAGAATCATTTATTCAACTGTGTCTTAACATATACTATTAATAAAATGACCACACTTACACTAAACCATTTACCGATACAAGACCCACATTCGTTCTTTATGAAACCAAATTCTGTTATGGTTTTATCAAAATGAATGTTCCATGACCTTGATACTTTCTTTAATCCATAAATGGATTTTTATAATTTTCATATCTTATTGACATCCTTTGTAGTCACAAACCCTTTGGGTTGTGTCATATAGACATCTTCCTGAAGGTTCCTGTTAAGAAAGACTATTTTGACATCCATTTTCCTAATCTCATAGTCATGGTAAGCAACAATGACAAGTAGAATCCTGAGGTATTTCAACATTACAACTGGTGAAAAAGTTTCTTCATAGTTAATGCCTTGACGTTGTTTAAACCCTTTTGCAATCGGTCGCACCTTATAGGTACTGAATTGTCCTTCTATGTCCGGTTTCTTCTTGAATATCCTTTTGCAACCAACAGACTTTACATCTACTGGAGGGTCTACCAAAATCCAGACTTGGTTATGGTACATGGAATCCATTTCAGAATTTATGGCTTTTTTCCACTTGACAACTTCTATGCCACTTACTGCTTCCTTATAGGTTAGAGGATCATTATTATCAACTAATAACGAGTCACCATCCCTAGTGACTAGAAAACCATAATGTCCTGGTTCTCTAACCTCTCATACTCCTACATAGTAGTTGTGTCTCTAGAACAATTTCGTTTTTCCAGGGCTTTGTGGAATCTGTTCTTGTACCAACTGTTGTGTGCCTTGAGCCTCGACTTCATCGAAGTATATTTCATTCCCACTATCCCTTTTAGAGATGTTCTCCCTCTCAAGGAATATGGTGTGTCTTTCCACTATATCATTTTTTTTCTGAGGGGTTGTATATTTAATATCCCCTTGTTTCCTTGGGTCATCCTATAAAGGTACACATTGTACCTCGGGGTGCAAGTTTGTTACTTGAAGATGCCTTAACAGACGCTTCTCTTCCTCACACATGTAAATTTGATAACATGTTTTTTTCTTCCACTCCAAAATTCATATGGAATAACATTTATCAATTTAGTTGGTACTTGGTTTAGTATATGTTTTGTTGTCTATAACGTGTATCCCCAAAAGGATAATGAAAGACTCGCATGACTCATCATTGATCTCACCATGTTCAACAACGTACAGTTCCTCCTTTCTCTTACACCGTTCTACTGAGGTGTGTAATGAGGAGTGAGTTGTGATAGGATCCCAAACTCCCGTAAGAAATCAATGAAGTGTTAATTAAGATATTCTTCACCACGTTCTGAGCGGAGTTTCTTAATCTTCATACCAAGTTGGTTCTCAACTTCATTCTTGTATTCCTTGAATTTATCAAAAGTATACGACTTATACCTCATTAAGTAGACATATCTATATTTACTAAAATCATTAGTAAAAGTTATGAAATATGAGTACCCACCCCCTTACGTCAATAGAAAATGGTCCACACACATCGATATTAACTAATTCAAGAAGCTCTTTATCCCTTTCATCTTTCCCACTAAAATGAGGATTTGGTCATTTTTACTTGTAAACATGTGCGACATGAACCAAGTGGTTTTAGTTCAACAGAATCTAAATATCCATCTCGATGTAATTTAGTCAAGTTCTTTTCGTTTGCATGACATAGCCGATGATGCCAATGTTGGGTGTGGTATGAGTAATGTGAAGTAACTTCATTATCGATTACCATTACTTGGTTCGTGTAATCCAACACATAAAGACTGTTATTTAAATGGTCTTACCATAACAAATGCAATCTTTATAAAAGAAGAAACATTTATTCTCAAATTTGGAAATAAATTGATCTGTATCTAGTCTGGATACAAAAATAATGTTTTTGGTAACTGAAGATACATAATAACAACCCTTTAAAATCAGGATCATTCCAGTCGACAACATGAGGTGGTAGTCCCTGATAGCTATAACATCAAGTTCAGCTTCATTGGCTGCTCGTAGATCTACCTTCCCTCGGTTAATCTTTCTAAATCTGCTTGGATCTTGTATTTGAATACATATGTGAACACAAAAAGATGTATCTAGTACCTAATTTGTAGAAATAGAGAAATTTCACTTGATAACAAACACACCTGAAACTTCCCCTTACTTCTTTGGATGAGTGTGGTTTTTCTTTGAGTGAACATTCTTGCCACATGCGAAACAGACAACATCCCGTTCCTTTTCTTGTCCCTTGATCTTTCTATTCTTGGAAGGGCATGAAGAAGCTTTGGGATTAAAGCTCTTTGCTTTACCTTTCCGTTTGTTCACCATAAGTACAAAAATATTTTCATGCTTTGTATCCTTATCTACTTGGTGAAGAAGAGTGAGAAGATCTGACAGAGACTTCTCAATGTTGTTCATATTAAAATTCACAACAAAGATGGAGAAGCTACAAGGAAGTGATATCAAAATGAGATCGGTGCCCAGTTCATCAGGGAGTTTAAACCCTAGAATCTCTAGGTCCTCAATGTAGCCAATGAGCTTGACTACATGAGGCCCAGCTGAGACACCCTCTCCAAGATTACTCTGAAAGAGCCTCTTGGAAATCTCAAACTGTTCCTGTCTAGCTCTCTCTTGGTAAAGACCACGGAGGTGCTCATGCATGTTATACACATCCATGTTTTCTTGAGACTTCATGAGTTTACTAGACATAGATGAAATCATCAAACATTGAACATCGACCGTGTCGTTCATATGTTTCTCATAGACTAGGAACTCTTCATCACTTGCCTCCTTAGCAAGAAGATCAGGAACTGAGGATTCTAGCATGTGAGATTTTCGTTCATGGCGTAAGACCACCCGAAGGTGCCTGTACCATTCCTGGAAGTTACTGTCAGTTAGGAGGTTGTCTTTATCCAATATTGATCATAGGGATAATGTGGATGACAAACTTTCCATTTTATTTTACAATTAAAAGAGAAAATTATTTGTACTTTGCTTGATTACAAATTGGGTGAGATATTAATAAATTAATTGTTTTTTATTAAATCTTCCACTATTTTATCAAGTTCCAATAATCCTCACTATTAAACTCAACATGTCTAGTTGATCTGACATTCTAGTGAAAAAGATCCATATTCCCTTTACATAACCCCAATAAGGGTTGGTCAAACTACTTGATGGTATTTAGGTAGGCATGTCATTAGAAACTACGGTCTTGTAGCTCATTGATCTGTTGAGTGGACTCCCCTATCCAGGAATCCTGATTTGGATTTTCTCAACACTTGTCTCCAAATTAAACCAAATCTAGCAAGAGTTACTCTTGATGTAAAATGGTCAAGTCAACCCAAAACCTTCATAGGAACTCCCCTTATAAAAGTAAGTTCCCCTACAAGGGTTGGTTAAACACTTAGTTATACTGAGTTTCATTCCCAATAAAGTAATGAAAGACCAAGTCTAACTTAATATTTAGTTGAGAGATTTTAATTAATTATGCATAAATTTTATCTTGTTTTATCCCTGACATGTATTGTTAATATTAAGTAGATGTTAATTAATTAACCATGTTGGATAAAACATTTACACACAATTCATTTATTTAATTTATTATGTATAGATTTTATCTTGTTTTATCCTTTACATGTATAGTTAATATTAAGTGGATGTTACTCAATTAATTAATAATGCTGGAAAAAACATTTATGCATAATATATTTATTTAAATTCTGTCTTTGCACATTAATTTATTTATTTATGTGACTGCGACCTTGCATCCATAAAAAAAATAATTGGATAGAAAAAATAAATAAATAATGAAATGACCCATTCACAAGATTTATCTAATAGTTGATTTAATGAGAGAACATTAAATCAACCTATGACCTAGGGGAAATAACTCCTTTTTCCAGTCTTGACATGAGTTACAACATTCCACCTTTACAACTGTGTATTACTTGAGTTGACATCATTATGGTTCTATCTTGAACCGCCTCCATGTGCATTGGGATACTTCATTAATTACATATATTTATGACTCAAACGCAGGCGAGGAGAACCAAATGATTAGTTAAAACGGGATGACATAAATATCTTTAGACACGCAGGTCCTACATAATAATGGAGGGAGAGATGACACACAGACCATCATATTTAATTTAATAATAAATAATTGCAAACTCATGCAATAAATTAAATTTAAACATCCAACGCATACACAGGTCTTGGTCAATCTCATGAATGGTCATATATGCAACGAATACACAAAATTTACCGGTTAAAATTCATTCATTCATTCATTTTTTATTATTAAAATAAACATTCTTACATTAATTAATTAATTAATAAATAAATTAATTCCCTTTAAACTTAATGATCATTCAAACTTAATTAGAGATACCCATCATTTATGAAGTTCATGGAAAATAAATGACAGAACCAATAATGACACATTTATTACAATAAATTAACTGAGCATTTAAAAATATTTAAAACCATTATTAAATTATCAAACACACAATAAGTGCCAATCAATAAATTATGGTTTTAATGGTGCAATTTTCAATTTAATGTAATTTAATTTTTCCATTAATTGGGAGACTACATGGCGTGTACAACCCACCTACACACTATGTACCTCGATTTCCATATATCCGAGTCACATGCCTGGGGATTTAATGTGTTAACTTGGTCGGATTACATGGCATGTACATGAAAGCTACACACCATGTATTCACTTTCCATGTGCCATATTGATATGGTCAACACACGGTGTGCAATAAATGCATTGCGTACAATTAATTGTTCGATGCATCCATGTACAATGCACATGGGTACATGGCGCGTGCTCCGGCTACATGTTGTGTAACCCAGTTTTACCGGAAAACAATTCGGCACTTCCCAATGGTATCTTCGGTCGTCCTTCATTTGTTCTTTAAACCGTTAAGAAAGTTAAACACTGAACAACCATTATTAATATGTTGATAACATGTTAATTCAAATTGGATTAAAGAACAAATAACATAAAATAAAGATCTAACCACAATTCCGCATAGACCAATACTCAAATAAATAATTATAAATTTAAACATGACCGCTATGATACCACTTGTAGGTTCTGGGTATAGTGGAAGCGTGCAGTGGTGGATGATATATTAAAATTTCTTTTAATAATCATTGCCCGAAACCATGAGCGGAGACCTTGCACGTCAAATTTATAATTAATTTATTTAATATTTGAAGAAATAAATACCCGGGCTTAGGAACTTTCTTCGTTGATGAATATTGATCTTCTGGAAAGACCCTTTCAGGTTTCCTTCATTGCGCTGTGAGGATCCAAGGATATAATTCCTCTAGCGGTGATCCACACATACTTTAATGTTCTCCGAGAAACACCACTCAATCTCTGGGTGCTAGCGCAACAAATCGAATATCCTACATTGTTCGTTATTGATCACTCATTCTTCAATCTTGAATAATTCTCTCTTGCATTTATCATTCTTGGGAGGGAGAGGAGTTGGGAGATAATTTGTTGCATGCAATAATTCCATATTCTCAATTTTTGGATGCTATACATAATAGACATAACTGTCTATTTATAGAGTTATAATTTTGGTTAAAATATTATTTAATTGCATGTTGACCATTAAATAACATTTATTACCTTTAATAAACCCCATGCCACATAATAATAATGATAATATTATTATTTTGTGGCATGCGACAACTTTTGCATAACAAATATTATTTAATCGACTTGTTAATTAATATTTGTCACCAGACACGGTCTGAACCCTTTCGAACTCTTACATTTATTGAACACCTGAATAAAAATTTTATTTATAAATAAATATTTCATTCACATACTGGAGAATGAATATTTATTAAATATTTAATAAAATAAATAAATATATTTTTATTCACATGTCGGTGAATAAATATTTATTTAATTTATGTGATCAAAATAATTTGAATAAAATTATTAATCAGGATTGAAAATAATATTTATTTCATTAATTAAACTCAAATATAATTTAATTGAGATTGATGGAAACACTTAGTGTGTTACCCTCTAGGATTTTTTCTTGTTGGCATTAGGTGAGTTTATATAAAGTTTAAGATTACTATTTAACAACAGGTCAAAGCACCCAAGTGAAATAACTTAATGTGTGTGGTTACTCTTTTGTTATTTTGATATTGTGAAAGTGGTTTTGGGGATATAATACAGCGAAGGAGGGATAGCATGTATAATTTCATGGGCTATAATGACTTAAGGTTATGATGTATGAGCTGTGATGAATTAAGGTAGGTATACACATATGAGTTGTAATGGATATGGCTAGTGGCTATAGTATGTGCATATTGATTGACATGTTTATGTAGTTGTGGTGTGGGTGCATAGTGGGGGTCGTGCATCGAAGGATGGTGCAAGGTTGATTCCCTTCATGTTCATGATACCCTACCATGATGACGATGATGTGGATATGTGGAAATGGGTGGGAACATGGAATGAGGAAGGAATGTGGTTGATGTATTTCATGTTTGTGTTACCTTACCAACATATGGTCATGGTAAGTATGTGGTGGTGCGGTATGTGGAGACGGATTTGTGATTATGTATGGGAGGTTGTGGTATGTTGATATGTGGTGCGATGGTTGGTTTGTGGTGCATAGAGATGGTTGATGCTGGGGTGGTGTTCAATTATTGCGTTCCTGATCAGATGGGGAGAGGTTTTCCTACTGAATTGCTAATAGTTTAAGGTGGAATGACTTTGAAATAACATGTATAGACCCAAGTATTTTACACATATTATTACATAATATAATACAATAAGTGCAATTCAAAGATCGTGAGACCTAGTGTCTTTGAAAGACTATTCATAACACATCAAAATGAAACTAAATAAAACATCTTTATTTTGTTCTCTATAACGAGCTCTTATATCTCATTGATCTCCTAAAATTTCATAGGATAACCGGAGGAATACATAAAAAAAGAGGTGATCTAAAAAGCTCAGTAAGGGAATAAACATGACAATGAAGCATAACATGAGCCAAATGACATAACACGATATCCTAAAAGAGAAGACTCATCAATAATCACATAAGAACATAACATAAATAACATGGTATCATAAGATCATGACAACATAGGAAAGCGACAACAACATAAAAGATGACATAAGCATACATCAATGCTAATCACCAAGAGAACGTCACATAGTGAATAAAGTCTCATCATATATTAAGTTTATTCCATAATTCTATACATAACATCTCATGAGACAAAAACATTACCCAATGCATTGGAGCGATATTTGGACACACCCATTATAACATGCACATGCTTATGTATGTAATAAAATGAAATCAATAATAAAGAATAAGCATAATAATTACCCATGAAAAGAAATGAGTTGCATAACCATGTCACATGGCATAACTAGATGACATATCATAATGACTTCCATGAAATAAGGGATTCAATAATTCTTGTATGATCATAAGAATATACCATGATAAATTATGTCCAAGTGAAGTGAAGTCCTGGAAAAGATTAGAGAAATTCCTTTGGAAAAGCACCTCTTAAGCGGGGATTTGGGAAAAAGGGTAATGAGTTTTAAAGAGGGTAAGAACATAACTATTTTTATAAAACCAGAAATGGACTAAAATCATTTTCCATGATAAAATGAGTGATTTTAGAAAAAATGGGTAGTTTAACCCATTTTATGGAGTGTTACTTGAAATGAGGTAAGAAACAAAAAAGTTCCCTTTAATCAGGTTTGTTTATTGAGAGAAGTTGAGGGGAGAAACTTTTAAAACATGTATATCGTCATCATGAAAAAGTGAATTTAACTAGGTATATATGTGTAGGACACATATACAAAATATAGAAGAAGTAAATAAGAAAAATAGAGAGAAATAAAGGTAAAGAGAGAGAAACCATAACCCAAAGAAAATATGGTGATTCATAGAGATCCCTTACCTTATGTTCTAGAATCATTATGCACTTTCACTTAATGTCCTGAATAATCAAATTAAATTTATTAATTAATTAATTCAGAACATTTTTCATCTATATTTAATTTACTATAATTTTATTATATTCATTTATAACCATTTTTATGAGATATAAGGTTTAATTTCACTGTTCTGAGGGAGTTTGTTTCACGGTTCCTATTAAAGTTTTTCTCAAATGAGACTACAATTCCAGAAGTGAAATAAAATGGTATTCTTAACCTTTCATAAATTTAAATGGTCCCAAGTATCCATATATTTTATGACATATGAACAATTTATTTAATAAAATGTTAATGTTATATGGTTAGTTTATTTTGGCGGTTTTACTAACCATCACAAAACAGTTTCGTTTTATTTAATATTATGACCATACATTTATTCCAGAATGAAAAAAATATTATACAAATATTTAGGTCATTTTAATCAATTATAAGTGAATCTAAACCTGCCATGAAGGTGATAATGAGAAACAAAAACTCATCATCCACGGAGCCGGTGAATTGACATAATATGAACATTTTTTTTTGTTTTTAGAATAAGAGAAGAGAAGGTGATGAATGAGAGATATTCCATTAACAAAATAACATTCATGCATATATATGATACTTGAGTTATTATGCCATGTTTAATGGAATTATTTTGGATGATGGTGAGGATTAGAAATAAGACTCGGTTGATGGTATTGTCTTCTCCTTTGGATGTCTCCTCTTGGGTTTTCACTTAAGGCACATTGGATTGCTATTTTTATGAGACCAACAACACTAGGACATGGGGGATAGGATTGAGAATAAAATTGAGTAGAATTTTGGCAAGCTATAAGGCTTAGAAAGTGTGAAGAGAAGAGGTTATTATATAAGGGGAGAAGAGAGGTGTTTTTGAATATTATAATCATTAGTTTATTATTTTCACACAATACTATTAATGGTATTGATTATTGTGACTATATACAACAAATGGTGCATGTGAGTTCAAAATAATGAGTGATTACATCATCTATGACTAAAAAATACAGGTATTTATCTTATAATGTTAAATAACGTATTTTATCGTATTTCACTATTCACAAAAAATAACTATTTTAGAAAAATATAAAAAATTCACCCTAATTATTTTTCGATGTGTAGATTCCAAAAATGAAGTCTATTTTATAAAAACAACTTTTGAAATATGATAAATTTAATTTTTAAATAAAATCATCATTTATTTGAAAAATACCAATTTTAATATTATGATCAATTTTACGACCCTTTGAAAAATTAGTTAAGGTCTCATAAAATTATATTATCATTATAATAAAACATAATATTAATTTATAAACACATTATAAAAATAAAATTTCTTTTAAATTATTATATTTGTTATAAAAATTAAAATCAAATATATATGTTGTATAAAAATATAAACACTTATTTTATTATTTTTAAAACATTTATTTACTTGCATTATGATATAAATATATCATATTTTTATTTTATAATATATTTAAATATGATTTTACATTTTCATAGATGAAGTTACTATTTTAACGGTCAGAACTATTCTTAATGGCCAGATTACCGTTTTAATGACCATATTACTATCCTTTTCCCCATGACTTAGAAAAAGTGACCCATCAGTTCAGGTACAAGATACTATCATTCATCAACACATGGAGTTAGACATCCAACCCGTAATATCAATGACCCAATTGCAAGAGCGGAGCTCTACCAACTGAGCTATATCCCTCTAATAAGTGGAGCATGCATGAAGGAGTCATCAGATGATGCTTCTTATTTACCAGGCGCAACTTGGGCCATCCTGGACTTGTTCCAATAATTAGATTACTATTCCAACAATTAGATTTGTAATGGAAATATGTGTTCTCTAATTTCTATAAATACCTCATATTTCATTTATTCTTTATTCACTTATATTTTTTCTCATGGTTATATATTTTTATTTTCAAAATTCATATTGCATTAATAAAATTTTGCTTCATTTTTACAGTGTTTGTGAGTGCGATTATTCTGGGGGATCAAGAAGATCCAAAATTTCTTCTTTTTATTTTTTTATTTTCTATTTTTTGTCTCATTGTAATACTTTCAATTCTTATGGTCATTTTCATTCTCTAAATGTAATTTTAAAATTATTATAATAAAATGATCTTGGTTTTATCATGTGGTGTATGTACTTTGCTAAATATGACACATTTATATAATCAGAAGAGAAATTCCAATGATAAAATTCTGGGTTGTTACATAATAGGTAAGAGTAGTGGTAAATTTTCGGGCCCTTTTTTTGGTTAATTTTGATGATGTCTATACAGTTGGTGATATTTCTCATTTATTGATTATGATTGTGATATTCAAATATTTGGTTGGACTGAGAATTGGTTTAAATTCTCATTTGGGGAAAATGGTGTGAGATATTGTAGGAATACAAAGAAGTGGTGGTAGTTTGAGGTGGAACACAAAGTTGGGTAATTTATATTTCTTATGCTCATTCTATTTTTACTTGTGGTTTACGTTTTTATTAGTTGATATAACACATGCCTATTCTTGAATATTTATTTCACACAGATGCTGATTTGTTTAGAATAATGATCCTACTGAGTGCTCCCAAGTGCTCACTCCTCCACAGTTTTTAAGTTGTTTTTCTGGATAGTTCGAGGGAGATTGGAACTGTTGTTCAAGTAGCTCAAATGGAGTTTGGTGAATTTTTTCCAGCTTAAGATCTTGTTTTTCAAGTTTTTTCATGATGATTGAAGAGAGACAATATTTACCTGATTTTTTATTGCATTTCAATTCAATTAACCCCCTAATTTTGATAAAATTTGGGTATTAATCACATTTTCATACTTTGGTGCATTTTGAGTGAATAGAGTAAAACTGGTTTAAATTATTGATTTTAGTGATAAAAATGAATTTAGATCTTAATCTGGAATTAAATAATCAAATGGATTTTGAATTTGATTTTTTTTCAATTATGGACATAATCTGGACAAGCCATACATTGAGAATTGCGATTTTTCATGTTTTAATAGGTTTTGATTTATCCTTACATGAGGAAATATTGTTGTGTGAAGGTTACAAGTAGTGTAAGGGAAAAGGTCACATTACACATCCTTCATAAGGATACACTCATCCTACATCAAGGTAACAACCATATTCCCTCTTCTACGTAAAAGTTACACACCAAGAAGTACTGTTGCGTTGAGGTCACACCAGCACCCATGAAGTTTCGTAAAGGCGATGTACATGTGAACATAAGGCTTAATGGGTGGGCGAACAATGAATCAACTAGCCGTGCAAGTATCGACTGAATCAGCTTCAAGTTATCATGAGTCCTCAACTTATTGTGTGAACCTACTGAAAGCAACTAATCAACCTCAAGCCATGGGTTTACTGTGGGTAAAGATCTCAAGCTACCACAAGAAGGAAACTGCACTGATTGTGAGAGTGAAGACCTACTACAATACCATAACTTGACCAATCACAAGTGAAGAGACCACAATCCATGGATCAACCATGAGACTTCCAAGGAAGACTATCAATCAATTTTTTCCAATTGACCCCACTCTATAAGGTATAAAGATACCATAAGGGAGGTCAACTAAGACCGACACTGGTTTGCGGAACTGAAAATCATTTTTGAATCTGGGAACTCAGTTGAAGACCAAGCTAGGAAAATCGATGTGAGACGAGCTCAAACCTATTTATTAAAGAAGATTAAATGTCAAGCTTTAGAATTGAGGTTTTGTGGATCCACCTGAGTTTGAATAAATTTTTCATCGATTGAGTTTAAGGAAATGAAGTCAATATTGAAGGATTTCCATCGTTGTCTATTGAATTTGTTCCTGATGCTGGATAAAAAATGTCAGGGCCTCACATTGCCTCATTGCACCAGCTGTGAGTTCGAAGATGGACACACACAAGGTACTCAATCAAATGCCTGAAAATCTGTATCTAGATCCTTGATGTGTGCGGGTCAACACCTACATTCACCCATATCCATGTGTGTAGAAGATCCAATATCCACTTTGTGAGAAGTTCACATCCATAGTCTACGTAAGGGTTTTAGGAACACCAGTCACTCGCGTAAGGGTAGTCCACACATCTTGAAGGCTATGTAAGGGTAATCTCTCTAGAATAATTGTGTCAGGGTATAAGCCAACCACACTGAGGTAAACACAACATTGCATCAAATTCATTGGTATGAAATACATGGTATGTAAAGGTCATTGAAAAATTTAAAATGCTGTGTCAGGGTAAATTGCAATGTGAAAGGGTCATCTGTATTTCTAAAAATATATGCAAGGGAACCTCCATGCATCCCTAAACTATGTCAAGGTAGGACCAAAGATATGGAGTTGTGTAAGGGTACCAGTGAGGATTAAAACTAAATTTCCCAAACCAGAGAAACTCGTCTTAAAATCAAAATCAATTCTCATTCCTTGGTTTGGACAAATTAAGATGATTCTCTCCACCCACATGGTGATCATCAAGCAAGTAGTAAGAGGAGGATCATGAAAAGGAACCAAACAATAAATTTGAATAAATTCTGAAAGTTTCATGATGTGATTCCGTGCGACTCACATGGAAGCTAGAGCTACTACAAGCGGGATCTCGGGCATCTCTATAAGAAGATCCACTATTCACTGGAAATGGGACTACTATGGAAACTATTTGATCGACTGTAGCTGCTGCATTTTCTTGTTTTCATTTTTATTTTCTGTAATACTTCAATGATGAGATGCTAGGATATTAGTGGTCAAGCCAAGGAGAATCCCCCTATTCCTCATTGATTGAATTATGTTCATTAATTCTTAATATCTCCCACTCATTTCTTTGGATGTTTTTTAATTTCTTAATCAGTTAGAGGTTTCTAGAAAACTTTTCTTTTCACTACTTCTCTCACTCTCAAAATTTCACACACATGCCACTTGGATTCACTCTACTGCATGTGATAGTGAGTAGTGAGTTGGTCTAAGTGTGATTAGAGAAATTCTATCATTATTCTAAACAAGATTAGGGGATATAGGATCATTATACTCCCTCATTCAAGATGAAACAACCAGGTGATATTGATCCATGAGATCTCATTTTATTAAAGAAATATTAGGGAAACGATACGAATAATGATTCAACAGGAGAATGAAAGAATGATCTAAGGTGAGTCCACTATTTCAAAAACTAAATTTAAAACCAATCAAACTCACTCACTATTTTTACACACACAAAAACCACAAAACAAGATAAGAGCACACCCAAAACACTCTCCTATTTGTAGAAAACCCAAGTTCCACTATTTTCACATTAAAATTGGGTCCAAAAATTTGTTTCTTGAGGGCCCCGTGACATGTCTCTCATCAAATTGGAATCGTTTTTGGGGATACCAATATTGAGTTCTTGTTTTGTTTTTTTTAAAATAATTTAAATATATTACCATATCAAGTTCATTTCACATCATTGGTTTTGATATAGAGGCTGAAAAAACTAAGATCGTAAGAATTAAGAGACTAAGAATCAGTGAGGAAGCAGAGAGATAGTTTTTCACAATTCCATTAGGTGATTCTCCC